>CM024676.1:40349403-41808446 GCA_014182725.1 Eucalyptus brandiana | reverse complement strand
CTCCTTGCATATGCTCGAAAATCCTCCATTGGTCTTCTTCTAAAGTGAATCAAGTTCTCGCAAGACAGGTTCAGCTCCAATCGATGCGGTACGATGCAGAATGTGGAAGACAGCTCATTCCAATCCCTCATGAGGCTGATATCTGCTGTGACGAACCATTGTAATGCAGACCCTGTAAGACTTTCTTGGAAGGCCTGAGTCGTGAATGACATTGGGCCATAGTACCGACTCATTTCAGCATTGAGGTACTGCAAGTGGGCCACGGGGCAAGTAGTGCCGTTATATCTGCGGAGGTTAGGTATCCATATCTCTCCAGGGGTCATGATCCTATGAGCGCAAGACGGGCTTGATGTATCTTGGTTAGGCCACTGGTTTTCCCACTGCATATTTGTTGCAGTGGTGAATTTTTCTGTTTCAGGAGAGTTGGACTCTACTGAGATTACCCCATTGCTTTCTTCTTGGTCAAAATTTCCGAATGAGGATGAAGTATTGAAGCTATCCTCATGGTCAAAGGACGAGCTTAGTACTTCGTTAGGATCATAGCGAATAAAGACATATGCTTCCTCTTCTGACGGACCTTCATCCCCGGATGAGAGTATGAAAGCTTGATTATACGATGAATCGTCGGTTTCATTGTCAAAATAACGTTGGAAGTCCTTGGGATTGTATTCTAGGGCCGGGAAGTCTTCAGGGTTGTACTCTAGAGGATGGTGGCCTTCAAAGCTGTATTCTTGGGAATGCTCGAAGCTTTGGTGCTGTGGCTCGTCGATAGATGCTGAATCGATTTGCTTAGGCTTTCTTTTCTTGGCTTCCGGTCCAGGACCTTTTGAGTAAGGCCCTTCGTTTTTGCTAACTTGATTCCGTCGGACATTAGAGTTTCGCTTTGTCGATTCACTTTCCCGAGTTGATAGGGGTTGATATTCTTTGGACCCTAGCTCTTGGAGTAAGCTTGGGAGTTGTCCGGTTGTGCCCCGCTCCCGAACAGGCTCGAGTCCATGATCTCGTACAAAGGCTCCTTGCCTTTCCTAGTGGGAAATTTTCCAGTAACAGGATGCTGCTTAGCTGCCCATTTATTATGCAATGCTTCATTGACACGCTTCTCTCCTATCTCAACAACTAACGGCTCCTCGTGCTCCGCGATCATCGGCTCTTCGTAAGGCAATGCGATGTCAGGGGTGATGTCAACATTGTATTCTTGGTGAAAAACATGAATTAGTTCCCTCCAGGTTTTAAGGGGACTAATCTTCCCGATAATGTACCATCGCAAGCGAGGGCCCGGTCAAGTTCGATTGGTACGATTGAATCATCCTTCGAACCGGAAGTAGGCTGCAAGTAGGTCTTTGGGCGGGAGGTATCGGATATCTTTCGCATTCAGGTGCTTTGAGTTTTTCAGGGATCTCAATGCCGGTGTAGTTGGATAGGTCCATGGGATTCTGCCCCTGCAGCTGGCTTAAATTTTTCATGATTCTTTCAAACTGTCTATGGTACTGGCTATTTTCTGGCAAATTTGCAGGTGTCATGATAGTGCTTAAGGCAACTGCAGAGTTGGGTTCGACTTGAGTGGATTCCATTTGTCTTGAGAGTTGTTGAAGGACAATGGACATCTGTCCTACGCCGTCTTCAATGTTAATGAGACGATTTTGTACATCATTCTGATCGGGTCCTGTTGCATGAGGCCAATCACTGGGCGATTGGTGGCCGGCGATTCATAATTACCTTTTGTTGTGAAAACAATGAATGAGCACGAAAGTAAACAAAGATTGACCCATGGCAATGGTCTAACTGCTTTTTTATTCATCAAAAGAGGATTTCATAGACCTCGGACTTCGACATCTAGAACTTGAAATTGAAATGACGAGAATAAAATACTAGATATTAAACAAAAGTCCCAAAACTTTCACATTATTAATACTAAGGGGCACATGATTGCCAATTTATATGCGACAGGGAGTCTTGCGCTTGCGCAGATGCTTGCTTTCTTAGACCGGCTCTGAGGTGTGTATCCAGTCCATTCCCAAATCCCTCACCATGAGCTCTGCTTGCTCGTGGCCGGCCGCTCGCCGATTGAGTGAGGGACCGATGGCTTCCATTTTGTCGGGATACGATGGTTAAGGATGTAGGACATGGAGGCGTGGTGGGCTTTTCTTCTCCCTCAAGCCCTTCAGGTATCACAATCCTTTTGCGATGGCACTTGTCCCAGGTTTCTTCAGCGGTAGAAATTTCGAATTCATAGTCACGGCTTGTGTTGAAAAGAACTGGAGGGACCATCATCTTGAAAGGCGGTGGGATCTCTTGAAGGGCTCCATATTGTCGTGCTACCCGATACGGGTAGTAGGGAATGGCGCCGGTGAGACCGAGCAACGGAATTGGGCGGGTGCGCATGTAAGCAAAGCGGGCCCTCTTTTCATGGAACCAACCAAGACACACCATTGGAATGCCTCGGGAGCTGGGTTTCTTAGGAAGCTTACCCAATTTAAACGCAAACTTTGATTGGGAATGTACGGTCCTAAAACCATAAATTTTTGTAATGGATTTTCAAAAGCATTTGCTTCAAGCGGTCGCATGAAGTCTCGAAATTCGCTTAAGTGAGAAAAGAACCAGACTTGTAAAATTTCAGGAGAGGCTCGCATGATCTTCTCCGAGTTGTCTTTAAAACGATTAAAAGACAAGAAGGTTTCAGTTAAAATCATGTTGACATAATTCCCCCCTCTTAAGATCTGATCAACTATCCATGCCATCTTAGGACTTATGGCATTTCTTTGATGGGGGAAAATGATGAACCCAAAAAAGCCCAAGAGGAAAATCTCACTTTTTCGGGTCATAGGCTGATTTTGAAAACAGGCATTCATAAATTCTAGTGGGCAGGTATTATGGTTGTCTTCAAGAATTTGTCTCATGACATGGGTTTCAGTTCCTAAAAGTCGTGCTAACCCGCGCCATGGGAGGGCGCCTATCGATGGCTTGACAAGCTTTTTCTCAAGAGGCATTCCAGTGATGATGCTGTATTCTTCCAGGGTTGGGGTTAGCTCAAACCTATCGAATATAAAAGTAATTGTCTTCGGGCACCAAAAATGTGCCATGGCTTGTATGACTTCGGGACGAACAGCTGATTTGGATCAACGATAGGAGATGACCGATTTTGGCCTTCACGCGTTCTCGGGCAAACCGATCTAATTGACCCCACCATCTGAAGAGCTCCGCCTTGGGAGCAGGAATGAACTGGATATCGTCTTTCCCCATCGCACATAAACTGGAATTTGAAAAGCTTATCCTAAATTGCCATGGGCCAAATAAAAAGACTGAGTAAAAGTAAAGAAATCACTTTGCTTTTAAGTAAAATGGCAAGTATAAAGACATACAGATGGGATGTGCGGCTCGATTTCTAACTCAGAAGGCTTGATGAAATTAAAAGGGTATCCGCCCGTCGCAGTCTCGCGTTAGCAAGATACCCCCTTAACCTCGGCTAAGAAATTCGGGGAAAAGAAAGGCAACCTCTACATCGCAGCCTCGCGTTCGAGGTCGTATCTTTCTTAACACCATCCTAGAAATCCTATGGCGGCCCGTCCGGCGGCGGGTTGTGTGTGCCATGTGTAGTGTTTAAAACAGTAAAGCATGCACAACAGTTTATAATCACAAGATAATCTATTTTAAGCAAAAATTAGAATAAATTTCTAAGCTTTTGACCTGCATAAAGAAAAAACCTAAGTCAGTAAAGAATTTAAACAAGACAAAAATGGCCTAAGTCTTCAATGATCCCCAGTGGAGTCGCCAAGCTGTCGCGACCTCTTTTTTCTAGGCGCCCGCAGTCGGGTACGAGCGCCTAAGGAGGCTAATGGCTTGGCTGAAATTAGTTAGGCCCGGACTCTCCCAAGTCCACCAATTCACGACTTTAATAGTTCAAAGTTTTTAACCCGTAAATTAATTTTTAAAATGGAGTCGCCACTAATCGATTTGGGGGTGGGTTGATTAGAAACCCAAGTGAGGTATCGGGAGAAATACTCACTCCCGCATAACCAGAGAAATTAGGATCGGGGACTTGATTACACTAGTTAATCACTAATGCCCTTTCGGTACCTAATCTTGTTTAAACCCTAAGGCTTTTTGGATTTTTGAAGGATTTTTCCATGCATTTTTGTGAAGGAAAAATATTTTTGGGCATTTTCTCATTTTTTGGATTTTTTTTTGAAAATATAAATCATTTTTTTGGCTTTTTCGGACTTTTTTGGCTTTTAGGAAAATATGGACATTTTTGATTTTTTTGATTTTCTAGAAAATAAATTAATTTTTTTATATTTTTTATTTTTTTAATTTAAAATATTATTTTTATATTATAATATAAAACGAACCGGGTCGGATCCCCTGGGTTGGGTCCGACCCGCTTCGTCCGCCCGAGACACGAGACGGGCCACAACGCGGGCCGACTCAGTTTTTTCTTCATTTTTCTTTTAATCGCGGCCCACAAATAAGGGACACCCATCCTCGAGCCCACGGGAGATCGGCCCATACGCAACCGGCCCAACCGACCCTAAGACCCGACGCCCGGCCCGACGACCCGACCCGGCCAAACCCTACCCGATTAGCGAGGTTTCGGACCGGGTCGCGGCGCAACCTCTCTCTCCCACCTCTCTCTACTCGCGGCACCTATGGAGACCGAAACCTCACCTGGGGCCCAGACGGCGACGGCGGCGGCGATGACGGGCGACGATGGTGGCGACGCGGCGGGCGACGTCACGGTGACGATGTGAGGTGTGACGGCGGCCGAACACCACGGGGTCTCGGCGAATCGTCGGGGACCGCGTCGGGGTGAAAAACGTCACAACGACGATGCAAGGCGGGGTCGTTCTTGGTTTGGGGACAACGTCGGGGAGGACTGCGGCAGCACGGCTCGGTAGCAGTCCGGCGGGTGCAGCGACGGCGACGGAACCCTACCTTCCGAAACCCATTTACTCGATCTGGACGGCGTCGGGGCACGGCTCGGGGTGGCGGTGGTGGCTTGGCGGGTGCCTCCTTTCTCCTCGTATCCGGCCCTCCCTCCTCCTCGAGATCCGGGCTTCCTCTCCGCTCGTGCTCTCTCTCCTCTCCCAAGTCTTCTTCTTCGCGGATCCGGGACTCCCTCGGAACCAGACCCTCCCTTGCTCGACCAGATCTCTCCCTCTCCGGCCGATCCGAGCCTCCACCGGCCGGATCGACCTCCTCGGACTCGCTCGTCGCCGGCCTCCCCGAAGTCTCTCGGTGGGAGGTTGGCTGAACTCGCGACCCGAGTTCTCTCTTGCTCGCTCTTCGATTCTTCCCCCGAAGTCTCTCGGAGGGAAGATCTCGGAGTTCGCCGCCTCCTTGCCATCGTCGAGAGAAGCCTATTTATAGGCGAGGGGGCCGGTTGATGGAGCTTCGACCGCCGATCTTCGCACGCCGAACCGCCTCCGCCGGCCGAACCAACGTCTCATCCGAGCTCCTCCACAAGGCGTGCTCGGCATTAAAGGAAATCCATGATGGCGCCCAAGATCTGTCTCTTCGGCCGACGTCGGCCTACCCTCCTCGGCCATAGGTTGTCTTCGAGCGCGTCGTCGTCGCTGCGTGTGAACTACGAGAGGCGGAGAAGGAAGGAGCGAGGAAGAAGAAGAAGGAAGAAGAAGAAGGAGAAAAAAAAAGGGGGGGGCAGATCGTGCGAAGGGAGAGGGAAAAAGGGGTTGGGTGCTTCTTTTTTTGCTTTTTGCTTTTCTTGCTTTTATTGATTTTTTTTTGTTTTTTTTGTTATTTGCTTTGTTTATTATTTGTTTTTTTTTTGTTTTTATTGAATTTATCTGAAAAAGAGGCAAAATACAAAAACAAAGAAACTTAAGCCTAATTAATAACCTAATTAAAATTTTAGGTGTCAACAAGTGCATTTTGATGAAGTTTACATTCGTTGGTCGAAGTAATTTCATCATGGTTTTGTCTTGAATCCGTTTTTGTTCTGTTTTCATTAATCGTCGATCGACACCTGCTGAAGTTTCAGGAGAAGTTCGTTTGTTCTCTGTTATGCTGACCGTTGTGTAAGATATTTGGTGATTTATTTGCCAGGACTTGTCCTCTGAGGCATCGGTTCGTTCCCTCTTTTTAGTTTAGTCTTCTGAGTGGAAAGGTTTGTGGAAGCCATGGATGCAACTTCTCCAGCTGGGGAAGCTAAATGTCGAAAGAGGAATGAGAACACGGATATTAGTTGCTGCAAGAAATTGTGTGATCTACCTGATGCGCTGCTTCTGCGCATCTTGGAATTGCTTCCTATGGAAGATGCTGTGAGAACGAGCGTGTTGTCGAGAAGGTGGGAGTTCCTGTGGACTTCTATTCCTAATCTTCTCTTCGACGAAACTGAATTCCCTAACCGGACACTCTTCATGAATTTCGTGGAAAGAGCACTTGTATGTCGAGACTGCTCCTCTATGAATGCTTTCTCTCTCTCGTGCAGTGTGCAATCTGATGTGGCCCGCATCAATGCGTGGATTTGTTGGTGTTTTTGCGGAAGCATGTGTTTGATGTGTGTGCAAGTGTATTTCGTGTGTGAACTTTCAAGAGGGCTAAGGAAAGAACAATATGGGTAAGAAAATAATTTGCAGCAAGGGAACACAAGGAAACAACAAAAGAAAGCTTTTTTTATTTAGTTGTAGTACAAAGTACAAAGGAAGGGGAGGAGCTTACCTTTTGCTCTGCCTTTCTACGCTCCCCCCTCCTTCCCTATTTATAGGGACACTCCACCGACTTACACATCTTCTAGGAGTTTCTTTTTTTCAATTTTTTTGTATTTTTCTATTCTCAGCTTTTGTTGACTTGTTTACTTTTTCTTTTCTCCATTTGCTGTCCACGTCTGCTGCCCACGTTCCAGAAAAATCTTCCGCATTTGAGAGTCTTCTTTAACTTGTTGCTGCCGATTTTGCTCCTTCTCCATTAAGCATGAGTAGTCTAGTGAGTTCTAGAATTTTCACAAAATGGATCATATTTTAACACTCCTCCTTGATCCATTTTTGTGATACTCCAAGCATGCTTCTTAATGTCTCGAATTTTGCTGTTGGTAGTGCTTTAGTGAATATGTCCGCAATTTGGTTTTCAGTCTTGCAATACTTCAGCTCGATTTCTCCTTTATTTTGTGCCTCTCGTATGAAGTGATATTTGATATCTATATGTTTGGTTCTTCCATGAAATACTGGATTTTTGATATAGCGATTGCGGACTTATTGTCGCAAAGTATCGGAGTTGCTTCCATTTGTGCTTCTCCAATGTCTTCTAGAATTCTTCGTAGCCATATTGCTTGACTAGCGGTCGTAGCAGCTGCGATATATTCAGCTTCTGCAGTAGATTGTGCCACTGAGTCTTGTTTTTTTGATGTCCATGAAAATATTCCAGAACCCAGTGTGAATGCATAGCCAGTTGTACTTTTCCTATCAGCTGAACCAGGCCAGTCGCTATCAGTGTAGCCAATGAGCTTGGTGTTAGCACTTGGGCAATACCAAATGCCGTAATCTGTGGTTCCTCGTAAGTATCTTAGAATTCTCTTGGCTGCTCCAAAATGAATTTGACTTGGACTCGCATAAACCGTGATAGTAAACTTGTCGCGTACATAATATCTCGGTCGTGTAGCAGTAAGATATAGTAGACTTCCAATTAAACTTCTAAAGAGGGAGGCATCGGCTTTTTCTGCTCCATCTTCCTTCAATAGTTTTTCATTTGTCATGAGCGGGGTTGAAACTACTTTGCAATAGTTCATCTTGAATTTCTTTAGGAGATTTTCGGTATATTTCTTTTGTGAAATGAAAATTCCTTCATCTTGATTGACTTCAATACCGAGAAAATAGTTCATCAAGCTCAAGTCCGTCATTTCAAATGTCTTCATCATTTCTTTTTTAAATTCTCGGATCATTGTCTCATTGTTTCCTGTATATATAAGATCATCTACATATAGAGAGACAATAAGAGTGTCGGACTTACCTTGGGTCTTGATGTAGAGTGTCGGCTCACTCATACTCCTCCTGAATCCTTGCTTGATGAAGTATTCATCGATTCTACTATATCATGCACGTGGTGCTTGTTTTAACCCATACAAGGCTTTTTTGAGTTTGAGAACTTTTTCTTCTTGGCCTTTGAGAATAAAGCCTTGTGGTTGTTCTATGTATATTTCTTCTTGAATATATCCATTTAAGAATGCTGATTTTACATCTAGTTGATAGATCTTCCATTCTTTTTGTGCCGCTAAGGCTATAAGTGCTCGAATAGTATTAAGGCGGGCAACGGGAGCAAAAGTTTCAGTATAGTCAATACCTGGTTGTTGCAAGTATCCTTTCGCCACAAGCCTTGCTTTATGCTTCTGGATTGATCCATCCGCATTGAGCTTCGTCTTGTAGACCCACTTAACCCCAATAATCTCTTTGTCTTCTAGTCGATCAACAAGCTCCCAGGTTTCATTTTTCTTGATCATCTTAATCTCTTCTTCCATGGCTTTGATCCAAACTTCATCTTTGGGTGCTTGTTCATAGTTTTCTGGTTCCAAAATAGCAAAATTGCATGTGTCATAAATTCTTCTAAGGGCTTTTACCCTTAGTACTGGAGACTCTGGAGTAGATTCTTCTTGCGTTATCCTTGGAGAGCTTGGTGGAGTTACGTCGTGAGTGGTGGAATCTGGTACTTCTTCTTCTTCTTGTGATGTTGACTCCTCTTGAGTAGGTAGTGTGTCTGGTAAGGTTATGTACTTCTTCACGATCTTCTCGTCTTCCCAATTCCAGGCAGCATTCTCATCGAACTCGACGTCTCGACTAATCATTAGCTTTTTAGTTCTTAGGTTGTAAACCCGATAGCCTTTTGATTGGTCACTGTAGCCAAGGAATATTCCTTTTTCTGTCTTTTCATCTAGCTTACTCCTTTTCTGAGCAGGGATGTGGACGTAGCAAATGCATCCAAACACTTTGAGATGCTTTGCTGAAGGCTTCCGTCCACTCCATGCTTCAACTGGAGTTTTATTTTGAACTGCTTTAGTTGGACACCTGTTTAGTAGGTATACAGCAGTATAAACTGCTTCTGCCCAGAAAGTGTTGGGAAGGCCTTTCTCTTTTAGCATGGTCCTTGCCATCTCCATAACGGTTCTATTTTTTCTTTCAGCAACTCCATTTTGTTCTGGGGCGTAGCCAACAGTTAATTGATGATGGACTCCTTCATCTTCACAAAATTTATTAAACTCCTTTGAATTGTATTCTGTGCCTCTATCACTCCTTAGGACTTTGATTCTTTGGCCACTTTGATTCTCTACGTGGTTCTTGAATTTTCTAAAGATAGAGAAAACCTCAGATTTTTCTCGAAGAAAATATACCCACGTCATTCTTGTGTAATCGTCAATGAATAGGATGAAATATTTATTTTGACTGGGTGTAGGTGTCCTCATCGGACTGCACACGTCCGTGTGGACAAGTTCCAATGGCTTCTTAGCTTTCCATGAAACTCCAGATGGGAAGGACTGTCTCTGTTGTTTTCCAAGAAGACAGCCTTCACAAACATCTGAAATTTCTGTGATGGCTGGAAAATCTCTCATCATATTTTTCTGATGGAGAATTTTTAATCCAGCAAAATTGAAGTGGCCAAATCTTCGATGCCATAGCCATGAATCATCAAGTTGAGCTTTCATGGCTATATCTTTGACCAATTTCCATTGAATAGGAAAATTGTTATTTTTCATCTTAACAGAGGCAATGATATTTTTATATTTATCATAGATAATGCAGGCATCTCTATTAAAATATAGAGAATACCCACTTTGTATCATTTGGCCCACACTTAAGAGATTTTGTGCAAGACGAGGGACTAGATATACATTATGTATATATTTTGGGCCTTTATTCGTTTCACGGCGATGGTGCCTTTTCCTTTGACATCTACTAATGCACCATTGCCCAACTTTACTTGAGATTTCACCGACTTATCAATATGAGTGAATATAGTTTCATCTCCTGTCATGTGATTGCTACACCCACTATCGATGTACCATGTTTCATTTTTATTGTCATTTGCCGCTTGGCCTGCGTAGAATGTATTCTCTTCACTTTCTTTTTTTTCTACATAGTTTGCTCGATTATTTGTTTTCGAGCGACAATCTTTTTCTACGTGGCCATATCTTTTACAAAAGCGGCATTGTTTTTTATTTTTAAACCAACAATCCTTCTCCAAATGATTTGTTTTCTTGCAAATACCACAAGGTGGATAATTTTCCTTTTTTATAATTTCTCCTCCTCTTTTGTTTTTCCATGAGCTCCTTCCATCATTTTTAGTTTGTTGAGACCGTATATTTATTTTAGACTGAAAGGCACTTTCGATCGAATCTTCATCTTGTGCCATTAGTCTTTTCTCATATGCTTCTAGAGAGCCAATTAATTCACTTATTGATAGGGTCGTCAAGTCTTTAGTTCCTTCTATAGTTGTAACTATAGAGTTGTATTTTTTTGTGAGTGACACCAATATTTTCTCAACAACCCTTTGATCGTTATCCCATCTCCGTAGGCTCTCATTTGATTAACGAGTTCCTTTAATTTTCCACAATATTCTTGTACGGTCTCATAATTTTTCATTTTAGAATTCTCAAAATCTCTTCTTAGTGTTTGAAGGCAAATCGTGCGTACCTTTTCTGATCCTTGAAATTCTTCTCGTAGTATATCCCAAGCCTCTTTTGCAGTCCTCGCTCCAATTATTCTCGGAAATATGGTTTCCGAGAGTGCTTGTTGGATAAAATATAGCGCCCTTGCATCCTTTTGTAGTTGATCCTTCGAAACACTTGCACCTTCTGGCGGAGCCTCGCAACCTTTTTCCACGATGTCCCATAAGTCTTGGGCCATCAGTCATTTTTATGCTCCAAAAATCATAGTTGTTCCCATCAAAAATGGGAATGGGAAATGATGATGAGGTAGGGTTGGCCATGGTTTAGTTAGTGGGTATTTGGAAAGGATAATTTTAGGAATGGGTAGGTAGGACAAACGCCCGTCACCAACCAAAGACGTGGCTCTGATACCACTGTTGGTGTTTTTGCGGAAGCGTGTGTTTGATGTGTGTGCAAGTGTATTTTGTGTGTGAACTTTCAAGAGGGCTAAGGAAAGAACAATATGGGTAAGAAAATAATTTGCAGCAAGGGAACACAAGGAAACAACAAAAGAAAGCTTTTTTATTTAGTTGTAGTACAAAGTACAAAGGAAGGGGAGGAGCTTACCTTTTGCTCTGCCTTTCTACGCTCCCCCTCCTTCCCTATTTATAGGGACACTCCACCGACTTACACATCTTCTAGGAGTTTCTTTTTTTCAATTTTTTTGTATTTTTCTATTCTCAGCTTTTGTTGACTTGTTTACTTTTTCTTTTCTCCATTTGCTGTCCACGTCTGCTGCCCACGTTCCAGAAAAATCTTCAGCATTTGAGAGTCTTCTTTAACTTGTTGCTGCCGATTTTGCTCCTTCTCCATTAAGCATGAGTAGTCTAGTGAGTTCTAGAATTTTCACAAATGGATCATATTTTAACAGGATTGCTGCCGCGGTCAGGTGCAATGTGCAGAAGCTCGAGCTACAACTATATGATATTGAACAGCCTTACGTGTTACCTTGCTGCCTGTTTAGGTGCAAGACACTGACAGAATTCGATCTCGATATGCCAATTAATCTCAGAATTCCTTCTTTGGTTTGTTTTAGGAGTATAAAGGTCTTAAGACTTGAGCAAGTCAATTTTGTGGACAATGATTGTACTGGAGAGTTGTTTTCAGGCCCAGCCCTACAGGAGTTGCGTCTCACAAGGTGCAGCTGGACAGCTCTCAAAGTGCTTAAAATTTCCGCTCCTAATCTCTGGCGCCTGAATATAAGTGTATGTGATGAGTATGATGGAAGAAATTGCAAAGTACTGATCAATGGAGCAAGACTCACGCGCTTCCACTATTGTGGCGAGCTCTTCTGTGACTATGACATATCTGGCTTAGATTTGCTAGTTAAGGCTTACATTAATGTGGATATTGGCAGCCATCCAACGGTAGACCAAATACACCGTGGATATAAGCTCTTAAGGAAACTTTCTAATGTCAAAAAGCTGACCTTACTGGGCGAAGTTGTCAAGCTACACTATTTTCCCACATCCTCCGTGATTTTCAATTGATTCACCGGATTTACCTCTTGTGCATGTTCATTCCTTTTAAAACTCCGTGTTCATTTTCTCTAGTGTGGTTCACTGCTGTTTTAATTTGTTAGTAGGATTTGGATGAGCACAATGAGCTCCGTAACACTCTACCAGCTTTTCGTAACCTCACCGACTTGAAAGTTTGGGATGGACATGGGGGCCTAGAGTGTAGACAACTCAGAGTGATACTTAGAAGATCTCCTTGTTTGAGGAGTCTTGAGTTTCAAGAGGTGATTTATTACTGTACGTTTTCCTGTGTACTGCCATTGCATACTTCTGGTGGGGGCAATGGCTAACTGATCTGATGTTGCGATACAGAGAATGGATGTGTTTTCTCAAACATTTGATGGGATATTGGACCCTATGCCTCCTTGTTTCTTATCATCGCTCAAGAAAATCACCATTTGCTTTTTTTATGCAACTGATGCGGAGATCTCAGCTGTTAGGGTTTTGCTTAGGACGGCTAAAGCTTTGGAAGAATTAGTTATTCATTGTGACGAGAGTTGTTCTGAAGATGCTGTTGGAGACTTGAGGCACTTGGTGGAGATGTCAAACTTGACTGGTTCATGCCGCACGATTCGTCTAATTATTAAATAGCATGGGGGGCCTGCGTCGGGATCTGAATACATCGAGACTTTCTCATTATAAGTAAGATCTTTTGATTAACCCCTTTGTTTTTGTATTGTGTGGCATGATGTCTTTTATGCCATAACATTGTTGTCCATGTTCAGGCTCAATCTTATATTCTCATCGGTGGTAGCTTCTTTACTCGGACAATCCTACAGATACATTCTTTATTGCCCGGCTGCCTGCACGTAGATACATCAAAATTTCGGGGAAAATTACAATCTGGAGAAAACAGGTTAATGCATTATGGCTCAAACTCTTCCTAGCACTTTGAAGGCGACCTGATGGAACACTAATGGGAGCTACCCACGGGATTAAAGTGCTGCGAAGTACACCTGGTTTGTTTAGCATTTCGCGGTGTCTATTTTCAGAATGTCTTGTGTAGATCGAGACACATTGATCATTATGTTTTTCATTTTTTTTTTGTTTTAAGCTACCATTATACACAGATAAATTAGAATACCATAGTCAATGTCACTGGATTCCTTATCTCTTCCCTTTACCTCTCTTTTGTATCATTTTATCACTTAAACAAGTTGCCAGATACTTCAGTTCTCTGAAGTTGCATGCAGGCCCTCGAGCATATCCTTCACGTCATTGTGTAGGCGTGTTACTCAAGTCATTGCTTCGTGGCTGAAAATTGTGATATTTCTCTTTCCACATTGGAGCGAGATTTCATCTTCAAAACCACTTGTGTCCTTATATATGAAATGGAAGTCTTTCTTTGACGTTCTCTAGTCTTGTGCTCTGGGGTTTGAAATTAGAAGATTTGCTGTGTCTGAACTTAATATAGTCCATTGATGGGTGTCTTTACGTGTCAGTGTTTCGGGGGAAAAGATGGCGGAATATTGGACCCTCCGCCTCCTTCATGGAGCTTGCAACTATTCTTGTCTTGCTTAGGAAGGTGAACTTCTGGAAAGAAAAGATAATTCGTTGTATCAGGAGCTATTCCAAAGATTTCCAATGACGGTGAATCGCTCGATTAGAGACAAAGCGGTGGTTCCCTCTGCACCCTATATCTCTCACAGCTAATATGTGTGGTGATTTTTTTTTGGGGGGGAGGGGGCGGGGGGTCTGTGTATGCTAGTTCACTTGGTTATTTGACGACAAATCACATTTCCAGCTAACTTTTCAGTATGACATACTATGAACTCCGATTTATTGATTTTCTCTTGCTGAGTCCAAAAAGACGGTTCATAATGGGATATCAATCAATGATGGTAAACAACAGTCATTGCTTGTAGTAAAGCAAAGTGTTACTGTTTATGTTGTCAAGTTATATCTCAAGTTTGAATTCATGAACGAAATCCAATCTGAAGTTCAGCATGTGATTTAAGTTAGGACTTGATTGGACTTTTGGTTAACTGATCATATGAAGTAACAATAAATTGTCGTTGGAGTTGGATTCCTGGTTTGAGTCGGTTATAATGGGTTTCTTATTGTGGATGTAAATATAATATATATTAGAGATTGGTTTTAGCATACTAGATCAAACAAGAGGGTGTTAGGGTCTTTTGCTTTATGAGTTTTTCAAGTGAGTTTTATGTGATATAACACTTCGGGTTTTGGCTGAGTGAATATAGGGATGAAAAGCACTTTGAGCGAATTATCAACTCTATATTCTTCGAACTAATAGTGGATTTCTCGTTGACTAGCTCCCAGTAGAGTAGTTTCGAAACTCAGACCAAATTACATAAGTCTATGATTATTATTTTTTTAATCATTTCTTATTGATTTCTCAACTAATTTCTTCTTTCTCCGTTAGATTTGAATTGAAAAATCCCTAGTTTCTGCACTATTTCACAATTTCTGCCCTTTGAAACTATTTTTGATAAATGGTTAGCTGTAAGGGATTAGACCGAGGAATGCTGGAGATTTGGAGAAAATCTTCGTACATCCTCTACGGCCAATGTGTCGTCAAAAGGAGGTCCGGTGGAATTCGCCATAACTTCTAAATGAGCTCCCTAGTTAGGGCTTCAGATCAGTTTCAATATCTGTTATATGTCTAGCCCTTGTTCATGACCTAGTGCAGAAGTCGCATTCTGTTATGAATCGACTCTTGGGTCTTGTATCAATTTACGGTGTCATCAGATGTTCAGGACTTCTGCTGGTCCAATGCACAAATGACATACTTTTCTTGATACGAGTGCTGTTTTTCACATAGATTTTTCTAGTGTCTTTATTTTCTATAATGAAACATCACCTCGTACGACTACATCCATTGTGGAGTCATAATTCAATGAATTACGTGGTTGTTGCTTGAAATGAAGCGTCATATGTTATATTATCATGTCATCTCTTATTTTTCTCTCCCTTCCATAACATTTTGAGATAAACTTTAACAGGAAAGCAAATTCGAATGCCCCTATGACAGCTTTCTTCTTCAATTAACATCCTGAATCTGATGTCGTTGCTGATGACGGTGCTGGTAGGTTGCCTCCATATTGTAGTTTGTACTTGTCCCACTGTTCATACACAGACTTCTCGAGTAGCTGCACGAAGTAAGCATCGCTATAGTAATGCTTCATCATGGCATTTAGGTCGGCAATGAATCCATATCTGAGCCCGTTACAGTACTCCAAAAGGTACGCTATAACAGCATATTCTTCGTCCCAACTCGACCCGACCCCCTCAGGACCTAGTCTTTCGACGACCATCCCAAGGTCAACTTGATGTAGTCAGCAATGCCGGTGACAAGGCCGCTCAGGCCGGTGCCATGGCAGCCCATTGCCAGACGCATGTGGTTTCATGATACAGGACTCCAGTGAACTCAACTTTTACGTCGCTGATATAAGCCTAAAAAAATACTTAATTTCCTTTTGTGTACCGAAAAAAAGTATATGAGATAAAATGGGGTATTTTTATATGGACACAACATGTGTAAAAACGATTAATTAAGGATATATAGGAAGAGAGAGAGAGAGAGAGAGAATCCCTCAAAGGTATGATAAATGGAAAGAATTAGTGAATAAGTGGAGTAAAAATCCGTGGGCGATTATCATCTTTTATTTTAATATGGACAAATAGCGTGTATTTCTCCAACCGCTTCGATTTTTCACAGGGGACGAGAGTTTGACTTACAGTCAACAAAATAATAAACGATAAAAAATTGATGACTTTTTTGTAATCATATCAGCAACTCAATCTGAATATGTAGCAAGTTAATTACTCTCCACTGAAATCGGGAAATAATCATATCAGCAACTCAATCTGAACATGTAGCAAGTTAATTACTCTCCACTCAAATCGGAAAATAATCATATCAGGAGTTCATTATAAAAATGTAGCAAGTTAATTACTATTGATTAAATTTCTGATCTAACATCTACTCAAATTCCATAAATACCATATCTATACATCTATATATACCCACTTCCAGGGGACACATGACACATATCTTCCACAATTGTCTCTAATAATCAAGCTCGGATTTCCTCCCTATAATCCTAAAAACTTTCTAGACAATCATACCTCAGGTAATTAAGCCAACATACTTGGAAATGGAGAAGGGCCAAGCCAAGCTCGGAGCATCAGTCATTCTTTTGGTGATTGCATCTAGTAGGTTTCTCTCATCTCTCGTTTATTGTTATTATTTATAAATGTAGAACTGCACTAATGAATTTTCCAAACTTCCCTTCTTTTAAGGTCTTGCTGTCTCACAAGCTAAGGAAGGAAGAGTATACTGTCTTCTAGACGGCAATCGCAAAGCTCATGTTTGTCCTATCGGGTTTCATCCCATCGCTATACGTGGCCACTGTGTATGTGTTTCATCAAAGCGCCAGGATGCCTCGTCTAGCAAGGAAAGAGAAGTTCTTTGTATTCCAGAGATGTGTCTTATGAGTTCTCATCCCATCGTTGTAGACGGCAAATGTATATGTGTACCCAATCATTGATGCGTCTTGCGAATGCGTAAGAGGAGAGGAAGGAAGAATAAAAGGGAATAAGAGAGAGGTGTGTTGCATGTGTCAGAGATTTTTATAAATGCTCTTATTGAAATGGGTTGATGCTATTGAGTATTTGACTTATCCTTTTTGGTGGTCTCGAAAATTTCCAACAATCGAAATCAATGAATTTCGGGCATTGCCGTTAGATTCCACTGTTATATTAGATAATTCGATAAGAAAAAATGATGATTGTACTCCTTATATGTTAGGCAAATGGTTGGAGATCAATAAGAAATACAAATTTGATATTTGGTCTCAAAGGCGAACTCCAGAAAGAGTGCCACACTCGATATGTTTGGGATTTTGAAGTCGACAGCTAAGAAATTAAGACATATTTAGAACATTCTATATTGACAGGAAAAATAAAGTGCTGAAAATGAAGATGAAAGGGAATTGTGTGGAAATCATAGATGCTTTTTGTTCACATTCATGTCTGGCCATCGTTCGTCAGTGAAGCTATGATTATGATTGAGTAATTGAAATCTCATCTTTGCCGATCATAGTAAAACATCTAGTTGATCTCTCCCCATGGAGTAAGCACACATCGAAACACACAATCCACCATGTTTGGTTTTTATCTATACAATTCGTTTGGTACTCAAATCGTTTCACTTGTTAATATTCTCACAATAATCATAATAAAATCGGTGGCACCTTTAAGGTTTGTCAAAACACAACAAAGAGCCGAGTCAAGCCAATATATGAATTGCACTTATCCAAATTTAACCCAAAAGTAGAACTTGGTTGTTGTACATACTTAATGATAGGTCTGTCATATGGATGGGTCGAGTCGGATCGACAATGATCCAACCCAACTAGATCCATTTTATTCATATGGACCCTTTTTTATACAATATAATTTACTGTTCCAAACTTGATTTAGACCTAGACCCAACCCATGCCTGCCATTGCCTAGACTCCAATTTTTTGGCAACTTTTAAATCTAATTTTTTTTTGTCTTTAAAGAATGGGCAACTCTATAGAGCAACTCGCAAGTTAATGAGAGAGCTCAAGTGCTTAGGTCAGGTCATGGGCTACAACTTTGTGTGGCATATGGGCAACATGGAAATGTGGGTAAGCATCGCATTGACGGGCAAAAGTAAAGAGGCTTTAGAATCGAGAATTGATTGGTTCCGGTTCAAATCCTAGTTTTCTAATTCAAATTTCCTTTTCTCTAGGAGGTGGCCCATTTATGTTCGATTTTTTTTTTTTATAGAATATGAATGTCACACCATTTCACCACAAAAACATATACAAGTCAAGTTGTTGCTTACTCATGTTGAAGACAATGGTTCAATTCTTAATGCATGTAAAAGTATTGTTTTTGTTAAAAGGAGAGGCTTTGGAATCAACCTCAAGGGACTTGGGCCAAACCTTCGTGCACCGGGGTCTCAACCGTACCTTAATGGACCTAGGTTTGACATTTGTGAACTCGCGCACATGCATTGGGGTCTTGGGCTTGGCCTCAATAGATTTTGGCCAGCTTTTATGGACTCAGGCCCAACTACCAAGGAGCTGGGCTTGACTCCTATGAACCTGGGTCAAGCACTAGTGACTTGGGTGAAGGAGCTAGGCACCCCGACATGGTTGCTTAGGAATTAGGCATAGGTTGGTGCCAAGCATAAGCATTGGTATCTCAAACTTGGTCTCGAGGAACATGGGTCAGTCTCCATGGACTCGAGCATGGGTACTAGAGTCTAAGGCTAGGCCTCTTGAGGCCTAAGACCTGCCTCTATAGATTGGCCATAGAGGAACCAAGCTCAGCCACGATGGACCTTGCCAAAAACCAATGATTTTGGCACTAAGATGGGTTTGTCACGCCCCGAACCCCGAGCGCGTGCCCATCCCTATCTGGTCGATAATAATTTGCGACTTCCCAGGACGAGTCGCCGACCCTTTCCATTTTATTGCACATGCGGAAGCAAAAAAAGAAATCCCCTGACAGTAATCATCTCGGGATAGAAAAGCAGGACAATAGATTTACAAACAAACATGCTTTTATATATATACACTGAGTCATGCATAAAGGTCTCTGGCCAAAAGACTACAAAAGACTGGCCTTCCAAAAAGAAGCGGTCCTAACTGACCTACGCTTCCGATCACCTCCTCTCAGCTCCAGGTCCTCCACTCGACGACCCTGAAAATGTTGTCCCACAACGGGGTGAGATATCATCTCAGCGAGTCTAAGCTCTAAACCCCAATTAGGAGGGAAATACGCCAAGAAGCGTCCTAAGCACGCAATCACACAATCAAGGAGACTTACCTCGTCTCGGATCCACCCCGCAGTCGGTACAATTTATCTCACGACAACACGAGAGCATGAGCAACAAATAAGCTCCAATAACGAAACGCCACACTCAATTAATCATGCGTTCCTAGTTTTGATCTCGGCGTATAGCACGGCCTACTCTCAGTTCGGCGGTCTTCTGGCATTGCCAGGCTTCGTCTCACCCCATTGAGCACGGCAACGTCTCTTTATCAGACGGCTTTCCCGAAGGAGCATAGGGTCCAGAATCAACTGCGACCGGCTTCCCGTTGTCCAGGGGGTATCCCACATAAGGATAACGTCCAGCTCAACAGCCCGGGACGATTTCTCATGATCATCACACGATCACTCAAATATGGCCCAGGGCACCGTGCATTGCACTCAAATGCTTCAAATAAAATGGTGAGCTCGGCCTTTTCTTCGTATTAGAAATTCACATGAAATTACTCGTGTGTGGGTACACGGTCAACTTGATCCAGAAAATTTGATATTCATCCTTTTTGAAATCCCACTGTTTCATATAGTACTAAAAACCATTTTCGGTGTCAAAACCCGACACGTGGGATTTTCTGAATAAATATCGGAAATTCACAATTTTGGAATTAAATACCAAAAATCAAATCAGCACTCAATTTGCATAATTTAACACTCAATTGCGAAAATTAACCACACCATTGCAATCGGCACGAAATTCCGGTTCTTGGCTATCCCGGCCTAATTTCCGGAAAATAATTAATAATTAAATAATTACTTAAATTCATTAAATAAATCAATTTAAATTCTAAAAATACAAACCTAGGCCAAAATCATTAAATTAATAACCAATACGGACTCGGAGAAATTCCCGAACCCTTCTAGATAAATAGTACACTTTATTTAGGCCTTAGCTAAACCATGCTAACCACCTAACATGCTCAACTAAATAATTCAATTTCTAATTTAATCTAACTAACCACCTAATTCCTAATAAAATAAATCTAACACCCCTTAAACGTCATTAGCCTACTAAGCAGAGTTTAGAGTATAAACTCACCGGTGTATCGCGAAAACCGGTTCACCGCGACAACGACGCGACTGCGGCCGAAATCTTAATTTTCGGCGGCGTCGATGAACTTGGGCCGGGCCTAAACTTAGCCCAACAAATCTCAGTTCAAATATGAGATTTATTTCCAACTTGGGCTGGGCTTCACTTGATTCGCGGGCTGAACTTCGGTGGACTGAGCTTGATGGACTTTACCGGGCTGAATTCTTGGGCTGAAACTTAGGTTGTTGCTGGACTCTTGAAGATTTCAACTGGGCTGAGAACAGGCTGGATGGGTTGTGGGCTTTGTTGCGGCTGATCCACGACTGGGCTGGACAAGAAGCAGTTGTGGAGATGGGCTCGGTGGATTTGCTGGCGCAAACCGAGGGCTGGGGATGCACGAGCGTAGCGATGGAGCGGCCTGCTGGCGCACGGATCTGCTGGTCTTCGAGGGAATCGGAGAAGTTGACCGACCCAGCTGTAGACACACGTGCAAGAGAAGCAACGAGCGAGCTGCTGAAGACGAAAACTGCTGAGGAAATTCGTTGCCGTCGAGGACGACCAAACGTGCAGCTCGCGGTCAACAAATCGATCGGGAAGATGCACCGTGGACTGAAACGTGGTGGAGCTGGCCGCGTGGAGGAAAGCGGCGGGCGTGATGATGGGTGAAGGCTTCGCTGGTGGTGTCTCGGACGTTGGCCGCGTGGAAGAGAAGCAGCTTCGGTGGACTCCACTGGATGCACGAAGAAGTGAAGATGGCAGGTGCATGAGTCAACAAAAGGATTTTCTGTGGGTGTTGTTGACCAGCGTGGGGCTTCGATCGTGGGGAAATGAACGGAGGGAGAGGGTGAGTGGATGAGTTCGCTGGCGGACGCTTGGCAGCAGCTTCAACTCAGAAGAATTTTCGGTGGAGGGTGTGCGACTGCTTCGTGCGAAAGAGATTTGAAAGCAAATGCAGAAAATAACGAGCGGATGGGGGAGGCTTCGCGTGAGGGAGAAGCCAAGGAGGGGCCCAAAATTCTGAAATCTTAGCCTTTATCTTAATTGCTTGTCCCCACTTTTTGCCTTCAAGCTTATCTTTTGTCTCCATTACTTTCTACCAAATTAAATCCCACAACTAATCCAAAATGAAGCCAAAAATTGCTGTCCAACCATAATTCCGAATTTCACTTAATTTAGCTTCATTCCTCACTCAATTTTTCAAATTGAGGTCCATTTCAATGAAGAAAAATCCCAAATGATTTTCTATAAATCCCCGACGCACCATGGCTCGTCTAGAAGTCCAATTTTCTATCAATTTAGCCCATCTGAATTTCCGCTGATTTTCCGCAACGTCCGTATCGATTTCCCACAAAAATCTCGAAGGGTGAGTCAACGTTCCTAAAATAGCTTGCGACACCTCAGAACTTTCAATTTCTGAAATCGGGTTCAAATTTGCGGTTATTTTCAATCCGGCGCGCTTTTAGCGTGACCTAGTCTACCGAGTAACTTTTAGGAATTTTTTTGGTGCAATTGACCTGTGCTCGATTTATCTCGAGTCACAAAGTACATCTTCGACACATTAGCGACTCTCAATTGTCGTGAAAATCTCAAGGTTTCAATTACGAGCACCGGGTACCAAAACGACAGAAAATCAATTTAGTGTCGATCGATGAGAATTTTTCAATCAAGTGGAATCACCCACAATTTGATCACATATCTCAGTCAAATCGACCTATCTCTGATTTCTGATCGACCTCTGACGGTGCTGTAATGACCCTTGCATATCAACACGGTCGAGCAGTCAATTCTTGGTCGAATTCTCAAGTCCAATTGCATTTAGATTCCCTAATTGCTTCCCCAGATAGTCCAGTTATTTCGTGAGTGATCAGCTCAGAGAATAGCACTATTAGCGTTTCGATGAAAGGCCCGATTTATTTAATCGAAAACAAATTATGAAAATTCAGGCTGTCACAGGGTTACTCGAGCATGGTCGCTAGAGACTCAAGCTTGCCCAAGCACTACATTCTAGGCCCAAATTGGGGTTGAACCTAGCCTCTATTGACTTGGCTATCAAGGAATCGGGCCCAAGCTCAATTGGCTTGGGTGCACCTTGACGGTTGATTGTATCGAGACTATTTAAAATAACGTAGACAATGAAAATATATCATAGACAAACTAATCCTAATTCGAGATGTATTGTCTATAAAGGTTGTGACCTCGGAGAGGGCTTGTTTGGAGTCATGCTACCCTAGGAGAGATTGCGCTCTCTTAGGGTTGGTCGACCTCAGTAATTGCTCGCCTACGGTCTCGTGACCTTGACTCAAATGGATCTAGTGGAGCCATGAGCCCCTACCACTTTGGCTTTCTATTCATCATTTTATTTGTGCGTGTGAGGTTCAAACAACGTAATGGCGACCTTGTCCTATTTGGCGAGAGGTCAACGAGCACAAATGGACCCTTGCCAATGCCAAGCTTACTGCCACTACTCTTGCTTCCTCCTTTTCTCTCTTAAGTAGTGTTTTGTCATCTCCATTTCTAGTCTGTATATGATTGGATAGGACAATATATGAAATCGATGGACTTTGCTATATCATACGCATTGCTTGGTGAATCACAACAATAAAGTTAGATATTTTCATATCCTATCATATCTATTATTTGATCTAAGTGACTGATTGATATAATTAAACATGAAAATGCACAAAGGATGATGGTAAAAATTTCTTTTGATTCACTGTTAAAGAAACTATAAATGCATAACATAGATAATCTCCATTAATCAATTTATAATGATAGTACGATTTATATCTTGAACAAAAAATGAGCTAATTATAGAATTCCAAAGCCACAGATTCGAATATGACAATCAATGTAAATGGAACACCAAATCTAGTGAGAGAGAATACATGATTATTCACCTTCATGATTCGCAAAATGGGTTTTGGTTACTGAATATGCTTTTGTTATCTTGAGCTCAACAAGACCCGATTGGCAATGTGGCCCAATCCTGAAGTTAGTTTTATACAATCACCAGCCAATATAAAATTGAATCTGCAATAAACAACCATGCTCAATTAAGTTTCGACTTTTTTGCTGCCAATAATCATATAAAATTGAGTTTCTTGCCACCTTCATGAAATTTCAACATGAACTACAAAATCACGAAAAACAAGAAGTTTCAACTTTTTTGCTGCTTGCATAGACTTTTAGTGTGAACCATAAAGCTACAAAAGAAAAGAGTTTCAATTCTCTCATCATTTTCGTTTAGCTTTGACGCGGACAAATAGCTACAGAGAAGTTGTCAAATTTTAACATTAATCAAATATGCGAAGGAAAAGAATATATTGTGAATTAAAAAGATATGTGTTCAGGTTGGAAATTATTCATTAAAAATTGGGGTTCTTCCACTTCATTTTTATTTACTTATTTTTAATTAATTTTCCTGTTGTATTTCTTTTTTATTCCATTCCATCATTACTTAATTAATCTTTTATGAAATATCAAACTATACAAATATACCTAAAATATGTAATAAATATACATATTGATATATGTTATAGTATAGAAAGAAATTCAAATGCGAAAAAAAAAAAAAAAACTAAAATTATCCATTTTTTTTATTTTGTATTTTCTTTTTATATTAGAATCTAAATATGATTTTATTTTTATCATCTTTTATATGTTTTTAATTTAAAAATTTATTATTTAATGAAAATATCATATATTATGGATCTAAGAAAATCATATCCATCCTTATCCCACTTTTTCTAAATATTAATTTTATCCGGATTATATTTGTTTATATTCGATTTTACCTATTTTGGATGGGAAATCAGACATGAGCTTTGGTAGCCTTGACAGGAGGAGCCTCAAGAAGGTGGGGTTCCTCCTTTTTTCCACTGTCTCTCGATCGTGTCGAGCCCCAAAAGGCTGTTGCTTGACGACCCTTTAGAGAATAACCCAGGTAATGTTCACTTCGTGCTCGAAGATTTTCTTGATCCCTTTTCACTTCTTGCGCATTGGTCTCATCAATGATTTCTTTGTTTGTCTTGCACGCGTCAAGTTTCGTTTTTTTTTTTTTTTTTTTTTCTGGGTAGTTTGTGTGATGTTTAGTTTAGCTTGTGTTAGGCGCAGAGATACGCGTGGATGAGGCTGATACTGAAGCAGTTTGGTTCTCTTTGCTTTTGGCAGCCTGAGTTCGCCTCATGTTCTTGATGTGTTGGAGTGAATTGGGTTGTGGGTGCTTGTTGCAGTGATGCAATTCGTGAGAATGATGGCAGATTATGGGTTGTTGTGGCTCAGTTAGAGGAAATGAAATCAATTTTTGAAAGTTCTGTGATGCTGTTGCTTTTCAGGGTTTTCTTGTCCCACTGGTGTTGTAACCAGAGGGCTAGTGATTGATCTACCAAGAGTTGTGATCAGAGTCGGAAGGGCACTTTTTCCTCTTCTTTTAGTTTAATCTTCAATGATCGGAGAGAATGATGAAGAAGTGGATGCAACCGTTCTAGTTTCGAGTAAGCACAGGGAATTGATTGGCACTCAAGTTTTAAGCTGCAAACGACTGTGCGATCTACCTGATGAGATTCTCCCATGGGTCCTAGATTGTCTCTCAACGAGCGATGTGGTGAGAACAAGTATTTTGTCATTAATTACACTAATCGCGATTAATTACACTAAACTCGATTAATTAATCTAACTTAAGTTTAATCTAAACCGTCCTTAATTACAATTAAGGCTAAACTAAAATTAACAAGAACTAACCGTCATTATCCTTAAATTGACCTATCCTAAGCGTAATTAACTATCTAATTTTTTTTTTTTTTGTCAGTCCTACTCTATTCCTACTTTACACTCACTCTCAGACTTTTGCTCTGCCTCTTGCAGGGCGTGGGAATTAAAATCCACTTTTGAAACTTACGCGTCCCCACCCCATCCCCCCTGAAAAGGTGGGGATTTGAACCCCTCACCTCCCCCTTCCATGTTGGAAGGATGGCCACTGGAGCGAATCCCAGTGGTTAGGATTAGGAGTTAATTCACGGATTTTCCGACAATGATGTTTAATCTAAACTATTTTTAATTAAAATTAATACTAAATTAAAATTAACTAACACTAGCCGTCATTATCCTTAAATTAACCTATCTTAAACATAATAAACTACTTAATTAAGAATTATGAGTTAACTCACAGGTTTTCTGGCAACAACGGATTGGCGGCGATGGCGGCGTGACGATGTCGAGGGCAACGTTCATGGCTCGATTGAAGACCCAACGGCAGTGACAAAGCCCTTAAGGCTCTTGGCCACTAAGGGGAGAAGGGGGTTCGGTGGAGGTGAGTCGGCGGTGGAGATAGAGGTGGCGGCTCAATGGCGTGACGACAACAACAAAGGTGGCTCAAGCGGCGACGACGCAGCGGCTTGAGTGGGTGGCAAGAACGGTGATTCGAAGAAGGTGGGTCAATGGCGTCCAAGGTGGCGATGCGGGTGGTGGTGGATGGTGTTGAGGGCATCAATGTTGCAGGTGGTGGTGGACAATGGTGAGCAGTGATAGGTGCGGTGTCGAACGGTAGAGCAAGCAGTGGCAACGGCGGCTTGGAGGCCATTAAGTAAATGGTGGTGAAATGATGGAGATGAGGAGGAAGATGAAAGAACAAGAAGAAGAGGGAGAGAAGATGAAGGGAAGTGTTTTGGCAGAAGTGAGGGAGGGCAAAACGCCGGGGGGGGGTGTTGGGAAGAAAGAAAGAAAGGAAGAGAGAGGATCATTTTCCGAAATTTTCATCATTCTCTTCACCAGCTCTTCCTAAAAACCCTCCTTATCAAGTATTTTGTCCCCCGATATCCTCTTATTTTCTTTTTCTTTAAAACCAAGACTTTGGCCAATAAATCACAATTTTGCCATTAGGTCTAGTTTTTGCCAATAATTCAACGGACAATGAGGCATCATCCAATAAATTAGTCTTGAAACTCTCGAAAGTTCGATACTTAAAATCGAATTAAATTTCATGGTTGAAAATCAATTGGATGCGACTCTAGTACAACCTAAATTATCGGGTGGCTTTTAGGGGTTCTCACGTGATTAACTATTTTTGATCCACGTCTGTGCCTCTTTGAATTGTGGACAACCCTCGGTTATCCTGTAATTGCAATGGTTCAATTACGTACCTTGTGTACAATATCAACAGAAAATAGGTTTATTATCGTTCAACGCAGTATTGTAATTATGCAAAATCACCTGAGAACTAACTACGTACTTCCGTCAAATCAATTTATGTCTGTTTTCTAATGGACTTATAACAATGTAGTATTGACCTTTGTTAATCCTTATAATTGAGCGATCGATCCCTGATTGAATTCATTGGTCTTTCGTGTTTTAACCATTTATGTTCTCATCCAATAAATTAGTTAACTTGTAAATAATCAATTCAGAGTAAAATAATAATAAATGCATCGATGGAATAATCATTTCATATATTTCAAAATAAGGACTAAATTTTGGGATATCACATTTAGGACAGTTGGCGATGGTCCCACCAAATCTCACATCCCTCTTGTCTTCTAACTATGCGGAAGATTTTTGAGATGGCAATGGATGCTTGTTCTCCGGCTCGAAAAGCTAACTATCAAAGGACGTCAATGAATCCCTATGTCAATTGTTGCACGCGAATATGTCATCAACTTGATGCGGTTCTTCGTTACATCCTGTATTTACCAGTGAAAGATGCGGGGAGAACAAGTGTGCTGTCGAAGAGCAGATAAATAGACTTGTTAGATGCTCGTTTTTGTATTGAAGAAATCAGCACGACAGAAAGCTCTTCCACTCCATTTTACCTGTGCTTTCCAAACTACTGAATAAAATTTCCCTTATTTGTTCCAGCCTCCTTTATTCGAAGGCCATTGCCCGAGACGCTGGCAATGCAAATGGCTATACATTGGCGCGCCATGCATTTCGATGGCGACTTAAAATGCCTGGTGCGGTGCAGCTGTCCAGGGCGACACGCTGGTGATCAAAATGCTTGGCGCGAAGATTGCATGCACCTGTGAAGATGAATGGAAAGCTTTGAACCTTGCCTTGCAAAGACGAGTGTGCACATCGATGGCACCGCACTAAGAGTCTCATCCAGGAAAGGAACGCCGGAATCGCTATGGATTGTCTAAATGCTGATTGCATCCTCTGCTTCTGTCGTCTGCTCAAGTTCATTGCCCTCGCTCACCAGCCACAGTCAAAATCTAGTAGATGATGTCTCAACTACATCAGTAGCAAAGTGTAAGCTGAGATGATGGCTCATGACAACGCCTTGGAGGTCAACCACAAGAGACGGGACGCTCAAGAGAATAAAGAGCAGAATATGTGACATCACAAACAAATTTTCTGCTAATTTTTTTCGAAGATTTTTTGACTGGTTTAGAGGATCGTCCTCAATATTTGAAGTAAAATTTGAGTTTTTCCTGGCATTACTAGACCGAAACTTTATAATTTTAATACCATTAAAAACCACAAATTGATAATCTTGCGATATAATTACCTCAAGCTAAAGTCTCATTTAAAAAATAATCCCCAAATGGGTTTTTTTGGTAAAAGGTAAGAAATATATTGAGGAAGGGCCAAATGTACATCCCAAATGAGTATTCTGTAATACATTTACCCAAAATTAATTTTCATACTTGAAGGAAAAAAAAATCTAATGTCATACCCTGATCATGATGTACCTTCCATCATCATTTCGTTCAATATTTTGTTAACCTAAATACATGTCAATACACATGGCGGGATAGTGCGAAATGGATTGGATGTGAAAATAAAATATCTAACCTGAAACTTTATATGGTTAATATTAATAAAAATCACAAATTGATACTCTCGCGATATAACCACCTCAAGCTAATTTTCATTTAAAAAATAATCTCAAATTGATATTCTCTAACGTATTTACTCAAAACTAATTTTCGTTCTTAAAAAAACCTAATTTGATACCTTGGCCGGATGTACCTTCCATCAGCATTCCATTTAATATCATGTTAACATAGGTACGTATTAATAAACGTGGCACGCTATTGCGAAATTGATCTGGTGCGAAAATTAATAGATCCGACTTAGAAAATTCAAATGTGGTGACGCGTATATATTTAATTGACGGGTAGTTTTGAATCAGAAATATCTTTTAAATTTTTTTAGAGGTTTAAAAAATTAATTTGGACTATATTTGTCATAGATCTTATGAGACGAACATTACTCTGAAATGAATTGATTTGAGATTTATAATGAAATAAATTAATCACGCGATTCCGGTGTCCTTAAATTCTGATTGCCCGGACCACACCTCCCCCTTGTTCCTTCTCTCCGGGACTCCCAAGCCCATCACCCTCGGTGCTGCAGTCACATACAAATTCCATGGCGTCAGCATAGCAACCCAAAGGTAATCTTTCCCGGTCGCTGACAACTTCGAGTTTTGTTCTCTGCCCCCCGGTTTTCCTTGCTTGCTTGTCGCCTTCGGTCCGTGAGACCATCGAGTTGATCTCTCTGAGGGGTTGCCCCATCTCGGGCTGGCCCATTTCCTGTTGAGCGAAAGGCATCGGGGCTTCATTGTTTATGCGGTTGTCAACCCGTTTCTGTAACTTGAGGAAGAGGGTTGTCACTTTTTTGCTGGTTGTGATGGTTGCATCACGTGAAATGGCTGCTGTTGTTAGCCAAGTCTGTCTTATTCCAAGAGTGCATTTTGATGAAGTTTACATTCGTTGGTCGCAGTAATTTCATCATGGTTTTGTCTCTGAATCTGTTTTTGTTCTGTTTTCATTAATCGTCGATGGGCACCTGCTGAAGTTTGAGGAGAAGTTCGTTTGTTCTCTGTTATGCTGACCGTTGTGTAAGATATTTGGTGATTTATTTGCCAGGACTTGTCCTCTGAGGCATCGGTTCGTTCCCTCTTTTTAGTTTAGTCTTCTGAGTGGAAAGGTTTGTGGAAGCCAGCGATGCAACTTATCCAGCTGGGGAAGCTAAATGTCGAAAGAGGAATGAGAACACGGATATTAGTTGCTGCAAGAAATTGTGTGATCTACCTGATGCGCTGCTTCTGCGCATCTTGGAATTGCTTCCTATGGAAGATGCTGTGAGAACGAGCGTGTTGTCGAGAAGGTGGGAGTTCCTGTGGACTTCTATTCCTAATCTTCTCTTCGACGAAACTGAATTCCCTAACCGGACACTCTTCATGAATTTCGTGGAAAGAGCACTTGTATGTCGAGACTGCTCCTCTATGAATGCTTTCTCTCTCTCGTGCAGTGTGCAATCTGATGCGGCCCGCGTCAATGCGTGGATTGCTGCCGCGGTCAGGTGCAATGTGCAGAAGCTCGAGCTACAACTATATGATATTGAACAGCCATACGTGTTACCTTGCTGCCTGTTTAGGTGCAAGACACTGACAGAATTCGATCTAGATATGCCAATTAACCTCAGAATTCCTTCTTTGGTTTGTTTTAGGAGTATAAAGGTCTTAAGACTTGAGCAAGTCAATTTTGTGGACAATGATTGTACTGGAGAGTTGTTTTCAGGCCCAGCCCTACAGGAGTTGCGTCTCACAAGGTGCAGCTGGACAGCTCTCAAAGTGCTTAAAATTTCCGCTCCTAATCTCTGGCGCCTGAATATAAGTGTATGTGATGAGTATGATGGAAGAAATTGCCAAGTACTGATCAATGGAGCCAGACTCACGCGCTTCCACTATTGTGGCGAGCTCTTCTGTGACTATGACATATCTGGCTTAGATTTGCTAGTTAAGGCTTACATTAATGTGGATATGGGCAGCCATCCAACGGTAGACCAAATACACCGTGGATATAAGCTCTTAAGGAAACTTTCTAAGGTCAAAAAGCTGACCTTACTGGGCGAAGTTGTCAAGGTACACTATTTTCCCACATCCTCCGTGATTTTCAATTGATTCACCGGATTTACCTCTTGTGCATGTTCATTCCTTTTAAAACTCCGTGTTCATTTTCTCTAGTGTGGTTCACTGCTGTTTTAATTTGTTAGTAGGATTTGGATGAGCACAATGAGCTCCGTAACACTCTACCAGCTTTTCGTAACCTCACCGACTTGAAAGTTTGGGATGGACATGGGGGCCTAGAGTGTAGACAACTTGGAGTGATACTTAGAAGATCTCCTTGTTTGAGGAGTCTTGAGTTTCAAGAGGTGATTTATTACTGTACGTTTTCCTGTGTACTGCCATTGCATACTTCTGGTGGGGGCAATGGCTAACTGATCTGATGTTGCGATACAGAGAATGGATGTGTTTTCTCAAACATTTGACGGGATATTGGACCCTATGCCTCCATGTTTCTTATCATCGCTCAAGAAAATCATCATTTGCTTTTTTTATGCAACTGATGCGGAGATCTCAGCTGTTAGGGTTTTGCTTAGGACGGCTAAAGCTTTGGAAGAATTAGTTATTCATTGTGACGACAGTTGGTCTGAAGATGCTGTTGGAGACTTGAGGCACTTGGTGGAGATGTCAAACTTGACTGGTTCATGCCGCCCGATTCGTCTAATTATTAAATAGCGTGGGAGGCCTGCGTCGGGATCTGAATACATTGAGACTTTCTCATTATATGTAAGATCTTTTGATTAGCCCCTTTGTTTTTGTATTGTGTGGCATGATGTCTTTTATGCCATAACATTGTTGTCCATGTTCAGGCTCAATCTTATATTCTCATCGGTGGTAGCTTCTTTACTCTGACAATCCTACAGATACATTCTTTATTGCCTGGCTACCTGCACGTAGATACATCAAAATTTCGGGGAAAATTACAATCTGGAGAAAACAGGTTAATGCATTGTGGCTCGAACTCTTCCTAGCACTTTGGAAGGCGACCTGATGGAACACTAATGGGAGCTACCCATGGGATTAAAGTGCTACGAAGTACACCTGGTTTTTTGAGCATTTCGCGGTGTCTATTTACAGAATGTCTTGTGTAGATCGAGACTCATTGATCATTATGTTTTTCATTTTTTTTTTTTTTTTTGTTATATGCTAACATTATACACAGATATATTAGAATGCCATACTCAATGTCACTGGATTCCTTATCTCTTCCCTTTACCTCTCTTTTGTATCATTTTATAACTTAAACAAGATGCCAGATACTTCAGTTCTCTGAAGTTGCATGCAGGCCCTCGAGCATATCCTTCACGTCATTGTGCAGGCGTGTTTCTCAAGTCATTGCTCCGTGGCTGAAGATTGTGATGTTTCTCTGTCCACATTGGAGCGAGATTTTACCTGCAAAACCACTTGTGTCCTAATATATGAAATGGAAGTCTTTATCTGACGTTCTCTAGTCTTGTGCTCTGGGGTTTGAAACCGGAAGATTTGCTGTGTCTGAACTTAATATAGTCCACTGATGGGTCTCTTTACGTGTCAGTGTTTCGGGGGAAAAGATTGGACCCTCCGCCTCCTTCATGGAGCTTGCAACTATTCGGGTCTTGCTTAGGAAGGTGAACTTCTGGAAAGAAAAGATAATTCGTTGTATCAGGAGCTATTCCAAACATTTCCAATGACGATGAATCGCTCGATAGAGAGCAAAGCGGCGGTTCACTCTGCACCCTATATCTCTCACAGCTAATATGTGTGGTGATTTTTTTTTTTTTGCCGGGGGGTTTGGGTTCTGTGTATGCTAGTTCACTTGGTTATTTGACGACAAATCACATTTCCAGCTAACTTTTCAGTATGACATACTATGAACTCCGATTAATTGATTTTCTCTTGCTGAGTCCAAAAAGACGGTTCATAATGGGATATCAATCAATGATGGTAAACAACAGTCATTGCTTGTAGTAAAGCAAAGTGTTACTGTTCATGTTGTTAAGTTATATCTCAAGTTTGAATTCATGAACGAAATCCAATCTGAAGTGCAGCATGTGATTTAAGTTAGGACTTGATTAGACTTTTGGTGAACTGAACATATGAAGTAACAATAAATTGTCGTTGGAGTTGGATTCCTGATTTGAGTCGATAATAATGGGTTTCTTACTGTGGATGTAAATATAATATATATTAGAGATTGGTTTTAGTATACTAGATCAAACAAGAGGGTGTTAGGGTCTTTTGCTTTATGAGTTTTTTAAGTGAGTTTTATGTGATATAACACTTAAGGGTTTTGGCTGAGTGACTATAGGGATGAAAAGCACTTTGAGCGAATTATCAACTCTACATTCTTTGAACTCATAGCGGATTTCTGGCCGACTAGCTCCCCGTAGAGTAGTTCGAAACTTAGACCAAATTACATAAGTCTATGATTTTTTTAATCATTTCTTATTGATTTCTCAACTAATTTCTTCTTTCTGTGTTAGATTTGAATTGGAAAATCCCTAGTTTCTGCATTATTTCACAACAATTTCTGCCCTTTGAAACTATATTTGATAAATGGTTAGCTGTAAGGGATTAGACCGAGGAATGCGGGAGATTTGGAGAAAATCTTCGTACATCCTCTACGGCCAATGTGTCGTCAAAAGGAGGTCCGGGTGAATTCGCCATAACTTCTAAATGAGCTCCCTAGTTAGGGCTTCAGATCAGTGTCAATATCTGTTATATGTCTAGCCCTTGTTCATAGAAGTCGCATTTTGTTATGAATCGACTCTTGGGTGTTGTATCAATTTACAGTGTCATCAGATGTTTAGGACTTCTGCTGGTCCAGCGCACAAATGACATACTTTTCTTGATACGAGTGTTGTTTTTCGCATAGATTTTTCTAGTGTCTTTATTTTTTATAATGAAACATCACCTCGTACGACTACATCCATCGTGGAGTCATAATTCAATGAATTACATGGTTGTTGCTTGAAATGAAGCATCATATGTTATATTATCATGGGGTTAATTCCAAAAAAAAAAGCACCAACTTTAGGTCGATGGACAAATCGACCCAAACTTTTTTTTTTTGTCTCGTAAAAAAAGCACCAACTTTAGGTCAATGGACAAATTTGGCCCAAACTCTTTTTTGTCTCGTAAAAAAGCACAAACTTTAGGTCGAGTGACAATTTTGACCCAAATTTTTATTGTTTGGAAAAAAAATCATCAACTTTCACTTAAATCCTACATCTGGCCACCCTTAACTTATATTCATTGATTGCCCTTAATCCATGTGCACTTGTTGGCTAACACCATCCATTTTCTTCTTGTTTGAGCCATAGCTTGAAGAATAACAGTGAAACTATGCCATCTCCTATACTTCACTAGCAAGTAAAAAAATCTCCCGATTGAATTTCTCTCGCTAGACTTTATTGTTTTGTCGTAATATGAAACTATAGATCACTGCCTGTCAAGAGAAACCATGGATGAGATCCACCAACCTCACAGCTAGAACCTTTTCTCTTGAAATAAGGTTAACTTCAAATAAAAAGTTAATGATAAGGATTAGATTTTGGATAGGAGTGAAAGTTTGTTATTTTTTATGAGACAAAACAAAAATGGGGCTAGATTTGTCCCTCGACCTAAAGTTTGTGCTTTTTCATGAGACAAAAAAAAGTTTTGGCCAGATTTGTCCATCGACCTAAAGTTGATGTTTTTTTTTTATGGAATTAGCCCTATTATCATGTCATCTCTTATTTTTCTCTCCCTTCCATAACATTTTGAGATAAACTTTAACAGGAAAGCAAATTCGAATGCCCCTATGACAGCTTTCTTCTTCAATTAACATCCTGAATCTGATGTCGTTGCTGATGACGGTGCTGGTAGGTTGCCTCCATATTGTAGTTTGTACTTGTCCCACTGTTCATACACAGACTTCTCGAGTAGCTGCACGAAGTAAGCATCGCTATAGTAATGCTTCATCATGGCATTTAGGTCGGCAATGAATCCATATCTGAGCCCGTTACAGTACTCCAAAGGTACGCTATAACAGCATATTCTTCGTCCCAACTCGACCCGACCCCCTCAGGACCTAGTCTTTCGACGACCATCCCAAGGTCAACTTGATGTAGTCAGCAATGCCGGTGACAAGGCCGCTCAGGCCGGTGCCATGGCAGCCCATTGCCAGACGCATGTGGTTTCATGATACAGGACTCCAGTGAACTCAACTTTTACGTCGCTGATATAAGCCTAAAAAAATACTTAATTTCCTTTTGTGTACCGAAAAAAAGTATATGAGATAAAATGGGGTATTTTTATATGGACACAACATGTGTAAAAACGATTAATTAAGGATATATAGGAAGAGAGAGAGAGAGAGAGAGAGAAAATCCCTCAAAGGTATGATAAATGGAAAGAATTAGTGAATAAGTGGAGTAAAAATCCGTGGGCGATTATCATCTTTTATTTTAATATGGACAAATAGCGTGTATTTCTCCAACCGCTTCGATTTTTCACAGGGGACGAGAGTTTGACTTACAGTCAACAAAATAATAAACGATAAAAAATTGATGACTTTTTTTGTAATCATATCAGCAACTCAATCTGAATATGTAGCAAGTTAATTACTCTCCACTGAAATCGGGAAATAATCATATCAGCAACTCAATCTGAACATGTAGCAAGTTAATTACTCTCCACTCAAATCGGGAAATAATCATATCAGGAGTTCATTATAAAAATGTAGCAAGTTAATTACTATTGATTAAATTTCTGATCTAACATCTACTCAAATTCCATAAATACCATATCTATACATCTATATATACCCACTTCCAGGGGACACATGACACATATCTTCCACAATTGTCTCTAATAATCAAGCTCGGATTTCCTCCCTATAATCCTAAAAACTTTCTAGACAATCATACCTCAGGTAATTAAGCCAACATACTTGGAAATGGAGAAGGGCCAAGCCAAGCTCGGAGCATCAGTCATTCTTTTGGTGATTGCATCTAGTAGGTTTCTCTCATCTCTCGTTTATTGTTATTATTTATAAATGTAGAACTGCACTAATGAATTTTCCAAACTTCCCTTCTTTTAAGGTCTTGCTGTCTCACAAGCTAAGGAAGGAAGAGTATACTGTCTTCTAGACGGCAATCGCAAAGCTCATGTTTGTCCTATCGGGTTTCATCCCATCGCTATACGTGGCCACTGTGTATGTGTTTCATCAAAGCGCCAGGATGCCTCGTCTAGCAAGGAAAGAGAAGTTCTTTGTATTCCAGAGATGTGTCTTATGAGTTCTCATCCCATCGTTGTAGACGGCAAATGTATATGTGTACCCAATCATTGATGCGTGTTGCGAATGCGTAAGAGGAGAGGAAGGAAGAATAAAAGGGAATAAGAGAGAGGTGTGTTGCATGTGTCAGAGATTTTTATAAATCGCTCTTATTGAAATGGGTTGATGCTATTGAGTATTTGACTTATCCTTTTTGGTGGTCTCGAAAATTTCCAACAATCGAAATCAATGAATTTCGGGCATTGCCGTTAGATTCCACTGTTATATTAGATAATTCGATAAGAAAAATGATGATTGTACTCCTTGTATGTTAGGCAAATGGTTGGAGATCAATAAGAAATACAAATTTGATATTTGGTCTCAAAGGCGAACTCCAGAAAGAGTGCCACACTCGATATGTTTGGGATTTTGAAGTCGACAGCTAAGAAATTAAGACATATTTAGAACATTCTATATTGACAGGAAAAATAAAGTGCTGAAAATGAAGATGAAAGGGAATTGTGTGGAAATCATAGATGCTTTTTTGTTCACATTCATGTCTGGCCATCGTTCGTCAGTGAAGCTATGATTATGATTGAGTAATTGTAATCTCATCTTTGCCGATCATAGTAAAACATCTAGTTGATCTCTCCCCATGGAGTAAGCACACATCGAAACACACAATCCACCCTGTTTGGGTTTTATCTATACAATTCGTTTGGTACTCAAATCGTTTCACTTGTTAATATTCTCACAATAATCATAATAAAATCGGTGGCACCTTTAAGGTTTGTCAAAACACAACAAAGAGCCGAGTCAAGCCAATATATGAATTGCACTTATCCAAATTTAACCCAAAAGTAGAACTTGGTTGTTGTACATACTTAATGATAGGTCTGTCATATGGATGGGTCGGGTCGGATCGACAATGATCCAACCCAACTAGATCCATTTTATTCATATGGACCCTTTTTTATACAATATAATTTACTGTTCCAAACTTGATTTAGACCTAGACCCAACCCATGCCTGCCATTGCCTAGACTCCAATTTTTTGGCAACTTTTAAATCTATGTCTTTGAAGAATGAGCAACTCTATAGAGCAACTCGCAAGTTAATGAGAGAGCTCAAGTGCTTAGGTCAGGTCATGGGCTACAACTTTGTGTGGCATATGGGCAACATGGAAATGTGGGTAAGCATCGCATTGACGGGCAAAAGTAAAGAGGCTTTAGAATCGAGAATTGATTGGTTCCGGTTCAAATCCTAGTTCTCTAATTCAAATTTCCTTTTCTCTAGGAGGCGGCCCATTTATGTTCGATTTTTTTTTTTTTTTTTTTTTTTTATAGAATATGAATGTCACACCATTTCACCACAAAAACATATACAAGTCAAGTTGTTGCTTACTCATGTTGAAGACAATGGTTCAATTCTTAATGCATGTAAAAGTATTGTTTTTGTTAAAAGGAGAGGCTTTGGAATCAACCTCAAGGGACTTGGGCCAAACCTTCGTGCACCGGGGTCTCAACCGTACCTTAATGGACCTAGGTTTGACATTTGTGAACTCGCGCACATGCATTGGGGTCTTGGGCTTGGCCTCAATAGATTTTGGCCGCTTTTATGGACTCGAGCCCAACTACCAAGGAGCTGGGCTTGACTCCTATGAACCTGGGTCAGGCACTAGTGACTCGGGTGAAGGAGCTAGGCACCCCGACATGGTTTCTTAGGAATTAGGCATAGGTTGGTGCCAAGCATAAGCATTGGTATCTCAAACTTGGTCTCGAGGAACATGGGTCGGTCTCCATGGACTCGAGCATGGGTACTAGAGTCTAAGGCTAGGCCTCTTGAGGCCTAAGACCTGCCTCTATAGATTGGCCATAGAGGAACCAAGCTCGGCCACAATGAACCTTGCCAAAAACCAATGATTTTGGCACTAAGATGGGTTACTCGAGCATGGTCGCTAGAGACTCAAGCTTGCCCAAGCACTACATTCTAGGCCCAAATTGAGGTTGAACCTAGCCTCTATTGACTTGGCTATCAAGGAATCGGGCCCAAGCTCAATTGGCTTGGGTGCACCTTGACGGTTGATTGTATCAGACTATTTAAAATAACGTAGACAATGAAAATATATCATAGACAAACTAATCCTAATTCGAGATGTATTGTCTATAAAGGTTGTGACCTCGGAGAGGGCTTGTTTGGAGTCATGCTACCCTAGGAGAGATTGCGCTCTCTTAGGGTTGGTCGACCTCAGTAATTGCTCGCCTACGGTCTCGTGACCTTGACTCAAATGGATCTAGTGGAGCCATGAGCCCCTACCACTTTGGCTTTCTATTCATCATTGTATTTGTGCGTGTGAGGTTCAAACAAGGTAATGGTGTGACATCCAGATTTTTGAGTTCTAATTTCGACTGGATAAATAGGATTTTGTCTCATTGCTCGTCAATTTATTGACGAGCCCGAAATTTCAATAAAGAAATTATCGGTGGAAAAATTGAAGACCGGAAGAAATTAAAAAAGGGAAATAGAAAGAGAAAAGAAAAATTAGGATAGATTATTCTTTTTCTTTTCTCTCTCTCTCTCTCTTTTCTCTCTCCTTCCCTCCCACCCGTGCGATTTTTCCCCCAGCTGGATGCCTGCTGTCTTCCTCTTTCTTTTCTCCCTTTTGACCATTCAAACTCTCTCTCTCTCTCTCTCTTCTTCCCCTCTCCCTCGGAACCGACTTCTTCTTCTTCCTTCTTGTTTGTGCGGACCAGCGAACCAGGAAGAGGAAGACAGCGCAGCTCGTCGAAGCCGTCGCCGCCGCGCCGGAGCCGGACCGCTCGCACGCCCGCGACCGCCGCTCGCCCGCGCGCCCGCCGTCCCGTCGTCCGTCGCTGCCGTGCGCCGTCTAGGCCGTTCGGCCTCTGTCCAGCGCGATTCAGCCACCGCCGGACCTCCGCCCAGCTCCGACGGGTCACCGTCGAGCCTCCCCGCATCCCCTCGCCCTCCGCCGGCCTTCCCTCGCCGTTTTGGCCGCCGGAGCAGCCTCGGCCAGGCCAAACCAGCAACCCACGAAATGGGTTTCCAGCTGGTTTGGGCCCGTTTTGGCCGTTTCCGGCCCCGAACCCGAGGCCCGCTTTGGGAAGAATCGTTCCTCGCGTCGCCGCCGTCGGATTGATCCGATTTGCGTGCGATTTGGTGAGTAATCTCACTAATCCCGGATTAGTTGGCTAATTATGCTTTAAGTTGGTTTAGTTTTAATTAATTATGTTTAGGTTGTTAGATTAGAATAAATTAGCGATTATTAGTCAATTGTGATGCGTTTTAGATAAATTGATTGTGCAATTAGCAAGTAGACGTGGTCTACTATTTATTGGAAGCATCTCGGGAATTTTCCGACCCCTAATCGGGCTTCAATTTGGCAATTCGGGCCTAAGTGAGATTTTTGGGCATTTAAATATTAGTTTTCGGAATTAAATTAAATAATTATTTATTTTCCGAAAATTCAAGGAGAGATGGTCCGGAACCGGAATATTATGCTGATGACTGTGGCGAAGTCGTTTTTATTTAATCGAGAACTTTAATTTGAAATAAATCGAATTTTTAATATTAATCAATTTTCGAAATTAATTAATTATTTATTTATTTTCGGAAAATTTAACTAGGATGGCCAGTGACCGGAAAATTATGCTGATGACCGTGGTAAAGTCCGTTTATTTAATTGGGCCTTATTTTGAGCTAAACGGAATTTTTAATATAAATAATTAATTTTCGAAATTAATTAATTATTTATTTATTTTTCAGAAATTAAGATTGAGATGGCCGACGACTGAAATCTCGTGCTGATCGTCGTGGTGCAGTCCGTTTATTTAATTGAGCTTTAATTTGTCTTTGAATTGATTTAATTGTGAATAATTAGAAATTGGATGAATCATCATGAAATGCACGGGGCCTGATGATTAGATATATCACCTCGGAGAGTGCACATGGCTCGGTGACGAAGTATGTCGCCTTGGAGAATGCATGTGGCTCGGTGATTAAGTTTGGCATCTAAAAGGACACGTGGGCTCGGTAATTTGATGCATTACCTCGGAGAATGCACGTGATCCCAATGAGTACATTTGGCATCTAAAAGGACACGTGGGCTCGGTAATTTGATGCATTACCTCGGAGAATGCACGTGATCCCAATGAGTACATTTGGCATCTAAAAGGACACGTGGGCTTGGTAATTTGATGCATTACCTCGGAGAATGCACGTGGTCCCAATGAGTACATTTGGCATCTAAAAGGACACGTGGGCTCGGTAATTTGATGCATTACCTCGGAGAATGCACGTGGTCCCAATGAGTACATTTGACATCTAAAAGGACACGTGGGCTCGGTAATTTGATGCATTACCTCGGAGAATGCACGTGGTCCCAATGAGTAGATTGGCATCTAAAAGGACACGTGGGCTCGGTAATTTGATGCATTACCTCAGAGAATGCACGTGGTCCCAATGAGTACATTTGGCATCTTGAAGAGACACGTGGGCTCGGTGACTTGATGCATCGCCTCGGAGAATGCACGTGGGCTCGCTGATTTAAAATAGCATTTTAAAGGGCATGTGGGCTCGGTAAATTAATGCATTACCTCGGAGAATGCACGTGGCTCGGTAATTGGTTTTATCAATTGAGACGTATAGCAATAGCTTGAATGACCGGAAATGGTCGGGCTAATATGTAATCGACGAGGTCGATTGATCATTGTTTTGATTTGATGTTGTGAATTGATTGAAATGGAAATGACCGTGAGTGGTCTTGTTGGCTTGTGTCGACTAGGTCGATTTGATTGATGCTTCGATTGGTGATATGATTTGCTTGAGTGCCTATTGTGAATTGTACTAACTTGCAGGTGGGATCTGATGCTAAGGTACGTCTTCTGCCCTGTGCGTGTTTAGGCAGCCTTTAGTATAATGGTTTACTAATCGGGCTTAGTGGGGTAGAACTCGCTGAGACATAGTCTCATCCCAGTTTGGGGAAAAACATTTCAGGACCCCGTTGAGGAGCTGAGGAGGAATTTGAGAAGGAGAACTCGGAGGTGAAACTTAAAGAGAAGGATTTTTGGAAGAAGAAGAAATCCCGAGAGGGGCCTTAAGTATGACCTGGATGGGCTGAGAGTCTATCTTCTTTTGAGAATTTCTTTTGAAGTGAATAGTTATGAATTGGTTTGTGTTTTGTATAAAAGTTTGGTTATAAGTTTCAATATGAAAAATATGGCCCTGCTTTTCTATCCCATCGTTTTATTGTCTGGGGATTTTAACTGCTTCCGCATGTGCTTAATAAATGAAAGGGTCGGCGATACATTGTCCTGGGATATCGCATTATAAAATCGACCAAGTGAGAAGGATGTGTGCTTGCCCGAGGATCGGGGCGTGACAAATGGCGACCTTGTCCTATTTGGCGGGAGGTCAACGAGCACAAATGGACCCTTGCCAATGCCAAGCTTACTGCCACTACTCTTGCTTCCTCCTTTTCTCTCTTAAGTAGTGTTTGGTCATCTGCATTTCTAGTCTGTATATGATTGGATAGGACAATATATGAAATCGATGGACTTTGCTATATCATACGCATTGCTTGGTGAATCACAACAATAAAGTTAGATATTTCATATCCTATCATATCTATTATTTGATCTAAGTGACTGATTGATATAATTAAACATGAAAATGCTCAAAGGATGATGGTAAAAATTTCTTTTGATTCACTGTTAAAGAAACTATAAATGCATAACATAGATAATCTCCATTAATCAATTTATAATGATAGTACGATTTATATCTTGAACAAAAAATGAGCTAATTATAGAATTCCAAAGCCACAGATTCGAATATGACAATCAATGTAAATGGAACACCAAATCTAGTGAGAGAGAATACATGATTATTCACCTTCATGATTCGCAAAATGGGTTTTGGTTACTGAATATGCTTTTGTTATCTTGAGCTCAACAAGACCCGATTGGCAATGTGGCCCAATCCTGAAGTTAGTTTTATACAATCACCAGCCAATATAAAATTGAATCTGCAATAAACAACCATGCTCAACTAAGTTTCGACTTTTTTGCTGCCAATAATCATATAAAATTGAGTTTCTTGCCACCTTCATGAAATTTCAACATGAACTACAAAATCACGAAAAACAAGAAGTTTCAACTTTTTTGCTGCTTGCATAGGCTTTTAGTGTGAACCATAAAGCTACAAAAGAGAAAGAGTTTCAATTCTCTCATCATTTTCGTTTAGCTTTGACACGGACAAATAGCTACAGAGAAGTTGTCAAATTTTAACATTAATCAAATATGCGAAGGAAAAGAATATATTGTGAATTAAAAAGATATGTGTTCAGGTTTGAAATTATTCATTAAAAAATGGGGTTCTTCCACTTCATTTTTATTTACTTATTTTTAATTAATTTTCCTGTTGTATTTCTTTTTTATTCCATTCCATCATTACTTAATTAATCTTTTATGAAATATCAAACTATACAAATATACCTAAAATATGTAATAAATATACATATTGATATATGTTATAGTATAGAAAGAAATTCAAATGCGAAAAAAAAAAAAACTAAAATTATCCATTTTTTTATTTTGTATTTTCTTTTTATATTAGAATCTAAATATGATTTTATTTTTATCATCTTTTATATGTTTTTAATTTAAAAATTTATTATTTAATGAAAATATCATATATTATGGATATAAGAAAATCATATCCATCCTTATCTCACTTTTTCTAAATATTAATTTTATCCGGATTATATTTGTTTATATTCGATTTTACCTATTTTGGATGGGAAATCAGACATGAGCTTTGGTAGCCTTGACAGGAGGAGCCTCAAGAAGGTGGGGTTCCTCCTTTTTTCCACTGTCTCTCGATCGTGTCGAGCCCCAAAAGGCTGTTGCTTGACGACCCTTTAGAGAATAACCCAGGTAATGTTCACTTCGTGCTCGAAGATTTTCTTGATCCCTTTTCACTTCTTGCGCATTGGTCTCATCAATGATTTCTTTGTTTGTCTTGCACGCGTCAAGTTTCGTTTTTTTTTTTTTTTCTGGGTAGTTTGTGTGATGTTTAGTTTAGCTTGTGTTAGGCGCAGAGATACGCGTGGATGAGGCTGATACTGAAGCAGTTTGGTTCTCTTTGCTTTTGGCAGCCTGAGTTCGCCTCATGTTCTTGATGTGTTGGAGTGAATTGGGTTGTGGGTGCTTGTTGCAGTGATGCAATTCGTGAGAATGATGGCAGATTATGGGTTGTTGTGGCTCAGTTAGAAGAAATGAAATCAATTTTTGAAAGTTCTGTGATGCTCTTGCTTTTCAGGGTTTTCTTGTTCCACTGGTGTTGTAACCAGAGGGCTTGTGATTGATCTACCAAGAGTTGTGATCAGAGTCGGAAGGGCACTTTTTCCTCTTCTTTTAGTTTAATCTTCAATGATGGGAGAGAATGATGAAGAAGTGGATGCAACCGTTCTAGTTTCGAGTAAGCACAGGGAATTGATTGGCACTCAAGTTTTAAGCTGCAAACGACTGTGCGATCTACTTGATGAGATTCTCCTAAGGGTCCTAAATTGTCTCTCAACGAGCGATGTGGTGAGAACAAGTATTTTGTCATTAATTACCCTAATCGCGATTAATTACACTAAATTCGATTAATTAATCTAACGTAAGTTTAATCTAAACCATCCTTAATTACAATTAAGGCTAAACTAAAATTAACAAGAACTAACCGTCATTATCCTTAAATTGACCTATCCTAAGCGTAATTAACTATCTAATCAAAGATTAGGAGTTAATTCGCGGATTTTCCGACAATGATGTTTAATCTAAACTGTCCTTAATTAAAATTAATACTAAATTAAAATTAATTAACACTAACCGTCATTATCCTTAAATTAACCTATCTTAAACATAATAAACTACTTAATTAAGAATTATGAGTTAACTCACAGGTTTTCTGGCAACGACGGACTGGCGGCGATGGCGGTGTGACGGTGTCGAGGGCAACGTTCATGGCTCGATCAGAGACCCAACGGCAGCGACAAAGCCCTTAATGGAGAAGGGGGTTCGGTGGAGGTGAGTTGGTGGTGGAGAAAGAGGTGGCGGCTCGATGGCGCGATGGCAATAGCAAAGGTGGCTCAAGCGGCGACGACACAAGCGGCTCGAGTGGGTGGCAAGAACGGTGATTCGAAGAAGGTGGGTGAGTGGTGTCCAAGGTGGCGATGCGGGTGGTGGTGGATGGTGTTGAGGGCGTCATTGTTGCAGGTGGTGGTGGACAGTGGTGAGCAGCGATAGGTGCGGCGTGGAACGGTAGAGCAAGCGGTGGCAACGGGGGCTCGGAGGCCAGTAAGTAAATGGTGGTGAAATGATGGAGATGAGGAGGAAGATGAAAGAACAAGAAGAAGAGGAAGAGAAGATGGAGGGAAGTGTTTTGGCAGAAGTGAGGGAGGGCAAAACATGGGGGGTGGGGTGGTGGTGTGGTGTGGAAGAAAGAAAGGAAGAGAGAGGAGAAGAGACTTTTCTCTAAAAATCTCATCATTTCCCCAAATTTTCATCGTTCTCTTCACCAGCTCTTCCTAAAAACCCTCTCTACCAAGTATTTTGTCCCCCGATATCCTCTTATTTTCTTTTTCTTTAAAACCAAGACTTTGGCCAATAAATCACAATTTTTCCATTAGGTCTAGTTTTTTCCTTCTCAATCTCCAATTTCCGTTCGATAATTTATTTTCCAAAAATTTTGAATTTGCCAATAATTCAACCGACAATGAGGCATCATCCACTAAATTAGTCTTGAAACTCTCGAAAGTTCGATACTTAAAATCGAATTAAATTTCATGGTTGAAAATCAATTGGATGCGACTCTAGTACAACCTAAATTATCGGGTGGCTTTTAGGGGTTCTCACGTGATTAACTATTTTTTATCCACGTTTGTGCCTATTCGAATCGTGAACAACCCTCGGTTATCCTGTAATTGCGATGGTTCAATTACGTACCTTGTGTACAATATCAATAGAAAATCAGTTTATTATCGTTTGACGCAGTATTGTAATTATACAAAATCGCCCGAGAACTGACTACGTACTTCTATCAAATCGATTTACATCTATTTTCTAATGGACTTATAACAATGTAATATTGACCCTTGTTAATCCTTATAATTGAGCAATCGATCCCTAATTGAATTCATTGGTCTTTCATGTTTTAACCATTTATGTTCTCATCCAATAAATTAGTTAACTTGTAAATAATCAATTCAGAGTAAAATAATCATAAATGCATCAATGAAATAATCATTTAATATATTTCAAAATAAGGACTAAATTTTGGGATATCACATTTAGGATAATTGGCGATGGTCCCACCAAATCTCACATCCCTCTTGTCTTCTAACTATGCGGAAGATTTTTGAGATGGCGATGGATGCTTGTTCTCCGGCTCGAAAAGCTAACTATCAAAGGATGTCAATGAATCCCTATGTCAATTGTTGCACACGAATATGTCATCAACTTGATGCGGTTCTTCGTTACATCCTGTATTTACCAATGAAAGATGCGGGGAGAACAAGTGTGCTGTCGAAGAGCAGATAAGGCTACGTTTGTTTTTGTTTCTTTTTTCTGTTTTTAAACAACTTTTTTGTTTTTTTTGTTCCCGGAACAAAAAAGAAAATGCAAACGCGTTTGTTTGCATTTTTGTTCAAAACTATTTTTTTGTTCCCAAAAACACATTTGGAACAGAAATAAAAAACAAAAAAAAGTTGTTTCTTATTTCTGGAACAAAATTTAGAAGCACTTCTCTCTTTTTCTTTTTCTTTTCTTCTTCTTTTTTTCTTTCTTTTTCTTTGGCCGGTCGCCGGCCTCGGCCATGGCCGGCGACCGGCCGTCGAGGGTCGGCGACATCGTCGAGGGCCGGCAACCTCGCTGGAGCGTCGCCGGCCCCCGGCGAGGCCGACCTCGCGCCGGGCGAGCTCGATCTTGCCCAGATCCGGTGAGGCCGACCTCGCCCGATTACGGCGAGCCTCGCCATGTCAGGCGAGGCCGCCGGCCCTCGTCGGCCGGTCGCCGGCCATGGCCGAGGCCAGTGATCGGCCAAAAGAAGAAAAAAAGAAAAAAAGGAAAAAAATAAGAAAATAAGAAAAATAAGAAAGAAAATAGAAAAAATAAAATAAAATATTAAAAAATTAAAAGAAATAAAAAAAACTTATACAAATTTACCAAACGTGTTTCTGTTCATTTTTTATTCCCGGAACAAGTTTACCAAACGCGTTTTTTTTTTTGTTCAAAAATTGTTCCCCCGAACAGAAACACTTTTTTCTATTTCTATTTTCTTGAACAATTTTTAAACAGAAACGTTACCAAACGCACCCTAAGTAGACTTGTTAGATGCTCGTTTATGTATTGAAGAAATCAGCACATCAGAAAGCTCTTCCACTCCATTTTACCCGTGCTTTCCAAACTACTTAATAAAACTTCCCTCCTTTGTTCCAGCCTCCTTTATTCGAAGGCTATTGCCTGAGATGCTGGCAATGCAAATAGCTATACATTGGCGCGCCATGCATTTCGATGGCAACTTAAAACGCCTAGTGCGGTGCAGCTGCCCAGGGCAAAACGCTGGTGATCAAAATGCTTGGCGCGAAGATTGCATGCACCTGTAAAGATGAATGGAAAGCTTTGAACCTTGCCTTGCAAAGACGAGTGCGCATATCGATGGCACTGCACTAAGAGTCTCGTCCAGGAAAGGAACGCCGAAATCGCTATGGATTGCCTAAATGTTTATTGCATCCTCTGCTTCTGTCGTCTGCTCAAGTTCATTGCCCTCGCTCACCAGCCACAGTCAAAATCTAGTAGATGCTGTCTCAACTACATTAGTAGCAAAGTCTAAGCTGAGATGATGGCTCAAGACAACGCCTAGGAGGTCAACCACGAGACGGGATGCTCGAGAACAAAGAGCAGAATATGTGACATCACAAACAAATTTTCTGCTAATTTTTTTCAAAGATTTTTTTTACTAGTATAGCGGATCGTCCTCAATCTATGTTTTTCCTGGCATTACTAGCCCAAAACTTTATAATTTTAATACCATTAAAAACCACAAATTGATACTCTTGCTATATAATTACCTCAAGCGAAAGTTTCTTTTAAAAAATAATCCCAAATGGGTATTCTGTAATACATTTACCCAAAATTAATTTTTATACTTCAAGAAAAAAAAATCTAATGTGATACCCTGATCATGATGTACCTTCCATCATCATTTCATTCAATATTTCGTTAATGTACATACAAGTCAATACACATGGCGGGATAGTGCAAAATGGATTGAGTGTGAAAAATAAAAGATCTAACCTGAAACTTTATATGGTTAATATTATTAAAAATCACAAATTGATACTCTCGCAATATAATCACCTCAAGCTAATTTTCATTTAAAAAATAATCTCAAATTGATATTCTCTAACGCATTTACTCAAAACTAATTTTCGTTCTTAAAAAAACCTAATTTGATACCTTGGCCAAGATGTACCTTCCATCAGCATTCCATTTAATATCATGTTAACATAGGTACGTATTAATACACGTGGCACGCTATTGCGAAATTGATCTAGCGCGAAAATTAATAGATCCGACTTAGAAAATTCAAATTTGGTGACGCGTATACATTTAATTGAAGGGTAGGTTTGAATTAGGAATACCGCCTTGAAATTTTTTTAGAGGTTTAAAATATTAATTTGGAGTATATATGTCATAGATCTTATGAGACGGACATTACTCCGAAATAAATGTGCATTGAGAATTGATTTGAGATTTATAATGAAATAAATTAATCACGCGATTCCGGTGTTCTTAAATTCTGATTGCCCGGGCCACGCCTCCTCCTTGTTCCTTCTCTCCGGGACTCCCAAGCCCATCACCGTCGGTGCTGCAGTGGCAGACAAATTCCATGGCGTCAGCATAGCAACCCAAAGGTAATCTTCCCCGGTCGCTGACAACTTCGACTTCTGTTCTCTGCCCCCCGGTTTTCCTTGCTTGCTTGTCGCCTTCGGTCCGTGAGACGGTTCGTAATGGGAAATCAATCAGTGATGGTAAACAACAGTCATTGCTTGTAGTAAAGCAAAGTGTTTTTGTTTATGTTGTTAAGTTATATCTCAAGTTTGAATTCATGAATGAAATCCAATCTGAAGTTCGGCATGTGATTTAAGTTAGGACTTAATTGGACTTTTGGTTAACTGATCATATGAAGTAGCAATAAATTGTCGTTGGAGTTGGATTCCTGGTTTGAGTCAGTTATAATGGGTTTCTTATTGTGGATGTAAATATAATATAAATTAGAGAATGGTTTTTAGCATACTAATTCAAACAAGAGGGTGTTAGGGTCTTTTGCTTTATGAGTTTTCCGTGTGAGTTTTATGTGATATAACACTTATGGGTTTTGGCTGAGTGAATATAGGGATGAAATGCACTTTGAGCGAATTATCGACTGTATATTCTTCGAACTCATAGTGGATTTCTAGCCGACTAGCTCCCCCGTAGAGTAGTTCGAAACTCAGACCAAATTACTCATGTTGAAGACAATGGTTCAATTCTTAATGCATGTAAAAGTATTGTTTTTGTTAAAAGGAGAGGCTTTGGAATCAACCTCAAGGGACTTGGGCCAAACCTTCGTGCACCGGGGTCTCAACCGTACCTTAATGGACCTAGGTTTGACATTTGTGAACTCGCGCACATGCATTGGGGTCTTGGGCTTGGCCTCAATAGATTTTGGCCAGCTTTTATGGACTCAGGCCCAACTACCAAGGAGCTGGGCTTGACTCCTATGAACCTGCGTCAAGCACTAGTGACTTGGGTGAAGGAGCTAGGCACCCCGACATGGTTGCTTAGGAATTAGGCATAGGTTGGTGCCAAGCATAAGCATTGGTATCTCAAACTTGGTCTCAAGGAACATGGGTCAGTCTCCATGGACTCGAGCATGGGTACTAGAGTCTAAGGCTAGGCCTCTTGAGGCCTAAGACCTGCCTCTATAGATTGGCCATAGAGGAACCAAGCTCAGCCACGATGGACCTTGCCAAAAACCAATGATTTTGGCACTAAGATGGGTTACTCGAGCATGGTCGCTAGAGACTCAAGCTTGCCCAAGCACTACATTCTGCTAGAGGATGTACAAAGATTTGACGACACATTGGCATCTAGTAGGTTTCTCTCATCTCTCGTTTATTATTATTATTTCTAAACGTAGAACTGCACTAATGAATTTTCCAAACTTCCCTTCTTTTAAGGTCTTGCTGTCTCACAAGCTGAGGAAGGAAGAGTATACTGTCTTCAAGACGGCAAGGGCAAAGCTGATGTTTGTCCTATCGGGTTTCGTCCCATCATTACACAAGGCCAATGTTTCTGTGTTCCATCAAAGCGCCAGGATGCCTCGGCTAGCAAGGAAGGAGAAATCATTTGTATTCCAGAGACGTGTGGTTCAGGGTCTGATCCCATCGTTGTAGACGGCCAATGTAAATGTGTATACAATCATTGATGCGTGTTGCGAGTGCGTAAGAGGAGAGGAAGAAAGAATAAAAGGGAATAAGAGAGAGGTGTGTTGCATGTGTCAGAGATTTTTTATAAATCAATTTGGCTCTTATCGAAATGGGTTGATGCTATTGAGTATTTCACTTATCCTTTTTGGTGGTCTCGAAAATTTCCAATGATTGAAATCGATGAATTTCAGGCATTGCCGTTAGATTCCACTGTTATATTAGATAGTTCGATAAGAAAAAATGATGATCGTACTCCTTGTATGTTAGGCAAATGGTTGGAGATCAACAAGAAAAACAAATTTGATATTTGGTCTTGAAGACGAACTCCAGAAAGAGTGCCACACTCGATATGTTTGGGATTTTGAAGTCGATAGCTAAGAAATTAAGACGTATTTAGAAGATTCTATATTGACAGGAAAAATAAAGTGCTGAAAATGAAGATGAAAGGCAATTGTGAGGAAATTATAGATGTTTTTTTGTTCACAGTCATGTCTGACCATCGTTCGTCAGTGAAGCTATTGCGACTACAAGAAGTCTCGTCCGTCAAAGGCAGGAATAAGTGATAACTTACATATTGCCATGAAACTAAATATGGATGGCGCTATTGACACTCGCTATATAACTAAATCCACCCTATTTTCATTAGAAATGTAGTATTATCGTCAATTTCATTTGCAATCTAAAGCGGTGGCTCCTAATTGATTTCTTTTCCTTCTTGTTTTACTTTTTATTATTCTGCATGGGATCTAATTGTCATGATTAAAGATGTCATATGCTTATTTTTGTTTATGGTTTTTCGTCAAATTTGAAGTTATTGCTATTTAGAAAAAATAATCTGGTCCCTTCTACATCACTGTTCTTATAACAACTTATCTCTAAAAAAAGTTTACTATCTTATGACTTTTTGTTTTAAAATTTTGTTAGTCTGAAATATATATTGTCTCTATATGTACTATATCAAAGAATTTGTATTTTTTTTCATTACTATTGGCGCGAAGCTTTGACATGGAGCGTGTAAGACATTATAGGAGAGTTTAGAAAAACACTAAAACATTAACATGAACAAGTTATGCACAATGAGACATCTTGATATTGTTCATAAACACTCCACAAATGATGTTCATTTTTTCAATCCATAATAATGAGATTCCTATGGTATTGTACATAAAATTCTTATCTTATGCAAAATTTTGATATAATTAGATTTCATCTTTTGAAATTTCATGAATAGGAACATAACTTTGATTTTGTCTTGGAAAAGCTTTAAAGAGGCTTTTTTTTTTTTTTTTTTTTTTTTTGTGGCATCATCCAATCATCCTATAAAATATATATGTGTATAAAAGACAATCGACATAAAAGGTCTCATGGTGATATGCACAACAAAAAGGTAAAAGCTTATAAATGCATGACTATGTTAAAAAGTTATCTATTTTAAATCTTTTCAACATTTTTACCAGACAATTAATTTATAAATTTGCACGACAATGTTGAAAATAAGTAGGTTTCTTTGAAATTTCTCCTTTCAATAAAACTAATTTTTATAAAAGTTATATCTAAAAATAAAGAGAAAACATAATGCATTTAATATATATGGCAGATTCACAATAAACAAGTAAAAAATATGTGATATTATTATTTATGACAACTAAATCCTACATAAAAATAGAAAATCTAACAAAAGAAGGATAGTCAATGAATTGGGGGCTAACACTTTAAATTGCAATTGAATAATTAAGGGCAACTTTGTCTTTTTAATGAAAAATGGGTGTATTTAGTTGTATAAGGGGTGGAAATAGCGCCTCCCCCGGCCCTTCAATAATTACCTACTAATTTAAAATCTTTATCCTAATAAGAGATCCATAAATTATTATAAATGCAATTACAGGGAAATTGTCCAGAAAATCCTACATTCATCATACGCCGATCAATTTAATCATAAAAAATTTTTAATCGAGCAAATTTATTTATAAATATCTGTTATCAGTTGGTAATTCAATATTAAACCTTTTAATTTTGACTAGATATCATTTTTTTTTAGTCGGCAGTCAGATATCATTAACATGAACAATTTTTTCCAAATTCTTTTACTTTTGCATAGGGCTTATGAGGCTGCTGGCCATTGGTAGAGGGACAACACCCCCACTAGCCCTTCGCCCCTATCGGCGTCATGTAAAAACAAAGAAAAAAAAGAAATGAAAGAAAAAGTAAAAGGAAAGGAAAATAAAAAAAGACAAAAGACAAAAGTTAAAAAGACAAAAGAAAAAAGTTCGGGAATTTTTTAAAGAAAAATTACAAAAATTCTCCAAATAAATGCCAGCCAAGCCACGTAAAATGAAAGGCACTTATTCGACAACTATTTTAGGGATCTCTAATTAAATTAGTAAAAAAAAAAACTACATTAGCCAATCATTAAAAGGTTTAAGACAAATTATAAAATGGTCAAAAGGTTTATGACCCAATTGGTAAATTGAAATGTAACACATTTGAAAGATCGTTGTACAACATGTTTAGGACTAAGCTAGCACAATCGAAAGATACAAGACTAAATTGGCAGCCATAAAATAGGTTTAGGATTTTCGGGACAATTTTGCCTAGTTAAAGGTATGAAAAATCAACTCTATATATCGTGTCTAAATTACATGCTCACTTCATTTAATTAAAAACTTTCTTTTATTTTTTAATATTTGACACATAAACCATTTGTTTTTCGTTACTCACATGCATATTTGCATTACTTGAGAGGTTCGCAATTCACAATAATGACAGAGAATGAAAGCCTAGAGACAACAATATGTCAAATAAAGGGTCATGATAGCGCATATAGCTGAACTTTGTTCAGTTTTATTTAATCAAGTACCTCAATTTCAAATTGGCTCAATGTGAAGCCTTCGTTAAATTAGAGTTCTTTTTTTGTTCAATCATTAACCAACAATTGCTAGTTTTGAGACTCAATTATACTTTCATGATAAGTTTTAAGACTTCACGAATTGCTTTTTCATACACACATTATGAATGCACTATCCGATCAATTGTATGACTTTTCCTACATTCTAGATCCTAACTTGGCGCCTATAGAAGATCCGAAGCCTACTAGTAAGGGAGGACAGACAAGTGCAAAAACCATTGAAAGGGTTAACAAGGAGAAGAGATGAATTGTTTTGTCGTAGACACATTATGAATACACTATCCGATCAATTGTATGACTTTTTCACTAAAATGAAGCCGACCAGAGAAATTTGGAACGCACTGGAATTCAAATACAAAGCAGAAGAGCAAGGTACCAATAAATATTTAATTGCAAAGTATTTTGATTTCAAGTTTATTGATACCGCACCAATGTTGGGACAAGTTCATGAGTTGTAAGTACTAATGAATAAAACTCGTGTTAGAAGCTTTTCAAGTTGGAGCAATAATTGCAAAATTACCTCCAAGTTGGAAAAACTATGGAAAAAGGTTGATCTACAAGTCAAAGGACAACACATTGGAGTAAATACAAAAACATCTTCGTATTGAAGAAGAGTCACATTTACATGATAATTTTGTTTTGTATGATTCCAAGGTGCATGCCTCCAGAAAGTAGCAAAAAATTAAATAGGATACAATTACACTATCTAAAATGTCCCCCAAAAGCTAAGCGGAGATAGTATAAGGACTAAAGTGCATAATTATAACAATTTTTTTGAATTAAATGAAAGAAACGAAATTTTTAGGAGTATTATTATGACAAGTTTCCAAACTTTAATTATACCAATTGACATTGAAATTTCTTCCTATATCCAGAGATAGCAAAGTTGATTCTATATTTCCTGAAAAATTGCTTATTTCACGCGTGAAAGTTTGTGACACATGAAAGTCAAGTAACTAAACATCAAAACTAATTACTTCTCGATGTCGGTTGCGGTGAATTAATTATAAAGGAAACGCCGTTCCTCTCGAGAAGAAGTATTCCTTTCAATTCAAAAATTGACCAAGGATCGACGCGACAGATGATTTCCATGTAGAAAAGACTTCCTACACCTGGCTCGATGCATAAGGAACTTTTCACAACTGGCCTTCTTTCTAATAGCTCCCGGCATGTCGACTTTAGCTGCTTGACCAAGGATTGAGTTGACAGACAGGTTATAATGTATGACGAACTTGCAGCACCATATGTAGCCAAGCCAAACGCCTGAAAGTGACATAATTTAAGGCAAAAAAATTAGTGATTTGATTGCAAAATCTACTAAAATTCGGTCATGAAATATACGTCTTGCACAAAAGAGAAGAGCAATCAACTCGAGAAGTGAGATTCTTTCAAGTTTCTTTGTCTCCCAGTAGATCCTCTTGCGTTAATTTTAGTCTCTACCTTTAACCCATAATCTTTAACATCAACATTAAATGGACACTTCGTAAATTTAGTGAAAATATTGGTAAAAAAAAAAATTAGTGAAAATATAAAGGCGGTGGAGTCTCCACCTTTGACCAACTATCCTTAGCATTGGGAAATGAAGATATTCTTGCATTAATTGCTGTAAAATAGGATACATCATATATATGTTGAAAATCATTTAAGAGTCCTCTGCACTTAAGTAATTACTCAATGCTTAATATTTATATTTGTTGCCTTTTTATTTGTGAAACTAACTTCAATTGTCCTCCGATTGAGTCGATATTCTCTAATTCTAATATTCTATGACCTAACGCGTTGTCCGTTATCTTAAGGTATTAGTCCACTCGGATGAATCCCTTCAAAATTCTCTTTAAATAATAGCGAGAATCCTAAAACTTATTACGATAACATGCTAAAGTTGTAAAACTTTCATTTTTTGCATTTAAGTCCTAAAATCGATCACAATCGTCCCATTTAGTCCTTCATCGGCTTTTCTTGAATGGAAAATTTACTTAAGGCATTTTATGTTAATTTTTCCTTTAGCTTTAGCACGGGTGATGGGGCGCGGTCCGGCAATTTGTACCGGCAAAGTTCAATCGCTCTTTCACTTTTCGTTTATTCCTTTTAGTTTACAAATTACATTCCTAAATTTTTAGCTTTTTCTTAATTTTTCAGTCTTTTTCCCAATGTGGCACTAGGAGAAACAAATGACACATTTGGTAACATTTCTGTTCAAAAACTGTTCCAGGGAACGGAAATAGAAAAAAGTGTTTCTTTTTCGGGAAACAATTTTTGACCAAAAAGATGCGTTTGATAAACTTGTTCCGGAATAAAAAATGAATAGAAACGCGTTTGGTAAATTTATGTTCTTTTTTTGTTTCTTTTAATTTTTTAATATTTTTATTTTATTTTTTATTTTTTCCTTTCTTTTTTATTTTTCTTCTTTCGACCGCCTTCCGGCCTCCGGCGACCGGCCAACGGGGCCGGCAGCCTCGCCCAGCCACGGCAAGGCTCGCCGGCCCCCGGCGAGACCGAGCGTTGCTGGCCCTCGGCGAGGCTCGCCCTCGCCGGATCCGGGCGAGCTCGAGCTCGCCCGACCATGGCGAGGCTCGGCCTCGCCGAATCTGGGTGAGCCCGAGCCTCGCCGGGGCCGGCGACGCTCGGCCTCGCCGGATCCGGCGAGGCCGAGCCTCGCTAGGGGCTAGCAACGCTCCGGCGAGATCGCCGACCCTCGACGGCGTCGCCGGCCCTCGACGGCCAGTCGTTGGCCATGGCCGAGGCCGGCGACCGGCCAAAGAGAAAAGAAGAAGAAAATAGGAAGAAAAGAGAAGAGAAGAAGAAACAAGAAACAAAAAATCGTTTCTTCAAAATCGTTTTTGGAACAAGAAACAATTTTTTTTTTGTTTCTCATTTCTGTTCTTTTTGTGTTCCGGGAACAAAAAAAAAAAAAGAACAGAAACGCAACCAAACGCGTTTTCTTTTTTTTTGTTCCCTAACAAAAAAACAAAAAATCTGTTCATAAACACATTCTAGAAATAAAAACATGCAGGCCCAAAGTCATTTTGTGTCAACGGCACTGTTTTGGGTCTTGGCTAGCTCCGTCAGCTTATTAATCGCCACATTTGATGAAAAAATTAATAGAAATAAGCCAGATCGGAACTTCTTCGTCCACCAAAAGCTAACCAAGCTAGCAAAATGACTAAAGTGGAAAATGCATATAAGGATAGTTGTAAAAGTAAAGGGCATTATCATGACAAATTTTCAGACTCTTGATATAATTATCACCTATATCTAGAGCTAGCAAAACTGAGAGTGAGTGTTAGAGTAGATTTAAAGTAGAACCGACCATAAAAAAAAAATTTAAAAAAAAAAAAAAGCTGATCGTGCATATTCTGAAAACTTGCTAGTACCCGGCTTGAAAGTTTCGTGCACCATGCGCAGTCAAGCCAAACATATGAGAGTCGTGTAATTAAAGCCGGCTAAACATTAAAACTAATAATTTGCCATCGTCAATTGTGGTGAATTAATTTTGAAGAAAAAGTCATTTCCCTCTAAAATAACGGTCCTTTGTTCATTTCAAAGTTGACCAATGATAGACTTGACAAATGGTTTCCATGCAAAAACGACTTTCTACACCTGTCTCGATGGAACTTTCCACACCTGCCTTTTTTTTCAGTGGAAAATGAATGGGTTAAAATTTATTGATTAAATATAGATGACATGACAAAAAAAAAAAACAATTCCTTTCTTTCGATCCCAAAGTTGACCAAGGATTGATTCGACAGATGATTTCCATGCAAAAAGATTTTTCTACGACTAACTCAATTCAAATAGAACTTTCCATGCCGGCCTTCTTTAAATGAAAAAAGAATAAGCTAAATTTTATTGTTTAATACAAGCATATATTCATTGATAGAGCTTTACATGTGTTTGTACAAAACTAAGATTTTTACTTTGAATTAAGATCATAAAATGTGTATGAACCATATTAATTGTAATAAATATAGTACAATAATTTTAGGGCTTAAATCCACGAAAAGAAATTTCCTGAGTAAAGTGTACTATCATGATAAGTTTCCAAACTCTTAATAGAATTATCCCAATAAACAGTGAAATTTCAGAAGTGGTAGCATCTTTACTCATATCCAGAGCTAGCAAAGCTTTTAGTCCTCGAAAGTTTTGTGCGTCGTACGTGGTCAAGCCAAGCACATGAAAGTCATATAATTTAAGGTAACCAAATATCAAAACTAATTCCTTGCCGTTGTCGTTTGTCATTAATTAATAACGAAGGAAATGCCATTTCTCACGAGAAAAAGGATACCTTTCAATTTCAAAGTCCGGTAAAGATCGACCCAACAGAGGGTTTCCATGCTATAAGAACTTTATACCTCCTAACCCAATGCAAATGTAACTTTCCACTCCTGGCCATCTTTGAATGCAATAAAAAAATGAATTAGCCGAAATTTATCGGTTAAATATAGGGCTTAAAAGCATGAAGAAAAAAAGCTTTAAGACTAAAGTGCCCTATCATGACAAATTTTTGGACTCTTGAGATAATTAACCTCGTACCACATTGTATTTTCTAAAGTGATAAAGTCTTTCACCTATATCGCAAGTTAGCAAGGCCGATCGTACATTTCTAGAAAACTTGCTTCTTTAACACAGGAAGTTTATGTGCACCGTATGTAGTCAAGCCAAGCACATGACAGTCACATAATTTACGGTAACTAGATGTCAAAACTAATTACTTGCCTTTTGTCGGACATGGTGAATTAATTATGAAGGAAACGCCATTTTTCACGAGAAAAACAATTGACCAAGGATTGACGTGACAAATGGTTTCCATGCAGAAAGAACCTTCTACCCTTGGCTCATACAAATAAAACTTTCCACACCTAGCTATCTTTACAGTAACTCGCATGTATGTCGACGCATAGTTTTAAGTTGCCATGCAACCACACAGGGTATTTTTACCTATATAAGTTCTGCCATTCCAATCTCAAGAGCTACCCATTATTTCTCTCCTTCTCCAATTTTTCCCATAAACACTTCTTTTTCTTCAATCTATAAGCATGTAGAATTATCCTTTTCTGAGAAATCGAATCGAAGCATTAACTTTCCATGAATACTCTGGAGGAAGATTTAAGCCACGGGGCTGGTAAGCAACTCAGATCAGCGCATTTTCCCTAAAAAGATTCGCTTTTTTTCTTTTTTTTTTTTTGGTAGAAGATACTTTGATCATACTTTGAAAATTACTTATCACCCAATGTGCTCAATAACTTTTATTGCAATAGAATAAGTTACTCGGAGTGATCAGTTCCTGTTCTGGGACTAGGGATTGGTCACTTGATAATTCTGCCTTCTAATTTCAGCATTCTGAAAATAAATCTTTCTCCCACAAACAAAACTAAATGGACCAGGCAAATCTTTCCCTTTAAAAAATAGTGAAATTGTTGCTATTTTGGGATTTGTTGCTATTTTCAAGAAATTTAAAAAAAATGTAGTCAGTCCGGTCTATTTGATTCCAACCGGACCGAAAATCACCGGTTCGAATTTGGACCGATGCTCCCGAGAACCGCCTAGAACCGGCCGGTCCGATCCAGTCTGGGCGATGCCCGATTCGGTCAATCGGATATGCTTACCCCTTATAAGTTTCGACAAGTTCATAATTGAAATCAGTAACTTCTTAAACTGCTTGTAAAAGCAAGATTCACCCATTTAATGGTCAATAAATTTTCTCTAGAAAAATGCAACTTCAAAGCAGTCAAGAAATCACTGAAATTCTTTCCATACGGTCATCTCTAGGACTACAAAACATTTTCCCTCCCGAACTGCAGCCTCATTGGGGGAGTGAACAGGGGCGACGAAGCGACGTGATCGTCCGCCTGTCTTCGCCATTTTCAGTACAATTTCCCTCCAAAGCAATCTCTCTCTCCCTCTCTTCCTGAGCTTCTCACGCTGCCGGGTGGTGGGTCGCGCGCCGCTTGAGAAGAGAAGCGTCTCCCCGGTAACCAATTCTTGCTCATCGATCGCCTCTGCTCCTCCGTTTGTTGATCGTGACGAGTGCTTGACTCCGATTCGCTGTTCTTTGATTACCCTTTTCGTTTCTGCGTCGTGTGGGTTCTGGGTTTCCGGTGTTTCTGTGGGTGGCGATTTTTTTCTGGGTTTGCTTGATGCGAGGTTGGTAGGAGACCGCTGGAATGTTTGTTCTGTTGTTTGATGCCCAACCGTTCGTGGAAAGGTCTCTGTGACCCTTCATGAACAAAACAGTTACCCGTGCTTCTTTGCTCGGTGAGTTCGCCGACTTTCAATCGTTTTAGACAACTGGGTCAAATTTTCCTGAGGAGACGTTGCCTTGTCGTGTCTTATGATGGGTCCTGTTTTGATGAGGCTTTTTGTGGTTTGATATGCAATATGAAGGCCAGTGTGACTAATTAGAGTTTTTCACTACTAATATAATATGTTTATGGGCGTCGAATTCGAAAATTGAAGAGGCTCTTGTCAGCGGATTTTGACAAAATGGGTGTTACTTTCGTTGCTTTCCTAATTATTCGATTAGTGCACCGCGAGTGTCTTATTGACTACTGACCAGTCTATATTTTATCCACTGAGAATTTGAGATGCCAGTTTTCCAACTTCTTTTTAGATTTAACATAAACTCTGGGAGAGATTGTGAAGCTGATGGATTCGAGGCCTCCGGTTCACAAAGCTAAGTGCTTGCACTTGAACGGCGCCCAAGATGTTGACAGTCATACGCGTATATGTGACCTACCTGATGAAATCCTTCTGCGCATTCTGGGTCGTCTGCCATTAAAAGAAGTTGTTCGAACGAGTGTGTTGTCGAAAAGGTGGGAGTATCTGTGGACGTCAATTTCTAGTCTTGTCTTCAGAGAAGATGAAAGCAACGGCAGGACAGTTTTCATGAACTTTGTGGAGAGAGCATTGTTACTTTGTCAGTCGTCTCCTCTGAAATTGTTTTCTCTTAATTATGTGATTGATGGTGACGAATATGTTGATGGTGATGAGTCTCGTATAAATTCATGGATTACTGCTGCTGTAAAGCGCAATGTTCAGGAGCTTCGATTGCACCTTGGAATAGAACATCCTGCTTTTATTTACAGCTTACCTAGCTGTATATTTAGATGTGAGACATTGACAGAATTCCATCTGTTATTGAACGGCACCCTCAGACTTCCTTCTTCAGTATGTCTCAAGAATCTGAAGGTCTTAGCTCTTGAGTATCTTCATCTTGTGGATGATAGGTCGCTCGAGCAGCTGTTTTCATGCCCTTCCCTTGAGACGTTGTCTCTGGACTATTGCATTTGGCCAGAGGATATGATTTTGACTATTTCTGCTCCTAAGCTTTTGAGCTTGTCCATAGTTGAACGTGACTCTTTTCTAGATATTGGAAGTCACTCTCGCATCACAATTATTGGCCCCCGTATGAAGTCTTTTGACTATTATGGTGAATTTTTGGATGATTATGCCATAACTGGCTCACCCTCTCTGGAAGAGGCTATCGTCCATGTGTATCATCCATCCGACATAGAGAGAAAACCAGATCTATGTGCGCCCCATGCATTTAAGCTTTTGAAGGACCTTTCTCATGTTAGACTCCTGACTTTATCTGAGGACGCCCTTGAGGTACACTTTCTATTTGCATCTTCAATGTCATGTCTAAATCTTTCATTTGTTAGATGTACCTATTTCTGGAGCCTTGAGGGGCACTTTATCTTTTCGTTATCTGAACCACAGTCTGTGCTACTATTTGTTGGCTTTGTTAACAGGACTTGGACGAAAACAGGGAGATTATTGATCTTGACTCCATTCCCGTCTTTGGTCATCTTACCAAATTGAAATTCACAACTCGCAACGTGGACCTAGATTCTGTAACGTTTCAGGCATTGGTCGGCCAATGCTCCATCCTAAGGAGTCTAGAGTTCGATGCGGTAACTGTTCTATCGCTGTCCTTTTCCCCCTCCTCCTCTTACTGCATTAGTCTTACTATGGAGATCAAGGTGAGACTGATTGAATGTGATTATGTATCAGGGTGTTTCCATTGAGTCTGCAACAGCCGAAGGGATATTGGACCCGGCGCCTCAGTCTTTCCTGACATCACTCAAGGAGATCACAATTGGTTACTTCCATGCGGCTGATTATGAACTCCTGGCTGTAATGATTTTGCTGAGGGCTGCTGTGGTTTTGGAGGAACTAGTCATACATTGTACGGAGCAGTGTTTTGTGCATTTCCCAGGGGACTTGATAGAATCATTGCTGGCATTCCCGAGGGCTTCGAGTCGATGTGCAATCATCCTTTTGCCGTGCGAAATGCAGATCCAGGATTAGCTTTCTCTGGTTACTTTTTGTCAACTGCAATCAGATGTGTAGGTTCCTTCTTCCTTTTGCTGAAACAAACAGCTCTCGGCAACATCATTAATTAGAGTCGTGTTTGGAGATTTTTGCTCTTGAGAATGAATTGCCGATGCCTATATGCATTCAGGAACAAGTCTCATGAGTTGACAGATCATAAGCTTTTTCTTAATTCTTTTCAGGTCGAATCTAGCAGCACACAAACTTTGGCTTTTTTTAATCTCAAGTATCTGAAACTTTCACAATACATTGATATGGATTAATATTCGATGTACTGCTGGTATAGAAAAATCTCTACACATTTCACTGTTGATTAATATTCGATCAAAGTACCTTGTTGTATGAGGTCTTTTAACTCTTCATAACGTTGATCTAGAGGGTGATTCAGTGGAGAAGCTGCTTTCATGCCTTTTCCTTTGACAAGTTGTCTGTTGACTCTATTGCATTGCTCATGAGGCTGTTGTCCATAGTTAGGACACGACGTGGGTGATTATTAAAGTCACTCGGCTCAGTTTGTTTCAAGGAAAAATGGACATTTTTTGAAAAAAAAAAAAAAAGTTTTCCAAGAGGTAATTCCTATAAAAATGAAAATACTTTCATATTTTCCACTAAAATCTGAAAATAGAATGAAAATTATTTTCTATCGTTTAGAAAGAAAAACCTGCGTTTTATTTCGCATTGTTCAAGTTCTAGTGACTTTAGTGCAGGTGGCTAGGGAACTGATCACAAGCCAGTCTCGATGGTCCTAGGCCCAAGCGACAAGTACCTGTAGCACAAGCACATGCATTAGTCCCAAGTCCACATAAGCCGACCCCATATCCATCTAGTCCTAGACCTTGACCTAGCTCCTCGGCACCCAAGCACAGGCATTTTAGTTGAATCAATTAAAAGCCTAAAAAATATTGCATTTTCTACACGAGTAAATTTTTCCTAAAGGAAAAGTTAGAGAAAGCGGGACAAATTGTCTAGAAAAGAAATAAAGTAATATGCAAATTAAATCAGCTCAATGGTTGAAGTTTGTTTGTGATAATACTAAACCGTTACCAGCAATCATCAATCAGATTTTTTTTCCGTAATTTGACACAAGTCGTCCATACATCTAATATATATCATTATAAATCCATCAAAGCAACTTTCAATCCTCAAAATTTTTTTTTTTTTTTTGGTAATTGAGAATCTGTCGAGCTCGCCTTTCTCTTATATTAATCAGCAACCCACAGCTCGTACAATGCCCAAATGGCACCTCGAACCAAGCGTTAATACCCCGGGGAGATTGCACAGGACCCCACCACCAGGGCTCCCCATTTAAGATGCTAGCAACTAGGGTTTTAAACTCTCTACCATGGCGATGAGGGAGAAGCTCTCAACCAACACAGCCACCCACATTAAATCCTCAAAAGTTGTTATGCATAAAGTCCAAAAATAAAAACTCATGCCCCTATATAAACCATGAATAATCCTCCTCCTTTTATAACAAAAAATAATCAAAAGCAGCATGTCACCGTCGCACTAATCTGTTCATTATATATCTTAAACTTAAGTAAAATATATATTTTTTTTGGTAAAAAACTTAAGTAAAATATTAAGGGTTAATACCTTAAAAAACCTCAAACTGGTACACTTGTGACAAATTTACCCCAAACTATTTTTTTGATCATGAAAAACCCCAAACTGGTAAACTTGAGACAAATTTACCTCGACTGATTATAAAAAACCCTAAACTGGTACATTTATGACAAATTTACCTCAAACTAATTTATTCGACTGCAAAAAACCCTAAACTGGTAAATTTGTGACAAATATATCCTATGCTAAATTGGATTAATACCACAAAAAAAGCGTAAAAATTGTAAACTGTGACAAACGGAACGTAAAATCCTAAATTGGTATACTGGTTAACTGTCACGTGTCATTTAACTTAATAATTTAAGAATAAAATTTAACGAAAACTAACATAGAGTAAATTTGTCACAAGTGTACCGGTTTGGGATAAATTTGTCAAAAGTATACTAGTTTGAGGTTTTTAGTGGTCAAAAAAATAATTTTGGGTAAATTTATCACAAGTGTATAAATTTAGGGTTTTTTAGGGTATTATCTCAAATATTAATGGCCATGTAACAATTAAAATTCAGAACGAAATTATTTGACTGGCCAAAATTTCCTGAATAAGTTCAATCACATCACATCACAAATTTTCCTTTTCTTTTTTTTTTGCGAATTTCAGTTCTATGCTATTTCCTCTCTTTTTTCTTTATATCCTCCCCAGCAAGAAGTTCACTCCTACCCGCCCCTTCATCTCCCACCCAAGTCGCCGCTTGCGTGGATTCCTGTCATCTGAAAAAGCTGGTGATTCTTCCTCACGGCTCACTGGTTCTCTTAACCTGCATGAACGCTTGGCTTCGATTTATTTTCCCACTACCATTTTTCTTGCTCTTCCTGTGATCAACTGCTTTCGTATCAATTTTTATCCTCAGTTTTTCAGTTCTTTGTAGTAATGTCTTTTCTGGGTTCTTGATGTTTGGAGCGTGGTCAGTAGTTTTTCCTTTTCTGGGTTCTTGATGTTTGGGGGTTGGTCAGTCGTTTTGCACTAATCTGTTCGAATAGATGTCTTTTCTGGGTTCTTGATGTTTGGAGGGTGGTCGGTCGTTTTGAACCATGGCTCGTGGGTGTTCTCCGAGATAGTTCCTGGCAACCCATGTGTTTGACGTAAAGCCGCAATGACCCAACGTGCGCACTCCTCCCTTGGGGTCAACATTTTATGCCCCGTTGCATGTTTCACTGCCAAGTGAATTGGCTCATTTGTAATACCCATGGCCCGTTTGTTCTGGCTCTTGTCATTTAGGCTGGTTTTGTTGACGCTTGTTAAGGCTTATCATGAAATTGCAATGTACCTGCCAACGGAACTCGTTGGACTTATTTGACCCTGGTCATGTTGTAGGGATGCGCATCAGGTTCGAGAATTGCAGATTTTTCTTTATTTTAAGGGTATCTTGAAGAAATTTAATTATCTTACCACTTGTTATCATCATTTTGACATTCAAAGTTTGATTGATGTGCTATGACTAGTGATTAGCCAATAGATGTGCATTGAGATCGTAGTTTCTTGTGTTCATTTTAGATTTAACTTGTACTCTGGAGAGGTCATGGATCTGATGGATGGGAGCCCTATGGGTGACAAAGCTAAATGCCAGCACTTGAGTGATGCTCAAGATGTTAAGAACTGCAAGCAACTATGTGATCTACCCCACGCGATTCTTTTGCGCATCCTGGCTTTTCTACCAATGAAAGATGCCGTGCGAACAAGTGTGCTGTCGAGACGGTGGGAGTATTTGTGGACATCCATTCCTAGTCTTGTCTTTGGTGAACAAGATGAAGAAGATCACCGTGGGAGGATGCTCTTCAGGAACTTCGTGGAGAGAGCATTGTTACTTCGTGACTTGTCTTCTATGAAAACTTTTAATCTCTGGTGCAAGGTTGACAGAGAAGAATATCTTGATGGTGATGAATCTCGCGTCAATTTGTGGATTACTGCTGCAATACGCCGTAATGTTGAAGACCTCCGCCTGCACCTTAAAATTGGTCAGGGTGCTACTGTATACAGGTTACCTCGTTGCATATTTAGGTGTGAAACTCTGAGAGAACTCCATCTAGTAATGGTACATGACCTCAAGCTTCCTTCCTTAGTTTGTCTTCCAAATCTAAAGGTCTTAGTTCTTGCCGAAGTTCGGTTTGTTGCTGATAATTCAGTGGAGAAGCTGCTTTCATGCCCTTCCCTTGAGAAGTTGTCTCTTGACTGTTGCAACTGGAATCTTGAGGTTTTGCAAATTTCTGCTCCCAACCTTTTGTACTTGAATATATTAGAACATGCCTCGTCTTCTGGCATCCGGAACGCCCAAGTAAGGATCCATGGAGCTTTTATCAAGTCCTTTGACTATTGTGGTGGCTTATTATATGACTATAACATATTGAGCTCACCCTCATTAGTTGAGGCTTCCATCATGTGTGTTCATGACGAGATTGAGGAAAACTTCCATGAAGGCACCTACCATTTGCATAAGCTCTTGAAGGCTGTTTCTAATGTAAAAGAACTGTTTTTCTCCATTGAAAGCCTTGAGGTACGCTTTTCTGCTTGGTTCCTCTATTTCATCTTAACCCCCCTCCTCCTTGGATGCATTTATTGGGACAACCTTGAGGTATGCCTCATCTTGATCCTTGATGTTGGTCTAAGTTGATACTGTATGGCTTTGTCATCAGGATATGGATGAGAGAGAGGAGATTCTCAACTCCCTTCCGATCTTCCCTAGTCTAACCAAATTAAAATTAGACAACTGTCACATTCATTTAGAATGTAGAGCGCTTTTGTTGTTGCTCAGTAGATGCCCTATTTTGAAGAGTCTTGAGTACACTGGGGTAATTACTCTGTCCTTAGTCCCTTTTCCTCCCATTTTCTTGTTCTGCATTAGTGTTTCTATTGTTGAGACCAATGTTAAAGCTCATTGATATTTTATTGTGAATCAGAGCATTCTTGTGGTCTCTAAAAATGATGACTGGACATTGGACCCCATGCCGCCGTGTTTTACATCATCGCTTAAGGAGATCACGATTGGTGGCTTCCAGGGGACTGATTGGGAACTGTTAGCTGTAAGGATTTTGCTAAGGACCGCTGCGGTTTTGGAGAAATTGTCAATCAACTGTTCGAAGCGCTGTTCGAGGAATTTTCGAGGCAACTTGACAGAACACTTGAATAAGCTCCCTAGAGCTTCAAATCAATGTACAATCTTGTCAAACTACTTCCACCAGGACTTCGTTTGACATCCGTAATTTGTTTAAATTCGTACTTCTGCTCTGAGGACTCAGACTTTGTAATCGTTTTGAGTCGGGACAAGTGAATTTTGAGTTCTCTCTTACTAATTGATGTATGCATCGTCTCGGAGGGACAACTTCATCATCCCACTTAACAAGTGAATATTCACAGTCTGTGTTGGGCTATCTATTGCTTCTCCCCATCCCTTAACAGTCAGCGTACATGTCAACGGTTGTCCACAAACAATGGGTGAAACTTGTAAGAGCATGAATTATAATAATTATTATTATTTCGTCATGTTTTTGATAAGTTTATCCTATTTAGGATTTGTTTGTTCAAAGGAAAACTATTTCTGGGAAATCATTTTTCAACTTTCTGTTGTTTCAATAATGGAGAACCGGTCGATCTATCGAAAGTATTTTTCCATGGAGCTTAGATTGGAGAACACGACTCCCCCTTCTGGTAAGAAGGAAGTCATTTTTCCTACATTTCTTGCTAATTCTGATCTATTTAGCTTAAACAGCATTTTGTTAATGTATTTTAATGGGATTCACTTAATATCAAATATCTTAAGACTAATATTTTTTTTTTTAACTTTTTAATGTTTGAATGACGAAAACTAGTCAATTTACAGAAAATGCTTTCTATAAACTGAAAACAAGCTTTAGATTAGGGAACACAACTCCCCTTACTTGCGCGAAGGAAATCATTTTTCCTACGTTTATTCTTTATCGAATTAGCTTAAATAAGATTTCGTTAATGCATTTAAGTGGGATTTACTTAAATATCAAACACCATAAAATGAATATTTTTTCCACTTATTTTCAGATAACAAGTTTTCGGTGAAATATGAACGCACGTTTGAGCCCTGTTTGTTTGCGTTCTTTTCTTTTGTTCATGAACACAATTCCTGTTTTTTTGTTCCGGGGAACGAAAAAAAAAACATAAACGTGTTTGTTTGCGTTTTTGTTCCAAATCTTTTTTTTTTTTTTTTTTTCCCTTTTACAAATTTGGAACAAAAAAAAAAATAAGAAAAACTTGTTTCTTGTTTCGAATATTTCGGAAAAACAATTTTTCTCTCTCCTATTTTTTTCTTCTCTTTCTTTTCTTCTTCTTTTTCTTTGGCTGATCGCCGGCCTCGGCCATGACCGACGATCGACCGTTGAGGTCGGCGATGCTGTCGAGGGCCAGTGACCTCGCCAGAGGATCGCCGACCCCCGGTGAGGCCGACCTCTCGCCGAGGGCCGGTAAGCCTTGCCGTGGCCGAGCAAGACTACCGCCCCTCGTCGGCCGCCACCACCATGGCCGAGACCGGCGATCGATCAAAAAGGAAAAAAAAAAAAAAATTAAAATTAAAAAATTAAAAAAATTAAAAAATAAAGAAATAAAAAAAATTATACAAGTTTACCAAACGTGTTCCCCTGTTCTTTTTCTATTCCAAGAACAAATTTACCAAACACCTTATTCTGTTAAAAAATTATTTTCCAAAATAGAAATAATTTTTTCTATTACTGTTCTCTAAAATAATTTTTAAACAGAAACGTTATCAGACGCATCCTTAGTAATTCATTCCCATCTTTGGCTCGAGACACTCAAGAGTGTCCTGAGAAACATGAAATGCATGCGATTTCAAATCAATCCATCAATTGGGATTAACTTCGAGCCATAACCAACCAACAAGAATGGACATTGGCAATTGAAAGGGATGAGCCGAAAGGCCCAACTGGAAACCCTGTCGACGCTCAACGAGTCCAAGTCCTGTCCCGCCGTTCTTCATCCATCGTTTCGTGGGTGTGTTTTGGTGGTTCTGTGTCGAGTAAAAGCTTTCTGCTTTTTACGGTACGAGGTGATCTAGATGGTGAATTAGAAAATAAGAGGGAGATCTATGAATTGGGTTTCTATCGGGAGGAGAAGTCTCGCTCACCAGTCGTAGGTGTGACCGGCGCGAGATTCATGGCAGGGCATTTGGTGCTTTGAGCTCTTACGGGTTGACACCCGAAGCGTTTGATGAAATGCTTGAATGATACTGACATTGACACACTGGAACTACTGATATTGCTGAGGTTGAAATGGGATTTTGTACCCCGCCATTCATTGAGTTTCTTTGCTGTTTTTGGTTGAAAAGAGGATCGTAATAATTCTTCAAGTGTCGTAGTTCGCAATTCTTGCTCCAGGGGGCTTGTTTAAGCGTGGATCTCGTTCATAAATAATGGAGCTTGCAATCTGCATGATTTGAATTTTTTTGGGATGTTTAACTTGTTGGTTTACGGAATATCACTTTATCTTCGTTGAGTTTCCTGCTTCATGCTTTCACCGTGGCTAATTGCCGGAGCAATGGACAAAAGATTTATCCTTGGTTTTCTTTCTTAAAGATGCTGTGAGAACAGGTGCGACAAGATGGGAGTACTTGTGGGCCTCTCCGAAATCTTTCTCGTGTTTTGATGATCAGGAGGCTTTGGATTATTATTTGCCAAATGCTTAGAAGCTGAGCTGGATAGCAATTACGTATTACCTTCTCGCACATTTGGCTGCATTACTAGATACAATTCTGTCATGGTTTCTCTCCTCAGTTTGGAAACAAAGGCACACTCGGAGCTTCTCAACCTTGTGCCATATGGCAATAGTAAAGTAGAAATTTATGCGAGATACCTTCGATCAACAAAAGAGAGAAAATTTCAGAGAGGATGAATCACTAAACAATAATGCCCTCTCCACAAAGCCAAAAAATATATTCAATCGGGGAACTCTAACAGAATTTGGAACCGACGCCGGCAATTTGGAACCAACGCCCACAAGTACTCCCCCCTTTTTGTTTTGATAAATATGCTAGGCACTTGAACAACCCATTTTTTTTATAGCAACAATGTTGCGGAGACAGATTTGATTCTCACAACATTTTTAAAGGAAGAAAACTACGAATTGTTGGGCTGTCAAGAAGCTCATCCCAATTGGTTGCAGCTACTTACGAGGATGCTGGTTGAATTGAAAAGCTACTTTCAGTTTATAACCTTTATAATTTGACTCTTCATAAATGCATTTGTTGGCTCTCAAAGCTTTGAATATTTCTGTTTTGTAGCTTTTGAGTTTGCGCATTATGAAAAAGGAGTTAGCAACTGCCCACTATTCATCAATGGACCTAATCTCTCGTGCCTTAACTATACTTGTGGACTCTTCTCCAAGTATGCCATATCTGCAACATCCATCCTAATTCAGGCTATGTCCATGCTAATACAGGCTCCCTTGCAATTTTGAGCGACGCTTCTTTTTATCGGCATTAGATTTGGCAGGGTAACTTCTATGTCGTTATTGTTTCCCTTACTGCATTCCCTGTCAATTATAAAGTTTGTGTAATTGTGAATTAGGGCTTTGATTTAGGCTATTTTGGATTGTTGGAGTGTAGCTCTAGGAGAGCAGGGAACTTCATTACTAAAATGGTTAGATGGATGTAATGAGGGAGAGGATACCTCTTCTTATACTAGAGCTCTCTTGTTACAACCATTGATTCATGTTCGATCTAATGGCATCAGAATGGCACTCAAAAACAGTGAACATGGTGGATTCGTGTGAGGTGGCGTACAATGGCTATGGTGATGGCAAGTCTGATGATGCTGTTCGCTTTTTGAAACGGTCAACATAATAGCAACAACCAGGTAAGGAAGGCCGTGGACTAGCAAAGAAACGCAGTAGCGTGGTTAGTGTTGTTATGAGGACCATGGTGAAACGCGATCGGTGTGGTTGGCGTTGTTACTAAACAGATTGGAAGGGTGCTTCCTTATATAAGAATAAAGCTCTAATACCAAGTTGAGAATTGTGATTGAAAAAAAAGAGAGAAACACACAATATTCTGTACATTATCAAATGAAGAATACATAAATATATTTATAGGCGTTACATGATATCTATCTAAATTTGCAGCATATCAATTACAACCGAAGAAATTATATGATATCTTCTATGTATATCTATAATAACTTTAGACAACAGGTTATTAATTTGAAAAAGGGACGAACTCTATATTAATAGATTATAATGGATGCAAATTCTGTACAAAAGAAGATTACCCATGCAGTACATATATTTAGAATTAATCCTATAATAATTTCGCTCTCTATTCACGAGCTAAAATGAAGATGGACTGCAGGTTTTCATCCTTAGATGAAAAAACCCTAAGTGTTATGTTTCGGTTGGGAAATTTTATTCATGTAATTTATTAATTTTGTGTATCTCCGTGTGTAATTCGAAAATAGTCTTTAAACAACCATTCATGCAATTACTTTCTTTATTTTTATCTCTTTTACGACTACTTTTCCCATCCAAATATAACATCTGCTGTAACTCGAAGCATTCTCGAAGTTAATCATCAAATTACGTGAAAACTTGCCAAGATGAACAGTTGAAATATAGGAGTTTTTTCAACATCATCCAAAAAAGAAACAAAGAAGAAGTTTCTCGCACTCATAAGCCAAAGAGAAAAGAGAAAAAAAGTTTGGGGGAGGGAGGAAGCTTAATCTAATATGGTTCCAAACGCGCTCCAATAGAATTAAGACGTGTTTCTGCCCTTCCAAAAAAGCCAACGATCCTCCCATCACCTGATCGCTTCGGGATACGGAATTCCCTTAACATTTTACGAGCATTCATTGACTCAGCTGACAATCCATACGGCCCGTAAGTGGTGTATGTGGTATGTATTTCCAAGTTGTGAATGGTAGTGTAACGAGTGCTTCCATTTTTGTCCATCCAACCGGATATCGAAACAAGACGCTCCTTAGGATAATCCAGATAGACCTGCGAGTATAGCAAAGCGAAACATGTTTTCCTTGTGAAAACATAAGAAGACTTGAACCTTAAACTCTAGTTATAGGTTAGGAAGTACCAACACTTTCTGGAAGCCTTCGTGTCGTATCAGACACTTCGACACGTGTCCAACACTTTCGAACACTCTCCGACACTCAATTAACATGCGTCGGAAAATCCGACACCTAGTCAATTCTTTCAACACTCTTCGGTCGGAATTCTGACATGCGAGTTTCTGACACACGATTCTTATATGCGAAGTCAATTTTAAAAATTTTTAATAAATGAATGTTCAAAATCTATATGTGAAAAAAAAAAATAAAAATCAATAATAAAAATAACAAATTAAGGAAGAATAAAAACATAATATTTTATTCTCTTCTTTTTTTACTCTCACTTTCCATGATACACAATTTATCCTCGATTTTTTTTTTTTTTTTTTCCTTTCGACGCGTCTTACATGCAAGTCTAGAATGTGAATTTTTTTTTTTCCAAGTTTTATGGATTTATTAAATGAAGTTGAATTTGTCAAATTGAAATAATGAAGGATATTAATAAATGATGGATTAATGTTTTTAGTATAAATTTATTACGGGATTTTAGTATTATTTATTTATTTTTGAATTTGAATCAAATTAATCTGATTGAAATAATCATAAAAATAATTTATTATTTATATATAAAATATGCATATAATATACAACGTGTCATAACGTGTCGGAGTTCTCTATTTTTTGAAAAACGATGTGTTGGTGTGTTGTGTCGTGTCATGTCACGTGTCGCGTGATTGGTGCTATTTAGGATATAGGATGCCAAAAGAAGTGCCTTATTCTTCTAAAAAGAACCTGCGCTACATGAAGCTGAGAACATTGTGAAAAGCGACATGCATACATGTTAATGCATAAATCCGCGAACGACTTCCGGATAGAAAAGAGAGAGAACGGGAAAGGAAAAAAAACAAAAACAAAGAGAGATAGAGAGAGAGAGAGAGAGAGAGAGAGAGAGAGAGAGAGACGGGGGGGATTGAGATATGGACTAACCGAGATGCCTGGAGACCCGTCTTCTCCGCCATGTCGAGGGCATTCGATGAAGGAACCATTGTTATCGTACGCGATCCTGATTGAGTGAATTGTGTTGCTGGCAATCACATAAAATCCCCTCACATCAGTATGCACTCCATCATCCCATGGAGTCCCACGGGAGCCTCCAAAGGGTCCAACGGTTTTGAAAGGATACAAGTGTGGTATGGGCTCCGCATAAACTCCTATGGAATTCAGAGTCTTGCCGCATGTTCCATAAAAGCCGATGATTTTGCTTCCGGTTGCTGGATACCAAAAGTAGTTCCCTGTCTCCTTGCCAAAGGGACCAATTCTTCTTCTATTGCTGTGAAATGTGAGCGACTGAATAATAGCATTATTGATGTTTTTGTGACCATCGTCTCGCTTGTAACCAGATATTGATGTCAAGTACTCTCGTGGATAATCCAATCTAACCTGCGCAATCTCAAAAATACGTCTTCAAAATTGGATGAGTGGTGTAAACAAGACCTATTTGTCAAGTTTAGTTTTACTATATCATGTGACTGGACACATCCCAACATCATCTTGGCAAATGAGATTTAAGTAAGCATAGACGAATCAGTGAGGAAGAAGAACACTAACCGTAGTGATCCTGGCATCTTTGTTGTGACCACCGTGCGTATTTGACCGAACTTCTTCACCACTCTTGTCGTACACAAACATAATGTGACGGATAACATCATCGTGCATTACTTGAACTTCTATCACACCGTTAAATTTCCCGTCATACCAAGCATGTCCGCCTAGGCCTCCAAATGGGCCGATTGATTTAACTGGGTAGAGATGTGAGATCGGTTCGAAATGTGCTCCAATTGCTTCAAGATGTTTATCACTCCTCCCGTAAAATCCAACAATTTTGCCACCCGTTGCGGGAGATGAGAAGTGCCGTCCCTTTTCTTCACCAATAGGTCCGATTGTTTTTTTGTTGGTTTGAAAGGTGAGAGAAGTAATACCGCCCAAATGAAAATACGCAGATATTGAAGTCAGGTACTCATCCACATCATCTATTTTGATCTACAGAGGTAGAAATAACCGTCAAACTCATGATATCAATCTCGAAAGAATTCCGCCAACGTAGGTAGTGCAAGTTTCGTAAGGATTTTATGAAGCATAAATACGTACAGGAACATACCGTATGGATGTTTCTTATTATATGGAACTGGTTTCCATAATGGAACTCGTTATCATTAATGCCACCATGAATGTCTGATGGCCACAATTCTCTATTCTCCTCTTCATACTGAAACGCAATTGATTGGATCCATGGCCCTTTACTTGGTTCAAGTTCAACAATGATTTCCTTACATTGGTATGGGTATTGCCATCATCCCAAAATGAGGCATTTGACTTCCCAAATAACCCCACCGACTTGAAGGGATAGAGCTTGTTAGAGCATAGCTCGACTTGCGCTCCGATAGATTCGAGGTAATCACCCCTTGTCCCGAGGAACCCGATAACTTTCCCAGCTTCCGATGGTAAAGAGAAGTACGCCCCTTCCTCTCTACCAATGGGTCCCAGTATTCTTTTGTTGGTTTGAAATGTGAGCGAGTTGATTAGAGTGCCCTTGTCCTTTGCATTTTCAAAATATCCAGCAAAAGAAGTTATATACTCGTCCGCGGGTACCAATTCAACCTGCAAACAGGCCACAAAAGCATATATTTGATGGAGTGACTATATGTTGTATCATTTGATGAGCAAAATAATTGGGTTGATTTATCTTGAAAAGTGATTCCGATTAATAAAACACGTTATATTTTCTAAGATTTGTGTACATCCCTTATGGGTCATATCCGAAGATATGGAAAGGGTCATGTTTCTAACAAATGTGGGAGTACATTTAATTTTGTAAATTATCTTCTTTTTTTTCCTGGTTAGGTTTGTCTTACCTTAATTTTAATAAAGTGAAGTCATTGATTTTTCCATTTGGTTTACTAACAATCATGCTAATCCTCATGTATCTATGATATGAGCTTTTCACGTGTACTTGCGAAGCAATTATGAAGAATCGAGGTTCATAATTCTGTCATCGATTTATGTTATGATAAGCCAGAAAAGTGAACTTAGGACAGTCAAGTAGAAAGAGGAAAATGAGAAAAGAAATGAGATAAAACCTCGAAAGTTTTCTCCCCGCCAATCCCACCACGCTTAATTGATCGTATGGAACCGTTGCCGTCGACATAATCGAAAGCAATGGAGTGAATGAACGATCCATCATACCGAACAACAATCCTCTTGATATCAATGTATCTTCCATCATCCCATGGATCTCCACTGTCACCTCCGAAAGGCCCAAAAACCTTGGAAGGATGAGTATGAGGAATCGGCTTATAATAAGCTCCAATGGACCCGAGATGAGTGCCGTCACAGCTCCCATGAAACCCGACAATTTTGCCGGCGGTGTATGGAAACGAAAAATACCTTCCTTCTGCGGTTCCAAATGATATATAACGCTTTTCACTGGTATGGATTGTCAACGACCGAAGAATGGTGAGTCCGGAGACTTCTCCAATGTAGCCCGAGATGGAAGTCAAGTACTCACTTGGATAGTTAAGCTTAATCTGAGGGGGAAAAAAATCAAAGTTCGAGAAGAGGTGAGGAAAGCAAGAAACAAATTCAAGAGATGAGATAGAAGGACTATTGTTATGTTCACTTTCTTGGTTTTGTGATGTCTCATTTCTTCTGAATTTTTATTTTTTTAACTATTTTTGGCCCTATCTATTTCCCCATGTCTTAAAGGAGCCAACTCAGCTATACAACCCCAAAACTTAAAAGGAGAGAGAGAGAGAGAGAGAGAGAGAGAGAATGACTTACCGTAGATGTTTTGCCTCCTCTATTCGTGCCATGTTTGAAGGGACCATCTGGACGTCCATGCTTGTCGTATAAAACAGAGATAAAGTTGATCGCTGAATCGAAACCTACAGATATTTCCCTCACGTCCGTATGTTTCCCATCATCCCAAATGTTCGTACCATAATCACCTCCAAAAGGTCCCACAACTTCAAAAGGAAATGCATGAGGAATTGGTCCAAAGTGTGCTCCAATTGAATCAAGATAGGCGCCACAATTTCCATGGAACCCAATAATTCTTCTGCCATCAACTTGCGAACGAAAAAATTGCCCTTGTTCAAAGCCAAATGGTCCATATGTCCTTCTGTTGGTACCGAATTTGAGAGATTGAATAAAAGTTGGAATTCGGTAGTTTCTTATATGCCCTGAGATTGTAGTTAGGTGTTCATTTGGATAATCTAGTTTGACCTGCAACAAGTGCAAAATTTTTTGGAAGTGTGACCATTCTCTGTCAAGGTAAATAAGTATTATTGTTCATATTAGAAACTAAATTCTATTTTTTTTCCGTTCCTTTGATCTATTGTTCCATCTACATGGACTTCTACAATACCATACGAGAGTTTATATTGATAATATGATGGGGTTTTCCTTCTTCTGTCACATAGCACATAATTACTTCTCTTAATCATGATGATCCAGAGTCCGAAACACTTACAACCCAATGAAATTTTTAGGAGTAAAAGATACTAACCGTAAAGAGGTTACCACAAAGATGTCCACCGTGCTCGGAAGAACGCACTAAACATCCGTCTTGATCATAATCGATGGTGATGGAATTGATAACCTTGCCAACGAGGACACTAATTTGTCTTACGCCTGTGTATGTTTTATCATCATAAGCACCGCCGCGTTGACCTCCATGCGGCCCGTCGGATTTCAATGGGAGAGATCCATCGATGCAATCAAGATAAGGGTTTCTCACCAACTTGTCCAATATTTCATGCCATTTATCTTTTGACTTATCGCTAAGGAAGGAACCTAATCTTTTGAGGGCCGATGGATGACCTCCTGCGTAATGAAACAGACTTTGAGACAACGCCTCATAGTCTTGTTCAGGTTCTGATCTCTTGAAGGCATGGTGACAAAAGAGTTGAAGTGCGTGATCTGGACTCAATCCATTGACGATGTACTTGTCATCTACCTTGAGATCTATCAGCAAATCTCGATCTCTTGTCGTGATCAAGATTCTGCTCCCGGGGCAAAAGGATTCTCGATCTCCGGCACCGAAGTGCCCCATTTGTTCTTTGTTAGTAACATTATCCAGAATAAGAAGTATCTTTTTACGACACATATTACGCTTTATCTCGTTAATGTTGGTGTGAAAGTCATACATCTTCACTCTTTCCCCCTTCACGAGATTTCGGAGTAACTTCTTCTGCAAACCAAGAAGATCACTCCGATTCGCTTTTCCAATTTCACCAAGAAAGACACAACACTCGAACTCACCACAAATGCTGTCACATGCGACTCCAGCCACCGTTGTCTTACCTATTCCTTCCGGACCACATATGCCTATCATGCGCACATCCTCCTCACCGCCATTCTTTAGCAACGAAATCACATCCTTTGCCAGATGATTTACTCCAATTGCATTTTTCACGAAGTGGAGAGGCCGTGTTTGACGAATCTTCTTGGAAAGGCGGTGGACTATCATTTCAGTGAGCTTCGCTTCATTGCTGATGTGAAAAGTTAGTACATAAATTGTATGAGCAATATGTATGAGAAAATGCGACCAAAAAAAAATATGTATGAGAACATAAACGGACACTTGTACCTTTAAGACGACGTATGACAAAAAAATTGTGCTCAAATTATATGTGGGTATGTGAGACAAGAATGGAAGAACATCAAGCGTGACGAATTCACCATAGGCATTGGTATGAATAACAAAGAAATGGACATTAACCAAGCTCTACTTTCGATAGAAACCTCATCCTGCGGCAGGGGAAGGAAGGTGCGTCTAGTTTGTTTGTTTTTTTCTCTTTTAATGGCTTTTCTCGATTGTCTTGCGCTGCGCCGTAACATGCATACGAAGAAGCAACACATTTCTGACTAAGGCCATAAAAACAGTAAAAATTAAGTAAAAAGCATTCTTCGTCAATACTTCCCCAAATTCTACTATGTTCTCATGTTTCTAGGTCTGAAACTCCACAATTTGACCCAAAAAAGGGTAGAAAACCTCAAGAGGATTTGTCACGGAAAAAAAAAAGTTGACCCTATTATACATTGTTGGAACTGAAGTATTCCAACCTAGCATCTCGTTTGCATTTCTCTCCCTTTACAGTTTAAATTTGGTTCCTCAATTCTCAACAATGCATACAAGAAACTCCGGGGAATTCACACGACTTATTCCTTTGGCTTTCTTAATATGTTAAAAGGAAAAATATTAAAAGCATCCGTTCAATATCATGACTAACCATTAGTTGTTCTAAAAACTTAAGCTAGACCTTAGTAAGTACAGAAATATATAATTGGGGAGGCAAATAAAAACTTAGGAAGCATGTAAGTCTTTTGTGAAATGTTCCCAATAATTTTAAAAACTTAAGCTATTAAATAAATGTGTAATTTAATATTTAATTACTTTAACGTGTGCCATGAGTTTTGCTGGCCTACAATTAGCATTCCAGTTGCATCTAACATGTGGTCCTCTATACGAATTTGTCATTTTCTTTTCACTTTTGCCTCTCCCACCATTTCAAATTCACCGACTACGAAAATTCACTTGCCAAAACCCTAACCCATCTACCGAACCAATGCTCAGCCCCTCCCCTCGACGCCCACTGCGCTGTCACTATTCGCTGCCGACCACCACCCGAGCTGAGCCACAACCCATCCAGCTCTGCCTGAGCCAGATCCGAGTTGAACTCCATAGACCTGAGTGGAGCTCGACCCAGACCACGGCCGAGAAGAGGGAGATGCGGAGAGCATAGCGAGAAAGAGAGATGCTTAAAGGTCTTGGTTTTAATTTTTCAAAAAATGGCAATAAGAATTTTTAGGATAGTCGAAAGAGACTTCTACTTGTTCCATTCCCTCAAGAAAACCAATTCCTTTGATTTTTCACAAATTCCATCTACAAAGCAGACAAACCAAAGAAATAACTTCAAAAAAGGAAAAATCACCGACGGCGATACTAAGCTTTGACATGGAGCAAGAATCACAGGTACGTACCCATGGGCGTCGTTCTCCAAATGCAAGCCCGCAAGATGCATGGCCTCTTCTAGGGCATCCCTCCATTTTTCTATCTGCGCATCGTCTGTCTCCTTACATAACCTCTCGAAACCTTGTGCGAACTCGCTTCCGCTCGTCAACTTCTTAATATCCTTCGTGCGCACACCATGAAAGATGGGAATGACCACGTGGCCATGATTCTTGAGCTGCCTTCTGCAGTCGAGGATCTCGAGCAGCTCATTCAGGCACCATTTGGACTCAGCATAGTTTCTGGAGAACACGATGAGGGCGAATCTTGCGAAGCGAATCGCTGTCAGGAGCTTGTCCTTCATCTCCTCCCCAGCGTCCTGTGGGTCTTCGTCGCTGAAGCAGTCAATCCCCGCCCGGTCCAGCTCGCGGAAGAGGTGTGATATGAAGTTTTTCCTCACGTCCTTGCCTCTGAAACTCACGAATACATCGCGTTTCCATTGATGAGATGACATGGTTCCTGTCTTGTTGATATTTGGTGTAGAAACTTTGGTCTAGAGGCCAAATGGGTATTTATGTTAGGAAGACTTTAAGAGGAGACTTCTTCATGATGACTTCGAGGAAAAAATGCACCCTTCGACACTAGGATCAATTTGAACACGTTTCTATCCCTCTTTTTCTGAAATGATTAAACTAAACTTGAACATGCATGTTGTCGGACAATAAATTACCAAGTGAAGACAAAATATTTGGTGGGATGCGTTTATTTGACCAAAAACGCCAGTTGACTTAATAAGCGACTTGGGGGTGCGTTTAGTTCTCTCAAAAATGTTTTTTGGCAAAACGTAAATGGGCCAAAAAATGTAATTAGTATTTGGTAAAGTATATTTTGAAAACACATTGCCAAGCAACTTTACTTTAAATACTGTTTGGTAAAAATTATGCATTGTCATTTTTCTTTTTTTATTAAAAAAAAACTCTCAAACTATTTATTGGCAGAACTCAGTCGATGCCTGCTAGCCATGCTTGAGGTTGGGTGACCTCAGCATGGAGAGCAGGGTCTAGAGTGGCTTGTGTGCAACTAGAATTGGCCTTGTTGGCGGCCTAAACCTTCGCTGGTGAGTTCACATGAGGTAGGGACATTTCCAGAATCATGAAAATTGAGAGAAGGCGAGATGAAAGAAACAAAAATGTATTTGCATTCCAGAGCATAACTAAAACACCTCCAAACTTGCCTTGGGCCAAATGCCTTGTAAATGCAATTACATTTCCCCAAAACTATCTCCAAAAAATTTGTCAAATGCTATTTACATTTGCCCAAAAGACTTTGGCAATACTTAACCAAACTTACCCTTGTTTGTGATTGGTTCTAGGAAATCTAGAGTTTGCAACTTGGATTTACTTGACAAATTTTGTCAGTTCCAACTAACATTTGTAAAAGAAAAACGGATTGAATGGCAAGTGCAAAATCTCTCTCCTTGTTGATTGTATGTTCAACTTCAAAAAAATGTGATAAAATGACACAAGTAATCCTTGAGCTATGCTCAAGTATGCAATGTGATTCATAAACTTTTAATTTATTCAATACGGTCCATCAACTATAACTTAATGTGTAATATAGTCTCTGAATTTTTTATTTATTCATTATGATCTCTGAACTTTTGATACATGTTTAATTTAGTCCATGAACTATATGGCAAAGTTTAATATTGTCCCTGAACTTAAATTAATGGAAGGACAATATTGAACATTTTTATATAGTTCATAGATTAAGTTAAATAAGTTCAGGGATCACATTAAACAAACTAAAAATTTAGGGATCAAATTATATACTGGGTCAAAATGTAGGGATTATGTGGGTGATTATTCCTAAAAATGCAGAATCAAATACAAAGTATTTGCACAAAAATCGACAGCTATGAAACTAAGAACTGTAAAAGCATGTGGATAGCTGACCGTTCGCTTCCAAGTGCGCGTCACGTGAGTTTGGTGGACATTTCAATCCCTTTCAACATTTCTTTCTAGTTTTTCCCCTTATATTTAGTTTTGTTCGAATTAGATGCGGCTCATCGGCCATCGTAATTTGTTCTCTTCTTCACGTAGAGATATTCCAGAGGCAAGCTATTAAGGAAAAGTTCATGGATTATTAAACGGGAATGAATGTTCTTCTCACGATACAATTGCATACGTTCAATGCAGACTCTCCCAAATCCTAATAATCGCAACTTGATTTCTTAATTACAATTAATTTGGCTTCGTGGAGGAGAGTTGAAGCCAAGGACGAGGAGAGATGAAGATAGGGTAAGGTTTTTTTTAGTCATGGACAGAATATATTTTTCGGTTCGGTACAGGTCTCAAGCCCGAATAGAACCGGAAGAGTCATTATACTCGAATTTATAGCTTTTGCTCAAATTGGAGACCCAAATAAATAAATAAAAAATGAAACTTTCAGTTCAGGCTTTTTTGACAGCCCGAAACGATGCTCCTAGAAACTAGAGCTATCAAAAAAGCCCAAACTAACTTGGACTAATCGATTTATTGAGAAGTATGGCAACTCAAGTGAACATTTTTCTAGAACTCACGTACTCAAATGATTAAAAAAAAAAAATTATAGTATTGCCCTTGAGTAAGCATCATATGAAGATTATGACATTTGTGATATTCTTATCCAATCCCTTCTTTCAAAGCCTTTAGTGGTTGGCCTAAACAAGCCATCAAGCCATTATGCTTATTCTGAGCCGATACAGTCAAGGTTGTGGTTCAATAACTTGCAAACAATTATGGGAGAAGTACACTATCAGTGCCATAAGTTGTGTATGGTGCTCACTTTGGTACCAAAAGTTTCCGTCAGATCATTTAAATGTCAAAAATTTTGAAAAACGATTACTTTGGTGCCACCACCGATTTGGTTGGCTGGAAATCCGACGTGACAATTTTTTTATTAATTTTTGACGCCGATGTGGATCGCCAGAGAATACAATCAGCATACAAAGAACAAAACGACGTCGTTTACCATTTTCCCCCAAATAAGAAACCCAAAATCCCCAATTTCGACTAGAACCAAAAGTTGAAACCCCTAAATCCCCAATTCGACCATTTCGAGTGCATACTTTGATTTTCTCCCAAAGTTATCAGCTCGCACTTGCAAATGGAGGACAGAAGCTTCAATAGCGGCTCACATTCCTATAAGAAAAGCGAATTAGATTGTGAGTGTTACTGTTATTATGGGTTACCGAGTCCGAGAAGAACATCTTGGACTCGGTTGAATCCCGAGAGAAGATTCCATGGGTGCGGCAGATATAGAGAAGGCTCGAAGTGCCAATATTTCAAATGGGTTGATAGGAAATTCTCTAATCAAGCGACAGAGGTGATATTGGAGTTACTTGAAGGCCGAAATCAACTTCCACCTACGTTAATGGATGAGTTGGAGGATGTTGACTCAATGCAAGCTCAAATGAATGGTTTAACATCTCTGGTGGACCATTTGAAGAGAGAGGTTTCAAGGCTGAAAATTGAAAGAAAGTTTTATCGAGTGTTGATTGTGTTCTTATTCTCTTGGGTAGTTTATTCAAATGTGAAATGAGTAATGAGAAGAAGTTTGTATGTCTACCATAGTTGAAGACGTGGAATATGTACTTGTATTGGATTATTTATAAATAAAATGTGTTTTTGGTTTGTTACAATTTTTGTATGGAGCAGAAGATTTTGTTGTTATAATCTATGGTAGAAATGTAAGGTTGGACTTGGAATGCATTAGTTGTGAGCACTTAAAAGTTTCGTTATTTAGTTGTGTATTGTCAATGTTTGTTTTGGTTAGTTTTTGCTTCTAATATAATAGTTTGCTGCATTTTTTATTTGGTAATGGTTTGCTGCATTTTTTATTTGGTAATTGTTTGCTGGTTTGCTGGTTTGCTAGTTTACTGCAACTACAAACCATGGCAAAATGGAATGTGCTTTTGGAATGCATTAGTTGTGAGCACTTAAAAGTTTTATTGTTTAGTTATGTATTGTCAATGTTTGTTTTAGTTAGTTTTTGCTTCACATATAATGGTTTGCTGGATAAATATGGTATCTTTTTGCTGGTTTGCTAGTTTGCTGGTTTGCTGGAGCTGCAAACCATGGCGAAATTAAGGGATGGTGGCAAATTCACGATTGACCATTTCAATACCATAAGTTGTAAATAGTGATCGCTTGAGTGCCAAGTTTTTATAAAAGTGATCATTTAAGTGCCAGTCGCGATTACAAAGTGATCACTTGTGTTGCACAAGTTTTTAAAAAAATAAAATGTTAGTACCAAACATCACTTGACTTGCACCTTATTCTTGCATCGGTTGGGTTGTTGGTGCATCTTCTTGCACCAGCCCATACAAGTGTTAATGCAACAAAATGTACCAACACCCAAAATGTTCTTGCAGCAGCACATATAACCAGAACTCCACAAATTCATTATAATCCACAACTTCAACTAGCAATAACAACATTGCAGCAACAACAAAAATAAGATATACGGCATAAGTAACTTACTAGCATTCTAACCAAAACCAACACAAAAGAAAATAATCATTTAAGTACTTGCCATTAACATTGATTGATTATTTACAAAAGAAAAGAAAAACATGTCTAACTTCACTCTCTAATCACCAAAAGTTCAGAACCCTCTTAAAAAAAATAATGGCAATATGCATGCAGCAACTACCATCAATGATATAATATCCAGCACCCTCCTAAAAAAAGAAAACATGAAAAGAGACTATGTCACGCCTCGATTCTTGGGAACGCACTCATCCTTCTACTTGATCGATTTTAATATGCGATATCTCAGGACTATGTATCGCCGACCCTTTCATTTATATTACACATACAGAAGCAGTTATAAATCCCCAGACAATAAAAACAATGGGATAAAAAAGTAGGGCCATATTTTTCATATTGAAATCCACAACCATATTTTTATATCGAGTATAACTCAGAGTACTTCACAAGACTGATCATAACTTTCTTGTCTCACTCTATCCACACATATACAAGGTTCACAAAGGAGGATGGGATCTCAGTCCTCATCCGGGTCGTACTCAGGATCATCAGGATCCTCCTCTGATTCTTCTTCACTAGGTTCGTTTCCTTCAAGCTCTTTCTCTTGTTCTACCTCATCATTCTCTTCTGGTTCTTCCTCCTCAGGCTTATCTACGAGCCTGAAATGGTTATACAATAACTATTGAGACCACGTCTCAGCAAGTTCTACCCCTAAGACTCGATTAGTAAATCAATACACCACCAAGTTGCCTAAGCACAACACGAGTCAGAAAACTTACCTTGGCCTCATTCCCAACTTGCAATTCAAGGTTATACACCGATGCCTCATATATAACATTAATCAAACAACCAATTCACGACACTAGATTAGGCTTTAATCAATCGACTTAGTCGATTACATGTCAACAGGACCACTTCCGGTCATTTCAACTATTCCAACTTAATTTCCAATTATGAATCACAGTCCTTAGGACACAACTTATTAATAGGTGGTAATCACGGCCCCACCGAGCAATTTTCTTAGAATTAGTGGCATCACGGCCCCACTCGGCAATTTTATATGTAGTGGCATTATGGCCCCACTCGGCAAGTCTTAGAGTTAGTGGAATCACAGCCCCACTCAGCATTATTAAGACTTAATGACTTTCTAGGTTTAACTCACAACCTTTCGAGGTCATTTTCCTATCAAATAACGACATTCTCCAATTTTGGGATAAATCCTCATAATCACCAATCACACTCAAATTTCACAAACCGGTACTCAATTAAATAAATAGAGAGCATCATAGTAATCAGCATGAAATTCCGGTCGTTGTCTATCCCACCTAATTTCCAAAAAAAAAAAAAATAATAAATAATAAATTCGAAAAATGAATAAATAAATATTAAAATCCAATTTATGCCCATGATGCCTAATTGAAGCCTGATGAGGGTCGAGAGAAATCCCGAGATGCATTTAATAAATACTATAGGCAATTCTCTAGCTAAGTACGCTAACCACCTATCTAATATGCAGTGCAATTAACTAATAATCACTAATACATTCTAATCTAACCACCTAATTGCGCTTAATTAAATCTAATCAACCCTTAAGCATAATTAGCAAACTAAGAAAACATTAGTGAGCAAAACTCACTTGATTAAAAGCTGGTATCGGGATACCGCGATGGCGGTCGAAATCGAGCTTTCGACGACATTGGCGGACTTGAACCGAACCTTGAATTAGGCCCAACAAATCTCAGCCCAACTGAGATTTGTTCTTGCACTGGACTAGGCTCGCTCTTGGGCTTGGGCTTAGCTGCAATTGGGCTTTCTTCGCGGGCCGAACTTAGGCCGAAGATGGGCTGACTTGGCTGGGCTTGAAGACTAAAATTTGGGCTTCAAGTTGTGGGCTGGACTTCAATTGATTTACTAAAAATTTGGCCTCAAAACTGGGCTACAAACAAATTAGGCTTGCTGGGCTAATAATGCTGAAGATGGGCCCTGCCGAACTGGGCCTGTCTTTGCTGGAGTTGGGTCAAAGATTTGCTGGCTTCGCTAGGCCGTTGCTGCTAAAAAAGCCCACACGGAAATGAAGACATGACGAAGACGGAAGCTGCTCGGTGGACGTTGCTTCGCTGGCCTGACTCGGCTGAAATTTGTAGCGGACGGCTGCTCGATCAACCAAAGGCTTCGCTTGTTGCTGTTGCTGACCAAAGGAGCTGGGCTTGAACGCGTGGAGAAGCAAGCGATAGTGGAGCAGCAGCATGAGGAGCAGAGAGAGAGACGCTGGATGTTGCAACTTTGGTGGTTGTTGGCGCACGAAGAGAGGAAGTAGAAGGCATGGATTTCTCGTCTTCTTCAGCTATGGTGCCACACGAAATGGGAAGGGAGAGAGAGGCTATCCGGTTGTGGGGTATCAGAGAAAGAGAGGTGGATAGATATGAGGAGTGAGGGCTCCACCAAGGCTTGATATTTTGCAAAATATCTCCATTAAATCAATCTAGGCTATGTATAAATACTTGGCCTTCATTAAGCCATCAAAAATGTCCCATATAACCTCCTAAGTGGTCCATTCTTGCTAGGGTGTGGGGATGTTACGAATTTTTTAGCAAATGATTCAATTGCACAACCATTCTCTCTTGATTCACTCTCACTTAGCTCATATAAAATCAATCGATGTTTCAATGCTTCAATTGCTATTTTTTCTCATCCAATAAACCATCTTGCATCTCAATTTTACTATCAAAAACCATCTTAAGCATTTTCTGCACAAAAATGACCTGTCGATGACTTTTTCCCAAAAAGTGCCGGGTGTCAGAAAAATCTTTTGAGACTAAGTCAGCATTCCTAGAATTTATTATGACATGACAGAATCTTCAATTTCTGGAATCGGACTCAGATTGATGGTTAATTTCACTTCGACGCGCTTTTAGCGTGACCTAGGTTACTGGGTAGTTTTTAGAACTTTTTAGGATAAATGACCCATGATCGATTTTCTTCGAGCCACGATAAACTCACTCGACCCATTGGCGATTCTCGATTGTCATGAAAATCTTGAGGATTCAAATACGGACACAAGGTACCAAAACAACAGTAAAATCAAATTAGTACCAGTCAACGAGAGTTTTCCAATTTAGTTGAGTCACCTACGATCGGTTATTCATCTCAATCGAACCGACCTATCTCTGACTTTAAATCGATTCTTAACTGTGCCGTAATGATCTTTAAATATGAGCACAGTTGAGAAATCGATTTCTGGTCAAATTCTCAAGTCTATCTGCCTTAAAATCCTTAATAGCTTACCTAGCTAGTTTAGTTATCTCGTGAGTGGCTAACTCAGAGAAAAATACTATAGTCGCGTCGATGAAATGCCCAATTTATCTAATCGAAAGTAGAACCTGAAAGTCTGGATGTCACAAACTATGTCCAGCACCACATAAAAAGAGACCATGTCTAGCACCCTTCTATCAATCAATATTTACAATAGCCCGATCTCATTTTCCTTTTGGAGTTTTGAATTGATTCATAATCCAAGCACTCTTTTGAATTAGATGTGCAGGTTCTTTAACTGGGCTTTCTATCACCTCCTTTTCCTTTTTCTTGTTTTTGACGACGGCTATTGTTGTTCTAGCATGTGCATGTGTTGGTCCATATTATCACTACTGCTCCCAATCGTTAGTTGAGATGGAACTGGTGCTGGGTTCTTTTTGTATGGTTGTTTCGCAGCTATACCCGTTGTCTTCTTCTTGCACTCTTCTTTGGCTGCGCCCTTGATTCTTGAGTTGGCCCACCTTGAGAGAGAAGTACCTCCAAAGTTCTCCAAAGCTACAAGAACATAGTGATATTGTCAACCAAATGAATAGAAGTACAACAAATTAAATTAAATGCATGAGGCCTACAAATCTTATATTCAAAATAATCATTCAAGTACGTTCATTTGTGTAAATCCCATAATCATATTGTCTTAATATTTTTCCAAGAACCCCTCTTGTTCGCTGTGGTGCATCATTTTCAACAACAACAAATGAGGGAGCAACCTCTGCAACTTGTGCAGTTGCTCATCTTCTCATTTGAGAAACACATAACAAATGTAAATTTCAGCCCATAAAAGACAAACACAACGATGTACAACTTACAAGATATTTTTTTCTTATTTGCTCAACAATGGACTCAGTTGTTGTTGTTGTTGTCCTGCCCATTCCAGTTCCTGTCCCTACACTTAAGCCTACAACAGGGCCTTTTTCTAGCCCTTTAGTAGGCCTTACAACAATGTATTGTATTAGGATTATGACCAACTATAATAAATAATTAGACATCTACTCATTTTCATGGTGGAAACAAATGGAGAAAACTTCTCAAACTACAAGTGCATGACAGAGGAAAAGCACAAGAGAAGCCAGTACACATGGTCAACCATCAAACTCTATCGAATAAAAGCTGTAAAGTTACTAAGGCAAAGATGATACTTACCTTACAACATGGTTTTTTGTTTGCCCTTCAGTAGGCATTACAGCAAAGCCTTATGTCCTCCCTTCAATAGGCCCAACAAGAAGCTCTTCAGTAGGTCATGTCCCTAGCACTAAATCAGCCATTACATCTTGCTGTTGATGCTGCTTTTTCAGCTCACAACTTTTCTTATTGTACCCTTCCTTGCGGCAATAAGATTATTTCATCTTTGACCAAGTCCTAATCATCCTTTGACTTGATGCCTCTTCTTGCTGCATTCTTCATCTCTTTTTTTGCCTTCTTATTTGCTTCTTCAACGGTAAAGGTAAAGGGTTTTCATGATTTGTTGGCTCCCAAAATTTGCTGCTTCTGATAGGCTGCATCATGAATTGGTATGAAGTAAGGTATAAGCTTTTTTTGTACTAATCATGTAGATAATCATCTGAGTTTTTTTGCTTCATCTGAATAGCACAAATGGCATGGGTACAGGGAATTCCATTCAATTGTCAGGCTCGGCATAAACACTTTCTTCAATCCATGTTGACAACATACTTATCCTAATTTTGAATAATCTTATATCCATTATCTCCATTCCAAACTAAATGGTAGAACCCACTAGCAGCAATGTTTGCATCCAATCTCTTCACAACCCCAAGGCCACAGTCTCTACTCCATTTTGTAGTCTCATCTCTTTGCCTACGCAGTCTAATCATAACCATAACTCGAATATTATCAAGCATATTGATGATTGGTTTGCACCTGGCCTCTAAAATTCTGCCATTGAAAGCTTCACTAAGCTTATTATCAATGATATCGTATTTGAACTCTTCGTTGAAGAAGGCCCGACACTAGTGCTTAGCTTCTATCTGGAAGAGTGCATCAAAACCTTCTTTTGTTAGCTGCAACAATCCTTGTTTGGTTAATTTGAAATCAGCCATGTTCATACTCTTTGATATCTGCCAGAACTGCTTCTGCAGCCTATCTCCTTTGAAGTTCCTTGACCAGTTTGCATATATGTGCCTCGCGCACATTCTATGCTCAGCACGTGGCATCAACTTAGCCAATGCGGGAATAAATTCCTACAAAAATTCAAACCAATAAATACAAGTTAGGAAAAATATGTAAGTGATTAATATTAAAAGGAAGTGAATTAATTGACAATGAAATTACCTTCTGTTGGTCGCTCATGAATGTCCATCCTCCCCCATCGGTTATCTCAAGGTTAGCCATTAAATTTTTTAGGAATCATGACCAAATATTCTTATTTTCTATCTTCACCACCACCCAAGCTATCGGGAACATTTGATTATTAGCATATCTCCCCACAGCAGCCAACAACTCCCCCTTACATAAATCTTTTAGAAAATATTCATCCAATCCTATAACTCTTCTAGAACCAGCCAAGAAGCCCCGTTTGCATGCATTAAAATAGATATAAAATCTATCAAATCTAAGCCCAAGATCAGGGAGTGGCCTCTCCACAACCTCTACATATACCATACTAGATGAGTTTTAAAACATGCATTCGTCAGCATAATCCCATACCTACGCATATTCTTCCTTATACCCACCCATCAATATCTTCATCACCCTCATCTTAGCTCTCTTACATTGATTCCTCGACACATTAACCCCAACTTGCTCCTTCACTAACTATTGAAGTTGAGGACTCTTGATCTCGAGCATTACTTTGATAGTATTGAAAAAATGCTTTGATAACCACATACTTGTTACCCTTTTATTATTAAAAATAATTGGATAAGTATGCTCCTCCTGGAATGATCCATTCTTACTCAACGTGCCATAGAGTTTCCACGAACAATTGGGTTGTAAGCACTTAGCTCTCACGAATTCCTTCGTATTTCTAATGAATTGAACACTCATCCGTTCACCAATGGAGTTCTTTACAACAACTTCCTTAAACTGTTTGGTATCGTCAAATCTCATACCCACCAACAAAATAGGTTTAACAACAGTTGGATCATAGTAAGGGTACTTACTTTTTCTTTGACGAGCAGATTCTTTATCATCATTGTCAAGCTCATTTTCCGAATCAGTAACTTCATCGCCGTAGCTTTCTTCATTTTTACTTCTATTATCTTCAGCTGGATCTCCATCCCTATTTATTGGCTCGGGCCTCTTTACTGAAGCTGCAAGTTTTTTTCTCAAAAATTCCCTTTGCTTTTGTCTTGACTGTGGGAGTTCATCATCATCTTCGTCACTTGGGAAATTTATTAAAGCCAAACAATCATCTTCTAACTAGATAAAGAAATTTCCCATTCTAATCAAATGAAGTCTTCATCGCCACATCTTCACCCAAATCTTCACCCAAGATTTCGGGACATCTCCTTATCTGTTCATCTCTATCAATATGACTTCTCTCCTTTTCATTTTGCCATTCATCTAACCTAAATTCATCCCCAACCAGATTACTCGCTTAAACAAGATCCCTCACTTCTCCTCCTTTAGTGGTGGTTTGCTATTAATATGATTTCTCTCCCTCTCATTTTGCTATTCATATAACCTAAACTCATCTCTGACCTGATTACTAGCTTGAACAGGATCCCTCACTTCTCCTCCTTCAGTGGTGGTCTGCTCATCCCCATTCTCATCCTCATCCCCACCATCCTTATCCTTATCCTCATCCTCATCCTCACTATAATACTCAACATATACCTTAGCTTCTTCACCGTGAAGATAATAGTAAATGATATCCTTAATACCATTATCGTCATTAAAAAATCCCAACCCATTCTTCAATTCCTTCCCAAGAACACAGTAATGTAGTTTTTGCACTTTGCATCGTAAAAAATACACCAAATCCCTCATAAAATCAATATATGATGGCTTCCGAATATTGACATAAATAGTACCTTCATTTCCACCACTATATTCCCAATCTTCAGTGCCAATAACAAACTCTCAACCACAGTAAACAATGACGCCTACCTAATTCGCGTCCATGTCAATGCTACACCCAATTAAAAAAAAAAAAAAGAAGACAGAGTCATTGTCGTTTTATTGAGACCACATGATAGAATCAACAACTTCACATGCAGGTTCTTGTCATTTTGTTGTCAAGAAACAAATGCAACTAAAATCTCCCCAATTCGGTGCATTTACAGAAACAAAAAAAAAACCTAATTAAATAAACAAAGTAAGGTCCCCACCACCCATTTTTCAATTCAATCACATTCGGTCCCCCACAGAAGCAGTCAAATTAATTAAACAAACAAATTCGGTCCCACCACTGTTTCCCTCCGAGTCAAATCCCTCCACGCCCTATTTTTCTATTCGGTCCCCACAACAGAAAGCGAATGAACAATGGAACCCTCAATTTTTCTATTCCGTCCTCATAAAAGTGACATCCCCACCACTTTCCCTACTACTTTCCCCTCGAGTCAAGCTCTCAATTTGCCCTCCACGCCTTAACTTGCCCGTCAAAACCCTAAATTTTTCACTAAATTGACCCTCGTAGAGAAGATGACAAACCTGAGTGAGCAAGAGTTAGGAACATAGCCAGTGAACTATCGTGAACAATAGTGCAACTACAGCGGTGGCCGAGCGACGGCGGGCGAGCGAACGACGGTGGGTGAACGACGGTGGGTGAGCGAGCTACGGCGGACATTGAGAACCATATACGAACCCTATTTTACTCCCTCTTCAACGACATTGTTTTTTGCTATGGAGCAACACGGCGTCATTTCTTATGTGAATCCACGGTGGATGGCAAGAAACGACATCATTTCTTACGAAGAAAGGAAAACGACGTCGTTTTATGCCATCCACCTTGGAGAATCTTAAGCCATGTCAATTTTTTTTTAAATATAAAAGCCACGCAATCATTTTGGCTGGAATTTCTCGCCGGTGGCACCAAAGTGATCGTTTTTCCTCTAATTTGGCACTTAAGTGATCCGACAGAAACTTTTGGCACCAAATGAGCGCTGTACACAACTTATGGTACTGATAGTGTACTTCTCCCAACAATTATTGATTCGGTTCGGGCATGAGCCAAATCTCTCTCTATCTGAAGATTATACTTTCAACTTCATAAAATGCATAATCAAATATAAGATGAGGTTAATGCAACGAAAAACTACAATCTAGTACACCCATAAGAAATTTACTCCAAAGTAATTTGATTTTAAGCCGGTATATTTATAACAAATTTACCCTAAATTGATTTTCTGACCACTAAAACCCCAAATCAGAATATTTGTGACAAATAAAGGATAAAACCCCAAATCGTTATATCCCGTCAACTATCATATGTTATCCAACTCAAGAATTTGATGTTGAATTTTTATAAAAACTAGTAGTAGAAGGTAAATTTATTATAGATACCGATTTGGAGTTTTCGTGATATTAACCCTATAAAATATTTGCACAAAAATCGACAACACTGCAAGTAGGGCTGCAAAACGATGTTTCCAGCAAACTTGGGTTTGGGGCGCACTTGAAGGTCATTTAGGACCCGTTTGGTTTGGCTTTGAGGAAATGCCCTTGGAAAAATACAAATACTTTTGAGGTAACGAGGTTTTCTGAAATGCTAGACTGTTTGATAAACTATAACTGAATAGTATTTTAGGGAAATGCAAGACTGCTTGGTAAACATATATTTGAAAAGTCCTTTAGTGTGACCAAATTAAGTTTTTTAGTTTTAGTACTTTTAAAATTGTAAAAAAAAAAAAATAATAATGACTATATAACATTTTACATTTTCATGTTGAGAGTAATGTAAAAAAATATATATTAGTAAATTTATTTAAAAATTATATTAAAGGAATTTGATTATAGATTAGATGCAAAGCTCAACTTTTGGTCTAGGGTTCTTTTTGGTTTGTTTTCAATTTTGATTAATTTCTTTTTAATTATTGTAGTATTAATCATCTTCGTTAATTAATGATCATTCTAGTGTATTGATAAAAAGTTAGGCTATTGATTGTCAAAAGATAAAAATGACCAAAAAAAAAAAGTGAACCCAACATTTGCAAAGGGTTTTTATTATTTTTTTAAAAAATAAAAATAAAATCTAATGAAACTCCGTCACGGATCAACAATGGTTGGGGTGTGAGGAAGATGATTGATTTAAAAAAAAAAAAAAAAAAAGTCAACGGATGAATAGTAAAAGTGGACTTACATTTCCAAAATGCTGAAATCCCAAAGCAAATCCCCACTTGCTTTGGGCTTTCAGCATTTCAAAAGCCAGCATTTGGCCAAAGACACCTCCAAATGCTAAACCAAACACCAAAATTTTTTCTCAATGGGCTTTCGGGGTTGAAAGCCCCTTAGGAATGCTGAACCAAACAAGGCCTAAATATTTCATCGACCATTCTAAATTCTTTTCTTCCTCAAAGTGGGAGTAGACTACGATTCTTTATGCACAAGGGAGCTGATGCTCCTAGGATACAGTCGACGCTCAAATCGTCGTAAATGTTCTATTAAAATAAACCTGTACTGACATTTAGCATAAAATCGCGAGTTTATATGAAAAATAGAGGCAACTAAGGGCTGGGGAATATACAAAAAGAAACACTAGATTATTCCAACCCGAGAGAGTTAATAACGCAAGCAAGTCAACTTGGAAAATTTTATTTGGCTTTGGATCCTTTTATGTGAACCTTTTATTAGTGATCACGTGAGACCAAACGGGCGGCTCCAGTTTTCCATGCATTCGGTAATAAAGATGTACATCTTTGTAGATAGAAAATAGTTATACCATTTATGTAGTCATTCACACCCAAGTTTTTCACGTGCAATTTGTTAGCATAGGATGCTCTAAGCGTAAAATCAGGTGCAAAAAGAAAAGACCAAATACAAGATGTAGATAAGGGGCTTGAAGATATTACAAACCGAACCAGGGGTCCTCTACATACAACATCTACTTCTCCAAAGTTATAAGGCAATATGGCAAAGACATATACTGGCACATGCCAAAAACGATGGGCGATGTACACTTGAAAGCACGCACAAGCACAAATTATACCCGATATGCACAAGCGAAGGCACATATTGGCAGCTATCAGTACTCACTAGTGTCCTATATGCGCACTGTCAAGCCAAATTAGAAAGGTTCCACACCTCCCATGAAATCCGACTATCTTTCCATCGGTTGAAGGAAATGAGAAGTACTTCCCTTTCTCGATACCTAATGATCCATAAGTTCTTTCGTTGCCCTGAAGTGTGAGGGAGCAAATCACATGTCCATAATCATCTCTTATATAACCAGAATACGAAGTCAAATACTTCCTGGGGCAATCAAGCTTTATCTGCAAAACTCCAAAGGTAGACATTTTAATCACAAGCTCTTTACCGGGATGCATTTCTTTCACCAACAAAGCCATTTATTTAGAAACTTGTCCATGATTGGTTGGAGGAAATCTGGACCTGCAACTTCGATTTATTTAACACATTTTTCATGAGTTCCCGGTAACTTTTGTCAAGGGAGATGGAGTAAATGCAGGAGCAAAATCTCTCTCTCTCTCTCTCTCCTCGAACATTGTGCTTTCGACTTCGTAAAATGCAGAATCAAATGTAAAATATTTGAACGAAAATTGACAGCACTGAAACTAGAGCTGCAGTACGATGTTGACCGTTGACAGTTGATTGTTGCCTTCCCAAGAGCGCATTATCCGGCTTTGGTGGACAATTCAAGGCCTTTTAATTTTTCGTTTTTGTTTGAATTCGTGCGTGGAATTGGATGCGGGGCTCACCGGCCGAGGAGAGTGCAGTGCACCGGGATTGTTTTTGGGCTATCATTAAAATATGGGAGCTAGCTCCTGGGATTACAGTGCGCGATGGTCAAATCGTCGTTGTTCTTTTCTAGCAGAAAACGTGAGTGTCGCGGAGTCTGAACACAAAAAGAAACAAAAAATTACCATGCCCGTAGCATCCCCCGGAAAAAAGGGGGGTGTTGTTGTTCCAGCTCAATTAAAGATCTCACATCCTTGTGGATAGAAAATGCTGAGATAATTACCCAAAAAAAAAATCTAAACTTCTTATATGGTGATCAATTTAATTTTAGACTTTTCATATCTGTTAGTCAAGAAGAGTGCGCTTATCATATCGGTGCATAATGAACCATCATGAAAGATGACGATATAATTTCCAAAATTCTAGATTACATGTCAGCCTAAACTTTCAAAATTCACCGATGTTTTTACCTCAAATGATGTATCTGAGCTACTTACTGAATTCTCTGCAACACAAGTCCGATGTCAATGTCCATAAAAAAATGTCCATAATTTGACCATTAGAAGCGCTTAAGACCTTAATAGTAATTGATGGGACACGTGACAATATAACAAGTCATTGAAAGATAGTCACACCTCGTAAGTCTCATCTCTCCTCTGTCGCCCTGTGTTTAGGGCTCTGGATTGTCGACCCATTGTTTTTAATTTTATATTCAAAAGTAATGGAGTCTTCACCGATCCAGTGACTATGTTTATTTCTCGCACATCTGTGCAGATATGATCATCCCACGCCTCGACTACCAAAAGGCTTCATGGATTTGAAGGGACCAGAACAATAAATTGGTTGAGTAAACTCCTATTGAATCAAGATGGGCATGGGATTTATAAAAGCCATTATCTTGCTACATACCAATGGACAGCAAAAGAACCAACTTTTTTCTTCATCAAACAGTCCGTGCCTTCTTATATTAGTTTGAAATATCAGCTATCGAATGACAATTGAGCTAAAGTCACGTCTGATATAACCGGAGACTGAGGTTAAGTATTCATGTGGGTAGTCCAAAGACAACCTACAAAGTTTGCAATTAATGTGCTTAGCTATGATAGGAAGTTGAGTTGGACGGGGAAAAGAAAGTAAATGCTAAACCTAATCTCATTTATCATTAGCTCCCGTTTCTTTTCTCATTCAGGTATTTCCTTCCATATTGAATCTTGCAGCAATGATAATTCCATTAATGATATGCATTGAAAGACTCCAAGAAGTCAATAAACTTTCTTTTGTGTAGCAAAGCTAAAGAAAAGATTGGTAAGAAAGATAGTCCTAGTCCTAAAACTCGATTACTCATCATATAAACTTCACCTTTGCCACTTCTATCATGTTTCAAGACCAAGTGGACTCGCCATCTTTGTCATACCCAATGGCGGTGAGGTTGACAACGCTTTCCAACAATATCTTTATTTTCTTCATGCCAGTTTATTTTCCATTCCAAGGTTGTCTCCCTTGGCCTCCAAATGGTTCGGTAGACTTGGACAAAGATGATATACTGGTTCTAAGTGCACTCCAATAGATTCCAAAAAGGGAAAAAATGAGCAAAAAAATCCTAAATTTATTAATTTTGTTACATTTAGTCCTAAATTTTTCAATTTTATCAATTGAGTTTTACATATTTTCACGTTTTGCCAATTGAACTCTTTTGACCAACTTTAGCTGGAAATTGTTAATATGGATGTCGATCATACTATATGATACGGCCAGCACTAATGTGGATAATTTTTATAATTTTCTTTTCTTTTCTTTCTTTCTTTTTCTTTTTTTTTCTTCCAAGCCTGGTGAGGGCCACTCGACCCTCGTCAGCCACTTTCGAGAGTTGTGGCCTTGGCCCAATGGCCGACAAGGGTCATCAACCCCAGGGTTGAACATGGTCTAGGTGGATGGTTCCTACCTTAGAACTAAAAATTGCCCACTAAGGATCGATTTCAAAAAATTAGAACCAAGACCCGTCGATTGGTTCCATGGATCCACCCAGGAACCGAAATGCCGGTTGAGTCTGATTCCCAGGTGGATCCACGGAACCAGTCCCCAATACTTACAAAGCTTGTTCGGCCTTATATTCGGGCTGAATTGCAAGCCATTTAATTTGATTAAGAATTAAAAACTATAAGGCAAAATGAATAGACAATACTCGTTAGCTAAAAACTTAATTTGTTCGTAGGTCATGGTGTGGTTCTCTTAAGGTTTCCTTATACAGGAAACGAGTGGAGATTTAGACTCAAGGTTAAAAGTCCTAACCTCTTAAAAGTTAAAACATTAATTGCTTAACTTATCTTTTTTCAATGTCAACCTAATTTAATCACGGGATGGTTAAGGAAAGACTTAATTATACTCTTAAAATGAGTCATCGGCTCCTATGGACATCTCTGATCATTTCTCTCCTTCATTTACCTTTGTTTATTTTGTTTTGGTTGAGAAAGTAAAGAAATGGATTATTAGAATGAAAAAAGAAAGTATGGAGTTAATCCTATTACACACCTAATAATTAAGTAATTAAAATGGAATTTCTTTTTTTAAAATATATATAATGGTCCGGTGGGTGGGTGGTTCCATACCTAGAACCAAGAATCATACCGGTACTCAACGATTCCACTAAATTGGAACCAAGAACCGGATTGGCCCCCATGGGAATCATCAGTTCCAATCCGATTCTAGGCTGTTCTTGGTCTTTTTGCACACCCGTCATCAACCTTGGCCCGTGGTTGGCAAGGGTTGCCACCTCAACCATGGTTAGCAAGGTCAGCAGGGGTCAACCAGCAACCCTCATCGAACTTGGTTGGGGAAAAAAGGTAGAAAGAAAAAAAAAAGAAAAAGAAAGAAAATAAAAATTATAGAAATTGTTCACATATGCATTGACCGTCCTACTTCTTATTATTAGCGTCCACATAAGCGATTTCCAGCTAAGATTAGCCACATTGGCACAATTAAAAGGTTTAGAATTGAATTAACAAAAGTGCAATAGGTCTAAGACTTTGGATAATTTCATATTCCAAATAAGTGATAGAACTTCCATAATATCCAATTATCTTTCCTCCAATTGCTAGAAATGATGGATACCTTCCCTTTTCAATACTTAAGGGTCCATATGTCCTTCTTCTTCTTTTTGTCTGCGTCCATATGTTCTTTCATTGCTCAAAAATGTGATTGAATTGATAATAGTAGAGCTAAAATCACTCGCAATATATCCCAAAAGTAAAGTTATACACTCGATGTTTTTGAGTAGAGCTCAATGTGTGCTCCAATAGAATCAAGAAAAGTACCTTATCTCCCAAAAAGTCCAACAATTTTCCTGACTTCTTATGGCAAGGAAAAATACGTCCCTTCTTCTCTTCCATACGGTCCCCATATTCTTTTGTTGGTTCGAAATGTGAGCGAGTTGACCGAGGCCCTTATATGTATTGATATATCCAAAAAAAGAAGTTGTGTACTCGTCCGGCTATACCAACATAACCTCCAAAGAGGCCCCAAAGACAAATTCGAGGAAAATAACCAAAAAAGCCTTAGATATATTGTAATTGTTTTAGTTCCACCCTAAATCTTTTAAATTGTGCCAATTAAGTCATAATATTTTTTTACGTTTTACCAATTGATTCAATCTGGCCGATTTTAGCTAGAAATCATTAATGTGGACTCCAGCTATCCTACGTGATACTATTGGCGATGATGTGGACATCTTTAATAATATTTTGAATTTATTATATTTTTTTCTTCTTTTCTTTTATTTTTCTTTTTTAACCTGGACTTAGGGCTGTCGAGGGTCGCCAGCCCTAAGCGAGGGAGCCATAGCCCTCGCCATTCCCTCACCAAGTCTCGAGGGAGGGCTGCAATGCCCTCTCCTAGCCATATTTAGGCAAGGGGTCACATCCCTCACTTAGAGCCGATGAGGTCTGTGACACCCTCCTTAGTGCCATGAGGTTTTCTTGACCCTTGCCGAGTCTTAGGCAAGGGTTGTGGCACTTTTGCCTAGCTAGATCTGGGCAAGGGGCCATGCGCCCTTACCTTGGCTAGTGAGGGCATCACGCCCCTCTCTTAAAGCCAGTGAGATACCTAAACAACACACTCGATATGGTAGACTGTGTTATAAATATAGCACCCAGAATAATCATTCAAACACAACTTTTACAATATACTCTCTCTCATCACATACTCAACTATTGTAACTTTCATTTCTTAATCACAGAAAAATAACTTGTTCACACAGAGTTACTGAGGCTGTTCATCTGACACTTAACTTAATGTTTCGAAAAGACGAAGAAGAGCTTTATTTCATGAATAGTCTGACCCGTCCCCCCATTTAGTTATTTAAAAGAACCAGGGAGGACTCTAATCCTTTATATGCTTTGACTTTCGATATTCTAAGCTCCAATTTAAGAGCTTCTAGGCCTCTCCCTAGCCTAAGGCTCTCTCCCTGAGTCTTTACTCTACCTATAGTGGTTTGAGACTGTTAAATAATTATTGTAAAATTCATGGAGTGAAACGTTAGTTGACTGCTAGCTAGACTCCTCGGCAAAATGGTATAACATAAAGAAAGAATAGAACAATTTTTGAAATTTATGCAAGATACCTCTCGATCAACAAAACACAAGAGAGAAAGATTTCAGAGAGGATGAATCACTAAACAACAATATCCTCTCCACAAAGCTCCAAAAATAATGAACTCTAACTCATTGAAGTCAAGATTAGGAACCATCGTCCACAATACTGCCACCTTCTCGATAGTGCTTTTGTTCTCATAGCATAGAAGAAAACCAAGAATCTGTTGAAGCAATGCATCAAGTAAATCACACAATCAGTTGTAGCTGCTTTCGACGATGATGGATCATTTGAAAAGCTGCTTTCAGTTTGTTTCCTATAGAATTTGACTCTTCAGAAATGCTGACATCTCAAAGCTTTGAAGCTGGTAGCGTTTGAGGTTGTGCATCATGGGAGTTTCCTAATGATGTCAAAAGCAACTACTCTGTATTGATCAATGCACCTAATCTCCCGTGCCTTAACTATATTGGTGGGCTTTTCTCCAAGTATGCCATATCTACCACTTCCATGCTAATTCAAGTTACATGCTAATTCAGGCTCTCTTGCATTGCCGAGCAACTCTTCTTCTTTTTTTATCAACATTAGATCTGGCAAGATAACTTTCATGTCAATATTGTTTCCTCTTACTGCATTCAATGGTAATTATAAATTCTATGTAGTTGTGAATTAGGGCTTTGATTTAGGCTTCCTTGGATCATTGGAGCATCTGACTTAAGCCTTTCTTAGGGATCGATTACTCACTCGCTCACAAGAATCGTAGAAAAAGAAGCTCTGGAAGAGAAGGGAGCTTTGTTACTAAAATGGTTGAATGAATATAATGAGGGAGATGTCACATCTTCTTATACTATAGGCCCTCTCATTACAACCGTTGATTCATGTTCTATCTATCAAACAAGATCGCATCTCCCCTCCTACCAAGTACTAGCATTTAAGCTGAGAAAACTCTACAACTTGGCATAGTTACCATCTCGCCCACCCTTAAGAATGTTCTAAAAATCCTAGCAGAACCCTAGGAAAACTTGGACGGCCTTCCTCAATTAAGCACGATCCTTTTGTCACGGGAAACTCGATGAAATGCTAGTACTGTAGTTGTCCAACTAATTAACAGATTATTTGTTACCAACTCTCCTGATAGAGTAGGTATCGATATTCAAATCATGCCATAAAAATCTCCAGAGTTCTTCATTGTCCCTTGTTTATTTTATTGGTGATTTCATGCTTATTTGATTAAAATATTGATAGTTTCCGCAATATTATACAACACAAAGTAAAGAAAGAAAAGAGACAATTATGTGAAGAAAAAATAAACAAAGCAATTTGGGGGCTTTAGGCCTTTATGGATTGCAATTTTTATTTTTATAAATTTCGACACTAGTACAGTCGAAAAATTCACATAATAGTGCTTGCATCCATCGGCCGACAAGTACAAGATGTATTTAAGGTTGATTTTGCCACTTGAAGCCCATCACAACCCCCGTTTGGGCCTCTCTAAGTCCTCTTAAAGATAATGACCCAATTCCAAGCTCTTATTCGAAATACTCCCCCAATACTACACAAGCTGGAATAGGAATAATCATCTTTCTTTTATGATCATAAAACATTATAATTAATCAGAAACGGCATATTTATTTTCATCATAGACTTTAAAATTAAATATATATGACTACTTAACAATTGAATTTCAGAATGAAATATTTTTATTTGAAAAATTTTCTAAATAATTTAGATCAAATCACAACTTTTTATTCAGCTCTGTCTCTCTCCTTTTTAGGGCTCTTCCTGTGCCCTGGAACCCGGCCCTTCGTCTTCCTACCCGAATCGCCACTGCGCGGAATCTGTCCGGATCAAGAGGTGACTCTTCGCTAACCATTCTTTGTTGGGTCTTTTCTCTGTATCTCATCCACGTCTTTAGCTGGTTTCCATGTCGACGTCATCCTCAGTTTCTAGCAGTTCCATGTAGTGATGTCTTTTCTGGGTTCTTAATGTTTGGGGGATGGTCTGTCGTTCTGCACTGATGTCTCGAGGAGTTTGTGAAACCAGGGTTCATAGGTGTTTTTTAAGATATTTGCTGGCACGCCATGTGTTCTTTTAGATATTTGCTCACATTTCACAGTATGTGTTGGGCTATCTATTGCTTCTCCCCATCCCTTATTATTATTATTATTATTATTATTATTATTATTATTATTATTATTATTATTTTGTCATGTTGTTGATAAGTTTATCCTATTTAGGATTTGTTTGTTCGAAGGAAAACTATTTCTGGGAAATTATTTATCAACTTTATGATGTTTAGATAATGGAGAACTATCTATGGAAAGCGCTTTTTCATGGACTGAAAACAAGCTTAGATTGGAGAACATGACTCTCCCTTATGGCAGAAAGGAAGTCGTTTTTCCTACATTTCTTGCTAATTCTTATCGATTTAGCTTAAATAGCATTTTGTTAACGTATTTTAGTGGGATTTGCTTAATATCAAATATCATAAAACTAATTATTATTATTTTCAACTTTCTAATATTTGAATGACGAAAACACATCAATTTACAAAAAACACTTTCCATAAACTAAAAACAAGCTTAGATTGAGGAACACAACTCCCCTTTTCACAAGAAGGAAATCATCTTTCCCACATTTCGTGCTAATTCTTATCGATTCAGTTTAATAAGATTTTGTTAATGCATTTCAGTGGGATTCACTTATATATCAAATACCATAAACTTAATATTTTTTCAACTTATCTTCAGCGATAACAAGTTTTCGGTGAACTATGAACGCACGTTTAGTAATTCATTATTTCTCTGGTCACCCATCCCCATCTTCGGGCTCGAGACACATAAGAGTGTCCCGAGAAACATCAAACGCATGCGATTTCAAATCAATCGGGATTAACTTCGAGCCATAACCAACCAACAAGAATGGACATTGGCAATTGAAAGGGATGAGCCGAAAGGCCCAACTGGAAACCCTGTCGACGCCTAACCAGTCCAAGTCCTGTCCCGCCGTTCTTCATACATCGTTTCGTGGTGTGTTTTGGTGGTTGTGTGTCGAGTAAAAGTTTTCTGCTTTTCAGGGTACGAGGCGATCTAGATGGTGAATTAGAAAATAAGAGGGAGATCTATGAATTGGGTTTCTATCGGGAGGAGAAGTGTCGCTCATCAGTCGTAGGTGTGAGGGGCGCGATATTCATGGTAGGGCATTTGGTGCTTTGAGCTCTTACGGGTTGACACCCGAAGCTTTTGATGAAATGCTTGAATGACGCTGACATTGATACGCTGGAACTACCGATACTGCTGAGGTTGAAACGGGAGTTTGTACCCCGCCATTCATTAAATTTCTGTGCTGCGTTTAGTTGAAAAGGGGGATCGTAAAAACTCTTCAAGTGTCGTCGTGCACGATTCTTGCTCATGAGGGCACTTGTTTAAGCGTGGATATTGTTCATGGATAATGCAATCTGCATTATTTGAATTTTTTGGGGGATGTTTAGCTTGTTAGTTTGCCTAGAGTTGTCCAACGGAATATCACTTTATCTTCATTTAGTTTCCTGCTTCATGCCTTGACTATGACTACTTGCTGCAGCAACGGTTAAGAAAGCTAGGCGCCATGATCCGAAGGATAAGTTCCATGTCAGTATTTGCAATTAATTGTGTGATCTCCCTGATGCGTTACTCAACACATCCTTGGCTTTGTTCAGATGTTGTGAGAACAAGTGCATTGTCCTCAAGGTGGGAGAAGTAACTATGGGCTCGGTTCGACTTCAATTAGTTAGATTTCTTGAGCTTTGTGGGAAGGCCACTATTAGATTTCAGTCCCTTGTGTTTTGTTGATAAAGAGGCGTACTGTTTCTTATTTTGTGCCTAAGCAATTTTTAAAGCACAGCCTAAATCAAGTAAAATCAAAGGGGAGTACTTGAATGCTACTGCAAGAACATGTGAAGAAATGATCAAAAGTGCTGTAATTGTCATAGAATTGGGAGTTCCTATCATAATGTACATTTCAAGTGAATAAACAAAATTCCATATTCGATCTCATGGATACGTATCGAATTCTATGGAAAGCCGTAATCAATGAAAGTTCTATTAATAACTCAATTATCTTTAGATAATCATAGTTAGAAAAAACGCTCATAAGGAGTCCTTTCGAAATAAAAATAAAAAATATATATATAGGTCTAACCGCCATCCAAATCAAAATAAATGAAGTTTTTCAAAAAAACCTACTAGTAAGAGAAGACCTCCATGGGATAAGAGACATGGGGCTGAAGATAGAGCCCACCCCAAGATGAGTGTTCTCCTCTCCTATTCTGACTTCCCCAAAGCCTGTGATAGCAAAGTTGAGATAGTGATAGTTCTTTGCTCCTACAGGGATGGAGGGACAAAAGTTTTGAGAACTTAAATAGAAGTCATGGCAAGACGAGTTGTTTATCACTACATAGGTGTCAAAGACTACATAGGTGTCAAAGTGGAAGTGCGGCTAAGGTATCATAACAGACTGGTAGAGTTCTGAGAGCTATTTCTTAGATTCAAAAGATAGTATTGGATTCCCCCGGTAACAAAAAAGTATATCATGCCTAAATCTAACTAGGGTTTGCGATAGTTGAGGAATTTGATAGGAAAAAAGAGGGGTTCTGGTTATGAGGTATCTAATAAAACTTTCGTTGGAATTGAGATCTCATTCAAAGAGAAAGATATCACGTATTTGGAGAGGACACCAAAGGCTTTGGGTTTTTTTTTTTTTTTTTTTTTTTTTTTAATGTTATCAAAGAGTTGAACAATAAAAATAGTTAGCGAATGCTTGATTGAAATGATCGGATAACAAAATTCAAGTCTATTGCTCTATTAGGATTCCTCAACTACATACATCACTGCACTTCTACTTGACACCATAAATAGTGCATAGTAGAGCATCGCTCAATACACTAGCAACTCCCATCATATGAAATGGGATCTCCAAAAAAATTCCAATTGTTTCGAACTTTCTATTTTTTGGAATATTTATGGAATCCCTATGAATAACATCAAACCTTATTCAATGGTATTTACATGAGATTCCTCTTTCTTATTCTTAAGCAAGCCCTTGAGAGGGCTTAGTTGATCCACGATTTACGCTTCATCATTCGTTTCTTTTTGTTTGTTTCGAGAAATATATCAATCTATTCCAATTTTTTCTTGTCCTATTTATTCTTTTCTAATCGAGATATATAGATCTACGGATCTATGTGTCTATATAGATTCTTTGTTCATGGATTAACAAAAATGTACAAAAGCTCTATTCTTGGCAAATTCTTGGACAACCACAAGCACAAGGTTCATAGTGGTAATCCAAGAATTTACTCGAGATACCTCTCGATTAACAAAACACAAGAGAGAGATTTCAGAGAGGATGAATCACTAAACAACAATGTCCTCTCCACAAAGCCCTAGAAATAAAGAACTCTAATTGCACAAATACTCCCACCTTCTCAATAGTGCTTTTGTTCTCATAGCATGGAAGAAAACCAAGTATGTGTTGGACAGTGCATCAAGTAAATTGCAGCTGCTTTCGAGGATGATGGATCAATTGAAAAGTTGTTTTCGGTTCGTTCCCTTCAAAATCTGATCCTTCAAAAATGCATCTGGCCATCTCGAAGTTTGAATATTTTTGCTCTATAGTTTTGATGTTGTGCATCATGGAAATGGTGTTCCCTATGGATATCAGAAGCAACTACCCACTGTTGATCGATGCACCTACTCTCTCGTGCCTTAACGATATTGGTGGCCTCTTATCCAAGCACGACATATATGTCACTTCCATGCTAATTCTGTCTACTTTCGTGCTGATTCAGGCTCTCTTGCAATGCTGAGCAACCTACTTTTTTTTTTAATTAGCATACTGAGCGTTCGAAAGAGAGGGAGAGGAAGAAACAGTTGGAGAGAGAGTCGATTTTCAAGAGAGAGAAAAATGATCGTTGTCGGAGACTTTGCTCGAAGCGCGAAGTTCAGATCCATGCCGAGTTCAGAGGAATCGGTTCGGTTCCAAGGATGGAGCTCCGAAGCCAGTTGGTGACACCATCAACAACAGCGAAGTTCAGATCCGTGCTGAGTTCGGAGGAATCGGCTCGGTTCCAAGGATTGAGCTCCGAAGCCAATTGGTGATAGCATCAACGACAGCAACGGCTTCCGATCCTTCACCGATTCATTCAAGTCACAGGCGCCAATCTTCATCGCCAACACGTCCTTCACCGATTCATTCAAGTCACAGGCGCCGATCTTCATTGCCGACACGTCCAAGACCTCCATTCCATGCTAATTCTATCTACTTTCGTGCTAATTTAGGCTCTCTTGTAACGCTGAGCAACCCTACTTTTTTTTTTTTTTAATTAGCATTAGATTTGACAAGTTAACTTTCATTCAGTGTTAATCATAAATTCTGTGTAATTGTGAATTAAGGCTTCATAACGATTGTAAAGAAAGAAGCTATGGGAGAGAAGGAAATTTTGTTACTGAAATGATTAGATTGATACGATGAGGAAGAGAGCACCTTTTCTTATATTAGAGACTCTCTCACTACAACCGTTGATTCATATTTCAATCTAATGGACGAGACCGTATCCCCCCTCCTTCCAAGTACCTGCATTTAAGCCGAGAAAGCTCTAGAATTTGGCACAATTACCGTCTCGCCCATTCCTAGAACGTTCCATAAACCCTAACTAAACCTAGAAAAACTTGGATGGCCTTCCTCAATTAAGCACGATCTTTTAGTCACGAGAACCTCGATGAAACACTAATATTGTGGTTATGCGATTGATTAATAGATTATTTGTTACCAATTCTCCCGATGGAATAGGTATCAATATTCAAATCATATCATAAAAATCTCTAGGGTTCTTCATTGTCCTTTGTTTATTTTATTGGTGATTTTGTGTTTATTTGATTAAAAGGCCGATAGTTTCCGCATTATTATTCAACACGAAGTAAAGAAAGAAAAGAGACAGTTATGTGAAGAAAAAATAAACAAAGCAGTCTGGGGGCTTCACGTCTTTATGGATTGCAATTCTTATTTTTAGAAATTTTGACACAAGTTCAGTGAAAAAATTCGCATGATAGTACTTGCCTCAATCGCACGACAAGTTCAAGATGCATTCGAGATTGATTTTACCCCTTGAAGCCCACCACAACCCTTGTTTAGATCTCTCTAATGGTGAGTTTAGTTTAGTATTTTAAAATCCCATTAGAAAAATACAAAGCAATTTAATTTAAAGGACTTTGGATAAATGCAAAAACTGTTTGCTAAATTATGCTCTGAGAAACAATTTTTAGAGAAATACTATTTGAGAATATTAGTTTTTAGTTTTGTTTTGTTTAAAATTGAAAAAATAATGTATGCAACTGTTGACACATAAATTTTAACTATTTTATTAAGACATAATAGCATTAAAAGTTAGGAATTCTTCACTAAAAAAATTAATTAATTAAAAAATTATTATTATTATTATTTTAAAAAAAAAAAAAAAAAAAACCTCAGGGGTCGGGTCGGACCGGATCCGGCCTTGGCCCGGCCCGCCCCCTTCCTCTTCTTTCCCCCCGCGGCCCAGCCTCCTTCCCCCGTCGGCCCGGCCCGCGCCACATCCTTCTCCCTCCTTCAGTCTTCGCGCGGAGCCTGCAGAACCTGCAAAAAAAAGAAGAGAGAACTGGGCAGCAGAGAGCAGGAGCAGCAGGTGATCGTTGTGGCAGGCGGGCGGCGTGATCCGCGGGTCGGGGGCAGTCCGACCGGCAGCTGGCACGACAGAGGTCTTCGCCCGGACCTCCAGAAGAAAAACGGGAGAAAGAAGAAGAGAGAGGGAGAGCTCGAGAGAGTAGAGGAGGAGCCAAAGGGAGTTCGAGGTCTTCGCGGTTCCCCCCTTCTTCCACGTCCTCCGACGTTGGTTTTGGCCGAGAGGGACCAACAAGAGCGTGAGCCCAAGAGAGTGATCTGCCGTCGTCGGTGGTTCGTCAGTCAGCCGCCGTCCGCGGCAATACCCCCACCGAACCAAACCGGGTAGGTTTTCTCCGGTCATGTATGCTCCGTTTTTGGTAGGGCGTCGGACCGGAGCTCGTGGACGACCCGTTCGCATGAGCTTTGGTTCCTCCGGCGCCTGTAACTCTTTAGCCAAGCCTCTGTGTGTTCTTGGTCGTTTTCCAAGAACCCCTGGTCCCATTTCGAGTCTCGGTTGAGTCGGAAATCCAAACATTTGGTAATGCTCGCGAACTGTTTGTATAAATGCCTGAGTGAAGCTCGCATAACTATCCTTGCGTTTCGTTGCTGTTCCGCACGTTTTTGTTTCGCCCATTTCGAGTTTTACATAGCCATATGTTGTGATTTTGGGCTTATTTTTCATACAAGTTGGGTCTCGTCTTCCTCCTTGTCCGTATAGGTGAGAGAGTGGGTGTCGGCTCGGCGGTGGCCCGAGCGCGAGCGGTGTCGGCGCCGGTGAGGATGGGTAGTGAGGCTTGTTTAAAAGGGCATTGGTTTAGTCGCATGAGTTTCGGTAAAAAAGAGCGTAGGAGAGAAGGTGGCTTCGGGCGTTCAGAAAACGCACGAAGAAGAAGAAGACGACCAAAAGGCAAAAGAAAAATAAAAGGAAAAGAAAAGAAATAAAAAAAGAAAAAAGAGAGAGAAAGTGGCTTCGGGAATAGGGGTCGCTGAAAAAGGAGGGAGTGCAGCAGGAAAAGACAGAGCAGTGATAAGAAAAATAAAAATAAAAAATATATATTTTTTAACTAAAAATCTTTTTTATCCGACGTGGATCGGACCTGGGCTCGGATCGGATCAACGGATCGGATCGGTCCTACCCGGTCCGAGTCATTTTTCCGAATAAAATAATATTAAATATTAAAAATTCAAAAATTCTCAAAAAAACAAAAATTTCGAAAAATAATAAAAATTCAGAAAAATTTCCGAAAATTCAAAAATTCAGAAAACATTAAAAAAATTAAAAATAAAAAAATTTCGAAACTTAACAAATATAGGGTTAGTTAGAAATTGTTGTGTCTTACCTTCTTAGTGTAATTAGGTTTTTATTTACTTGTATATTGATTATATCATATTTGATTATATTTGATTATACTTAATTGCACATACTCAATTTGATTACAATTAGGATCTTAGTAGTTATAATGGTTATTTTAATAATTGCACACCCGCATAACCACTTCACATGTTAGTGCATAGATATAAAATCAATCTAAACTGCCTGATAAAAATATTTTCTTTTAAAATGATCAAGATTAGGTACTGAAATGGTACTAATTGATCAATTAATGTAATCAAGTCTTAGATTCTCTGGTCGCGTAGGAAGCAAGGTACACTTTCATGTCTCACTTGGTTTTTAGCCGACCCCAATAACTTAATGGCGACTCCTTTTTACAAAATTCTTAAAAATACCCAACGTCGCGTGAGGTATAAACTTGGAGAACCCGCGCCTAATCATGGGTCATAGGCTCGTCCTTTAGAAAATATTCCAAAACCTGTTCCCTCCCACCGAGGGCTAGGTTGTGACAATAACTTTTAAAAATAAATTGACATTAATACTAAAAAAATCAAATATATAAAAATTTTTAAAAAAATCAAATATATAAATTTTTTTTTAAAAATCAAATATATATAATTTAAAAGAAAAAAGACCAAGTCCTTTGTTGGTTCGGCGAAAGCTACAGCTGCCATTGGCCACCAATCGAGGTAGCCCGTTGGCCAGCCCTTGGCATGGGCAACCTCTAGTGAGGGTCACGTGACTAAGCAAACAGTTGCTTGGGTCTCACAGCCTCAGGCGATCCTTGCCTAGGTCTCGCTAGGGTCACGTGACCGACGATGACCTTCGGCGACCTTGCAAGAGATCACCTGACCTTGGCCGACCTCGACAGATGGCCGTAGCCCTTCGCCGAACTTATGAAGGGTTTGTCTTTTTTTTTAAAAAAAAAATTATACATTTGATTTTTTTAGCATTTAAAAAAATAACAACGATGACAAAATCAAAAATTTCGAGCTCTTACTCGAAATATTCCTGCAATATTACAGAAAAAGTCCACCCTATATTGTTAAAATAGGAATGACCTTTTATGACCATAAAACATTTTAATTAATCAAAAGCGGCATATTTATTTTTCATTATAGACTTAACTCAAATATATATGACTACTTAACGATTTGAATATCAGAATGAAATATTTTTATATTAGAAATTTCCTAAATTACTTAGATCAAATCACAATAGATTTTTTTTTTTTTTTGAACAGATCAAATCACAATAGATCAAATCACAACTTATTTTTCAGTTCTCTCTCCTTCTTCTTTTTAGGGCTCTTTCTCTATGCCCTGAAACTCGACCCTTCTTCCCCCCACCCGAATCGCCACTGCGCGGAATCCGTCCGGATCAAGAGGTGACTCTTCGCTAACCATTCTTTGTTGGGTCTTTTCTCTGTATATCATCCATGTCTTTAGCTGGTTTCCATGTCGACGTCATCCTCAGCCTCTCGCAGTTCCATGTAGTGATGTCTCTTTTCCGGGTTGATGTTTGGAGGGTGGTCTGTCGTTTGCACGAATCTCTCCAGGAGTTTGTGAAACCAGGGGTCATGGGTGCTCTTTCCATGTGTTGACGAAAAGCTTCCGTGACCCGGACGTATGCACTCATCCCATGGTTTCACTGTCAAGTAGTAGACGCATGTCCCGGTTGTTCCGGCAGGTCCTGCGACACTTGTTAAGGTTTATCGTGAAATTGCAATGTGCCTGCTGGTGGAGTTTATTAGACTTAGTTAACCCTTGTCATGCTATACGGACGCGCATCAGGTTCATCTTAGTAAGAGGATTTTGGAGAGAGTTGATTATCTTACCACTTGGTATTTCAATTGTTATAGAGTTCGATTAATGTAATATGAATGGTGACTAGCAAATAGTTTCCCATTGAGATCCCAGTCTTTTTGTCTTCATTTTACATTTAATCTGTACTCTGGACAGGCCGTGGATCTGATGGATTCAAGCACACTGGTTCATAAAGTTGAATTTCTGAACTTGAATGGTGATCAATCCGTTAACAGCTGCAAGCAACTATGCGATCTACCTGATGCTATTCTTTTGCGAATCCTGGCTCTTCTACCAACAGAAGATGTCGTGCGAACCAGTGTGCTGTCGAGACGGTGGGAGTGTCTGTGGACTTCCATTCCTAGTCTTGTCTTCAGAGAAGAATACAAGGAAAATCACCGTGGGAGGATACTCTTCAGGAACTTCGTGGAGAGAGCATTGTTACTTCGTGGCTTGTCTCCTATGAAAGCCTTTTCTCTCTCGTGTGTTGTCGACAGTGAAGAATATTTTGACGGCAATGAATCTCGTGTCAATACATGGATTACTGCTGCAATAGGCCACAATGTTCAAGATCTCTGCTTGTATCTTGAATTTGGTCATCCTTGTACTGCATACAAAATACCTCGTTGCATATTTAGGTGTGGAACTTTGAGAGAACTCCATCTACAAATGAAGCATGACCTCAAGCTTCCTTCCATAATTTGTCTTCCAAATCTAAAGGTCTTAATTCTCGTGGATGTTCCGTTTGGAGATGATAAATCACTAGAGAAGCTGCTTTCTTGCCCTTCCCTCGAGAAGTTGTCTCTTGAAAACTGCAAGTGGGATCTCGAGGTTTTGGAAATTTCTGCTCCCAACCTTTTGCACTTGAATATAGTTGAATACTCATCGTTTTCTGACATTCGGAGCTGCCAAGTACGGATCCATGGAACTTTTATCAAGTCCTTTGACTATTATGGGGATTTGCATTATGACGATGTCGTATTGACCTCCCCTTCGTCGTTAGTTGAGGCTTCCATCCAAGTGCATCAGCCTTTCAGTCAAGTCACCGACCATTTATGTAACTTCATGAAGTGTCTTTCTAATGTAAAACAGCTAGCTTTCTCCATTAGAAGCCTTGAGGTATGCTTTTCTGCTTGGTCCCTCAAGTTCTCATCTTAATCCTGCTTTATCTTGGATCTATTTATTGGGACATCCTTGAGGTACACTTCATCTTGATTCTTGATGTTAATCAAAATTACATATTGTGTGGCTTTGTCATCAGGATATGGTCGAGGGAGGGGAAATTCTTAACTCTTTTCCAGTCTTCCATAGTCTAACAGAATTGGAGCTGACTGACCCCGACGTACGTTTAGAATCTAGAGCACTTTTGCTGTTGCTCAGTAAATGTCCTATTTTGAGGAGTCTGAGATTCTCTGGGGTAATTATTTAATCCTCAATCCTTTTTCTCCCAATCTTTTGTTCTGCATTAGCATTACTACTATTGAGATCAAGGTTAAAGCTCATTCATGCGTTTTTGTGAATCAGGGTGTTTACACGGACTCTAAAAGAAATGACAGGATATTGGACCCTAAACCTCCGTGTTTTACTACATCGCTTAAGGAGATCAAGATTAATTGCTTTAACAAGACTGATTGTGAAATGTCAGCTGTGAGGAATTTGGTCATTGCTGCTCAGGTGTTGGATAAAGTGCTTTTTTCCTTCTCACCTGGTCCACGGAAATGGCAAGGGCGCTTGATGCAAAGCTCTAGTAAGCTCCCCGGAGCTCCAGATCAATGTAAAATCTCGTCAGAGTGCGAGCACTGGGACTACTTCTGCGATTGCAGTCAACGTCTGCAGTTTGGTTAATTTCGGGATTGTGTTCTGGGAACCTGGCTTCTGTTTTTGTTCAAGTTGATGGACACATGAATTTTGAGTTCTGTCCTGCTAATCAATTATGCATTTGAATTAGAAGAACAACTTCATCATCTTACTTAACAAGTAAATATTCACAGGACGTGCTGGGCTATGTATTGCTTCTTTCCCATCCCTCTATGGTGAGCATTGATGATACTTGCAATAGTGTTAAATTTTTATTATTATTTCCCCATATTTGAAAAGTTTGTCCTGGCTAAGTTACTCTGATTTTGTCTTGATCAAATAGTTTTCACTAGGGTTAATGGTGGCAATTTTGCCTTTTTTCGAAATTTTGTTGATGATTTAGTTATTGAACTACATAATGCACTTGGATTCACTAATCACGTCAGCATTTTTTTTGCAAAATATATTTGGCTGGAAGGATCTAATTTTAGTGATCATATTGAACAATACATAATCCGTACTCATCAAACGACTCTTTTCATTTTTTTATCAGCATGGTTTTTCCTCTATTGTCTCAATGTGCTTATTTGTATAATTTGATTTTCTTTTTCTCTCGCGGTTTGTTATGAGCATCGATTTGACAAATTCCGTTTCTATTAAGATCATAAGGGCATTTTCCTATCTCGCGGGTATTATGGTGATTATTCTAAAGAGACTGAAAGTAGTGAATAGTATTACGACTAAGACAAAAGCGTGAATAAATGGAACGATTCAAGCTAAGAAAATAACCTGCGAAAATATGATATCAATGCATTGGATTTGAGTTATTTGACAACGCGCCTACCTCATGTTCCACTATAATTGGTAAAAAGAAAATTATGGTTGCTTGAACACTTGACTTTCTAGTGTTTCACAGGAATCCTAGATCAAAAAAATCAACGAGAAATGATCACAAAAAATGAGTTTCCACTGGTTGAGTGCTTGCCTAGCAGTTTGACTTGTCCAATTGTTAAGCGAGGCCATCCTCTCACACCCTCCGATTGTCCACCTCCATCCCCATAGCCCCCCTCGCAAATATTTCGAGTGTTCCGAAAAACATCAAACTCATGGAATTCCAAATTAATCGAGATTAATTTCGAGCCATAATCAACAGATAAAAGCATGGTAACATTGAATGAAATTATATGCACATATGAAGATATACTCATTGCTAATTGGAAGGAACGGGCCGATAGGCCCAAAACTGGCAACCCAGTCGACTCACAGTGAGTCCGAGCCCGAGTCGAGTCCCGCCATTTTTTCGTGTCTCCAAATATCTCACTTCCCCGCCATTTCTGAGGTCGCTCCAGCGAAACCAAATAGGCATTCTTCAATTCGTCGCTCCTGTACGACTTGGGTTGATTTTTCTTTTCCTAAAACTTCTTTATTTCATCCTTCTTTATTCGTGGGTCTGTCTTGTGGTGGTTCTGTATCGAGTGATGTTCTTTTCTAGCTCTTTCGGGGTACGAGGCGAACTAGAGGTGAATCACTTGTATGGAAAAGAAAAGAGGTAGATCAGTCAAGTGGGTTTCCAGTGGGAGAGAAGTTTCACTCACTAGTTGTCGGTAATGAGTGGCAGGCAGATTGATGGTGGGGCATTTGGTGATTTAGGCACTTAGTTGTTTAGCACACGAACTGTTTGATGAAATGCTTGAATGACATTGACATGGACACACTGCGAACAACCTACTGCTGAGGTTAAAAAGATGGCTTGTACCCACCACCAAAGTTCCTGTTCTGCATTTGGGTGAAGAGTGGAATCGTAAAAAGAAAAAAATTTGACCGTCATCATCCTGTTCAGGAAGGCCCTTGTTTGAGTTCATCAATAGTGAAATTTGTTCATGTTGAAATCGTTTCTTTTCAATCTGCACGATTTGAAATCTTTTAAGATGTTTGTGTTAGCTTGTTAGTTTTCCTAGAGTTGTCTAATGGAACATCATCTTCGTTTAGTTTCCTCCTTCATGCTTTGACTGTGAATATTTGCTGGACCAAATGGACAAAACACCAGCTGTTAAGAAAGCTAGGCGCCATGACTTGAAGAACAAATTTGATGCCTATAGCTGCAACCGATTGTGTGATCTACCTAATGCACTACTCCAGCACATTCTTGGTTTTCTTCCTTAAAAAGATGTTGTGAGAACAAGTGCATTGTCGAGAAGGTGGGAGTACTTATGGGCATCCGTCCCTAATCTCGACTTCAATGAGTTAGTTAGCTGAAAGAATGTATTTCTCGGGCTTTGTGGAGAGGGCATGGTTTTTTAGTGATTCATCCACTCTAAAATCTTTCTCTGTATTTTGTTGATAAAGAGGCATCTCGCATAAATTCTTGGATTACACCTAATCCCCTGTGCTTCAACTATATTGGTGGGCTTTTCTCCATACATGCTATATCTGCCACTTCAGTGCTAGTTCAGGCTCTTATGGGAGTAGATAGTCCAGCCCAGGGAACTTTTGACCAATTTGCCTCCCGCAGATATAAGATTTTAGGGATCTATCTGCTGTAAAACATCTTATTCTGACCTACAACATCCTTGAGGTATACTAGTCGATATCTATCCTATTTCTTGTCTTTAGGATCTGAAGCATTATTCTTTTGAAATTTTGGATTGGCTTTGGTAGTCCAATTAGCTGTTCTTTGGATTTGTTATCAGGAGTTCAACATGAGAAAGGATTTCCTTGACTCCTTCCCAGTCTTCTCTAGCCTCCTAGTGTTGGCATTTGAGTTAGATTCTAAAGCACTTTTTGCAATGCTCAGCAACTTTTCTTGTTTGTTCAGTATTAGATTTGGCGGGTAACTACTCTATCATTATTGTTTCCTCTTAATGCATTCGGTGTTATTTATAAATTCCATGATCAGGCAAGGAAGTTCATTGATGTGTAATTGTGAATTAGGGCTTGTTTGTGGACTCCAAAAAAGATGAAGGGATATTGGACCCGACGCCTCAGTGTTTCCTATCGTCACCCAAGTACATCGCAATTTGCCAATTTGATGCTACTAATGACCAACTCTTAACCGTGAGTATCATGCTTAGGGCCACCAAGATTTTGAATGAGCTATTCATAAAGTGCTCAGGGCATTGCTTACAGAATTTTTCAGGAAACCTTTTGCTACAAATTAAGGAGCTTCCCAGGAGCTCAAGTCACTGTACTATTTCTCTACTCACCTAGAACTTTTAGCTCATTCGGTTCAGTAGTTGCTTTGTGTACTCACCTAGCACTTCTTGATCAATCATAATTGCTTTAGTTAGCGATGCGCAAGAACAGATTGAATGTTTAAAACATGCTAATCATTTTCTTGCGTTGTCTCATTTGACAAGAGAAGTCAAGGAAAACCCTCGCCTAAAACCTAGGAAACGATGATGTAGGTAACCTTGAGGATATGATTGAAGCTTGGATCATGCATTAATTTGGGTTTGAATGTGTAATTAGTTTTTAAACTAGTTTATCACCCATGCATTGCGTGGTTTTGTTTATAAAGAAAGAAAGCCTCGCTTCAGTTGATGCAACATAAGCCTAAATAAAGCATCAACAATTTTTATTAATATTTTAATATTTTTTGAATTATTTTTTTCCATTTTTTCCATTTTTTTCTTTCTTTTTTTCTAGCTTTCTTCTTTGCCTTTTCCGATGGCTGGTCGACCATAGGCGATGGCCGGCCACAGCCAGCCGACTGGCCTTGCCCCGCCACAGGCAAGGCTCGACTAAGCCAGGGCAAGCCTCGGTAAGGGGAGCCCTCGCCTAGGCGTGGCCCAGGAAGGCTCGCTTGGGCGAGTTCGACTTACGCCCAAGCCAATGCGGCCTCAATGTTGCCCAGCCAACACCTAGTGAGACCACCCTAACTTGGGCGAGGGCTATCCTCGTTAGATATGGTCTAGGTGAGGGCAAGCCCCAACGAGGGCTCCTCTCATCAGATATGGACTAGATATGGCGAGGCTGGCCCTCGCTCAGGCCAGGGCAACCTCCCCCAACGTCAGTTGGGCGAGGCCGACCATTGTCGGGCCACGCTTGGGCAAGGGGTCCCCTTGTCGGGGCTAGCCCTCGCCTGGTCAGGCCTTGCTTGTAGTGAGCAAGGCTAGTTGGCTAGCTGTGGCTGGCTACCGGAAAAGGCAGAGAAGAAAGCCAAAAAGAAACGAAAGAAAAAAAAAAAAGGAGAAAAATAAGATAAAAGAATAAAAATTATCCACATCAACGCCGGTGATTTTATGTGGCACCGCCCGTGTCTACGTTAGCATTTTCCTATCAAAATTGGTCAAATGGAATCAATTGGCAAGAAATAAAAATATTTAGTACAAAATTAGTAAAATTAAAAGTTTTAGAATTGAATTGGCAAAATTAAAAGGTTTATGGCTGAATTGGTGAAAGTGCAATAAGTTTAGGACTTTTTGAGCAATTTTCCTATTCCATTTGACAAACGAAGTCAAGGAAATCCCTCGCCTAAAACCTTGGTAACGATGATGTAGCTAACCTTGAGGATGTGATTTAAGGTTGGATCGTGCATTAATTCGGGTTTAAATGTGTAATTAGTTTTTAAACTAGTTTATCACCCATGCATTGCGCGGTTTTGTTTATGAAGAAGGAAAGCCTCGCTTCATTTGATGCAGCATAAGCCTAAATAAAGCATCAACTTCAACTGGTTTCTTCTGTGATACTCTAAAGACAGCATATATAGAATGAATGGAAGAAAAGTAGGCAAATTAGATTAGGCAACTAAATCACTTATGCAGTTTCTAGTGTCCCCACCCAATCCCAACCTTCACTTCTGCTAGAGTTAATCCAATGCATGTAAAACAATCTGCTCTTGAAGTTCACATGCCTAAAACTGACATGCTTTGTGCATTCTTCCTTCCCTTGGAGTATCATACAAAGAGATTAAGAGAATAATGTTACCAATGCATGTAAAACAATCTCCTAGAGCTTGTCGATGGGCGATTAGCTGTGGAAGACTTCATAGCTTTTTGGCGAGGTGTGCATATCATGGCGGTCCGCCGCTGCCACCATGTAGAGGTGTTAAAATGGGTCACTTGTTTATAACAAAAAGTAGTTAAATGGGTTTCACAATTAAAGGTTTAATATAGGTGGGTCTTAAATGGGTTTTTAAATGGGTTAGGTTGAAAACTCATCTTTAACAAAAACATTATAATTCCTTCATTTTCTCTTCAACTTTATAAAAATCGAAATTATCATTTTTTTATTTTTATTTTCTCTTTTCTTTTCTTTCTTTTTTTTTTTTTTTTTTTATTTCTCCTTCCTCCTTCCGGTCGCCGCACGACGACGGCGGGCGAGCCTCGAGCTCGCCGGCGTCGGCGAGCTTGAGCTCGCCGGATCGGCGAGGCGGAGGCCTCACCGACGCCGGCGAGGCTCGAGCCTCGCCGATCCGGCGAGACTCGAGCCCGCCGGCGTCGGCAAGGCTCGAGCCTCGCCGATCTGGCGAGCCTCGAGCCTCGCCGGCGTCGGCGAGGTCGAGCTCGCCCGACACCGCGCGAGCCTCGAGCTCGCCGGATCTGGCGAGGCGGAGGCCTCGCCGGCGTCGGCGAGCCTCGAGCTCCCGGCGTCGGGCGAGCCTCGAGCCTCGTTGATCGGGCGAGCCTCGAGCTCGCCGGCGTCGGCGAGCTCGAGCTCGAGGCTCGCCCGTGGTCGGTCGCCGGCCGTCGTCGTGGCCGGCGGCCGGCCAAAGAAGAAGAAGAAGGAGAAGAAAAAAAAAAAAAGAAAAAAGAAAAAAGAAGAAAAAGAAAAAAAAAATTATATTTTAAAAATAAAATATAAATAATTAAAATTTTAATTTTTTAAAAATAATTAAATTTCGATTTTTTAAAAATAATTATTTTAAAATTTATAAAAATTGTCCATTAAATTTATATTGTATAAAACTATTTTAGCAATATAATTTTTTAAAAATAATATATATATATATATAAAAGCTTGGAAGTATTTTAATAATATAATCTTTAAAAAAACATAGGAATAAGTTTTTCTAAATTTGTTAAATATGAAAATATTTTATTAATATGAGTTGGGTCGGGTCGGGTATGGGTTGGGTATGGGTCGGGTCGGGTATGGGTCGAAAAATTTACATTAAACATAAATGGGTCATAAATGGGTTAATGGGTCAATTTGGGTCGGACCATTAATGACCCGACCCAAACCCGACCCGACCCACCCATTTAACGGCTCTACCACCATGCATATTGTCAAGGCGAATCACCGACCCTCGCATTCTTCAGCTTGTTGAGAGGCAAGATCCATGAAGTGTATCCGTGATATATTTGAGCGAATGTCTCCTTGAGTAGGTTGGTTTTCCTTATGCTTAACCTCCTTTCACGTGCTCACATCAATTTCCACTCAAATCATATGGGAGAATCTAAATTTGTGACAAAAACCAAGAAACAATCATGCTAATCATCCTCTTAATATCTGAAAAGCAGCTAAAATCGCTCATATACAATTGTTGAAATGCATGTGCGAGTTGTGTTAGAAAGTTCTACATCGGATAAGTGGTGGGGGTGTGAAGTAATTAATATATGAGATATGTGCAACAGAAGTCTTAAAACTTGTCATAAAAGTGTGATTGTGTCCTAAAACTTATAAAAAATGCAATCAAATCTTAAAATTTATCAAATTGGTTCAATTGAGCTCTAAAATTAACACCGTCAGACTTACTAACAGAAATGTTGACGTGGCATTGATGGGTTGGATCCGGGTTTGGGTCAGGTCAGGGAATTAGATCGGGTTTGTCCAGACCGAATCCGCTTCCTCAAATATTCTAATATTAAATATTAAAAATATATGAAAAAATTTCCAAAAAATTAAAAAATTTAAAAAAAAATCAAAAAGTTCGAAAAATAAAAAAATTCAAACAATTTTCCGAAAATTCAAAAACTGAGAAAACATTAAAAAATTCGACCTTTTTTAAAAAAATTATTAAAAAATTAAAAAAATAAACTAAAAATTAAAAAAATTGCAAAAATCCAATTTTTTTTGGAAATTTTGAAAATTCCCTTTTAAAAAATAGAAAATTCAAAAATTCAAAAAAAAATTTCCTCAAAAAGGTTAAAATTAATCTTTGGAGTAATTTTCTCCTAAAAATAGGAAATCTTTCAATTTGAAATTATGTTTAAGTTTGATTAAGCCTTTAGGGCTTGACCTTAGGTTTTCAATTGTCCTTAGGAACAAATGCCTTTGAATGTACAATATTGATATATTGATTTCGGCTTTTCTTTAGTCTAGTTAAGATTAATATTTACCTCTTCCTTAATGTTAAATTTTTTCTATCCCATGATGTGCAGTTAATGCTTTCTTTGATTGTCGATTATTATGTTGATGACTGTGTATCTACATGATTACCTCACATTTTAGCGGATTTGCCTAAAATTAATCCAAGTTGTCTGACAAAAACATTTTTTTAAAATGAACAAGATTAGGTATCAAAATGATACTAATTGGTCAATTAGTGTAATAAAATCCCCGACCTTAAATTCTCTGGTTGGGTAGGAAGTGAAGCATACTTCCATGCCCCGCTTGGTTTCTAGCCAATCCCAATAAGCTAGTGGCAATTATTTATTACAAAATTCTTATGAATACCTCAATGTCGTGTGAAGTATGAGTTTGAGAGAACCCGTGCCTAGTCATAGGCTGTGAACCTGTCTTTAGGCAATACCCTAAACAATATTCCCTCCCCCCAAGGTATAGGTCGCGACATATTTAATTTAAAAGAAAAAAAACCAAACCCTTCATCAGTTTGGCGAAAAGCTACAATTGCCATTGGCCACCAATCGAGGTAGCCCAAGGTTAGGCGACCTTCGATGAGGGTCACGCAACCCTGGCGAGGGCCACCGGAGGTTGCCCAACCTTGGCCAGCCCTCACGTGGGCAACCTCTAGTGAGGGTCACGCGACCCAGCAAACAGCTGCCTAGGTCTCTTAGCCTCAGGCGATCCTTGCCTGGGTCTCGTTAGGGTCACACGACCGACGATGACCTTCGGCAACCCTTGCAGGAGATCACACGACCTCGGGCGACATCGACAGATGACCGTAGTCCTTCGCCGGACCTATGAAGGGTTCGTCTTTTTTAAAACAAAAAATTATACATTTGATTTTTTTAGCATTCAAAAAAATAACAATGATAACAAAATCAAAAATTTCAAACTCTTACTCGAAATATTCCCGCAATATTACAGAAAAAGTCCACCCTATATTGCTAAAATAGGAATGACCTTTTATGACCATAAAACATTTTAATTAATCAAAAGCGGCATATTTATTTTTCATTATAGACTTAACTCAAATATATACGACTACTTAACAATTTGAATATCAGAATGAAATATTTTTGTATTAGAAATTTCCTAAATTACTTAGATCAAATCACAACTATTTTTTCAGTTCTATCTCTCCTTCTTCTTTTTAGGGCTCTTTCTCTGTGCCCTGAAACCCGCCCCTTCTTCCCCCCACCCGAATCGCCACTGCGCGGAATCCGTCCGGATCGAGAGGTGACTCTTCGCTAACCATTCTTTGTTGGGTCTTTTCTCTGTATATCATCCATGTCTTTAGCTGGTTTCCATGTCGACGTCATCCTCAGCTTGTCGCAGTTCCATGTAGTGATGTCTCTTTTCTGGGTTGATGTTTGGAGGGTGGTCTGTCGTTTGCACGAATCTCTCCAGGAGTTTGTGAAACCAGGGGTCATGGGTGCTCTTTCCATGTGTTGACGAAAAGCTTCCGTGACCCGGACGTATGCACTCATCCCATGGTTTCACTGTCAAGTAGTAGACGCATGTCCCGGTTGTTCCGGCACTTGTCATATGGGCAGGTCCTGCGACACTTGTTAAGGTTTATCGTGAAATTGCAATGTGCCTGCTGGTGGAGTTTATTAGACTTAGTTAACCCTTGTCATGCTATACAGATGCGCATCAGGTTCATCTTAGTAAGGGGATTTTGGAGAGAGTTGATTATCTTACCACTTGGTATTTCAATTTTTATAGAGTTCGATTAATGTAATATGAATGGTGACTAGCAAATAGTTTCCCATTGAGATCCCAGTCTTTTTGTCTTCATTTTACATTTAACCTGTACTCTGGACAGGCCGTGGATCTGATGGATTCAAGCACACTGGTTCATAAAGTTGAATTTCTGAACTTGAATGGTGATCGATCCGTTAACAGCTGCAAGCAACTATGCGATCTACCTGATGCAATTCTTTTGCGAATCCTGGCTCTTCTACCAACAGAAGATGTCGTGCGAACCAGTGTGCTGTCGAGACGGTGGGAGTATCTGTGGACTTCCATTCCTAGTCTTGTCTTCAGAGAAGAATACAAGGAAAATCACCGTGGGAGGATACTCTTCAGGAACTTCGTGGAGAGAGCATTGTTACTTCGTGGCTTGTCTCCTATGAAAGCCTTTTCTCTCTCGTGTGTTGTCGACAGTGAAGAATATTTTGACGGCAATGAATCTCGTGTCAATACATGGATTACTGCTGCAATAGGCCACAATGTTCAAGATCTCTGCTTGTACCTTGAATTTGGTCATCCTTGTACTGCATACAAAATACCTCGTTGCATATTTAGGTGTGGAACTTTGAGAGAACTCCATCTACAAATGAAGCATGACCTCAAGCTTCCTTCCATAATTTGTCTTCCAAATCTAAAGGTCTTAATTCTCGTGGATGTTCCGTTTGGAGATGATAAATCACTAGAGAAGCTGCTTTCTTGCCCTTCCCTTGAGAAGTTGTCTCTTGAAAACTGCAAGTGGGATCTCGAGGTTTTGGAAATTTCTGCTCCCAACCTTTTGCACTTGAATATAGTTGAATACTCGTCGTTTTCTGACATTCGGAGCTGCCAAGTACGGATCCATGGAACTTTTATCAAGTCCTTTGACTATTATGGGGATTTGCATTATGACGATGTCGTATTGACCTCCCCTTCGTCGTTAGTTGAGGCTTCCATCCAAGTGCATCAGCCTTTCAGTCAAGTCACCAACCATTTATGTAACTTCATGAAGTGTCTTTCTAATGTAAAACAGCTAGCTTTCTCCATTAGAAGCCTTGAGGTATGCTTTTCTGCTTGGTCCCTCAAGTTCTCATCTTAATCCTGCTTTATCTTGGATCTATTTATTGGGACATCCTTGAGGTACACTTCATCTTGATTCTTGATGTTAATCAAAATTACATATTGTGTGGCTTTGTCATCAGGATATGGTCGAGGGAGGGGAAATTCTGAACTCTTTTCCAGTCTTCCATAGTCTAACAGAATTGGAGCTGACTGACCCTGACGTGCGTTTAGAATCTAGAGCACTTTTGTTGTTGCTCAGTAAATGTCCTATTTTGAGGAGTCTGAGATTCTCTGGGGTAATTATTTAATCCTCAATCCTTTTTCTCCCAATCTTTTGTTCTGCATTAGTGTTACTACTATTGAGATCAAGGTTAAAGCTCATTCATGCGTTTTTGTGAATCAGGGTGTTTACACGGACTCTAAAAGAAATGACAGGATATTGGACCCTAAACCTCCGTGTTTTACTACATCGCTTAAGGAGATCAAGATTAATTGCTTTAACAAGACTGATTGTGAAATGTTAGCTGTGAGGAATTTGGTCATTGCTGCTCAGGTGTTGGATAAAGTGTTTTTTTCCTACTCACCTGGTCCACGGAAATGGCAAGGGCGCTTGATGCAAAGCTCTAGTAAGCTCCCCGGAGCTCCAGATCAATGTACAATCTCGTCAGAGTGCGAGCACTGGGACTACTTCTGCGATTGCAGTCAACGTCTGCAGTTTGGTTAATTTCGGGATTGTGTTCTGGGAACTCGGCTTCTGTTTTTGTTCAAGTTGATGGACACATGAATTTTGAGTTCTGTCCTGCTAATCAATTATGCATTTGAATTAGAAGAACAACTTCATCATCTTACTTAACAAGTAAATATTCACAGGACGTGCTGGGCTATGTATTGCTTCTTTCCCATCCCTCTATGGTGAGCATTGATGATACTTGCTATAGTGTTAAATTTTTATTATTATTTCCCCATATTAGAAAAGTTTGTCCTGGCTAAGTTACTCTGATTTTGTCTTGATCAAATAGTTTTCACTAGGGTTAATGGTGGCAATTTTGCCTTTTTTCGAAATTTTGTTGATGATTTATTTATTGAACTACATAATGCACTTGGATTCACTAATCACTTCGGCATATTTTTTTGCAAAATTTATTCAGCTTGAAGGATCTAATTTAAATGATCATATTTTTTTTTTTTGAACGAGTAAATGATCATATTGAACAGTACATAATACGTACTTATCAAACGACTCTCTTTTTTTTTTTTTTTTTTTTTTTTTTTTTATCACCATGATTTTTCCTCTATTGTCTCAATGTGCTTATTTGAATGATTTGATTTTCTTTTTCTCTCGTGGTTTCTTATGAGCATTGGTTTGACAAATTCCGGCTCTATTTACTTATAGTAAGAGGAAGATTATAAGGGCGTTTTCGGATCTCATGGGTATTATGGTGATTATGCTAAAGAGAATAACAGTAGTGAATAGTATTATGACTAAGACGGAAGTGTGAATAAATTGAACGATTTAAGCAAAAAAATAAATTGTGGAAATCTGATATGAACACGTTGGATCTGCATTATTCAACAATGCACCTACCTCATGAAGAAAAATCAACGAGACAGTTCTACTATAATTGGTAAAAAGAAAATTATGGTTGCTTGAACACTTGACTTTCTAGTGTTTCATAGCAACCCAAGATAACAAAAAAATTGACAAGAAACAATAACAAAAAAGAATTTCTAATGCTCTCTACTTTCTTGGATGCCAACTCTCAAAAGCTCTATAGGGTTCTCACAGTCCATCTGTTGGCCGGCCAACCCACCATGGAAACAAACGTAGGCTCTGGAGATTAGCCCGATGTTCTGCTAGCCTTTGGCCGGCCAACCCACCATGACCCAAGGCCGCAACCTAGCAACATCTCGGTCGAGTGCTTGCCTAGCAATTTGACTTGTCTAGGTGCTAAGTGGGGCCATCTTCTCACGCCCTCCAATAACCCGCCTCCATCCTCATAGACCCCTTTGCAAATATTTCGAGTGTCCTGAAAAGCATCGACCTCATGCAATTTCAAATCAATCGAGATTAATTTTGAGCCATAATCAACAGATAAGATCATTGTGACATTAAATGGAATTATATGCACCTATCAAGAGATGCTCATTGCTCATTGCCAATTGGAAGGAACGGGCCGACAGGCCCAAAACTGGAAACCCAGTCGACTCACAGCGAGTCTGAGCCCGAGTCGAGTCCCGCCATTTTTTGCTGTCCCCAAATTTCTCACTTCCCCGCCATTTCTGAGGTCGCTCCGGCGAAACCAAATAGGCATTCTCAATTCGTCGCTCCTTTACGACTTGGGTTGATTTTTCTTTTCCTAAAACTTATTTCTTTCATCCTTCTTTATTCGTGGGTGTGTCTTGTGGTTCTGTATCGAGCAATGTTCTTTTCTAGCCTTTTTGGGGTACGACGCGGAACTAGAGGTGAATCACTTGTATGGAAAAGAAAAGAGGTAGATCAGTCAAGTGGGTTTCAAGTGGGAGAGAAGTTTCAATCACTAGTTGTCGGTAATGAGTGGCAGGCAGATTGATGGTGGGGCATCTGGTGATTTAGGCACTTAGTTTTTTAGCACACGAACCGTTTGATGAAATGCTTGAATGACATTGACATGGACACACTGTGAACAACCTACTGCTGAGGTTAAAAAGATGGCTTGTACCCGCCACCAAAGTTCCTGTTCTGCGTTTGGGTGAAGAGTGGAATTGTAAAAAGAACAAATTTGAGCGTCATCATCCTGTTCACGAAGGCCCTTGTTTGAGTTCATCAATAGTGAAATTTGTTCACGTTGAAATCGTTTCTTTTCAATCTGCACGATTTGAAACTTTTTAAGATGTTTGTGTTAGCTTGTTAGTTTGCCTAGAGTTGTCTAATGGAACATCATCTTCATTTAGTTTCCTCCCTCATGCTTTGACTGTGAATATATGCTGGACCAAATGGACAAAACACCAGCTGTTTGCCATGACTTGAAGAACAAATTTGATGCCAATAGTTGCAACCAATTGTGTGATCTACCTGATGCACTACTCCTGCACATTCTTGGTTTTCTTTCTTTAAAAGATGTTGTGAGAACAAGTGCATTGTCGAGAAGGTCGGAGTACTTATGGGCATCCGTCCCTAATCTCGACTTCAATGAGTTAGTTAGCTGAAAGAATGTATTTCTCGGGCTTTGTGTAGAGGGCATGGTTGTTTAGTGATTCATCCACCCTAAAATCTTTCTCTGTATTTTGTTGATAAAGAGCATCTCGCATAAATTCTTGGATTACACCTAATCTCCTGTGCTTCAACTATATTGGTGGGCTTTTCTGCCACTTCAGTGCTAGTTCAGGCTCTTATGGGAGTAGATAGTCCAGCCCAGGGAACTTCTGACCAATTTGCCTCCTGCAGATATAAGATTTTAGGGATCTATCTGCTGTAAAACATCTTATTCTGACCTACAACATCCTTGAGGTATACTTGTCGATATCTATCCTATTTCTTGTCTTTAGGGTCTGAAGCATTATTCTTTTGAAATTGGATTGGCCTTGGCAATCCAATTAGCTGTTCTTTGGATTTGTTATCAGGAGTTCAACATGAGAAAGGATTTCCTCGACTCCTTCCCAGTCTTCTCTAGCCTCCTAGTGTTGGCATTTGAGTTAGATTCTAAAGCACTTTTGGCAATGCTCAGCAACTCTTCTTGTTTGTTCAGTATTAGATTTGGCGGGTAACTACTCTATCATTATTGTTTCCTCTTAATGCATTCGGTGTTATTTACAAATTCCATGATCAAGCAAGGAAGTTCATTGATGTGTAATTGTGAATTAGGGCTTGTTTGTGGACTCCAAAAACAGATGAAGGGATATTGGACCCGATGCCTCAGTGTTTCCTATTGTCACTCAAGTACATTGTGATTTGCCAATTTGATGCTACTGATGACAACTCTTAGCCGTGAGTATCATGCTTAGGGCCACCAAGATTTTGAATGAGCTATTCGTAAAGTGCTCAGGGCATTGCTCGGAGAATTTTTCAGGGAACCTTTTGCTACAAATTAAGGAGCTTCCCAGGAGCTCAGGTCACTGTACTATTTCTCTACTCACCTAGAACTTTTAGCTCATTCGGTTTAGTAGTTGCTTTGTGTACTCACCTAGCACTTCTTGATCAATCATAATTGCTTTAGTTAGTGATGCGCAAGAACCGATTGAATGTTTAAAACATGCTAATCATATATATATATATTTTTTTTTTTGTGTTGGCTCATTTGACAAGAGAAGTCAAGGAAAACCCTCGCCTAAAACCTAGGAAACGATGATGTAGCTAACCTTGAGGATGTGATTGAAGCTTGGATCATGCATTAATTTGGGTTTGAATGTGTAATTAGTTTTTAAACTAGTTTATCACCCATGCATTGCGCGGTTTTGTTTATAAAGAAGGAAAGCCTCGCTTCAGTTGATGCAGCATAAGCCTAAATAAAGCATCAACTTCAACTAGTTTCTTCTTTGAAACTCCAAGACAGCAAATATAGAATGAATGGAAGAAAAGTAGGCAAATTAGATTAGGCAACTAAATCACTTATGCAGTTTCTAGTGTCCCCACCCGAACCCAACCTTCACTTCTGCTAGAGTTAATCCAATGCATGTAAAACAATCTGCTCTTGAAGTTCACACGCCTAAAACTGACATGCTTTGTGCATTCTTCTTTCCCTTGGAGTATCATACAAAGAGATTAAGAGAATAATGCTACCAATGCATGTAAAACAATCTCCTAGAGCTTGTGGCTGGGCGATTAGCTGTGGAAGACTTCATAGCCTTTTGGTGAGGTGTGCATATCATGGTGGTCCGCCGCTGCCACCAAATTATAAGTAGGATGCATATTGTCAAGGCGAATCACCGACCCTCGCATTCTTCAGCTTGTTGAGAGGCAAGATCCATGAAGTGTATCCGTGATATATTTGAGCGAATGTCTCCTTGAGTAGGTTGGTATTCCTTATGGTTAACCTCATTTCACGTGCTCACATCAATTTCCACTCAAATCATATGGGAGAATCTAAATTTGTGACAAAAACCAAGAAACAATCAACTAATCATTCTCTTAATATCCGAAAAGCAGCTAAAATCGCTCATATACAATTTGTTGAAATGCAAGTGTGAGTTGTGTTAGAAAGTTCTACATTGGATAAGTAGTGGGGGTGTAAAGCAGTTAGTATATTTAAGTTTGACTGTAACTCATTGATTTAAATGTTTGAGTGTAAGTAGGTTTAATTGAATATGTTAACGAGTTCGGAGTTAAGCTCCCTCTTAGTATTGGGCTTCTATCTCGCGTTCCCAATAATTGGTATCAAAGCTGATGATAAATTGATAGGACCCCAATCTCTTTTGCTGTTTGGCAAATAATTCAAGGAATATGGTGACCAATGTGGCTTACCCATGGTAAGCATGCTAGTGTAGCAATGCGAACCTAATTGTAAACTTAAATTGAGTTTCCTCTTAGCAATCCACCCGAGTCAATCTCATAACGAACGAAGGGGTTGAGATCCGCTTCCTCCCGATTCACTCAATTTCGGAGGTCTAAAAGATTCGAGAAAAAAGATAGAACCGGGACGTCCCTAATGAGCAAGAGAAGCAACAAGAATGGTGAATTGAAGAGACGTGAATTTCTTGAGGTAGAGGGAGTGAGGGAGTTTAAATGGCTGCACTCCACTTAGCCTCGCCCGATCGATTGCGCTCGACGCGACAAATGAGGAGCAAGAAGGCGGGGGAGAAGGTCATCTTTGGAAACAATTTCCATTTTTTGGGAAAGAGGAGGTCATTTTCTCTTGTTTTGACTGTGTTGTTTTTTTTTTTTTTTTCCAATGAACCAAAATATTTTCATTGACTCAATCAATTTTCTGTGCACATGACGCCGGAAAATCTGGAAAAGAAAATTTTCTCGAAGTAATTTTCCTTCAAACAAATAAAGCCTAAAGAATCATCTGTGAAAAGTCTCATGTGGGCCATTGTCAGGGAAAAACTAACAGTTTCTAGTTGCCGAAAGAGACAAGAGAGTCGGTCTCTCCAGAGATACTCGACAAAATTGGAAAGATATAAAGATTAGCACAGCCCTTGCACAAAGATACCATGCACAAATGGAGAAATAGTCTAACTATTTTTTTCACTGATTTTTTTTTTTATAACTCTGACCCGCAAATAAAATTGCTCGTGTTGAAAGATAAGGAGTATTGACAATCCAATTTACACTTGGAGACTCGCCTTCTCAAGACTTCTCTAGGTAGAGACAATCGCTATAGAAAATCTATCCCAAGTCTTCGAACCCCTCTTGCCGGGTGGATTCACAACGTGCCACCCTCCCGAAAGACCAACCGGGACGGCGGCAAGGGCCGGATGCAGCCAAGTGCATCTTTCTTTCCACACCATAGTGAAGTTAATACGTACTCCAAAACAACATATATGCCAATGGAGATTTCAAAGCACTTGCATGATGCCAATTGAAGGCATCTCCTATTTTAAGAATTTTCCATCAATAATTATCTTCATTGCACATATTTTGTTTCATATGATGTTTGATATATAAAACTTCTATTTATAATTTGGTATTTTCTAAAATTACCCTTAATTTTCATTCCCATGCACTCTCAAACGATGTACCCAATTAAATATTACATGGTGATAAAAATATTACACGGTTTATAGATCTATATTTTTCTTTTTGTCAACCCAGTATCTTTGATTATGTATTTAATCTTTTTTTTTTTGTATATTTGCAATATTAGCATTGTAGGGAAGAGATCTTAATTTGTCTTACCTAATTTTTCGTGTCATGCATATATTTTACTTTGGGGTAAATGTGAGCATACCAGTTTAAATTTTTTGACATGAAAATTACTTTGGTGTAAATGTGACAAAAGTAATTAGTTTAGAATTTTTAATGGTATTCCTCATTATAATTGTTCCTGTTTGATATTTTTATGAGAGTTAGCTTTCCAGTTTAAATCAATATTGACTTACATACTGAGATTCGTGATGCTCTTACGTAAATGTATCAAGAATATACTCTTAAAGATATACTATTTCTTATGTACAATATTGTTGACATCGAGTTGATTTGCAAGTGAGAGTTTAATGGAATAGCAAAAAACAAAACTAGTTCTAGAATTGAAAAAAAAAAAAAAAAGAATATAATCAAAATAAAAACAGATTAAATAATTCAAATAATGAAAAATATTAATTAAGTAAAACGAAGAAAGAGAAGATCTTGAAGACCTCTTTCATAAGTATTATTTGAGAGTAAAAATTAATAAATGAAGGCCACCTTGAGAAGTAGAAATCTTTCATTTTGATAGTATAGAGGAATCTTTGAGAGGAAGAACATACTTAGTTAGGCCAAACTAAAATTTTATACGTCAAGAGGAAAACAAATTTATTTGTCAAAGGGGTATCAACAGCCTAAGTAATAAATAGTCCTAAAATTTTCGAATATACTAAAATTCATCAACTTTTCTCAACTTTTTGCAATCCTACATCCCTGCTCCTTTTTCTTTCGTTTTTTTAGATTACTTTTATTATTTTGTGTTATTTATTTACATTATTTTTCTCTAATTTACCAATGTTGCATTGAAACAATGTCACCTTTTTCGTTTTGATAATCTAAAGGCACAAACATGACAGCTCAGCTATCTAAAGGCCCATTAATCACCTTATAAGCCCCATCAGCCCATTAAACTTAGGCATTTTGACCTGTAAATTTTTCACAAACTTACTCGAAATTAATATGAAATTTCATGTGAATTTGCCATGATCCTTATCTAGCTCGAGAATTTCATAGTTTTATCTAACAAAAGTCAATGAAAGGTAAATGTCATGAGTGCATTAATTTAGAGTTTTCGATGAATTAGTCTAATTAAATTCGTTACAAGTGTACTAATTTGAGATTTTCCGATGATCCATGAATTAATTCCAGATAAATTCACCATGATGTATCAGTTCAAGGTCATTCACGATCTTAACACGTAACTCAAAACTCAAAACTAAAAAAAAAAAAAAAAAAAAAAAAATCGATAATCCATGTCACAATTTGATTGCAATTTCTTCTTCGAAATAATAATCAGTTTCAGTTTCAATTTCAGTTTCAGTTCCCTTGTCGTCGTCGTCTCTCTCTATCTCTCTTTCTGTTCACTTTGTCTGTACGGCTTCAGTTTTCACCATCATCGCAACGCGTTTCTCCTCTCCCTCTCCCTCCCTCCTTTCGCGCCATTCCCATCTCCTCCGCAAATCCTCTTCTCCTCCAAACCCTAATCTCCTCCTTCGCATTCGTTCCCGCTCCGCCGTCCTCCGATCCGCCGCCGCCGCTCAATGCCGCCGCCGCCGCCGCCGCCGCTCCGATCTCCTCCGCCGCCGACGACCGCCGCGATCGAGAGGCCGGTGAGAGGCCGGTGAGCGGCGCGCGAGGCCGGCGGATCCCCGATCGGGAATGTCTTGGGTGGGATGGAACCGGACGTCCGACAGCTTCCACCTCGCGCTCGCCTACGGCGCCGCGGAGGATCCGGGCCACGCCGGCGGCGAGGATCCGACGCGCGCGTCGGTCTCGTCGACGGCGTCGTCGGGATCGGGGTCGGGGTCGTCGCTGGGGTCGATGTCGCCGCGGGATCAGGAGGCGGGGCCCGGGAGGATCGAGCTCGACTGGACGGCGGGCGATGACGAGGATCAGGTGGCGCTGAGGTTGCAGTCGCAGCTGATGGTCGCGATGCCGGCGCCGCAGGATACCGTGGCCGTGGAGTTGAGCTGCCGAGGGGAGGATGAGAATGTGGGTGTCGACATGAGGGTGGTCAAGAGGAGGGAGCCGCTGAAGGCGGTGAAGATGAGTAAGACGAGCGGGTCCGGGCAGCAGAGCGATGGGATGGGAGTTTTGACTCGGCTGCTGCGGTGGAACTTCGTGAATTCGGCGACTGGCGGTGTCGGCGAGGGTAGTCTGGTGTGCGGAGAGCATTGGAGGACCGTGACCGTGGTCAGCCTCTTTGGTTGTGGTTTGTCGGTGAGTGCTTATGCACGGTTTTCTTAAGATCTCTGATGATGTTCGTGGGTTAGAGTTTATGATTCGGAAGGCATTAGATTGGGTATGGGATTCTGTATGATTTAGATAAAATCTAAGTGGCTTGAGTTGGAAGATTGTTCCGGGATTTGAATTAGTGTTATTTGATGGTGGAATGCCACCTGAGTTCAATCTGGGGATTTTTGTGCTCAGTTAAGTTTGCAGAAAACAAATCATAGCCGGTCAACTTCTCAGAGTTTGACCCCAAAAAAGAATACTTCTTAGAGAGCCTGAGTATATGGGAAAAAGAAGAGAAAAAAAAAATGCAGGACTCGTGGTATCTATGACTTACTATTTCGTAGCACTAACTGTGGGCATCAGTTCAACTGTAATATGTAAAAAGAAAATTGGCCATCATGACCTGTCTTTCGCATTTACCATATTTTTTATTATTCTTCTATCCAAGGGCATTTTTTTGATTTCCTTTTCAGGCATATCATTTTCTTTCTCAATTGGGGCATTAATGTAACTGTTTTGGCCCTAATTAAGTGCTACTTGATTGCCTTCATAGGCTTTGCCAGTGGAAATAACTAAATTGCCGCTTCTTGAGAAGCTATACCTTGATAACAACAAGCTATCAGTTTTGCCACCCGAACTTGGTGAGCTGAAAAATTTGAGAGTTCTCAGGGCTGACAACAATATGCTGATTTCAGTACCTGGTGAGCACAGAGGATTTTTCTCTTAAATGTTCTGAATGGTAAAATTCATGACAAAGAACATAAGGTATCTTCGGGCTCATCATTGGTCATTTTGGTTGTTCACTGTAAGCAGTAGAACTGCGACAATGCGTGGAACTCGTGGAGTTGTCATTAGAGCACAACAAGCTTGTTCGGCCTCTTCTTGATTTCAGGTCAATTTATTTGCAAATTCATGCGTCTGCTTAGTTCATGCTTTTGTTTCCCTCTCGATTTGAGAAAAACTAGTATCTCTTTGCATGCAACATTGCAAATTCAATTTATCTAAAATGGCCTTTCAATTTAAGTGCAGGGCTATGGCTGAACTTCGAGTTCTTAGACTATTTGGGAATCCTCTTGAGTTCCTTCCTGAAATTCTACCGCTAAACAATCTTCGCCATTTGTCTCTGGCAAATATTAGGATCGTGGCAGATGAAAACCTAAGATCAGTGAATGTGCAAATAGAGGTAACACCTATGCTGAAAAAGGGAGCAAATTATTAGCTTTCTTGCAGTATTTTGGGAGGAATGATTGGTAATTAGAGCATTTCTTGTGTGTGATTGCAGATGGAAAACAGTTCTTACTTCGGCGCATCTAGGCACAAGTTGAGTGCATTTTTCTCTCTTATATTCCGCTTTTCTTCATGTCATCATCCTTTGCTAGCATCTGCACTAGCAAAGATAATGCAAGACCAAGGGAATCGGACCTTTGTTGGTAAAGATGAGAATGCAGTGAGGCAGCTAATAAGTATGATAAGCAGCGACAACCGCCATGTGGTATGTTATTATTTTCTGGAGTTGCCTTAACTTGGTTGGCTGTCGATCATTTCTGAAAACTTCTTACTCTGAGCAGGTGGAGCAAGCATGTTGTGCCCTTTCATCTCTAGCTGGAGATGTGACTGTGGCTATGAAGTTGATGAAATGTGATATTATGCAGCATATTGAAACAGCCTTAAGATTCATCACGGAAGAGGAAGTGATATCTGTTTTGCAAGTGGTTGTCAGTTTGGCTTTTGCCTCTGATGTTGTAGCTCAGAAGATGTTGACCAAGGATGTTCTGAAATCGCTAAAATCACTATGTGCTCGTAGAAATCCAGAGGCAAGTTCTCTTTTTCGTGCTACTAGAATTCATGTTTTTTTTAAATTTCTAGAGTTGTTGAATATCTTAGTGGTCAACTGCCATCTTTGAGTAGGTGCAAAGGCTAGCTCTGTTGGCGGTTGGAAATTTGGGCTTCTGTTTGGATAACCGCAAGATTCTTGTTACTTCTGAAAGCTTGAGAGAGCTTCTCTTGCGGTTAACTGTTGCACCTGAACCACGTGTGAATAAAGCTGCTGCCCGGGCTTTAGCAATTCTTGGTGTGTTTCTGTTCCCGGATTTTGTCTTCGAACCCTTCCTTTGATGAGATAAATGAAGGAACTAACAAACGTACTGGAATTATAGGGGAGAATGAAAATCTACGACGTGCAATAAGAGGGAGACAAGTCCCAAAGCAAGGATTACGTATACTTGCAATGGATGGAGGAGGAATGAAAGGCCTTGCTACTGTTCAGATGCTTAAAGAGATTGAAAAGGGTACCGGAAAGAGGATACATGAGTTGTTTGATCTTATATGTGGCACATCAACTGGCGGCATGCTAGCAATTGCCCTTGGTATCAAGCTAATGACGCTGGATGAATGCGAAGAAATATACAAAAATCTTGGTGAGGGCGAGGCGACATAGAACAAAACTTACATGGGAGTGCCTTTTGTCATTTGCTTACATTACTTTCATTTGAATTTGTGTTGGTCGGTTGTCCAGGGAAACTTGTATTTGCTGAAACTGGGCCAAAGGACAATGAAGCTGCAAGTTGGAGAGAGAAGTTGGATCAGCTTTATAAAAGTTCCTCCCAGAGTTTTAGGGTTGTCGTGCATGGATCTAAAGTAAGATAATTCTATTCTACTCTATGTTGTTTTCTTTGACTCCTTTGCATGGCACTGTAAAGCATTATCATTTTTTAAGTGGATATACATAAACTTGACCCCTATCAAACCTTATCAGTATTTGAGATGGAGTTCTTTATGTTCCACAATTTTATTTCGCTGCGGATGTTTCAGCCACAATTGCAGTGAATTGTGGATTTTTAAGTTAATTACTAAATGTTGTCATTCTGGTGGTTAATGTCCTGTAAAGTATCTTTCCCTTAAGTGGTGAAATTTGGAGAAATTAACAATGTGAATGGATTTCTTCTTTTTCTTCAGCTTTTTCCTCATGCCTTAGATTATCGTAGTCTAGGCTTGTAGAAAAGCCACTCTAATATGTGATCTGGCAGCATAGTGCAGATCAGTTTGAGAGGTTGTTGAAAGAAATGTGTGCTGATGAAGATGGCGACCTATTAATAGAGTCTGCAGTTAAGAACACTCCCAAAGTCTTTGTCGTTTCAACTTTGGTTAGCATGATGCCAGCTCAGCCTTTCTTATTCCGTAATTATCAGGTTTGAGTACTCCTGACATCTTTGCACATTATTTTTTAGCCAAGAGTTTTCTGCAAGATTTTGACACATAACTTTTAAGGATGTTGTGCTTGTCGCCGCATATTATTGACTCAATTCCTTTTTGTTAAATTGCAGTACCCTGTTGGAACACCAGAGGTATCTCTTGCAATTTCTGAAAGTTCTGGCGTCAATACATTAGGATCACCTACTACTGGGGCACAAGTTGGCTATAAACGCAGTGCTTTTATTGGAAGTTGTAAGCATCGAGTCTGGCAAGCAATTAGGGCCTCTTCGGCCGCTCCATATTATCTTGATGATTACTCAGATGGTACTGCCCTTCTTTTTAGTTCTTCCTCTGGTTTTTTCTTCCTATGCTCCTTCTGTCTACAGTTTTGCTGCTTCTCCATCTAATTTTGTTGAGTATTCAAAATATTGCCCCAGATGTGCATCGTTGGCAAGATGGCGCAATAGTGGCTAACAATCCTACAGTTTTTGCCATAAGAGAAGCACAGCTTCTGTGGCCAGACACAAGAATCGATTGTTTAGTTTCCATTGGATGTGGCTCTGTTCCTACAAAGGTAATTTGTTGTTGCCTGCTTTGAGAAGAAATGTTGAATGACTTATTTCCCCTCGACAAGGTCTCACACCATTTTAGGTCTGATAAGATCATGGGAAGGTTACATTGCCCCATGGTAAAAAATTTTGGTTGGGGGCCGGGGGTGGGGGGTTGGGGGTGGATATGGGGGGACGTGTAAGGTGGAATTTCTTCGTGAACTTATGACAGCATTCTGCTATGACATTGATGGATGGAAGATAAATCATTCATGACCATTCATACACCTTTATATGGCTTCCAGCTTTCTTCTGTCCCTAATTCCTGAATGCCCAGCGATGCATGATTGTCTCTTCCCCATTTTTCTTCAGTCACAATAATTAAAACATTCTTCTGCCATGCTTGCTTAATTTCCTTTCTACCCTTCATCTTGGTGAATGGCATGCTTCTCTTGCTTAAACACAACAAGCTGCTTTTCTACAAAGGCAGCTGTGTGACAGTGAAGAGTGCCGAGGGGGGAAAATGCTCATCTTATTCCCCATACACCATAAATTCAAGCTTTCCTTTACATCCTCACGACATTTGGTGTTCAGGATGGGTAAATGTTTCATCATGGAAATATTCAGCCTTCTATACCTTCCACATATGCCTTTTTGAAACTCCTCTGTTTGGAATTTTAGGACCTAATCTGTAGTCTCTTTCTACCTGTTACTTGTAACTATTGTGGCACATGACTGTGGGTCGCACTGGGAGAATCTGAGCCCTGCAGTAATCACAATCTGTACCTAATGTGATATTTTATAAATTTCTGTCCTTCAATTGAATTTGCTTGAGTTTATTCTGTTTTTTTTTTCTTTTTTTTTTGAATTTGCATGGAAATACAAGAGAGCTTCACTATGCTCGATGGATTATCTACCTGCAGAAAATTCATAGAGAAATTCAGTACAGATGATGACAATTTACATAAAAGTAACGGGCCCCTGATTCCCAGTCTAATGCATATCCTGAAGGATGTTTTCGCAATAATGTACTGTTAATTTGAGCACAGTAGAGTCATATTTGTGCAATATCTTGTGCTTTTGAACAGCCTTAGTGATTTTAGGATGTAATTTATGGATAGAAGTTATCCGATAGTAATCTTTCTACCTGCTTGTAACTTGAATTCCTCTACTGGTTTAGGTAAGGAAGGGTGGTTGGCGTTATCTTGATACCGGACAAGTTTTAATAGAGAGTGCGTGTTCAGTGGATCGTGTGGAGGAAGCTCTGAGCACATTGCTTCCCATGCTTCCTGAGATGCAGTATTTCCGGTTCAATCCAGGTAATTTAACATTTTATATTTGATTTTGTTAGATGAATGGGTCTCCAAGACCTTGTGGTTTTTCTCTTATTAGGAAAATGAAATGATATGCTTTACTTTTTGGTTAATTATTTGGTTCCAATATTGTATAAATTCGTAGCATCGAACCATTTATAATGGGACATTTGGCACTAAGAGCTTTTCCAGAGGTCATTCTACAGAAAAATTTTGGAAACTTTTTTTTAATTTCTTACCTTTTCGGTTTGCAAATTGTATTTACATTTTATATGTCAAAATGTTCATAATATTAACTCACATTTTGATTAGAAATCAATAAACATGAAAAGAAAATAAATTTACAATATTTCATTTGTTTGCCTGGTGTCAGTTTAGAGAGAGGAACCTGTAATTTTTTTCATAAGAAAATCTTTTCATATTATAAGGAAGTTGGAAAAAATGGAGCATAACTAAATTGTTTTCTTCAGCTTTCGGTTTTTAGCTTACAATAAGCTTCATTGAGCTTTACTAGAGATTCCCATTGTAGCTTCAGCAAAGCTTCCTTACATTGAATAAATTTGGAAAAAGCAAAACAGAGAGAACAACTTCTGTTTTGATGGAAATTTGATCTAACCAAACTTGTACAAATCTTCATTTCTATGCAAAATCTCTCATTGAAGTGTATCAAGTAAAATTTCAAAACTACAGAGGGACACTCTGTTTTCATTCTTGTTTTGAGTGAAATCAAAAGGCACAACTTGTATCCAAAACTGAACACTGATCAGGGATCCTTTGCAAGTTCTCAATTAGTGAACTGTGTTTCTGGCTGCACAGTTGACGAACGTTATGATATGGAGCTAGATGAAACTGACCCTGCTGTATGGCTTAAGTTGGAGGCTGCAACCGGTGAATACATTCAAAACAATTCGCAAGCCTTCAAAAATGCTTGTGAAAGATTGATCATGCCTTTCCAACTCGATGAGAAGTGGTCAGATAATTTAAAGCCTCAACATATCTCAAAAACGAAGGCATCTGATTCAGGCAAGTATTTACTGCATATTTTTATCTATTGCCATTACCTTTTCTCTTACTATTCTTTCCTCATCTGCATTGTCTATGCAGCGACAGAAGCACATGGCCCTTCTTTGGGTTGGAGACGCAATGTCCTTCTTGTTGAAGCTTTACATAGCCCAGATTCAGGAAGAACCATCCATCATGTGCATGCGCTTGAGTCGTTCTGTGCCCGCAGCAGTATAAGGTTATCTTTTTTTGACAATATATCGGGAAGTTCCAAGGCAGTACCTACAACCTCGTTGCCCACCCCCTTTACATCGCCTCTATTCACTGGAAGCTTTCCCTCAAGTCCTTTGCTTTATAGTCCTGATATTGGTCATCAGAGGATTGGAAGAATCGACTTAGTCCCTCCTTTAAGCCTGGATGGATCCCACCTAGGAAAGATAACTGCCTCACCGCCAAAGTCCCCTTCAAAACCCAGAGAACTGTCTCTACTCGCTCGCTCATTACATGGGAAGTTACAGAATTCACCACAAGTGGGAATTGTACATTTGGCTCTCCAAAGCGATTCCAATGGTTTAATTTTAAGGTCAACATCATGTCCTACTTCACTGCATTCTTGTTTTTCATAGATAATTTCTAAGTTTTGACATGCTCAAAATATGTTTCTCTAGTTGGCAAAATGATGTCTTTGTGGTGGCTGAACCTGGGGAACTGGCGGATAAGTTTCTACAGAGTGTCAAGATGAGTTTGTTGTCGACGATGCGGGGTCATCACAGGAAAGGAATATCACTGCTTGCAAACATTTCAACAGTGGCTGACTTGGTTGCCTGTAGACGACACTTCCAAATTGGATGTGTTGTCCACCATTACATTGGATGTCAAAAACAAGTAAGTTTTAGTTATTGCTGCTGCTGTCCAAGTAATTGCTTTCAGTTCTTCAAGTACAACATTAAGAATCATGGTGGACTACACTCTGATGCTCTGTTTTTGGAAGGTAATGGAAGATGATCAAGAAATCGGCGCATACATGTTTCGTCGAACAGTCCCTTCCACGCATTTGACACCTGATGATGTCCGTTGGATGGTATGTTTCCTTGGTCTTGGAGGGTTCACCACATGCTGCTTTTCTTCTGTGTTGACTTGACAATATTTAAGTAATCTATACGGCCTTATAGTATCCACATGACACTTTACATATATGAGACGAGCACCTGTATTTTAAAAAAGCTTAAGGATAATTGATACTCTTTCTGTCTGCATCACTATAATGATTCGCATACATCTGTCCCTTCTCTTCTGTTGACATGACTGAAATCCTATGGTTGGTGCTATCAGGTCGGAGCTTGGAGGGACAGAGTTATAATTTGTACTGGCATGTATGGGCCTAGTCCAACTTTTATCAAGGCCTTTCTAGATTCAGGTGCAAAAGCCGTTATCTGCTCGTCAGCCAAACCTCCAGAAGCACAGGTGACAACATTCCATGGACCAGGTGTGTTTGGCAACTTGGAAAATGGGCGATTTGAGATTGGAGAAGAAGAAATGGAAGAAGAAGAGGAGGATGAGGAAGTGGAAGCAGAACCAGCCAGCCCGGTGAGTGATTGGGAGGACAGTGACCCTGAGAAAAATGTGGATCTCAAGGGATTCTGGGACGATGATGAAACAGACTTGTCTCACTTTGTTTGCCAATTGTACGACTCCTTGTTCCGGGAAGGCACGAGTGTAGATGTTGCTCTGCAAAATGCTCTTACCTCACATAGAAAGTTGAGGTACTCCTGCCATCTACCCAGCACAAAGTAGTCTACATGTTAAAGTTGTCGTATCATTCTTCAGCCCATGCTCAGGTGTTAGCATGTATGAGATTGAGACATGAGGTTTACTGGAAAAAGAAAAAGAAAAAGAAAAAAATAAGAGTGTATAGAAAAAGGAAAATAAATATACTCATGATGATATAGAAACTGAGAGGATAAAAATTCAAAATTTTGAGGCCTCTAGGAGATTTTATGCCACCTACTAGATAGATACCAGAGCATTGATGGACGTGGAACGCCATAAATTTTATAGCTTCTCAAGTAAACATATATGCAAGTGCAGTTCCTCTTGTCTATTCATCATTCACTTTTCAGCTTAGTTTCGTTGATCTCGACTGCTCGGCTCCTTTGTACATGCAGTTATAAAACTCTATTTATCCTCTTCACATTCGATGAATGTGATTCCCCATTCTGCATGGTTGTTTTGTACATTTTAAACGTAGGTTAATTGTATGCTCTGGATGTACACACTTCTTTGCGATGAGAGAAGAAATAGAGATGTCTCGTCTGATTTGGAGGGTGGATCTCCTGTAATTTGAGATTGGAGAAGGAACATCAAGTAAGTCTGGTTTTTCATGCTGTTTCATGGAATCCATGTTTTGTTCCATATAATCTACGGTTATAAACGCGTCTTTTATAGGAATGTTGCACCTTATGTCTGGTGAGACTCTGAGAACTTTGCTCCGAATGTAGCCCGTTGAAAATTTTGAGCTTCTTAGGTGTCGCACGGACTGGCTTCGCAGCCTAGTTCGGAGTATGGTAGGATATCGTTCCGGCACATAAATAAAGAGGGGGAAACAAGGGCTGGTCTCTGTAAGCAAGCAGAATTTTTCAGTTCTACTCGCTACACCAGACGAACACTGCAGGGCAAACTGTTCTTAAGATATGAACATTTTTTTTTCTTGATGGGTAACGAGGCCCTACGTGAAATGGGAAGAGTTGGCGGATTCTGATTGTGATGGCCGCAGATGAGACTACAAAGCCTTCGAGTGAACTCTGGAAGCTTTTATAAAAGCGTACTTCAATTCAAATGACGTTTTCGTAGGCAGGTACGATCTTAATGGAAGATCCCAATATGTCCCGATGTCGATGCATCCTCGATTTCTCCATGATTTAGAGAGCACAGGGACCAAGAGTGTGCATGTGCTTTTGGGATTCCACGGCTTTATCGTCCCTAGTTAATCGCATGGCAGGTTTGATATGTCAATTTAGAGCTTGTCGGTATGATAGCCAATGCTGTCAGAGCAGGCAATTTTGCAGGATAAATAAGGAGACAAACCGTAGTTGGAGCAGCAGTGGGCTTGAGCATGTTCTTTCGGCTGAAAGTAAAAAGGAATAAAATTGCTTAGAAGTGAAGGAACTGATGTAATCATAAGATAATGCGGATAAGTTATTTTAAGGGAAGATAGACACAAACAGCCCTTAAACTTTGATTTAATATGTGATATTGTTTCTGAACTCTTAATTGGTTTAATGTATTCTCTGAATTTTGATCGAATGTGTAATGTCATCCTTAAATATTAAATTTGTTCAATATGAATTGATAAAGGTTCGACCTAATCCTTCAATTACATAAAAATATTTTTTGTTGTTCTTTCGTTAATTTGAGTTAATGGAATCTTTGTGCAGCTTCCAATCTGTTATGTTTGACCTGTGGATCAAAACAAAAGGTGTGATCCACAAAAGGTTGTGTGTGGATTGTCCACATATGTTATCTGTCTCCAATGAAGGAAAGAAATTGCCATCTGTAATATTTGAATTTGCTCGTTTGCTTCTTTCTTTCTCTCAAGTAAATGGATTAAAGGATAGACATACTGGCTCATTATCCTTATTTATGTCGTTTGAGCAAATAAAAAAATCACGTTGAACATTTTTTAGTGGTTCAGAAACTTTATTGCACAAATCAAAAACTCTAAGATAAAATTACCTATCGGATCCAAATTCATGAATCGTTTATGTTATGACCTCTTATTTTATTGAAGTGTTTTAAAAAATAGGGCAGCCTCCTCTCATTCTTTAATTCAGCACAGAAAGCAAAGGTAATGATTTGCGTCACAGGCCGATGGTGTTTAATCACATCACAACCCTGCTTCGACAGTATCATTACCATGTCTCGCAAAGTGAAGTACACATAAGTGGTCCACTCATTGAAGGAGAATACAGCGTACTTTGAGAGAGAGAGAGAGAGAGAGAGAGAGAGATGTGAAGGAAGGAAGCATGCATCGAGAGAGATGTAAAAGAAGGAAGCATACATCAGAAAATTCTGGACCATACAGCATGGCTGGCTTACAATGCAAAATCGGGTTATTTAGGAACTCCATATCTTCCAAACGATGGCCTATGCGAAAGTGAAAAATCACGATGAAACCCGCTTAAAAGAAACCATCTGAAGGCGCATTCGCCGCCATTTTGTTCTTCAGGGTGCGTAATCCACGACGATGACCTCCATGTTTTAGCAGTCGAAAGATTAGCAAGAGCTGTATCGTCTGTAAGTCCGTAAGCTTTACAATGTTTCGCAGTTCACTGCTGAACCATGGATGATTCCTCATATTGAGAGCTGCAATAATGAAAAGCTCCGCGCCGCGCACTTTGAGAAAAGAGCACCCGGCAAAACTTTGTTATAATTACCAGAAGAAGTGGACATCCACTGACCAAAGCAGTCTTCCCCACTTAGTAAAAGGTCATTGACCGCCCATCACTCTCTTCATTCACAAGCATCCTCCGCCCTCCAATTGCATTATAAATCGAGCGGCGAGGTGATCGAATTTACTCGGACAATGGCCGCGACCGGTCCAGTTGCTGTAGGCACTCGAGGTACAATCGCATCCCTCGTCAGGAAGGAAGTCGAGTATTTCCACGGCCTCGAACGAGAGAGCTCAAGCCTGGCACGGGAGCAGGTCCCGGGCAGGGATTCTGGAACGAGTTTCGGGTTCCTTCGCATCGCTTGGGGAAGAAAGAAGCGCAAAGGAGCGAGTGCGTTTCGCCCAAGCATCTGCTCCGTCACACGGGTCGAAGATAGCCATCGGACGAATGGGAATCGCGAGTTCACTTATACACTTCTCGAGGACGAACTCGGGAATGTGAACGTTTAGATGATAGACAAATATCGATCGAAAGGTCTAAGGAAGATGATCTTCCAAAGTCATTCTCTTTCAGACTCTTTTAGCCTATTAGTGTTAATAAACACAGAGGTTTGCACTGTCTTCTTCCTGTTCAATTCATTGGAAATTCTTCTGGTTTTGCTTGACTCCTGTCTATGAAGAACATTTGAGATATATGTTCATTTTGCCCAGATATGTGCCAAGCATTTACCCTCAGTTTACACAGATTTCCTCCTAATAAAAGGAAGTTCCTTCTTTCCCTTGCTGACACAAGACACCGGTTCTATTTTCTCAATATTGCGAACGTATACATCGCCTTTGAGCGGCAAAAAGTCCACATCATCTCACGGGCGCTCACGTCTTCTCAGAATAAGGGGTGTATTTCTGGGCTAAGAAATTGTAAAGGTAGTTTTAACAGGATGCATTTAACAGTTCAGACTGAGGTAAGCATGCTGCATCTCTAGCGATAAAGGGGAGAAGAGCATGCTACATCTCTAGCAATTAAGGGCGTGCACGGCGACGCTCCAATTCTTTTGTTTTTCTATTCTTTTGCTCCCTAGAAAAAAAAAAATAGAATTCGTTTGGTAATATCAATTAATTTTTCTATTGTGGAGAATAGAATAGTTTCTAGGAAATAGATTTAGAACAAAGCACAAAAATTAGAAAAAATGTATTTTCTCATTCTCGAAAACAATTTCTCGAATAAAGTCATTTTTCTTTTCTTCTTTTTCCTTGCTGCTCGCCGTCGCCAGCGGCTAGATGAGGAGAAAAAAAGAGAGGAAAAGAGATAAAAGAAATTTCTAAAAAAATTATTAATAAATTAAAAGGAATTTTAAAACACAAAAAAATTTGTGGATCGTACCAATCATATTATTGTTCATTTTCTATTTTCAAAATAGAAATTTTGTATGATTACTAAATAAATCGTTTTATTCAGAAACTATTCCATGAAATAGAAATAGAAAAAATGCTATTTTTGAAAAGAAATTATTTCCCGGAGCAGGAATATTACTAAATAGGCCCTAAGTAACATAAGCAACAAACAAAGAACGGGCATTGCATTGGCACCTTTGCTAGCAGTAAAGCAGTCATCCAATCTCTGATTTACCAAAGCAGGACTCAGGATGCACTTAATTCTGGCAAATGTGGTCGAAAAAATATCCACTAAAAACGACTTGACAATCCCTCATGAACATGCTACGGTATGGCCATGAACTAGTTAAGGCACACATCAAGACAAAAGCCCTAGGTAACAAGGCGACCTTGATTAGACGAATTCAAAAGGTTTGGAGAGATAACAATCACATGTCCGATTGACACAAACAGCATACAGAAATATCATCCTCCAAATTCATTCTACATACAACACATCATTCCATTGAAAAAAATTACCATGGAAATCCCTAGCTACCCTAACACAACAGTATGTACATCGAGATAGTACTATAAGGACGCGCATGACAACCATTATGTTTCAGAAATAATTTATGGAATAGAAATAGATTTTTCTATTTCTATTTTTAGAAGAGTTTCTAAGCAAAAATAACCTTTTTGATAACAATACAAAATTTCTACTCTAAAAATAGAAATTCGTTTGATAACGACACAAAATTTCTTCCTTTCGGACGGCAGCGAACTGGCGGATAGTGGTGATGGATGGCAGTAGACCGGCGGCGGTGACCAGTGAGCGGCGATCGGCGGCGGCCAGGGCCGGCGACCGGCGGGGGTGGCCCGACCGACCGACAACAGCCCGTGCTTGGCAACCGAACGACCAGCGGGCGGCGGCCGGCGACCGGCGGTGGCGGCAGAGGCGACCGGTGGGGGCCGGCGAGCGGCCGGTGACTGACGGACGATGGTCGGCGGCAACGGATGAAGAACGGTTGACAAACGATGAGAAAAATTTATATTTCTCATTTCTGTTCTAGAAATAGAGAAGTAGAAAATTTATATTTCTAATTTCTATTCCAGATTCCAAACCTATTTCTGGAATAGAAATCTATTCTAGAAATAGAAAAACGGAATAAATTTATCAAACGGATTTCTATTCCAAAAACAGGTTTGGAATAGAAAAATTGTTTCTGGAATAGAAATAGGCAGTTGTCATGCGCCCCTAAGATTCCCGGTAGGTGGCTCAAAGGGAGGCTGCTACGTGAAACTGCACCAAGAGAGAGGTAAGATATCTTCCCAAAGTTGTTTCACCTTATATGTGCTTTTAGTCTGTACATCGAGAGTAAACAGATCCTAATGAATGACAAGAGGATGTGCGACGGCCTCTTCATTCGAGAATTACCTAAGTCGATCGATTTCGAAAAAAGTAAAACCTGCCTTCCATGATACAAATGTTTGCCTATTTCAGATCAAACCGTGCTCTTATTGAAACCAAATGAAAACAGCAAACTATCTCTATCGATCTTCATTACCGAGGTAAACCAGCTTCTAATTCATCCCACCGATCTGTAATTCTAGGAAATTTCTCCTTGACCTGTGTAAGAAGCTCCCTAGTTTCACCGACCTTATTGGTGCTCACTGGCTCGTTAACCAACGAATTCATCGCTGCAAAATCCGGATACCAACCCAGCTCCATACTGTCCTTACAATTCTACAAAGCACTATCAAAATCCCCTCCCTTACAAAGATGGTGAATGTAGTAGTCAAAACGAAAATCGTAAGGCTGATAACCGCGGTTCACCAATCTCTTAAACATCTTCTTCGCTTCGTCGTGCTGGAGAAATAATTTGAATTGATCTCTTGATTGATTTCCCAACCAAATTCCAATCTTGTCATTGATACAGTAAATCGTAGATTTGGAATATCTTAGGGATATAATATTGTGTATATTTTCTTATGATTCTTCTGATTTTATTTCTTGTAGTATAAAAATACAGACGCATACTTGTATATTGAATATGACAAGAAACACAAAATAGCTTTTCTCTCCATTGTTCTACATTTCTTTTCATGGTATCAGAGTGGTGTTTCTGATCCACCTTCCGCAAATTTTTTCCTTCTTCCTGGATTGCCTTCGACCATTTTCTGTTTTGTTGCTACAAACCACTACCTACAGAACAAAATCAGCACATCAGAGAGAAATTCAGTCTTTCATTTGTTATTTTCGTTCAATATGCATAACCCAAGTTGCGAAATTCTAGACCCGATCCTACCCACAATGGAGGAATCATCCGATCAAATCTTGGAACAAGTTGAGCAGGTTGCTCAACATCCATCTACTCCAGTAGAGGTGTTAAAATGGATCACTTGTTTATAACAAAAGATAGTTAAATGGGTTTCACAATTAAAGGTTTAAGATAGGTGGATCTTAAGTGGGTTTTTAAATGGGTTGGGTTGAAAACTCATCTTTAACAAAAACATTATAATTCCTCCATTCTCTCTTTAACTTTATAAAAATTGAAATTATAATTTTTTTTAATTTTCTCTTTTCTTTTTCTTCCTTTTTTATCTTTCTTTTTTTTTTTTTTTTTTTTTTTCTCCTTCCTCCTTCCTCGGTCGCCGGCACGGCGACGGCCGGCGACCGGCCGGGCAAGTCTCGAGCTCGCCGGCGTCGGGCGAGCTCGAGCTCGCCGGAGGCCTCGCCAACGCCCGGCGAGGCTCGAGCCCGCCGGCGTCGGCGAGGGCGAGCTCGAGCTTGCCCGACACCGGCGAGCCTCGAGCTCGCCGGATTTGGCGAGGCGGAGGCCTCGCCGGTGTCGGGCGAGCCTCGAGCCTCGCCGATCTGGCTCGACGCCAAGCAAGAAATGAAATGGAAAAAAACTTTCATGGTAAAAGAAAAAAGAAGTTTTCGAATGAAACTATGTAACTCTGTGGCACTTCTACCTGTTAAAAAGATTATCATCAACGTGACGTAGTAGAATCAAGATTCTAGAGCTTGAATTATGCACAAATATGGAGTCATATGCCTTGCTGTAAATAAAAGTGTTCGAATGCTTAAAGGAGAACTCGCCTTTGACCCAAAAGAGGTCCATAAACATGCGAAAAGTAGTGCCCAACACAATAATTCGAATCTGGTTCCAACAATGCACAGTAAATTTATAAAAATTGTCCATTAAATTTATATTGTATAAAACTATTTTAGCAATACAATTTTTAAAAGGGATAATACCCTAAAAAACCCCAAATTGGTACACTTGTGACAAATTTACCCCAAACTATTTTTTTTGACTACCAAAAACCCCAAACTGATATACTTTTGACAAATTTATCCCAAACTGGTACACTTGTGACAAATTTACCCTATGTTAGTTTTCGTTAAATTTTATTCTCAAATTATTAAGTTAAATGACACGTAACAGTTAACCAGTATACCAATTTAGGATTTTACGTTCCGTTTGTCACAGTTTACAATTTTTATGATTTTTTTGTGGTATTAATCCAATTTAGCATATGGTATATTTGTTACAAATTTACCGGTTTAGGGTTTTTGCAGTCGAATAAATTAGTTTTGGGTAAATTTGTCGTAAATGTACCGGTTTAGGGTTTTTTATAATCGATCGGGGTAAATTTGTCACAAGTTTATCGGTTGGAGTTTTTCATGGTCAAAAAAAAAAAATAGTTTGGGGTAAATTTGTCACAAGTGTACCGGTTTTGGGGTTTTTTAAGGTATTAACCCTTTTTAAAAATATAATATATATAAAAGCTTGGAAGTATTTTAATAATATAATCTTTAAAAAAACATAGGAATAAGTTTTTCTAAATTTGTTAAATATGAAAATATTTTATTAATATGAGTTTGGGTCGGGTTGGGTATGGGTTGGGTATGGGTCGGGTCGGGTTTGGGTCAAAAAATTTACATTAAACATAAATGGGTCATAAATGGGTTAATGGGTCAATTTGGGTTGGACCATTAATGACCCGACCTAAACCCGACCCAACCCACCCGTTTAACGGCTCTATACTCCGGTTACGAACCAATTCTCTACTCCAGTTCAATGGCCATATGCACCATGAATTCCTGTCCAGGGCCCATGGGTTGCTGGACCCAATCAATGTGCCTCTGGGTCTCGTCAACAATAGGCAAACTACAGCCCACATCACCCGAGCAAAGATCCAGACCCGACTTCTCTGGGTCACAGACCGAATTGAACTCGGGTGGGTCGGGAGCAAATCCCTACCCGGGTTCTCGCTCATTTCTAACTTAGATAATATTTCACCTTAGGTGCATTTCTATTTTAATTTATTTAGAGTTATGAATTTTAATACAAAAACCAAAAAATGTCATGCATTAGTGGCATCATCATATGCCATGTCATGTAGAGTAGTCGCATCATCATATGTTATGTCATACGGTTTAATTTCATCATATGCCATATCATGTAGAGTAGCTGCATCATTATATATCATGTCATACAGTTTAATTGCATCACCATATGTCATGTGGTTTAGATTATGTTATTAATGTTAATATGTCATATATATATATACACACACACACATCATTTAGTGATTACATATTTAGGGACATTTAATGAGAACTGCAATTTATATTAGAAATTAGACCAATAAGTTATAATTGGACAATTCTTCCATAAATAGAAAATCTTAAAAACTTATCAAAACAAGTGTTTTGTCAAGTAGGTGAAGTCCTTGTGGACTTCCCAATCTTGTGTTCAATGAGTTCAATGAGTCAAATTCCTTTTCTTGCAATATAAAGTTCCTTTTCTTACAATATGTGGAGAGGGTACTGTTATGTTGTGATTTATCCTGTGAAATCTTTCTTTCTTATGTTTTGCCAATCAAGAGACATCTTTCATTTACATAAACTTTGCAATGGATCAATAGACATCTTCCATATACATAAACTTTGCCATAAATCGCTAGGTTCAAACTCTTGACCCTTTATTCACCACCTAATCAAACTATTCAAGTAAACCTTTATTCACTAATTTGGGTATAATATTATGGTACCTTCATGTGTGTTTAGGAGCAACACCTGACTAATCCAAATATTAGTATTAGGGTACCTTCATGTGTGTTTAGGAGCGAAACCTTAAAAGAGTTATGAAAATGGAGGGCATTGTTATGCTTCCTCCTTCCAATTGTCTTCCAAAGCTACAGAGTTTATCTCTTAGGGAACTCACTTTTATGGATAATGGGTCAATTAGAATAAGATCAATTGGAATTTTTCCTATTCCAATTCCTTTCCTTGAGATGACTCTTTCGAATTGCTAACATCTCAGAATGTTTCTACTTTGAAGCTATTGAGATTGTTTATCATGCAAAGGCAATTGCCTGCAGATGTCAGAAGCATCTGCTTCGTGCACCTAATCTTGAGCTCTTTAACTAAAGTGATGGCACTTGTTTGAGTATATAATATGTGATGCTTCTATCATGGGATGATCATTTAGGATCAAGACTGTGACGGGCCGAATATTTGAAATCGGGACCGACAATCATTTGAAATCGAGGCCGTGTGACAATTTAGGCTTTCTTGAATCACTTGGATCATTGGAGCACCTAAGGCGAGCCTTTGTCGGATCGATCACTTGGATCATTGGAGCACCTAAGTCAAGCCTTTGTTGGATCAATCAATCACTTAAACTGATACCTTTGTTGGAAGCTCACTCAAGCTCACCGATCATAGAGAGAGAGAGTTTAAAAAAGCTCTGGAAAAAAGGGAACTATGAGGGGGAGGGCTATTGTCATGCCCCGAACCCCAAGTGCGCGCACATTCCTCGGTAGTCGACTGCAAATGCGACGTCCTAGAATGCGTCGTCGAACCATTCTTTTTTCTTTTTTTTTTCAATTAAGCACGTGCGAAAGCAAAACAAATAAGCACTCAGCCAATAAACAAACATTGGGATAGTAAAAACAAGGAACAATTTCCTTACCAACTGTTGACCTTAGGAAGTCTATTAATTGCAAGCCTCTTAGTGGCCACTTCCTATCGACCCTCTCAACAACCTTTAGGGATTAGGGTCACCATAAACTTCGCTAATGACAGGGCCAGCCAAAATGTGTCGTATCTCGCGCCCACCACGTCCACACTTAGCAAATCTCCATGCTACGGCCTTGAAAAAAGTTAGCCCACAACGAGGTGAGATAAAATCTCAACGAGTTAACTGCCTAAACTCTGATTGGGACGCAAATTCGCCTTGAAGGCAGTCCTAAGCACACACCATACAAACTTACCTTGCCTTGGTGCGTACCTGCATGTTAGCTCAACATATATACCATCATCAGTGCAGCAAGCGTAATCAATAACCGTAACACATCATTTTCATTCTGCAAACAATCACATGGGTCCTGATTATAAGGCCAAACCGTTATGACACGTCCCATACCATGCCACACAATTTTGTCTCATAATCAAGCGCAGTTATCACAACCATTCAGGCGTGTTCCAGTTATTACGACCCAGCGGTCATGGCCAATTCAACAGTCGGCTATCATCCAGCATAACCAGGCGTCGTCTTGCCCCATCGAGCATAGCATCGTCCAAAACCCCCACCTAGACGGCATTCCACACAGGAGCATCATCCTGCGTATTCATACGCATTGGGACAGGTTCATTACCCTGCATATTCATACGCATTAGGGTATTAGGTGATCACACGAGCACACCATCAATCAACCCATTTCTTATCTTCCGTCAATTAGCCCAAAACACCAAAATTCCTTTTAAAACAATAAACCTTGAAATTATTTTTTTTTTGTTCAAAGCTTTTCGAAATAAATTCGTACGCGGTCACGTACTCAAAATCAAACCGTCAAACTTTGCATGCTTCTACTATAAAATCTCATCGTTTTATTGAGCACATAAAATTCGGTGTCCAGACCCGACACCATATTTCTTTTCTAATTTATTTTCCAACCATCCCTTTTTGGAAACAATATTTAGTAACCTATTTTTTTTTTGTTCAAAACTTTTAGAAATAAATTCATAGGTGCTCACGTACTCAAAATTAATCTGTCAAACTTTGCACCCAACTAGTTTAAAACCTCATTGTTTTATTGATCAAATAATTATTAGTGTCCAACCCAAAACCTAATTGTTTTTTCTAATTAAAAGTCCATAAGGCCATCTTTTGCAATAACAATAAACAATCACCATAGCACAACCATTCATATATCATCACACATAATTTCTAAGCACGCCAAAAGTCAACCACATCACCAAATATGCATTGTCCAACAAGCACTGCACCAAGGACAACAACAAAACCACAATCGGCCCTAACCGGAAGAAATCGGACCACTCGCGCGTTTACAGAATTAATTCTAGAAACACAACCAAATGAATTTTGAAGATTCTCAAATTTGAATGTGTCATAAATGACACTTAAAAAAACATTTTTCGTGAAGATACCTTGACCTCGAACCTTTTAAATTAAGAGCAGTAAATCGCTCAAACCGTTACAAAAATTCTGTCAATTTCCAAAAATTATGTTTTCCAAAAATCAGTTTGGTTCGAGATCCAAAACTTGTCCATTTGATCTAAAAGTTGACAATGTTATATTAAAAAATGTGATGAACAACTTTCGTGAAGAAACTCTTTCGAAAATCAGACCCTAAGAATTGATAAAAATTCTTTGAATACCAAAATGTCACAAGTTCCAACACCAACCTGAGATTCAGTTTTGCAAATGACGAGGCTGAAATATTATTATTTTAAATCCCTAAAATCTTGAGTAAAATATATGTCATAGCTGAAGATGTCTAGAACATTTTTCAAGAGGAAGTAACCCTAAAATTGTAACACATTTTTCCCCACAAAAATAGCAAACGACAAGTGTCCAATAAACCGAATATGAAATTAAGCTAATCTACTTAACACTAACCTAACCAGGTCAATTAACACTAATCTAACTAAGCTAATTAACACTAATCTAACCCCCTAAGCGCAATTAACAATTTAATCAAGGATTAGGGAGTTAACTCACCGGATTAGGACGGCGGCAAGTTCACAGCGACAACGGCACAATGGCGGTGAAGACCCGAGCCTACCATGTCTCTAACGAAGCTCAATTGGTGAAGGAAATTGCCCAACAAGGCTCGGCCAAGGAGGGTTCGGTTCTATGGGCTGAGTTGGTCAGTTGGTTGAGTGGGCTGTGGCGCAGCTGAAGTGGCTGGACTGGGCGGTGGCTGGTGGCAGCTTGGAGCTGGGACGGCAGCAAAAAAACTGGGTGGTGCGGCTACTGATGTGGGGAGTGGTGGCTGGTGAAGTGGACTGCGAGTGGGCTGAACGTGGAGGGCAGCAGCCAATAAACTAGGCAGAGACGCCGGGGTGGTGAGTGGGGCTGACTGAACGTGAAGATGGGTGGTGGATGAAGATGGAATGATGATGCAGCAGCAACGGAATGGAGAACGCCGAACCAGGGGGAAGAGAAGAAGTGTACGTGAGAGAGAATTGTGAGGGAAAAAGCCAAGAGAAAGAAGTGGGGGCTGTTCTGCTGAAGGAGAGGGAGCTGAACGTGCGTGAGAGGGGGGAAGAGAAAGAGAGAGAGAGAGGGGGAAATGAAAGCCCAAGCTCTAACCAATCAAATGCCTGGCCAAAATATCTTCCCATCATCACTTATGCCCCAAAGTCTTCTTGCCACAAAAGTGACCACAATGGGCATTTTCCTCTCATTTCTTCACCAAATAAGTCATTTGGGCAGCCAAAAATCCCACCAAATCAGCCCATACGAATTTCCTTATTTTATTTTTGCTAAAAATTGATTTTTCCGCAAAATTTCGGACTAGATCGAATTTCTCTGAAAGATGAGACAACGTCCTAAAAATAAATCGTGACACGCTCGAACGTCCAATTCCCAAAACTAAATTCAATTTCATGGTTAAAATCGACCGAACACGATTTTAGTACAACCTAACATATCGGGTAACTTTTAGGGATTTTAGCGCCTTTGACCCGTGGTCGATAACTTTCGATTCCCATTTGTGCATCTTCAACTCATATGTGACTCTCGGTTGTCGTAAAAATCGCAAGGTTTCAATTACGTGTCCCGAGTGCACTATCGATAGAAAATTGGATTACAACCGTTCGACGTGAATATCACAATCGTGTGAAATCACTTGCAATTCAATTACATGTTTCCGTCGAATCAACTTATAATCGATCTCAACTCGATTGTATGGTGTCGTATTGACCCTCGCTGATTATTATGGTTGAGCAGTTGATTTCCGATCGAATTCTTTAGTCTGCCATATTTATATCACTTAACGGCTTCACCTAATAGATTAGTTAATTTATGAGTGGCCAACTTAGAGTAAAATGACTATAGGCGAGTCGACGAAATACCTATTTTATATATTCGAGACGGGGTTGAATTTTAGGATGTCACAGTTATAATGAGGGGAAGAGTACCCCTTCTTATATTTGAGGACTTCGAATTACAACCATTAATTGTCCTTAGATCCGGTGGATGAGATCATGCTTTTTAACCTACCACATACCGATATAGGATTACAACCATTGATCGTTCTTTGATCCGGCGGACGAGATTGCGCATTCTAACCTACCACCTACCTGCACTTATGTCAAGAGGGTTCTTGGTATGGCAACATCACAAAATAGATGGAGTCTCGTGAAGGAGTGAAGAGTCGATGAAGCATCAGTATCCCCATCTTTTTGAGGAAGTGTTATGATATTTCAAATTTCAAGGACGAAATTTTGTAAGAGGGGAAAAGTTGTGATATCTCGAAATTTGGTCTATATTTCAAAATATATGAAATGGTTATTTCATCATTGTACTTATAGTTATTTTACTATGAACTAATCACTCACGGGTTAATTAATCTATTGGGTAAGGCCGTAAAGAGTTAAAATGCAAAAGACTAGAGAATTCAATTAGGGATCGACCGCTCAACCACATGGATCAACAAAAGTCAATACCACGCTATTATAAATTAATTAGCAAATGGATATAAATCAATTTGACAGAAGTACATAGTCAGTTTGCGAGTGATTCTGCACGATTACGATATTCATGTCAAGTGACGATAAATCAATTTTTCTATTGATCTTATATTCAAGGTACATAATTAAATTCCCATGATTACATGATAATCGAGAGTCATCCACGATTTGAAGAGGCACAAACGTAGATTGAAAATTATCGACCACTAGTCAACCACATGAGAACCCCTAAAAGCTACATGATAGTTTAGGTTGTACCAAAGTTGCATTTGATCGATATTCAAATATTAAATTTAATTCGATTTCGGGTATCGAACTTTTGAGAGTTTTGAGACTAATTTATTGGACATCGCCTCATTGTTCGTTAAATTATCGGCAATTTGAAATTTTCGGAAAAAGGAATTATCGGACGAAAATTGGAAACTGGAAAGGGAAAAATTGGAACCATAGGAAAAGTTGTGAATTGTTGGCCAAAATTTTGGTTTTAAAGAAAAAGAAAACAAAAAGAAAAAGAGTGGACAAGAGACTTGGTGTGGAGGGTTTAAGGGGAAGTGGTTGATAAAATCCTATAAAATATTTTGTTTCTTTTGTTTATTTCTTCTCTCTCTCTCTCTCTCTCCCTCTCTTTTCTCTTCTTCCTCACGCCTTTTCCTCCCCATTCTTTGCCGATTCCTCCTCCTCCTTTGCTTCTTCTTTTTCCCTCAAACTTCTTCCTTCTCTTCATCCTTGCGCCCACCCACATCACCACCATCATCATCTCACTACTTCATCATCCACCATGCCATTATCATCATCCCCATCTCACTCACCATCTTCACCACCATCACCGCCCACACCACCATCATCTTCATCTCCCTCCCGCATCGCCATCACCACCACCACGAACCACCACCACCACTTTAGTCATCATTGCCCACGCCATTGCCGCCGTCCATCCATGTCCCTCACCACCCATATGCCCGCACCATCACACCATCCTCACCTTAAGCCACCACCACCATCTCCACCGAACTACCCTTGGTCGCCGTGAGCCTCAAGTGGTGTCGCCGCCACTGTTCGAGCTGTGAGCATCACGTCCTTGACACCGTTGCGCTATTATTGTCGCAAGCTCGTTGTCGCCAGAAAACCCATGAATTAACTTTCTAATTGTGGATTAGGGTGTTAAGTACTTTTAGGAGTAGGTTAGTTAAATGTAATGACGATTAGTGTTAATTAATTTTGGTTTAGCCTTAATTGAAGATTAAGGACGGTTTAGATTAAATTTATGTGCAATTAGTTTTAAGTAATTATTATTAGATTAAGTAATCATGGTTAGATTGATTAATTGAGTTTAGTTTAATTAATTGGGATTTATTTGATTAGTCATATTTTGTTTATTTAATCAAAATCAGTTTAATTAATCATAATTATTTTTAATTAATTGTGATTATTTTTTTAATTATAGTTAGGTTAATTAATCGTAATTAGCTTAATTATTCGTGACTGTGTAATTAACGGCGGATTAGCTGTCAAGTAGAATTTTATGCTCGTTTTTCTTGGATGATTTTATGCTTGATTCGATTGTTTAAGCTTGTTATACCACGTTATTGATTGCTTTTTAATATATTTTCAAATAAGATTTATTTCTCAAGAAAATGGCATACTTTGAGGTGTCGGATTTTATATGTTAAATGAGGTAAGGGGTTTTTAAATGAAATTGTGCAAAATTTAGCAGATTGGTTTTAAGTAAATGACCACATGCGATTATTTTAACGAAATTTTAAAAATAAAATTTTTGAGATTTGTTAATTTAGCATGAACCACGTTTGCATAGGCTAAATCAAAAGATAAAAATTTAGAGTGCTCATGTGATCACATAATGGCCCTGATGCATATAATTATGCGGGTAATGGTTCCATCTTAATGCATATGAATATATGAGACAATACCCGATTTTTATCGAATGCCCAACGAGGGTCCGGATGCTAAGTTGCGGTTGAGGCTAGACTAATATTGCTAATGGGATGTCGTCATGATGCGTATGAGTACGCAAGACAATGCCGTTCTCGATGAGGCTGGATGATGCCCGGTTATACCATAAGACCGCCAACTCTTGTGTTGGTTGTGGCCCAAAAGGTCATAATAATTGGAACACGTATGATGGTAATGCGCATGGGATATTATGAATATGTTTTGATTATTGGTTATGCTCGATGCATTGATATTGGCATGTGTGAATTACTAACATGCAGGGGTGTGCCAAGGCAAGGTAAAGATTTGCGATGCTATATAATTAGAGCTGCCTATGAAACGAATTAGCATTCTAATCAAGACTTAAGCTATTGACTCATTGAGATTTTATCTTATCTCATTGTCGTTAATTATTTTCAGGCCCATAGCATGGAACATCGTCACATGTAGTTTAGGCCATGATGCAAGTGTGCGTAGCGTAGCTTTTGGTTGGCCTTGCGTTAGAGAAGTTAGGTTAACTAATTCATTCAAATTGTTGGGGAAATATGACTTTGAATTGGATAAAACAATGAAATCAAATTTTGAGGCATGATATCACTTTTTTTAAGGAATTATTTGCCTCACAACGTTACTAATAGTCATTGGCAAATTTTCTTTATGATACAACAAAGTCTCGATTGAGAATATTAGTTAGCAATTCTAGTATTTCTCCGGAGTCTTTCAAGGGAAACAATTAAAAAAAAAATGGCTATATTTTTTAAAAGAAAGTTAAGAAAGACTTGATCATGATTGATCCCAAAAACTAATATACTTATCTCTATTTTTTGAATAGAGGCAACCTTTCAGGAAAATGTTGCAAAATGAATAGGTACATTCTTAAAGAATATCTTGAAAAGACATTTAAAAAATTGGAATTTAATAAATAATAAATAAATAACCTTAACTCTTTCGTGAACAGTTGCACTATTTCAATGGGATGCTATGGTTTTTTATAAATACAAATTTGAATTTTTCAATAAATAAAAACTAAAAATCGTTGATTAGTGCCAAATCTCATGTGCACTAACATCTTTTCAATGTGAGACAATGCATTTCTTAGTTTGTTTTACAAGCGAACTACCAACAAGCACCGAAATCTTAGTGATGCTGGCCCTCCCTAGAGGCTAGCCACCTCTACTAGCCCCTTTGACAATAGGTGATGGCGACAGCCTCCCACTGGCAAGTCCTTGCCATAATTTTTTTTTTTTTTTATTTATATAAAATTTTAGCCTTTTAGTTGTTAATCTAATTTAATTAAGATTTTGAAGAGCGTACTAATCATGAGTAGAGCGTATCGAATTTGGATGAGTTGAGCAATGCCTTGAAAAGTTGATGGATGTTCTTATAAGGGGGTAAGTACGCTAGAAGTACCAAAAATTATGTACGACGCTTACTTTGGTACCAAAAGTTTCTGTCATCTCACTTTAGTACCAAATTTTTATTTTTTTTTGGTCGGTCTACTCTATTCCTACTCTACACTCACTTGCAGACTTGTGCCCTGCCTCTTGCAGGGCGTGGGAGTCGCAACCCACTCTCGAAACTTACGCGTCCCTATTCCCATCCCCCCCTGAGAAGGTGGGGATTTGAACCCCTCACCTCCCCTTTCCATGTTGGAAGGGTGGCCACTGGGGCGAACCCCCAGTGGTTACTTTAGTACCAAATTAGAAAAAAAAATGATCACTTAAATGCCTCCAGCTATAAATTTCAGCTAAAATATTATGATGCATTTTTATTTAAAAAACAAGTCCAACATGGAGTATGACGTAGCTATACTCTTCATAAATGACGCCGTATGAGAAAGAATCCTTCAATACGCTCTTCTATTCTTCAAGAAAATTTGCAGAGAAGGAAAAAGAGAGGGAAAGAATAAAGGAAGGAGATTGAAGAACACCTAAGTTGAATTGAAGCTGAGAGAGAGAGAGAGAGAGAGAGAGAGAGAGAGAGAGAGAGAGAGAGAGAGAGAGATTAGCTTGAGGAAGGCTTTTGATCAGGTTTTGGTAATCTCTGTCGAAGCCTCGGTGTCTTTCCTCGAGTTTAGTCAAGACCTTCACTTGTTCCTCTTTGTCCTCCCACCAGTCTAGTGTACAGACACCTAAAAATTGTATTTGTCAAGGGAAGCTTGGGCTTCGAGGTTTGGTCTCACAGTGCGAGGTGGCGTCACAAGCGTGAGGGCAAAGCGATGTGGCAGGCGAGTCTTGTGTGGCAAAGGACTTTCGGCCAAACTTGGCTGAGCACTCTATCTCTATGTGTTTTGGAATTGTGAATTTTTGTCTCAATGTGACCATAGATATCAATTGTCTGACCCCTTTTTGAAGGTTCATCACTTTGTAGGAAATGCCAAAAGAGGTCTTCATAGTGTAAGGGAGGCGTCTTTCACAAGAAAGGCAAAGGGGAGTGCAGAGTTTAAAAAAAAGAAAAAGGAAAAATTGAAAATTGAAAAGTGGTCTTCTTCTTCTTCCTTGGTGTTTCGTTCGCTTCAACAAAGGACTCGACTGCAACCTTGTGCCGCTACCAATCTTCTTTCACCAACCACGTCCAAGACGTTGTCCACACTTGTTCTTATTAGCTTGAGGTTTCAGATCCGAGCATTTCCAGGGCAAAGGCAAGCGAGACCACTCAACTATGATGGCAGCGGCGATAGAGCTTCTTTCCCCCCATGATGATGATAGCGGTGATGAAGCTTCTCCCCCCTATGATGATGATAATGGCGACGGAGTATGGCCACGATTGAAGCAACCACCTTCATCATCTTCCACTTTCCTTCTTTAATCTTTTGCAAATTGAAAAGGAAAAAACCTAATTTGGACAAAAACCCTAAATTGCAAGTAAAATTACTGTTTATCATTGGGGTAAACATATAAACGACATCGTGTCAAGCCCCGAACCCTGGGCAAGCACAAATTCTTCGGCGGTTGACTAAATTGCAACGTTCTCAGGACGCATCGCCAACCCAAACAATTTATGCACATGCAAAAGCGAAATAACAATCTCCAAACATCAAACAAACATGGGATAGAAAAGTAGGATAGACAATTAACACAAAACATATTTTATAAACAAACCAGGTCAACCCTATAGAGTTATATACAATAAGGTCTAGACCCAAAAAGAGCTACTAAGCTAACCCTACCCTGGACCCTATCTACTTGGGATCCGGGTTTACTATGACACCGTCAAGGATGTGGATGTCTAATGGGTCAACTATCTTTGCTGCGAGCTCCTCAACCTCGGGTCCCTGGTTCACCTCGATATTAACTATAATATCGACGTCCACGACAGGGTTGAGTTCCTCCACATACTCATCATCGACGGCAGGTCTGTCAAAGCCATCCAAGGGGCCCTCTCGAACACCGTTGGGCCCGTGACGGAACCACACTTTGAATCGGTAAGGTACCAACTGAGGTAGGTCATCATCGACCCAAATAGTAGTCACGATGAGCTCACGAGTCCAGTCAAGGTTCCCGTGGATAGGGAGTATGGTATGCTAGGTCTCCGCCTCCCGTGGCCACCTAAAATGGACGTGGCGCACCTCCATCTAAGGACCTGTAAAAATTATAAACCACAATGGGGTGAGACAATATCTCGGTGAGTCTACACCCTAAACCCCGATTAGGAAGATAATTCACCTAGAAGCAGCCTAAACAAACACCTCCTTGCACATTAGTATAGCTCATATACATATGCATATAGCAAATATATTTAACAATTGGAAGACTGTGCATCTATCATTAAATGCTCACAAGGGTTTCGATTATAAAGTTAAATCGTTATGACACGTTCTATTCCGTGCCACACAATTTTGTCACATAATTGGGTGCGGCTATTTCACTCTAGTTAATTACGACCTAACGGCCACGGCTAACTCAACAGTTGGCGATCATCCGGTATAACCGGGTGTCGTCCCGTTTCGTCGAGCACGGCAACGTCTACATCTAGTCGGCATTCCCGAAGGAGCATCAGCTCAGCCTCCACTACAACCGGCATCCGTTGACATGGGGCATTCCCGAAGGAGCATCGTCTGGCGTAAACGCTCATGACGGGTTCTCATAACAATCACACACACATTCAATCTCGGTCAAGGACATTGTGTTTTGTACTCAAATGCCTCAATTTCGAATAATGTACTTGGCATGTTTTCTTTATATTAAAAACACTCGGTAAAATAATTGTATGTGGACACACGATCAGATTGAACCATAAAACGTTGTATCCCCTCTTTTAAAAATTCCACGATTTTATATAGTACTTAAAACCATTTTGGTGTCAAAAATCGACACCCGGCATTTTTCTGATTAAATACCAAAAATCCATATTTTTGAAATAATAATTCAAAAATCATCAATCAGCATCCAATTGCATAAATTAGCAATCAATTTCACGAACCAACAACACCAAACGATCAACACAAAATTTTGACAACCAGCTATCCCGGTATAATTTACGCTAATTAATAAATAATAAAATAAATTATATTTAATTAAATAAATTACAAATTACTTAAATTAAATCACTTAATTAAATTATCATAAGCCAACCGGGCTAATTTAATTGAACTAACTAATTAATCCAACTAACCTAACTAATTTAATATGATAAACTAATTAAATACCCTAACTAATCCACCTAACTAACCAATTAAACTAACTAACTAAACCTAACCAATCTAGTTACATAAACTAAATCTACTAATCCTAATTAACCTAACTAACCCACCAATTAGCCCACTAATCCACCCTTAAGTGTAATTAGCATCATAATTAGATATTATGAGGTAAATTCACCAGTTTAGCATGAAAACTGGTTCACTACAACGGCAGCACGATGGCAACCATTACTCGGGTCTACAACGACACCAAAGGAGGCCGAAAAAAGGTTGAAAATAGTCATAAGGATCACGACTTGAGCTGGCATTCGATTTTATGGGGTTGAATCGAGAGGCAAGTCGAGGGGCTGAAGCGAGCTGGGCTTGGGCTGGCTGGTTCGGCGAAGCAAGTTGGAGACAGTGGGATGGCTAGAGTGGCGCCGATGGCTTGCAGGCAGACGGCGACGAGTGGCTAGGGGGCATGCGGGCTAGGGATGCGGATGGGGACGGGCTCGCAACAGGCTGATGCAGGCGGTCGAGCAAGCAGGATTGGAGGTGCTGGGCTGGGCTCAGTGGCTGGTTGTTTTGGCAAGGAGTTGGAGCTGGTGGTTCAGCAACAATGGAGAATGAGGGAGTGAGGAAGAAGAAGAAATAGAAGCTAGATAGCAAGGGGGAGAGTGTTGGTCGACCAAAAGGGGGAAAACATGAAGAAGGGAGAGAGAGGGGGACAAGGGGACAAGAAGGGGAGAAGGTCAAGGCTTGAGCCAATCCCTTAGCTCTCAAAATATCAAAGTGATGATTAATAGCCCCTAAAGTCCTCAGCCATATCCAACAGCCATTTTCCCTCCCAAACTCCTCAAACAAGCCACAAATGAAGGCCAAAAGATGGCAGCCACACAACTCTACGAATTTGCACCAATTACACTTCAATTCTTCACAAATCTCTCCAATTTGATGGCCAAATTTGCTGAAGAGGAAGTTCACACCAATTTCCACAATTGCCTTCATAAATCAATCAATTTTGAAGATAAAAAATCCACTTGAAGATGCCCCTCCGAATTTCTAGAATTTAATTTGCGCAATTTTGATTTTTCCGCCAAACATCCAGGCTTGCCGAAAATTTTTCAAAGGATGTGACGACATCCTAAAAATAAATCGTGACATGCTAGAACTTTCGATTTCCGAAACCAAGTTCAATTTCGTGGTTAATTTCGACCGAACACGATTTTAGCGTGACCTAACCTATCGGGTAGCTTTTATGAATTTTATCGTGGTTGACCCATGGTTGATAATTTTCAAACCACGTTTGTGCATCTCTGACTCATCAGCAACTCTCGGTTGTTGTAAAAATCTCAAGATTTCAATTACGGGCACCGAGTACAGAATCGATAGAAAAATCGGTTTAGTGCCAATCGACATGAATTTTGCAATCAGGTGGAATCACCAACAATTTAATTACATGCCTTTGTCAAATTGACCTATCTCTAGTCTCTAATCTATTTTAACGGTGTCATATTCACCCTTGCCGATTAGCACGGTCGAGCAATCAATTTTTTATCGAATTCTTAAGCTTGTCACGTTTATATCCCTTAACGGCTTCACCTAATAAATTAGTTATCTCGTGAGTGATTAACTTAGAGAAAAAAGACCATAAGTGCATCAATAAAAAGCCCATTCCATTTAATTGAAACATGGTCGAAAATCAGGATGTCACACATCGTTTTGGACAATTAATGATAACTGTACTCTCCGACAAGCTACGTCGACTACAAAAATTAATAAAAAAGTGACACATTGGATTTCCAGCCAATCATATCGATGTTAGCACCGAAATGATCATTTTTCAACCTTTTTGGCACTTAAGTGATCCAAAATAAATTTTTGCACCAAAATGAGCATCATACATAACTTTTGACACTTTTAGTGTACTTACCCCTCTTATAAGTGAGACCACATTGGCTTTGTCTAAGCTTGCGGTGGTGGTTCGAATTCCTTGAGCCAAGAACGTGTTCATGGCCCCGAGCAGTGTACAAAAGGAATCTCTCGGCGAAATTGTAAGACTTGTTTGGTGTTCGCTTTGAGGGATCTGAGAACATGTTGCTCTCCTCATCAAGGTGGAACCATTTTCAACAGATACTGCAACATGAGGTTCGAGTTTTACTGCTTCTATAATATGCATTTTAAAGGTAATTAATTCGAATTCTTTGCTGAGACTGTGTTGTTGGTACCGATGCCTGTCGAAATTAGAAATTAAACCTAGGAAACTGCCATTTGAAGTATTTTGTGTATATTTCCTAGTTTGAGAGTTTTATGGAAACAGCCAGACGAAGAATTGCACATATCATAGTATCAAAACCTAGTCCAAAGTTGTCAACGAACCATGAGTTGATTGTTCAAGGCAAAAACAAAACTGTTCGCGGAATAAACAAAACTATTCGCAAGGACTGAGCGGTACTGAAGCTTGGTCATCTAAGTGAGGATAGTAAAATCATCTATGCATGGGAAAATCCTTTGTTTCCATGTGATTCATTCTAAGTGATAGCTTTTCAAATAAAAGTTCTCTTATGGAGTTTTTATCTATATAAAGGATGCATCAGAATTCACCTACCCATAGTGGATTAAGTACAAAATATGCAAGATATAAATTTTTCTGGGCAGAAAACTTAACAAAGTCCTCCAGCTTTTCATACTTCTGGAGAACTTCCAGCTATCAAGGAAACGAAAAGCTTACAACAGAGTTTCTTATGACAGCAGAGGAATTGGATTGATGCGATGATTGACCAGCGGTCGTAAAGTATTTTATTGGAATCATGGACACTTGGAGTGCCAAAATTTGGCAGGAAATGACACTTAAGTGTCAAAAGCTAGGAAAGTAACACTTAAGTGCCAAAATCGGAGCAAAATAGATCATTTAAGTGTCAATCCGACTAAAATCCGGCCAAAATGCTGACGTGGCGATTTTCCGGCGAGGTAAGTGCAAAACAACATCGTTTTGCACATTGATGTGGCTTAAAAATGCAAAAATGACATCGTTTTGCCTCTAACGTAGTAAAAATTTAATATAAAAATTAATTAAATTAAATTTAAAAATAAATTTATTTAAAACATTTAAAAATACAAATTCAAATATTTAATAAATAATAATAATAATTTAAAAAAAAAAAAGGGGGAGGAAGACGGCCGAGCCCTCGCCACCGCCGCCTCCCAGCCGTCGCCGGAAGGGCCGGTGATGGAGGGGGAGGGTCGGTCGGGGCCGTCGGCCCCGGCCAACCGGCGGCAAGGGCTAGCGAGACGTCGCCCCCGGATCTCGGCGGGGCTCGTGGCCCATGCCCAAATTCGGCGAGGGCTCGTGGGCCCTCGCCACTAGTCGGCCATGGGTCGGCGACCTCGGCCGACCCTCCCCCTCCGTCGCTTACCCTTCTCGGTGGCGGTGAGGAGCCGCGAGGGCCCGCGACCCTCATCGGATTTGGGTGAGGGCCACAACCCTAGCCCTAGATTTGGGCGAGGGCTCGTGGCCCTCGCCTTCGGTCAACTGGCGACCCTAGCCAACCCTTCCCCCACCGTCGCCGGCCCTTCCCGGCGACAGCGGGGAGGCGGCGGCAAGGGCTCAGCCCTCAACCGCTACCTCCTCTCCCCACTTTTTATTTTTAATATTATTTTTTAAAATAATAATAATTTATTTTTATAATTTAATTTAATTAATTTTTATATTAACATTTGAATCCACTTAAAAACGACGTCGTTTTTGGCTTTGTTTGTTGAGTCGGCATTCCAGTGAGCCATGTAGACGAAAAAAATAATAAAAAATTGCTACATATGATTTCTGATGGGGTTCACCGGAGATGGTACTTAAGTGTCCCACTTTTTTTTTTTGAAAGTGCCACTTTCCTAACTTTTGGCACTTAAGTGTCATTCCGTGCCAAATTTTGGCACTTGGGCTGTACTTCTTCCCATTTTATTCACTTGGTTGGATTCCAAAACATTTGGTAATTCTTTATTAGATGGCTTGATGAGCAGTCTTGTTGGACTTCTTGATTCTTAAGCTGATCCTAATTGTTTTTATTATTTTTGTAGCTAGTAAAATTGCCTTGCTGACTACTTGAGTTCTCCCTTTGGGAGTTGGAAATTGGATTTTATACATTTCTTAATAGTTTGATGGTGATATTGTAGGCTTAGGGAAGGTAAGGATGATTTTGTTGCTCATATGTATTCTGGCTGGGGCATTGCCAGTTTCCCTTGGGGTTTGTGTTGTCTATGTTGGAGAAAACTTCCTTATTATTTTGAAATTGACAAAACGTTTCTATCAGTATAGTCTGAAGACTTACAGACTTTATCGTCAAAGTTTGAAGACCTCCAGACTGAAGATTTTAAATCTACCATCATTGACAGTTTCTAGATCGACGAAGAGAAGACTTATCTAGATGCAAGTTTATCTGTAAGGATTTGGTTCGTACGGTTGAAGAATATCTTACGGCTGGAGATAGCACCTCGTGACTAATTATTCTTATCAATTCGGATAATTAGATCTGTTGATTGACGAAGTATACTTGAAAGGTTTTACTTATGGAAACCTAGATCTTAATTGTATGGGCGAGCAGGATTGGTGGACTATCATCACATTCTTTAAATAACTCGAGATCTCCTTAATTGATTCTGTCCAACGGGTAGATTGGAATAACTCCTTTAGTAAGTGCTAACGGTTGTGAAGACATAAATGAGTATATAAGGAGGACGCTCAAGTTATTCGAGTGTGTGCGTAAAAGAAAAATTCCAAAGTTTGAAACTCCTAGTTCTTTGCTATTTCAATCGTTGAGCTTAAGTTGTACTCAAAAAAGGGATCAAACACTTGTGAGACCTTGAGGAAGTGTAATAGAATTTCTACACTGTGGAATCAATGACGTAAGACTGTAAAATCATTTTTGATCCTTAGTGAAATCCAGCCAGTAGGGTGTTAGTGCGGGAGAGTGGACGTAAGCTTGGTCTAAGCCGAACCACCATAAACCTTGTGTTTCAATTTTCTTTCCCTTAACTCTTACTTTATTTCGTAGCTTTATATAACTGTTTATAGTATTTTACATCTTCAGCCTATTATCCTCAAAGACGAGTTAATTTGTTAAGTCTAGCAAAACTTCTTTTAACACCTATTTACCCCCTAGGTGTCCTTACTAGCCCTATCAGCCCGTTGAAGATGGAAAAAGAAGACAACCAGAGGTATATTAAATAGTCAGTTTCAGTCACCAACTGATATCTTGGACAATGTTAATGACGAGATTTCGGATCTTTTTCTTTTTTGGTTTCCCAAATAAAGAGAGAGACGAAAATGTATTGCTCCAGGAATTGCCAAAACCCATTGAACTATCGATTTCAAGGGGGGATATAGAATAACCTGAAGATATGTTTTTCATGGATTTGCAACTCCGAGGACTGCCACGACTAACTTTTGCCTTACAAACAAGCTTGGACAAGGCGAATTCGGCATTGTTTACAAGGTTAAATATTCGATGGGATCATATTCAATTTGGTTGGAAGAGTCTCCCAGAAAAGCATAAATTGATGACTATTCTTTAAGTTGTTCCAGGGAATTCTACCGGATGGAAACGAAATAGCAGTCAAGAGGCTGTTGAGGAAGTCGTGGCAGGGCGTAAAATAGTTTAAAAACGAAATCACGCTCATCGCAAAACTCAAACACAAAAATCCGGTGAGGCATAGATGGACATGAGAAGCTACTCATATATGAATACATGACCAACGAAAGCCTCGACGTCTTCCTCTCTGGTTAGTCCCAGTACAATCTGTTTTCGCTCACAAGTGGACCACACTCCAATTGTCTTTACACTTTCAATGAAAATTGTGTCAGCTACTGCTTTTCAGACCCAATGAAGAGTTACAGCTCGATTGGAGAGCACACTACAACATAATTAATGGGATTGCCAGATGACTGCTTTATCTTCACGAGGATTCTGTGTCGAAGATCATCCATAAAGATCTAAAGCCAAGCAATGTGTCGCTGGACATCGACATGGTTGCCAAGATATCACTTACCTTCTGATTTCAACTAAAAAGAAACTACAAAAGCACCTCTTGTTAATTGTTTTTAATCCTTGTGTGGTTTGTATTCTAAAAAGTTCAGAACAATCAAAATGGAAAAGGGAACTAATTTTCCATGATCTCTGTGAATGTATAAAAGAAAATCACTTATCTGAAATTCCATTAAACTTGTTTTTTGCCTATGCACATAACAGCAAAGGAGGGACAATTCTCTGCGAAGTCAGATGTGTTTAGCTTTGACGTCATCCTGCTTGAAATCATCTATGGGAAGAAAAATAGTGATTTCTACCTCACCATGCACGCATCGTTGCTGCTAAAATATGTAAAGTTCATTCTTCTCGCATGCCTGCATCATGATTTTAATCAAATTGAGCAAGAGGTTTGAAATCACATAGATGACATATCCCGGTGATACAAATAAACTATGTAACGAAGGGAAAGATCTTAAATTCGTGGAACCATTCCTGCTGAAACGTTCGCACTAGCTGATGTGCGTAGAACCATTCAAATAGGGCTTTTATTTGTACAAGAAGATCCAGCAGACCAGCCTCTCGTGACGAATGTGGTGGTTCTTCTTGAAAGTGGACCTGCTGTGCTCTCGCAGCCGAAACAACCTGCATTTTTCAGTCGGGCGAGACATCACCTTGGATATCCTTTCAATGCCAAAAAGTTCTTGCACCAACGATATTACTGCTTCTACAACGTCACCATGGTGAACGGTGGCTATCAACATCCAAACATTTGACATCAACATGACTCTCAGGTGCAATGGGAACTAGGTATAATAAGTACTGCTAATTCATGCAGAAATTGGAATTCATGATCTGTCTTAGCTATCTGATAATAGGTAAATTACTAAGTAGAGCATGCATAGGTTTTGACAGCAACCATACAAATGACAAATCCAGTCTTTGTGAATTTTCTATACATGGACATTAACATCTCGTTCATTGAATTGATTGGATCTCAGATGATGGTCGTAACTAGATGAACACCATACAATAAGATGGCATATGAATAATATTTCAAATTCTTGTAAGAAACTTTTTTTTTTTTTGGGTTATTTTTTGAGAAGTTGAGACAAATGGGCTCTAGGACATTAGAATTAATTTTTACTCGACGTAATCTCTTGGTCAAACAAACCACGGGCAACCTAAATGGCTTGTATAATCAACGTCTTGTAAAGCCTTACCATGTCTTGATATATCATTTGATTTTTTCCGATAATAAATTTTTCCCGTGATGGGAGAACAGTAACAATTCGAACAATATCGAATTAACGTAGCGGAATAAAATAATCTATTCTCCTGTGTAAACCTAATAGGAATCGATATAGTAGAGTAAAATAAATACCAAGCACGCAAACACAAGATGATTTTTACGTAGAAAACCTCATAAATACTAAGCACACAAACACAAGATGATTTTTACGTGGAAAACCTCCTCGATGTGATGAGATCAAAAACCACGAAACCGAAGTCTACCCGAAAATCTTCACTATCAACAATTGGTGAACAATGTTCTTCTCTAGCAAATACTAGAGGTACATAGCAGCAAAGACCTCAAGAACATAATTCTTGGCAATATACATGAATTCACAAGAGATTAATGATAAATCTGACCAAAAACGCAGGTTTTGATCAATTCACGAAAAACCTGATGTAGGAAGCTTCGAACAAAAATCAAACCGTTCAGATTCGAGAAAATTGCATCATGAACATGCTGACAAAATTTCAACTTAATCGAACCACAAATTGACATCTAATGCCACCTTGATGTAAATCAGATATTGCTCAAATCCCAGATTTTCTACTTTCTCTTTTTCTCTTGTTACTATTTCCTTTTGCGGTTACCACTTTATAAAGATAGTGAGAAACCCTATTTCTCCATATAACTTATCATATGGGCTCAAACCCTTTTTGGGCTTGCAACTCATTGGGCTTCCTCCACATAGGAGTGAACCTAGCTAACAAATCTCCCCCTCACAACAATGTGGAGGGATTCACCATCCCTGCTATCAATTGACAATGTTCAAACTTTTCTCTTGGTAGAATCTTCGTCATCATATCAGAGCCATTATGATCTGTATGAATTTTCTCAAATTTCAACAACTTTTCATCTAGAACATCTCTTATTCAATGATATCTAACATCAATATGTTTCGATCTAGAATGAAAAGATGAATTCTTATCAAGATGAATTGCACTTTGATTATCACAAAATAGCACATAGCTCTTTTGCTTAAACCCAAGTTATTCTAAGAACTTCTTCATCCATAGCATCTCTTTACTAGCTTCAGTCGCTACAATAAATTCAGTTTTGGTTGTAGAAAGTGCAACACACTTCTGCAATCTTGACTTCCATGACATAGCTCCACCCGTAAAAGAAATCAAATAACCAGAAGTAGATTTACGAGTATCAATATCTCATGCCAAGTCGGAATTTGTGTATCAAACTAACTCAAGTTTCCCGGTCCCGAAATTGAGTTTCAAATTTGAAGTTCCCTGAAGATACCTCATAATCCACTTCACGGCATTCTAGTGCTCTCTGCTTGGATTTGACAAATAGCAACTAACAAAGCCAACTGCATGCGCCAAGTCTGGGTGTGTACATACCTTCGCATACATTAAGCTTCCTATAGCTGAGGCATATGGAACACTTTCCATATCTTTTTTTCTCTTTATCAGTCGTAGGATTTTGCTTCATATTTAACTTAAAGTAGGCAATAAGAGAAGTACTAACGATTTTAGTCTTGTCCATGTAAAATTTCTGAAGTATCTTCTCGCTATATTTCTCTTACGACAAGAACAATTTCTTAGCATCTCTGTCTCGGGTAATTCTAATGCTAAGAATCTGCTTTGCTGAGCCCAAGTCTTTCATGGCAAAAGACTTGCTCAATTGTTTCTTCAATAATTCAATTCTTAAAACATTCCTGCTAACAATCAGCATATCATCAACATAAAACAAGAGAATAATAAAGTCATCATCAGAAATTTTTTGGACAAACACACAGTTATCCGATGAAGTCTTCTTATAGCCATGTTCTGTTATAACTAACGCAAACTTTCTGTACCACTACCTCGGTGCTTATTTTAGGCCATAGAAACTTTTCTTCAATTTGTACACATAATTCTCTTTCCCTTTCACTTTAAAACCCTCAGGTTGTTCCATGTATATTTCTTCCTCCAAGTCACCATGTAGGAAGGCTGTTTTAACATTCATTTGCTCAATTTTCAAATCTAGGGTAGCTGCCAAGCCTAGTACCACACGGATAGAAGATATTTTCATTACCGGAGAAAATATATCATCAAAATCAATACCATTTCTCTGACTGAATCCCTTAACAATAAATATAGCTTTGTACCGTGGTTGTGAAGTATATTCATCTTTGTTAAAAAAAAAAAGTATGTTCATCTTGCTTCAACCTATATACCCACTTGTTCTTCAAAGCTCTTTTACTTTTAGGTAACTTCACCAACTCAAAAGTATGATTATCATGAAGTGACTGCATCTCATCTCGCATAGCATCATACCAATTGCTTTTGTACTCATCTTCTATTCTTTCTGCATAGCACTCAGGTTCACTTGCATTAATCAATAATACATACTCATCTTCAGAATACCTGGTGGAAGGTCGTCGGTCTCTAATGGATTTCTGGACTTGAACATCCAATGGAACATCTATTTGAGCTTCTAGTTCATGAATATTATTATTTATTTCAACATGTTCAAAAACATGTGCGTTATTTGGAACATTGACTTCTTGCCGCTCTTCATCAACCTGTGTAGGAATATTTGTAAGAGGAACTAGATCTAAATCAACCAAATTATCACTAACTTGTGATGCTGAAATCATCACTGCTTTCTCAATATCCTATATTGTTTGACTTTCCATAAACATAATGTATTTGCTTCTTACAATTTTCTTTTCAACCGGATTATAAAATTTGTAGCCAAGCATATCCTGTCCATAATTAATAAATATGCACTGTCGTGTTTGTTGACACCTGAAATTTTTTGTCGACATTTTAATCATCCATTTTTGCAAAAATATAAAAAAAAATAAAGAGCCAAAAAAAGAATAAAAAGAAAACAAAAAAAAATGAAATGAAATGAAAAGACAAAAAAAGAAGAAAAGAAGAAAGCGAACAAAAAAGAGAGAAAAGAAAAGAAAAAAAGAAAAAAATATATAAAAGGGACACTCATGAAGCAAAAGGGGGGCCATTTTTGAAGATTCTCTCTCTCTCTCTAAAATTTTGGTGCGTGGATTCTCTCTCGGGGGAGGTCTCTCTCTCTCTAAAAAAAAAACCGTTCGCACGCGGATTCTCTCTCACGAACTCTCTCTTGAAACCTCGGGCATTCTCTCTCCCACTCTCTCTGCATCTCGGAGAGCGATATAGGGTTTGACGGCCGAATCGATTCAAGGTGGAAATCGGTCTCTTTCTTTGGCTTGGGGATTTGGACTTCCTCATCTGCATCTTCTCGAGCTCCGAAGCCAATCGGCGATGGCGGTGGCGACGGCAGCAGCGGCGAAGGCTTCCAATCGTTTTCTTGTTCTGCTTTGCCGGTAGTCTCGCGCGCAAGTGAGATTCCAACGATTCCTCTCTGACTAGATCTCGCGCTCAGGATTTGTCTCTCGCTCTCTGGATTTGTCTCTCAGTCGGTCTCTCTCTTGATTGAAGACGGAACAGATGAAGATCGAAGGAGTTCTTCATTGTTACTTGATCATCAAAATCTCTGAAGATGCTTTGGAGTAGTTGATGTGCTGATTTCCAGAAAATTGCAGAATAAAGATTGAGCTGAGTCTTCTCAATCTTTACTTGTACATTTGTTGCGCAAAATTATGATTTCAGCAGATTCTGTTGACATTTAATTTCACTGATTTTGTTGAAGAAGAAGCTGAGAAAAAATTCTAGATTGCAACTCAAAAGAAGCGTACACCATCTTCAAATCGGCAGCCGAGGCGTTCATTCGATGAGTTCGAGGATCACAGAATCAAAGGCCGGCGTTCTTCATTTTCCAGGAGTTCCAATAACAAAATCGAAGCTAAGTGTTTGGTTTCCTCTTTTCTATTTCGGTAAGGAGTCTTATTAGATTCAGATCCTCCACTGATTTCAATACATGTTTTTTGGTTAAATAGCCACTTCATTGTCACTGAATGGTGGACATCTCCGAAGGTTAGTTCTTGGCTGATTCATTACAGACCAAGGTGGGTGCGATGAAACTCCATTTAATATCATCCGATGAGGCGAGAGCTTCTCTTGTCGTGATTCATGATCGACAACGAAGGTTCGGGGCCAGGATGCATTGTAAATCTAATTAAAATCGATGTTTGTATGATCTGGAATTGATTGCAGTTGGATGCTGAGATTCTGTGATTTTCGATTTCGGATGAGTGACTCACTGTTTCGGCTGAAAGGAGGTGCTAGATGAGGTTTTTTGACCTCGAGCCCTTCTAGACATAAAAAAATAGACTTCTCAAGCTTCGATTTGATATGTCACATGCCCATAATAGATGTCGTTTGGTTGCTGAAAACCACCTACAAATTCTGTTGATTCTGCTCTGATATTCTGTTTCTTTCGCTGATCTGACCTTCTGTGCAAATAACTTGATATGAGCTGATTGTTGTGGTTTTCTGTGTTCGAAGTCTTCATGAAAGTCAAAGATGGTTCGAATATCTTTCCAATGAGCTGTAGAATGCCCTGATTGAATCTCATTTGATATGGTTTTCACATGTCCAAATTTCAGTCCAGAATCTGTCATGTTTGAGACCTGATGCGTGTGCTCAAATTTGAGTTAGTGAACATGCTTTGCTTTGGAGTTGAATCTTTCATGAGAGTCATTGGAAATTTCATAAAATTTCTAACAAGGTATAGCTTGAATCAAGTGATCATCGTTAGCAAGGTCAATGGCTTCCATAAAGTCACGTTTGAGTTGCTGCAATCTGTAATGTTGGATTTTTGCCCTGTTTCGTTTCTGTTTTTCATATAGATTTTTGTGAGCAAAGTAGGACTTCGATGTCTCATGATAGATGATCGGGACATTTCCTTCTATATACTTGGACTTTCATAGATTTTCTTTATGTCTTCATTTCAATGAATATCATCCATGTTTTGTGCAATCCCTGCTGTGATTTTAATTGATTGCGTTTCTATGAAAATGTCTTCAATCAAGTTCCTTAAGAGCATACTTGATGCTCGATGCTTTCTAGACATACTTAGAGCATATCATAAGCTTTGCAATGATGTATGGCATGCCTTATTTGAAGATCATTGACCATAACCATGCATCAAGTCGATATACCACAACTGAAATTGTCATGCATTTTGTTTCTAGATGACAAATCACATATCAATGTTGATGGATTTGTGTGACCTTTTGTACATAGATTTAGGGTTGAATGTCTAAATCAAACTTTTTCTTCACATTTAACCTTAGGTCATGTTCAAATTTCATGATTTTCATGCATTGATTAGATGATTTGGTAAGTCTGTTATCATGCATCCATTTGGCTAATTGCAATTAAAATTTGTCAAGCATGACATTCTTAGTTCCAAGTTACTTTGCAATGTTAATGACTTGTGTGACTTCTTTGCATTCTGATTTAGGGTTAAATGTTTACCCAAACCTTTTTCGCATTCAACCTTATGTCATGTGCAAGTTTCACATTTTTGTATATTGTCTAGGTGATCTTACGAACCTTTAAACATGCCTTGTATTTTGTCATGTTTGTGACTTGAATTTGCTGGATTCATGTTCATGTCTAATGCCTATGTCTATTCGTTATAATAATGATTTCTATGCGTTGTCTTAGTCATATAAGATGAGGCAAGGGATCCTTGTTTCTTAGATTAGGTTTAGATTAGAACCCCGAAGATGGAGAAGGCGTAAGGCGTGAAGATGGTGGAGGTCGATGTCCACTCCGACCGTTATCTTGTAATGCTCATTTTTCCGACATATGTCTCGGGTTCCATTCGCTGTATAAAACCCGAAGAGTTGCGGGTTTTTCTTTCTTTTCTTTTTAATTGTTTTCTCTTTTATATTTTTTAGGACTCCTGGTAAATTTACTGCTTTTCCTTGATTGCTTACTTAATTGTCTTGCAATTTCATTTTCATTGATTGTTTTCCTTTTTTTTTTTTTTTTAGGAATAGAATAGAATGAAAGTAATCCACCACGCATGGTCACTTAGTCTAGAAATAACGATCCTAAAATTATAAAAAGAAACGCATGGACATGTTAGGAAAAACACAATATACTGTTTAGGTACAAAAAGGGCGTTAATAGAAATATTAACGTAACCCAAGTCCCCGAACTTAGATATCTGGTTATGTAGGAATTGAGGGAACACTCCCGACTCTCGATTGGGTTTCTAGCTGACCCCCAAAATGAGGTTAGTGGCGACTCCTGTATATTTTTAGGTTGTTATAAACAATTAGACCGCATAAATAAACTCGTTGTCACGTGGGGTACGAGCTTGGGAGAGCTCACGATCTTGAGAGTACCCCTAAACCCGACCTTTCCCACCTTGGACATACTTTTCAAGGGGCGGCAAGATCGGGTCGCAACAGTGTTTTCACATCAAGTTTAGACCTCTCATATTTGGAAATATGCACAAATGTTTTGCATCCAAAGACACGCAAATAATCATAAGAAACATCTTTGCCTGTCCAAACTCTATTAGGAACATCAAACTCTAAAGGAATGCATGGAGTAAGATTTAATACGTGCACAACTGTACTTAAAGCCTCACCCCAAAAGGATCCAGGTAGCTTTGACTGTGAAAGTAAGCATCTTACCCTTTCAACCAATGTTCTGTTCATTCTCTCAACTAAGCCATTTAACTAAGGCGTCTTGGGAGGTGTTTTTTAATGTCAAATACATTGTTGTCTGTAATATTCATCAAAAGGTCCAATATACTCTCCCCCATTATCAGTTCTGATGCATTTCAATTTCTTTCCAGTCTGTCTCTCAACTAAAGCCTAAAATTGCTTAAAAGCATCTAATACTTGATCTTTAGTTTTCGAGGTATGAATCCAAATTTTCCTTGAAAAATCATCTATGAAGGTAACAAAATAAAAAGAGCCACCAAGTGATTTTGTTTTCATAGGACCGCAAACATCAGAATGCACTAAATCCAAGATATCCGGACTTTCTTGAATGAGGGAGCTTTTAAATGCAACTCGTTCGTTTTCCCGCTAAACAAGTAAGCACACTTCTTTAGCGCTGAACTTTTTAATCCTGAAAAGAGCTTCTTCTTGGCTAATATTGACAAACCATTCTCACTGATATGACTGAGCCTCTTATACCATAACTCAACTGCATCTTTGCTATTTATTGCATTAATTTTGTCTGCGGACAACTTTGCCTGCATAGTATACAACGAAGAATATTTTTCACCTCTAGCCACAATAAGAAAACCTTTGGTGAGCTTTCATTGACCATTACTGAAGGTACTGCAATACCCCTCATCATCCAACTTGCCTATAGAAATCAAATTCAAGCAGATATTAGGTATATGTTTAACATTATTCAATACTAACCTTATGTCATTGTTGGTTTCTAGGCACACATCACCGATGCCTACAGCTTGAGCTAGCCCATTGTTTCTCATCTTCACAGATCTGAAGTCACCTAACTTGTATGCTATAAATAAATCCCTACGAGTCGTAGCATGAACAGATGTACCGCTATCAATTATCCAACTGGTCTCATGAGATACAAAATTCACCAGATTACCATAAAAATAACGAGAAAGTCTTCTTTAAGTGCAGTAACACGATTGTCATCACTGTCATTATCACTTTTCTTCTATTTACCTTTCTCATTTTGTTTCTCCATTTTTAATTGGCGACAAAACCTCTGAATATGTCCTTTCTGATGACAATAATGGCACTTAACATTAGTAAATTTATTATACTTACCTCTACTTTTATCTCAACTTTTATCTCTATTTCTCAAACCTTGAGACTCCCTTCTTCCCCTTTTCTCAACAACCAATGCATCAAAATGTAAAGAGGACAATCCTTGTGTCTTCATTCTCATCTCTTCATTCAAAATACTACTCTTGACCAAATCCATGGTAATTGTACCATCTGAGGTAAAATTAGACAAAAATGTTCGAAACGTCTCCCAGGAGTCCGGCAAAGTACCAAGCAACCATAATGCTTATACCCCATCATCAAACTTGATTCCCATCACAGCCAACTAATTTATAATTTCTTGAAAAGAATTTAAATGATTAGTCAAACGAATACCATTTTGATATCTCAAAACCATCGTCTGTTTTATCAAAAATAACTTATTATTCCCAGTCTTTCGAGCATATAACTGTTCGAGCTTATCCCATAAACTACGTACATGTGTTTCCTCAATAGTATGGTTCAAAACATTATCATTCACCCACTGCCTAATATAATCACACACTTGATGATGAAATATAGACCATTCAACATCAGTTTTATTCTCTAGTTTCTCCTCGGCAAATACGGGCAAATAAAAATATTTCACGTATAAAAGGTCTTCCATCTTCCATTTCCAAATATGATAATTCGAACCATTTAGTGTAACCATTCTATTCATATTTGTTTCCATTGTTTAACACAAGGTAGAAAAATCAAGCAATAACCAAATGCTCTGATACCACTCTGATGAGAGAACAGTAATAATTCGAACAATATCGAATTGACGCAGTGGAATAAAATAATTTCCCATTGTGTGTAAACTTAATAGGAATCGATATAGTAAAGTAAAATAAATACCAAGCATGCGAACACAAGACGATTTTTACATGGAAAACCTCATTGATGTGAGGAGATCAAAAACCACGGGATCGGTACTACCGCCTTGGTGGCCGCGATGGTTTGGGCTCTCTCCCCCTCACGAAGGGGAGGAGTTCGAATCCCCTCACGGTCGCTTAGGATCTTAAGTGGGACGTGGGGGTGGTGGGTTCTCTCGCTTATGTGTCCCCTCAGGTTTACTCGCCAGCTGCTGGCTGTATGGGGTTCCTGGGTCACCAAAAAAAAAAAAATCACGGGACCGGAGTCCACCCGAAAGTCTTCACTATCAATAAAATTGGTGAACAATGTTCTTCTCTAGTAAATACTAGAGGTACATAGCAGTAAAGACCTCAAAAACATAATTCTTGGCAATACACATGAATTTCACAAGAGATCAAGGATAAAATTTGACCAAAAACATAGGTTTTGATCTATCTACGAAAAACCTAATGTAGGGAGCTTCAAACAAAAATCAAACCATTCAGATTCGAGAAAATTACGCCACGAACATGCTGATAAAATTTCAGCTCAATCGAACCACGAATCAACATCCGATGCCAGCTTGATGTAAATAAGATATTGCCCAAACCCTAGATTTTCTGTTTTCTCTTTTTCTCTTGTTACTATTTCTTTTTGCGGCTACCACTTTATAAAGATAGCAACAAACCATATTTTTCCATATAACTTATCATATGGGCTCAAGCCTTTTTTGGGCTTACAACTCATTGGGCTTTCTCCATATAGGAGTGAACCCAGCTAATACCTCGTTCCTCCAGTAATAACTGCATCATGGACACTAGTTGATATGCGTGTAGGCTTGTGGTCCATATATAGCCAAACTTCTAATCTGACACTACCCTATATAAACATCTTATGAATGTCCTTTCTTAACCATCCAATCATCAAAACATGAATTCTTGCATCACCATTTGCCTCTCCTGTCATCTTCTTATTCTTCTTACAAATTTCTTAGCATTTACATTCACACTACTGAAGCTGCACCAACTTATTTAGGGCATTAGTGCACAAACACCGCCCTCTTCATTCCCAACTCCACCTACAAAGCATATCTCAACACCCTCCTCCCTTCCCTCTCCTCTACCACTGCCATTACCGCCAGAAAACCCGCTTGACCTCACCAACAAGCTATTCCTCTATAGGGGCGATGTCAATGTCGCTATTGTGAAAAGTCGGTGATCGAATAATAAAATAGAAAAAAGAAAAAAATATTGGACACTAGATTTATATAGTTTGGTCATAGTGATTGATGTCCATGGGGAAAACAGTAATGAATTCTACTATATATCAAGTGATACAACAGAGATTACATAGTCGAGTTACTCAAACACTCTTAGTATTTCCTAAGCTCCAATTACACCCAATAATGCACGCAATATTTAGCCCTAAAACTCACAAACGAAATAATCTCTCAATCTCACAAAGAAATTCACAAATCTTACCAAAAGATTTCATGGCTATAAACATTTATCTTTCTTGGATGTAATTTACAGATAAGGTTCATCACACGAACCTGTTGCCAAGCATCCAGCACCTATGGACGTCATGCACAAATTGTGCACTCACGACACCCACTAAACTAAACGGCGCTTCAAGACTCTTGGATATCTTTAGGGTGTAATTCACAAGCAGAAGCTCCTCTTTGGTAATCTTAACAAAGAACATCAATTTCTTATGTATAGGCAAGAATTGAATCCGACATAAGAAACCTTCTCCAATTAGGGAAGCCATTCAATTAGGAAACCTATTCAAAATAGGAAACACACTTGAATTAAGAAACTTTCCTTTTTTGGTTCAAACTCGAGACATATTTTCAATAGTCACTGCTTGCGAGATTGCATGGCAAACATAAGAAGGAGATAGCCACACATACCTTAATGACAAAGACTTAATCACTTGGGATGATGAGTGTATTATGGATATGTTTTGACAACTCATATGTACATCCCAACAACTGACAATTAAATGCTAATGGTCCTTGAACAAGGAGAGGAGCTCCTTGAGATTTTTTGATAATGTCATCTCCAATATCAAGGAGATCAAGACATGGTTGCTTTTCCTTTTCGTTGAATGACCAGTTTTTAAACAAAGCCATAAAGTCTTCATGAGAAGGGCCTTCTAAATTATGGGCTGGATAAAAAAAAAGAAAAAGGGAAATCCAACGTTAAACATGTAAAAGCGACTTCTAAACTGGGCCTAAATTTGGAACAAACTCATAAGAGGAGTATTTTGATAGAACAATATAGTTTACCGTCGGAAATCCAACGTTAAACGTGTAATATTTGGGCTTTGACCAAGTCAAAAAAAGGAAAAAAGGAAAATAAATGTTGACTAGTCAATAAAGCAAAGAAGTGGGCGCTCAGTTTATAAAGCGCACCTAGAGCTCGTGCTAAAGAGGGAAAGAAGAAAAGGGAAAAGAAGAAAAAGATAGAAAGAAAGGGAAAGAAACAGGTACATGCCATAGGGACCTCGCAAAGCCGCTTTGACTTCATCTTGCCACTTTTAGTAAGCGCTCACATCCTTCATTTGTCTAATTGGAGTAGATTTCAAGACTAGGGCTTAAATTTGGAATTTTGTAAGATTCGGGCTGTGAAGTCTAATTTTTGAGTTGCGGAGCTATGGAATCTCTTAAAAACGTTGATTTATGGCATCATAGAGCCGTAGAATTTGTTGAGAGTCATTATCAAGCAACAGTTTGGTCGAAGCAAAATTTTAGGATTTCACGTTCAAGATACACCTTGTGAACAACTTGAATAATCACTTTGGGTGAGCAATTTGTTAGCGTGCAACAGTTGTTTTGTTAGCGTTTAAGTGTAGTTAAGCCATCTTGTAGATGAGGTAGTGTTTTTCTTGGTTTTAATGTCAATTATCATTAAATTGCTAGGATTATGAGAATGTTGACTCATTTATCTTTTCGTTCGATGGTTTTGGGCATTCTAGGTGAGTGGTGATATCTCTATTTTGAATTTGTAAATTCATATTTTAAAAATGAGAAGTATGAGGTATGTGCACATTATGAATTGGCTAAAAGACAAAAGTAATATTCATAGCATATTTGATACATAACTGCGGATCAATGGTTTGAGAAACTTGTTATGGATGGTGTCGTGAAAGTTTAAATGTGTGAATTATGTTGCGAACTAATTTATGGAACGGGTTCTTTAAGGATTTGGGAAAAGTTTAATGAGAAAGACGCTTCAAAATGGTGTGAGAAATGTATTGTGAAATATGTATTTATGTTGTCTGATGAACAAAGTTGAGAAATGAGATATATTTTGGGTTTGCAAAACCTTTTTGTGAAAGAATTGCGTTGACTTAAGTATGGTTTATGAAATGTGATTTGATTCGGTCTGTGAAATCGATTTATGATACGGATTCTGAATTGATTTTGTGGAGAGAATTGACTTGTGAAATGTTATGTTTTGGTTTAAGAAACCAATTGTGATATGGATTGGTCAATGACTAAGTATTAAACGATAACATAATTTTGTGAGAGCCACTTTTAGGGTCTTGTGCTAGTGATATACGTTGGTCAAGAACTAAGTGCTACATGATAACTTAATTTTGTGAGAGCCACCTCTAGGGCCTTACACCATTGTTATGTGCTTATCAAAGGTTAAGTGCTAAACGGTGATACAAACCTCATGGAAGCCACCTCTAGGGCCTTGTACTACTCAAAGACTAAGTGTTATATGATGATGTAACTCTCGTGGGAGCCACCTCTAGAGCGTTGAGATATGATGTGGTACAAGTTTGGATGATAAAATGGACTATTGACATGATTTTTGATAGGGATTAATCAATGGACTTGATCATTGATATTTATATTATGATGATGGATGTAAATGAGTATTTCTGATTTATATAAAGTTTATTGAAATGAAACAACTCATATGTGATTTAATGTGTATATTAAAGTGTTGGATTATGAGTTTATGGTATTGCTTCATAGGTACATATATGTGTGTATAGTGGTTGCTCGATCTGCTTAGAAGTAATACGCACTACTCACTAAATTGTGGTTGCTCACCCCTCTCTTTCCAAATCTTTTTACATTCCTTAATTAGTGGGCAATAGAGTGAGAGCGATGCTGATGGGGACTTTTGAAAGTTGAATTTGGGTGTTTACGGACTTTGTCCTTCGGGTGGAAGGACAGCTATGTCATTCCTCATTTCTGTTGGGATTCGGCGTGTGACAAAACGTGTCTAGTTGAGAAACCTATCAAGTGGGTAGCGTCCTATAGACTAAACCGTGGAATTGGTATATGATGGATTAAATTGAGTGATACCTCGAGCAAATTAGTCAAAGTCGCATGAAGACCTAGAAAAAAACATCAATTTCATTTTCTTTCCTAAATAAAAGAGAGTAACTCGACCGAAACATTTTTTAAGGGGACTGATCCTTGGGCCGTGTTGCATCAAATCGTATGAATCAAATTTAATCTATCAGATTACTCTGTTGCCGTAATGGAAAATTCAAAGCTATGAGCGTCACCAAAATCATTTTCATCCCATCTCTCTCTCCCTCTCGCTACACCGACATCACTGGCGTCCAATCTTGACTTTTCTTCTTCCAACCTTCACGTTGTAATCGTCTGTCCCTTGAATATTGACGGCCTGACCAACCCCAATGCCTCTCGCTTTAATATTTCGGAATGAACTTTTATGCTTTAGACTCGAGGGACGATCTCATCTCAGACCGGTTTGACTTGACTCGTAATACTCCGTTATGACCTTCCCCTATAAACAGAAGCTATGTAATAGCTTTTCATAATTTAAACTATCAATTTTCATATGTTTTATTACTCTAAAATATGTCAAATTTCAAATTTTAAATGCTTATGTTAGAGGCCTCATTTGGTTTGGATTTATGGAAATGCATATACTTATGGGCCAAAAGGGGTTTTTCGAAATATAAGTAGTGTTTGGTAAATTATATTTTGAAAACATATTATGAAGCAACTTTGACCTAAATGTTGCTTAACAAAAACTACACTTTGTAAAGAATTTTTGGTAATTTTAAAAAAATAAATTTAAACTATATGCCAATGGAACTCAGCTGCCGTAAGTGAGGCTCGTGGTGGCTTACCTGTAGCTAAGGCCTTCTCCAACAAGTTAGGGTCTTTGATGGCATTTTTGGAATTATGAAACCATGCCTAAATTTGGACAAACTCAAAAGCGGTGCATTTTGATAGAGCAATATGGTGTAGTGTCGGAAATCCAATGTTAGACATGTCTAGTTGAGAACCCTATCAAGATGAGTAGCCTCCTAGAGACAAAATCATGGAGTCGGTATATGATTGATTAAAGTGGATAGTACCTTTGAGAATTAGGCCAGAGAGTCGCATGGTGACCTAGAAAAAAAAAACATCAATTTCATTTTCTTTCCCATATTAAAATGAGTAGCTCGAGCAAAAGACGCTTTCGGAGGGGTCTGAACCTTAGGCTGTGTCGTCGCTATCCATTTAATCTATCAGCTTACTCTGTTGCCATTGTGGAAAATTCAAAGCGATTGGTGTCACCGAAATCACTTTCGTCCGCATCTCCTCTCTCTCTCTCTCTCTCTCTCTCTCTCTCTCTCTCTCTCTCTCTCTCTTTCTACACCAACATCATTGGCATACATATCTTGACTTATCGTCCTCGTGCCACCGCGTTGAAACCAAAGAAGAACGCAATTTGCGTCCATCTTATGCGTCTGTCCCCCGATTATTGATGGCCTAACTAACCCCAACTCCCGTCGCTTACATAGTTATAAATGGACTACAATGTTTTTGATTTCAGGGATGATCTCTGACCAATTTGTCTTGACTCGTGATAATTTGTTCTGACCTTCCCGAAGAAACAAAAGCTATCTAATAGTTTTTTTATTATTTAAACTATCAATTTCCAAATTTTAAGTGCTCACTTTAGAGGCCACGTTGGTTTGATTCTGGAAAATGTAAATGCATTCGGGCTAAAGGAACTTTCGGAAATATAAATAATATTTGATAATTTGTATTTTGAAAACTCATTGGGAAGCAACTTTAACCCGAATGCTGCTTAGTAAAAATGACACTTTGTAAATGACTTTTGCTAATTAAAAAAAAAAAAAAAAAAAGAAATCAAACTATTTGCCGACAAAACTTAACGGCCTCCAACCAGCTTCGCTAGTATTTAAGACGTTCACCAGCAAGTTAGGGTTTTCAATGACATTTCCAGAATTATGAAATTGAGCAAGAGCAAGGTTGAAAGAAAAAAAAAAAAAAACACTAGTGCATTTTAAGAATGTTACTTTTCAAAGTACCTCCAAAACTACCTTGGGGTAAAGGCCTTTAGAGGCATTTGGAAATGTAATTGTATTTCCTCAAGGTTAGAATAAAATGAACAAAACACCATTCCTTTGCCCAAGGGACTTTAGAATCCCAAAGCCCATTTCCAATGTTGAACTAAACAGGGCCAGAATGTGTCTCTTTTTGTAAAGGAAATCCGATACAAGTTTCCTAATTTCAGTCGGTTTTCTGGTTTGAGTATATTTTTAAGAGGAGTTTTCTATATTGAATTCAAATATCATGGCATACAGGAGATAGAATTCTACTCAGTTGACTCAAACTAGAGCAAACAAGAAGAATGTTAATTTTACATGTGTGGGAGTTTTTTATGTAAGTTATTCGTAAGAAACTGTGAGATAACAATTTTTTTTTTTTTTTTTTTTTTTTGGTTTTTTTTGTTTTTTTTTGGTTTTTTTTTTTTTTTTGTAATTGGGGGATGGGAACAAATAATCAATCAAGTGATTGTAAATTGTGTATTTTCGGATTTATAAGGGATCTCATGATAGCAAGCTCTCCTCACAAGGTAAGTACCTACATTCGGACCAAACCACAAGATTTTCTAATGTCCTTGTCGTTTCTTGTTGATTTCTCTAGTAATTTCACTCTCTTGTGTTTGACTTATATTACAAGATATGTTGCTTCCATGTTATTTTTGCAACAATTGGTATCAAAGTTAAGACTAGGATTTTTAGTATTTATTTGGGGCTTTTGCTTGTCTAACCACTGTAAAAAAATTTTTTGTTGTAATTATTTATGAAGCAAAAGTAGAAATGAAAGATTTAGGTTCTACAAAGAAAATACTAGCCATGGAAATTTCGTGTGATAGGGCTACATGGTTTTTCTGTCTATCTCAAAAGTAATATATTGAAAATATTGTGGTGGGTTTAACACGCAGTGGGCAAAATTCATCAATACGACTTTAACTGTGCACTCTAAACTATCTAATAAGTTATTGCCACAAACTAAGGATTAAGAGGAGTATATGTCCCACGTTTGTTACTCTAGTGTGGTGGGTAGTATTATGCATTCCATCTTATACACTAGGCCCGATATTTTGCAAGTTGGGAATGTTGTTAACTATTATATGAAGCATTGTGGTAAGACTCATTGAAAAGCTGTGAAGTAGATCCTAAGATATTTAAAGGGGACAACAAACACCGATATAGTGTATTGGAGGGACGGCAATGATAGTGTGGCTAGGGGTTACATGTATTTGGATCACGCCAGTGACTTGAATGAGTGAAGGTCTTAAGTAGAATATGTATATGCGCTAGTAGGTGGTGTAGTAAGTTGGAAAGTTCCCTTATAGGATAATACGGGCTTGTCTTTAGCCAATGCAAAGTGCATGCATAGACCTTCATAGCAAAGGAGGTGATATGACTGAGTAATTTGCTCTTGAACTTTGTGTTGAAGCAGAATAGTGTTGCCATACATTGTGATAGCCAAGATGAGATATATCTCACTTCGAATTTGATTTATCTCGAACAGACAAAACATATTGACATCAAGTACTATTTTATCCAAGATTTCATGGCAATTGGCAACGCAGTTGTGAAAAGGATTGTGACAGTGGAGAACTTGACAACATGGCAACAAAGCTCATTCCTCTAGCAAAGCTTAAGCCTTGTTGGAGCTCAATTAGGGTCTATAGAGAATGATCGCTCATTGGGGGCATTGGGAGAGCTGACATGGATGATGAGCACTACAACTTAGCTACAAATATCGATCCAAGGTGGAGATTTATTAGAATATTTTTTTTTTCTCAAGGAACCCAATTTAAGTAAGCTTCCTACTATAAATAGGTTTTTTCGTTTGAGTGATTTCCTACTTTGCGTAGGTTTCTTAAAGGAGTTTCTTCTTTTGGATATAAATATCATGTATATATAAAAGATGGAATTCTATTTGGTGGACACACACATCAGAGTAAACAAGAAGATTGTTAAAATTTTATGTTTGTTAGTTTTCCAAATGAGTTGCCTTTAAGAGATAATGATATAACACTTGTACATTTGCTTTGGGAGACATACTTGAGCTATTGAGCTTGTATACTTAGTAGTATGCGAATTCATAATGGAAGTGGCATGCTTTCCCAGTGGAATAGATATTGAAACTCAGACTAAATCAAATGAATATTTTGTGTCATTAGTATTTGTCATTAATCTTTTTAATAATTTTGCTCTATTGCTTTTGACTTGAATCACAAGACTCGTGAACTTCCGCACAGTTCAAAACTTTGTTAGCTGGGTTCACTCCTATGTGGAGGAAGCCCAATGAGTTGCAAGCCCAAAAAGGGCTTGAGCCCATATTATAAATTATATGGAGAAATAGGGTTTCTCACTATTTATATAAAGTGGTAGCTATAAAAGGAAATAGTAACAAGAGAAAAAGAAAAAGCAGAAAATCTGGGGGTTGAGGCAATATCTGATTTACATCAAGCTGGCATCGGAAGTCGATTCATGGTCCAATTGAGCTGAAATTTTGTCAGTATATTCCTGGCGCAATTTTCTCGAATCTAAACGGTTTGATTTTTGTTTGAAGCTCCCTACATCAGGTTTTTCCTGGATTGATCAAAACCTACGTTTTTTGTCAAATTTATCCTTGATCTCTTGTGAAATTCAAATGTATTGCCAAGAATTATGTTCTCGAGGTATTTGTTGTTATATACCTCTAGTATTTGCTAGAGAACATTGTTCACCCAATTTTGTTGATAGTGAAGATTTTTGGGTGGACTCCGGTCCCGTGATTTTTGATCTCCTCACATCAATGAGGTTTTCCACGTAAAAAAATCGTCTTGTGTTCGTGTACTTGGTATTTATTTTACTCTACTATATCGATTCTTACTAGGTTTACACAAGATGGGAGATTATTTTATTCCGCTGCGTTAATTCGATATTGTTCGAATTGTTACTATTCTCCCATCAAACTCGACCCTTGAATTTCGATTCGCAATAATGTGTGTATAATAAATTTCCTAAAAAGGCAATATTTCAGCTTTGAAGTTTTCAGTTGTGTTGTTGAAGCTAATTTTAATTCCACATTTCCTATAATATATATATATATATATATATATATATATATATATATATATATTTTTATATATTTGACCATAAATTGCTCAGCTTTCGCTTTGGTATCCCTCTTCTAATATTCATCTATATGAAATCTCATCCATCACTTACATATGGTTCTATAGACCATATGATACACAAGAAGTTATTGTGTAGACTTATTCTAATTCATTACATCCATCATATATTAAAAAAGAGTAAGAAAATCAAGTCCTGTGTAAAAAAACAGAAATTCTTCCTACTTGCCCTTAGTAGAACAAGTCTATATTCTAATACTTCTCTACGATATTATTAAAAATGCACTATGACAAATAGAGGCGTAAGTATAGTAAAAGTGCCAAAACTTATGTACGGCACTCACTTTAGTATCAAAAGTTTATTTTGAATCACTTAAATGCTAAAACTTGAAAAACGATCTTTTCAATGTCAACTCCGATCTAATTGGCCAAAAATCTGACGTCACTTTTTTTATTAATTTTTGAAGCCACATGGCTTGTCGAATAGTATAATCAGCATGCAAAAAATAAAACAACACCGTTTAAATCCCCAAATTGATTGAGAATTGGAAGTTGAAAAACCTAACTAGCAATTTGAGCACTTACTTTGATTTTCCCTCAAAATTATTAGTTCAATCTTGCAAATGGAGGGTAGAAGCTTTAGTAGCGCTCACAGTTGTTCCACAAATAGCGAATTAGATGGTGAGTGTTACTATTATTATGGATTACCGAGTCTGAGAAGAAGCTTTGGTAGTGGCCAGCAAATGACAGCGCAACTATGACAGCGACCAAGTGACATTCAGCAAGCGACATTGGGTGATCAAGCAAGCTATGGTGGGCATCGGGCAAGCAGCATGCTTCGTATGTGGGAAGAACAGATCGATGCCCTAATTTTAGTCCCCCTTCAGCGATGTTGTTTTAGCCAAAGCTATGCATCATCATTTTTGAAAGGTAGTCCATATATGATGGCAAAATGTTGTTTCTTAAGGAGTACAAAAAACAACATCATTTATGCCATTCCACATAGATTGCATTTTAAAAATTTTGTCATGTCAACTTATTTTTTTATTAATATAAAAGCCACGTAATTAATTTGGCCAGAATCTCTCACTGATAGCACTAAAGTGATCTTTTCTTTTTCTAATTCGACACTTAAGTGAGCCAGTGGAAATTTTTGGCACCAAAATTAGCGTCGTATACATGTCTTAGCACTTCTAGTGTACTTAACCCACAAATAGAATATTTCACTAAGCAGGACCTTGGTTGCATTTGTAGCCATTGGACTACAACCACCTGAACATTAGTAACAAAGATATTTTGGCAATGTTTTTTTTTTTTTTTTTTTTTTTTTTATGTACCAGATTTATCTTCTGGGTAGTTCCCATGACAAAAATATATAGGAGAGCAGACTATGGCTCTTCTTCTTCTTCTTCCACTAATTCCGTGCCTGTGCAGCAAGACCAAGGGATTCATCAACGTAGAAATGAGTTCTTGCTTCACCATCTCCCTCTCTTTCTCTCTCTCCTCTTCTTCTTCATATATTTTGCAGCTACCGAATTAGCACCTACGTTTCTATGGCACTACTGCCCAAACACCACCCTCTTCACTCCCAACTCCACCTACCAAACCAACCTCAACGCCCTCCTCTCTTCCCTCTCCTCTCATTCTTAGTGGCTAGCAACTATGATCTACGAGAAGAAATCATTCCATCGGAATCAAACATAGGAGCTAATCAAAGTATCCAATAGCTAGAAGATTGTCAAGTGCAAATAGGTCTATCAACGAAAGGAGAGCATTCCTGGTGTCAAGGTAGTAAGGTATAAGGCAAGATCTATTGCGAAGAGATATACTAAGTGACAAGGCATTCACTACAACAAGGTGTTCTATTATGTGGTAAACATCTATTGAGTATTACTTACTTTAGAGGGGACAACAAACGTTGGTATATCGTGTTGAAGGGACGACAATGATAGTGTGGCTAGAGGTTACATGGATTCATATAACGCCAGTGACTTGGATGAGCAAAGGTCTTTAGTGGGGTACATATATGCCCTAATAGATGGTGCAATGAGTTAGAAAGTGCTCTCATAGGATAATGTTGGCTTATCTTCAACTGACGCAAAGTGCATGTATTGACCTTCATAGCAAAGGAGGCAATATAATTGAGGCGTTTGCTCTTGAATTTTGGGTTGAAGCAAAAATGTTTTGACACACACTATGATGGCCAAGGTGGGATATATCTCGCTTTGAATTCAATTTATCTCATATGGACAAAGCATATTGGCATCCAATACTATTTCATCCAAGATTTAATGGCAATTGGCAAGCTTGTTGTGAAAAGGATTGGTACAGTGAAGAGCCTGACAAGGATGATGATGAAGCTCATTCCTCTAGCAAAGCTCAAGCTTTGTTGGAGCTAGATTAGGGTCTGTAGAGAATGACTGCTCGTTGGGGCATTAGGAGAGCCAGCATAGATGATGAACACTACGATTGAGCTACAAATATTGATCCAAGGTGGAGATTTATTAGAATATTTTGAGTGTCTCAATGAACCCAATTTAAGTAAGTTTCCTACCGCGAATCGGTTTTTTAGTTTGAGTGATTTCCTAGTTTGAGGAGGTTTCATAAAATGAGTTTCTTGTTTTGGACATAAATATCATGTATAGATAGAGCACACATTAAAGTTAACAAGAAGATTGTTAAAATTTGATATGTTTGAGAGATTTCCAAATGAGATCTCTATATGAGATTATGAGATATCACTTGTACATTTACTTTGGGAGTAGTTGGGGGCTAAGAAATTCTTGAGCTATTGAGCAATTGTATACTCAATACTATGCGAATTCATAATGGAAGTGGCGCACTTTCCCAGTGGAATAGATATTGACACTCAAACTAAACAACATTTCTTTGATAATTTTGCTCTATCACTTTGGTGCCCCTAGTCTAGTAATCATCTAGATGATACATAATAAGTTATTGTGTAGACTTAATCTAATTAATTGTATCAAATATATATTAAAAAACAGCAAGAACAACAAGTCCCGCTAAGAAAAAAAAATCTTACCAAATGCCATTAGTAGAACGAGTCTATATTCTGATACTTCTCTACGATATTATTAAGAATGTACTATGATAAATAGAATTTGTTACATGTCAATTTCCCATTAATTAGCTTTACGACTGGGATACCACTAGGCTGGGCTTTGCTTGCATTTGTAGCCATTGGATTACAGCCATTTCAACATCAGTCACAAAGATATATTGACAATTCAGGGCTTGAATGTCTAACCCCATAATTATTTAACAGATTTGGCTGTCTGGGTTAGGTTCCGTTTAATACACGTACTAAATTTTCCAAATAGTTCCCACGACAAAGATATATAGGAGAGCAGACCGTGGTTCTTCTTCTTCCCATAATTCCGTTCCTGTGCAGCAAGACCAAGGGATTCATCAACATAAAAATGAGTTCTTCTTGCTTCACCATCTCCCTCTCTCTTCTCTTCTTCTTCATCAATTTTGTAGGTACTGAATCAGCACCCACGTTTCTACGGAATTACTGCCCAAACACCACCCTCTTCACTCCCAACTCCGCCTACCAATCCAATCTCAACACCCTCCTCTCTTCCCTCGCCTCTGCTGCCGCCGATGGCGCTGATGGCTTCGCCAATGCTACTGTTGGCCAAAACCATCCCGACCAGGTCTACGGGCTCTTCCTCTGCCGTGGCGACATTGACACCTCCACATGCGGCGACTGCGTGGCCACTGGAAAACAAGATATACTCCAAAGATGCCCCAACCAGCGAGTCTCCGTGATCTGGTACGATGAGTGTATGTTGAGGTACTCCGATGGGTCCATCTACTCGGTCATGGAACAAGTGCCTTCTTTCAAGACGTACCCCGCCAGGAACATCACCAATCCAACACAGTTCATGCTAGTCCTAAGAGAGACCATGGACGACATCGCTGCGAGGGCTTCAGTCGGCAAGTCGGGGAAGAAACTTGCCGTTGCGGAGGCAAACTTTACGAGTTTGCAGAAGCTGTACACGCTCGCGCAGTGCACACCGGACTTGACGGTGTTGGAGTGCAACACGTGCCTCCAGGCAAGAATCGCGGGTCTCCCACAGGGGAAGCAAGGTGGGAGGTTGTTCACTCCGAGCTGCAGCATGAGGTTCGAGCTGTACCCATTTTACAATGCCTCGGCCATGGCGGCGCTGGTGCCTCCGCCGTCCTACCTTCGTTCTCCTCATGCTCCCGTGACCAGACGTAAAGGTACATGTTTGTTTTTGTATTTTGTCCAGTCATAACGGAAAGATCTGTCCAATTTTTTTTTTCTTCTAGTGAACTACTTATCCTACTTTATAGTTTGAATAAGTGGAGTGAACCTTTCAATAAAAAGGGAAGAAAATATAATGAGTGTCATAATCCTTATACACGGTGCCATAAATGTTTAATTGATTACTTAAGTATCATAAATTTGAAGGAAATTTACTTAAGTGACATCACCAGTCAAAATTCTAACATGTCAATAATTTAATATAAAATTATCAGATATGGCTCGCCAAGGAAATGATATCAAAAGTGTGCAGAAATGAGTCATTAGTCCTTTCTTACCCCAAATTGATAGGGGGGGGGGTTATCGAACTCAAATCCTAACCCTATCCCCAAGTTAGGTCCAACAGCGGCCAGTCTTTGTCCCCCAAGTGCCGCCAAAGAACATCCTTGGGGAGAAGGCGCCGCTACTGGTCTTCAAGGGTCGCCGCAATGGAAATTCCTTTGATTTGTGGTAACGTAGCTTTCTCTTCGTGGGATGGACCGGTATTATGTGTATTGACCTTGGAGATTTTCCCTGAGGCTGCGAGCTCAAGCAGCAGCACTCAGGGCCCTATAGGATAGGGTATGCAGTGGGCTCGTGGCGATGTCTTTCATCTCAATTTCTTGAGCAATCAGTTGCTTGTCAACTTGGTGCGAGGAAAGGGTTAAATGACGTCCTTTCTGCACACTTTTGATGATATTACTTATCCAGCAAGCCATGTCACATGATTTTATGTCAAATTAATGATACCTCAAATTTTTTGACAAAAGAAATTACCAAAGTCACTTAAATGAATATCTTTTAAAATATTATGACACTCAAATGATTAATTGAAAAGTTATGATATGTATAATATCATTTTCCCTTTTTCAAATGATGCCTTTTGCTGAGATGAGCGTATGACAATTTACAAGTCATTTTCAAGTTAAATGTAAAAAAGGAAAAAAAAAAGAGAGAGAGAAAGAGAGAAGGGTAGCTAATAAAGTAACTAAAATGAAAATATAATTCCACAATAACCTTACTTTGGTTAAAAAACAATGGGCGAAATTTGTGAATTATCAACCCCATCCCAGATCTAAGCATCTTAAATATGGAATAATCAATTCAAGAGAATAACAAATTCGACATGGTATTACCCATGGCCCTGAGTGCTACTGGCCTCAAAGGGAAAATCTCCAATATCACATTCGAAATTCCAGTCCAATGCCCATGGGAAGAAAGCTACATTACCACAAATTGGAAGGATTCCCATTGAGGTCGCCCTTCAGAATCAGCAGCAGTGCCACCTCTAGCGCCTTCGCTCCAATGGTATCCTTTGGCGGCACCCACAGGATAAAGATTCACCACCATTGGACCTAATTTGGGTTTAGGGTTTGAGTTGAATTTAGCCTTAATTTTATCAGTTTGGGTCAAGGAATGGCTAAATGATATTGTTGTGAACACTCTAGAAGACATTATTTCCCCAGTGCGCCACGTCAAATGGTTTTATATTAAATTGAAGTCATGTTGGATGTTCTGGCAATACTCACATAAACTTGACATTTTTTTAAAATAATGAAACTCAAGTGATCGACTTAAAATTTATGACACTAAAGTAAGCATGGTACAAAAGTTATAGTACTGGTTATGTCATTTTCATGATTCAGTCTCTATCCAGTTTGATATGCTTATAAGAGGTGAAGTTTCCCAAGGCATTTTTTCACAAATACTTGTTGATTCTGTTTCAAATAATTCCAATGACTATGCACTTGTGTTCTTTGCTTGTCTTCTTCCTGCTTCAAGCACTTCAAAGCAGCACAATTTACAGCATAACTGCATCAAGTCCACTGGCTCAGGACCAAACCCTTGTCTCTAGTAGTCAAATCTTTGAGCTCGGGTTCTTCACGCCCAAAGGATCAGCAAAGCAGTACGTAGGAATATGGTACAAGAAGATGACTCCCTCTAGAGTTGTCTGGGTGGCCAATAGGGACAATCCACTTGGACATACTGATCAATCTGCAAGTTTAATAATTGGCGAAGATGGAAATCTGAAGCTTCTTGATGGGCGACAAAACACTGTGTGGTCTACTAATGCCATGGCAAAGTCGAATTATTCTGAAGCATTGCTTTCAGACTTTGGAAACTTTGTTCTTCAAGACAGGAACGCGCATATAATGTGGGAAAGCTTTGACGAGCCAACAGACACTATCTTGCCAAACATGAAGATTGGAGTAAATGTGAAAGAAGGAAAGAAACTAAACTTGACTTCCTGGAAAGGCGAAGATGATCCCTCACACGGAAGCTTTGTCGCGAGAGTGACATCGGAGACACCACCTCAGCTTTTCATTTGGAATGGATCAAGTCCTTACTGGAGAAGTGGACAGTGGGATAAAACCAAGTTCATCGGAGTACCGAACGAAACCAACGCATTTTACGATCTCCAACAAGATAATGTCCAGGGAACCTCATATTATTACCTCAAAAATTACAACAACTCCATCTTTGAATATGTTTTCATCTCTTCTGAAGGATCTCTAAAGTCAGCTTATTGGTTCAATGGCTGGATAGCACATTGGGAGGCACCGGCACCAACTAACCCTTGTGACATTTATGGAATATGTGGCCCCTTTGGAGTTTGCAACCCGTTTAGTTCACCCATGTGCAGATGCTTAAAAGGTTTTAAACCTAGATCAGATGAAGAATGGAACAGAGGAAACTGGACCAGAGGGTGCCTTAGGAAAATGGAATTGAATTGTCAGAAATCTGCAAGTGCAGCAGCTTCAACAACTGTGGAAAAAGATATGTTCCGGAAAATGAGACAAATAAAATTGCCTGATTCCGCTGATCATTTGTTGATAGATAATGCGGAAGGATGTCAAAGTTGGTGCCTAGAAAACTGCTCGTGCTTGGCCTTTTCTTATGTAAATGCTATAGGATGTATGGCTTGGAGTAAAGACCTCCTAGATACTCAGCAATTATCCATGGGTGGCGAAGATCTATTTATTCGACTTGTGGATGCGAGTGCGGGTATGGATACAGGTTGAAATGGTTGAATCAATACAAGTTTGGTTTTGCACTTCCTGTGCTTCTTATAATATATTTTCTATGGTTCAGGTGTACCTACGCGAACAAAACTTATCATCAGCCTAAGTACTATTTCTGGCATCATCTTATTTGGAGCTGGTATTTCAGTCTGTGGTCTTTCAAAGTGGAGAGGTAATAAAAGATGTATAATCCGTTGCTATTTTAAGGGTGATTTTGCGCTAACTGCAATATAAGAATCTTAAATTATTGGTAGAACCACGGCTTCAGGAGCCTACTCTACTACTGATGTTCTCATGCTTATCTTGAGTTGATTTCGTTCTATTTGTAAAATGCAGGGAAGTTTAGGAAAATGACAATCCCAAGGCTCTTTACGTCAGAAGAATTGCCAAGAGACACTACTTGGAAAGACCAGATGAAGGAAGATGATACATCAAAATTGGTCGTTTATGACTTTGATAGCATACGCCTCGCGACAGATAACTTCAACGTGAAAAACAAACTCGGGCAGGGAGGGTTTGGCCCAGTTTATAAGGTAAAAGAAAAGCCTTCTCTGAGGGAAATAAGGAGATTATCCAAGGTCTGATAGTGCTATTCATTTTGAAACAGGGAAAACTGAACGATGGTAAGGAGATAGCAGCAAAGAGACTTTCAAGCAGCTCGGGCCAAGGCATAGCGGAGTTCAAGAATGAGATTCTTCTAATTTCCAAACTTCAACACCGAAATCTGGTGAGACTCCTTGGTTGCTGCATTGAGGGAGAGGAAAAGATTCTAGTGTATGAGTACTTGCCCAACAAGAGCTTGGACACCTTCCTCTTTGGTTAGTCTCACTCTTTGAAGAACTTATTACTACTTTCAACAAAATCCGGTATTGAAACTAGATATTTCTTCTGTTTGCGACCTTGTTCAGATTCAAAAGAGAAGGCAAAACTTAGCTGGAGTGTACGCTTCCACATTATCCAGGGGGTCGCCAAAGGGCTGCTTTACCTCCACCGCGATTCTTGCCTTAGAGTCATACATCGGGATTTGAAAGTGAGCAACATTCTCTTGGATGAAAAGATGAATCCCAAGATTTCAGATTTTGGGCTGTCACGAATGTTTGAAGGCACTCAAGTTTTGGTAAATACTAACAAAATTGTGGGGACACTGTAAGCTTTCTATCATCACTATTAGGAGTACTTACTCATGAGGCAATATATCACCTTAAAAAGTAGATTAGCAATATAATGCGCTCAGCTTTCCCTTCATACATGTCCCAACCGTTGCTTTACTATTACCGAGAAAACTCTTCCATGTACATCCAATGGTTCCAATATGTTAGTTCACTCCGAGGTAATTATAGACCAGCGCCGCAATGCAAATGCTAAAAGATATGAGAAATACAATACTCGTCAAGTTGGATGTTTATGACCCTCCAATTTTCTCATCTCTCATGTCATCATCCTTTAGCCTATGATTTTTTTTGTTTGAACTGTACTTCAAGAATGCTCCACTTATATTATTTTGTCTACAGTGGCTACATGTCTCCAGAGTATGCCATGGGTGGAATATTTTCTGAGAAATCTGATGTTTATAGCTTTGGAGTACTGCTATTGGAGATTATTAGCGGCAAGAAGAACACAAGTTTAGATTATTACCCAGGGCAACATCTCAATCTCCTCACTTATGTAAGAGCAAGATCTAACTTCGAACTACTACACCTCCATTTTAGTTTTCAACCTTTGGTAGTCCTTGAAACACTCTGACAATCGACTAGTTGTTACAGGCTTGGCACTTGTGGTGTGAAGATAGAGGATTAGATCTAATGGATGAAGGCATTGCCGATGCATTTTTGGTGTCAGAAGTGATGAGATGCATTCAGTTAGGGCTTCTCTGTACGCAAGACCATGCCACAGATAGACCCAACATGTTTGCCGTGGTTCTAATGCTGAATGGGGAGTCCAATCTTTCACAGCCAAAGCAACCGACATATACATTTTCACGCTCGCCGGCTCACGAAGTCCCATCACAAGAAGAAAGCATCCGATCCATGAATACCATCACCATTAGTACGGTTGAAGGAAGATAAAATTCTCAAATGCATTTTCACTATAATTCATCTTTCCAGGGGTTCAGTGTTCACCAAATTAAGCGGCTTGGATGTGCAATATTTTGTTGCACTTTTATGTGGATATATGATGTAAACATAGAGATTGTGAGGGAATCTGAGTTGCTAGCTCTTTGGTAGAACAGTGTTATGTGGGCAAGGACGCAAAAAAGTTCAGAACATCTGTAAGCAGAACTAAAGTGTTAGAGCTTCTTTTTAAAGAGGATTTGATAGTAAATTTTCACCTAAAAGATCAAATTCTCCGTCAAACGACAAAATTTGACCCCGAGGAAATACTGTGATCGCACGCCATTTTGCATTGACATTTTTATCAGCACATCTCTACAATTAGAAACTAGGGACATTGTAGTCTTATTATCTTGGACCCTATGTCAAGAGATAGGCATCACATATGCATTTCATAAAGATTAAGTATCGAATATGCTAATAATGGCAAAATTTGACCCCTAACTAAAAACACCGACATAGCGTCATCATGCATTCACATTTCTCATTGCATTTCTTTTGCACGCAATAATGGAGCATTCTAATTTATCATATTAGACTCAGTGGCAAAAACTTTGATCAACCAAAATGCTAGAGCTCACGGGCAGATCGAACCCACACCAGGACTCAACCTTTTTCTTTTTTTTTTATTTGTTGCTGCTTCTCCTGCTTGGGTCAAGGCTCAAACAAACTTGGAAATTTGCAAGCTTAAGCATTGCAATGAACATCTTTGACTCTTAACTTTTTATTGGCTAATACCATCAAAAACTCTAAACCAGTATATCCATAACACATTTACCCTAATCTAATTTTTTGTTTCACAAGAAACTCCCAAACTAATATGAGTGCCATATTCACCCCCAAACTAATTTTGCATCATTAAAAAAAAAAGGAACTCTAAATTAGTACAGTCATGCCACGTCCCAAATTGGTATACATGCACCATATTTACTCCAAATTGTGGTAGTTATGGAATTTTTTTTTTTTTTTTTGTAAATGGGGCATGAGTGCATCAAATTAAGGTAAATATGACACGAGTATATTAGTTTGGAATTTTTATCATATAAAAAATCAGTTTATAATAAATGTAACACAGATTTACCAATTTGAAAGTTTTTATTATACAAAAATTAATTTTGGATAGATGCGGCATTAGTGTACCAATATGTTGCTTTTTGAGGCATGAGCCCTTCTTCTAATGGTATATGGCCCATGACTTACTCCAAAGAGTTATAGTTTCCCAAATTCGCATTAATCGAAGGTATTAATTGATCCTTAAATGAGGCAGGCAGCCCATAAACGGTGATCTGAGGGCATCAAAGTGGGAGTTTCTAATGTCCGTTTGGCCTGAAAATTTTACATAATTGTAATCTACATATGAGCTCACTCCACTACAAATTTCTGTCAAAACGGACAAACGATGACTACATACTTGTCGTTTCCATGCGACTGCATAGTGTGCCCAAGCCTGACCCATGACCCAAGTTGATTGATTTTAGTGACAAAGACTCGATGGATCAAGCTTGAAATGTTGGACAAAAACCAATGCACTTTAAGGCTTTGAACCAGTGGATATTGGTTAGAAATCATTGGGTAAGGATGGGCTTGGCCAGTGACCATATAAAGGGATTCAAAAAAAATTATTCGAAATTCTTAAACTTATTGTACAACGACCAGTTCAGTCCTAAATCATTTACTTATGCAAATTTAATCTTAAATATTTTGACAATTTGTCAATCTAGTTATAAACCTTTTAATGATTTGCCAGTGTAGTCCTTAGAAAATTTCCAACCAAACTTATCCGGAATGATTACATTGGTAAATTGCTAAAAGATTTATGAATAAATTGACAAACTATCCAAAAGTTTAGAACAAATTAGTACAATTAAAAGGTTTATAACTAAACTAGTTGCCTTACAATAAGTTTAGGACTGAATTAACACAATTGAATAGTTTATGACTAAATTTGTTGCCATACGATAAGTTTATAACTTTTTGGACAATTATCCCGAGGGATTCAAGATACTTTTTTCTCTCTCTCTAAATTCATCCCTCTCATTTGCACCTTCATTTCTCTGGTTCATTCTCTAGTCTTCATTTCCTAGTACTCTCTCTAGGCTTGAAAAACCATAAAAACTATGATTTGAGGAACCCAAAATCGTTAAGTAACAAGTGAAGGTTGAGGGAACTATAGCAAATTGTGTCCGTTTTGCTAAATATCGTGAGTTGAGTGAGAGCCTAGGACCCCTTGCTTCACGAATTCAAGGTAAAACACTTTCTTCCCTCTATCATTTTAAGTTGTAACTCGTTCTCCAAAGATAAACAAGCTTCGAATTATAGTTAAAAGCCGAGGTATGGCAGCTCGCGTAGCCATTGCATGCATTATGAATCCGCTACCTTGGTCTAATGATCGATTGACACAGTTATTGCATCTAGTACATATGATTTGACCTTTCTGGGTTACATTAGACTTAAGTTTGTTGTTAAACCGGTCCATTTCCTCCTCCCTTGGCTATGACCCCTTCTAGCTTTGTCTAGCCGTTTCCCTTTATTTTTTGTTGAAAAACCTTGCAAATGTGTCTCACCCCATGCTTTGGCCAAGGGCCCTAGGGTGTCAAGCTCACTTTTCTTCATCATTTACTCAAGTCGATATCATATTCTATGATAGATTAAGATGTAATGTCGATTCCTATGTTGAATGTCATGTTTGCAAAGTTTGAGACCTGGCATCAACCCGTTCTAAGGATCAGTCCTTGGATGTGATTAACCTTATTTCTTTTGCCACTTATGTTGTTTAATCTCATATTTTAGTGAAATCACACATTATCATTCACATGTCACAAAGATTCCATGTTTATTTGGAACTGTTTAGTGGGCAAATGAGCACATTTAGCTGATTGTCAAGTCACATTAGCATGTTTGCCTCATATTTATAGAATTTCATTATGGTTATTAATTTAAATTTATCCAACACGTTTTTGGTATAGTTTAGATATCTAATCATGTTATCATTATTATCATCATTTAGCTTTTGGAGACATGCACTCCTTAATTTAGGCCATTTGTAAATTTAATTATTAGCAGCCTTAGGAGTCCTATTCCAAGGTTCAACAACAAGAGAATGAATATATTTTGCCCGACTCATATTGGGTTTTCTTGTTGCACCTCAATTGCTTTTGATATCATAGTATTTTACTTGGTATGATGTTATTTTGATGGTTAATGTTCTTGTGTTATACAACTTTGATTATGTGTGGTCATGTAAATGTGTCTGCTTTGGATTTAAAAGTTGGAAAGATCGCATGATTAAATGCTTTCAAGAAAGAGGAAAAGATACCAAATTAGGCATTAGATAGACATCTAGCGCTATCAAGGCCCTAGGCTCGAGTCTCTAATTTGCAAAAGTAAAATGACCTCTCACATTTTACTTGGCCTCTAAGCAACCTTTAATAGATTGGTGGCCATTCTTAAATTAAAAATAGCATTACATAATTAACCAAGGAAATCAAGCTACAATTGTTAGGCTTTTGGAGAACTTGGGCCAATTACAAGCACCACCTCACAAGAGGGATTGTCTACGCTTGCTTGTTAATCCATTAACCATCTTAGGGGTTATTCATTCAAAGGGTCGCAACAAGTCTTCCATAACAGAGGCATCGAACAAGAAGCAAGAAAGGTCATGGCTTTAGTAACGTTATGCATGATATAAATCACAAGAATATAAGCATTCAATCAGTTCATTTCCCGACAATTTTGTTAGATCAATTTGACTCAATTTAGTTCCATATATTCCATTCCAATGGCTATTAAATTTAATTCACAAAAATTTTTTCGCTAAAGTGCACTATAAGTCATAAACTTGTCATGAAAGTACAATTAAGTCCTAAAAATTTCAAAAAGCGTAATCAAATACGAAAACTTATTAAATTAGTATAATCAAATTCTTCGTTGACATCCAACAAAAAATGCATATATAGCATCTTTAAATTAATGTCTCTCTCTCATATGGATTTTTTTGTTATTTCTTCTTCGACTCTTATTTAGATTAGATTAAAAATAAAAATGCTAAAATTTTATATTTAAAAAAAATCAAAAAAAGGAAAAGAGTAGGGCTCGCTAGTGGGGCACTACCACCCATTGCCAAAGGGGCCAACAAAGATCGTCGACCATGGGCAAGGGTGGCCGACCCTTGCCAGTTCGGGAGAGGGTGCCCAAGCCTAACAAGGGTGAGGGCGCCCAATTTTAGGCGACATGGGCCCTACCCTAAGGCTAGCGATGGTGCCTCTTGCACCCTGCCATTATTTTTTTCAATTTTTAAAATTAAAATTTTAGCCTTTTATTTTTTTAATATAATTTAAATAAGATTTTGAAGAAGAAAATAATAAATAAATAAGCTACGTAGGAGAAAAAAATTAATTTAAAAATGCCGTGTCAACGACTCATCACCAAGATCAATTTTTAGATTTTCAACTAATTTACAACATCATAAAGTTGAGTCGATTGCTCAGACATGCTACTCTATTCATTGTATCTCAAATTTACAAATCTCTTAATTAAAAATGCTTTATTTTGTGAGAACCCCTCTTACACACATCTTACAATTTCTTCCGCAATGTGTTAACATTTGTTTCTTGAGGAGCATGATATAAAAAATTATGATCAACCTATTGTGGATAGAGCCAACTATTTTCTTATTGATCCACTCCCATTCTTTATCTTCTTTGTCTTCTTCACCTTTATCCCCGGTGATGTGATCATATAAATTTTGACAAGACAATGTCTTTAATCTGAGATGTCCAAATAAAATAAGCTTAGGCATTTAACTTAAGCATGGTGCCAATGGTTTCCTCCATCAATGTTAGCTCTTATTCCACTTTGTTGGGGAAAGACACCATCAATTGTTGAGGACTTGGGTGCGTTTGGTTCAGTATTTTGAAAACCCGTTGGAAAAATGCAAAGCAATTTAACCTAAAGGACTTTAGGCAAATGCAAAGGCTGTTTGGTGAACTATGCTTTGAGAAGTAACTTTGAGAGAAACATTATTTGGTAGAAAACACATTTGAAAAACTTTTTGAGTGATTAATATTAGTTTTTTTAATTTTATTTATTTAAAATTGAAAAAATAATGTATGCAACTTTTTAAATATAAATTTTGAACATACATATAATTTTAAAAAAGACCAAATCATTCCCTGAATTTTTTTAATTTTTATTTGTTTAAAATTGAAAAAAATAATGTATGCAACTTTTTTAATTATAAATTTGAAAATAATGCTAAAAATTCAAATACATATATATAATTTTTGTAATAAAAAAAGACTAAACCCTTCATTAGAAATTTTAAATTTTAAATTGTTTTAAATTGAAAAAAAAAAAATAATGTATGAAACTTTTTAAATATAAATTTTAACGATAATACTAAAAAATTTGAAAATATATATATAAATAAAAATAAATAAATAAATATATATATATATATTATAAAAGACCAAACCCTTCATCGGAATTTTTTAATTTTTATTTGCTTAAAATTGAAAAAAAAAAATATGTATGCAACTTTTTAAATATAAATTTTCACAATAATGTTAAAAAAATCAAATACATATATATATATATATATATATATATATATATATATATATATATATATATATATATATATATATATATTTTAAAAGACCAAACCCTTCATCATAATTTTTAAATTTTTAATTGTTTAAAATTAAACAAATAATGTATGAAAAATTTTAAATATAAATTCTTATAATAATACTAAAAAAATCAAATACATATATCTTTTTAAAAAAGACCAAATCCTTTGTCGAAATTTTTTAAATTTTTTAAAATTTGAAAATATAGTTGTCGCGACCCAATTTTTCGGGGTTTGGACCACCTAAAACTAGGTTAATGGATTACTTAAGTCTTTAAGCTTAGCTCGGACTCTCCCAAGCCCATACCACCCGCAACTTAGGTTTGAATTCTTAACACGCAAATGATTTTCAATCGGAGTCGCCACTAATCTATTTTTGGTGGGTCGATTAGAAACCCAAGTAAAGTAACGGGAAATTTACTTTACTCCTACGAATCGAGATTTATGAGTTCGGGGACTTGATTACACTAGACTATACTAGTGCCCTTTCGGTACCTTTTTATTTCATTTTCAAAAAAAGTTTGGCAACGAATTGATTTTAATTTAACTTTCTAACATGTGAGGTGATCATACATGTGCGCATATCACCAATTTAACACTTAAGAAAGCAAATTAAATAATGCAAAACATACCTAGAAGCAACGAAAGCATCTGCATTGTTAAATCGGAATTCACATCAAACCCTAGATATGATTTCTAATTAACACGCAATTTCAATTTTTGTTTTCACTTTATTTAATGAAAATGATGACTTATGCAATGCATGTCACTATTCTAACAATGAAATAATATGATAACATGACAAAAATTGTATGTCATAAATAAGCATGCAATTTATTCTAAAGCATGAGATGAATTTATTCTAATTCTTTTATATTTTCCATGGAATTTGAAATTAAAGAAATGCAACAATTAAATATGCAATCTAAATTAATTAAATGACCTAATTCTAATGACAGGTAATGTGATGCAATGACATAATAAAATGACACGCAACATACAATTTAGTATGTGAGTTATATGTCACGCGACATTTATTAAATGACTTAGTTTAATGACGAGGAAGTTCTAATTAAATGAACCTAATAAGAACTAAATGACGTGCATTTGATATTTCTATTTAAAAATGCAAAAATGATCTAACTAGATTAAAATTCTATCTAATTTAAACTAAGGATCAAGTCACATTAAATCCTAATTTAAATTAAGATATTATCTTAATCTACCATGCAATTTATCTAATATGCGATGATATGGCATGGCGACATGTTTTAAACCATATGAATAAAATTCTCTATGATCTCTTAATGAACATGCAATTGTTATATGCAATTTAAATTAACCAACATGACTAAATTCTAATGACATGCAATGCAATGCAATGACGTATAAAATTATTTCAGTTAAAATGATATGCAACATTGCAATTTAATATGCGAGTTATATGTCAAATGACATTTATTAAATGGCCTAATCTAATGACGGCAATTTCCAATTAAAATTGAACCTAACAATAGTCACTAAAATGACGTGCATTTCATGGACTTAATCTTATATGACATGCAAATGACGTTTTTAATTTTAAAAATGCAATCTATCCTAGAAATTGCAACTAATTTATCCTAAGACAAATTTTATGAAATTTGAAATGATCTAGCTAGATTAAGATTCTATCTAATTTAACTTAGGGATTAAGTCATATTAAATCCTAATTTAAACTAAGACATTATCTAAATCTAAAATGCAATTTATTTTAAAAAAAATGATCTAAATTTAAAATGAGATATGCAATCACAATCTAATATGCACAATGATTTTTTTATATTAATTTCGAAATTAAAACTAATACATAACTAACATGCAATTCAAATAAAAACTAACAATCTAAATGAATGCACTTTCTTTTTTGATTTTTTTGATTTAAAAAAATTCATAATAAGATTGCAATCCTAACATGCAAGATAACAAAAACAATCCTAATCCTTATTCGGATTTTTATTTGATTTTCTCATTTAAAAATTCGAAATCAGATCGCGATTTTAATTCTAAGACTAAGAATAACCCTAATTTGATTTTTTTTATTTTTTTCTCTTATAAAAATAAAATTGATCTAAACACACGATATCAAATCAAGCCGGACAATATTGATATCCAAAATTGGCGAACCATATCTCGCGCATGAGATCGGGTTGACCAATTTTTATTTTAAATCGCGAATCGAATCTCGGGCTTGAGATTGGATTGTCGATTTTTGTAAGAGATTGCGAGTCGGATTTCGGGCGCGAAAATCGGACTGTCAATCTCTTATTTGAGGGGCCAATTCATGTTGGAATATCAATTATATAAATTTCACTAAAACAGAATATTAAAAAAAAAAAATAAAAGATAAAAGAAAAGAAAGACTACCTAATCAGATTTTCTTTTTCTTTTGTTTTTCTGTTTTTCTTCTTTTCCGAGCACTTTGCTTGTGGATCTCCAAGGGCAGCGGGTTGATCGGTCCGGCAAAGGTGAACTCCGGCGAGGGCGGCGCGAGCACGGCTGGTCACGGGTGCTACAATGGCGTCGCTCGGACGGGGAGCAAGCTCGGAACGGCGTGCAGGGGCGGAGACCGACTCGGCGATGGGCCATTACCGGCATCGTGGGTCGTCGCAAGGGTGCGTGACCGGCGCAAGGGCTTGGGTGGCGGGAGGCCGTCGGAATCGCGAGATCCGAACAGGCGGGCCACGAGCGAGAGGACTCCGGGTCGTGGCTCGGCAAAGCAACTCAGTGTCGGCACTTGGGCGGCGGGGCACCGGGTTCTTGGACCTCGGGCGGCGGCGTCGGGCTCCGAGAAGGTGGGGATCGGGTGGCACTCCGGCGTCACGAACCAACAAGTCGTGGGCGAGATCGGCGCTCCGGTGCGGAAGATCGGGCTCCGAACGGGTGTGGGGACTGAGCCGAGGGCGGTGATGGCGCGGGGCGGTGAAGACGGCTTGGTTGTGGCACGGCTCGGGCCTACTCGCGAAGGGTGGAGCGTCAAGGCTTCGGTTCGTCGAGGATGGAAATTTCAGAGGAAAGAAAGGCTACGAATTTTGGGGAAGATGATGAACAGTGAGGGTCACATCACCTTTGCCTTTTTGTCTTTTCTCCTCTCTCTCTCTTTCTCTCTCTTTCTCTCACGTTCTGACTTTTCTCTTTCTCTTTTTTTTTCCTGCAGTTTTTCTTTTTGCAGAGACCTTTCTCTTGACCTTTTTCTGAATTTTTTTTCAAAGAAGCTCCCCCTCTTCCTCGTACACGGTTGCTTTTATAGGGGGTAGAAGATAAACCCTCGATTTCCCCTCAAAATCTATATCCGCGATACATCTTCACCAACCGATAATTATTGATAAGAATTCCAGATCAAGATAAATATTTTCTCAAAATCCAAATCTCACAAAAATATTTTTTCACACATGTGCCATATCCAAAGATTCATATTCAGGAAAATTTCAAAATTTCTATTTTTCCGGGAGATAATTAAAAACATGGGCTTGGGCCAACGAGCTCACTTCATGGGCCTGATCCATCTAATTTGAATATGTCCACCATTGGTCCAATATAAAACGCCAATTAAAATAAAATAATAAAAATGCATCTAAATCTAAACGGACCGTCAAAATCTAGGTGTCAACAAATTTGCCCCTCTTTGAAGGTGAGCTCGTAGAGGTTGCCTTCAAAGATAAATTGAGACCTAAATTTTGACTACGCACATGCACCGAATGATTGCTTGATTTGATTTGATTTGATTTTTTTTTTTTAGATTTTTTAGATTTTTTTTTTGAATTCCATTTTAAAATGCAATTAATATGACGCATGAAGATGCTAATGCAAATGCATGATGTCTAAGGAAAGAACGTACCTGTAATTACTTACCAGTCAATGCGGTAGAGTATCTTAAGGTACATGATAAGTTCCTGTTTACTCTACAAGTACCCAACTCTCACTCAGGTTCCTTGAAAAGCGTAACAGGTAATAGATTGAGACATCCAGATCCAGACTGAGACGCCAAGATTTTTTAACTCAAAATACCTAGATCCAAACTAAGGTATAATGAGAAAGATCGAAGAACATTCACATCCAGAGTGAAATGTTCAACAAAGAGAATTGAGACATCCAGATCCAGACTGAGATGTCGAAATTTTGGAATGCAATTTGTATGCAAATGGTAAAGGAACTTACCTGGAATAACTTACCTTCAAAGAGGGTAAAGTGATTCAAGATAGTTGGTGTTACATGTCTAGGACCCGTATCATTCTACGGTCGCCTAAAATAGTAACGAAAATACTACTTTCCTAGGATCCGTACCTTTCTACGGTCGCCTAGTAGGGCAGCAAAGTTTTGTAAGGGAACTACTTTCCTAGGACCCGTACCTTTCTACGGTCGCCTAGTAGAGCAGTGTTTGGTTGTGTTTAGGACCCGTATCTTTCTACGGTCGCCTAAACGGGGATTCACTTTCCAAGACCCGTACCTATCTACGGTCGCCTGAATAAGGAATCATTTTCCAGGACCCGTACCTTTCTACGGTCGCCTAAACTGAGGTAATTGCTTTTCCAGGACCCGTACCTTTCTACGGTCGCCTGTTAGAGCAATAAGGTTGTCTAGGACCCGTACCTTTCTACGGTCGCCTAAGGCGAGGTTTTGCTTGGCTAGGACCCGAACCTTTCTTCGGTCGCCTAACGTTGCGGCATAGATTATCGACCGGGACCCGAACCTTTCTTCGGTCGCCTTAATCGATTGAATCGGAGGAAAATCTGGGGGACAGCTCAATCGAGTGTCGGTGTTTTCAAAAGGGAATACCCGCACAACGACAAGTATTTAAGGTATGGATAGAGATATACTTACCTGGTATCATCTCTCGTTCTAGGGGGAAATGTCTTCGCAAAACATGGTCATAGGAGAAGCAATATGCATTTGTGATCACAAACATGCATTAATTTAAGGGAGGTTCATGCACTATGATTTATATCAAGCTTGCATCACCTAATTTCCATTGGGAAAGATTTCACAAAAAATGTTCCAATCTGAACACATGAATGTCATGGATGTGCCAAATGGAGGACCTCTTGGTCTGAAAGGACTTTTCACTCATCCTCATTAAAATGAGTTGTTTTATCCTGACCTTTGATGCAGGATTTTGACAATCACTTCATCTCACCATCGTCATGCCGAACAAGGGTCCGAGTAATCTCGCAAGTGGTACGAACTTACCAATCTGAGAGGTCTTTAATAGGGACCGTAATGCGGGCTTGGTCAATGGCTTAGCAAAGGAGACTCTTTGAGCCGAGGTTATTGAAAAATAACATTTCGCAATTGTCTTGGGGTTTACAAGCCAAGAAACATGAGAAATGAAGCAGAAATTATCTTACTCGCACTTCTTCAAGCGATGCTTTCAAACATATGAACTTTTACGTTAATTCAAGTACCCTAATCTGAAGAGACTTTGTAAGGGACGCAACGTAGGTTGGGTTCATGAGTTGAGAGATGAAAGGATCATTCGTCTCAAGAAGTGTTTAGGGGGTCAAAGTTGGTGATGATTTTGACATTTCCAACAATTTTCCTCTGCATCGTCGAAGATCATAACTCCATTGATTGCAACATCACAACATTTGAGTTTTTTTTTTTTTTTTGGTGCCATCTTGTTGGAGATACGACTCACTTCATCAAGTGTTTGATTTTTTTTCTTTGGGCATTGGCCTTGCTTTTACCAGGCACACTGCTTTTTCATGCCCCATTTTTTGCACTTATTTTCTTTGGACTTGCACAACCCTTCATCGTTTATCAACATTGTAAACTATGCTACTTGAGTGGTTGAATTTTTCTTGCCTTGCCCCAGTGTGGGGGATGATCACCAACTGGGTCTAATGTGAAATGAATTCATAGGCTCAAGGGGGCTATGCAATGGATAAAGTGTATAGGATAGGGAAAGAACTGTTCTTCGTCGTCCTAAGGCACTTTAAATTATCATACAAGTCACACTGTAAAAGCAATACTCAAAGATTGATGCAAGTGTGAGTAAGAAAATTCCTATCATTCATTTCAAATCTTGTCCCAGTATGAGACGATTCTTGATAGGGATAATTTAAAAAACTCTTCATGTGTGTGGGCTCAAAGGGCTGAACGATGGGTATACTTGTAGTGTTTTGGGTAGTTGAAGAAACTGCCTCTCATCACCTCGGTTGACGTACCCTTTGCGAGATCACTCTTTTCTCGTAGGCATGGAATTTTTCCACATAACTCATTGAGGGTCGGTATATGAAACAATGTATGGAACGGGGTTTGCCTTTCATCATTCCAAAGTATCCCATTTGGCACATTCAATTTATCTCACATAATTCATCAAGGAAAACATGCAATATTTGCAACAAGTTTGAATTTGCAATTCAATGAGGCAATTTATTCATCGTAAAATATTTGCAATTCAAAACATGATATGGCAAATTCTATTCATGGGTAATACTTCTTGACAGCATCTGAATTAACGGGAGTGGAAAACACACGACCATCCATTTCAGCCAAGATCAAAGCACCGCCATGAAGTACTTTCTTTACCACATATGGGCCACTGTAGTTTGGAGCGAACTTCCCTCCAGGATCTGGAAAAATTGGCAACTACTTCCTTAGAACAAGATCATTTACTTCGAAATGTCTCGGCCGCACCTTTCGGTTGAAAGATCTGGCTACTCTCTGTTGATATGTTTGGCCATGGCAGAGAGCCTTCAGTCTTCTCTCATCGATCAAGTTTAACTGTTCAAGTCTTTGTTGTGACCATTCTGCCTCAGATAATTCCATTCGGGATAATACTCTCAGGGAAGGGATCTCCACTTCTACAGGCAAAACTGCCTCCATGCCATATACCAACGCAAAAGGAGTTGCCCCGGTAGAAGTACGAATCGATGTCCGATACGCCAACAGTGCAAAGGGTAATCTGTCATGCCAATCTCGATAATTCTCACTGTCTTAGCCAAGATCTTCTTAATATTCTTATTGGCCGCTTCAACAGCCCCATTCATTTGAGGGCGATAAGGGGACGAATTCAGATGCTTGATTTTGAACTTGTTAAACAACTCCTCAACAAGCTTGTTGTTCAAATTTGTCCCGTTGTCAGTGATAATTGTTTCAGGGACACCATAGCGAGCAATTATGTCACGTTTGATGAACTTCGCAACATTGTGAGCAGTGACACTTGCAAATGACATAGCTTCAATCCATTTTGAAAAATAGTCTATGGCCACTAAAATGAATCTATGCCCATTGGAAGCCTTTGGATTTATTGGGCCAATCACATCAATGCCCCACATTGAGAAGGGCCATGGCTCGGAAAACTGGTGCAGCACCGTTGGTGGAACATTTATCTTATCACCATGGACTCAGCAACGATGACAACTTCGAACATGCCGAATACAAGTCACCTTCTAGCGTGAGCCAATAATAGCCTAATCTCATGATCTTCTTAGCCATCATGTGTCCATTCATATGAGGGCCACATACTCCTTCATGAACTTCTTGCATGATTTGAGTAGCTTCAGCTGCACCCACACACCGCAACAAGATTGAATCATAAGATCTCTTGTACAAATTCTCACCACTAACAAAGAACTTTGAGGCCATCTTCATGATGTACTTCCTATCAGCTGGAGTACTTCCCTCGGGGAATCCTTGTTTTTGGATGTAGTTCATGATATCGTAATACCATGGTTTTCCGTCAGACTCCTCTGTCACCACCATACAATAAGCCGGTCTTGGCAGAACTTCTATCTTCAATGGCTCAACTTCTAATCCGTTAGTGACTTGCAACATAGATGATAAAGTGGCGAGTGCATCTGCAAATTGATTGTGAGACCTCGATAAGTATTCGAATGAAACTTCATCGAATTCCTTGATCAAATCTTCTAGGTACTTGTGATACGGGAGCAATTTAGCATCCTTAGTCTTCCATTCACCTACGGTCTGCAATATGATCAACGCGGAATCCCCGAACACTTTTAATTTGGCTACACCCATCTCAATTGCAGCTTGAAGCCCGAGGATGCAAGCTTCATACTCAGCTGTATTGTTAGTGCATGGGAATATTAGTTTCGCAGCTACTGGGTGATGCTGCCCGTCTGGGGATACCAAAACGCCCCCCGGTGCGAGAACCGCACAAGTTCACGCTCCATCAAAGAACATTATCCATGAATCTTCATTTATACTCAAGATACGGTCATCCAAGGAACGATCATCATTATTTGAGACTTCTGGATTCTCAGCCAATAAATCGGCGATCACTCGACCCTTAACCGACTTCTGTGGCATATATTGCACATCAAATTCCGAAGTCAAAATTTGCCACTTAGCCAACTTACCCACCAAAGTTGGCCGATCAAGTAGGTATTTGATAGGATCGTTCTCAGTTACAAAAAATGTCTGGTAATGCAGTGTATACTGTCTCAATCTATGTAACACCCACACTAGTGCAGCACAAGTCTTTTCTATATCAGAATATTTCAATTCTGACACGGTGAATTTTTTACTCAGGTAATAAATGGCTCGTTCTTTTTTGTCGACAGGACTTTCCTGTGCCAACATCGCACCCAAAGACTCACTATGAATGGTGAGATAGAGAATCGAGGATGCCCCGGTGATGGCGGGACAAGAACTGGCGGATTCATCAAGTATTGTTTTAACTTGTCGAATGATTTTCGACACTCATCATCCCAGTTGACTCGTGCATTCTTTTTCAGAAGCTTGAAGAATGGCTTGGCAGTTTCGGAAAGCTGGGAAATGAATCGAGCAATATAATTCAATCTGCCCAAAAGACTTCGGACTTCTTTCACTGTTGATGGAGGCTGCAGCTCACATATGGCTTTAACTTTAGCCGGGTCGATCTCAATCCCTTTGCTATTCACGATAAATCCAAGTAATTTACCGATCTTTGCTCCAAACACGCATTTAGTGGGGTTTAGACGAAGCTTGAACTCACGGAGCCGCTCAAACAACTTCTTCAAGGTCTTAACGTGGCTTTCTCCGGAGTCGAGTCTTGGCGATCATATCATCAACATAAACCTCGATCTCTTGATGCATCATGTCATGAAATAGTGCTACCATAGCTCGCTGGTAGGTTGCCCCTGCGTTCTTGAGTCCAAAGGGCATGACCTTATAATGAAAGGTTCCCCACGGAGTGATAAATGCAGTTTTCTCTTTGTCTTCCTCCTTCATCCTTATCTGATTGTACCCAGAAAAACCATCCATAAATGAGAATAGTTCAAATCCGGCAGTACTATCGACAATGACATCTATGTGAGGTAGCGGGAAATCATCTTTTGGGCTAGCCTTGTTCAAATCCCGATAATCGACACAAACTCGAACCCGACCATCCTTCTTCATCACCGGCACGATGTTTGCTACCCATTCAGGATATTGCGAGACCTCAATGAATCCGACTTTCAAAAGCTTCATCACTTCTTCTTCTATCCTCTTTGAGAGTTCGGGTTTAGTCCTCCGCAACCTCTGCTTCTTAGGTGGCACGTCCGGATTAATAGGCAAACAGTGTTCCACAATTGACGGGTTTAACCCAGGCATATCAGCGTAGGTCCACGCAAATATGTCTTGGTATTCCTTCAATAGTTGAGTCAGGCGCTTGGCTTCATCTTTGGGGAGATTTGCTCCAATTTTCACCTCCTTGGCTTCTTCAATATCACCTAGATTAATAGTGATAGTTTGCTTGGTCGTAAGAGCCTTGGTTTTTTCATGTTGTTCCCAAATTCGTTGCACGTCAATGGAATCTTCGATCGAATCTTCAAGATCATCATTATCAGCACTTATTACATTAGATTGGACCATTTCCACACCCTTGCATGCTATATGATCATCCCTGAAACATGAAATAGAAAGGTCAAAAAGACAAACGGGGTAAATAGAAGCAGCTGTAGCTTTACCGGTTGTACCTCATATAAAAATACTTTTTTGTGAAATTTTTTTGAAACTCTTTTGCAAAAGTATTTTTGAAACATTTTGACATGAGAAAGCATGATGAAGCCCAGGCCTCAGAATTCTCCTTAGATTTTGATTTTGTTTTATCGGCTGGATATCATCACCGGCCGGTTTGGTGTACCTCATCATGCCCTCAAAATAAAACTTGCAATTTCATTGACATTCATCAATTAATTACAATTTATTGAATGGAAAATGCAATTCAAGTCCTAAGAAGAAAGTGAAAAAAAAAAAAAAAAAAAATTGAAAACAAACCCTAGAAAGCAATAAAAATTCCCACGCGGGGACTCGTACAAAAGTGATAAACGGGTTACTCTTGTGGGCTAGGGCCCATTTCTTCCAGAGGCTCTCCATCAATGGGTCCAATGAAGAGGTCATCGAACAAGCTTGAAATTCCTTCTAGGGTGTCGTCAGAGTTTTCCGTCTTTGAAGGCGTTGGATCATCCATGCCATCCCATCCACTTGGAACTATGTTGCGGGCATCAAAGTAAAAACTGGGAGGAGCCGAATACTTCACCATATAGTCGAACTTCCCACTTGGCTGTCCGAGAGTATCCATCACTTCAGCTTCATCTTGCATCATAATTGGAGGACCAGGGAACGTCTCATGAATGTTTGGAGGTGGTAAATTTTGCCTCCTCGCCCTTGCTCGGGTGGCGAGTTATGCCTCCCCTGTCTTTGCCTTCCAAAACTTCCTTCACCTCTTCCATGGTACCCTAACCCAGTAGAACGGGACCTCTGAGGGGCTTCAATGGGGTTTCGAATGCCCTGGCCATTTCTTCCAAGCCCATTGCCAGGGACGAAACCATTCCCAACCATTACTCTTCCTACCATGAGGGCAGCATCTGAAACCTCAGGAGTGGGGGGCGATGAACCTCGAGAAGCATGTATGGTAGACACTAACTCAAATGAGTGGTAACTTGATTCGAGTTTAGAATCCGGCTCTACATAAGGGATAGCCGTCTCGTGATAAATCCGGTGGTCTTCTTCACCATACACAGTGACCAGCTTCCTTTCGATCACAAATTTTACAGCCTGATGTAGACTTGAAGGGACCACCCGGCGGGAGAATGTATCCGAGGACGACCTAGCAAAAAATTGAACCCGGTAGGGATATCCAAGATTGGAAAGGAATGTTGAAGACGACCGGCCCTATTTGCACGTCAAGGTTAATTTCCCCGATCACCTCCTTCTTTGTTCCATCAAAAGCTCTCACAGAAGTCTTCGCAGCATGTATCTTGGACGGGTCTACCTTGAGGCGATGAAGAGTGGCCAATGGACATATGTTTAGGGCGGACCCATTATCGATGAGCACTCGGGACACATGAGAAACCTTATGCTTAACAGATATGTAGAGTGCTTTATTATGCCCCCTACCCTCAAGAGGGAATTCCTCATCAGAAAAAGCGATCATGTCCTTAAGAAGGACCGATCCCACAAAATCCTCCAGTTTATCTGCCTCAACTGTTTCGGGTACACGAATTTCACTAAGAATCTTCATCAGCGACTTTTGATGCACAGAGGAGGTTTGGAGGAGCTCGAGCAAAGAGATCTGAGCAGGCATCTTTCGCAACTGATCAACGATATTATACTCACTTGCTTTAATCACGACCCAAAATTCCTTAGCCTCTTCGTCGGTGACGGGCTTTGCGGTTGAGCATTATTTTGAGCATAGGTTCGACCGGACCTTGTAACGAGGTCAACATCTAGGTCATAAGACCAAGGTACGCCTTATTGTTGACATACTCATATGGTTGAGGTATCTCGATCACAATCTCCTCATCGCCTGCATCTTCCGGTGGGGGCATATCTGCGAGTGATGGATCTACTTCTTCCTTACCATCATCGAGAGCAGCTGCTCCTCCTCCCAATCGATGATGATATGGGAAATAGTGGAAACCACACAATTATGGTCAGCATACACGATAATGCCGTCATCTACCATTTCGGCAATTCTTTCCTTCATCAATGATAGGGGAACATCTTCATGATCTGAATAATATCCAGCTCTCACCAGTCCATTGTAGGCATCTGCCACACGCACCTTCAAGTTCTTGATCTGTCTAACTTCAGGTTCTAAGATAGCATTCACCGTACCCTCATGCTCTGGTAGCGGATTTTTCTGGACATTTGGCTGAGCAGTTTGGAATGAAAATGCTTTCGTGTCCAGTAGACTCTGGATCCGGTGCTTAAGGGTGAAACATTCATCAGTTGAATGTCCCGGTTCACCGTTGTGATAGTCACACTTCTTTGTTGGGTCATAACTGCGAAGGCTTTCGCGGTTGGGGCGTTTTGGTTCATTAGTAAGCAAACCTTTCTTTCTGAGGATTGTCAGCACTTGGGATGGAGACCCAGGGAGAGGAGTGAATTGCCTCCTATTATTCGCTTGGGCAAATGATTGACGGCCAGCAGTTTGTGGTTGTCTTGGATTCATTTGGATGGCCGGGTCACGTTTGACATTCTCTTGGTTAAAAGCCACATTCACATCCACAGCCGCTTCCTTCTCCTTCTTGGCAGTGAATCTTTTACTAGATGGCTCGAAACCATCCTTCCCTTATCCCCATCTCGATTTGCTCTCCTACGGAATAAGGCGATTGAAGCTTTCGACGTATGTACTGGCCATCCGGTTACGAAACTCAGAAGGGAGGGTCTTCACAAACAACTTCATCAGCTCCTTATTGGTAGGCTCAGGAGTAATTTGAGCCGCCAAGTTTCTCCATCTCACAGCATATTCTTTAAAGGACTCACTCCTTTTCTTTTCCATACGCTCCAAGTCTTCTCGGGAAGGTGCAATGTCCATGTTGAATTTGTACTGTTTGAGGAACGCATCAGCCACTTCATTCCAGGTGCCGAGGAGGTTCACATTTTTCATCACATACCAGTTCAGAGCGGGCCCAGTCAAACTTGCATGAAATGATTGGATCATGAGAGGCTCATTCTTGACATACTGGGCCATGCGTATGTGGTACATCTGCAAATGAGCCTTTGGGCAGGAAGTACCGTCATACTTCTCGAACTCCGGCATTTTGAATTTTTTTGGCATTTGGACTTTCTCGTACACGGACAAGTCGAACGGGAGTGAACTCTGTGACTCCTGCAATTGTTTCATCTTTTCCTCCAATTTCGCAAAGCGTTCATCTTGCTCCGTCTTAGGGATGCTTTGATAGGCTTAGCTTTTTCCACATTGATCGGGAATGGATCATCTTCTAGCCCGGGCATGTCATCCTCACCCGTTTGGGCCTTGTTTGCCGGCTTCGGGGACTACTATCTCGGGAAGAGCGGTGTGCAGGCCGCCGGATTCGCTTGAAGAGCGGGTGCATTTCTTGGATTCACTTGGAGGGATTGAATTTGGGCTGTTACGAGCTCCATAGAAGCAACTAACTGTTGGAGTTGACTTTCCATAGCGGAGACACGATCACGGATTTCGGTTTGTTCGGCCATTCTAGCCCTTAATCGTGTGATAATGGGCGAACGTGGCGGATCCGTTATAACCTAAAATAAGAAATGAACAAAAATAAGCATTCTCATATGAAAATACGTCGATCCATGGCAATATTCTAGAACTTTATTCATCAATGGAGCTTTTGACAAACCTATCGAAATAGAAATTCAAAACGTCCTAAACAAATGAACTAGGAAAGTAAATGACTCAAACTTCCTAATCTAAAACTGAAAATAGCAAGATTGATTCAAGCATTTCATTTAGCTTGATCAATATACACTCGGGACACCATTCGGCGCAAACGTTTATTCTCCTCTTGAGCTTTTTCAGCAACTCTTTTGAGGCGTTTATTCTCAGCTCGATTGGTGATCTTCAACGGCGCCTCCGGTATCTTTGGAAGCAGCTCTTCGGGAATCTTGTGTTGTTGGATATACTTAATCGAGGCATAGTACCTCCCTTCCCTGCCTTTCAACTCCTCCTCGGGCCATTTGAGTTTTCGTGGACGGCACATGTCCCACATCGATTTGATGGTGAGGATGGAATCTTCATGGTCTCGGCTTCCATCAACGAAACTAACTTGGAGTGGATCCGCTTGTAACGCCGGGGAAGCTCTTGTACGACTTGATACGACGAGTCACTCTAGCCGGATAATACTCCAATGCTCCGGTGAATCCCAATAGAGGGATTGGGCCAACTCCTCCACACGAGAGTCTCGCTACCCGAACTTGGAACCATTTAGCATGCCATAGGAAACCCTTGGAAGTTGGTTTTTCATGAAAGCTAGCCACCTAGAATAATGATAATCTGGTGCATGTTTTTGGTTGTTCTCAAATCTCATAATAGGGTGATTAGAATCACTAACATGATGTATAGTCATTGAACCACCAAATCCCTTTAAATGAGAAAGAAACCAGATTTGTAAAAGTTTAGGAGAGGAATGGAGAGTCTTATCGCCACCTCTTTTGAAACGAGTGAGAGAAAGAAAAGTTTCGATCAAGACAGTGTTTACAAAATTTTTTCCTTCTAACACTTGCCTAACTAATTGAACAATCAAAGGGTTAATAGCATTCTTGCGGTAAGGAAATACTATAAACCCAAAGAAAGCCAAGAGGAAAATCCTACGCATTTGAAATGAGGTGCCTTTTTCAAAACATTCTTTCAAAAAGATAAAGGACACGCATTACGGTGGGCCTTTAAAATCTTTCTTATATCATCTTCTTTAATTCTCAGAAAATCCGATAAAGTCATAATAGGATCTATTCCGATAGGCGGACTGATCAATTCAGCTTTTAAGGACTTCCCTATGGCGATGCTATATTCTTCCAAGGTGGGAGTGAGTTCATGCTTACCGCCGAAGATGAAGGTAGAAGTCTCGGGGCACCAACAGTGGGCGAGTGCTTGGACGAGGCCGCCATGGATGTTGATACGCAGCAGTGGAATCAATCGACCAATATGTGACTCAACAAATTGACGGCTATTCTGATCTAACTGGTCCCACCAGGTGCTAAGCTCCTCCTTCGGAGGGAGAATAATCCGAATGTCCGGTATCCCCATTGTATATTAATCAAAGCTTAGGACAATCCTAATGCCATGGACCAACAAAAATAATGTGACAAAGTAAGTAAATTGCAAAGGCAAAAATTAGAGAACTTACTTTACCAAGAAAAATTGACGGCAATCACATAGACATGCGTATGGTAAGTGGCTCGATTTCTAGTCTATAAGGCTTATCAAAGTGAAGCCACAATGATGATCAGACCAGCCACGGGCTTGTGGACTATGTCGGGTCCTCATGACTCCGGCTTGGTCAAAGAGCCGACCCAGGGTCGCGGGCATGCGGACCGAGGTGGGTATTCTTGACACCATGAAAGAAACTTCGGGATTGAGATGGGCGACTCGTACCGCGAGCATGCGGTCGAAGTGGTATCCATCTCAATACCATCCTAAATAATCCTATGCGGCCCAGGTCCGGCGGCAGGTTGTGTGTGCAAAGTGTAGTGATAAATGCAAAGCATGCATATCAATTTAAATCAAACAACACTTCAAAAAAAATAGAATAAACCATACATTCCTAACTCCAACCTGCAAGGCAAGAGTTAGCAATCACTTCCCCTTATACCTCCCAATCTGCAAAAACATTTAACACCTTAAATGTTAGGGACGTACCTGGGATCCTCGCTGCCAAACAAAAACATTTTTAAAAAAAAATAAAATTGGCCTAAGTCCACTAAGAGTTTCGACTCATGTCCCCAGTGGAGTCGCCAAGCTGTCGCGACCCAATTTTTCGGGGTTTGGACCACCTAAAACTAGGTTAATGGATTACTAAGTCTTTAAGCTTAACTCGGACTCTCCCAAGCCCATACCAATTCGCAACTTAGGTTTGAATTCTTAACATGCAAATGATTTTCAATCAGGAGTCGCCACTAATCTATTTTTGGTGGGTCGATTAGAAACCCAAGTAAAGTAACGGGAAATTTACTTTACTCCTACGAATCAGAGATTTATGAGTTCGGGGACTTGATTACACTAGACTATACTAGTGCCCTTTCGGTACCTTTTTATTTCATTTTCAAAAAAAAGTTTGGCAACTGAATTGATTTTAATTTAACTTTCTAACATGTGAGGTGATCATACATGTGCGCATATCACCAATTTAACACTTAAGAAAGCAAATTAAATAATGCAAAACATACCTAGAAGCAACGAAAGCATCTGCATTGTTAAATCGAAATTCACATCAAAACCCTAGATATGATTTCTAATTAACACGCAATTTCAATTTTTGTTTTCACTTTATTTAATGAAAATGATGACTTATGCAATGCATGTCACTATTCTAACAATGAAATAATATGATAACATGACAAAAATTGTATGTCATAAATAAGCATGCAATTTATTCTAAAGCATGAGATGAATTTATTCTAATTCTTTTATATTTTCCATGGAATTTGAAATTAAAGAAATGCAACAATTAAATATGCAATCTAAATTAATTAAATGACCTAATTCTAATGACAGGTAATGTGATGCAATGACATAATAAAATGACACGCAACATACAATTTAGTATGTGAGTTATATGTCACGCGACATTTATTAAATGACTTAGTTTAATGACGAGGAAGTTCTAATTAAATGAACCTAATAAGAACTAAATGACGTGCATTTGATATTTCTATTTAAAAATGCAAAAATGATCTAACTAGATTAAAATTCTATCTAATTTAAACTAAGGATCAAGTCACATTAAATCCTAATTTAAATTAAGATATTATCTTAATCTACCATGCAATTTATCTAATATGCGATGATATGGCATGGCGACATGTTTTAAACCATATGAATAAAATTCTCTATGATCTCTTAATGAACATGCAATTGTTATATGCAATTTAAATTAACCAACATGACTAAATTCTAATGACATGCAATGCAATGCAATGACGTATAAAATTATTTCAGTTAAAATGATATGCAACATTGCAATTTAATATGCGAGTTATATGTCAAATGACATTTATTAAATGGCCTAATCTAATGACGGCAATTTCCAATTAAAATTGAACCTAACAATAGTCACTAAAATGACGTGCATTTCATGGACTTAATCTTATATGACATGCAAATGACGTTTTTAATTTTAAAAATGCAATCTATCCTAGAAATTGCAACTAATTTATCCTAAGACAAATTTTATGAAATTTGAAATGATCTAGCTAGATTAAGATTCTATCTAATTTAACTTAGGGATTAAGTCATATTAAATCCTAATTTAAACTAAGACATTATCTAAATCTAAAATGCAATTTATTTTTAAAAAAATGATCTAAATTTAAAATGAGATATGCAATCACAATCTAATATGCACAATGATTTTTTTTATATTAATTTCGAAATTAAAACTAATACATAACTAAAATGCAATTCAAATAAAAACTAACAATCTAAATGAATGCACTTTCTTTTTTTGATTTTTTTTTTATTTAAAAAAAATTCATAATAAGATTGCAATCCTAACATGCAAGATAACAAAAACAATCCTAATCCTTATTCGGATTTTTATTTGATTTTCTCATTTAAAAATTCGAAATCAGATCGCGATTTTAATTCTAAGACTAAGAATAACCCTAATTTGATTTTTTTTTTATTTTTTTTCTCTTATAAAAATAAAATTGATCTAAACACACGATATCAAATCAAGCCAGACAATATTGATATCCAAAAATTGGCGAACCATATCTCGCGCATGAGATCGGGTTGACCAATTTTTATTTTAAATCGCGAATCGAATCTCGGGCTTGAGATTGGATTGTCGATTTTTGTAAGAGATTGCGAGTCGGATTTCGGGCGCGAAAATCGGACTGTCAATCTCTTATTTGAGGGGCCAATTCATGTTGGAATATCAATTATATAAATTTCACTAAAACAGAATATTAAAAAAAAAATAAAAGATAAAAGAAAAGAAAGACTACCTAATCAGATTTTCTTTTTCTTTTGTTTTTCTGTTTTTCTTCTTTTCCAGGCACTGCTTGTGGATCTCCAAGGGCAGCGGGTTGATCGGTCCGGCAAAGGTGAACTCCGGCGAGGGCGGCAGCAGGCACGGCTGGTCACGGGTGCTACAATGGCGTCGCTCGGACGGGGAGCAAGCTCGGAACGGCGTGCAGGGGCGGAGACCGACTCGGCGATGGGCTGTTACCGGCGTCGTGGGTCGTCGCAAGGGTGCAGTGACCGGCGCAAGGGCTTGGGTGGCAGGAGGCCGTCGGAATCGCGAGATCCGAACAGGCGGGCCGGGAGCGAGAGGACTCGGGTCGTGGCTCGGCAAAGCAACTCAGGTGTCGGCACTTGGGCGGCGGGGCACCGGGTTCTTGGACCTCGGGGCGCGGCGTCGGCTCCGAAGGTGGGGATCGGGTGGCACTCCGGCGTCACGAACCAACAAGTCGTGGGCGAGATCGGCGCTCCGGTGCGGAAGATCGGGCTCCGAACGGGTGTGGGGACCGAGCCGAGGGCGGTGATGGCGCGGGGCGGTGAAGACGGCTTGGTTGTGGCACGGCTCGGGCCTACTCGCGAAGGGTGGAGCGTCAAGGCTTCGGTTCGTCGAGGATGGAAATTTCAGAGGAAAGAAAGGCTACGAATTTTGGGGAAGATGATGAACAGTGAGGGTCACATCACCTTTGCCTTTTGTCTTTTCTCCTCTCTCTCTCTTTCTCTCTCTTTCTCTCACGTTCTGACTTTTCTCTTTCTCTTTTTTTTCCTGCAGTTTTTCTTTTTGCAGAGACCTTTCTCTTGACCTTTTTTCTGAATTTTTTTTCAAAGAAGCTCCCCCTCTTCCTCGTACACGGTTGCTTTTATAGGGGGTAGAAGATAAACCCTCGATTTCCCCTCAAAATCTATATCCGCGATACATCTTCACCAACCGATAATTATTGATAAGAATTCCAGATCAAGATAAATATTTTCTCAAAATCCAAATCTCACAAAAATATTTTTTCACACATGTGCCATATCCAAAGATTCATATTCTTAAAATTTCAAAATTTCTATTTTTCCAGGAGATAATTAAAAACATGGGCTTGGACCAACGAGCTCACTTCATGGGCCGATCCATCTAATTTGAATATGTCCACCATTGGTCCAATATAAAACGCCAATTAAAATAAAATAATAAAAATGCATCTAAATCTAAACGGACCGTCAAAATCTAGGTGTCAACAATAGTATATGCGACTTTTCAAATATAAATTTGAAAATAATGCTAAGAATCAAATATATATATTAAAAAAACCAAACCCTTCGTCGATATTTTTTTAATTTTGTTTTGTTTAAAAATGAAAAAAATAATGTATGCAACTTTTTAAATATATATTTTGACAATAATGCTAAAAAAATCAAATATATAATTTTTTTAAAAGACCAAAATATATTTAATTTTTTTAGCATTTATATATATTTGATTTCTTTAGCATTATTTTGGCATTTAAAAAAATAATAACGAGGGCAAAATTAGAAATTTAAAGAATGAGTGAGGATAGTTTTGGAAGAAAAAAATAAGTTTCAGCATTTGGCCAAATACTGAAAATTCAAAACTAATCCCTACTAACATTAGGACTTCAACTTTCCTAATGTTAGTTTTCATTTGAAAGATTCTTCAAAATGGCTAGCAAACGATCCAGTATTTCTCCAATGAGCTTTAGAGGCTGAAAGCCCCCTGGGAATGCTCAACCAAAGGCACCCTATAAAGAGAGAAAGAGGTTTTTCATGGATTTCCTTAGGATTTATATCGTAGCGCCTAATTTGGAAACTTTCAATACTGTGATTAAGGCATTCTCAGAGTCCGGGTCGACGAGTTCGGCGTACTCGACGCTGGCTGAGATGGATAGGAAGGGGTTTAAGCCCAACGCAACAAGTTTGGGAACATGTTGGCTGGGCTTTATAAGGAAGAGAAGTACGAAGACGTTGGGAATGTTTCGGAATTGATGCAGAAGTACGGGGTCTCTCGGGGGGTTAGTATTTATAATATCAGGATTTAGAGCTTGTGTAAGCTAAGGAAGTCGGATGGGGCGAAGGTGTTGCTCGACGGGATGTTGACGAGGGGGATGAAGCCGAATATGGAGACGTATGCCCATTTGACTCATGGGTTTTGCAATGAAGAAAGGAACGACGAAGCGAAGAAGATGTTTTAAGAGCATGGTGAACCACGATTGCCGGCCCAACAGTGATTGTTATTTCACCTTCATTCACTATCTTTGCAACGGAGGGGATTTCGATACCGCTTTGCAGATTTGTAAGGAGAGCGTGGAAAAAGGTTGGGTTCCGAATTTCGGAAATATGAAGTCACTAGTCAATGGGTTGGTGAGTATCAATAAGGTCGATGAGGCTAGGGAGCTTATTACGCAGGTGAATGAGAGGTTTTCTAGAAATATAGATTTGTGGGATGAAGTAGAAGCTGGCTTACCTCAGTAATGAAGATAAGATAGTTTGTTGTTTTCATTTGGTTTCAATAAGAGCGCAGCTTGATCTAAAATGGGCAAACATTGGTATCATGGAAGGCGGGTTTTACTTTTTTTCAAAATCAATCAACTTTGGCAATTCTGGAATGAAAAGGCTGCCTTAAGTAACGAGGGCTTTAAAATTCTATCGGACATCCTCTTATTATTCATTAGGTTCCAGTTACTCTCAATGTTCAGACTAGGAGCACATATAAGGTGAACCTACTTTGGTGGAGATATCTTACACCTCTCTCTTGGTGCAGGTTCAAGTAGCAGCCTCCTTTGAGCCACCTACCGTGAGTCTTAGAGCTACTCTCTCCGGTTGGTTATTCACTGTTGGGTTAGGGTAGCTGGGGATTTCCATGGTAAGTTTTTCCAATGGAATAATATGCCATATGTTGCATCAATCTAAATGATGATATTGTTATTTGCTATTTGTGTCAATTGACATGTGATTGTTATACTCTGAACCTTCCATTAAATCAAAGTCACCTTGTCTTGAAGGATAACCGATGCTACCTAAGGCTTTTGTCTTGATGCATGCCTTAACTAGTTCGTGGCCAAATCATGGCATGTTTATGAGGGATTGTCAAATCTTTTTAGTGGATATTTTTCGACCACATTTGCCAGAATTAAGTGCATTATGAGTACTGCTGGGGTAAATCATCGACTGCTTTACTGCTACCAAAGGTGCCAATGCAATGCCCGTTCTTTGTTTATGGCTTATGTTATTTAATTGCTAAAAATGAAAGATGCAGTATGCTCTTCTGAGTCTGTACTGTAAATGCATCTTGTCCTAGTAATTCGATCACCTCTTGCTTCGTATATTGAATTAGAGGAGGATGCTTGTGAATGAAGATTGCTTTGGTCAGTGGATGTCCTCTTCTTCTGGTGATTATAACAAAAAGTTTTTGTCGGGTGCTCTTTTCTCGAAGTACACAGCGTGGGGCAGTTCATAATTGATGCTCTTGACATGAGAAATCACCCATTGTTTACCAGCGAACTGCAAAACATTGTAAAGTTTACAGACTTCCAGGCGTTACAGCTTTCACCAATCTTTTGGCTGCAAATGCGCCTTCGGATAGTTACTTTTCAGCAGGGTTCGTCTTGAATTTTTCACTTTCATAAGCACCATTCATGCTTTATAATCCAGAAAATTCCTGATACATGCTTCCTTCTTTTACATCTCTCTCTCTCTCTCACAAAAAAAAAACGCATGTATTCTCATGCAATGAGTGGACCACTAATGTGTACTTCACTTTGCGAAACATCGTAATGAGTGTCATGGTAGGGTTGTGATTTGATTAAATACCATCGGGCTTGCGATATAGATAATTTTACCCATGCTTTCTGTGCTGAAATGAAGAATGGGAAGAGACTGCCCTGTCTCAATAAGAGATGACAACATAAACAATCCATGAATTTTGATTTGACATGTAATTTTGTCTCTGAATTTTTTATATGTGAAATGTGATTTTTGAACTAGTAATAAATTTTCAATGTGGTTTTTCTCTTGGCTCAAATGACATGCTTGAATGATGAGTCAGCATGTCTATCATTTAAACCATTTACTTTAGAAAAGGAAATAAGCAAATGACGAACTTCAAATATTACACATGACAATTTCTTTCCTTAATTTGAGACAAACGATATAGGTGGACAATCCATGCAAAACCCTTTTTAAGATCCACCGTTCAAATATAACATATTGGAAGCCACACAAAGATTCCATTAACTGGAATTACCAAAAGAACAATAGTAGATATCTTCATATAGTTGAAAGACTAAATCGATCTTTTACTAATAGTTCAGGAGTCACATTAAAGAAATTTAATATTTAGAGATGACATTGCACATTGGACCAAAGTTCAAAGACTACATCAAGCAAATTAAAAGTTCAGAAATCACGTCGCCTATTAAACCAAAGATTAAAGATCATCTATGTCATTTTCCCTTACAATAACTTTTCCGCATTATCTCAATCTTATGATCACATCAGCTCCTTCACTTCTAAGCAATTTTTTTTCCTTTTTAATTTCAGCCGAAATAACATGCTCAAGCTCATTGCTCCTCCAACTATGGTTGTCTCCTCATTGATGCTGCAAAATTGCCTGAGAGTATTCCATACCATACTAATAAGCTCTAGCGATGACAAAGTAATGGAATCCCAAAAGCACATGCACACTCTTCGTCCTTATGCTCTCAAATCACGAAGAAATCAGTGATGCATCGACATCGTGACAAATTGGGATCTTCCATGAAGTTCGGTACTGTTTCTTCACAAGCTTCCAAAGTTGTCTTGAAGGCTTTTTAGTCTCGTCGGCAGCCATCACAATCAGATTCTGTCAACTGTCCCCTTTCCACATAGGGCCTCGCTATCCATCAAGAAAAATGTTCATATCTTCACATAAAGAATAGTTTGCAAGTAGAACTGAAAAATTCTACTTGCATATAGAGGCCGGCCCTTTCTTCCCTCCCTTTATTTATGTGCCAGAACGATATCCTTCACATATTCCGAACTAGGCTGCAAAGCCGATCAGTGCGACACCTAAGATGCTCAACAATTTCAACAGGCTACATTAAGAACCGTTATAGAGCAAAGATTTGCATCTATAACCCTGGATTATATGGAAACTGCCATGGATTCCATGATGCAATATGATACACCAAATTTACCTGATGTTCCTTCTCCAATCTCCGATGAAAGGACTCCAATCGAACGGGACATATCTATTTCTTCTCACATCACAAAGATAAGTGTGTACATCAAGAGCATACAATTCACTGATCTTAGGTTTTCATCTGCCATGATCCTAATATTTGCCAAAGACAAATGGTGAAGATTGTTTAGTGGTAAAATTTCAGGAAGGAACTCGAGGATTCCCCAATAGTCTAAGAACTCATAGTTCAGCCATAGCCCTGCACTTAAAATGAAGGGCCACATTAAATTAATTCAAGTTGCAATGTCACACACAAAGAAATACGAGTTGTTCTCATATCCAGAGAAGGAAACAAAAGCATGAAGTAGTCAAGTGCATGAATTTGCAAATAAACTATCCTGAAATCAAGAAGAGGCCATGACCAAGCTTGTTGTGCTCTAACAACGACGCTACGAGTTCCATGTATTGTCGCAATTCTACTGCTTACAGTGAACAACCAAAATGACTAATGATGAGCCAAAAGATCACCTTAAGTTCTTTGTAATGAATTTTACCATTCAGAACATGTAAGAGAAAACAAGCTATTAGTTTTGCCACCTGAACTTGGTGAACAACTTTTAGCTGTGACGATCATACCTGCTGCCTAAGTTTTGCGGAGGCTTCACATAATCTACTCAAAACAGAGGTTAGGAGCTTCTATGGTAGACCTTTTGGAAAGCATTCAGCTCCTATGTCGTCATCCGTGGTTTCTGCTCAAGAGAGCCCTTGTTTTAGTTTGTCATGCACGGAATTTGTTCACATTGAAATCCTCTATTGGATAGGAGCTTTGAATCTGCATGATTTGAACTTTTGGGAAATTGTGTTAGCTTGTTAAGTCTACCTGGAGTTGTCTAATGTTTATTTAGTTTCATTCTGTCAGCTTTGACTCCTGAGTACTAGCTAGAGCCATGGATAAAAGACGAGCTCTTGTGATAGCTGGGCCCGATAACTCTAAAGGAGAGTGTGTTGGTAGATGTGAAAGATTGTGTGATCTCCCTAATCCCTTACTCCATCACATACTTGACTTCCTTCCATTGAAAGAACTCATCAGAACAAGTGTCTTGTCGAGTAGGTGGAGGTCCTTGTGGGCATCCCTTCCCAATCTTGTGTTCGATGAGTTGAGATTACCCGATAGAAGGCGTTTCTTGCAATACGTGGATTGGGCATTGTCTTGTCGTGATTTATCCCATGTGAAATCCTTCTCTTTCCGTGCATCAAGACGCATATTCCATATACTCTTGGATAAACTTTGCCATAAATCGCAAGGTTCAAACTCTTGGAGTGAGCTTTGATTTGCCGATAATATCAATATTGCTGTACCTTCATATGTGTTTAGGAGCGAAACCTTGACAGAGTTTTATCTGGGAATAGAGGACCCTACTTTCTTCTATTTGTTTTACAGATCTTACATCTTAGTAGACTCACTTTTATGGATGACTGCTTTCAATTCCTTGCCTTGAGAACTTGTGTCTTTGGAATTGTTGGCATCTCAAAACCCTTACTGTTTCAACTCTGAATCTATTGAGCTTGTTTATCAAGCAAAGGACAACTAAACCTAAGCTCGAGCTCTTTAGCTATATTGGTGGGCACTTGTCTGAGTGTGCGATACGCGATACTTCTGTGCTACGTGACGCTCATTTGGTTTTGGGTGGTCCGGCCAAGGGGATTTATGCTTCCCGTGCACATAAGCTTTTAAAGGATTTGTCTGCTGCAAAACGTCTTTTTCTGCATTACTACATTCTTTAAGGTATAATATCAATCTTATTTCTTGTATTTTGGATCGAAGCATTACATTATATTTTGTCAGTCTAATTAGTGTTCTCTGGATATATTTTCAAGAGATCAATTTCTTCCCAGTCTTCTCTCGCCTCAACCTCTTGTCATTCGACGCTTATGATAGATTCCCTATCAATTCTTGCGATGCTCAACAACTGTCCTTGTTTGGTCAGGCTTTTGTTTTGTGAGGTAACTATTATGTCCTTCTTACTGTTTCCTCTTACTGAATCTTGTGATCAAATGTGGGAGTTGATTGTTATGTAATTATCAATTAGAGCTCCGTTGTGGACTCCAAAAACGATGAAGGAATATTGGACCCGGCACCGAGTGCTTCCAATTGTCGCTCAAGTTCATCACGATTGAAGAATTTGATGCCACCGATAACCAACTCTTAGCCATGACGATCATACTTGTTGCCCAAGTTTTGCAGAGGCTTCACATAATCTGCTCAAAGCAGAGGCCAGGAGCTTCTGTGGTAGATCTTTTGGAAAGCGTTCAGCTCCTTCCTAAAAGCTCAGATCAATGTTTCATTTCGCTATCCCCTATGACTTTTAGCACAATCAATTAATTGATAAGACTCTTGAGATAACTAGATTACAACTTCTTGAGAAGCTATACCTAACTATCAAATTTTTTAGCTCACAAGTTCAAGTGGCAAAACTAATAGCTTGTTTTTATCAAAGTATAGCTTCTCAAGAAGCAATAGTCTAGCTATCTCAAGGGTCTCATCAACTAACTAAATGTACTAAAAGTCATAAAGGGACAGCGAAATGAAACATTGATTTGAGCTCCTAGGAAGGAGCTGAACGCTTTCCAAAAGGTCTACCACAAAAGCTCATGACCTCTGCTCTAAGCAGATTATGTGAAGCCTCCGCAAAATTTGGGCAGCCCTAAGTATGATCGTCATGGCTAAGAGTTGGTCATCAGTGGCATCAAATTCTTCAATTGTGATGAACTTGAGCAACGACTGGAAGCACTTGGGCGCCAAGTCCAATATTCCTTCATTGTTTTTGGAGTCCACAACCAAGCCCTAATTGACAATTACATAAAAATCAACTCTCGCATTTGATCACAAGATTCGGTAAGAGGAAACAGTAAGAAGAACAGAATAGTTACCCTACAAAACAAAAGCCTGACCAAACAAAGACAATTGTTGAGCATCGCAAAGATTGATAGGGAATCTATCATAAGTGTCGAATGACAAAAGGTTGAGGCGAGAGAAGACTGGGAAGAAACTGATCTCTTGAAAATAAATCCATAGAACACTAATTAGACTGACAAAGAAAAATGCAATGCTTCGACCCAAAATACAAAAAATAAGATTGATATTATACCCAAGAATGTAGTAATCCAAAAAAAAAAACGTTTCGCAGCAGATAGATCCTTTAGAAGCTTATGTGCGTGGGAAGCATAAATCTCCTCAACCGGACCACCCAAAACCAAATGAGCGTCACGTAGCACAGAAGCATCGCGTATCGCACACTCAGACAAGTGCCCACCAATATAGCTAAAGAGCTCGAGCTTATGTCTAGTTGTCCTTTGCTCGATAAACAAGCTCAATAGATTCAGAGCTGAAACAGTAAGGGTTTTGAGATGCCAACAATTCCAAAGACACAAGTTCTCAAGGCAAGGAACTGAAAGCAGTCATCCATAAAATGAGTCCACTAAGATGTAAGATCCGTAAAACAAATAAAAGAAAGAAGTGGGGTCCTCTATTCTTAGATGGAACTCTGTCAAGGTTTCGCTCCTAAACACACATGAAGGTACCACAATATTGATATTATCGGCAAATCAAAACTCACTCCAAGAGTTTGAACCTTGCGATTTATAAATTTATGGCAAAATTTATCCAAAAGTATATGGAAGATGCGTCTTGATGCACGGAAAGAGAAGGATTTCACATGGGATAAATCACGACAAGACAATGCCCAATCCACGTATTGCAAGAAACACCTTCTATTGGGTAACCTCAACTTATCGAACACAAGATTGGGAAGGGATGCCCACAAGGACCTCCACCTACTCGACAAGACACTTATTCTGATGAGTTCTTTCAATGGAAGGAAGCCAAATATGTGATGAGTAGTAGGGATCAGGAGATCACACAATCTTTCACATCTACCAACACGAAACTCTCCTTTAGAGTTATCGGGCCCAATTATCATAAGAGCTCGTCTTTTATCCACAGCTCCAGCTAGTACTCAGGAGTCAAAGCTGATAGAAGGAAACTAAATAAATATTAAACAACTCCAGGCAAACTTAACAAGCTAACACGATTTCCCAAAAAGTTCAAATCATGCAAGATTCAAAGCTCCTATCCAATAGAGGATTTCAATGTGAACAAATTCAGTGCATAAGAAACTAAAACAAGAGCTCTCTTGAGCAGGAACCACGGATGACGACACGGAAAAGATTCTTTACAATTCCAATATCCAACCAAAAGCAGCACAGAAACTTAAGGAACGATGAGTACAAGCTCTCATTTCAACCTCAACAGTATTAGTAGTTCACAGCGTGTTAACATCAAAATATAGCATGTGCATCTAAACATTCACACTCGTGATTATACATCCAACGTGCAAGCAAGCAAGGCACTAATTACACTAAAAGGTCAAGAGAAGAAACTTTCTAATCAAATTTCTACATTTGGGTCTCTGAGCCGGGTCTGGATAGGGACCGAAGCCAGGTCTCACTGGTCTGGGTACTCAGTCAGATTGAGCTCCGCACATGAGCCCGGCCCTCCTATATTCTATTCTAGACCCACATCCAGCCCCCCACTAATTCCTTCTCCCTCTTTTAGCCCACACCAATTTCTAAAACTCCAAGCCCAGTCGACCACCTCTTTCCTATTATTTGGCTAGCCCAACCCCAAGGCCCAGGAAAACCCTAAGTCTCGGCCAGCCCACACCCCAGCCCGTTCGTCCGCCCAGCCAAACCTCACCACCGGCGGCCATACTGACTAATGTCGCTAATCCTCAGGATCGGGACGTCGGCCGGAAAAACCACAACGAGCCAGTCACAACCGAGGCAGAGAATGCGATGAAAATCCCCAAGAACGCGCCTAACGATCATCAAGTACGCAGGAACGAACGAGAACGGGAGAATACCGATACAAATCTAATTCAGGCATTTCACCGAGCATGCGACATGCATCGACAGACAGAGAGACAGAGGAGCAAAACTCGCCGTTCGAGGCCCGAACGCGAACCAATACAGGAAGAAATGAAGAACAAGGATCCTCCGCCCCGGTCGAATCGGCTGACGGCCGGCCGCCCCAGCGTCGCCGAGCTCGGATCCTCGGAGGTGCGTAAAAGAGGACTCACCGGAGACGTGCATTGGTGTCTAGCTGACCAGAGATCGTCGGCGACGGAATCAGAATGCGAGCGCGAGCGCGAGCGAGAGCGAGAGCGAAACGCCTCTTTTGTCTGTCGTCGCTCTCTCTCTCTCTCTCTCTCTCTCTGCGTATTGTCTCTTTTTCCTTGCATTTTCTCTCGTACGAGCGAAGCGACGACCCGTGCGAGCTTCAGCGAGCGTGTGAGGAAGGAGAGGAAGTTGGGCTGGGCTGGGAGATGAAAGGAAAAGGGAGAAGCTGGGCCGAAAGAGGAATAAAGGGCCGGGCCCAGCGAAGAGAAAATAGGGAGAGCGGGACCTGGTCCCGGTTCGCCGGCACACCGTGCGGGCCGGTCCGTGGGCTCTCTCTCTCTCTCTCTCTCTCTCTCTCTCTCTCTCTCTCTCTCTCTCTATTAATTTTGCTATTTCACCTAATTGTCTCCTTTTTATTTTTTCGCACTCTTATGGCCCATTTATATTTCATGAGAAAATGACGATTGATCGGACTGGCAAAATAAGGGGTAAACAACCGGTCCTCTTTGATGGGGAGCTTGAACAGGGTTCCATTCAAAGATAAAAGGACACCTGAATTTTTTTCAATCAACGGGCTAGGATAGTATAAAGGCCAAGAGTGAGGAAAGAGGTCGGATGTTTCTTTTCTATATTTTCCCTTTTCTTAATAGAACTAAAACTAACTAAGCGTAAGGGATGCGTACCTTGTGATGGTTTTGAGATAGCCTTACTGTGTAAAAATGGTTTTGACCGAAGAACGACAGCCGTACCATGTAAAAATGGTATTCACACATCAATGATTAAGATTAACCTATCTCATTCAGGTTCAGTGAATAGAAAATGCTTTATCAAATAAACAAATCTACTCAATTTTAGAATTACCAATAAAAATCGGTTACTCTTAGGATCACTCTAAGGATCCATTTGTTTCATCTAAAATGAATGATTTACTAAAAATAATCATTTGTCTCGCCTATAAAAATAAATGAATGAAAAATATTTTTGTCGTTACAAAAATGTTTTAGCATAGATTGTTATTGATGATGAACACATATTCCGTTTACTAATTATTTCAAAATGATACAAGTTATTATTCAGAAAATGTTTTTCAAATCAATAATTTTTTTGCAAAACAAACGAAGCCTAAAAGTGAAATCAATTTAACATTAAAGTATTTCAAATTATCCAAATTTGTGTAACAAGTTGAACTAAATGGGATTTAGCCTTTGTTATTCAAATGATCGTCGCTCGTGTATCTCAACTAAAAACATGTCAAAATGACTTTCAAACCATCCCAAATTGGAAACATGTCAAGGCTTAATCCCCAATACTTCAGATTTTTTTTTCTCTAATATCACTTCATATGTGGTGATTCTTGAGTTTCTTATTATCCCAACAAGTGTCCCTAACAATCATCGGGGTGCAAATCCCTGCCCCTTGATGATCGTCGACTTCAAGAAAAAAAAAAAGGAAAATCTCGCCTATTAATGGGAAAGTCGTTAAAGTTTGATGTGCATATGAGTTATAAAAAAATGCAATGAGTTATCAGGTATGTCAGAAAAATTACCAAAAAAAAAATCATAACCCTATTATAATTATGTTAATTCAGTTCCAAATCTTCTTATTCTTTTTTTAATCAATTTAGTTCTAAAGCTTTTATATTACGATGTGAAAATGGTCGTGACCTAAGAACAACTGCCTTATAATATAAAATGGCCTATAACCAAAGCAAAGGTCTTACTTTATAAAATTGTCTTTGACTGAAGAAAAGGTCTTACAAGGTAGAAATGGTCCTGACCAAGGAGAGATAGTTTGGATTGCAACCAGCAAGCTAGTTGTATAATAGCTATGCTAAAGGATGAAGAAAACCACTCTACTTGCGGGGTTGATCGAGAAACCACCCCATTTAGGGGTTGAAGGGGATACTGCGACATTTGGGGAGTTCTTGTATCCTTTAGAGAGAATGCTTGAGATTTTGATGCAACATTTTAAAGTTCTGCACTTAAGGATCTGGGGATTACCTAAGGTTTTGACTCAGGTTTTAGAAATGCAAGGTTTTTCACTCAACATTTGGAATGCCTAAAACTTTTTATCAGGGTTGGGAATGCCTAGGGTTTTCGCTTAGGGTTTAGAATACCTAGATTTTTCACTCAGGGCTTTGGAATAGCTAAGATTTTTCACTCAATGTTACTTATATGATATCCCAAAATTTGGCCATTTTTGGAAATATATAAAATAATTATTTCACCAATGCACTGATGATTAATTTACCATAAACTGATCACTTATGAGTTAACTAATCTATTGGATGATGCCATAAAGGGGTTAAAGCGCCAAAATCCAGAGAATTTAATCGGGGTTGACCGGTCAACCATAAGGATCAACAAGAGTCAATACTACGCTGTCATAAGTCAATTAATTAATGAATATAAATCAGTTCGATGGACAATAAACCGATTTCCTAGACTATAGTTAGTTCGCAAGTGATTTCGCACAATTATTATACTTACGTCAAACAACGATATACTGATTTCCTATTAATTTTGTATTCCGTCGCGACCTACCCCTCGGGAGAGGGAATAGATTTAGGTGTATTGCCTAAAGGACAGGCCTAAGGCCCATGATTAAGGATGAGAGAGCATACCTCGCGTGACATTAAGGTATTTTTAAGAATTTTGCAAAAAAGAGTCGCCACTAGCCTATTAGGATTGACTAGAAACCAAGTGAAGTATGGGAATATACCTCACTTCATACGCAACCAAAGAATCTAAAGTCGGAGACTTAATTACACTAATTAAGCAATTAATACACTTTTAGTACCTAATCTTGTTCATTTTAAAATTAAAAAAAAAAAAGTTTTTGTCAAGCAGTTTGGATTGATTTTATACATATCCACTAACAGGTGAGATGATCATACGCACAATCATTAAAATAACAATTAGCAACCAAGGAAAGCGATTAAATAAATTGCATGAAAGAGCAAAAATTTAACATCAAAGAAAAAATAAATACTAATCCTAACTAGATTAAAGAGAAGCCAAAATCAACATATCAATATTGTGCATACAAAAGCATTTGTCCTAACGACAATTGAAACCTTAAGTAAAGCCCTAAAGGCTTGATCAAACTTAAACATAATTCTAAATTGAAATGTTTCCTATTTTTAGGAGAAAATTACTCCAAAGATTAATTTCAACTCTTTCGAAGAAATTTTAATTTTTAATTTTTCAAGATTTTCTTTATATTTTTATTTTGGTTTTAAAAAAGGAATTTTCAAATTTTCCAAAAAAAAAACTGAATTTTTGCAATTTTTAATTTTTTTAATTTGTTTTAATTAATTTTAAGAAAAAAAGTCGAATTTTTTTAATGTTTTCTGAGTTTTTGAATTTTCGCAAATTTTTTTTGAATTTTTATTATTCTCGAAATTTTTGATTTTTTTGAAAATTTTTAAATTTTTAATATTTAATATTATTATATTCTGAAAAAGGGTTCGGGCCGGGTAGGACCGATCCGCCCCGCTGATCCGATCCGAACCCAGGTCCGACCCACGTCGGATTAAAAAAAAAAGATCTGTTTTCTTAGTTTTAGTTTTTTTTTAATATATAATTTTTCTCTTTTTGTCTTTTTTCCCATTTTGTCGTTTTCTGCTGCTCCATCTCATTCTGCATAACACCCACTCCCACGTCTTTTCCTCCTTTTTGTCCATTTTATTTCTTTTCACTATGCCTTTTTTCATTTCTTTTTCTTTTCTTTTTATTTTGTTCTCTCTCCTCCTTGCTCCCTCTTTCTCTTTCTCTTTCTCGAAGGTTGTCTTTCTCCTTCCTCGCGATGCTCTTCCCTCCGAAGCCACTCCTGTAACTTTTTCCAGAACAAGGGGAACTCGACGCAATGTCTCTCCGGTCGTCGTCCATCGCTACCACAGAAACACGTCCACCCGCCAGTCGCCCATTTCAACCATCACCAACCCCCGCCGGCCACCTATTCCGGTGGCCCCTCCAAAATTTCGCGACAACCCATACGGAAACGACATTTTTTTTAAAGAAAAAAAACAAGTAACCCAGTGAGCAACAAGCAAGAATACATATCAATAGGTAAGAGCAGTCTAACTAACACGACCTCGAACCGCTAGAATGCCGTGAGGGATGGGTTTCCGACAGGGAGCTTTCCGGCGCGAAAAAGACTGGAGCGGGATTTTTCCATCAAGTTGCGTGGAAACACAGAGAAAATGCTAATATTAAACCAAATCCAACCAATACAGGACAAAATGTGAATTGATCTTGAGCTCTAACATGCATAGATATTTCGGCCTTCTCTTGGGCATTCTATCAAACAGTCAGTACGTGATTTAACAAACATGTTCCAGAGCGAGATTTATTGCAACCTTCGAGCCAGAGATAATGCATACAAGCTTAAATAGACGTGTTTCATGCTGGATCTGTCTTATTTTGCGACGATTCACTTAAAAATCTCGTACTCAAGCTCGGTGTTCCTAAATGTTTTTTTTTGTCGTTCGAGCAAAGAGTCGAGCAGTTGGTACGCGTTCATGAACTCGAGTTCTGGGTTCAAACCGAAAGCATTCCTCAACCTAAGCACGATGCATTAGCCTCAAAACATCATGAATCGTCCTAAACTCGTTTTGTCTTGTCGAGATTGTGGTCAAAAAGTTCTTAACGGTTCAAGCAAGTTTCGACGTGAGGGGTGCTGCTACCTGACTTAATGGAAAAGGATTGCGGTGGACGGCAGCTCTCGGGTGAACGACTGACGATGGTGAAGCTTTCCTTCGAGCTCCCTCTTTCCCTTCGGCTCGTCCTCTTCTTCTCTCTTGCTTTCTCTCCACCAAAAAACCAGCCGAGAACCCCCAAAAGAACCCCCTTCTGCAAATGAGCGAAACCCTCACTTTTAAAGGGTGACCAGCTAGCGCGCATGACCTCTGCCACTGCCAGCTTGCCGGCCGGACTGATCCCGACCCGCGGATCACGCCGCCATCTGCCCCTCGCGATCTCCTGCTCCTCAGGCTTGTACATTTCTCCTCCTTTCTGCAGAATGCGTGAAGGACAAAGAGAGGGGAAAAGAAGGTTGGGCTCATCTTGGGCAAAAATAAAAGAAAAGTGGACCGGCCCAGGCGAAGAGAAAGAAAAAGGGAAAGAGAGGGGTCGGGCTGACCTGCCCCCGGCCCGGTCTCATTTTCCATTTTCCTTTCTTTTTCCTTTCTCTTTTTTTTGTAATAAATTTCCTTTGATAATTTTTTAATTTTTTTATGCCGAATTTTTTTGGAAAAAATTCAGAAAAGACCATTCAATATGTGGTGCAATAATGAAAACACAATGCATTTTAATGAATTTTTTTTTTTTTTTCTTTTCTTTCTTCTTCTTTTTTTCCTTCTCTTTTTTTTTTTTTAAGCTACTAATTCCTAACTTTTAATGCTATTAAGTCTTAAGTAAAATGGAAAAATTTAGGTGTCAACATAGTCAAAGACGTAATTGAACCATCATGATTACATGATAATCGATGGTCATTCATAATTCGAAAAGGCACAAACATGGCTTGAAGATTATCGATTACGGGTCAACCACATGGAAACTCCTAAAAACCACCTCATAGTTTAGATTGTATTAAAATCGCAAAATCGCATTTGATTGATTTTAATCATAAAATTTAATTCGATAAATTGAACTTCCGAGGATATCAAGACTAATTTATTGGATATCGCCTTATTGTCCGTCAAATTATCAACAAGTTTAAAATTTTTGGAAAATGGTTAATCAATCAGGAATTTGACATTAGGAAGACAAGCCAGGCCAAAGGAGGACTATTGGGCCTCACGCCCATGTGAGTTGATTAAGGAGGCCCAAGTAGGCCAAGCCAAGCTCTTTTCAAACCCATTTAACCAAGCAAGCCCAATGGCAAAGTTGTAAATCCTGGCCAAAAACTTGGTTTTTAAGAAATTGAAAACGAAAAGGAAATGATGGGACAAAATGCTAAGCTAGGAGGATTTTAGGGGATATTAGTTGGAGTTTATGATGAGATTTTTAAGAAAAATCTAAAGAAAATCTCTCTCTCTCTCTTCCCCCCCATGCCTTTCGAGTCACCCTCCCCATTCTCTTTCATTTTTCATCTTCTTCATCTCCTTGTCTTCTTCTTCTTCGTCTTCCCATTTTCATTACCAAGCTCTTAAACATCTTCTTCACTTCGTCATGCTAGAGAAAGAATTTGAATTGATCTCTTGATTGATTCCCGAGCCAAATTCTAATCTCGTTATTAATACAGTAAATTGTAGATTTGGAATATTTTGGGGATATAATATTGTATTTATTTTCTTCTGATTCTTCTAATTTTATTTCTTGTAATATAAAAATACAGACGCATACTTGTATATTGAATATGACAAGAAATACAAAATAGCTTTTCTCCATTGTTCTACATTTTTTTTTCATGGTATCAGAGTGGTGTTTCTCATCCACCTTCCGCAATTTTTTTCGTTCTTCCTGGATTGCCTTCGACCATTTTCTGTTTTGTTACTACAAACCACTACCTGCAGAACAAAATCAGCACATCAGAGAGAAATTCAGTCTTTCATTTGTTTTTTTCGTTCAATATGCAAAACCCAAGTAGCGAAATTCAAGACCCGATCCTACCTACAATGGATGAATCATCCGATCAAATCTTGGAACAAGTTGAGCAGGTTGCTCAACATCCATCTACTCTTGTTACGAACCAATTCTCTACTCCAGTTCAATGGCCATATGCACCATGAATTCCTGTCCAGGGCCCATGGGTTGCCGGACCCAATCAATGGGCCTCTGGGTCTCGTCAACAATAGGCAAACTACAGCCCACAGCACCCGAGCAAAGATCCAGACCCGACTTCTCTGGTTCACAGACCGAATTGAACTCGGGTGGGTCGGGAGCAAATCCCTACCCGGGTTCTCACTCATTTCTAACTTAGATAATATTTCACCTTAGGTGCATTTCTATTTTAATTTATTTAGAGTTATGAATTTTAATACAAAAACCAAAAAATGTCATGCATTAGTGGCATCATCATATGCCATGTCATGTAGAGTAGTCGCATCATCATATGTTATGTCATACGGTTTAATTTCATCATATGCCATATCATGTAGAGTAGCCGCATCATTATATATCATGTCATACAGTTTAATTGCATCACCATATGTCATGTGGTTTAGATTATGTTATTAATGTTAATATGTCATATATATATACATCATTTAGTGATTACATATTTAGGGACATTTAATGAGAACTGCAATTTATATTAGAAATTAGACCAATTAGTTATAATTGGACGATTCTTCCATAAATAGAAAATCTTTAAAACTTATCAAAACAAGTGTTTTGTCAAGTAGGTGAAGTCCTTGTGGACTTCCCAATCTTGTGTTCGATGAGTTCAATGAGTCAAATTCCTTTTCTTGCAATATAAAGTTCCTTTTCTTACAATATGTGGAGAGGGTACTGTTATGTTGTGATTTATCCTGTGAAATCTTTCTTTCTTATGTTTTGCCAATCAAGAGACATCTTTCATTTACATAAACTTTGCAATGGATCAATAGACATCTTCCATATACATAAACTTTGCCATAAATCGCTAGGTTCAAACTCTTGACCCTTTATTCACCACCTAATCAAACTATTGAAGTAAGCCTTTATTCACTAATTTGGGTATAATATTATGGTACCTTCATGTGTGTTTAGGAGCAACACCTGACTAATCCAAATATTAGTATTAGGGTACCTTCATGCGTGTTTAGGAGTGAAACCTTAAAAGAGTTATGAAAATGGAGGGAATGCTTCCTCCTTCCAATTGTCTTCCAAAAAGCTACAGAGTTTATCTCTTAGGGAACTCACTTTTGTGGATAATGGGTCAATCAGAATAAGATCAATCGGAACTTTTCCTATTCCAATTCCTTTCCTTGAGATGACTCTTTCGAATTGCTAACATCTCATAATGTTTCTACTCTGAAGCTATTGAGATTGTTTATCATGCAAAGGCAATTGTCTGCAGATGTCAAAAGCATCTGCTTCGTGCACCTAATCTTGAGCTCTTTAACTAAAGTGATGGCACTTGTTTGAGTATATAATATGTGATGCTTCTATCATGGGATGATCATTTAGGATCAAGACTGTGACGGGCCGAACATTTGAAATCGGGACCGACAATCATTTGAAATCAAGGCCGTGTGACAATTTAGGCTTTCTTGAATCACTTGGATCATTGGAGCACCTAAGGCGAGCCTTTGTCGGATCGATCACTTGGATCATTGGAGCACCTAAGTCAAGCCTTTGTTGGATCGATCAATCTCTTAAACTGATACCTTTGTTGGAAGCTCACTCAAGCTCACCGATCATAGAGAGAGAGAGTTTAAAAAAGCTCTGGAAAAAAGGGAACTATGAGGGGGAGGGCTATTGTCACGCCCCGAACCCCAAGCGCGCGCACATCCCTCGGTAGTCGATTGAAAATGCGACGTCCTAGAATGCGTCGTCGAACCATTCTTTTTTTTTTTTTTCAATTAAGCACATGCGAAAGCAAAACAAATAAGCACTCGGCCAATAAACAAACACTGGGATAGTAAAAACAAGGAACAATTTCCTTACCAACCGTTGACCTTAGGAAGTCTATTAATTGCAAGCCTCTTAGTGGCCACTTCCTATCGACCCTCTCAACAACCTTCAAGGATTAGGGTCACCATAAACCTTCGCTAATGATAGGGCCAGCGAAAATGTGTCGTATCTCGCGCCCACCACGTTCGCACTTAGCAAATCTCCATGCTACGGCCTTGAAAAAAGTTAGCCCACAATGAGGTGAGATAAAATCTCAACGAGTTAACCGCCTAAACTCTGATTGGGACGCAAATTCGCCTTGAAGGCGGTCCTAAGCACACACCATACAGACTTACCTTGCCTTGGTGCGTACCTGCATGTTAGCTCAACATATATACCATCATCAGTGCAGCAAGCGCAATCAATAACCGGAACACATCATTTTCATTCTGCAAATAATCACATGGGTCCCGATTATAAGGCCCAACCGTTATGACACGTCCCATACCATGCCACACAATTTTGTCTCATAATCAAGCGCAATTATCACAACCATTCAGGTGTGTTCTAGTTATTACGACCCAGCGGTCATGGCCAATTCAACAGTCAGCTATCATCCAGCATAACCAGGCATCATCTTGCCCCATCGAGCACAGCATCGTCCAAAACCCTCACCTAGACGGCATTCCACATAGGAGCATCATCCCGCATATTCATACGCATTGGGACAGGTTCATTACCCTGCATATTCATACGCATTAGGGTATTAGGTGATCACACGAACACACCATCAATCAACCCATTTCTTATCTTCCGTCAATTAACCCAAAACACCAAAATTCCTTTTAAAACAATAAACCTTGAAATTCTTTTTTTTTTGTTCAAAGCTTTTCGAAATAAATTCATATGCGGTTGCGTACTCAAAATCAAACCGTCAAAATTTGCACGCTTCTACTATAAAATCTCATCGTTTTATTGAGCACATAAAATTCGGTGTCCAGACCCGACACCATATTTCTTTTCTAATTTATTTTCCAACCATCCCTTTTTGGAAACAATATTTAGTAACCTATTTTTTTTTGTTCAAAACTTTTAGAAATAAATTCATAGGTGCTCACATACTCAAAATCAATCTGTCAAACTTTGCACCCAGCTAGTTTAAAACCTTATTGTTTTATTGATCAAATAATTTTTAGTGTCCAACCTGAAACCTAATTGTTTTTCTAATTAAAAGTCCATAAGGCCATCTTTTGCAATAACAATAAACAATCACCATAGCACAACCATTCATATATCATCACGCATAATTTCTAAGCACGCCAAAAGTCAACCACATCACCAAATATGCATTGTCCAACAAGCATTGCACCAAGGACAACAACAAAACCACAATCGGTCATAACCGGCAGAAATCGGACCACTCGCGCGTTTACAGAATTAATTCTAGAAACACAACCAAATGAATTTTGAAGATTCTCAAATTTGAATATGTCATAAATAACACTTAAAAAAAAAATTTCGTGAAGATACCTTGACCCCGAACCTTTTAAATTAAGAGCAGTAAATCGCTCAAACCGTTACAAAAATTCTGTCAATTTCCAGAAATTATGTTTTCCAAAAATCAGTTTGGTTCGAGATCCAAAACTTGTCCGTTTGATCTAAAAGTTGACAATGTTAAATTAAAAAATGTGATGAACAACTTTCGTGAAGAAACTCTTTCGAAAATCAGACCCTAAGAATTAATAAAAATTCTTTGAATACCAAAAGGTCACAAGTTCCAACACCAACCCGAGATTCTGTTTTGCAAATGACGAGGCTGAAATATTATTCTTTTAAATCCCTAAAATCTTGAGTAAAATATATGTCATAGCTGAAGATGTCTAGAACATTTTTCAAGAGGAAGTAACCCTAAAATCGTAACACATTTTTCCCCACAAAAATAGCAAACGACAAGTGTCCAGTAAACCGAATATGAAATTAAGCTAATCTACTTAACACTAACCTAACCAGGCTAATTAACACTAATCTAACTAAGCTAATTAACACTAATCTAACCCCTAAGCGCAATTAACAATTTAATCGAGGATTAGGGAGTTAACTCACTGGATTAGGACGGCGGCAGGTTCACAGCGACAGCGGCACAACGGCGGTGAAGACCCGAGCCTACCGTGTCTCTAACGAAGCTCAATTGGTGAAGGAAATGGCCCAACAAGGCTCGGCCAAGGAGGGTTCGGTTCTGTGGGTTGAGTTGGTTAGTTGGTTGAGCGGGCTATGGCGCAGCTGAAGTGGTTGGACTGGGCGGTGGCTGGTGGCAGCTTGGAGCTGGGATGGCGGCTAAAAAACTGGGTGGTGCGACTACTGATGTGGGGAGTGGTGGCTGGTGAAGTGGACTGCGAGTGGGCTGAATGTAGAGGGTAGCAGCCAATAAACTAGGCAGAGACGCCGGGGTGGTGAGTGGGGTTGACTGAACGTGAAGATGGGTGGTGGATGAAGATGGAATGATGATGCAAAGAAACGGAATGGAGAACGCCGAACCGGGGGAAGAGAAGAAGTGTACGTGAGAGAGAATTGTGAGGGAAAAAGCCAAGAGAAAGAAGTGGGGGCTGTTCTGCTGAAGGAGAGGGAGCTGAACATGCATGAGGGGGGGGGGGAAGAGAAAGAGAGAAAGAGGGGGAAATGAAAGCCCAAGCTCTAACCAATCAAATGCCTAGCCAAAATATCTTCCCATCATCACTTATGCCCCAAAGTCTTCTTGCCACAAAAGTGACCACAATGGGCATTTCCTCTCATTTCTTCACCAAATAAGTCATTTGGGCAGCCAAAAATCCCACCAAATCAGCCCATACGAATTTCCTTATTTTCTTTTTGCTAAAAATCGATTTTTCCGCAAAATTTCGGACTAGATGGAATTTCTCCGAAAGATGAGACAACGTCCTAAAAATAAATCGTGACACGCTCGAATGTCCGATTCCCAAAACTAAATTCAATTTCATGGTTAAAATTGACCGAACACGATTTTAGTACAACCTAACATATCGGGTAACTTTTAGGGATTTTAGCGCGTTTGACCCGTGGTCGATAATTTTCGATTCCCATTTGTGCATTTTCAACTTGTAGGTGACTCTCGGTTGTCGTAAAAATCGCAAGGTTTCAATTATGTGTCCCGAGTGCACTATCGATAGAAAATTGGATTACAACCGTTCGATGTGAATATCACAATCGTGTGAAATCACTTGCAATTCAATTACGTGTTTCCGTCGAATCAACTTATAATCGATCTCAACTCGATTGTACGGTGTTGTATTGACCCTTGCTAATTATTATGGTCGAGCAGTTGATTTCCGATCGAATTCTCTAGTCTACCATGTTTATATCACTTAACGGCTTCACCTAATAGATTAGTTAACTTATGAGTGGCCAACTTAGAGTAAAATGACTATAGGCGAGTCGACGAAATACCTATTTTATATATTCGAGACGGGGCCGAATTTTAGGATGTCACAGTTATAATGAGGGGAAGAGTACCCCTTCTTATATTTGAGGACTTCGAATTACAACCATTAATTGTCCTTAGATCCGGTGGATGAGATCATGCTTTTTAACCTACCACATACCGATATAGGATTACAACCATTGATCGTTCTTTGATCCGGCGGACGAAATTGCGCATTCTAACCTACCACCTACCTACACTTATGTTGAGAGAGTTCTTGGTATGGCAACATCATGAAATAAATGGAGTCACGTGAAGGAGTGAAGAGTCGATGAGGCGTCAATATCCCCATCTTTTTGAGGAAGTGTTATAATATTTCAAGGACGAAATTTTGTAAGAGGGGAAAAGTTGTGATATCTCGAAATTTAGTCTCTATTTCAAAATATATGAAATGGTTATTTCATCATTGTACTTATAGTTATTTGACTATGAACTAATCACTCACGAGTTAATTAATCTATTGGGTAAGGCCGTAAAGAGTTAAAATGCAAAAGACTAGAGAATTCAATTAGGGATCGACCGCTCAACCACATGGATCAACAAAATCAATACCATGCTATTATAAATTAATTAGCAAATGGATATAAATCAATTTGATAGAAGTACATAGTCAGTTTGCGAGTGATTCTGCACGATTACGATATTCACGTCAAGTGACGATAAATCGATTTTTCTATTGATCTTATATTCAAGGTACATAATTAAATTCCCATGACTACATGACAACCGAGAGTCGTCCACGATTTGAAGAGGCACAAACGTAAATTGAAAATTATCGACCACTAGTCAACCACATGAGAACCCCTAAAAGCTACATGATAGTTTAGGTTGTACCAAAGTTGCATTTGATCGATATTCAAATATTAAATTTAATTCGATTTTGGGTATCGAACTTTTGAGAGTTTTGAGACTAATTTATTGGACATCGCCTCATTGTTCGTTAAATTATCGGCAATTTGAAATTTTCGGAAAAAGGAATTATCGGACGAAAATTGGAAACTGGAAAGGGAAAAATTGGAACCATAGGAAAAGTTGTGAATTGTTGGCCAAAATTTTGGTTTTAAAGAAAAAGAAAACAAAAAGAAAAAGAGTGGACAAGAGACTTGGTGTGGAGGGTTTAAGGGGAAGTGGTTGATAAAATCCTAAAAAATGTTTTGTTTCTTTTGTTTATTTCTTCTCTCTCTCTCTCCCTCTCTCTTTTCTCTTCTCCCTCACGCCTTTTCCTCCCCATTCTTTGCCGATTCCTCCTCCTCCTTTGCTTCTTCTTTTTCCCTCAAACTTCTTCCTTCTCTTCATCCTTGCGCCCACCCACATCACCACCATCATCATCTCACTACTTCATCATCCACCATGCCATTATCATCATCCCCATCTCACTCACCATCTTCACCACCATCACCACCCACACCACCATCATCTTCATCTCCCTCCCGCATCGCCATCACCACCACCACGAACCACCACCACCACTTTAGTCATCATTGCCCACGCCATTGCCGCCGTCCATCCATGTCCCTCACCACCCATATGCCCGCACCATCACACCATCCTCACCTTAAGCCACCACCACCATCTCCACCAAACTACCCTTGGTGGCCGTGAGCCTCAAGTGGTGTCGCCGCCACCGTTCGAGCTGTGAGCATCACGTCCTTGACACCGTTGCACTATTATTGTCGCAAGCTCGTTGTCGCCAGAAAACCCATGAATTAACTTTCTAATTGTGGATTAGGGTGTTAAGTACTTTTAGGAGTAGGTTAGTTAAATGTAATGACGATTAGTGTTAATTAATTTTGGTTTAGCCTTAATTGAGATTAAGGATGGTTTAGATTAAATTTATGTACAATTAGTTTTAAGTAATTATTATTAGATTAATTAATCATGGTTAGATTGATTAATTGAGTTTAGTTTAATTAATTGGGATTTATTTGATTAGTCATATTTTGTTTATTTAATCAAAATCAGTTTAATTATTCATAATTATTTTTAATTAACTGTGATTAGTTTTTAATTAATTATAGTTAGGTTAATTAATCGTAATTAGCTTAATTATTCGTGACTGGTGTAATTAACGGCGGATTAGCCGTCAAGTAGAATTTTATGCTTGTTTTACTGGATGATTTTATGCTTGATTCTGATTGTTTAAGCTTGTTATACCACGTTATTGATTGCTTTTTAATATATTTTCAAATAAGATTTATTTCTCAAGAAAATGGCATACTTTGAGGTGTCGGATTTTATATGTTAAATGAGGTAAGGGGGTTTTTAAATGAAATTGTGCAAAATTTAGCAGATTGGTTTTAAGTAAATGACCACGTGCGATTATTTTAACGAAATTTTAAAAATAAAATTTTTGAGATTTGTTAATTTAGCACGAACCACGTTTGCATTGGCTAAATCAAAAGATAAAAATTTAGAGTGCTCATGTGATCACATAATGGCCCTGATGCATATAATTATGCGGGTAATGGTTGATATAGCTAGAATAAGTACCTAGAGGGGGGTGAATAGGTATAAAAGATTTTTCTCGATAATTGCACAATACTAGACAATTGATAGATTTGAGACAAACAATAATCAAAGTAAGACTGAGAGAAGGGAAGAGAAAATTGAACACACGGTTTATAATGGTTCGGCTTATTTCAAGCCTACGTCCACTCTTCTGCACTGACAGCCTATTGGCTGGATTCCACTATGAACAAAGAGATGTTACAGCGTTGTTCTCCCTTGATTTCTTGGTGTAGATGATCTACCACACTAGCTCAAGGTATCACTAAGTATAGACACTCCTTGTGTATACAACTTCGCTCAAAATGTATCGACTAATAATCAAGGTGCTTCAGACTCTGGAATTTCTCTATCGATCATGCACTAAAGCAACTAGAACGTCTTCCTTTTATACTCATCTATGCCATCATACCCGTTGGCACTTACCAAAGGAATTCCTCCAATCTACTCGTTGGACGGAATCAATTAAGAAGATCATTCGAGCTATTAAAGGAACCTGACGATAACCCATCAATCATGTTCGCCCATATAATCAGGATCTTGGTTTCCAAGAATAGAACCTTCCAAGAATATTTCGTCGACCATCGGATCTTCAAACGATCTTGATTACGAATGAAAGAATCCGTTATATTTATCCAGCCAAGAGATCTTCTCCAAAGGATAGGACTAAATCCTCAACCAAATACTTCGGCTTTGGATTGCCTTCGTCACTGGATTAGAAAAACTGTCAATGAGAATAGTCTTGAGTCTTGAGTCTTGAGTGCTGAGTCTGGTGATCTGAAAGTCTTCTGACTCTAAACAAGGCTTACAATTATCCGGACTAGATCGATAGAAACGTTTTGTCGAACTTCAAAATATTTTGGAAAGATTTCTCCAACAATCTCCCCTTTTTTATGGTGACAAAACTTTCCTGTAGATTTGAACAACTTTGACTCCGCAAAACATTACTCAAGCAATATGGCTATCTCATAAAGATTAATAAAATCAACCAGACTCTGCATCCACAGAAAATCGGTTAATCTTTCATGAGTAAAACCATACAACAACACTTGATATAAATGCAAAAAGTTAAGCATCAAAATCCACACCCAAGTCAGTCAAATTCAAGTTCACACCCAAGTCATACTCAAAAAAAAAATTCAAACACACAAAAGAAATTTAAAGTCAAAGTTTTAAAGAGTTCAAATTGCAATTCTCCCCCTTTTTGTCATCATTAAAAAGGTGAGAAAAGAGTCAAGTCTGCTTGGGAATGCGCACAATCTGGAAATCTCCCATCGACTGTACGATGCCTTCCAGCCTTTTCAAGTCTTCCCGTAGATGAGTCACCTCTTCTCCTTTGGCATTGGCTTGAATTTGAAGAGCGAGGTCTTTCATTTGATCCGCCAGGGTAACAGAAGATGCTTGTCCAGCATTCTTCAGGACTTGAAGTTCACAGTCCAGAGCATAAATTTGACCCTGCATTTCCAGAAGAACATCAAGGATACGACGAAAATCTGCTGTATTGTCCGTCTGTGTGCTCGCATTTGCTCTCTCGGATGGAGTGAAGGCAGACGATGGAACTTCTGTGTAATCGAGCAGATTTGGTGTGGACGTATCATGTTCTTCCTCAGGCATTTGAGAAGCCTGAAAATCTTCTGGATTTGCTGGTGAGCAACTCACACCTTCAGCATGTGGTGTAGTCTTTCCTTGCTCGCCATCTCCCCCTGTCTCTAAGACCTCAATTGGGGAAGAGTGATGGTCATGCTCTTCAGCGTCTTGATTCCCTTTCTCTCCGGCTTCATCTGCAGACTTTTCTTTCATTGCTTCTCCTTCTTCTTCAGCTTCTTTCTCTTTGTCTTCTTTCTCTTTCTCTTGTTGCTCCTCTGCTTCTTTGTTCTTTGCTTGTCCCTCTTCTTCTCTCTGTTCTTTTTCCTCTGCTTCTTTTTCTTTCATCTGTCGTTCTGTTGATTCGTGCGTAACGTCTGGTCCTTTTCAATGCATAGATAGTGAGATCTTCCTCTTCATCTTCATCCTCCAAGATAAGAGTTCTTTTCTGTTTGGATGGAGCACCCATGGGCTCCTTCCCTTTTCTCTTTGATGCAGAAGATGCTGGAGTCTTCACTTTGAACTTCTCCATTGCCTTATTAAGCTCTTTCAAACGCATTTTTGTCACCATTTTCAAACCCACCACCATTTTGTCGCATGGTCGAACACAAAGAGTATGTGGAGGTTCAATGTTCAAGTGTCTGAAAATCTTGGTCACAAGACCTGGGTAAGGCAATTGGCCCTTGTCCTTCACCATTGCTCGTACATGTGAAAGAGAATGGTGTGAGGGAGAGAGAACTTCTTCCCCGAATTCATCGCGTACATCAATTTCGCCTCGGAGTTAGACACGTCGCCTTGGATGTAGACTTTGGCCTCGATATGCAGTTGATCACAATTTTGTGAAGCAAAATGTTGATGGCACTCATTCTTATGTAGGTAATTCTTCCCTCTGTATCCCTGTCTTTGACAAGCTCCAGTGTGGTACGAGCAATCGAAACTTTGATCGGTTGATAGCGTCCTCTTTCAACTCCAATTATATCTGCCAACATGTCCACATCTACCACATAGTCTTGGTCTCGAACACTGAAGGATATTCTATTCGCATCTAAAAAGCTAAGATTCGAATAGAAGTATGCTGTCAATCGTGCATAACCGTCTGTGGTATCGGAGCAAAATTGCTCAAGTTGAAGCAGATTGAACTTCTCCCTTAAGTTCACATTGATGGCATCCAAGAAATCGAAATCAACACTCCTAGGGTTTATCACCCCTCGTTTCAACAGTCTGAAGAACAGATTCTCCTGTTCCTTCGATTTAAACAAATCCATCATTTTTCCCTTCACCTTCGCAGCAACACCCATTCTAGGTTGAAATTCACTGAACATTTTATCATCATCGTTCCCGTCAGTCGGATTCAGTCCCGATACACGAGGGTCACTTGGAATGTTCGCAAGTGCTTCCTCAGCCTTTCCTTTGGGAGCAATTCCCAAATCCTCCATTCGTTGTAAAAAGATATACTCATTCCCATAATTCTTATCTTTAAGGAATTCATCTACGTAGTTCAGCGGAGTCCCAATGCTTTTCAACGCACGATAGAGCTTGTAAATAAAAGAGGGTTTTTGGACTCTTACAGGGCCTACGTCCTCGATTATTTCTTCCTCCGGTTGTTGACCTGCACCTTGTGGGGTAGATGGTGAAGAGTGACGTGGTGGAGAGTGAATCGGGCTTTGTTGCTGACTCGGTAAATCTTCATCTTCGGTGAGATCGAAATAGGTAGGCCCCTCCCTCATTCTCTGTGGTCCCCTGTTCGCAATTCTTGAAGACTTTCTCGAAGAAGACATCCTTCATTGTCGTTGAAAGATTCCTTTACTCGCTTTCCCAAGAAAAGATGACAACTTTCTCGAAGATGAACACGAAGTAGAGACAGGATTGGGAGGAGAATGCCTTTTTAGGGTTTTGAAGTTTAATTGAGAAAAACTGTATATATATAACTCAGTTTATAAAGGAAAAACCAATCGGCACAAAGGAAAATGAACAGACACCTCTTTTGAAATCGATAACTGCCAAATATAAGTTAATCTTTTTGAAAAGACAAGATTCCGTTTTTCACGGAAATTATAAATTAACTGAACTAATGATCGTACCTTTTCGAGATTGAATATAATAACAATTTACAGTCTGTAGCCATGAATGTCTGAGTCTGAGGGTTGGAGAGTCTCTAGACTTTAACTTCCTCAAGTTTCAAAATGTTGAGTCTGGAACGGATAAAATCAAATTGATTTTTCTCCAAAGGCTTTGTGAATATATCCGCTAGTTGACTCTTTGAATCAACAAATTGAATCGAGATTTCTCCATTTTGAACATGATCTCTAATGAAATGATGTCGAATCTCTATATGCTTTGCTCTTGAGTGAATGACTGGATTTTTAGTGAGATTGATTGCGCTGGTGTTGTCACATCTAATCTATGTGCATGAGTCTTCAATTCCAAAGTCTTGTAGCTGTTGTTTTATCCATAGAATTTGCGAACAGCAACTTCCAAGAGCTACATACTCTGCTTCTGTTGTTGAGAGAGCCACAGTGCTTTGTTTCCTTGAAAACCAAGACACTGTCCTGCCTCCAAGCAACTGGCAAGTTCCTGAAGTGCTCTTTCTATCAACTCTGCAACCGGTTAGATCTGCGTCTGAATATTCCAGAAGATTAAAGTCTCCCTTCTTAGGATACCAAAGACCGATGCTTGAAGATGAAGCAACGTATTTAATAATACATTTCGCAGCACTGAGATGTGATTCTCTAGGATCTGATTGAAACCTAGCACGATGCAAACACTCAACAAAATGTCAAGTCTAGAAGCGTAAGATAAAGAAGTGAACCAATGATGCTCTGTACAGCTTTTGATCAACTTTCTTCCCTTCTTCATCTTTGTCTATCTTCAAAGAACTTGACATCGGTATGTCGGTCTTTTTGCACTTTTCCAGTCCAAACTTTTTGACAAGATCATTAGTATATTTTTCTTGATGAATAAAAGTTCCTTCCTTCAATTGTTTTATTTGGAGTCCAAGAAAGAATGTTAACTCTCCCATCATACTCATTTCAAACTCATCCTGCATAGACTTAGAAAATTTCTTGCACATACTTTCATTAGAGGATCCAAAAATAATATCATCCACATATATTTGAACAAGTAAAAAGCTTTTGTTTTCCTTTTTGATAAATAAAGTAGTATCTACTTTACCTTTGACAAATCCATTCTGTATTAAGAACTTACTTAGTCTGTCGTACCAAGCTTGAGGTGCTTGCTTTAAACCATACAAGGCCTTTTTCGGTTTGAAGATCGAGTCCGGCTTCTTTGGGTCTTCAAACCCTGGTGGTTGTTCCACATAAACTTCCTCATGGATAAATCCATTTAGGAAGGCACTTTTGATGTCCATTTGGAATAACCTGAAATTTTTATAGCAAGCAAACGCAAGTAATAGTCGAATAGCTTCTAACCTTGCTACTGGTGCGTAAGTTTCATCATAGTCTATTCCTTCTTCTTGCGTATATCCCCTTGGCCACGAGTCTTGCTTTGTTTCGTACGACTTTTCCTTTCTCATTCATCTTATTCCTGAACACCCATTTAGCTCCAATAACAGTTTTACCTTTTGGTTTAGATGTCAGTTCCCAGACATCATTAATGTTGAACTGTCTGAGCTCTTCTTGCATAGCTTCAATCCAACTTTCATCAGATAAAGATTCTTCTATGCTCTTTGGTTCAATTTCAAAAATGAGAGCCACAGCACTAGACTCTTCACGCCTTTTGGATCTAGTGCGAATTCCTTCATTAATTTCGCCGATAATGAGTTCTTTGGGATGACTGGACTTATGCTTCCAGTTACTGGTTGATTTGTCTGGTTGATGATCTATTTCTTTATTTGAATCTTCACGAACAGCTTGATGCTGGTCTTCCAAAGTCTGAGATGCTTTTTGAGTTGTAAGCTTTGGAGGGTCTAGAGCAGGTTCAGACTCTTCATGATGAGTCTGACTGGATTCATCTTGCGTAGAGTCTTGAAATTTGACATTCATTGACTCCTCCACAAATTGGCTCTTCTTGTTATAGACTCTGTAGGCTTTGCTTGATGTAGAATATCCAAGGAAGATGCCTTCATCTGATCTTTCTTCAAACTTACCAACTCGATCTTTAGCATTTTTCAATATAAAGCATTTGCAACCGAACACATGAAAGTATGAAACAATAGGCTTCTTACCTTTGAATAACTGATAAGGGGTTTTCTCTATAATAGGTCTTAAGAAGACTCTATTGATGATATAGCATGCTGTTGAAATAGCTTCAGCCCAAAATCGTGAAGAAATCTTACTTTCAATTAAAAGAGTTCTAGCCATTTCTTGAAGAGATCTATTATTTCTTTCCACAACTCCATTTTGCTGAGGAGTATATGGAGAGGAGAACACATGCTTAAAGCCAGATTCATCACAAAATTTTGTAAAATCTTGATTTTGAAATTCACCTCCATGATCTGTTTTTATACTTGAGATAACACATCCTTTTTCATTTTGAACCTTTTTAGCAAATTTTTCAAAATACGAGAAGGTTTCGGACTTACTTGCAAGGAAATACACCCAAGTAAAGCGGGAGTAATCGTCCAAAATTACTAGGCAATATTTCTTACCTCCAATGCTCTGGGTTCTGGTTGGTCCGAAGAGATCCATATGCAGCAATTGTAGTACATGATTAGTAGAGACATGATTTATTGGCTTAAATGAATTTCTTACCTGCTTTCCCAGAATACATGGAGTGCATGGATTAGACTTTTGGTATGGTAATTTGGGTAGACCTCGAACAAGCCGCTTTGATGAAATTTTGGCTAATTGCTTCATGTTGACATGACCAAGCTTTCGTGCCATAAGCTTGCTTCGTCTTGAATTGAGATTAGGCATTGCGATTCATTTGGTTTCACAAATTTAAGATAGATATTTCCATGTCTTCGACCCATAAAAGATCGAGTAGAGTCTTTACCGATTCCGAACATATTCCTTCTTGGAATGAGATCTTAAAACCAAAGATCACACAATTGACTAATGCTGAGAAGATTGTAATTGAGTCATTCCACTAGGGAAACATTACTTATTGTGAGATTTTCAATTTTCACAGTTCCAAATCCCACAATACTTCCTTTGCTGTTTCCTCCAAATGAAACTTTTTCACAATTTACTTGAACAAGCTTTATGAAGCAATTTGAGTCTCCTGTCATGTGTCTTGAGCATCCACTGTCAAGATACCACTTTACATTTTTCTTGACGAAGACTTGCATTTAAAAGAGAGTCTCAAACTTTCTTTGGTACCCAAATTTTCTTGGGTCCTTTGGTGTTAGTAAGATAAATAGTATCAGCCCATACTTTCTTAACAGGTTTCCAAACCATAGGATACTCTTTTTCAAAGTGATCCGGACTGTTGCACTTTGAACACCTGAGGGCATTTCGACCTACAGATTTTACAAAAACTTTCTTGAAATGATTTTTGTAAGCCTCTCTCGAGGGTCTTTTCTTAATTCTTTCTTTTACTTTAGGAAAATCAATCAAGGGAATTGTTTCGCTGTCATACCTAGACCGGACTTATTGAAGTAAGGTCTTTGAGCCGAAAGAATTTTTTCAAGTTTTTCGGACCTTATTGAAAATTTCTTTGAAATATTTGATAAGTCAGTTTTTAAAAGGGCATTTTCTTTCAAAAGATTATCTTCATTTTCTTTAAGAGTGGAAACATTTAAGTCTGAACTTTTAACTCTTTCTTCTAAAACGTTTTCCTTTTGTTTTAGAGCTGAGTTTTCCTTTTTAAGTTCGGAAATTCTTTTAAGAGAAGTCTTAAGACTAAAACACAGTTCATCAATGTATTTAGAAACTTTGACAGAATTTTAAAATCACTTACCTCAAATTCACCGTCGAGTCCGATCCGAGTTTGAGTCTGAGTCTGATTGTGCCATCAGACATAGGTTGGCATACTCATTATCACTTTCTTCACACTCTGTATCACTCTAGGTTTCGGCTTTGAGAGCTTTTCGAAACTTTTCAGCTTTTCCTCTCTTCTTCTTCAGAAGATGACAGTTGGGTCTGATGTGTCCATTTTTCTTACATTTAAAGCAGACTATATCTTTGTTTGGTTCTCATCATCAACGTACTTGGTCTCGCTGTCTTTGAAAACTTTGTTTCTTTGAGTTGAACCTTCTTCCTTTTCTATTCGCTTTTCAATCTTCTTATCATGAGAGCAAGCTCCTCATCGTCCATGTCATCTTCGAATCAGTATCATCAGAATCATCATTTGATTTTAATGCAATGGATTTATTACCTTTTGGATCTTCGTCTTCATTAATTCATTCCACTTCATAAGACTGAAGAGTTTCAATCAGCTCGTCGATAGATAGTGGCATAATTCTTTGCGTCTCTCTTATTGAAGTCTTTATGTGATTCCAATCCTTGGAGAGTCCACGCAAAGAGCTTGTTTACCTTCATGGGATCATAAATTTTTTGTCCTTGATTCTCAAGACCATTGACAATATCTGTAAAACGGCTAAACATGTCAGTTATAGATTCTCCTGGTTTCATTTTGAAGGCTTCATATTGACCGAGGAGAATGTTAATTCTGGTTTCCTTCACTGATCCGTTCCTTCATAGGTGATATGCAATCTATCCCAAACTTCTTTTGCTGTAACACAAGAAGATATTCTCATTATATTCATTGGTGACAAAGCACAATATAAAGAGTAAATTGCTTTTGCATCGAGTGCTTGTCTCTTGATTATCTCTTCCCCGAGTCATTCCGCTGGTCTCAACAGCTTTCTTTCCCTCTTTCGTAGACGATGCAGCTGTAGGAGTAATTCTTTTTCTACAACGTCCCATTCCGTAGGATCCTTTGATCGTAGGAAGGCTTTCATCTTGTTCTTCCAGATGTTGTAATCCTTTCCATCAAAGTAGGGTGGTCTGGTATTGCTTTGCCCTTCCACCAGCTCTAGTGCTAGCATACTAGCCATGGATCTTTTACTCTGAAGTAAAACACTTCAAATAAAGTGAGTACACGAGCTCTGATACCAATTGATATAGCTAGAATAAGTACCTAGAGGGGGGTGAATAGGTATAAAAGATTTTTCTCGATAATTGCACAATACTAGACAGTTGATAGATTTGAGACAAACAATAATCAAAGTAAGACTGAGAGAAGGGAAGAGAAAATTGAACACGCGGTTTATAGTGGTTCGGCTTTTTCAAGCCTACGTCCACTCTTTCGCACCGATGCCTATTGGCTGGATTCCACTATGAACAAAGAGATGTTACAGCGTTGTTCTCCCTTGATTTCTCGGTGTAGATGATCTACCACACTAGCTCAAGGTATCACTAAGTATAGACACTCCTTGTGTATACAACTTCGCTCAAAATGTATCGACTAATAATCAAGGTGCTTCAGACTCTGGAATTTCTCTATCGATCATGCACTAAAGCAACTAGAACGTCTTCCTTTTATACTCCTTTATGCCATCATACCCGTTGGCACTTACCAAAGGAATTCCTCCAATCTACCCATTGGACGGAATCAATTAAGAAGATCATTCGAGCTATTAAAGGAACCTGACGATAGCTCATCAATCATGTTCGCCCATACAATCAGGATCTTGGTTTCCAAGAATAGAACCTTCCAAGAATATTTCGTCGACCATCGAATCTTTAAACGATCTTGATTACGAATGAAAGAATCCGTTATATTTATCCAGCCAAGAGATCTTCTCTAGAGGATAGGACTAAATCCTCAACCAAATACTTCGGCCTGGATTGCCTTCGTCACACGGATTAGAAAAACTGTCAATGAGAATAGTCTTGAGTCTTGAGTCTTGAGTCCGAGTCCGGTGATCTGAAAGTCTTCAGACTCTAAACAGAAGGCTTGCAATTATCCAGACTAGACTGATAGAAACGTTTTGTCAGCTTCAAAATATTCTGGAAAGATTTCTCCAACAATGGTTCCATCTTAATGCATATGAATATACGAGACAATACCCGATTTTTATCGAATGCCCAACGAGGGTTCGGATGCTGAGTTGCGGTTGAGGCTAGACTGATATTGCTAATGGGATGTCGTCATGATGCGTATGAGTACACAAGACAATGTCGTTCTCGATGAGGCTGGATGATGCCTGGTTATACCATAAGACCGCCAACTCTTGTGTTGGTTGTGGCCCAAAAGGTCATAATAATTGGAACACGTATGACGGTAATGCGCATGGGATATTATGAATATGTTTTGATTATTGGTTATGCTCGATGCATTGATATTGGCATGTGTGAATTACTAACATGCAAGGGTGTGCCAAGGCAAGGTAAAGATTTGCGATGCTATATAATTAGAGCTGCCTATGAAACGAATTAGCGTTCTAATCAAGACTTAAGCTGTTGACTCATTGAGATTTTATCGTATCTCATTGTCTTTAATTATTTTCAGGCCCATAGCATGGAACATCGTCACATGCAGTTTAGGCCATGATGCAAGTGTGCTTAGCGTAGCTTTTGGTTGGCCTCCTGTTAGAGAAGTTAGGTTAACTAATTCCTTCAAATTGTTGGGGAAATATGACTTTGAATTGGATAAAACAATGAAATCAAATTTTGAGGCATGATATCACTTTTTTTAAGGAATTATTTGCCTCACAACGTTACTAATAGTCACTGGCAAATTTTCTTTATGATACAACAAAGTCTCGATTGAGAATACTAGTTAGCAATTCTAGTATTTCTCTAGAGTCTTTCAAGGGAAACAATTAAAAAAAATGGCTATATTTTTTAAAAGAAAGTTAAGAAAGACTTGATCATGATTGATCCCAAAAACTAATATACTTATCTCTGTTTTTTGAATAGAGGCAACCTTTTAGGAAAATGTTGCAAAATGAATAGGTACATTCTTAAAGAATATCTTGAAAAGACATTTAAAAAATTGGAATTTAATAAATAATAAATAAATAACCTTAACTCCTTTGTGAACAGTTGCATTATTTCAATGGGATGCTATGGTTTTTTATAAATACAAATCTGAATTTTTCAATAAATAAAAACTAAAAATCGTTGATTAGTGCCAGATCTCATGTGCACTAACATCTTTTCAATGTGAGACAATGCATTTCTTAGTTTGTTTTACAAGCAAACTACCAACAAGCACCGAAATCTTAGTGATGCTAGCCCTCCCTAGAGGCTAGCCACCTCTACTAGCCCCTTTGACGATAGGTGATGGCGACGGCCTCCCACTGGCAAGTCCTTGCCATAATTTTTTCTTTTATTTTTTTTTACATAAAATTTTAGCCTTTTAGTTGTTAATCTAATTTAATTAAGATTTTGAAGAGCATAATAATCATGAGCAGAGCGTTTCGAATTTGGATGAGTTGAGCAATGCCTTGAAAAGTTGATGGATGTTCTTATAAGGGCGTAAGTATGCTAGAAGTATCAAAAATTATGTACGACGCTTACTTTGGTACCAAAAGTTTTTGTCATCTCACTTTAGTACCAAATTGGAAAAAAAAAAATGATCACTTAAGTGCCTCCAGCTATAAATTTCAGCTAAAATATTATGATGCATTTTTATTTAAAAAACAAGTCCAACATGGAGTATGACGTAGCTATACTCTTCATAAATGACGTCGTATGAGAAAGAATCCTTCAATACGCTCTTCTATTTTTCAAGAAAATTTGCAAAGAAGGAAAAAGAGAGGGAAAGAATAAAGGAAGGAGATTGAAGAACACCTAAGTTGAATTGAAGCCGAGAAGAGAGAGAGAGAGAGAGAGAGAGATCAGCTTGAGGAAGGCTTTTGATCAGGTTTTGGTAATCTCTGTTGAAGCCTCGGTGTCTTTCCCCGAGTTTAGTCAAGACCTTCACTTGTTCCTCTTTGTCCTCCCACCAGTCTAGTGTACAGACACCTAAAAATTGTATTTGTCGAGGGAAGCTTGGGCTTCAAGGTTTGGTCTCATAGTGCAAGGTGGCGTCACAAGCGTGAGGGCAAAGCGATGTGGCTGGCGAGTCTTGTGTGGCAAAGGACTTTCGGCCAAACTTGGCTAAGCACTCTATCTCTATGTGTTTTGGAATTGTGAATTTTTGTCTCAATGTGACCATAGATATCAATTGTCTGACCCCTTTTTGAAGGTTCATCACTTTGCAGGAAATGCCAAAAGAGGTCTTCATAGTGTAAGGGAGGCGTCTTTCACAAGAAAGGAAAAGGGGAGTGCAGAGTTTAAATAAAAGAAAAAGGAAAAATTGAAAATTGAAAAGTGGTCTTCTTCTTCTTCCTTGGTGTTTCGTTCGCTTCAACAAAGGACTCGACTGCAACCTTGTGCCGCTACCAATCTTCTTTCAGCAACCACGTCCAAGACGTTGTCCACACTTGTTCTTATTAGCTTGAGGTTTCAGATCCGAGCATTTCCATGGCAAAGGCAAGCGAGACCACTCAACTATGATGGCAGCGGCGACAGAGCTTCTTTCCCCCCCATGATGATGATAGCGGTGACGAAGCTTCTCCCCCCGATGATGATGATAATGGCGACGGAGTATGGTCACGATTGAAGCAACCACCTTCATCATCTTCCACTTTCCTTCTTTAATCTTTTGCAAATTGAAAAGGAAAAAAACCTAATTTGGACAAAAACCCTAAATTGCAAGTAAAATTACTGTTTATCATTGGGGTAAACATATAAACGACATTGTGTCAAGCCCCGAACCCCGGGCAAGCACAAATCCTTTGGCGGTTGACTAAATTGCAACGTTCTCAGGACGCATCGCTGACCCAAACGATTTATGCACATGCGGAAGCGAAATAACAATCTCCAAACATCAAACAAACATGGGATAGAAAAGTAGGATAGACAATTAACACAAAACATATTTTATAAACAAACTAGGTCAACCCTATAGAGTTATATACAAAAAGGTCTAGACCCAAAAAGAGCTACTAAGCTAACCCTACCCCGGACCCTATCTACTTGGGATCTGGGTTTACTATGACACCGTCAAGGATGTGGATGTCTAATGGGTCAACTATCTTTGCTGCGAGCTCCTCAACCTCGAGTCCCTAGTTCACCTCGATATTAACTATAATATCAACGTCCACGACAGGGTTGAGTTCCTCACATACTCATCATCGACGACAGGTCTATCAAAGCCATCCAAGGGGCCCTCCCGAACACCGTTGGGCCTGTGACGGAACCACACTTTGAATCGGTAAGGTACCAACTGAGGTAGGCCATCATCGACCCAAATAGTAGTCACGATGAGCTCACGAGTGCAGTCGAGGTTCCCGTGGATAGGGAGTATGGTATGCTGGGTCTCCACCTCTCGTGGCCACCTAAAATGGAAGTGGCGCACCTCCATCTAAGGACCTGTAAAAACTATAAACCACGATAGGGTGAGACAATATCTCGGCGAGTCTACACCCTAAACCTCGATTAGAAAGATAATTCACATAGAAGCAGCCTAAACAAATACCTCCCTGCACATTAGTACAGCTCATATACATATGCATATAGCAAATATATTTAACAATTGGAAGACTGTGCATCTATCATTAAATGCTCACAAGGGTCTCGATTATAAAGTTAAATCGTTATGACACGTCCTATTCCGTGCCACACAATTTTGTCACATAACTGGGCGCGGCTATTTCACTCTAGTTAATTACGACCCAATGGCCACGGCTAACTCAACAGTCGGTGATCATCCCGTATAACCGAGCATCGTCCCGCTTCGTCGAGCACGGCAACGTCTACATCTAGTCGGCATTCCCGAAGGAGCATCAGCTCAGCCTCCACTACAACCGGCATCCGTTGACATGGGGCATTCCCGAAGGAGCATCGTCTGGCGTACACACTCATGACGGTTTCTCATAACAATCACACACACATCCAATCTCGGTCAAGGACATTGTGCTTTGTACTCAAATGCCTCAATTTCGAATAATGTACTTTGCATGTTTTCTTCATATTAAAAACACTCGATAAAATAATTGTATGTGGACACACGATCAGATTGAACCATAAAACGTGGTATCCCCTCTTTTAAAAATTCCACGATTTTATATAGTACTTAAAACCCTTTTGGTGTCAAAAATCGACACCCGGCATTTTTCTGATTAAATACCAAAAATCCATATTTTTGAATAATAATTCAAAAATCATCAATCAGCATCCAATTGCATAAATTAGCAATCAATTTCACGAACCAACAACACCAAACGATCAGCACAAAATTTTGACAACCAGCTATCCCGATATAATTTACGCTAATTAATAAATAATAAAATAAATTATATTTAATTAAATAAATTACAAATTACTTAAATTAAATCACTTAATTAAATTATCATAAGCCAACCGGGCTAATTTAATTGAACTAACTAATTAATCCAACTAACCTAACTAATTTAATATGATAAACTAATTAAATACCCTAACTAATCCACCTAACTAACCAATTAAACTAACTAACTAAACCTAACCAATCTAGTTACATAAACTAAATCTACTGATCCTAATTAACCTAACTAACCCACCAATTAGCCCACTAATCCACCCTTAAGTGTAATTAGCATCATAATTAGATATTATGAGGTAAATTCACCGCCTTTAGCATGAAAACCGGTTCACTACAACGGCAAAGCACGATGGCGACCATTACTCGGGTCTACAATGACACCAAAGGAGGCCGAAAAAAGGTTGAAAATAGTCATAAGGATCACGACTTGAGCTGGCATTCAATTTTACGGGGTTGAATCGAGAGGCAAGTCAAGGGGCTGAAGTGAGCTGGGCTTGGGCTGGCTGGTCCGGCGAAGCAAGCTGGAGACAGTGGGATGGCTAGAGTGGTGCCGATGGCTTGCAGGCAGACAGCGACGAGTGGCTAGGGGGCATGCGGGCTAGGGATGCGGATGGGGACGGGCTCGCAACGGGCTGATGCAGGCGGTCGAGCAAGCAGGACTAGAGGTGCTGGGCTGGGCTCAGTGGCTGGTTGTTTTGGCAAGGAGTTGGAGCTGGTGGTTCAAAGAACAATGGAGAATGAGGGAGTGAGGAAGAAGAAGAAATAGAAGCTAGACAGCAAGGGGGAGAGTGTTGGTCGACCAAAAGGGGGAAAACATGAAGAAGGGAGAGAGAGGGGGACAAGGGGACAAGAAGGGGAGAAGGTCAAGGCTTGAGCCAATCCCTTAGCTCTCAAAATATCAAAGTGATGATTAATAACCCCTAAAGTCTTCAGCCATATCCAACAGCCATTTTCCCTCCCAAACTTCTCAAACAAGCCACAAATGAAGGCCAAAAGATGGCAGCCACACAACTCTACGAATTTACACCAATTACACTTCAATTCTTCACAAATCTCTCCAATTTGATGGCCAAATTTGCTGAAGAGGAACCTCACACCAATTTCCACAATTGCCTTCATAAATCAATCAATTTTGAAGATCAAAAATCCACTTGAAGATGCCCCTCCGAATTTCTAGAATTTAATTTGCGCAATTTTGATTTTTCCGCCAAACATCTAGGCTTGCCGAAAATTTTTTAAAGGATGTGACGACATCCTAAAAATAAATCGTGACATGCTAGAACTTTCGATTCCCGAAACCAAGTTCAATTTCGTGGTTAATTTCGACCGAACTCGATTTTAGCGTAACCTAACCTATCGGGTAGCTTTTATGAATTTTATCGTGGTTGACCCATGGTTGATAATTTTCAAACCACGTTTGTGCATCTCTGACTCATCGGCAACTCTCGATTGTTGTAAAAATCTCAAAATTTCAATTACGGGCATCGAGTACAGAATCGATAGAAAAATCGATTTAGTGCCATTCGACATGAATTTTGCAATCAGGTGGAATCACCAACAATTTAATTACATGCATTTGTCAAATTGACCTATCTCTGGTCTCTAATCGATTTTAACGGTGCCATATTCACCCTTGCCAATTAGCACGGTCGAGCAATCAATTTTTTATCGAATTCTTAAGCTTGTCACGTTTATATCCCTTAACGGCTTCACCTAATAGATTAGTTATCTCGTGAGTGATTAACTTAGAGAAAAAAGACCATAAGTGCATCAATAAAAAGCCCATTTCATTTAATTGAAACATGGTCGAAAATCAGGATGTCACACATCGTTTTGGACAATTAATGCTAACTGTACTCTCCAACGAGCTGCGTCGACTACAAAAATTAATAAAAAAGTGACACATCGGATTTCTAGCCAATCATATCGGTTGGCACCGAAATGATCATTTTTCAACCTTTTTGGCACTTAAGTGATATAAAATAAATTTTTGCACCAAAATAAGCATCATACATAACTTTTGGCACTTTTAGTGTACTTACCCCTCTTATAAGTGAGACCACATTGGCTTTGTCTAAGCTTGCGGTGGGTGGTTCGAATTCCTTGAGCCAAGAACGTGTTCATGGCCCCGAGCAGTGTACAAAAGGAATCTCTGGCAGTAATTGTAAGACTTGTTTGGTGTTGGCTTTGAGGGATCTGAGAACATGTTGCTCTCCTCATCAAGGTGGAACCATTTTCAACAGATACTGCAACATGAGGTTCGAGCTTTACTGCTTCTATAATCTACATTTTAAAGGTAATTAATTTGAATTCTTTGCTGAGACTGTGTTGTTGGTACCGATGCCTGTCGAAATTAGAAATTAAACCTAGGAAACTGCCATTTGAAGTATTTTGTGTATATTTCCCAGTTTGAGAGTTTTATGGAAACAACCAGACGAAGAATTGCACATATCATAGTATCAAAACCTAGTCCAAAGTTGTCAACGAACCATGAGTTGATTGTTCAAGGCAAAAACAGAACTGTTCGCGGAATAAATAGAACTATTCGCAAGGACTGAGCGGTACTGAAGCTTGGTCATCTAAGTGAGGATAGTAAAATCATCTATGCATGGGAAAATCCTTTGTTTCCATGTGATTCATTCTAAGTGATAGCTTTTCAAATAAAAGTTCTCTTATGGAGTTTTTATCTATATAAAGGATGCATCAGAATTCACCTACCCATAGTGGATTAAGTACAAAATATGCAAGATATAAATTTTTCTAGGCAGAAAACTTTTACAACAGAGTTTCTTATGACAGCAGAGGAATTGGATTGATGCGATGATTGACCAGCGGTCATAAAGCATTTTATTGGAATCATGGACACTTGGAGTGCCAAAACTTGGCAGGAAATGACACTTAAGTGTCAAAAGTTAGGAAAGTAACACTTAAGTGTCAAAATCGGAGCAAAATAGATCATTTAAGTGTCAATCCGACTAAAATCCGGCCAAAATGCTGACGTGGCGATTTTCCGGCGAGGTAAGTGCAAAACAACGTCGTTTTGCACATCGATGTGGCTTAAAAATACAAAAATGACATCATTTTGCCTCTAACGTAGTAAAAATTTAATATAAAAATTAATTAAATTAAATTTAAAACTAAATTTATTTAAAACATTTAAAAATACAAATTCAAATATTTAATAAATAATAATAATAATAATAATAATTAAAAATTAAAAAAAAAAAAAAAAAAGGGAGGAAGACGGTTGAGCCCTCGCCACGCGCCTCCCGCCGTCGCCGAGAAGGGCCGGTGACGGAGGGGGAGGGTCGGTCGAGGTCACGGCCCCCGGCCAACCAAATAGCGAGGGCTAGCGAGCCGTCGCCCCCGATCTCGGCGAGGGCTCGTGGCCCATGCCCAAATCCGGCGAGGGCTCGTGGGCCCTTGCCACTAGTCGGCCGGGGTCGGCGACCTCGGCCGACCCTCCCCCTCCGTCGCTTACCCTTCTCGGTGGCGGCGAGGAGGTAGCGAGGGCCCGTGACCCTCGCCAAATTTGGGCGAGGGCCACAACCCCGGCCCTAGATTTGGCCGAGGGCTCGTGGCCCGCCTTCGGTCAACCGGCGACCCCGGCCAACCCACCCCCACCGTCGCCGGCCCTTCCCGGCGACAACAGGGGCGGCGGCAAGGGCTCGCCCTCAACCGCTACCTCCTCTCCCCACTTTTTATTTTTAATATTATTTTTTAAAAATAATAATAATAATTTATTTTTATAATTTAATTTAATTATTTTTTATATTAACATTTGAATCCACTTAAAAACGACGTCGTTTTTGGCTTTGTTTGTTGAGTCAGCATTCCGGTGAGCCATGTAGACGAAAAAAATAATAAAAAATTGCCACGTAGGATTTCTGGTGGGGTTCGCCGGAGATGGTACTTAAGTGTCCCACTTTTTTTTTAAAAGTGGCACTTAAGTGGCACTTTCCTAACTTTTGGCACTTAAGTGTCATTCCGTGCCAAATTTTGGCACTTGGGCTGTACTTCTTCCCATTTTATTCACTTGGTTGGATTCCAAAACATTTGGTAATTCTTTATTAGATGGCTTGATGAGCAGTCTTGTTGGACTTCTTGATTCTTAAGCTGATCCTAACTGTTTTTATTATTTTTGTAGCTAGTAAAATTGCCTTGCTGACTACTTGAGTTCTCTCTTTGGGAGTTGGAAATTGGATTTTATACATTTCTTAATAGTTTGATGGTGATATTGTAGGCTTAGGGAAGGCAAGGATGATTTTGTTGGTCATATGTATTTTGGCTGGGGCATTGCCAGTTTCCCTTGGGGTTTGTGTTGTCTATGTTGGAGAAAACTTCCTTATTATTTTGAAGTTGACAAAACATTTCTATCAGTATAGTCTGAAGACTTGCGAACTTTATCGTCAAAGTTTGAAGACCTCCAAACTGAAGATTTAAAATCTACCCTCATTGACAGTTTCTAGATCGACGAAGAGAAGACTTATCCAGATGCAAGTTTATCTGTAAGGATTTGGTTCGTACGGTTGAAGAATATCTTACGGCTGGAGATAGCACCTCATGACTAATTATTTTTATCAATTCGGATAATTAGATCTGTTGATTGGCGAAGTATACTTGAAAGGTTTTACTTATGGAAACCTAGATCATGATTGTATGGGCGAGCAGGATTTGTGGACTATCATCACATTCCTTAAATAACTCGAGATCTCCTTAATTGATTCTATCCAACGGGTAGATTGGAAGAACTCCTTTAGTAAGTGCTAACGGTTGTGAAGACATAAATGAGTATATAAGGAGGATGCTCGAGTTATTCAAGTGTGTGCGTAAAAGAAAAATTCCAAAGTCTGAAACTCCTAGTTCTTTGCTATTTCAATCGTTGAGCTTAAGTTGTACTCAAAAAAGGGATCAAACACTTGTGAGACCTTGAGGAAGTGTAGTAGAATTTCTACACCGTGGAATCAATGACGTAAGACTGTAAAATCATTTTTGATCCTTAGTGAAATCAAGCCAGTGGGGTGTTAGTGCGGGAGAGTGGACGTAAGCTTGGTCTAAGCCGAACCACCATAAACCTTGTGTTTCAATTTTTTTCCCTGAACTCTTACTTTATTTCGTAGCTTTATATAACTGTTTATAGTATTTTACATCTTCAGCCTATTATCCTCAAAGACGAGTTAATTTGTTAAGTCTAGCAAAACTTCTTTTAACACCTATTTACCCCCCCTAGATATCCTTACTAGCCCTATCAGCCCGTTGAAGATGGAAAAAGAAGACAACCAAAGGTATATTAAATAGTCAGTTTCAGTCACCAACTGATACCTTGGACAATGTTAATGATGAGATTTCTTTCAATCACCAACTGATATCTTGGACAATGTTAATGACGAGATTTCGGATCTTCTTTTTCTTTTTTGGTTTCCCAAATGAAGAGAGAGACGAAAATGTATTACTCCAGGAATTGCCAAAACCCATTGAACTATCGATTTCAAGAGGGGATATAGAATAACCTGAAGATATGTTTGTCATGGATTTGCAACTTCGAGGACTGCCACGACTAACTATTGCCTTACAAACAAGCTTGGACAAGGTGAATTCGGCATTGTTTACAAGGTTAAACATTCGATGGGATCATATTCAATTTGGTTGGAAGAGTCTCCCAGAAAAGCATAAATTGATGACTATTCTTTAAGTTGTTCCAGGGAATTCTACCAGATAGAAACGAAATAGCAGTCAAGAGGCCGTTGAGGAAGTCGTGGCAGGGCGTAAAATAGTTTAAAAACGAAATCACGCTCATCGCAAAACTCAAACACAAAAATCCGGTGAGGCTTTTGGGGTGGGGCATAGATGGACATGAGAAGCTACTCATATATGAATACATGACCAACGAAAGCCTCGACGTCTTCCTCTCTGGTTAGTCCCAGTACAGTCTGTTTTCGCTCACAAGTGGACCACACTCCAATTGTCTTTACACTTTCAATGAAAATTGTGTCAGCTACTGCTTTTCAGACCTAATGAAGAGTTACAGCTCGATTGGAGAGCACACTACAACATAATTAATGGGATTGCCAGGTGACTGCTTTATCTTCACGAGGATTCTGTGTCGAAGATCATCCATAAAGATCTAAAGCCGAGCAATGTGTCGCTGGACATTGACATGGTTGCCAAGATATCACTTACCTTCTGATTTCAACTAAAAAGAAACTACAAAAGCACCTCTTGTTAATTTTTTTTAATCCTTTGTGTGGTTTGTATTCTAAAAAGTTCAAAACAATCAAAATGGAAAAGGGAACTAATTTTCCATGATCTCTGTGAATGTATAAAAGAAAATAACTTATCTGAAATTCCATTAAACTTGTCTTTGCCTATGCACATAACAGCAATGGAGGGACAATTCTCTGCGAAGTCAGATGTGTTTAGCTTTGACATCATCCTGCTTGAAATCATCAATGGGAAGAAAAATAGTGGTTTCTACCTCACCATGCACGCATCGTTGCTGCTAAAATATGTAAAGTTCATTCTTCTTGCATGCTTGCATAATGATTTTAATCAAATTGAGCAAGAGGTTTGAAATCACATAGATGACATATCCCGATGATACAAATAAACTATGTAACGAAGGGAAAGATCTTAAATTCGTGGAACCATTCCTGCTGAAACGTTCGCACTAGCTGTTGTGCGTAGAACCATTCAAATAGGGCTTTTATTTGTGCAAGAAGATCCAGCAGACCAGCCTTTCGTGATGGATGTGGTGGTTCTTCTTGAAAGTGGACCTGCCGTGCTCTCACAGCCGAAACAACCTACATTTTTCAGTCGGGCGAGACATCACCTTGGATATCCTTTCAATGCCAGAAAGTTCTTGTACCAACGATATTACTGCTTCTACAACGTCACCATGGTGAACGGTGGCTATCAACATCCAAACATTTGACATCAACATGACTCTCAGGTGCAATGGGAACTAGGTATAATAAGTACTGCTAATTCATGCAGAAATTGGAATTCATGATCTGTCTTAGCTGTCTGATAATAGGTAAATTACTAAGTAGAGCATGCATAGGTTTTGACAGCAACCATACAAATGACAAATCCAGTCTTTGTGAATTTTCTATACATGGACATTAACATCTCGTTCATTGAATTGATTGGATCTCAGATGATGGTCGTAACTAGATGAACACCATACAATAAGATGCATATGAATAATATTTCAAATTCTTGTAAGAAACTTTTTTTTTTTTTGGGTTATTTTTTGAGAAGTTGAGACAAATGGGCTCTAGGACATTAGAATTAATTTTTCCTCGACGTAATCTCTTGGTCAAACAAACCACGGGCAACCTAAATGGCTTGTATAATCAACATCTTGTAAAGCCTTACCATGTCTTGATATATCATTTGATTTTTTCCGGTAATAAATTTTTCCCGTGATGGGAGAACAGTGACAATTCGAACAATATCGAATTAACGTAGCGGAATAAAATAATCTCTTCTCCTGTGTAAACCTAATATGAATTGATATAGTAGAGTAAAATAAATACCAAGCACGCAAACACAAGATGATTTTTACTTGGAAAACCTCCTCGATGTGAAGAGATCAAAAACTACGAAATCGGAGTCCACCCGAAAATCTTCACTATCAACAATTGGTGAACAATGTTCTTCTCTAGCAAATACTAGAGGTACATAACAGTAAAGACCTCAAGAATATAATTCTTGGCAATACACATGAATTCACAAGAGATCAATGATAAATCTGACCAAAAACACAGGTTTTGATCAATCCACGAAAAACCTGATGTAGGAAGCTTCAAACAAAAATCAAACCGTTCAGATTTGAGAAAATTGCGTCACGAACATGCTGACAAAATTTCAACTCAATCGAACCACAAATTGACCTCTGATGCCAGCTTGATATAAATCAGATATTGCTCAAACCCCAGATTTTCTACTTTCTCTTTTTCTCTTGTTACTATTTCCTTTTGCGGTTACCACTTTATAAAGATAGTGAGAAACCCTATTTCTCCATATAACTTAGGGAAAATCTCAAATAAGGACCCGAAATGACTTCATTTTCTCAAAAAAGGGACCTGAAGTAGAGCTTGTCTCAAATAAGGACCCGAAGTAGTCATTTAGTCTCAAAAGAGGACCTGACTCGCCGGCCGGTGAACTGATGCATTTCTGATGTAGATTCCGGCGACCTAATCAGGGTATTTTCGTCCAAAAAATATTTACTTTTCATTTTCCTTTTCCCAGTTCATCTTCTCCATCTCGGAGCGGACCTCCGAAAAGATCTCGCCGGTGAAGTAATTGCCGGCGAGATCGAGCCACTTCAGCTTCTTGAGCCCCGCCATCTCCGGCGGTAGCGGCCCCGTTAACTTGTGTCATTGCCCAAGTGGAGTTCTTTGAGCTGGGTTATCGCCCGCAGGACTTTGCTGGGGAAGATCCCGGAGAGGTTGAGGAATCGGAGGGAGGTGGGGCTGCCGAGCTCTGGCGGGCGGGTCCCGGTGAGGTTGTCGGTGGTGAGCGTGAGGTTGACGAGGTTGCGGAGAAGGCCGATTTTGGGTGGGATGTAGCCCGAGAGGCCGACGGATGTGATGTTGAGAGAGACGACCCACGAGCCGGCGTCGCACGTGACTTCGGTGAAGGAGCAATGCGGAAAGGGCGGTGGCGAGAAGGAGGAGGAGGAGTCGACCCAGTCGCCGATGGTGGCGGAGGGAGGCCCGACCATGGCGGTTTTTCGAGAGCACGTCCAGGTCGCTCCGTGCAGGGGAAGCGGAGATGAAGAGGAGGAAGAAGAAGAAGACTCCATTGCGGGCGGTTTCGTCCTCGGTGAGTTCGGCGAGGCCGGCAAGGTGAGGCCGACCCATGCCGGTCCCACGACCTTCGCCGGCCCTTCCCCACTTCCGATGTCCTTGATTTGGGCAATGCCTATCTTCGACGAAGAAGACGATGAACAGGGGACAACACCATGGGTAGATCGGGAAGAAGATGAACAAAAGAAGGAAAACAAAAAGATAATATTTTTGGACAAAAATACCCTGCACTGTGTCGCCGGAATACGCATTGAAAATGCATCAGTTCGCCGGCCGGCATGTCAGGTCCTTTTTTGATACTAAATGACTACTTTGGGGCCTTACTTGAAACAGATTTCACTTCGGGTCCTCTTTTGAGAAAATGGGGTCACTTTGGGTCCCTATTTGAAATTTTCCCTATAACTTATCATATAGGCTCAAACCTTTTTTGGGCTTGCAACTCATTGGGCTTCCTCCACATAGGAGTGAACCCAGCTAACAAATCTCCCCATCACAACAATGTGGAGGGATTCACCATCCCTGCTATCAATTGACAATGTTCAAACTTCTCTCTTGGTAGAATCTTCGTCATCATATCAGAGCCATTATGCTTTGTATGAATTTTCTCAAATTTCAACAAATTTTCATTTAGAACATCTCTTATCCAATGATATCTAACATCAATATGTTTCGATCTAGAATGAAAAGATAAATTCTTATCAAGATGAATTGCGCTTTAATTATCACAAAATAGCACATACCTCTTTTGCTTAAACCGAAGTTATTCTAAGAACTTCTTCATCCATATCATCTCTTTACTAGCTTCAGTCGTTGTAATAAATTCAGTTTTGGTTGTAAAAAGTGCAACACACTTCTGCAATCTTGACCTCCATTACATAGCTCCACCCGTAAAAGAAATCAAATAACCAGAAGTAGATTTATAAGTATCAACATCTCATGCCAAGTCGGAATTTGTGTATCAAACTAATTCAAGTTTCCCAGTCCTGAAATTAAGTTTCAAATTTGAAGTTCCCTAAAGATACCTCATAATCCACTTCACTGCATTCTAGTGCTCTCTGCCTGGATTCGACAAATAGCAACTAACAAAGCCAACTGCGTGCGCCAAGTTTGGGTGTGTACATACCTTCGCATACATTAAGCTTCCTATAGCTGAGGCATATGGAACACTTTCCATATCTTTTTTCTATTTATCAGTTGTAGGATTTTGCTTCATATTTAACTTAAAGTAGGCAGTAAGAGAAGTACTAATGATTTTAGTCTTGTTCATGTAAAATTTCTGAAGTATCTTCTCGCTATATTTCTCTTACGACAAGAACAATTTCTTAGCATTTCTGTCTCGGGTAATTCTAATGCCAAGAATCTGCTTTGCTGAGCCCAAGTCTTTCATGGCAAAAGACTTGCTCAATTGTTTCCTCAATAACTCAATTCTTAAAACATTCCTGCTAACAATCAGCATATCATCAACATAAAACAAGAGAATAATAAAGTCATCATCATAAAATTTTTAGACAAACACACAGTTATCCGATGAAGTCTTCTTATAGCCATGTTCTGTTATAACTTACGCAAACTTTCTGTACCACTACCTCGGTGCTTATTTTAGGCCATAGAAACTTTTCTTCAATTTGTACACATAATTCTCTTTCCCTTTCACTTTAAAACCCTCAGGTTGTTCCATGTATATCTCTTCCTCCAAGTCACCATGTAGGAAGGTTGTTTTAATATTCATTTGCTCAATTTTCAAATCTAGGGTAGCTGCCAAGCCTAGTACCACAAGGATAGAAGACATTTTCACTACCGGAGAAAATATATCATCAAAATCAATACCATTTCTCTGACTGAATCCCTTAATAATCAATCTAGCTTTGTACCGTGGTTGTGAAGTATATTCATCTTTGTTAAAAAAAAAAATGTTCATCTTGCTTCAACATATATACCCATTTGTTCTTCAAAGCTCTTTTACCTTTAGGTAACTTCACCAACTCAAAAGTATGATTATCATGAAGTGATTGCATCTCATCTCGCATAGCATCAAACCAATTGCTTTTGTACTCATCTTCTATTGCTTCTGCATAGCACTCAGGTTCACCTACATTAATCAATAATACATACTCATTTTCAGAATACCTGGTGGAAGGTCATCGGTCTCTAACGGATTTCTGGACTTGAACATCCAATGGAACATCTATTTGAGCTTCTAGTTCAGGAATATTATTATTTATTTCAACATGTTCAGAAACATGTGCGTTATTTGGAACATTGACTTCTTGCCGCTCTTCATCAACCTGTGTAGGAATATTTGTAAGAGGAACTAGATCTAAATCAACCAAATTATTACTAACTTGTGATGCTGAAATCATCACTGCTTTCTCAATATCCTATATTGTTTGATTTTCCATAAATATAATGTATCTGCTTCTTACAATTTTCTTTTCAACCGGATTATAAAATTTGTAGCCAAGCATATCCTGTCCATAATTAATAAATATGCACTGTCGTGTTTTCACATCAAGTTTAGACCTCTCATCTTTGGGAATATGCACAAATGTTTTGCATCCAAAGACCCGCAAATAATCATAAGAAACATCTTTGTCTGTCCAAACTCTATTAGGAACATCAAACTCTAAAGGAATGCATGGAATAAGATTTAATACGTGCACAACTGTACTTAAAGCCTCACCCCAAAAGGATCCAAGTAGCTTTGACTGTGAAAGTAAGCATCTTACCCTTTCAATCAATGTTCTGTTCATTCTCTCAGCTAAGCCATTTAACTGAAGCATCTTGGGAGGTGTCTTTTAATGTCAAATACATTGTTGTCTGTAATATTCATCAGAAGGTCCAATATACTCTCCCCCGTTATCAGTTCTAATGCATTTCAATTTCTTTCCAGTCTGTTTCTTAACTAAAGCCTAAAACTGCTTAAAAGCATTTAATACTTGATCTTTAGTTTTCGAGGTATGAATCCAAATTTTCCTTGAAAAATCATCTATGAAGGTAACAAAATAAAAAGAGCCACCAAGTGATTTTGTTTTCATAGGACCACAAACATCAGAATGCACTAAATCCAGTATACCTAACTTTCTTGAATGAGGGGAGCTTTTAAATGCAACTCTATTCTGTTTTCTTGCTAAACAGTAAGCACACTTCTTTAGCGCTGAACTTTTTAATCTTGAAAAGAGCTTCTTCTTGGCCAATATTGACAAACCATTCTCACTGATATGACTGAGCATCTTATACCATAACTCAACTGCATCTTTGCTGTCTACTGCATTAATTTTTTCTGCGGATAACTTTGCCTGCATAGTATACAACGAAGAATATTTTTCACCTCTAGCCACAATAAGAAAACCTTTGGTAAGCTTCCATTGACCATTACTGAAGGTGTTGCAATACCCCTCATCATCCAACTTGCTTATAGAAATCAAATTCAAGCAAATATCAGGTATATGTTTAACATTATTCAATACTAACTTTATATCGTTGTTGGTTTCTAGGCACACATCACCGATGCCTATAGCTTGAGCTAGCCCATTGTTTCTCATCTTCACAGATTTGAAGTCACCTAACCTGTATGATGTAAATAAATCCCTACGAGACGTAGCATGAACATATGCACCACTATCAATTATCCAACTGATCTCATAAGATACAAAATTCACCACATTACCATAAAAATAATGAGAAAGTCTTATTTAAGTGCAGCAACACGATTGTCATCACTGTCATTATCACTTTTCTTCTATTTACCTTTCTCCTTTTGTTTCTCCATTTTTAATTGGCGACAAAACCTCTAAATATGTCCTTTCTGATAACAATAATGGCACTTAACATTAGCAAATTTATTATACTTACCTCTACTTTTATCTCAACTTTTATCTCTATTTCTCAAACCTTGAGACTCCCTTCTTCCCCTTTTCTCAACAACCAATGCATCAAAATATAAAGAGGACGATCCTTGTGTCTTCCTTCTCATCTCTTCATTCAAAATAGTACTATTGACCAAATCCATGGTAATTGTACCATCTGAGGTAGAATTAGACAAAAATGTTCGAAACGTCTCCCAGGAGTCCGGCAAAGTACCAAGCAACCATAGTGCTTGTACCCCATCATCAAACTTGATTCCCATCGCAGCCAACTGATTTATAATTTCTTGAAAAGAATTTAAATGATCAGTCAAACGAGTACCATCTTGATATCTCAAAGCCATCGTCTGTTTTATCAAAAATAACTTATTATTCCCAGTCTTTCGAGCATATAACTGTTCGAGCTTATCCCATAAACTAGTACATGTGTTTCCTCAATAGTATGGTTCAAAACATTATCATTCACCCACTGCCTAATATAACCACACACTTGATGATGAAATATAGACCATTCAACATCAGTTTTATTCTCTAGTTTCTCATCGGCAAATACGGGCAAATAAAAATATGTCACATATAAAAGGTCTTCCATCTTCCCTTTCCAAATATGATACTTTGAACCATTCAGTGTAACCATTCTATTCATATTCGTTTCCATTGTTTAACACAATGCAGAAAAATCAAGTAATAACCAGATGCTCTGATACCACTTTGATGAGAGAACAGTAATAATTCGAACAATATCGAATTAACGCAGCGGAATAAAATAATCTCTTATTGTGTGTAAACTTAATAGGAATCGATATAGTAGAATAAAATAAATACCAAACATGCGAACACAAGATGATTTTTACATGGAAAACCTCATCGATGTGAGGAGATCAAAAACCACGGGACCGGTACTATCGCCTTGGTGGCCGCGATGGTTTGGGCTCTCTCCCCCTCACGAAAGGGAGGAGTTCGAATCCCCTCACAGTCGCTTGGGATCTTAAGTGGGACGTGGGGGTGGTGGGTCCTCTCGCTTATGTGTCCCCCCAGGTTTACTCGCCGGCTGTTAGCTGTACGGGGTTCCTGGGTTACCAAAAAAAAAAAATCACGAGACCGGAGTCCACCCGAAAGTCTTCACTATCAATAAAATTAGTGAACAATGTTCTTCTTTAGTAAATACTAGAGGTACATAGCAGCAAAGACCTCAAGAACATAATTCTTGGCAATACACATGAATTTCACAAGAGATCAAGGATAAAATTTGACTAAAAACACAGGTTTTGATCTATCTACGAAAAACCTAATGTAGGGAGCTTCAAACAAAAATCAAACCGTTCAGATTCGAGAAAATTGCGCCACGAACATGCTGACAAAATTTTAGCTCAATCAGACCACGAATCAACCTCCGATGCCAACTTGATGTAAATAAGATATTGCCCAAACCCCAGATTTTCTGCTTTCTTTTTTTCTCTTGTTACTATTTCTTTTTGCGGCTACCACTTTATAAAGATAGTGACAAACCATATTTTTCCATATAACTTATCATATGGGCTTAAGCCCTTTTTGGGCTTACAACTCATTGGGCTTTCTCCATATAGGAGTGAACCCAGCTAATACCTCGTTCCTCCAGTAATAACTGCATCATGGACACTAGTTGATATGTGTGTAGACTTGTGGTCCATACATAGCCAAACTTCTAATCTGACACTACCTTATATAAACATCTTATGAATGTCCTTTCTTAACCATCCAATCATCAAAACATGAATTCTTGTATCACCATTTGCCTCTCCTGTCATCTTCTTATTCTTCTTACAAATTTCTTAGCATTTACATTCACACTACAAGCCGCACCAACTTATTTAGGGCAATAGTGCACAAACACCGCCCTCTTCATTCCCAACTCCACCTACAAAGCATATCTCAACACCCTCCTCCCTTCCCTCTCCTCTACCGCTACCATTACCGCCAAAAAACTCGCTTGACCTCACCAACAGGCTATTCCTCTATAGGGGCGATGTCAACGTCGCTATTGTGAAAAGTCGGTGATCGAATAATAAAATAGAAAAAACAAAAAAAATATCGGACACTAGATTTATATAGTTTGGTCATAGTGATTGATGTCCATGGGGAAAACAGTAATGAATTCCACTATATATCAAGTGATACAACAGAGATTACATAGTCGAGTTACTCAAACACTCTTAGTATTTCCTAAGCTCCAATTACACCCAATAATGCACACAATATTTAGCCCTAAAACTCACAAACGAAATAATCTCTCAATCTCACAAAAAAATTCACAAATCTTACCAAAAAATTTCATGGCTATAAACATTTATCTTTCTTGGATGTAATTTACAGATAAGGTTCATCACACGAACCTGTTGCCAAGCATCCAGCACCTATGCACGTCATGCACAAATTGTGCACTCACGACACCCACTAAACTAAACGGCGCTTCAAGACTCTTGGATATCTTTAGGGTGTAATTCACAAGCAGAAGCTCCTCTTTGATAATCTTAACAAAGAACATCCATTTCTTATGTATAGGCAAGAATTGAATCCGACATAAGAAACCTTCTCCAATTAGGGAAGACATTCAATTAGGAAACCTATTCAAAATAGGAAACACACTTGAATTAAGAAACTTTCCTTTTTTGGCTCAAACTCGAGACATATTTTCAATATCACTGCTTGCGAGATTGCATGGCAAACATAAGAAGGAGATAGCCACACATACCTTAATGACAAAGACTTAATCACTTGGGATGATGAGTGTATTATGGATATGTTTTGACAACTCATATGTACATCCCAACAATTGACAATTACATGCTAATGGTCCTTTAACAAGGAGAGGAGCTCCTTGAGATTTTTTGATAATGTCATCTCCAATATCAAGGAGATCAAGACATGGTTGCTTTTCCTTTTCGTTGAATGCCCAGTTTTTAAACAAAGCCATAAAGTCTTCATGAGAAGGGCCTTCTAAATTATGGGCTAGATAAAAAAAGGAAAAAGGGAAATCCAACGTTAAACATGTAAAAGCGACTTCTAAACTGGGCCTAAATTTGGAACAAACTCATAAGAGGAGTATTTTGATAGAACAATATAGTTTACCGTCAGAAATCCAACGTTAAACGTGTAATATTTGGGCTTTGACCAAGTCAAAAAAAAAAAAAAAAAGGAAAATAAATGTTGACTAGTCAATAAAGCAAAGAAGTGGGCGCTCAGTTTATAAAGCGCACCTAGAGCTCGTGCTAAAGAGGGAAAGAAGAAAAGGGAAAAGAAGAAAAAGAGAGAAAGAAAGGGAAAGAAACGGGTACATGCCATAGGGACCTCGCAAAGCCGATTTGACTTCATCTTGCCACTTTCAGTATGTCACGCCCCGATCCTCGGGCACGCACACATCCTTCACACTTGGTCGATTTTATAATGCAATATCCCAGGACTATATATCGCCGACCCTTTCATTTATTAAGCACATGCGGAAGCAGTTAAAATCCCCAGACAATAAAACGATGGGATAGAAAAGTAAGGCCATATTTTTCATATTGAAATTTATAACCAAACTTTTATACAAAACATAAACCAGAGCATTTCACAACTTTTACTCTAAACTCTATTTACATCAAAATAGAGATCTCAAAAGAAGATAGGATCTCAATCCATCCAGGCCATACTTAAGGCCCCTCTCGGGACTATCTTCTTCTTTCAAAAAATCCTTCTCCTCAGATCTCACTTCCGAGTTCTCCTTCTCAAACTTCTCCTCAGCTCCTCATCGGGGTCCTGAAATGTTTTTCCCCAAACTGGGATGAGACTACGTCTCAGCGAGTTCTACCCCACTAAGCCCGATTAGTAAACCATTATACTATAGGCTGCCTATACACGCATAGGGAAGAAGACGTACCTTAGCCTCAGATTCCACATGCATATTAGCACAGTTCAAATAGATACCCAAACAATCACATCACTGATCGAAGCATCGATCAAATTGACCCAGTCGATTACATGTCAACAAGACCACTCACGGTCATTTCCATTCAATCAATCATTTCACAACATCAGATCAAAGCAATGATCAATCGACCTAGTCGATTACATGTCAACGAGGACCATTCCCCGGCCAATTCAGATCAATCAATCAATCTATGACAAATGGATCAAATCATATCAATGATTCCATCTATACTCGATATCAACATTCCTACTCAAATATAGGCTCAAGGCGCTAGAGGTGACCCCAACACAAAGTCTCGTCATTGTGCAGTACTTAGTCCTTGACCACAAATAACAATAGTATAAGGCGCTAGCGGTAACTCACACGAAGTCTCGCTATCGTGTAGTACTTAGTCCTTCACTACAAAACGCAATAGCATAAGGCGCTAGAGGTAACTCACACGAAGTCTCGCTATCGTGTAGTACTTAGTCCTTTGCTACATAAGCAATAGTATAAGGCGCTAGAGGTAGCTCACACGAAATCTCGCTATCGTGCGACTTAGTCCTTCACTATAAAATGCAATAGGGTAAGGCGCTAAAGGTGACTCACACGAGATCTTCCATCGTGTAGCACTTAGCCCTCCACTATGCATAACAATGCAAAGCAAGGCGCTAGAGGTAATTCCCATGCGACTCAGGTCGCCATGTAATACTTAGTCCTTAACTACAATAAGCAATGGTATAAGGCGCTAGAGGTAACTCACACGAAGTCTTCTACTTGTGTAGTACTTAGTCCTTTACCTGCTCATGATCCATTGGTTTCCCTCAACACAACACACATCACATCAATTTCCAATAATCATCTTGCTTCAACTATAAGCCAACACACGATTAATCCATCACAGCCCAATGACATTGTGCCTCGCACTTAACTTTCTCAATTAAAATAATGTCTTGGCTTCATATCACGGCCCAATGACATTGTGCCTCACACTTAGCTTTCTCAATTAAAGTAATGTCTTGGCCTTATATCTTCGTATTAGAAATATCCAATAAAATATCGTGCGTGGGCGCACGGCTGGCCTTAGCCAAAATCTAATATTTTCCTTTCCATAACTCTCACATTTTCTGTAGTCCATTCAAATAGTTTTGGCATTATCAACCGATGCCCGGTTATTTTTCAATTAATAACCAATGATTTTCCAATTAAAGAATAATTCCCATCCTTCGCAAATAATTCAATTCAACACAAAATAAAGCTCCATTAAATAAACGGACTTCACCACGACGATCGTCACGAAATTTCGGTCGTCGGCCATCTCAATCTTAATTTCCGAAAAATAATTAATTAATTAATTAATTTCGAAAATTAATAATTAATTTCAATAAATCCAATTTAGCTCAATTAAAGCCCAATTAAATAAGCGGACTTCACCACGGTCATCAGCATAATTTTCCGGTTCCAGACCATCTCAATTGAATTTTTGGAAAATAAATAAATAAATAATTTAATTCCGAAAAATAATATTTAAATGCCAAAAATCCCACTTAGGCCCGAATCGCCAAATTGAAGCCCGATTAGGGATCGGAAAATTCCCGAGATACTTCCAATAAATAGTAGACCACGTCTACTTGCTAATTGCACAATCAATTTAACTAAATCGCATCACAATTGACTAATAATTGCTAATTTATTCTAATCTAACAACCTAAACATAATTAATTAAAACTAAACCAACCTTAAGCATAATTAGCCAACTAATCTAGGATTAGTGAGATTACTCACCAAATCGCGCGCAAATCGGATCAATCCGACGGTGGCGACGCGAGGAACGATTGTTCCCAAAGCACGGCTTGGGTTCAGGGCCGGGAAACGGCCCAAAAGCGGGCCCGAAGGTGCTGAAACCCACTCCGTGGGTCTGCTGGACGGAGCCGATCGGGGCTCCTCAGACGGCTAGGGCGGCAAGGGGAAGCCGGCGGAGGGCGAGGGGGACGAGGGGAAGGTCCGGTGAGGCTAGGCGGTGGCCGGAGGCGGCCGGACGGAGCTGGAACAGGGGCGAACAGCGGCTGGTTCACACGGAGCAGCGAGCGACGGACGGCGGGACGGCAGCGGGCACGCGGGCGCGACGCGGGGGCGGGCGGCGGTGCGGCGGCGGGACGAGCGGCGAGCGGGCGGCTGCCACTTCCGCTCCGGCTTGCTGGTTCGCACGCTAAAAAGAAGAAGGAGAAGAAGAGCTGGTTCGGTCGCTCGGACGTGTGGAGGAAGGAAGAAGAAGAGGAAGAAAAAGAGAGAGAGAGAGAGAGAGAGAGAGAGAGAGAGAAAAGAGAGAGGATATGCATTGACCGGTCAAAGAGTAAAAAGAAAGAGAGAGAGAGAATGGGCAGTGGGGGCAATTCGCACGAGGGGGAGGGGAGAGGAGAGAGGAGAGAGAAAGAAAAGAGAGAAAAAGAAAGAAAAGAAAAGAGAGGGAGAGAGAGGAAAAAGAAAAGGAATTGCATAATTCTTTATTTCAATTTTCCTTTTCTCTTTTCCTTTTTCTTTCAATTTTCTTTTTGGGCTTCAATTTTCTTTTTCCGATAATTTCTTTCTTGAAATTTCGGACCCGTCAATAAATTGACGAGCGATGAGACAGGATCCTAAAAATATGAATTATGACGCGCTTAAAATTCGATTCCCGAAATCGAGTTCAATTTCGTGGTTAAAAATCGATCAGACGTGATTTTAGCTCAATCCAACCAATTAGGTAGCTTTTAGGGATTTTACAGCTGATACATCCCTTAACGGCTTCACCCAATAGGTTAGTTAACTCGTGAGTGATCAGCTCAGAGAAAAAGGGCCATAGGCACGTCGACGAAATGCCCATTTCACTTTATCGAAATGGGGTCGAATTTCAGGATGTCACACAGTAAGCGCTCACATCCTTCATTTGTCTAATTGGAGTAGATTTCAGGACTAGGGCTTAAATTTGGAATTTTGTGAGATTCGGGCTGTGAAGTCTAATTTTTGAGTTGCGGAGCTATGGAATCTCTTAAAAACGTTGATTTATGGCATCATAGAGCCGTAGAATTTGTTGAGAGTCATTATCAAGCAACAGTTTGGTCGAAGCAAAATTTTAGGATTTCACGTTCAAGATACACCTTGTGAACAACTTGAATAATCACTTTGGGTGAGCAATTTGTTAGCGTGTAACAGTTGTTTTGTTAGCATTTAAGTGTAGTTAAGCCATCTTGTAGATGAGGTAGTGTTTTTCTTGGTTTTAATGTCAATTATCATTAAATTGCTAGGATTATGAGAATGTTGACTCGTTTATCTTTTCGTTCGATGGTTTTGAGCATTCTAGGTGAGTGGTGATATCTCTATTTTGAATTTGTAAATTCATATTTTAAAAATGAGAAGTATGAGGTATGTGCACATTATGAATTGGCTAAAAGACAAAAGTAATATTCATAGCATATTTGATACATAACTGCAGATCGATGGTTTGAGAAACTTGTTATGGATGGTGTCGTGAAAGTTTAAATGTGTGAATTATGTTGCGAACTGATTTATGGAACGGGTTCTTTAAGGATTTGGGAAAAGTTTAATGAGAAAGACGCTTCAAAATGGTGTGAGAAATGTATTGTGAAATATGTATTTATGTTGTCTGATGAACAAAGTTGAGAAATGAGATATATTTTGGGTTTGCAAAACCTTTTTGTGAAAGAATTGCATTGACTTAAGTATGGTTTATGAAATGTGATTTGATTCGGTCTGTGAAATCGATTTATGATACGGATTCTGAATTGATTTTGTGGAGAGAATTGACTTGTGAAATGTTATGTTTTGGTTTATGAAACCAATTGTGATATGGATTGGTCAATGACTAAGTATTAAACGATAACATAATTTTGTGAGAGCCACTTTTAGGGTCTTGTGCTAGTGATATACGTTGGTCAAGAACTAAGTGCTACATGATAACTTAATTTTGTGAGAGCCACCTCTAGGGCCTTATACCATTGTTATGTGCTTATCAAAGGTTAAGTGCTAAACGGTGATACAAACCTCATGGAAGCCACCTCTAGGGCCTTATACTACTCAAAGACTAAGTGTTATATGATGATGTAACTCTCGTGGGAGCCACCTCTAGGGCGTTGAGATATGATGTGGTACAAGTTTGGATGATAAAATGGACTATTGACATGATTTTTGATAGGGATTAATCAATGGACTTGATATTTATATTATGATGATGGATGTAAATGAGTATTTCTGATTTATATAAAGTTTATTGAAATGAAACAACTCATATGTGATTTAATGTGTATATTAAAGTGTTGGATTATGAGTTTATGGTATTGCTTCATAGGTACATATATGTGTGTATAGTGGTTGCTCAATCTGCTTAGAAGTAATACGCACTACTCACTAAATTGTGGTTGCTCACCCCTCTCTTTCCAAATCTTTTTACGTTCCTTAATTAGTGGGCAATAGAGTGAGAGCGATACTGATGGGGACTTTTGAAAGTTGAATTTGGGTGTTTACGGACTTTGTCCTTCGAGTGGAAGGACAGCCATGTCATTCCTCATTTCTGTTGGGATTCGGCGTGTGACAAACGTGTCTAGTTGAGAAACCTATCAAGATGGGTAGCGTCCTATAGACTAAACCGTGGAATCGGTATATGATGGATTAAATTGAGTGATACCTCGAGCAAATTAGTCAAAGTCGCATGAAGACCTAGAAAAAAACATCAATTTCATTTTCTTTCCTAAATAAAAGAGAATAACTCGACCGAAACATTTTTTAAGGGGACTGATCCTTGGGCCGTGTTGCATCAAATCGTATGAATCAAATTTAATCTATCAGATTACTCTGTTGCCGTAATGGAAAATTCAAAGCTATGAGCGTCACCAAAACCATTTTCATCCCATCTCTCTCTCCCTCTCGCTACACCGACATCACTGGCGTCCAATCTTGACTTTTCTTCTTCCAACCTTCACGTTGTAATCGTCTGTCCCTTGAATATTGACGGCCTGACCAACCCCAATGCCTCTCGCTTTAATATTTCGGAATGGACTTTTATGCTTTAGACTCGAGGGACGATCTCATCTCAGACCGGTTTGACTCGTAATACTCCGTTATGACCTTCCCCTATAAACAGAAGCTATGTAATAGCTTTTCATAATTTAAACTATCAATTTTCATATGTTTTATTACTCTAAAATATGTCAAATTTCAAATTTTAAATGCTTATGTTAGAGGCCTCATTTGGTTTGGATTTATGGAAATGCATATACTTATGGGCCAAAAGGGGTTTTTCAAAATATAAATAGTGTTTGGTAAATTATATTTTGAAAACATATTAGGAAGCAACTTTGACCTAAATGTTGCTTAACAAAAACTACACTTTGTAAAGAATTTTTGGTAATTTAAAAAAATAAATTTAAACTATATGCCAATGGAACTCAGCTGCCGTAAGTGAGGCTCATGGTGGCTTGCCTGTAGCTAAGGCCTTCACCAACAAGTTAGGGTCTTTGATGGCATTTTTGGAATTATGAAACCATGCCTAAATTTGGACAAACTCAAAAGCGGTGCATTTTGATAGAGCAATATGGTGTAGTGTCGGAAATCCAATGTTAGACATGTCTAGTTGAGAACCCTATCAAGATGAGTAGCCTCCTAGAGACAAAATCATGGAGTCGGTATATGATTGATTAAAGTGGATAGTACCTTTGAGAATTAGGCCAGAGAGTCGCATGGTGACCTAGAAAAAAAATAAAATAAAACATCAATTTCATTTTCTTTCCCATATAAAAATGAGGAGCTCGAGCAAAAGACGCTTTCGGAGGGGTCCGAACCTTAGGCTGTGTCGTCGCTATTCATTTAATCTATCAGCTTACTCTGTTGCCATTGTGGAAAATTCAAAGCTATTGGTGTCACCGAAATCACTTTCGTCCGCATCTCCTCTCTCTCTGTCTCTCTCTCTCTCTCTCTTTCTACACCAACATCATTGGCATACATATCTTGACTTATCGTCCTCGTGCCACCGCGTTGAAACCAAAGAAGAACGCAATTTGCGTCCATCTTATGCGTCTGTCCCCCGATTATTGATGACCTAACTAACCCCAACTCCCGTCGCTTACATAGTTATAAATGGACTACAATGTTTTTGATTTCAGGGATGATCTCTGACCAATTTGTCTTGACTCGTGATAATTTGTTCTGACCTTCCCGAAGAAACAAAAGCTATCTAATAGTTTTTTTTATTATTTAAACTATCAATTTCCAAATTTTAAGTGCTCACTTTAGAGGCCACGTTGGTTCGATTTTGGAAAATGTAAATGCATTCGGGCTAAAGGAATTTTCGGAAATATAAATAATATTTGATAATTTGTATTTTGAAAACACATTGGGAAGCAACTTTAACCCGAATGCCGCTTAGTAAAAATGACACTTTGTAAATGACTTTTGCTAATAAAAAAAAAAAATAAGAAATCAAACTATTTGCCTACAAAACTTAACAGCCTCCAACCAGCTTCGCTAGTATTTAAGACGTTCACCAGCAAGTTAGGGTTTTCAATGACATTTCCAGAATTATGAAATTGAGCAAGAGCAAGGTTGAAAGAAAAAAAAAACACTAGTGCATTTTAAGAATGTTACTTTTCAAAGTACCTCCAAAACTACCTTGGGGTAAAGGCCTTTAGAGGCATTTGGAAATGTAATTGTATTTCCTCAAGGTTAGAATAAAATGAACAAAACACCATTCCTTTGCCCAAAGGACTTTAGAATCCCAAAGCCCATTTCCAATGTTGAACTAAACAGGGCCAGAATGTGTCTTTTTTTGTAAAGGAAATCCGATACAAGTTTCCTAATTTCAGTCGATTTTCTGGTTTGAGTATATTTTTAAGAGGAGTTTTCTATATTGAATTCAAATATCATGGCATACAGGAGATAGAATTCTACTCAGTTGACTCAAACTAGAGCAAACAAGAAGAATGTTAATTTTACATGTGTGGGAGTTTTTTTATGTAAGTTATTCGTAAGAAATTGTGAGATAACAATTTTTTTTTTTTGGTTTTTTTTTGTTTTGTTTTTTCCTTTTGTTTTTGGTTTTTTTTTGTAATTGGGGGATGGGAACAAATAATCAATCAAGTGATTGTAAATTGTGTATTTTTGGATTTATAAGGGATCTCATGATAGCAAGCTCTCCTCACAAGGTAAGTACCTACATTCGGACCAAACCACAAGATTTTCTAATGTCCTTGTCGTTTCTTATTGATTTCTCTAGTAATTTCACTCTCTTGTGTTTGACTTATATTACAAGATTTGTTGCTTCCATGTTATTTTTGCAACAATTGGTATCAAAGTTAAGACTAGGATTTTTAGTATTTATTTGGGGCTTTTGCTTGTCTAACCACTGTAAAATTTTTGTTGTTGTAATTATTTATGAAGCAAACGTAGAAATGAAAGATTTAGGTTCTACAAAGAAAATACTAGCCATGGAAATTTCGTGTAATAGGGCTACATGGTTTTTCTGTCTATCTCAAAAGTAATATATTGAAAATATTGTGGTGGGTTTAACATGCAGTGGGCAAAATTCATCAATACGACTTTAACTGTGCACTCTAAACTATCTAATAAGTTATTGCCACAAACTAAGGATTAAGAGGAGTATATGTCCCACGTTTGTTACTCTAGTGTGGTGGGTAGTATTATGCATTCCATCTTATACACTAGGCCCGATATTTTGCAAGTTGGGAATGTTGTTAACTATTATATGAAGCATTGTGGTAAGACTCATTGAAAAGCTGTGAAGTGGATCCTAAGATGTTTAAAGGGGACAACAAACACCGATATAGTGTATTGGAGGGATGGCAATGATAGTGTGGCTAGGGGTTACATGTATTTGGATCACGCCAGTGACTTGAATGAGTGAAGGTCTTAAGTAGAATATGTATATGCGCTAGTAGGTGGTGTAGTAAGTTGGAAAGTTCCCTTATAGGATAATATGGGCTTGTCTTTAGCCAATGCAAAGTGCATGCATAGACCTTCATAGCAAAGGAGGTGATATGACTGAGGAATTTGCTCTTGAACTTTGGGTTGAAGCAGAATAGTGTTGCCATACATTGTGATAGCCAAGATGAGATATATCTCACTTCGAATTTGATTTATCTCGAACAGACAAAACATAGTGACATCAAGTACTATTTTATCCAAGATTTCATGGCAATTGGCAACGCAGTTGTGAAAAGGATTGTGACAGTGGAGAACTTGACAACATGGCGACAAAGCTCATTCCTCTAGCAAAGCTTAAGCCTTGTTGGAGCTCAATCAGGGTCTATAGAGAATGATCGCTCATTGGGGCATTGGGAGAGTTGACATGGATGATGAGCACTACAACTTAGCTACAAATAGCGATCCAAGGTGGAGATTTATTAGAATATTTTTTTATTTTCTCAAGGAACCCGATTTAAGTAAGCTTCCTACTATAAATATGTTTTTTCATTTGAGTGATTTCCTATTTTGCGTAGGTTTCTTAAAGGAGTTTCTTCTTTTGGATATAAATATCATGTATATATAAAAGATGGAATTCTATTTGGTGGACACACACATCAGAGTAAACAAGAAGATTGTTAAAATTTTATGTTTGTTAGTTTTCCAAATGAGTTGCCTTTAAGAGATAATGATATAACACTTGTACATTTGCTTTGGGAGACATACTTGAGCTATTGAGCTTGTATACTTAGTAGTATGCGAATTCATAATGGAAGTGGCATGCTTTCCTAGTGGAATAGATATTGAAACTCAGACTAAATCAAATGAATATTTTGTGTCATTAGTATTTGTCATTAATTTTTTAATAATTTTGCTCTATTGCTTTTGACTTGAATCATAAGACTCGTGAACTTCCGCACAGTTCAAAACTTTGTTAGCTGGATTCACTTCTATGTGGAGGAAGCCCATGAGTTCTGTGCCCAAAAAAAAAAGGCTTGAGCCCATATTATAAATTATATGGAGAAATAGGGTTTCTTACTATTTATATAAAGTGGTAACTACAAAAGGAAATAGTAACAAGAGAAAAAGAAAAAAGAAAAATGCGGGAGTTGAGGCATATCGATTTACATCAAGCTGGCATCAAAGGTCGATTCTGGTCCAATTGAGCTGAAATTTTGTCAGTATGTTCGTGGCGCAATTTTCTCGAATCTGAACGGTTTGATTTTTGTTTGAAGCTCCCTACATCAGATTTTTCCTGGATTGATCAAAACCTACGTTTTTTGTCAAATTTATCATTGATCTCTTGTGAAATTCAAATGTATTGCCAAGAATTATGTTCTCGAGGTCTTTGCTGTTATATACCTCTAGTATTTGTTAGAGAAGAACATTGTTCACCCAATTTTGTTGATAGTGAAGATTTTTGGGTGGACTCCGGTCCCGTGATTTTTGATCTCCTCACATCAATGAGGTTTTCCACGTAAAAAAATCGTCTTGTGTTCGCGTACTTGATATTTATTTTACTCTACTATATCGATTCCTACTAGGTTTACACAAGATGGGAGATTATTTTATTCCGCTGCGTTAATTCGATATTGTTCGAATTGTTACTATTCTCCCATCAAACTCGACCCTTGAATTTAGATTCGCAATAATGTGTGTATAATAAATTTCCTAAAAAGGCAATATTTCAGCTTTGAAGTTTTCAGTTGTGCTGTTGAAGCTAATTTTAATTCCACATTTCCTATAATATATATATATATATATATATATATATATATTTATATATTTGACCATAAATTGCTCAGCTTTCGCTTTGGTATCCCTCTTCTAATATTCATTATATGAAAGCTCATCCATCACTTACATATGGTTCTATAGACCATATGATACACAAGAAGTTATTGTGTAGACTTATTCTAATTCATTACATCCATCATATATTAAAAAAGAGTAAGAAAATCGAGTCCTGTGTAAAAAACAGAAATTCTTCCTTCTTGCCATTAGTAGAACAAGTCTATATTCTGATACTTCTCTACGATATTATTAAAAATGCACTATGACAAATAGAGGCGTAAGTATAGTAAAAGTGTCAAAACTTATGTACGGCACTCACTTTAGTATCAAAAGTTTATTTTGAATCACTTAAATGCTAAAACTTGAAAAATGATCTTTTCAATGTCAACTCCGATCTAATTGGCCAAAAATCTGACGTGTCACTTTTTTTATTAGTTTTTGAAGCCACATGGCTTGTCGAATAGTATAATCAGCATGCAAAAAATAAAACAACACCGTTTAAATCCCCAAATTGATTGAGAATTGGAAGTTGAAAAACCTAACTAGCAATTTGAGCACTTACTTTGATTTCCCTCAAAATTATTAGTTCAATCTTGCAAATGGAGGGTAGAAGCTTTAGTAGCGCTCATAGTTGTTCCACAAATAGCAAATTAGATGGTGAGTGTTACTATTATTATGGATTACCGAGTTTGAGAAGAAGCTTTGGTAGTGGCCAGCAAATGACAGCGCAACTATGACAGTGACCAAGTGACATTGGGCAAGCGACATTGGGTGATCAAGCAAGCTATGGTGGGCATCGGGCAAGCAGCATGCTTCATATGTGGGAAGAACAGATCGATGCCCTAATTTTAGTCCCCCTTCAGCGATATTGTTTTAGCCAAAGCTATGCATCATCATTTTTGAAAGGTAGTCCATATATGATGGCAAAATGTTGTTTCTTAAGGAGTACAAAAAACAACATCATTTATGCCATTCCACATAGATTGCATTTTAAAAATTTTGTCATGTCAACTTATTTTTTATTAATATAAAAGCCACGTAATTAATTTGGTCGGAATCTCTCACTAATAGCACCAAAGTGATCTTTTCTTTTTCTAATTCGACACTTAAGTGAGCCAGTGGAAATTTTTGGCATAGCATCGTATACATGTCTTAGCACTTCTAGTGTACTTAACCCACAAATAGAATATTTCACTAAGCAGGACCTTGGTTGCATTTGTAGCCATTGGACTACAACCACCTGAACATTAGTAACAAAGATATTTTGGCAATGTTTTTTTTATTTTTTTTTTTTTTTATGTACCAGATTTATCTTCTGGGTAGTTCCCATGAGAAAAATATATAGGAGAGCAGACTATGGCTCTTCTTCTTCTTCTTCCACTAATTCCGTGCCTGTGCAGCAAGACCAAGGGATTCATCAACGTAGAAATGAGTTCTTGCTTCACCATCTCCCTCTCTTTCTCTCTCTCCTCTTCTTCTTCATATATTTTGCAGCTACCAAATTAGCACCTACGTTTCTACGGCACTACTGCCCAAACACCACCCTCTTCACTCCCAACTCCACCTACCAAACCAACCTCGACGCCCTCCTCTCTTCCCTCTCCTCTCATTCTTAGTGGCTAGCAACTATGATCTACGAGAAGGAATCATTCCATCGGAATCAAACATAGGAGCTAATCAAAGTATCCAATAGCTAGAAGATTGTCAAGTGCAAATAGGTCTATCAACGAAAGGAGAGCATTCCTGGTGTCGAGGTAGTAAGGTATAAGGCAAGATCTATTGCGAAGAGATATACTAAGTGACAAGGCATTCACTACAACAAGGTGTTCTATTATGTGGTAAACATCTATTGAGTATTACTTACTTTAGAGGGGACAACAAACGTTGGTATATCGTGTTGAAGGGACGACAATGATAGTGTTGCTAGAGGTTACATGGATTCATATAACGCCAGTGACTTGGATGAGCAAAGGTCTTTAGTGGGGTACATATATGCCCTAATAGATGGTGCAATGAGTTAGAAAGTGCTCTCATAGGATAATGTTGGCTTATCTTCAACTGACGCAAAGTGCATGTATTGACCTTCATAGCAAAGGAGGCAATATAATTGAGGCGTTTGCTCTTGAATTTTGGGTTGAAGCAAAAATGTTTTGACACACACTATGATGGCCAGGGTGGGATATATCTCGCTTTGAATTCAATTTATCTCAAATGGACAAAGCATATTGGCATCCAGTACTATTTCATCCAAGATTTAATGGCAATTGGCAAGCTTGTTGTGAAAAGGATTGGGACAGTGAAGAGTCTAACAAGGATGATGATGAAGCTCATTCCTCTAGCAAAGCTCAAGCTTTGTTGGAGCTCAATTAGGGTCTGTAGAGAATGACTACTCGTTGGGGCATTAGGAGAGCCAGCATAGATGATGAACACTACGATTGAGCTACAAATATTGATCCAAGGTGGAGATTTATTAGAATATTTTGAGTGTCTCAATGAACCCAATTTAAGTAAGTTTCCTACTGCGAATCGGTTTTTAGTTTGAGTGATTTCCTAGTTTGAGGAGGTTTCATAAAATGAGTTTCTTGTTTTGGACATAAATATCATGTATAGATAGAGCACACATTAAAGTTAACAAGAAGATTGTTAAAATTTGATATGTTTGAGAGATTTCCAAATGAGATCTCTATATGAGATTATGAGATATCACTTGTACATTTACTTTGGGAGTAGTTGGGGGCTAAGAAATTCTTGAGCTATTGAGCAATTGTATACTCGATACTATGCGAATTCATAATGGAAGTGGCGCACTTTCCCAGTGGAATAGATATTGACACTCAAACTAAACAACATTTCTTTGATAATTTTGCTCTATCACTTTGGTGCCCCTAGTCTAGTAATCATCTAGATGATACACAATAAGTTATTGTGTAGACTTAATCTAATTAATTGTATCAAATATATATTAAAAAACAGCAAGAACAACAAGTCCCGCTAAGAAAAAAAAATCTTACCAAATGCCATTAGTAGAACGAGTCTATATTCTGATACTTCTCTACGATATTATTAAGAATGTACTATGATCAATAGAATTTGTTACATGTCAATTTCCCATTAATTAGCTTTACGACTGGGATACCACTAGGCTGGGCTTTGCTTGCATTTGTAGCCATTGGATTACAGCCATTTCAACATCAGTCACAAAGATATATTGACAATTCAGGGCTTGAATGTCTAACCCCATAATTATTTAACAGATTTGGCTGTCTGGGTTAGGTTCCGTTTAATACACGTACTAAATTTTCCAAATAGTTCCCACGACAAAGATATATAGGAGAGCAGACCGTGGTTCTTCTTCTTCCCATAATTCCGTTCCTGTGCAGCAAGACCAAGGGATTCATCAACATAAAAATGAGTTCTTCTTGCTTCACCATCTCCCTCTCTCTTCTCTTCTTCTTCATCAATTTTGTAGGTACTGAATCAGCACCCACGTTTCTACGGAATTACTGCCCAAACACCACCCTCTTCACTCCCAACTCCGCCTACCAATCCAACCTCAACACCCTCCTCTCTTCCCTCGCCTCTGCTGCCGCCGATGGCGCTGATGGCTTCGCCAATGCTACTGTTGGCCAAAACCATCCCGACCAGGTCTACGGGCTCTTCCTCTGCCGTGGCGACATTGACACCTCCACGTGCGGCGACTGCGTGGCCACTGGAAAAAAGGATATACTCCAAAGATGCCCCAACTAGCGAGTCTCCGTGATCTGGTACGATGAGTGTATGTTGAGGTACTCCGATGGGTCCATCTACTCGGTCATGGAACAAGTGCCTTCTTTCAAGACGTACCGCACCAGGAACATCACCAATCCAACACAGTTCATGCTAGTCCTGGGAGAGACCATGGACGACATCGCTGCGAGGGCTTCAGTCGGCAAGTCGGGGAAGAAACTTGCCGTTGCGGAGGCAAACTTTATGAGTTTGCAGAAGCTGTACACGCTCGCACAGTGCACACCGGACTTGACGGTGTTGGAGTGCAACACGTGCCTCCAGGCAAGAATCGCGGGTCTCCCACAGGGGAAGCAAGGTGGGAGGTTGTTCACTCCGAGCTGCAGCATGAGGTTCGAGCTGTACCCATTTTACAATGCCTCGGCCATGGCGGCGCTGGTGCCTCCGCCGTCCTACCTTCGTTCTCCTCATGCTCCCGTGACCAGACGTAAAGGTACATGTTTGTTTTTGTATTTTATCTTCTGTCATAACGGAAAGATCTGTCCAATTTTTTTTGTTTCTAGTGAACTACTTATCCTACTTTATAGTTTGAATAAGTGGAGTGAACCTTTTAATAAAAAGGGAAGAAAATATCATAAGTGTCGTAATCCTTATACACGGTGCCATAAATGTTTAATTGATTACTTAAGTATCATAAATTAAAGGAAATTTACTTAAGTGACATCACCAGTCAAAATTCTAACATGTCAATAATTTAATATAAAATTATCAGATATGACTTGCCAAGGAAATGATATCAAAAGCGTGCAGAAATGAGTCATTAGTCTTTTCTTACCTCCAAATTGATGAAGGGGGGCTTATCGAACTCAAATCCTAGCCCTATCCCCAAGTTAGGTCCAACAGCGGCCAGTCTTTGTCCCCCAAGTGCCGCCAAAGAACATCCTTGGGGAGAAGGCGCCGCTCCTGGTCTTCAAGGGTCGCCGCAATGGACCGGTATTATGTGTATTGACATTGGAGATTTTCCCTTTGAGGCTGCGAGCTCAAGCAGCAGCACTCAGGGCCCTATAGGATAGGGTATGCAGTGGGTTCGTGGCAATGTCTTTCATCTCAATTTCTTGAGCAATCAGTTGCTTGTCAATTTGGTGCGAGGAAAGGGTTAAATGACGTCCTTTCTGCACACTTTTGATGATATTACTTATCCAGCAAGCCACGTCACATGATTTTATGTCAAATTAATGATACCTCAAATTTTTTGACAAAAGAATTACCGAAGTCACTTAAATGAATATCTTTTAAAATATTATGACAGTCAAATAATTAATTAAAAAGTTATGATATGTATAATATCATTTTCCCTCTTTCAAATGATGCCTTTTACTAAGATGAGCGTATGACGATCTACAAGTCATTTTCAAGTTAAATGATAAAAAGAAAAAAAAACAAAAGAGAAAGAGAGAAGGGTAGCTAATAAAGTAACTAAAATGAAAATATAATTCCACAATAACCTTACTTTGGTTAAAAAAAACAATGGGCGAAATTTGTGAATTATCAACCCCATCCCAGATCTGAGGATCTTGAATATGGAATAATCAATTCAAGAGAATAACAAATTCGACATGGTATTACCCATGGCCTTGAGTGCTACTGGCCTCAAAGGGAAATCTCCGATATCACGTCCGAAATTCCAGTTTAATGCCCATGGGAAGAAAGCTACATTACCACAATTTGGAAGGATTGCCATTGAGGTCGCCCTTCAGAATCAGCAGCAGTGCCACCTCTAGCGCCTTCGCTCCAGTGGTATCCTTTGGCGGCACCCACAGGATAAAGATTCACCACCATTGGACCTAATTTGGGTTTAGGGTTTGAGTTGAATTTAGCCTTAATTTTGTCAATTTGGGTCGAGGAATGGCTAAATGATATTGTTTGTGAACACTCTAGAAGACATTATTTCCCCAATGCGCCACATCAAATGGTTTAATATTAAATTGAAGTCATGTTGGATGTTTTGGCAATACTCATAGAAACTTGACAATTTTTAAAGTAATGAAACTCAAGTGATCTAACTTAAAATTTATGATACCAAGGTAAGCGTGGTACAAAAGTTATAGTACCGGTCATGTCATTTTCATGATTCAGTCTCTATCCACTTTGATATGCTTATAAGAGGTGAAGTTTCCCAAGGCATTTTTTCACAAATACTTGTTGATTCTGTTTCAAATAATTCCAATGACTATGCACTTGTGTTCTTTGCTTGTCTTCTTCCTGCTTCAAGCACTTCAAAGCAGCACAATTTACAGCATAACTGCATCAAGTCCACTGGCTCAGGACCAAACCCTTGTCTCTAGTAGTCAAATCTTTGAGCTCGGGTTCTTCACGCCCAAAGGATCAGCAAAGCAGTACGTAGGAATATGGTACAAGAAGATGACTCCCTCTAGAGTTGTCTGGGTGGCCAATAGGGACAAGCCACTTGGACATACTGATCAATCTGCAAGTTTAATAATTGGCAAAGATGGAAATCTGAAGCTTCTTGATGGGCGACAAAACACTGTGTGGTCTACTAATGCCATGGCAAAGTCGAATTATTCTGAAGCATTGCTTTCAGACTATGGAAACTTTGTTCTTCAAGACAGGAACGCGCATATAATGTGGGAAAGCTTTGACGAGCCAATAGACACTCTCTTGCCAAACATGAAGATTGGAGTAAATGTGAAAGAAGGAAAGAAACTAAACTTGACTTCCTGGAAAGGCGAAGATGATCCCTCACACGGAAGCTTTGTCGCGGGAGTGACATCGGAGACACCACCTCAGCTTTTCATTTGGAATGGATCAAGTCCTTACTGGAGAAGTGGACAGTGGGATAAAACCAAGTTCATCGGAGTACCGAACATAACCAACACATTTTACGATCTCCAACAAGATAATGTCCAGGGAACCTCATATTATTACCTCAAAAATTACAACAACTCCATCTTTGAATATGTTTTCATCTCTTCTGAAGGATCTCTAAAGGCAGCTTATTGGTTCAATGGCTGGATAACATATTGGGAGGTACCGGCACCAACTAACCCTTGTGACATTTATGGAATATGTGGCCCCTTTGGAGTTTGCAACCCGTTTAGTTCACCCATGTGCAGATGCTTAAAAGGTTTTAAACCTAGATCAGATGAAGAATGGAACAGAGGAAACTGGACCAGAGGGTGCCTTAGGAAAATGGAATTGAATTGTCAGAAATCTGCAAGTGCAGCAGCTTCAACAACTGTGGAAAAAGATATGTTCCGGCAAATGAGACAAATAAAATTGCCTGATTCCGCTAATCATTTGTTGATAGATAATGTGGAAGGATGTCAAAGTTGGTGCCTAGAAAACTGCTCGTGCTTGGCCTTTTCTTATGTAAATGCTATAGGATGTATGGCTTGGAGTAAAGACCTCCTAGATACTCAGCAATTATCCATGGGTGGCGAAGATCTATTTATTCGACTTGTGGATGTGAGTGCGGGTATGGATACAGGTTGAAATGGTTGAATCAATACAAGTTTGGTTTTGCACTTCCTGTGCTTCTTATAATATATTTTCTATGGTTCAGGTGTACCTACGCGGACAAAACTTATCATCAGCCTAAGTACTATTTCTGGCATCATCTTATTTGGAGCTGGTATTTCAGTTTGTGGTCTTTCAAAGTGGAGAGGTAATAAAAGATGTATAGTTTATTGCTATTTTAAGGGTGATTTTGCGCTAACTGCAATATAAGAATCTTAAATTATTGGTGGAACCACGGCTTCAGGAGCCTGCTCTGCTACTGATGTTCTCATGCTTATCTTGAGTTGATTTCATTCTATCTGTAAAATGTAGGGAAGCTTAAGAAAATGACAATCCCAAGGCTCTTTACGTCCAACGAACTGCTAAGGGACACTGCTTGGAAAGACCAGATGAAGGAAGATGATACATCAAAATTGGTCGTTTATGACTTTGATAGCATACGCCTCGCGACAGATAACTTCAACTTGAAAAACAAACTCGGGCAGGGAGGGTTTGGCACGGTTTATAAGGTAAAAGAAAAGCCTTCTCTGAGGGAAATAAGGAGATTATCCAAGATCTGATAGTGTTGTTCATTTTGAAACAGGGAAAACTGAACGATGGTAAGGAGATAGCAGCAAAGAGACTTTCAAGCAGCTCAAGCCAAGGCATAGCGGAGTTCAAGAATGAGATTCTTCTAATTTCCAAACTTCAACACCGAAATCTGGTGAGACTCCTTGGTTGCTGCATTGAGGGAGAGGAAAAGATTCTAGTGTATGAGTACTTGCCCAACAAGAGCTTGGACACCTTCCTCTTTGGTTAGTCTCACTCTTTGAAGAACTTATTCCTACTTTCAACAAAATCCGGTATTGAAACTAGATATTTCTTCTGTTTGCGACCTTGTTCAGATTCAAAAGAGAAGGCAAAACTTAGCTGGAGTGTACGCTTCCACATTATCCAGGGGGTCGCCAGAGGGCTGCTTTACCTCCACCGCGATTCTTGCCCTAGAGTCATACATCGGGATTTGAAAGTGAGCAACATTCTCTTGGATGAAAAGATGAATCCCAAGATTTCAGATTTTGGGCTCTCACGGATGTTTGAAGGCACTCAAGTTTTGGTAAATACTCACAAAATTGTGGGGACACTGTAAGCTTTCTATCATCACTATTAGGAGTACTTACTCATGAGGCAATATATCACCTTAAAAAGTAGATTAGCAATATAATGCGCTCAGCTTTCCCTTCATACATGTACCAACCGTTTCTTTACTATTACCGAGAAAACTCTTCCATGTACATCCAATGGTTCCAATATGTTAGTTCACTCCGAGGTAATTATAGACCAGCGCTGCAATGCAAATGCTAAAAGATATGAGAAATACAATGCTCGTCAAGTTGGATGTTTATGACCCTCCAATTTTCTCATCTCTCATGTCATCATCCTTTAGCCTATGATTTTTTTGTTTGAACTGTACTTCAAGAATGCTCCACTTATATTATTTTGTCTACAGTGGCTACATGTCTCCAGTATGCCATGGGTGGAATATTTTCTGAGAAATCTGATGTTTATAGCTTTGGAGTACTGCTATTGGAGATTATTAGCGGCAAGAAGAACACAAGTTTAGATTACCCAGGGCAACATCTCAATCTCCTCGCTTATGTAAGAGCAAGATCTAACTTCGAACTACTACACCTCCATTTTAGTTTTCAACCTTTGGTAGTCCTTGAAACACTCTGACAATCGACTAGTTGTTACAGGCTTGGCACTTGTGGTGTGAAGACAGAGGATTAGATCTAATGGATGAAGGCATTGCCGATGCATTTTTGGTGTCGAAGTGATGAGATGCATTCAGTTAGGGCTTCTCTGTACGCAAGACCATGCCACAGATAGACCCAACATGTTTGCCGTGGTTCTAATGCTGAATGGGGAGTCCAATCTTTCACAGCCAAAGCAACCGACATATACATTTTCACGCTCGCCGGCTCACGAAGTCCCATCACAAGAAGAAAGCATCCGATCCATGAATACCATCACCATTAGTACAGTTGAAGGAAGATAAAATTCTCAAATGCATTTTCACTATAATTCATCTTTCCAGGGGTTCAGTGTTCACCAAATTAAGTGGCTTGGATGTGCAATATTTTGTTGCACTTTTATGTGGATATGTGATGTAAACATAGAGATTGTGAGGGAATCTGAGTTGCTAGCTCTTTGGTAGAATAGTGTTGTGTGGGCAAGGACGCAGAAAAGTTCAGAACATCTGTAAGCAGAAGTAAAGTGTTAGAGCTTCTTTTTAAAGAGGATTTGATAGTTAAATTTTCACCTAAAAGATTATTCATGCATTTGAAATTTTCAAGGATCAAATTCTGTCAAACGACAAAATTTGACCCTGAGGAAATACTGCGATCGCACGCCATTTTGCGTTGACATTTTTATCAGCACATCTCTACAATTAGAAACTAGGGACATTGTAGTCTTAGTATCTTGGACCCTATGTCAAGAGATAGGCATCACATATGCATTTCATAAAGATTAAGTATCGCATATGTTAATAATGGCAAAATTCAACCCCTAACTAAAAACACTGACATAGCGTCATCATGCATTCACATTTCTCATTGCATTTCTTTTGCACGCAGTAATGGAGCATTCTAATTTATCATATTAGACTCGGCGGCAAAAACTTTGATCAACAAAAATGCTAGAGCTCACGGGCAGATCGAACCCACACCAGGACTCAACCTTTTTCTTTTTTTAATTTGTTGCAGCTTTTGCTTGGTTCAAGGCTCAAACAAACTTGGAAATTTGCAAGCTTAAGCATTGCAATGAACATCTTTGACTCTAACTTTTTTATTGGCTAATACCATCAAAAACTCTAAACCAGTATACCCATAACACATTTACCCTAATCTAATTTTTTGTTTCACAAGAAACTCCCAAACTAATATAAGTGCCATATTCACCCCAAACTAATTTTGTATAATTAAAAAAAAAAAAAGGAACTCCAAATTAGTACGGTCATGCCACGTCCCAAACTGGTATACATGCACCATATTTACTCCAAATTGTGGTAGTTATGGAATTTTTTTTTTTTTTTTTTTGTAAATGGGGCATGAGTGCATCAAATTAAGGTAAATATGACACGAGTATATTAGTTTGGAATTTTTTATCATATAAAAAATCAGTTTATAATAAACGTAACACGAATTTACCAGTTTGAAAGTTTTTATTATACAAAAATTAATTTTGGATAGATGTGGCATTGGTGTACCAATATGTTGCTTTTTGTTGCATGAGCCCTTCTTCTAATGGTATATGGCCCATGACTTACTCCAAAGAGTTATAGTTTCCCAAATTCACATTAATCGAAGGTATCGATTGATCCTTACATGAGGCAGGCAGCCCATAAACGGTGATCTGAGGGCATCAAAGTGGGAGTTTCTAATGTCCGTTTGGCCTGAAAATTTTACATAACTGTAATCTACATATTAGCTCACTCCACTACAAATTTCTGTCAAAACGGACAAACGATGACTACATACTTGTCGTTTCCATGCGACTGCATAGTGTGCCCAAGCTTGACCCATGACCCGAGTTGACTGATTTTAGTGACAAAGACTCGATGGATCAAGCTTGAAATGTTGGACAAAAACCAATGCACTTTAAGGCTTTGAACCGGCGGATATTGGTTAGAAACCATTGGGTAAGGATGGGCTTGGCCAGTGACCATATAAAGGGATTCAAAAAAAATTATTCAAAATTCTTAAACTTATTGTACAATGACCAATTCAATCCTAAATCATTTACTTATGCCAATTTAGTCTTAAATCTTTTGACAATTTGTCAATTTAGTTATAAACATTTTAATGATTTGCCAGTGTAGTCCTTAGACAATTTCCAACCAAACTTATCTGGAATGATTACATTGGTAAATTGCTAAAAGATTTATGAATAAATTGACAAACTATCCAAAAGTTTAGAGCAAAATTAGTACATTTAAAAGGTTTATAACTAAACTAGTTGCCTTACAATAAGTTTAGGACCGAATTAACACGATTGAATAGTTCATGACTAAATTCGTTGCCATACGATAAGTTTATAACTTTTTGGACAATTATCCCGAGGGATTCAAGATACTTTTTTCTCTCTCTCTCTCTCTAAATTCATCCCTCTCATTTGCACCTTCATTTCTCTGGTTCATTCTCTAGTCTTCATTTCCTAGTACTCTCTCTAGGCTTGAAAACCCATAAAAACTATGATTTGAGGAACCCAAAATCGTTAACAAGTGAAGGTTGAGGGAACTATAGCAAATTGTGTCGGTTTTGCTAAATATTGTGAGTTGAGTGAGAGCCTAGGACCCCTTGCTTCACGAATTCAAGGTAAAACACTTTCTTCCCTCTATCATTTTAAGTTGTAACTCGTTCTCCAAAGATAAACAAGCTTCGAATTACAATTAAAAACCGAGGTATGGCGGCTCACATAGCCATTGCATGCATTACGAATCCGCTACCTTGGTCTACTGATTGATTGACACAGTTATGGCATCTAGTACATATGATTTGACCTTTTTGGGTTACGTTAGACTTAAGTTTGTTGTTAAACTGGTCCATTTCCTCCTCCCTTGGCTGTGACCCCTTCTAGCTTTGTCTAGCCATTTCCCTTTATTTTTTGTTGAAAAACCTTGCAAATGTGTCTCACCCCATGCTTTGGCCAAGGGCCCTAGGGTGTCAAGCTCACTTTTCTTCGTCATTTACTCAAGTCGATATCATATTCTATGATAGATTAAGATGTAATGTCGATTCCTATGTTGAATGTCATGTTTGCGAAGTTTGAGACCTGGCGTCAACCCGTTCTAAGGATCGGTCCTTGGATGTGATTAACCTTATTTCTTTTGCCACTTATGTTGTTTAATCTCATATTTTAGTGAAATCACACATTATCATTCACATGTCACCAAGATTCCATGTTTATTTGGAACTGTTTAGTGGGCAAATGAGCACATTTAGCTGACTGTCAAGTCACATTAGCATGTTTGCCTCATATTTATAGAATTTTCATTATGGTTATTAATTCAAACTTATCCAACACGTTTTTGGTATAGTTTAGATATCTAATCATCTTATCATTATTATCATCATTTAGCTTTTGGAGACATGCACTCCTTAATTTAGGCCATTTGTAAATTTAATTATTAGCAGCCTTAGGAGTCCTATTCCAAGGTTCAACAACAAGAGAATGAATATATTTTGCCCGACTCATATTGGGTTTTCTTGTTGCACCTCAATTGCTTTTGATATCATAGTATTTTACTTGGTATGATGTTATTTTGATGGTTAATGTTCTTGTGTTATACAACTTTGATTATGTGTGGTCATGTAAATGTGTCTGCTTTGGATTTAAAAGTTGGAAAGATTGCATGATTAAATGCTTTCAAGAAAGAGGAAAAGATACCAAATTAGGCATTAGATAGACATCTAGCGCTATCAAGGCCCTAGGCTCGAGTCTCTAATTTGTAAAAGTAAAATGATCTCTCATGTTTTACTTGGTCTCTAAGCAACCTTTAATAGATTGGTGGCCGTTCTTAAATTAAAAATAGCATTACATAATTAACCAAGGCTTTTGGAGAACTTGGGCCAATTACAAGCACCACCTCACAAGAGGGATTGTCTACGCTGGCTTGTTAATCCATTAACCATCTTAGGGGTTATTCATTCAAAGGGTCGCAACAAGTCTCCCATAACAGAGGCATCGAACAAGAAGCAAGAAAGGTCATGGCTTTAGTAACGTTATGCATGATATAAATCACAAGAATATAAGCATTCAATCAGTTCATTTCCCGACAATTTTGTTAGATCAATTGACTTAATTTAGTTCCATATATTCCATTCCAATGGCTATTAAATTTAATTCACATAAAACTTTTCGCTAAAGTGCACTAGAAGTCATAAACTTGTCATAAAAGTACAATTAAGTCCTAAAAATTTCAAAAAGCATAATCAAATACGAAAACTTATTAAATTAGTATAATCAAATTCTTCGTTGACACTGTCAATTTATCCAACAAAAAATGCATATATAGCATCTTTAAATTAATTTCTCTCTCTCATATGGATTTTTTTGTTATTTCTTCTTCAACTCTTATTTAGATTAGATTAAAATAAAAATGCTAAAATTTTATATTTAAAAAAAATCAAATAAAGGAAAAGAGTAGGGCTCGCTAGTGGGGCACTACCACCCATTGCCAAAGGGGCTGTCACGCCCCGAACCTCAAGTGCGCCAACATCTCACCATAGTCATGCAAATGTGACATTCCCAGGTAGTGTCGCCGACCCCATTCATTTATTATTGCGCAAGCGGAACGTATTATAAAAGCCCTCAATAAAATACGGGATAGAAAAGCAGGAAGCAAAATCACAACCAATCACTTTCATGATTCAACAGAATTACAAACAGAAGTCTACGGCCAAAAGTCTACAAAAGACCGGCTTTTAAAAAGGAACTGTCCTACGACCTACAAGTCGGACACGTTCTCCAATCCTTATGACTTCACCTCCGCAACTCCTCAAAGCCAACCAAAGCTATCTGACCGCTCCGTCCACCAGGGACCTGAAATTTTAATCCCCAAACCGGGATGAGACAATGTCTTAGCAAGTTCAACCCCATAAACCCCTATTAGAAAGAAAATACGCCCCGGGTGGCTTAGCCACATCACACAAAAGACTTACCTCGCATTAGCCTTCATCTGCAGGTTAGCACTATTTATATAATTCAACCACGTGCAATTATGATAACCAAACAACCATGGCACAATCACATTATCAGAACAATTCAACCACTTGGATCGTCTCAGTGATCAATCGACTCAGCTGATTACATGTCATTCTAGCAAATCAATCACTACTCTCAATCACAGCCCTATAGGAAGGCTTAACAACCAGTGGCAATCACAGCCCCACTCGGCAAAATTAGAATTAGTGGCATCACAGCCCCACTCGGCACAACCTTTAAAAGGTGTAGACCCGGCCCGATGAGCATGACCTCTAATAGGTGGTAATTCACGGCCCAATTGGGCGCAACCTTTATTAGGTGGCTAATCACCGCCTCACTAGGCACAACCTTTAATAGGTGGTCAATCACGGCCTCACTAGGCACAACCTTTAATAGGTGGTCAATCACGGACTCACTAGGCACGACCTCTAATAGGTGGTTAATCACGGCCTCACTAGGCACGACCTCTAATAGGTGGTTAATCACGGCCTCACTGGGCACGACCTCTAATAGGTGGTTAATCACGGCCAATTTCCCATCAATTTCCGCACTTGGGATTTTATAAAGAATCCCTATTTATCGCAATCACACTCAATTTGCCACAACCAATCATCAATTTCAAATTCTAAATGCACAGCAGCGATCATCACGAAATTCTGAGCAACCGGGGTCAAATTAATTTTTTTCCTTTTTTTTATAAATAATAATATTTTAATAATTTCAGAATATAATATAATATTATAAATTTCCAGAATTTCGAAGCAATTAAATAATTCAAAATTAAAATCCTATTATGTCCCATCAATGTTTATTATTAAATAAACTCTCTTAGCCTTTAATAAAACATACTTTAAATTAAACAAACATCTTAATCTAATTCACAATTAAATAAATTAAACGAATCACCTAACCTTACTTAACTTAGGCTAAGCACACTTAAGGCATCATTAACCGTCTAATCAAGATTTAGTGAGCTAAACTCACCGGATTAGCAAGTCGAGCGGACCAAAACGACGAGGACGACGCGAGGATCGACTTTCCTCAAGGTGGGCCGAGCATCCGGGCTCGAGAAGGCGGCCAAAACAGGCCAAACATGGGCTGCCATACCCATTTCTGCAACCTTCTGCTCACTGCTGGTTGGGGCGGTTCCGGGGTCGATTGAGGCGGCCAAGGGCGGTTGAGGGCGAGGCGGAGCTCCAGCGAGCTGAGGTGGGGGCGCACGGTGGCCGAAGGTGGCCAATCCGCCGCCTGAATTGGTCGAACAACACCCCTTTTGGACGCATGAGCAGGGACCGACGACTAAGGAGGGTGAGGAAGGCGGAGGGTGCAGGCGGAGCAGACGACGGCTTAGCGTGGCTGCAATGGCGACAGCCTTGGCTCCGGTGGCGGCTAGTTGCAACGGCAAACCGCCATCTCTGTTTCTGCTGAGCTGCGTTTGAACGAGAGGGGCGGAAGAGAGAGGATGCGGCGGAGATGGGTGAGGGCAGCAGGACGGCAGACAGCGATGACAATTCCGGCTTCGGTGAGCGACGACAGCGGCGACGATTCTGGCTTCAGCTGCTCTGGTCTTCGCACAACCATGGCACAAGCGGCCGAAGAAGAAGATGGGGGGGGATTCGGTCGGTGGGGGGAAGAAAAGAGAAGAAGAAGAAGAAAATTCCATTTTCCCTTATTCCTCTCACACTTTCTCCCTCTTAGGTCATCGCACACTTGGCCCACCATGACCTCATGTGATGTCACCTTCCACTCACCATTTCTTGACAATTATACCCCTTCTAGAAGCATTTAGGGTATGCCAAAATGTGGGGGTAGAGGTGGCATACGAATTTTGCTAAGTTTTCTTCCCAATTGGACCTTAATCCCTCTTGATTCAATATAAATTTACTCCCATAATTTCATTCAACACCTCATCATTCCAATTGGTATTTTTCCTTACCAATGTAGCCCACTTGTATCCCAATTTCACAATCCCTGGCTTCAACTGAACAAAAAAAACGGCCATATTTATCCAATCAAAATTAGAACCCGAAAATCTGGATGTCACAGGGGCCAACAAAGATTGTCGACCATGGGCAAGGGTGGTCGACCCTTGCCAATCTGGGAGAGGGCGCCCAGGCCTAACAAGGGTGAGGGCGCCCAATTTTAGGCGACATGGGCCCTACTCTAAGGCTAGTGATGGTGCCTCTTGCACCTTGCCATTATTTTTTTCAATTTTTAAAATTAAAATTTTAGCCTTTTGGTTTTTTAATATAATTTAAATAATATTTTGAAGAAGAAAATAATAAATAAATAAAAAGCTTCGTAGGAGAAAAAAATTAATTTAAAAATGCTTTGTGTCAACAACTCATCACCAGGATCAATTTTTAGATTTTCAACTAATTTACAACATCATAAAGTTGAGCCGATTGCTCAAACATGCTACTCTATTCCTTGTATCTCAAATTTACAAATCTCTTAATTAAAAATGATTTATTTTGTGAGAACCCCTCTTACACAGATCTTACAATTTCTTCCGCAATGTGTTAACATTTGTTTCTTGAGAAGCATGATATAAAAAATTATGATCAACCTATTGTGGATAGAGCCAACTATTTTCTTATTGATCCGCTCCCGTTCTTTATCTTCTTTGTCTTCTTCACCTTTATCCCTGGTGATGTGATCATATAAATTTTGACAAGACAGTGTCTTTAATCTGAAATGTCCAAATAAAATAAGCGTAGGCATTTAACTTAAGCATGGTGCCAATGGTTTCCTCCATCAATGCTAGCTCTTATTCCACTTTGTTGGGGAAAGACGGCATCAATTGTTGAGGACTTGGCTCCGTTTGGTTCAGCATTTTGAAAGCTCATGGAAAAATGCAAAGCAATTTAACCTAAAGGACTTTAGGCGAATGCAAAGGCTGTTTGGTAAACTATGCTTTGAGAAGTAACTTTGAGAGAAATATTGCTTGGTAGAAAACACATTTGAAAAGCTCTTTGAGTGATTAATATTAGTTTTTTTAATTTTATTTATTTAAAATTGAAAAAAATACTGTATGCAACTTTTAAAATATAAATTTTGAACATAGATATAATTTTAAAAAAAGACCAAATCATTCCCTGAAATTTTTTAATTTTTATTTGTTTAAAATTGAAAAAATAATCTATGCAACTTTTTAAATATAAATTTGAAAATAATGCTAAAAATTCAAATACGTATATATATAATTTTCGTAATAAAAAAAAAAAGACTAAACCCTTCATCGTAATTTTTAAATTTTTAATTGTTTAAAATTGAAAAAAAATAATGTATGAAACTTTTTAAATATAAATTTTAACAATAATACTAAAAAATTTGAAAACATATATATATTTTTTTTTAAAAAAGGACCAAACCCTTCATCAAAATTTTTTAATTTTTTTAAAATTTCAAAAAAAGTATATGCGACTTTTTAAATATAAATTTGAAAATAATGCTAAGAATCAAATATATATATATATATATATATTAAAAAGACCAAACCCTCCGTCGATATTTTTTAATTTTTATTTGTTTAAAAGTGAAAAAAATAATGTATGCAACTTTTTAAATATAAATTTTGACAATAATGCTAAAAAAATCGAATATATAATTTTTTTTTTAAAAGACCAAAATATATTTAATTTTTTAGCATTTATATATATTTGATTTTTTTAGCATTATTTTGGCATTTAAAAAAATAATAACGATGGCAAAATTAGAAATTTAAAGAATAAGTGATGATAGTTTTGGTAGAAAAAAATAAGTTTCAGCATTTAGCCAAATGTTGAAAATTCAAAACTAATCTCTACTAGCATTAGGCTTTCAACTTTCCTAATGTTGGTTTTCACTTGAAAGATACTTCAAAATGGCTGCCAAACAGTCCAGCATTTCCCCAAGGGGCTTTAGAGGCTCAAAGCCCCTTGGGAATGCTCAACCAAAGGCACCCTATAAGGAGACGAAGAGGTTTTTCATGGATTTCCTTAGGATTTATAGCTTAGCGCCTAATTTGGAGACTTTCAATACTGTGATTAAGGCATTCTCAAAGTCCAGGTCGACGAGTTCGGCGTACTCGACGCTGGCTGAGATGGATAGGAAGGGGTTTAAGCCCAACGCAACAAGTTTGGGAACATGTTGGCTGGGCTTTATAAGGAAGAGAAGTACGAAGACGTTGGGAATGTTTCGAATTGATGCGAAGTACGGGGTCTCTCGGGGATTAGTATTTATAATATCAGGATTTAGAGCTTGTGTAAGCTGTTGGAAGATACGCAGAAGATAGGAAAGTTTAGCAAATCATGTCAAATTGTAAATTGATTTGTAATATTGTCTATCTTAGGCCTAGAAAGATAGGGATAATTATTTTCCTTTATTATTTCTTTATTTGTAGTTAAATACAATGTATTGTGCTCAGATTACAATATAGAGAAATACACAGAAATTCCTACATTTCTTACTCTCGACTTAGCTTTCCCTTCATACTTTGACATGGTATCAGAGCTCCAAAGACTCTGACATTGCTTCCGCTCCATTTCCGTTGATTGCCTAAAGGAACCCTATCCTGCAAAAGGGTTGCCGGGAGGAATCAAAATTCTTTTGAAGGGAATTTCTTTTGTCAAAATGAACCCACAAGAAAATCAACCAGAGAACATCACCTCCAATCCAGATGAACCAATATCGACGACTCCTCAGACTTCCAGTGCTGTCTCTGTGACCGAACAACAATTCGGCCAGATCCAAAATCCTCATGCATATTGGCAGAATGCTCCGGCTCAGTTTAATCTGGGTCAGCCATTTTCGGCGTATCCCTACCAATGGATGCCATATCCATGGATCTCAGGGATGAATCCAGTCACATCATCACCGGGTAGTACACCGAGCGATGGAGGTCTACCGACCAATATTGGGGCAGACGCGACCATCGGCCCGGAGCAGACGGGCGGATCAAATTCTGGATCAAATTGGGGACGGAACTCGGGGACAATCAGTGCGGGACAACCCCAAGGAATACCACCTGGTTTCCTTAGTTTTCCTTTCGCGGCCGCCATGGGACGACCAGAGCCCGGCGACGCGCTCTATGTTTCCACCTCCGACGGACCGGAGTTGCGACTCATCAGCCACCCTCTCACGGGTCCAGAGAATTACTCAACCTGGGCGCGGGAATTTCGGCGAGCCCTAATCACCAAAGACAAAGAAGGCTTCGTCAACGGGACCGTTCCGATCCCGACCAACGAAAAAATGGGAAAACAGTGGAGAAAATGCAACCAATTAGTCAGAACGTGGATCGGCAACTGCATCAACCCAGAAATTGCGGCTGGGTTACCACCAACAAAAGATTCAAAAATAATTTGGGATAGCATCCGAGAAATGTACGGCAAATTGGATCGGGCAAAAACCTTTTCGCTCCACCAAGCGCTCAGCGAACTGAAGCAAGGAAACACATCGGTGACGACGTGCTTCAACAGGCTGTCAGCCCTCTGGAACGAGTTGGAAGCCGCGGAAGAAAGCCGGAAGGGTCCGAATCAACCCTCCGGCGGTACAAGGCTATGAAAGATAGGGAGAAAGCGACTCGGTTCTTACTCATTTTGAACGATTCGTATCTCACCTTCCGATCGCAGATCTTGGCGATGGAACCAGCGCCAACCCTCGGCCGAATCTTCCAGCTTGCGGTGCAAGAGGAGAATCAAAGGCTTGCCTCGTCGGACAACAAGATCTCCGACACCCTAGCGCTGGCGGCAAGAGTGGAAAAGGGAAAGGAGAAAACCCTAGATCGAAAAGGAGGAGAGAACAGAGAGCAACTAGGGTTCGCGGAAAACCGAGGGCCGCTAGGGTTTGCGGATCAGAAGCCCTATAAATGGGGCAGCTCGGACGGCTTAGATCGGATGGCGCGATCCGACGGCTCCAGAGGCACGCGAGCTTCGGTTGATCTGGACGGTGGAGATGCATCCGTTTTAAGAGGATCCAACGGTCCTCAAAATTCGAAAGGATATGGGCCAAATTTTCGAAATAAAGGCAAATTATTTTGCGATTTTTGCAAGCGGCCCCACCATACAATTGATACCTGCTGGAAATTACATGGCAGGCCTGGAGAAAAGGAAAAAAGAGGAAAAGAAATATCTGCAGCAGCCTATCAAATTTCAGGATCAATGAACTCTCCTAATCAACCTATTACACATAGGGAATATCGGCAACTTATGCAGGCTTTGCAGAAATTGGATGTCCAGAAAAAGGGGAGCAGCTTTACAGGTATTTCACATTGCCTGGCAAGTACTATTTCTAGAAATACCTGGATTATAGACTCAGGAGCCAGTGATCATATAGAATGTGATAGAAGATTATTTTCTGCTGTTAATGAAGAGTTAGAAAATCCTGTTACTGTGCAATTACCCAATGGAAATGTTGCCTATGTCACTACAACAGGAACAGTGGAACTTAATTCCCATATTGTCCTTACCAATGTCCTCTATATTCGGATTTCCAATTTAATCTAGTTTCGGTGTCTAGAGCACAGCAAGGACAACTCTTGTCGAGTTCTTTTCAACACTGATGCATGTCTGTTTCAGGCCCTTTCGACTAGGACACTGATGGGCTGGGGTAATCTCTCTGAAGGATTGTTTTTCTGGAAAAGCTTGCCTGCAAATTTTAAGTTTGATTGTAATAAGAAATCATTGTGTAACTCGATTTCCAATGATAGAAATTTCCTTTTGCACTTCAGATTGGGTCATAGTTCTCAATTTTCTTATCCTCATTGTCAAATTTGCCCACTTGCAAAGCAATCGCGAAATCCTTTCCCTTTAAGTCAAAGCCGTTCAAGAAATATCCTTTCCTTACTACATATTGATGTCTGGGGACCCTACCATACAGTAAATCATGATGGATCTCGTTTTTTCCTTACCATTGTGGATGATCATTCCAGAGCCACATGGATTTTCCTCATGCAGTCTAAGAGTCAAGTTGTGTCCCACTTGAAAACCTTTCTTTCCTTATCCAAAACCCAGTTTGGAAAACCTGTGCAAAAAATAAGGACGATAATGGGAAGGAATTTTTAATCATGAATGTGCGGATCTCCTTTCATCTCAAGGAATTTTACATGAAAGCTCCTGCATTTATACACCACAACAAAATGGAGTGGTGGAAAGGAAGCATCGTCATCTCTTAGAAGTTGCCAGAGCATTGAAGTTTCAAGCTTCTATTCCAGATACATTTTGGGGGGATTGCATATTGACTGCTGCTTATTTAATAAATCGAATGCCGACCAAAGTTCTGGATGGACAATCTCCTTTCCAGATCCTTTTTGGAAAGAAGCCTAACTTGAGCCACTTGAGAGTTTTTGGCTGTCTATGCTATGCTGCTATTGTCGGGCCCAAAGATAAGATGGGCCCACGTGCTCGCCATTGCATTTTCATGGGATATTCTACCTTACAAAAGGGATATCGAATTTTTTATCCGAGTACTGGAGAATTTTCTGTCAGCAGAGATATTATATTCCAAGAAACTATTTTTCCTTTTGTCCAACAGAACAAAAGTGACAATGAACAAGGGCATTCTCCAACTTATTCTACTGACGATAGATCTGCAAGTTCCAGATATGTATTTATTCCTCCGTTGACAGCTACACAAAATGCTTTCAACTCCTCCAACAATACAACACCTTTAGAGGAAGCCCAGGATGAAAGACTGAATGATAATGAGATTTCTTCAGATCTACCTATTCCAGACTCACTTCCAATGGAAATTCCAGACAATACATCTCCAGAAGATGATCCACCCAGACGTTCTGGACGTACTACTCGACCTCCTACCTGGACTAAAGACTATATATGTGGAGTCAGGAATTCACTAGGTATTCCTTTTCCAATCTCCTCTTATGTTTCCTTCGATCGTTTATCCCCAATGCATCGATGTTGCATTGCTCGTATTTCTGAAGAACAAGAGCCATCCAACTTTCATGAGGCAATGACTGATCCACGATGGCAAACAGCAATGGAGACAGAATTGAAAGCCCTCATGGATAACCATACATGGGATCTTGTTCCCTTACCTCCACATCGTAAAGCAATTGGATGTAAATGGGTCTACAAGATCAAATATCGAGCAAATGGGTCAATTGAACGATACAAGGCGCGACTAGTGGCTAAAGGCTTCACACAGAAGGAAGGTTTCGATTATCACGAGACTTTTTCCCCAGTGGCCAAGGATGTCACAGTTCGCTCTTTTCTCTCTGTAGCAGCATCTCACGACTGGTCCTTACATCAGATGGATGTTCATAATGCCTTTCTCCATGGTGATTTAGACGAGGAGCTATATATGGAAGTACCTCAAGAATTACGGAGACAGGGGGAGAATAAAGTATGTCGTCTCCGCAAATCCTTGTACGGACTCAAGCAAGCATCCAGACAGTGGTATGCGAAATTCGCTGAATCACTAATAGCTGCTGGTTTTCAACAATCCAGATTTGATTATGCTGTATTCACATGGACTCAAGGTACGTCATCTATCTACTTGATGATATATGTAGATGACATACTCATTATGGGGAATGATGAAATAGCTATCAAAGGCCTTAAAGGATACTTGCATTCTACATTCCATATTAAAGATCTGGGATCGCCAAAGTACTTTCTTGGGATTGAAATTGCTCGATCTAGCCAAGGAATCTCTCTCAGTCAGAGAAAATTTGCATTGGAGATCATTTCAGAAGCAGGATTATCTGGGTGTAAACCAGCTGTAGTGCCTATTGAACAAAATATCAAACTGACAACCGCTGATTATGATGTTGAAGTGCCCCAGGAGGCAGACCCCATTCTCAAGGATCCCTTGGGCTATCAGAAGCTTGTCGGGAAGCTCATATATTTGACTATGACTAGACCAGATATAAGTTACGCTGTGCAGACACTTAGTCAGTTCATGCACAAGCCAAAACAGTCTCATATGAATGCCGCGCTGAAAGTCGTGAGGTACTTGAAGAAATGTCCTGGTCTTGGAATTCTTCTCTCTAGGAAGTGTGATATGAAAATGATCGCACACTGCGATGCAGATTATGCAACCTGTCCTATGAGCAGAAGATCAATAACCGGTTTTTGCATCAAATTAGGGGATTCTTTACTTTCCTGGAGAACAAAGAAACAACCAACTGTCTCATTGTCTTCGGCAGAGGCAGAATATCGAGCCATGGCTAAAACCACATGTGAAATAGTATGGTTGAGAGGGTTACTTCAAGATCTTGGAGTACAGGTCAAGGGACCAACAAGATTGTTCTGCGACAACGATGCAGCTCTCAAACTTGCATCCAACCCTATCGTGCATGAGAGAACAAAGCACATTGAAGTAGATTGTCATTTCACCCGAGAAAAAATCCAGGAAGGGATGATTGAGACACAAGGGATTGGAACGCAAGAACAACCGGCGGATGTCTTCACCAAACCTCTGTGTCAAAGACAGCATGCGTATCTCTTGAGCAAGCTAGGCGTCTTAGACATCTACAAGCCACCAGCTTGATGGGGAGTGTTGGAAGATACGCAGAAGATAGGAAAGTTTAGCAAATCATGTCAAATTGTAAATTGATTTGTAATATTGTCTATCTTAGGCCTAGAAAGATAGGGATAATTATTTTCCTTTATTATTTCTTTATTTGTAGTTAAATACAATGTATTGTGCTCAGATTACAATATAGAGAAATACACAGAAATTCCTACATTTCTTACTCTCGACTTAGCTTTCCCTTCATACTTTGACATAAGCTAAGGAAGTCGGATGGGGCGAAGGTGTTGCTCGACGGGATGTTGACGAGGGGGATGAAGCCGAATATGGAGACGTATGCCCATTTGACTCATGGGTTTTGCAATGAAGAAAGGAACGACGAAGCGAAGAAGATGTTTAAGAGCATGGTGAACCACGATTGCCGGCCCAACAGTGATTGTTATTTCACCTTCATTCACTATCTTTGCAACGGAGGGGATTTCGATACCGCTTTGCAGATTTGTAAGGAGAGCGTGGAAAAAGGTTGGGTTCCGAATTTCGGAAATATGAAGTCACTAGTCAATGGGTTGGTGAGTATCAATAAGGTCGATGAGGCTAGGGAGCTTATTACGCAGGTGAATGAGAGGTTTTCTAGAAATATAGATTTGTGGGATGAAGTAGAAGCTGGCTTACCTCAGTAATGAAGATAAGATAGTTTGTTGTTTTCATTTGGTTTCAATAAGAGCGCAGCTTGATCTAAAATGGGCAAACATTGGTATCATGGAAGGCGGGTTTTACTTTTTCAAAATCAATCAACTTTGGCAATTCTGGAATGAAAAGGCTGCCTTAAGTAACGAGGGCTTTAAAATTCTATCGGACATCCTCTTATTATTCATTAGGTTCCAGTTACTCTCAATGTTCAGACTAGAAGCACATATAAGGTGAACCTACTTTGGTGGAGATATCTTACACCTCTCTCTTGGTGCAGGTTCAAGTAGCAGCCTCCCTTTGAGCCACCTACCGTGAGTCTTAGAGCTACTCTCTCCGGTTGGTTATTCACTGTTGGGTTAGGGTAGCTGGGGATTTCCATGGTAAGTTTTTCCAATGGAATAATATGCCATATGTTGCATCAATCTAAATGATGATATTGTTATTTGCTATTTGTGTCAATTGACATGTGATTGTTATACTCTGAACCTTCCATTCAATCAAAGTCACCTTGTCTTGAAGGATAACCGATGCTACCTAAGGCTTTTGTCTTGATGCATGCCTTAACTAGTTCGTGGCCAAATCATGGCATGTTTATGAGGGATTGTCAAATCTTTTTAGTGGATATTTTTCGACCACATTTGCCAGAATTAAGTGCATTATGAGTACTGCTGGGGTAAATCATTGACTGCTTTACTGCTACCAAAGGTGCCAATGCAATGCCCGTTCTTTGTTTATGGCTTATGTTATTTAATTGCTAAAAATGAAAGATGCAGTATGCTCTTCTGAGTCTGTACTGTAAATGCATCTTGTCCTAGTAATTCGATCACCTCTCGCTTCGTATATTGAATTAGAGGAGGATGCTTGTGAATGAAGATTGCTTTGGTCAGTGGATGTCCTCTTCTTCTGGTGATTATAACAAAAGTTTTTGTCGGGTGCTCTTTTCTCGAAGTACACAGCGTGGGGCAGTTCATAATTGATGCTCTTGACATGAGAAATCACCCATTGTTTACCAGCGAACTGCAAAACATTGTAAAGTTTACAGACTTCCAGGCGTTACAGCTTTCACCAATCTTTTGGCTGCAAATGCGCCTTCGGATAGTTACTTTTCAGCAGGGTTTGTCTTGAATTTTTCACTTTCATAAGCACCATTCATGCTTTATAATCCAGAAAATTCCTGATACATGCTTCCTTCTTTTACATCTCTCTTTCTCTCTCACAAAAAAAACGCATGTATTCTCATGCAATGAGTGGACCACTAATGTGTACTTCACTTTGCAAAACATCGTAATGAGTGTCATGGTAGGGTTGTGATTTGATTAAATACCATCGGGCTTGCGATATAGATAATTTTACCCATGCTTTCTATGCTGAAATGAAGAATGGGAAGAGACTGCCCTGTCTCAATAAGAGATGACAACATAAACAATCCATGAATTTTGATTTGACATGTAATTTTGTCTCTGAATTTTTTATATGTGAAATGAGATTTTGAACTAGTAATAAATTTTCAATGTGGTTTTTCTCTTGGCTCAAATGACATGCTTGAATGATGAGTCAGCATGTCTATCATTTAATCCATTTACTTTAGAAAAGGAAATAAGCAAATGACGAACTTCAAATATTACACATGACAATTTCTTTCCTTAATTTGAGACAAACGATATAGGTGGACAATCCATGCAAAACCCTTTTTAAGATCCACCGTTCAAATATAACATATTGGAAGCCACACAAAGATTCCATTAACTTGAATTACCAAAAGAACAATAGTAGATATCTTCATATAGTTGAAAGACTAAATCGATCTTTTACTAATAGTTCAGGAGTCACATTAAAGAAATTTAATATTTAGGGATGACATTGCACATTGGACCAAAGTTCAAAGACTACATCAAGCAAATTAAAAGTTCAGAAATCACGTCACCTATTAAACCAAAGATTAAAGATCATCTATGTCATTTTCCCTTACAATAACTTTTCCGCATTATCTCAATCTTATGATCACATCAGCTCCTTCACTTCTAAGCAATTTTTTTTCCTTTTTAATTTCAGCCGAAATAACATGCTCAAGCTCATTGCTCCTCCAACTATGGTTGTCTCCTCATTGATGCTGCAAAATTGCCTGAGAGTATTCCATACCATACTAATAAGCTCTAGCGATGAAAAAGTAATGGAATCCCAAAAGCACATGCACACTCTTCGTCCTTATGCTCTCAAATCACGAAGAAATCAGTGATGCATCGACATCGTGACAAATTGGGATCTTCCATGAAGTTCGGTACTGTTTCTTCACAAGCTTCCAAAGTTGTCTTGAAGGCTTTTTAGTCTCGTCGGCAGCCATCACAATCAGATTCTGTCAACTGTCCCCTTTCCACATAGGGCCTCGCTATCCATCAAGAAAAAATGTTCATATCTTCACATAAAGAATAGTTTGCAAGTAGAACTGAAAAATTCTACTTGCATATAGAGGCCGGCCCTTTCTTCCCTCCCTTTATTTATGTGCCAGAACGATATCCTTCACATATTCCGAACTAGGCTGCAAAGCCGATCGGTCTGACACCTAAGATGCTCAACAATTTCAACAGGCTACATTAAGAACCGTTATAGAGCAAAGATTTGCATCTATAACCCTAGATTATATGGAAACTGCCATGGATTCCATGATGCAATATGATACACCAAATTTACCTGATGTTCCTTCTCCAATCTCCAATGAAAGGACTCCAATCGAACGGGACATATCTATTTCTTCTCACATCACAAAGATAAGTGTGTACATCAAGAGCATACAATTCACTGATCTTAGGTTTTCATCTGCCATGATCCTAATATTTGCCAAAGACAAATGGTGAAGATTGTTTAGTGGTAAAATTTCAGGAAGGAACTCGAGGATTCCCCAATAGTCTAAGAACTCATAGTTCAGCCATAGCCCCGCACTTAAAATGAAGGGCCACATTAAATTAATTCAAGTTGCAATGTCACACACAAAGAAATACGAGTTGTTCTCATATCCGAGAGAAGGAAACAAAAGCATGAAGTAGTCAAGTGCATGAATTTGCAAATAAACTATCCCGAAATCAAGAAGAGGCCATGACCAAGCTTGTTGTGCTCTAACAACGACGCTACGAGTTCCATGTATTGTCGCAATTCTACGCTTACAGTGAACAACCAAAATGACTAATGATGAGCCAAAAGATCACCTTAAGTTCTTTGTAATGAATTTTACCATTCGAAACATGTAAGAGAAAACAAGCTATTAGTTTTGCCACCGAACTTGGTGAACAACTTTTAGCCGTGACGATCATACCTGTTTGCCTAAGTTTTGCGGAGGCTTCACATAATCTACTCAAAACAGAGGTTAGGAGCTTCGTGGTAGACCTTTTGGAAAGCATTCAGCTCCTATGTCGTCATCCGTGGTTTCTGCTCAAGAGAGCCCTTGTTTTAGTTTGTCATGCACGGAATTTGTTCACATTGAAATCCTCTATTGGATAGGAGCTTTGAATCTGCATGATTTGAACTTTTTGGGAAATTGTGTTAGCTTGTTAAGTCTACCTGGAGTTGTCTAATGTTTATTTAGTTTCCTTCTGTCAGCTTTGACTCCTGAGTACTAGCTAGAGCCATGGATAAAAGACGAGCTCTTGTGATAGCTGGGCCCGATAACTCTAAAGGAGAGTTTTGTGTTGGTAGATGTGAAAGATTGTGTGATCTCCCTAATCCCTTACTCCATCACATACTTGGCTTCCTTCCATTGAAAGAACTCATCAGAACAAGTGTCTTGTCGAGTAGGTGGAGGTCCTTGTGGCCATCCCTTCCCAATCTTGTGTTCGATGAGTTGAGATTACCCGATAGAAGGCGTTTCTTGCAATACGTGGATTGGGCATTGTCTTGTCGTGATTTATCCCATGTGAAATCCTTCTCTTTCCGTGCATCAAGACGCATATTCCATATACTCTTGGATAAACTTTGCCATAAATCGCAAGGTTCAAACTCTTGGAGTGAACTTTGATTTGCCGATAATATCAATATTGTTGTACCTTCATATGTGCTTAGGAGCGAAACCTTGACAGAGTTTTATCTGGGAATAGAGGACTCTACTTTACATCTTAGTAGACTCACTTTTATGGATGACTGCTTTCAATTCCTTGCCTTGAGAACTTGTGTCTTTGGAATTGTTGGCATCTCAAAACCCTTACTGTTTCAACTCTGAATCTATTGAGCTTGTTTATCAAGCAAAGGACAACTAAACCTAAGCTCGAGCTTTTTAGCTATATTGGTGGGCACTTGTCTGAGTGTGCGATACGCGATACTTCTGTGCTACGTGACGCTCATTTGGTTTTGGGTGGTCCGGCCGAGGGGATTTATGCTTCCCGTGCACATAAGCTTTTAAAGGATTTGTCTGCTGCAAAACGTCTTCTTGTATTTTGGATCGAAGCATTACATTATATTTTGTCAGTCTAATTAGTGTTCTCTGGATGTATTTTCAAGAGATCAATTTCTTCCCAGTCTTCTCTCGCCTCAACCTCTTGTCATTCGACGCTTATGATAGATTCCCTATCAATTCTTGCAATGCTCAACAACTGTCCTTGTTTGGTCAGGCTTTTGTTTTGTGAGGTAACTATTCTGTCCTTCTTACTGTTTCCTCTTACTGAATCTTGTGATCAAATGTGGGAGTTGATTGTTATGTAATTATCAATTAGAGCTCCGTTGTGGACTCCAAAAGCGATGAAGGAATATTGGACCCGGCACCGAGTGCTTCCAATTGTCGCTCAAGTTCATCACGATTGAAGAATTTGATGCCACCGATGACCAACTCTTAGCCATGACGATCATACTTGTTGCCCAAGTTTTGCAGAGGCTTCACATAATCTACTCAAAGCAGAGGCCAGGAGCTTCTGGGGTAGATCTTTTGGAAAGCGTTCAGCTCCTTCCTAAAAACTCATATCAATGTTTCATTTCGCTATCCCCTATGACTTTTAGCACAATCAATTAATTGATAAGACTCTTGAGATAACTAGATTACAACTTCTTGAGAAGTTATACCTAACTATCAAATTTTTTAGCTCACAAGTTCAGGTGGCAAAACTAATAGCTTGTTTTTATCAAAGTATAGCTTCTCAAGAAGCAATAGTCTAGCTATCTCAAGGGTCTCATCAACTAACTAAATGTACTAAAAGTCATAAAAAGACAGCGAAATGAAACATTGATCTGAGCTCCTAGGAAGGAGCTAAACGCTTTCCAAAAGGTCTACCACAAAAGCTCATGACCTCTGCTCTAAGCAGATTATGTGAAGCCTCCGCAAAATTTGAGCAGCCCTAAGTATGATCGTCATGGCTAAGAGTTGGTCATCAGTGGCATCAAATTCTTCAATTGTGATGAACTTGAGCAACGACTGGAAGCACTTGGGCGCCAAGTCCAATATTCCTTCATTCTTTTTGGAGTCCACAACCAAGCCCTAATTGACAATTACATAAAAATCAACTCTCGCATTTGATCATAAGATTCGGTAAGAGGAAACAGTAAGAAGAACATAATAGTTACCCTACAAAACAAAAGCCTGACCAAACAAAGACAATTGTTGAGCATCGCAAAGATTGATAGGGAATCTATCATAAGTGTCGAATGACAAGAGGTTGAGGCGAGAGAAGACTGGGAAGAAACTGATCTCTTGAAAATAAATCCAGAGAACACTAATTAGACTGACAAAGCAAAATGCAATGCTTCGACCCAAAATACAAAAAATAAGATTGATATTATACCCAGTAGTAATGCAAAAAAAAAAACGTTTCGCAGCAGATAGATCCTTTAGAAGCTTATTTGCGCGGGAAGCATAAATCTCCTCAACCGGACCACCCAAAACCAAATGAGTGTCACGTAGCACAGAAGTATCGCATATCGCACACTCAGACAAGTGCCCACCAATATAGCTAAAGAGCTCGAGCTTATGTCTAGTTGTCCTTTGCTCGATAAACAAGCTCAATAGATTCAGAGCTGAAACAGTAAAGGTTTTGAAATGCCAACAATTCCAAAAACACAAGTTCTCAAGGCAAGGAACTGAAAGCAGTCATCCATAAAATGAGTCCACTAAGATGTAAGATCCGTAAAACAAATAAAAGAAAGAAGTAGGGTCCTCTATTCCTAGATGGAACTCTGTCAAGGTTTCGCTCCTAAACACACATGAAGGTACCACAATATTGATATTATCGGCAAATCAAAACTCACTCCAAGAGTTTGAGCCTTGCGATTCATGGATTTATGGCAAAATTTATCCAAAAGTATATGGAAGATGCGTCTTGATGCACGGAAAGAGAAAGATTTCACATGGGATAAATCACGACAAGACAATGCCCAATCCACGTATTGCAAGAAACACCTTTTATTGGGTAACCTCAACTTATCGAACACAAGATTGGGAAGGGATGCCCACAAGGACCTCCACCTACTCGACAAAACACTTATTCTGATGAGTTCTTTCAATGGAAGGAAGCCAAATATGTGATGAAGTAAGGGATCAGGGAGATCACACAATCTTTCACATCTACCAACACGAAACTCTCCTTTAGAGTTATCGGGCCCAACTATCATAAGAGCTCGTCTTTTATCCACGGCTCCAGCTAGTACTCAGGAGTCAAAGCTATAGAAGGAAACTAAATAAATATTAAACAACTCCAGGCAAACTTAACAAGCTAACACGATTTCCCAAAAAGTTCAAATCATGCAAGATTCAAAGCTCCTATCCAATAGAGGATTTCAATGTGAACAAATTCAGTGTATAAGAAACTAAAACAAGAGCTCTCTTGAGCAGGAACCACGGATGATGACACGGAAAAGATTCTTTACAATTCCAATATCCAACCAAAAGCAGCACAGAAACTTAAGGAACGGTGAGTACAAGCTCTCATTTCAACCTCAACAGTATTAGTAGTTCACAGCGTGTTAACATCAAAATATAGCATGTGCATCTAAACATTCACACTCGTGATTAAATACACAAATTAGACATGCGATACATCCAACGTGCAAGCAAGCAAGGCACCAATTACACTAAAAGGTCAAGAGAAGAAACTTTCTAATCAAATTTCTACATTTGGGTCTTTGAGCCGGGTCTGGATAGGGACCGAAGCCAGGTCTCACTGGTCTGGGTTCTCAGTCAGATTGAGCTCCGCACATGAGCCCGGCCCTCCTATATCCTATTCTAGACCCACATCCAGCCCCCCACTAATTCCTTCTCCCTCTTTTAGCCCACACCAATTTCTAAAACTCCAAGCCCAGTCGACCACCTCTTTCCTATTATTTGGCTAGCCCAACCCCAAGGCCCAGGAAAACCCTAAGTCTCGGCCAGCCCACACCCCAGCCCGCTCGTCCGCCCAGCCAAACCTCACCACCGGCGGCCATACTGACTAATGTCGCTAATCCTCAGGATCGGGACGTTGGCTGGAAAAACCACAACGAGCCAGTCACAACCGAGGCAGAGAATGCGATGAAAATCCCCAAGAACGCGCCTAACGATCATCAAGTACGCAGGAACGAACGAGAACGGGAGAATACCGATACAAATCTAATTCAGGCATTTCACCGAGCATGCGACATGCATCGACAGACAGAGAGACAGAGGAGCAAAACTCGCCGTTCGAGGCCCGAACGCGAACCAATACAGGAAGAAACGAAGAACAAGGATCCTCCGCCCCGGTCGAATCGGCTGACGGCCGGCCGCCCCAGCGTCGCCGAGCTCGGATCCTCGGAGGTGCGTAAAAGAGGACTCACCGGAGACGTGCATTGGTGTCTAGCTGACCAGAGATCGTCGGCGACGGAATCGGAATGCGAGCGCGAGCGCGAGCGAGAGCGAGAGCGAAACGCCTCTTTTGTCTGTCGTCGCTCTCTCTCTCTCTCTGCGTATTGTCTCTTTTTCCTTGCATTTTCTCTCGTACGAGCGAAGCGACGACCCGTGCGAGCTTCAGCGAGCGTGTGAGGAAGGAGAGGAAGTTGGGCTGGGCTGGGAGATGAAAGGAAAAGGGAGAAGCTGGGCCGAAAGAGGAATAAAGGGCCGGGCCCAGCGAAGAGAAAATAGGGAGAGCGGGACCTGGTCCCGGTTCGCCGGCACACCGTGCGGGCCGGTCCGTGGGCTCTCTCTCTCTCTCTCTCTCTCTCTCTCTCTCTCTCTCTCTATTAATTTTGCTATTTCACCTAATTGTCTCCTTTTTATTTTTTCGCACTCTTATGGCCCATTTATATTTCATGAGAAAATGACGATTGATCGGACTGGCAAAATAAGGGGTAAACAACCGGTCCTCTTTGATGGGGAGCTTGAACAGGGTTCCATTCAAAGATAAAAGGACACCTGAATTTTTTTCAATCAACGGGCTAGGATAGTATAAAGGCCAAGAGTGAGGAAAGAGGTCGGATGTTTCTTTTCTATATTTTCCCTTTTCTTAATAGAACTAAAACTAACTAAGCGTAAGGGATGCGTACCTTGTGATGGTTTTGAGATAGCCTTACTGTGTAAAAATGGTTTTGACCGAAGAACGACAGCCGTACCATGTAAAAATGGTATTCACACATCAATGATTAAGATTAACCTATCTCATTCAGGTTCGTGAATAGAAAATGCTTTATCAAATAAACAAATCTACTCAATTTTAGAATTACCAATAAAAATCGGTTACTCTTAGGATCACTCTAAGGATCCATTTGTTTCATCTAAAATGAATGATTTACTAAAAATAATCATTTGTCTCGCCTATAAAAATAAATGAATGAAAAATATTTTTTGTCGTTACAAAAATGTTTTAGCATAGATTGTTATTGATGATGAACACATATTCCGTTTACTAATTATTTCAAAATGATACAAGTTATTATTCAGAAAATGTTTTTCAAATCAATAATTTTTTGCAAAACAAACGAAGCCTAAAAGTGAAATCAATTTAACAACAAAGTATTTCAAATTATCCAAATTTGTGTAACAAGTTGAACTAAATGGGATTTAGCCTATGTTATTCAAATGATCGTCGCTCATGTATCTCAACTAAAAACATGTCAAAATCACTTTCAAACCATCCCAAATTGGAAACATGTCAAGGCTTAATCCCCAATACTTCAGATTTTTTTTTCTCTAATATCACTTCATATGTGGTGATTCTTGAGTTTCTTATTATCCCAACAAGTGTCCCTAACAATCATCGGGGTGCAAATCCCTGCCCCTTGATGATCGTCGACTTCAAGAAAAAAAAAGGAAAATCTCGCCTATTAATGGGAAAGTCGTTAAAGTTTGATGTGCATATGAGCTATAAAAAAATGCAATGAGTTATCAGGTATGTCAGAAAAATTACCAAAAAAAAAAATCATAACCCTATTATAATTATGTTAATTTAGTTCCAAATCTTCTTATTCTTTTTTTAATCAATTTAGTTCTAAAGCTTTTATATTACGATGTGAAAATGGTCGTGACCTAAGAACAACTGCCTTATAATATAAAATGGCCTATAACCAAAGCAAAGGTCTTACTTTATAAAATTGTCTTTGACTGAAGAAAAGGTCTTACAAGGTAGAAATGGTCCTGACCAAGGAGAGATAGTTTGGATTGCAACCAGCAAGCTAGTTGTATAATAGCTATGCTAAAGGATGAAGAAAACCACTCTACTTGCGGGGTTGATCGAGAAACCACCCCATTTAGGGGTTGAAGGGGATACTGCGACATTTGGGGAGTTCTTGTATCCTTTAGAGAGAATGCTTGAGATTTTGATGCAACATTTTAAAGTTCTGCACTTAAGGACCTGGGGATTACTTAAGGTTTTGACTCAGGTTTTAGAAATGCCTAAGGTTTTTCACTCAACATTTGGAATGCCTAAAACTTTTTATCAGGGTTGGGAATGCCTAGGGTTTTAGCTTAGGGTTTAGAATACCTAGATTTTTCACTCAGGGCTTTGGAATAGCTAAGATTTTTCACTCAATGTTACTTATATGATATCCCAAAATTTGGCCATTTTTGGAAATATATAAAATAATTATTTCACCAATGCACTGATGATTAATTTATCATAAACTGATCACTTATGAGTTAACTAATCTATTGGATGATGCCATAAAAGGGTTAAAGCGCCAAAATCCAGAGAATTTAATCGGGGTTGACCGGTCAACCATAAGGATCAACAAGAGTCAATACTACGCTGTCATAAGTCAATTAATTAATGAATATAAATCAGTTCGATGGACGATAAACCGATTTCCTAGACTATAGTTAGTTCGCAAGTGATTTCGCACAATTATTATACTTACGTCAAACAACGATATACTGATTTCCTATTAATTTTGTATTCTGTCGCGACCTACCCCTCGGGAGAGGGAATAGGTTTAGGTGTATTGCCTAAAGGACAGGCCTAAGGCCCATGATTAAGCATGAGAGAGCATACCTCGCGTGACATTAAGGTATTTTTAAGAATTTTGCAAAAATGAGTCGCCACTAGCCTATTAAGATTGACTAGAAACCAAGTGAAGTATGGAAATATACCTCACTTCATATGCAACCAAAGAATCTAGAGTCGGAGACTTAATTACACTAATTAAGCAATTAGTACACTTTCAGTACCTAATCTTGTTCATTTTAAAATTAAAAAAAAAAAAGGTTTTTGTCAAGCAGTTTGGATTGATTTTATATATATCCACTAACAAGTGAGATGATCATACGGGTGCACAATCATTAAAATAACAATTAGCAACCAAGGAAAGCGATTAAATAAATTGCATGAAAGAGCAAAAATTTAACATCTAAGAAAAAATAAATACTAATCCTAACTAGATTAAAGAGAAGCCAAAATCAACATATCAATATTGTGCATTCAAAAGCATTTGTCCTAACGACAATTGAAACCTTAAGTAAAGCCCTAAAGGCTTGATCAAACTTAAACATAATTCTAAATTGAAATGTTTCCTATTTTTAGGAGAAAATTACTCCAAAGATTAATTTCAACTCTTTCGAAGAAATTTTAATTTTTAATTTTTCAAGATTTTCTTTATATTTTTATTTTGGTTTTAAAAAAAAAAAGGAATTTTCAAATTTTCCAAAAAAAAAAAAAAAACTGAATTTTTGCAATTTTTAATTTTTTTAACTTTTTTTAATTTTTTTAATTAATTTTTAAAAAAATTCGAATTTTTTTAATGTTTTCTGAGATTTTGAATTTTCGCAAGAATTTTTTGAATTTTTATTATTTTTCGAAATTTTTGATTTTTTTTTTGAAAATTTTTAAATTTTTAATATTTAATAGTATTATATTCGGAAAAAGGTTTCGGGCCGGGTAGGACCGATCCGCCCCGCTGATCTGATCCGAACCCAGGTCCGACCCACGTCGGATTAAAAAAAAAAAAAAAAAGATCTGTTTTCTTAGTTTTAGTTTTTTTTAATATATAATTTTTCTCTTTTTGTCTTTTTTCCCATTTTGTCGTTTTCTGCTGCTCTATCTCATTCTGCATAACACCCACTCCCACGTCTTTTCCTCCTTTTTGTCCATTTTATTTCTTTTCACTATGCCTTTTTTTTCATTTCTTTTTATTTTCTTTTTATTTTGTTCTCTCTCCTTGCTCCCTCTTTCTCTTTCTCTTTCTCGAAGGTTGTCTTCTCCTTCCTCGCGATGCTCTTCCCTCCGAAGCCACTCCTGTAACTTTTTCCAGAACAAGGGAAACTCGACGCAACGTCTCTCCGGCCGTCGTCCATCGCTACCACAGAAACACGTCCACCCGCCAGTCGCCCATTTCAACCATCACCAAACCCCGCCGGCCACCTATTCTGGTGGCCCCTCCAAAATTTCGCGACAACCCATACGGAAACGACATTTTTTTTAAAGAAAAAAAACAAGTAACCCAGTGAGCAACAAGCAAGAATACATATCAATAGGTAAGAGAAGTCTAACTAACACGACCTCGAACCGCTGGAATGCCGTGAGGGATGGTTTTCCGACAGGGAGCTTTCCGGTGCGAAAAAGCCTGGAGCGGGATTTTTCCATCAAGTTGCGTAGAAACACAGAGAAAATGCTAATATTAAATGTTTCACGCTTCGTTCGAGCAAAAGGTCGAGCAGTTGGTACGCGTTCATGAACTCGAGTTCTGGATTCAAACCGGAAGCATTCCTCAACCTAAGCACGATGCATTAGCCTCAAAACATCATGAATCGTCCTAAACTCGTTTCGTCTTGTCGAGATTTTGGTCAAAAAGTTCTAACGGTTCAACCAAGTTCCAACGGGAGGGGTGCTCCTACCTGGCTTAATGGGAAAGGATTGCGGTGGACGGCAGCTCTCGGGCGGACGACTGACGACGCCGAAGCTTCCCTTCGAGCTCCCTTTCTCCCCTCGGCTCGTCCTCTTCTTCTCTCTTGCTTTCTCTCCACCAAAAAACCAGCCGAGAACCCCCAAAAGAACCCCCTTCTGCAAATGAGCGAGACCCTCACTTTTAAAGGGTGACCAGCTGGCGCGCATGACCTCTGCCATTGCCAGCTTGCCGGCCGGACTGATCCCGACCCGCGGATCACGCCGCCATCTGCCCTCGCGATCTCCTGCACTTGTACATTTCTCCTCCTTTTTGCAGAATGCGTGAAGGACAAAGAGAGGGGAAAAGAAGGTTGGGCTCATCTTGGGCAAAAATAAAAGAAAAGTGGACTGGCCCAGGCGAAGAGAAAGAAAAAGGGAAAGAGAGGGGTCGGGCTGACCTACCCCCGGCCCGGTCTCATTTTTCCATTTTCCTTTCTTTTTCTTTTCTCTTTTTTTTTGTAATAAATTTCCTTTGATAATTTTTTAATTTTTTTATGGCAAATTTTTTTGGAAAAAATTCAGAAAAGACCATTCAATATGTGGCGCAATAATGAAAACATAATGCATTTTAATGAATTTTTTTTTTTACTTTTCTTTCTTCTCCTTTTTTTCCTTCTCTTTTTTTTTATAAGCGACTAATTCTTAACTTTTAATGCTATTAAGTCTTAAGTAAAATTACGAAATTTAGGTGTCAACATACTCAGAGTACGTAATTGAACCATCATGATTACATGATAATCGATGGTCATTCATAATTCGAAAAGGCACAAACATAGCTTGAAGATTATCGATTACGGGTCAACCGCATGAAAACTCCTAAAAACCACCTCATAGTTTAGATCGTATTAAAATCGCATTTGATTGATTTTAATCATAAAATTTAATTCGATAAATTGAACTTCCAAGGATATCAAGACTAATTTATTGGATATCGCCTTATTGTCCGTCAAATTATCAACAAGTTTAATATTTTTGGAAAATGGTTAATCAATCGGGAATTTGACATTAGAAAGACAAGCCAGGCCAAAGGAGGACTATTGGGCCTCACGCCCATGTGAGTTGATTAAGGAGGCCCAAGTAGGCCAAGCCAAGCTCTTTTCAAACCCATTTAACCAAGCAAGCCCAATGGCAAAGTTGTAAATCCTGGCCAAAAAACTTGGTTTTTAAGAAATTGAAAACGAAAAGGAAATGATGGGACAAAATGCTAAGCTAGGAGGATTTTAGGGGATATTAGTTGGGGTTTATGTTGAGATTTTTGAGAAAAATCTAAAGAAAATCTCTCTCTCTTCCCCCCATGCCTTTCGAGTCACCCTCCCCATTCTCTTTCATTTTTCATCTTCTTCATCTCCTTGTCTTCTTCTTCTTCTTCCCATTTTCATTACCAAGCTCTTAAACATCTTCTTCACTTAGTCATACTAGAGAAAGAATTTGAATTGATCTCTTGATTGATTCCCGAGGCAGATTCTAATCTCGTTATTAATACAGTAAACGGTAGATTTGAAATATTTTGGGGATATAATATTGTATTTATTTCTTCTGATTCTTCTAATTTTATTTCTTGTAATATAAAAATACAGACGCATACTTGTATATTGAATATGACAAGAAATACAAAATAGCTTTTCTCCATTGTTCTATATTTTTTTTTCATGGTATTAGAGTGGTGTTTCTCATCCACCTTCCGCAATTTTTTTCGTTCTTCCTGGATTGCCTTCGACCATTTTCTGTTTTGTTACTACAAACCACTACCTGCAGAACAAAATCAGCACATCAGAGAGAAATTCAGTCTTTCATTTGTTTTTTTCGTTCAATATGCAAAACCCAAGTAGCGAAATTCAAGACCCGATCCTACCTACAATGGATGAATCATCCGATCAAATCTTGGAACAAGTTGAGCAGGTTGCTCAACATCCATCTACTCTTGTTACGAATCAATTCTCTACTCCAATTCAATGGCCATATGCACCATGGATTCCTGCCTAGGGCCCATGGGTTGCCGAACCCAATCAATGGGCCTCTAGGTCTCATCAACAATGGGTAAACTACAACCCACAGCACCCGAGCATAGATCCAGATCAGACTTCTCCAGGTCACTGACCCAAATTGAACTCGGGTGGGTCGAGAGCAAATCCCTACCCGGGTTTTCTCTCATTTATAACTCATAATATTTCACTTTAGGCGCATTTCTATTTTAATTTATTTAGAGTTATGAATTTTAATACAAAAACCAAAAAATGTCATGCATTAGTGGCATCATCATATGCCATGTCATGTAGAGTAGTCGCATCATCATATGTTACGTCATACAGTTTAATTTCATCATATGCCATATCATGCAGAGTAGCCGCATCATTGTATATCATGTCATACAGTTTAATTGCATCACCATACGTCATGTGGTTTAGATTATGTTATTAATGTTAATATGTCGTGTGTGTATGTATATAAATATATATATTTATACATGTCATTTAGTAATTACATATTTAGGGACATTTAATGAGAACTGCAATTTATATTAGAAATTAGACCAATTAGTTATAATTGGACGATTCCTCCATAAATAGAAAAATTTAAAAACTTATCAAAACAAGTGTTTTGTCGAGTAGGTGAAGTCCTTGTGGGCTTCCCAATTTCGTGTTCGATGGGTTCAATGAGTCAAATTCCTTTTTTTGCAATATAAAGTTCCTTTTCTTACAATATGTGGAGAGAGTATTGTTATGTCGTGATTTATTCTATGAAATCTTTCTTTCTTATGTTTGCCGATCAAGAGACATTTCTCATTTACATAACTTTGCAATGGATCAATAGACATCTTCCATATACATAAACTTTGCCATAAATCGCTAGGTTCAAACTCTTGACCCTTTATTCACCAACTAATCCAAATATTGAAGTAACCCTTTATCCATTGATCTGGGTATAGTATTATGGTACCTTCATGTGTGTTTAAGAGCAACACCCGACTAATCCAAATATCAATATTAGGGTACCTTTATATGTGTTTAGGAGCGAAACCTTAACATAGTTCTAAAAATGGAGGGCATTGTTGTGCTTCCTCCTTTCATTTGTCTCCCAAAGCTACAGAGCTTCTCTCTTAGGGAACTCACTTTTATGGATAATGAGGAACTCACTTTTATGGATAATGGGTCAATCGGAATTTCAGTTCCTATTCCGATTCCTTTCCTTGGGATGACTCTTTCGAATTGCTAACATCTCAAATTGTTTCTACTCTAAAGCTATTGAGATTGTTTATCATGCAAAAGCAATTGCTTACAAATGTCAGAGGCATCTGCTTCGTGCACCTAATCTTGACCTCTTTAACTAAAGTGATGGGCACTTATTTTTATTTTTATTTTGGTCAGTCCTACCCTATGCCTATTCGACACTCACTCTCAGACTTTTGCCCTGCCTCTTGCAGGGCGTGGGAGTCGAAACCCACTCCTGAAACTTACGCGTCCCCACCCCATCCCCCTGAGAAAGTGGGGATTTGAACCCCTCACCTCCCCCTTCCATATTGGAAGGATAGCCACTGGGGTGAATCCCAGTAGTTAATGGGCACTTGTTTGAGTATGTAATATGTGATGCTTCTATACGGGCTGATCATTTAGGATTTCACCTTCCGCAATTTTTTTCCTTCTTCCTGGATTGCCTTCGAACATTTTCTATTTTGTTGCTACAAACCAATACCTGCAAAACAAAAACAGCACATTAGAGAGGAATTCAGTCTTTCATTTGTTTTTTTTCGTTCAATATGCGGAACTCAAGTAGCGAAATTCAAGACCCAATCCTACCTACAATGGAGGATTCATCCGATCGAATCTTGGAACAAGTCAAGCAGGTTGCTCAACATCCATCAACTCCAGTTACGAACCAATTCTCTACTCAAGTTCAATGGCCATATGCACCATGGATTCTCGTCCAGGGCCCATGGCCTGTCGAACCCAATCAATGGGCCTCTAGGTCCCATCAACAATGGGTGAACTATAGCCCCATGGCACCCAAGCGAAGATCCAAACCGGACTTCTCCGGGTCACAGACTTGAATTGAACTTAGGTGGGTCAGGAGCAAATCCCTACCTGGGTTTTCCACCCGAGTTCTCACTCATTTCTAACTTAAATAATATTTCACTTTAGGCGTAAAAAAAAATAAAAATAAAAATATTTCACTTTAGGCGCATTTCTATTTTAATTTATTTAGAGTTACGAATTTGAATACAAAAACCAAAAAATGTCATATGCATTAGTGGCATCATCATATGCCATGTCATGTAGAGTAGCCGCATCATCGTATGTCATGTCATACAGTTTAATTTCATCATATGCCATATCATGTAGAGTAGCCGCATCATTGTATATTATGTCATACAGTTTAATTGCATCATCATGCCACGCCATGTTATATGTCATGTCATATATTAATGTTAATATGTCATATATATATACACGTCATTTAGTGATTACATATTTAGGGACATTCAATGAGAATTGCAATTTATATTAGAAATTAGACCAATTAGTTATAATTGGACAATTCTTCCACAAATAGAAAATCTTAAAAACTTATCAAAACAAGTGTTTTGTCGAGTAGGTGAAGTGCTTGTGGGCTTCCCAATCTCATGTTTGATGGGTTCGATGAGTCAAATTCCTTTTCTTGCAATATAAAGTTCCTTTTCTCACAATATGTGGAGAGGGTATTGTTATGACATGATTTATCCTATGAAATCTTTATTTCTTATATTTTGCTGATCAAAAGACATCTTCTGTATACATAAACTTTGCGATGGATCAAGTGACATCTTCCATATACATAAACTTTGCCATAAATCGCTAGGTTCATGTGGAGAGGGTATTGATATGTCGTGAATTATCCTATGAAATCTTTCTTTCTTATATTTTACGGATCAAGAGACATCTTCCATATACATAAACTTTGCGATAGATCAAGAGACATCTTTCATATACATAAACTTTGCCATAAATCGCTAGGTTCAAACTCTCGACTCTTTATTCACCAACTAATCCAAATATTGAAGTGACCCTTTATTCGCTATCCAAGTATAGTATTACGGTACCTTCATGTGTGTTTAGGAGCAACACCCAACTAATCCGAATATCAGTATTAGGGTACCTTCATGCGTGTTTAGGAGCGAAACCTTGACAGGGTCCTATTATGGTACCTTCATGCGTGTTTAGGAGAATACTCGACTAATCCGAATATCAGTATTAGGGTAGCTTCATTTGTGTTTAGGAGCGAAACCTTGATAGAGTTCTAAAAATGGAGGGTATTGTTATGCTTCCTTCTTCCATTTGTCTTCCAAAGTACAGCTTATCTCTTAGAGAACTCACTTTTATGGATAATGAGTCAATCGAAATTTTAGTTCCTATTACAATTTCTTTCCTTGAAATGACTCTTTCGAATTACTAGCATCTCAAACTACTCTAAAGCTATTGAGATTGTTTATCATGCAAAGGCAATTGCCTACAGATGTCGGAAGCATATGCTTTGTGCACCTAATCTTGAGCTCTTTAACTAAATTAGAGCCTTTGTCGAATCAATCGCTATCGGATCGATCGATCACTCAAGCTCATAGCTTTGTCGGAAGCTCACTCAAGCTCACTAATCATAGAGAGAGAGTTAGAAAAGCTCCGGAAGAAAGGAACTATAAGAGGGAGGGCTATAACGAGGGGAAGGGTATCCATTTTTATACTTGAGACCATCGAATTACAACCATTGATTGTCCTTCGATCCGACGGACGAGATCGTGCTTTTTAACCTACCTACCACATAGGATTACAACCATTGATCGTTCTTCGATCCGGCGAACGAAATCATGCATTCTAACCTACCACCTATTAACATTTATGCCGAAAGAGTTCTAGACCCTTGGCTCAATTACCGTTTCGCCCATCATTGGGAACATTCTGGAAATTCTAGTTGAAATCCTAGATGAACTTGGGAGGAAGCCTGCATGAGGAATTTCCGGATTATACAGCATAACTGGCTTACTCCACAAAATCAGGTCATTTAGGAACTCCAATCATTATGAATGAGACTTCTTCTTTTTTCTTTATATCCCTTGCCCCCATTTTTATTTTCGAAAAATGATGAAGCCGTGAAGGAAATATACAAAGCGAACAACAAGAAGGCTCAAATAGGGACCAAAGAAGTTTGTCCCCCGATGGGGTGGTGTTTGCTAAGTGTCATAATTTTTTTTTTAACTACTTGAATGTCATAACTTTTAGAAAGCATTCCCTTGCATTTTTTTTAACTCAGGTATAACTATAGGGTCTCTATAATCTAAAATTGCACCTTCAATTCGTATGAATTATAAATATGGGATAGCTAACTACGGGATAACTATATTACTAGAAGACAACCATCAGGAATCACGAAATTTCTGATTTCCTGGAAGGAGTTGCCCTTGCTACCATATGTTCAGATTCGAAGGATGCCTGAAAATCGTCCTAACAAGTTCATTGAGCGTAAATGGGTGTATTTAGGCAGGCGAAGCGTATCATGAGCATCCGACAAGAATTTTGTTGCAGCATACCACAAATCTATTTCGCAAATGTAGGATTAATTTGCACCACTTCATACTCGAGAGTTTTAGGGGAGATGAGGAATGGCTAACCGAATCTCCTAAAGATGATTAGTTCCAGCTATGGTACTAAGCATCTTAGGAGCAGCTCCCGGGCCTCAACCCACATGAACTTTTTCCGCTTATGTCGGCGTGATATCACAGACCAACAAGCTGTTCTCTAGGACAATGACCGTGACCGGTCCAGGCACTCGAGGTACGATCGCATCCCTCGTCAGGAAGGAAGTCGAGTATTTCCGCAGCCTCAGACAAGAGAGCTCAAGCCCGGCACAGGAGCAGATCTCGGGCAGGGATTCTGAAACGAGTTTCGGGTTTCTTCGCATCGCTTGGTGAAGAAAGAAGCGCAAAGAAGTGGGCGTGCTCCGCTCGAGCATCTGCTCCGCCGCACGGGTTGAAGATAGCTATCAGACAAATGGAAATCGTAGGTTCAATTATACACTTCTCGAGGACGAATTCGAGAACGTGAGCATTTAGATGATAGACAATGATGGACCGACAAGTCTAAGGAAGACAATCGTCCTAAGTCACTTTCTTGCGGACTCTTTTTGCCTTTTGGTGTTAATAAACACAGACGTTTGCACTCTCTTTTTCCTGTTCAATTCATTAGAAATTCTTCTGGTTTTGCTTGACTCCTCTCTATGGAGAACATTTGAGATTATATGTTCCTTTTGCCCAGAATCATGCCCAGAATTTACCCTCAATTTACCCAGATTTCCTCCTAATACAAAAAGGTTCCTTTATTCCCCTGCATGAGCAGAAGGTATAGCTGAGGGCATTTGCTGATACAAAACACTGAATCGATTTTCTCAATATTGCAAACGTATACATTGCCTTTGAGCGGCAAATCTCCATATCATTTCACAGGTACAGAGTACATCGAAGCAAGGCTCGCATCTTTTCAGGATAAAGGTGCATTATTCAGCTAAGAAGTTGTAAAAGTAGTTTTAACAATATGCATTTACAGTTCAGAGAGAAAAGCATACTGCATCTCTAGCAATTAAGTAACCTAAGCAACAAACAAAGAGCGGGCATTACATTGGCACCTCTGCTAGCAGCAAAACAGTCATCCAATCTCCGATTTACCAAAGCAGTACCGAAAAGATTTGACAATCCCTCATCAACATGCTATGGTATGGCCACTAACAAGACAAAAGCCTTAGGTAACATCGGTTATCCTTCAAGACCAAGCAACTTCAACTGGATGGATGGACGAATTGAAAAGGTTCGGAGTGATAACCATCACATGTCCAATTGACACAAACAGCAAACAGTGATGTCAACTTCCAGATTGACGCTCTACATACACCACACTATTCCACTGGAAAAAATTCCTATGGGAATCCCCAGCTACCCTAACACAAAAATAACAACAGTCAATAACCAACCAGAGAGTAGCACCATAAGACTCACGGTGGGTGGCTCAAAGGGAGGCTGGTACTTGAACCTGCACCAAGGGAGAGGTAAGACATCTTCCCAAAGTTGGTTCGGCTCACATGCGCTTTTAGTCCGTACATCAAGAGTAACCAGAACCTAATGAATGATAAGAGGATGTCCGACAGCCTTTTCATTCGAGAATCTCTGAAGTTGATCGATTTTGAAAAAAAGTAAAACCTGGCTTCCATGATACCAATGTTTGCCCATTTCAGATCAAGCTGCGCTTTTATTGAAACCAAATGAAGACAGCAAACCATCTGATCTTCATTACTGAGGTAAACCAGCTTCTACTTCATCCCACAAATCTGTATTTCTAGAAAACCTCTCCTTCACCTGCTTAATAAGCTCCCTAGCCTCATCGACCTTATCAATACTCACCAGCCCATTAACTAGCGACTTCATCGTTCCGAAATTCGGAACCCAACCCTTTTCCATACTCTCCTTACAAATCTGCAAAGCGGTGTCGATATCCCCTCCCTTACAAAGATAGTGAATGAAGGTGAAATAACAATCACTGTTAGGCAGACACCCGTGGTTCACCATGCTCTTAAACATCTTCTTCGCTTCGTCGTACCTCTCTTCACTTCAATAATTCTCGTGAAATATGTCGACATGAGTTTTTACTATTTTTAATATCTCAATTAGCTTACTCAGGACTCTTTGTTAATAAGACCCATTTTCAGAATCACTCGAAAACCCGAGACCTCTTGAATTGCACATGCCACAACTAAACTATACTTTAATAAAAAAATAAATAATAAAAATTGCTGAAAATCATAATTTGAAGATTTGAAGGGCACGGTTTCTGTGTCGAAAATCATCATTTGAAGTTCTGTAAGCTCAATTTCGTCGATGAAAAATGGCAATTTGAAAATCTAAAAATCTGTGAATTTTATATGTCCATGATAATATGAAGTTGTAAAATACAAAGGTTATGTGAGTAGCCTTAATCTAAAAAGCTGTGAATTTTATATGTCAATTTCAACGTGGTTTTCCTATTGGCTCAAATGACATGCTTAAGAATGATGAGTCAGCATGTCTATCGTTTAATCCATTTACTTTAGAAAAGGAAAGAAGCAAATGACAAACTTCAAATATTACACATGCCAATTTCTTTCCTTGATTTGAGATGAACGATATAGGTGGACAATCCATGCATAACCTTTTTGAAGATCCACCGTTCAAATATAACATATTGGAAGCCACACAAAGATTCCATTGGCTTGAATTACCGAAAGAACAATAATAGATATCTTCATATAGTTGAAAGACTAAATCGATCTTTTACTACTAGTTCAGGAGTCACGTTAAAGAAATTTAATATTTAGGGATAACATTGCACATTAAACCAAAGTTTAGAGACTATATCGAGCAAATTAAAAGTTTAGAAACCACGTCGCCTACTAAACCAAAGATTAAAAATCATTTGTGTCATTTCCCCTTATGATAACTTTTCCGCATTATCTCAATCTTATGATCACATCAGCTCCTTCACTTCTAAGCAATTTTTTTTTTTCCATTTTAATTTCAGCCGAAATAACATGCTCAAGCTCATTGCTCCTCCAACTATGGTTGTCTCCTTATTGATGCCGCAAAATTGCCTGCCCTGAGAGTATTACATACCATACCAATAAGCTCTAGGGACGACAAAGCAGTGGAATCCCAAAAGCACATGCACACTCTTCGTCCTTCTGCTCTCAAATCACGAAGAAATCGATGATGCATCGACATCGTGACAAATTGGGATCTTCCATGAAGTTCGGTACCTGCCTATGAAAACGTCATTTAAACTGGCAGTACCCCTTCTTCACAAGCTTCCAGACTTTTCGAAGGCTTTTTAGTCTCGTCGGCAGCCACCACAATCGGATTCTGTCGACTGTCCCCATTCCACGTAGGGCCTCGCTATCCATCAAGAAAAAATGTTCATATCTTCACATAAAGAATAGTTTGCAAGTAGAACTGAAAAATTCTACTCGCATATAGAGGCCGGTCCTTTCTTCCCTCCCTTTATTTATGTGCCGAAACGATATCCTTCACATATTCCGAACTAGGCTGCAAAGCCAGTCAGTGCGACACCTAAGATGCTCAACAATTTCAACAGGCTACATTCAGAACCGTTATAGAGCAAAGATCTGCATCTATAACCCTAGATTATATGGAAACTGCCATGGATTCCATGATGCAGTATGATACACCAAATTTACCTGATGTTCCTTCTCCAATCTCCGATTAAAGGACATCCACCCTCCAATCGGACGGGACATATCTATTTCTTCTCACATCGCAAAGATAAGTGTGTACATCGAGAGCATACAATTCACCGATCTTAGGTTTTCATCTGCCACAATCCTAATATTTGCCAAAGACAAATGGTGAAGATTGTTTAGTGGTAAAATTTCAGGAAGGAACTCGAGGATTCCCAAATAGTCTAAGAACTCATAGTTCAGCCACAGCCCTACACTTAAACTGAAGGGCCACATTAGATTAATTCAAGTTGCAACGTCACACACAAAGAAATACTAGTTGTTCTCATATCAAGAGAAGGAAACAAAAGCATGAAGTAGTCAACTGCATGAATTTGCAGATAAACTGTCCTGAAATCAAGAAGAGGCCATGAACAAGCTTGTTGTGCTCTAACAACAACGCTGCGAGTTCCATGTATTGTCGCAATTCTACTGCTTACAGTGAACAACCAAAATGACTAATGATGAGCTAGAAGATCACCGTATGTTCTTTGTAATGAATTTTACCATTCAAAACATGTAAGAGACAACAAGCTTTTAGTTTTGCCACCTGAACTTGGTGACCAACTTTTAGCCATGACGATCATACCTACCCAATTTTGCGGAGGCTTCACATAATCTACTCAGAGCTGAGGTCAGGAGCTTCTGTGGTAGACCTTTTGGAAAACATTCAGCTCCTTCTGTGTCGTCATACGTGGTTCCTGCTCAAGAGAGCCCTTGTTTTAGTTTGTCATGCGCATAATTTGTTCACATTGAAAACCTCTATAGGATAGGAGCTTTGAATTTACATGATTTGAACTTTTTGGGAAATCATGTTAACTTGTTAAGTCTGCCTGAAGTTATCTAATGTTTATTTAGTTTCCTTCTGTCAACTTTGACTCCTAAGTACTAGCTGCAGCCATGAATAAAAGACGAGCTCTTGTGATAGCTGGGCCCGATAACTCTAAGGGAGAGTTTCGTGTTGGTAGATCTGGGCCCGATAACTCTAAGGGAGAGTTTCGTGTTGGTAGATGTAAAAGATTGTGTGATCTCCTTGATCCCTTACTTCATCACATACTTGGCTTCCTTCCATTGAAAGAACTCATTAGAACAAGTGTCTTGTCGAGTAGGTGGAGGTCCTTGTAGGCATCTCTTCCCAATCTCGTGTTTGATGAGTTGAGGTTACCCGATAGAAAGCGTTTCTTGCAATACATGGATTGGGCATTGTCTATCCTGATTTATCTCCTGTGAAATCCTTCTCTCTAAAGTATCAAGACGCATCTTCCATATACTCTTGGATAAACTTTGCCATAAATCACAAGGTTCAAACTCTTGGAGTGAGCTTTGATTTGCCGATAATATTAGCATTGCGTACCTTCATTCATATTTAGGAGCAAAACCTTGATAGAGTTCCATCTGGGAATAGAGGACCCTGCTTCCTTCTTCCATTTGTTTCACGGATCTTACATCTTAGTGTACTCACTTTTATGGATGATGGGTCAATCGGAAGCCTACTTTCAGTTCGTTGCTGTGTCTTTGGATTTATTCGCATCTCAAAACTCTTACTGTTTCAGCTCTAAATTTATTGAGCTTGCTTATCAAGCAAAGGACAACTAAACCTAAGCTCGAGCTCTTTAGCTATATTGGTGGGCACTTGTCTGAGTGTGCGATACGCAATGCTTCTGTGCTACGTGACACTCATTTGGGATAAGCAAAGGACAACTAAACCTAAGCTCGAGCTCTTTAGCGCACTTGTCTGAGTGTACGATACGCAATGCTTCTGTGCTACGTGACACTCATTTGGTTTTAGGTGGTCGGTTTTGGGTGGTCCGGCCGAGGGGATTTATGCTTCCCCGCGCACATAAGCTTCTAAAGGATCTGTCTGCTGCGATTGTCTTTTTCTGCATTACTACATTCTTGAGGTATAATACCAATCTTATTTCTTGTATTTTGAGTCGAAACATTGCATTATGTTTTGTCAGTCTAATTAGTGTTCTCTGGATTTATTTTCATGAGATCAGTTCCTTCCCAATCTTCTCTCGCCTCAACCTCTTATCATTCGACACTTATGACACGATGAAGTTAGATTCCCTATCACTCCTTTTGCTCAACAACTGTCCTTGTTTGATCAAGCCTTTGTTTTGTGGGGTAACTATTCTATCCTTCTTACTGCTGTTTCCTCTTACTGAATCTTGTGATCAAATGCGGAGGTTGATTGTTATGTAATGGTCAATTAGGGCTTGGTTGTGGACTCCAAAAACGATGAAGGAATATTGGACCCGGCGCCCGAGTGCTTCCAATCGTTGCTCAAGTTCATTACGATTGAAGAATTTGATGCCACTGATGACCAAATCTTAGCCATGACAATCATACTTAGGGCTGCCCAAGTTTTGCGAAGGCTTCACATAATCTGCTCAGAGCAGAGGCCAGGAGCTTCTGTGGTAGATCTTTTGGAAAGCGTTCAGCTCCTTCCTAGAAGCTCAGATCATTGTTTCATTTCAGTGTTCCCATATGACTTTTAGCACATTCAGTTAGTTGATGAGACTCTTGAGATAATTAGACTACCACTTCTGAAGCTATACCTTGATAACAACAAGAACTCTCAAATTTTTCAGCTCACCAAGTTCAGGTGGCAAAGCTATTAACTTATTTTTATCAAGGTATAGCTTCTCAAGAAGCGGTAGTCTAGCTATTTCACGAATCTCATCAACTAACTAAATGTGCTAAAAGTCATAGGGGGGACAGAGAAATGAAACATTGATCTAAGCTCCTAGAAAGGAGCTAAACGCTTTCCAAAAGGTCTACTACAGAAGCTCCTGACCTCTGCTCTGAGCAGATGCCTCCGCAAAACTTGGCCAGCCCTAAGTATGATCGTCGCGGCTAAGAATTGGTAATCAGTGGCATCAAATTCTTCAATTGTGATGAACTTGAGCGACAACTGGAAGCACTCAAGCACCGGGTCCAATATTCCTCCGTCATTTTTGGGGTCCACAACCAAGCCCTAATTGACAATTACATAGCAATCAACTTTCACATTTGATCACAAGATTCGGTAAAAGAAAACAGTAAGAATGACAGAATAATTACCCCACAAAACAAAAGCCTAACCAAACAAGGACAGTTGTTGAGCATCGCAAGGATTGATAGGGAATCTATCATAAGTGTCGAATGACAAGAGGTTGAGGCGAGAGAAGACTGGGAAGAAACTAATCTCCTGAAAATAGATCCAGAGAACACTAATTAGACTGACAAAACATAATGCAATACTTCAACCCAAAATACAAGAAATAAGATTGATATTATACTGTATGCAGAAAAAGACGTTTCGCAGCAGACAAATCCTTTAAAAGCTTATGTGCACGGGAAGCATAAATCCCCTCGGCCGGACAACCCAAGACCAAATAAGCGTCACGTAGCACAGAAGCATCGCGTATCACACACTCAAAAAAGTGCCCATCAATATAGTTAAAGAGCTCAAGCTCAAATTTAGTTGTCCATTGCTCGATAAAAAAGCTCAATAGATTTAGAGCTGAAACAGTAAGGATTTTGAGATGCCAACAATTCCAAAGACACAAGTCCTCAAGGCAACGAACTGAAAGTAGGCTTCCGATTAACCCATCATCCATAAAAGTGAGTCCACTAAGATGTAAGATCCAAAAAACAAATGGAAGAAGGAAGCAGGTCCTTTATTCCCGGATGGAACTCTGTTAAGGTTTCGTTCCTAAACACGCATGAAGGTATCGCAATACTGATATTATCAGCAAATCAAAACTCACACCAAGAGTTTAAACCTTGCGATTTATGGCAAAGTTTATTCAAGACTATATGGAATAAGCGTCTTGATGCACGAAAAGAGAAGGATCTCACATGGGATAAATCACGACAGGACAATGTCCAATCCACATATTGCAAGAAACGCCTTCTATCGGGTAACCCCAATTCATCGAACACGAGATTGGGAAGGGATGCCCACGACCTCCACCTACTCGACAAAACACTTGTTCTGATGAGTTCTTTCAATGGAAGGAAGCCAAGTATGTGATGGAGTACGGGATCAAGGAGATCACACAATCTTTCACCCCTACCAACACGAAACTCTCCCTTAGAGTTATCGGGCCCAGCTATCACAAGAGCTCGTCTTTTATCCATGACTTCAGCTAGTACTCAAGAGTCAAAGCTGACAGAAGGAAACTAAATAAACATTAGACAACTCTAGGCAGACTTAACAAGCTAACACGATTTCTTAAAATGTTCAAATCATGCATATTCAAAGCTCCTATCCAGTAGAGGATTTCAATGTGAACAAATTCCATGACAAACTAAAACAAGGACTCTTGAGCACGAACCACGGATGATGACACGGAAAAGATTCTTTACAATTCCAGTATCCAACCAAAAGCAGCACAGAAACTTAAGGAACGGTGAGTGCAAGCTCTCATTTCAACCTCAGCACAAACTCTCATTTCAACCTCAGCAGTATTAGTAGTTCAGAGCGCGTTAACATCAAAATATAGCATGCGCATCTAAACATTCACACTCGTGATTAAATATGCAAATTAGACATGCAAAACAACCAAAGTGCAAGCAAGCAAGGCACCAATTACACTAAAAGGTCGAGAAGAAACTTTCTCATCAAATTTCTACATTTTGGTCTCTGAGCCGGGTCTGGACAGGAACCAAAGCCAGGTCTCACTGGTCTGGGTTCTCAATCAGATTGAGCTCCGCACATGAGCCCAGCCCTCCTATTTCCCATTCTAGACCCACATCCAGCCCCCCACTAATTCTTTCTCCCTCTTTTAGCCCACACCAATTTCTAAAACTCAAGCCCAGTTGACCACCTCTTTCCTATTATTCGGCTAGCCCAACTCCAAGGCCCCAGGAAAATCCTAAGTCTCGGCTAGCCCGCATCTAAGCCCGCTCGTCTCGCCCGACCAGACCAGCGACGACGTCGACCCCGGCCAAACCTCACCACCGGCGGCCATGGACTCCACTGACTAATGTCGCTAATCCTCAGGATCGGGACGTCGCTCCTTAGTCGGCCAGAAAAACCGCAACAAGCCAGTCACAACCGAGGCAGAGAATGCGATGAAAATCCCCAAGAACGTGCCTAATGATCATCAAGTACGCAGGAACGAACGAGAACAGGAGAATACCGATACAAATCTAGTTCAGGCATTTCACCAAGCATGCGACATGCATTGACAGACAGACAGACAGAGGAGCAAAACTCGCCGTTCGAGGCCCGAACGCGAACCAATACAGGCAAGAAGAAACGAAAAACAAGGATCCTCCGCCCCGGTTGAACCGAGACGGGACGGAACGGCTCGGCTACCGGGGGGGGAGCCCGAAGCAAATCGGCCGACGACCGGCCGCCACAGCGTCGCCGAGCTCGGATCCTCGGAGGTGCGTAAAAAAGGACTCACCGGAGACATGCATTGATGTCTAGCTGGCCGGAGATCGTTGGCGACGGAATCGGAATGCGAGCGGGAGAGGGAGCAAGAGCGAAACGCCTCCTTTGTCTCTCGTCGCTCCCTCTATCTCGACAGGAGAGAGCGAACCTCCTCCGGCTCTCTCTCTCTCTCTCTCTCTCTCTCTCCTTGCATTTTCAGATTCTAGAGAGGTCGTCGGCCCTCTCTAGAAAGAAAAAGAAAATGAAAAGAATAAAAAATGATTTAAAATTAAAACTATATACCAAAAAAAAAAAAAGCCCTTTAACCAATTCCCGACTAGTAACTGAGGTCAGCCCCTATTTAAATTTAAAATAACCATGACCACTTCAAATCCTGATTTAACAAAAAGTCCACTTCAGCCTCATATTTAAAAAAACAATCAGATTTTTATTTGAAGTTTTCCCAAAAGCTTAGAAATTTATTGACATTTTTCCCATGAAAGGAATGCAATCGAGTCAAGCCGAGGCAACATATGCTAGTCTCATAAACTCACAATAAAGTACCCTTGTTCGAACATGACTTGGCATAGAACTCGGCATACTCAAGCCCAACTTGGCTTGACTCACTTTTATGTGTATAAAATCAATGTACTTAATTTTTTCTCATTCAATCAAAACTCAACTCGGCTCAAAATACTATTTTTATTTTGTCTTTAAAAATATATAAGAGGCTGAAAGGCAATTACATAGCAAAAGTAATATTGTAAGAATATTTTACATTATCAGTCACCAGAATAAGAAAACACGACAAAAAACTAAATGCTCAGCTAGGCTCGTGAACGTAGCAAGTCAAGTGTCTTTAGACTCGAATTTGACTCTACAAGATACTTGAACTCAAAAAAAAAAAAAAAATCGAGCAAATTTCAAATAGGCGATGAGTCCAACACAAGTGGTTCACGAATATCTTGACTCACTCATAGGCCTGATAATCCCCCAAAATGAAAATGCACATTAAAATGTCCTTTTTCACAGGGATCCGAGGTGGGTCCCTTACCCTTTTGGGTTTGGCGAGTATACCCAATGGGGACGTTATCCCGTAATCCCAGTTAAACCCCCTGTAAATGGGGGCTAACTAGGCACCCTGGGATGCCCGATTCAAGGTGGAGCAGTTTAGGGACCTGCTCAGGTCCTATCCCCCAAAATGAAAATGCACATTAAAATGTCCCTACAAATCCTCCACATATATTACTTATTGCGCATGTCAACACAAACACAGAGTTACAGAGGATTATGCATAGTAATTCAATAACCAAATGTAAGAAATATGTATAATTTTTTTATGGATTATTTTACCAAAAATCCTGAGCAACACTACCAACTCAAACATTTCTTCGATCCGTTTATTTCATAGAAAACATTTTCAAAAAATGAATCAATGGACAACAAAGATTTTCCTACTAAAACTTAAATTTAGAAAAATAATTTCCTCCTTAATAGAATCGGAAAATGTTATTCCAAATATTTTCCTAGTCTTAGGGTCCTTAATTCCTTTGTTAATGGAACTTTTATACTTATTAAAGTAAACTTTTGTAAAAGAAATTGAATTTTTCATCATATTTCTTTTTTTTTCTTTTTTTCTTTTTGCATGCCTCAGCAATGGTCGGCAGTCCGGTGACCGGCCATGAAGCAAGTTGGCGAGAGCTCGTGGCTCACCCGAGGGGCCGGCGAGCTCAAGCTACCCTATGACCGTCACCATGCGAGCTTTGAGCTCGCCCAAGCATTTGCTCCGTCACACAGGTCAAAGACAGTTATCGGACAAATGGGAATCGCGGGTTCAATTATACTCTTCTTGAGGACAAATTTGACAGGTCTTAGGGAAGACAATTGTCCAAGTCATTCTCTTTCGGAATCTTTTAAGCCTATCGGCGTTCATAAACACAGACGTTTGCACTCTCTTTGTCCTGTTCAATTCATTGGAAATTCTTCTGGTTGCTTGACTCCTCTCTATGGAAAACATTTGAGATACATGTTCCTTCTGCCCAGATATATGCCAAGCACTTACCCTCAATTCACCCAGATTTCTTCCTGATGAAAAAAGGGTTCCTTCTTTCCCTTGCATGAGTCGAAACTATGCTGAGGGCATTTGCTGATGCAAAACACTGAATCGATTTTCTCAATACTGCAAACACATAAATCGCCTTTGAGTGGCAAAAGTTCATATCGTCTCACGGGCACAGAGTACATCGAAGCAATGCTCGTGTCTTCTCAGGATAAAGGTGTATTTTTCGGCTAAGAAGTTGTAAAAGTAGTTTCGACAATATGCATTTACAGTTCAGAGTAAGAAAAGCATACTGTATCTCCAGCAATTAAGTAACATAAGCAACAAACAAAGAACGGGCATTACATTGGCACCTCTGCTAGCAGCAAAACAGTCATCCAATCTCTGATTTACCAAAGCAGAATAGATTTGACAATCCCTCATGAACATGCTACAATATGGCCATGAACTAGTTAAGGCACACATCGAGACAAAAGCCTTAGGTAACATCAGTTATCCTTCAAGATAAGACGACCTTGATTGAATGGATGGACGAATTCAAAAGGTTCAGAGTAATAACAATCACATGTCGATTGACACAAACAGCAAACAGCAATATCATCCTCCAGATTGATGCAACTATGGCACACTATTCTATTGCAAAAACTTACCATGGAAATCCCCAGCTACCCTAACACAACAATAACAACAGTGAATAACCAACCACAGAGTAGCACTATAAGACTCACGATAAGTTGCTCAAAGGGAGGCTGTTACTTGAACCTGCACCAAGAGAGAGGCAAGACATCTTCCCAAAGTTGGTTCGGCTCATGTGTGCTTTTAGTCTGTACATCGAGAGTACCCAGAACCTAATGAATGATAAGAGGACATTCGAAAGCCTTTTCATTCGAGAATTACCGAAGTTGATCAATTTTGAAAAAAGTAAAACCCACCTTCCATGATACCAATGTTTGCCCATTTCAGATTAAGCTGCGCTCTTATTGAAACCAAATGAAAATAGCAAACCATCTGATCTTCATTACTGGGGTAAACCAGCTTCTACTTCATCCCACAAATCTGTATTTCTAGAAAACCTCTCCTTCACCTGCTTAATAAGCTCCCTAGCCTCATCGACCTTATCAATACTCACCAGCCCATTAACTAGCGACTTCATCGTTCCAAAATTCGGAACCCAACCCTTTTCCATACTCTCCTTACAAATCTGCAAAGCGGTGTCGAATTCCCCTCCCTTGCAAAGATAGTGAATGAAGGTGAAATAACAATCACTGGTAGGCCGACACCCGTGGTTCACCATGCTCTTAAACATCTTCTTCGCTTCGTCATACCTCTCTTCACTGCAAAACCCATGAATCAAATGGGCATACGTCTCTGAATTCGGCTTCATCCCCCTCGCCAACATCCCGTCGAGCAAAACCTTTGCCTCATCCGACTTCCTAAGCTTACACAAGCTCTGAATCCTGATATTATAAATACTAACCCCGCGAGCAACCCCGTACTTCTGCATCAATTCCAAGACCTTCCCGACGTCTTCGTACTTCTCCTCCTTATAGAACCCAGCCAACATGGTCCCGAAGGTGGTGGCGTTGGGCTTAACCCCCTTCCTATCCATCTCAGCCAGCGCCGAGTACGCCGAGCTCGTCGACTCGGACTCGGAGAACGCCTTAATCACGGTATTGAAAGTCTCCAAATCAGGCGCTACGCTATAAATCCTAGGGAACTCCATGAAGATCCTCTTCGTCTCCTTAAAGTCCTTAGCTACGATCGAAGCAAACAAAAGCGCGTTGAGAGATTTGACGGTGCGGCGAATACCTAGCTCCTCGACGTGCTTGAACGTGTCGATCGCCTCGTTCATCATCCCGGCCTGGCCGTAGAGCACGATGGCGTGGCACATGAAGCGCTCGTTCCGCAAGTCCGGCCTCCCCTTGGACTCCTCGAGGAACCGCCGGATCCCGTCGAAGTGGCTCGACTCCGTGAGCTTCGAGATCGCGACGGAGAAGGCGACGCGGTCGAGGTGGGACTGCGGGGTGAGGGAGGCGGCGCGGCAGATGTCGATGATGCGCTCCGGGTTCTTCTCGGCCTTGAGGAGGGAGAGCGCCGCCCGGGTCTTCTCCTTCGACGAGAGAGGGGCGCTCGAGTCCGGGGACAGGATCGACGACGGTGACGACGAGAAGAAGCGGTGGCGGCGGAGGAGGTCCAGCGAGACCGGGCGGAGCCGGGCGAGCGGCGACATTGGCGGCGGCGGCGGCTGAGCTTCACCGGCGAGGGCGGCCGGCCGGTGCAGAGATTGAGCTACGTTTAGAGAGAGAGAGAGAGAGAGAGAGAGAGAGACTGAAAGTTGCAGGGCTGAGAGAGTGAGGAAGATGAAGACGAGAGAGAGCTAGGGTTTATGCTTCGGATTGGAGTCAATTGAACACGAATCGAACTTGAGGGGACCAAAAATGGAAATAGGTCGAAAGTGTTGGACGAAATGTGCAATTTTCACGTAATTGGAGGACGATGTGTGTCAGTAGGGGGATTCGAGAAAGCTCGACCGTCGGATGGGTGCGAAGAGGAGGGGAGCGGACGGCTGTGATTAGTTAGAAAAAATAAAAAGATCCGGATGCAGGGTATTTGAACCCGACGTGAATCGAACACGCAACCTTCTGATCTGGAGTCAGACGCGCTACCATTGCGCCACGGATCCACCGATGGTACTTCCGGCTGAACATAGATATTTATATATAACATAAATATTTATGTAGTATTAATTAGTATGCGTTCAAGCAGTATTTTTTTAATCGTACTTGTATTTCTTTCTCTGTGTAATTGCCCGTGCATATACTAAATAATATGTAAAAAAATAATGCGATAAAGATTATTTTTCAAACCCACTTTTCTATTTAAATGCCCCTTTGGAAATATAAAGGTTTTTTTTTTTAAATAATTCTTGTGAAATATGTCGACATGAGTTTTTACTATTTTTAATATCTTAATTAGCTTACTCAGAACTCTTTTTAATAAGACCCATTTTCAGAATCACTCGAAAACCCGAGACCCCTTGAATTGCACATACCACAACTAAACTATACTTTAATTAAAAAATATGATAAAATAAAATTTGCTGAAAATCATAATGTGAAGATTTGAAGGGCACGGTTTCTGCGTCAAAAATCATCATTTGAAGTTTTGTAAGCTCAATTTTGTTGTTGAAAATTTGTAATTTGAAAATCTAAAATCTGTGAATTTTATATGTCCATGATAATATGAAGTTGTAAAATACGAAGGTTATGTGAGTAAGGCACGAATGAGTGAATTTTCTTTCTCACTCTACAGATAAAAATTATATTATAAACCTATACGAAATGAACGTAAACCAAAGGCCAAGGAAGCCTATGATCGAGCCGAAAACCAAAGCATTACTCTCGTGTCCAAAAGCAACTTTTCACTACGTAAATATTTCTTTCTTTTTTAAGGGAGTACAACTATATTTGATAGAAATGTTTTAAAATAAAAATAATTGATTTAAATAATTACAAGAGGAAAGAAGAGAAATGATTCAAAATGCAACGCTTGGATTTATGATATTGTTAGGATGCTAAGAAGGGAAAACAAAGAAATCGAGTGTATTAAGATGTAAATATTCTTTATGTATTGATAGGAAGATACAAAAGAAGCATGTCAGTGAGAAGGAAGAAAAAGTATCTTCTTTATATTATTTTTTATCAATAAGCCCCAAGGATGCAATCGAGTTGAGCCAAGCTAGCACAATGCTAGACTCGAGGCTCGAACCTCAATAGAGTGCCTCTTTCCAAGCTTGAACTCAACTTGATGCAGAGAACTCAACATACTCGATCCCAATTTGACTCGACTTGTTTTTATGTGTATAAAATCAACATACTTGATTTTTTCTTAGTTGATTGAACTCAACTCGACTTGAAATGCTCTTTTTATTTGTATTTAAAAACATATTAGAGGTTGAAAGGCAACTATGCAATATAAAAGCCATATTGTAGGAAATATTTTACATTATATGCCGTCATAATGAGTAAACAATACAAAAAATCAAATACTCGATTAGGTTTCTGACCAGACCTAACCAAAGCTTCTGACCAGACCTAGCCAAGCGTCTTTAGAATCAAACTAGGATTCACAAGCTACTTAAGCTACTCGAGTAGGTGATGAGTAACTCGTTCACATGTATCTCAACTCGTCCGTACCCTTAATAATCTCCCAAATGAAAATGCACCCAAAATTTTTTTTAAAAAAAGTCCTCACATGTCCTTTATTGTCTCTCAATCATTTGCCTTCTTTTTCCTTCCCTCCTTCATGAAGGGACTCATCTAGATTGATGTTCTAGAAACAAGAAAACTATTGTTTATTGATTTCCTATAGATTTTTTTTTTTAATGCGTATGCCATATCCCAAAACAAAATCCAAACTTTTGCTCTCGAAACAAATAAATTGCACATTCCATCAATTCCATGGCTCCCTATGCTGACGTACCGCTGTTGACCAACACCAAAAAAAAAATAAAAATCCGTGACCTTTAATTTATGATTTTTCATTAACCGAATTTAATTCATAAATTTCAGGACATCAATTTGTCCGAGCAATATACTATGTCAGACAAAAACGAAAGGAAAAAACAAAAACAAAAAAAGCGAAAAGTGAGAATGTCAAGGAGAGCAGGGGAAGGGAATAATACACGTGTCGGGCGACAAATGGAAAAATCTAAAAACAAAGAGAAAATAAAAAAATAAAAAGGGGGAGAAAAGGGAAGAAAATTCGGGGACTGGCTGATAAAAAGCGCACGCCGCCCACAGACCAAACCGCCAAAACCGCCCAATCGGCGACGTCATGATCAGGACCAGGGACGAGGAGCGGGGGGGCCGTGAGGGGAGCTCCCGGGTCACCACCCTGTCAGATTAGCCACGCGTCGGACGCCGCCCCCGCGTGCGGGAATCTTCCACGGCATCTCCTCCTTCCCCTGAAAAACTACCGCGGATCGCATGATCCCCCGCACGTGCCAATTCCTGATCCCTATATATATATATATATATATATATTTATGTGTGTATGTATGTACAGAGAGAGAAATTTTCTCTTCTATTTTTTTTTTTTTTTTTTTGGGCCGAGGAGAATTCTCAATAGGAAAAATGATGCTAACCCATCATGAACTTGAACTGTAGTCCAATGTACAGCATGATTTTTTATCTTTTGATTTGTTCAAAGCGATCTTAGCTTGAATTAATAAAAGGATCACTTGATCACATATAAAAAATTTAAGAGTTCATAAATGAAAAATTCAATGATCATATTATATATTGGGTTAAAACCTATGAGTCATATTGAACAAATTTAAAATTATTAGATCAAAATTCAAGGGCCTTTTCGGATCGTCATCCCTTCTTGATATTTCAATGCAAGGGTTTTAAACATTGATAAATTTGAAGAAAAAGAAGTTAATGATATCATTGCTTTATCTAGAAGATGAAATTGACTAACCAGTGAAATTTGAGAATTGATGCAATCGAATTTTTGCCAATTATAATGAGTTTTATTAGGGATTAAAGGAGCTATTAAGAATTCCTGTTTCGTCCTATCTTCAGTAGTATACCACTGGTGTCCATTTTGTTTATTGCTACCAAAATAGGATATGCGGTATAAATATGGAAAATCTATCCTCTCTCTTGTTTTTGAAAAAAAAAAAACAAAGATTTAGGAGATAGCGTAACGCTTACTCTCAAACTCTTTGTTCACAAGGTAATGATATTTTTTGCTTCTCTCTTCACCTTCTAATTCTTACCTAATGATATGTGATGTAATGCTAGACACGAAGGATAAAAATGTCTTTATTTTTATTTGTTTACATGCGACCTTATTATTATTTTTTTTAATAATCCAGGGAACTCCGTAAGCCGACAACCGGCGAACAAACCCTGAAAGAGCGATTGCAGGATCCACCACCATAGTACTCCAAATAAGAATCCTTAACGACGCTTCGAGATTCGAACTTCTCCAATTCATGAGGGGAAAAGAGCTAAGCCAGCTAAGTCGCTTCGGACGGTGGTATTTACACGCGACGTTATTGCTCGCTGATTGTACAATTAATGTACCCGATGAAAGAATCAAAACTCACCAAACCGACCAACTTTAGGACTCCTCCCGTAGTAATTCATTAATGCACCAATCAACACACCTTCATACGAGATCCACACGATCTGACGACGTACATATCCTAAATTCACATGAACCAACATGCACTTGATAATTGCTCTCTTAATTTTTTTGTTTCTCTCTTCATCTTTGAGTTCATATCTAATGATCCACGACATGAAGAATAAAAAGGCCTTTTTTTTTTTTTAAAACTTGCTTACGCACGTCCTTATTTCTTGCTTATTACACAATCAATGCACCCGATGAATTAACCGATTTCAGGACTCATCCAGTCGTAAATCATCAGTGCACCAATCAACACGACTTCACATGAGATCCACATAATCCGACGATGGATGCACGTGCACACACATTAGGTACACATGAACCATCATGCACCTGATGATTGCTCTCTTAATTTCACCACGCACTCCCCACCTTCCCCTCCTCCCCACTCCCACCGTGCGTGACCACCTGTCAAACTAGCAACCTCTCTCACTCTAGACTTCCCCCCTTTCTCTCTCTCTCTCTACTGTCTGGTTCCTTCCCTCGTTTCTATTTTTGTATGCCCGCACTTCCTCCGAGGTCCCTCCCTCCCTCCCTCCCTCCTTCTCTCTCTAGCCAGAAGACAGCTCGTTCCGAAGAGAGGAGAGAGAGAGAGAGGGGAGCAATGACGAGGAGGGGAGCGCTGCTGCCGCTGCTGCTGCCGAGGCTGCACGCTTCTCCGATGGAGTCCCTCTTCCTCGCCTCCTCCGATTGGTGGGACGACATCAACGAATCCACCCGGTGGCAGGACGCCCTCTTCTTCTCCCTCTCCGGCGCCTACGCCCTCGTCGCCGCCGTCGCCCTGGTCCCCCCCCTCTCTCTCTCTCTCTCTACTCTCTCTCTCATCGCTACTTGAGATCGATGTTGCCGGCGACGCAGCAGCTCGTCGAGCTTTGGTTTGGTTTGAGGATCAGTAGGATTGGATTGGGTTGGGTTGGGTTGGATTGGGTTGGGTTTGTTGGGCATTGACATTGTGTTTAAATAACAATTAGCGCAGTGTGTGCTGAGGCGTTACGCTACAGTTTTGGTTTGGTTTTAGTGAAAAGCGCTAATTTGATTGGCAACTGCTCGGTTGACGTGAGGATCACCTCCCTACTCTATCGTTTTGGGAGAAAGCCGCGGTCTTTTTACTGTTCGCGCCCCCATTCTGAGGATATCTTGATGCCCGATAGTTCGGAAACTGAGTTTGTTTAGAATTCGACTGGATTTTTAGGAACCCCTTTTGAGCCTTGCGTTTGAATCCCGCTGCATTGTTGTGAAAGGTGCCGTCTTTTTGGCTTGTGATTATTGCAGATTCAACTGATTAGGATTGAGTTGAGAGTGCCCGAATATGGTTGGTTTTAGTGAAGCGCTAATTTGATTGGTTAACTCAGTACTGAACTGTTCGGTTGGTGTGAGGATTGCTTTCCTGCTCTCTCGTTTTGGGAGAAAGCTGTGGTCTTTTTAGTGTTCGCCAGCTGACTTCCTGCTGTTTCCCCCCATTCTGAGGATGTCTTGATGCCCGATAGTTCCGAAACTGAGTTTCTTTAGAATTCAACTAGATTTTGGGGAACTCCTTTTGAGCCTTGCGTTTGAATCCTGCTGCATTGTTGTGAAAGGCTTCGTCTTTTTGGCTTGTGATTATTGCAGATTCAGCTGGTGAGGATCGAGTTGAGAGTGCCTGAATATGGTTGGACAACGCAAAAGGTCTTCCATCTCATGAACTTTGTAGTCAACGGAGGTAATGTATCTGAGTGTTGGTAGAGATTAAGAACTTTTTGTTTTCAGTCCCATTTGGTTTGTAGAATTTTCAAATGCTTACTTTTGCCTTTATTTTCAGTACGTGCTCTTGTGTTTGCATTCCATAAGCAAGTATTCGTGTTGCAGCCAAAGGTTAGTCCTCCAGGGTTCCCCAGCAGTTAATTTTGGTTCTGTGATCCTGTCTTTTTTTCTTTTTCTTTTTTTTTAAACTATAACGCATCGTACTGCATTAATTTTAATTATCTCAATAACACAGTTGATATGAGAACTTTTGTTGCTTGAAGTTCTTTAGTTTCTAACTGTTGGAAAATGATTAAATAATAAATTCGGTCTTGAATTTGTTGATTTTTATCTTCCTTTGTTACGAAATACATTGGCTCACGAATCTCCCCGGATATGGCTTGCTCCTATAAGTGTAATAATAATTTAAAAATATTTTAAATCAGGATCAGTTTAGAAGAGTTAGAACAGGGATGAAAATGGAGTGTTGCTTAATTACTATGTTGGGCAAAGTTGAATTCATATGCAGAGAAGGGAACTGTAATATTACTGTTGCTAGCATTTACATCTGAGAACTTTTGTTGTCCATCTTGCGGTCTGAATCCTTTGAGCCATCGACAAGACTAAAGAATTCATAGATTGCCATATTATTCCTTGCAGATAGTTCTTATAAATTCGCACAGTGGCAAACAAATGAGTCTGTATCACTTAGACCTTATGATTCTGATGAAAAGATTGCGGCATTTAGTTGCTTATTATCGATCATACATATTGAATTAGCGGCATCGCCTGTATAGTCTTTTCCTCTGGTGGTTCTACTCTCATTGAAGGACATTGTGTAGCTAACCCATAAATAGATCATACATCTAGTTGTAAAGTACATTTGGGTCGTAAATCTCCCTTAATTTCATTGGCATCCTCACTAGCATTGTCAAATTGTGTTGATTTCCTATACAAACTGTAAACCACTTGTTAGTTTACTAGAATCTCTAATTTTCTCTGAAAATTTTGTTGCTTATTGAGTTAATGTATGTGGATCAGGTATTAACTTTGGTTCTCTTGGATCTTCCCGGACTTCTGTTTTTCTCTACTTATACTCTCTTAGTACTGTTTTGGGCCGAGATATATCACCAGGTGATTAAACATAGCTTTGTTCAAGTAATGTTAGATCTGCTTCCTTTGAGGAATATATTTAATACTTCTGTTCTAGCTATCTTTAAGTTGTGAGGATTTTGACCTCTGGGCATCTATTGACGAGCAGGCGAGAAGTTTACCATCGGATAAGTTGAAGATATATTATCTATCTATAAATGGTGCTATGTACTTTATACAGGTATATCTCTCACAGAATGATCTTTTAGCAATAATAAAATATTTAATACTTTTCCTAAATATTTGATTAGAGTTAGATTTGTCTTTTTTTCTTGCTTTTCTATTTTGACATTTTATGTTATAAATAGACTCAATAAATTAAGGCTCATAATATTTAGGTGAATTTGGTGCTGCGCTTCTGAATGCAGAAATAGATAGCATTATATCAATGTGAAATTCGCCCTTGTATCATTTCAGTGTACGGGACGTGGCTTTCATAACCATCCTTTCAAACTTTCCCAATTTTCTTATTTGCTTGTCTAATATCCATGTTAATGCAAAGCTTCAAATTGGTTAGCCCAGCTGCTTGTAGTTTCAAATTACTGATGATGGAGTCAAGTGGATTGCTAGATTTCAGCTTTCAAAGTCATTTCAATTCTGCATACCCAAGTTGGAGGAAGCAAGATCCAGATTCCTGAATTAAGTCACACTGTTACAGCCCTTATGTATGGAATGAGTAACTGGGCTTGCTGATTGTAGATAAATTCATCAAGGACCGAAAATCAATAATAAAGTCAACATTACAATGTATCCATGTTGTTATGAAGTTGTGGTGTTATGTAGTCTAACCCTTTAGTTGATGGAATTTGTATATATCCTTGTTACCTTTTTAAATCATTCTACAAGACAGTTGTTAGCCTATTAGCGATAGTGCAGCATAAGTTAGCTCCTGGAATGTACAACTCAGATTTAGGTTGTAGAAAAAATCTATCACATTATCCGTCCCTCATGCGGATGGATGTAATTTTCACATCAGGTTTGCATCTGGATTTATCTGTGGATAGACGACAACAGTGTTGTGGAACTTATTGGGAGGATATTTATTGCAGGTGACATTCCATTTTTACTTCCTGAGCTAAAAATATATTTCTCTTTATTACACTTCCTTGTAGCTATTTTAGTTCCTGTCATTCCACTAACTCCATTTTATACTTGATTCTTGCAGTTATCTCAATAATAGCTGCATTGGGTTTCTTATTATATGGAGGAAGGTGGGTTCAGCAGCACCTTTGATAGTTATTGCGACCATTGCATCTTGGCCTTCATATGCTGTTTACCCAATGCTATCTTATCTTTGTGGCTTTTTTTGTACATTGGCTAAATAATTCCATTTATTATCATGACTTGCTTTAGATTATTTTCCATGCTAAGGCGTTTTCCTATTGAATCTAAAGGGAGGAGGAAAAAGCTTCATGAGGTATGTAGCCTTCCTTCTCTTGTCTAATTTTTCCTTCCGCTCATCATATTGTAGCAGGCTTTAGGCATAGGCTCTCATCGTATTGTAGTGGGCTTTGGGCATTTTATTGGGTTTTTATGATCTTGGCATCTGTCTGTCTCAACATCTATTTACGGGAGAATCGGAGGTTACAAACTGATAAGGTGATCACCGCAAGTACTAGTTTAGTGTGAAGAACTTTTTGTGTATTGGTCACGGCCATCTCCATTGCTGCCTATCTATAGATTGCCTTAAAACCATTCTTGAATTGTTATCCAGTTTAATCATTATCAATCTGAACATCTATATGAGGTCTGTCAGCACTAAGGGCATGCTGGATGGGATGTAGTAGATGTCTTGAACTCCTGATTATATTTGTTCCGCACATCCATTTCTATTTGTGATCTGAAAGTAGCAAGTGGTAGCTGAACGGAAGTGGTAAAGTGTGATAAGCTGCTGCTGTTTAAATAGTACACTAATTGACTGTCTCGTGTGCATGCTACTTGAGTCACCCACCCTTGGAGCCGCTGCAAAATATCTTGTTCACCTCTTGCTAATTTTCTTTGGATGAATTGTCACAAAACCAGTGCTTTGAAGGGATTGTACATATACAGTCACCTTTTAAGACAAGCCATTTGTCAAACACATTGCATTAAGATAACTTGCGAAGAATGTCAAAAGGAATCTTTGACTTCATTTTAATTACTTTGACACAAGATCTGCATTCTCTTGCAGGTTGGATCTGTTACAGCTATATGCTTCACCTGTTTTATTATCAGGTGTTCGGTGGTAAGTTCCAATTTTGACATAGTCTTCCATACTGCTACTTACAGTTTCAAACCTGATGCACATCCCTACTAATATTATTTTTTCCTGTTTAATTGATGAGAATTTTTTTTTTTTGTGGGGTCAAATTTTTACTAGACTTGACTTGGCCAAAAGAATAGAAAATACAATATATAACAATGACGACTTCAAAACAGTGCTGTTAGCCTTTTCTTGCCATTTCTAGTTGAAGCTTTGTATTTCTTTTAAGGTCTTGACGTGGAAATAAAGGCCACTTCCCCTTTCACCACCTAGCAATCATGACAAGAAATGCAACAAAATGCGTACCTCAATGCACCTAATTACATCACTTTGTTGGTCAGATTAGTTGGCTCATATGGCTAGTGCCCTCTGTAACTTTGGGTTCAACCTGCTGAGTATTGAACCTGGCAAACTCCCCTAAACCCATCCCTGCCCTACCAAAAGGACCGAATTGCCTGTTGGCTTCTATTATGAGTATCAGTCAAGGCTGCCCCCAGCAGAGAAGGCTTAGAGAACTTGCTGCAGCAAGCAATGACTCTTGTTAACTGATGTGCTAAGACATACACTCTTTTTGGAACAACAATTAATTCACACGATATCACAGCACTAGTTAAGGGTTGGAATTTCGACACTCTTTACTGTTTATTGTGTTTTAATCTCTGGTTATCTTATCTCATCAGCATAAAAATAATGCAAGTCCTGTGATTCACATGTAAGGTCTGACTTACGGGAGAAAGGGACTATTGACCAGTATGCTGGTGGGCCAGATTTGTAAAAGTTAAAACTTTTGAGAAAAATGATCTATTTACAACTCTTTTTTGCCAAGGGCAAGCCAATAAATATGGACACTTTAGTTGTTTATATCTCTATCCAATGGTTAGCTAACAACTTTTAGGATTCTTTGTTTAATACATAATGGCGATCAGCTCTTTCTTGCTAATTTTCTTACTAACACTGGCTTTATTAAATGTTTTTGGAAAAAGATTTCTCTTAGAAACAAGAGGAACAGTTGGCAGGTCAAGCAGTTGAACGGCTGGTTCCGTTGCATATGATGTCATCTTATCGAATGCAATAATATTGAAAAATAAGAAAGGGTAAATATCCAAATCGGCATATAGGTCAGTTGGACCAAGGTTGTCGAATGTCAATAGTAAATATACTTGAGCCTTGAGGTGTTTGAGTTGCGTCTGTAATGCCCTTGTCATTGGCTTTTTGCAGCCATAGACACAAAGATTAGACTAAAGTTGAGGCATTTGTACGATGGAAACATAACATTATGATCCGAGACTGAACTCTCTTCTCCTGTGGGATGTCAGGGGCTTAAAAAATCTAAAAGCCCCTGGCAAGCAGTCATAGTTGTTTCGTATGAACTTTTAGCCCAATAACCACGTCTTCTTTGGTACTTCTAATTTATTCGGAAATAAAGAGTTGACGACAATTGGATGTGAACACATTTTGGATGTTGAAAAAGGTTGTCACTTAAAAGAACTGGGAGTTTGGACTCTCAGTTGAAAAAGTTCAAACCCAGTTGAAGATCGCCATAAACTTGACTTTGCCAAAGTGCTTCAGAAGAGGATTCTTGGTAGAGTAATTTTGACAGCATAGAGATAAAGCGTGTTTATGTTGTACTTGTCACCAGGAACTACTAACTTTACCTCTGCTTAGAGTTAACCAGAAAATCTCACCAATTATCAACCCAGATTAGAGACTTTCTTGCACTTGGACTACTACTTTGTCCTCTTGGTTGGGATAATGTCAATTTCTTCCCAACCTGTATGGTATGATGGCTGGGCTAGACAAGAACCTAAACTATCAACTGAACATAATTTGGAATGGAGCAATCATATGCATTTTGCCTTGCTGATAGTACCTTGATGTAATGATGCAATGCTTCTTATATGCAGGTTCTTCTATCAGCTTTTGATTCAGATGCATCACTTGATGTTTTGGATCATCCAATTTTGAATTTGTTATACTACATGGTATTCTCTTAACTCAGTTATGGTTGTTGCTCAAGTTGTCTGTGATCGTGTTGCCGTTTATGAATTCGGTATATAAACTTATTTCCCTTTTGTGCCAGCTGGTTGAGATCCTGCCTTCTGCTTTAGTCCTCTACATCCTACGCAAGCTGCCTCCTAAGAGGATATCGGCCCAACATCACCCTATCCAATAGCCATAGTTCATTTTTGCCTGCTTAAGTATTCTTCACCCACTCAAGATGGGATTTCATGCCTCATCCATTGGCTTTGAGTAAGTCAAGTGAAGCCAGAAGAGAATTCAGACATCTGATTCTGGGGTGGCACAGGACGCCGATGGTTTGCCCATGCTTTGTACATTATGAAGTTTCCTCAAGTTTGCCAAAGGGGACAGCATCATTGTTGATTTCTTCGGACTGTGTGACTTGTAGAATTGGTTCTTTGATACCTTTTGCATGCCTTTTGGGTCAACATCTGTGAAAGGAGAAGCCCCTGCCTCTTTTAGGTGCTAGGTGTCGATTCTTTTTCTGAGTTTTCAACGGCTTGTTGTGCTTTTGAGTAGTGATTGGAAATGATATCTTAGTTTATTCCCATTTTTTTCTTTCAGAACACTTGGATCCTGTTGTGACGTTAGGGCTTTGCTTTAGAAGTTGTATTTGGCCGGAATCACCATTTAACCCTCGAAGAAATTGCAGATTGGGGTACCGCATGGCTTGTGGTTGCTTTTTGCTATTAGTTTGAGTTCATCTGCGTTCCAATTGTCTTTACTCTAGAGCCAGCAACAAACGATCTATCATTCCCAACAAAAAACAGGAAGTTCAGTTCTCAGTTTTTTTCTGTCAGATAAAGAGCAAAGAAGTTTGGATGTGGCCTATAATTCCTCCTTGCCTTTGGACATTTGAAGCTTCAATGAAAAAGTTCGGTTCTTTGTGCTTCTCTGCAGCAATTTTCGCTGTAAAGGATTGGGTAAATTGGGTGGACGCTCTTGACTTCTGGTTAAAATGCAGGTTGGCATCTGCTGTCATTTGAAATTTGCACGATCAACTGCTGTTATCATCCTTCCTTCGGGGGACCAAGATTGCTAATTGGACGAGCACATATTACCCGCTGTTTCATTGGATAAGTGGCGGTGATGCTAAATTTAACCTGCTGATTGATAAATTTTGATGCTTACTGTCATTCAAAAATTTAAAAATTTGTATTTTGACATTGCAGTAGATTTTGTGCAATTTAAGAGCCTGGCAAGTCTTGATCTGGGGTATGTATATGCAGTCTGCCCTTCTTCATTTGATGCTCAAAATGACGTTTATCAGAGTTTATGATATAAACTCCTTTGCACCGATGAATCTAAGCGGTTCCAACTCCAATTTCATAGGATTCCTCACGAGCGAATCATGTCATAAACGGATGTTATAAACGGACTAAATGCCACCGACATAAAACTTCTGAAAATCTCAAAATCTCAAAGTCTTGACAAGTGCTTGGAAATTTTCAGATCATCACCCAGAAAAACTTCTCTTGCACGTGATACTTCAAGACAATCTCCTAAGATGGAGGATTGCCTGCAACTGCAGTAACTGCAACAACTACACAAAGCATATAACCAAATCTGCAATAGTGAAGCAATTAACTGGAGTAGCCTTGGAACTGACTCATTCTTTTGATATGAACATTTGGTCCTACTGGCAAGAAAAGGAAGAGAAACAAAGAAAAGGAAATAAACATTTTCTCGTTCAAAAACCCTAAAAATTGAATCCGTGGTTGGTGATTCTTCATAGGCGATGGTAACATTCCAAATTTGTCTGTAATGTATCGTATTTATAAAGTCTTCCCCTTTCTTTCTACAGAAGAAGATGAAATTGCATGACCCCGATGGTTGCTTTAATTTTGTTTAGCAGTCTGTTCTGCGACAATAGCAAAAGAATATAAAACCCATTAAAAAAAAAGAAACACACACAAGTCTGCCATGGCCTCACATCAGTTGTAGCAGAATTCAGAAGCCACCATACAGTTTATCTAAGCAAGAATCAAGTACAGTAAGCCGAGAGAGAGAGAGAGAGAGAGAGAGTCCAAACTTTGTGTGAAGCTATGAGAATCCAAACTTTGTGTGAAGCTAAACAAAGAATGATTCCTGCTCCGATTTTTGCACAAGAATGCTATTTCCACTCAGAACTTAAGGACTCAACTTCAAAACTGCACAACTTGAAAATCTGAATAGCATATATCAGGTTAAGCTCAAAAGCAGATGAGGGTTAATTACAGGCACCAAAGCATGCGCAGGAGTGTTTTTCTACAGTAAAGGACCAGAATTGTTCCGCTATCCTCATGATTTCTCAACAGTAGAATAAGCTAAACCATAAAACTCTTCTTGTCTCAGCTATCAATGCCATCAATCTTGGTGAACTTCCTCTGGAGGAGGGGCGGCGAATCTCACGGCTGCTGGCCGTGCAACCACGACAGCCTCATCAGCGAATAGAGCCTTGATAAATGATGGGGTTCTTAGGGGCCGACGACCCGTCATCCGTGGATACACGTCTTCAAGAAAGTAGTAGGCATGACCAGCTATCATTCCCTGTATCATAATATTTCATTTTGAGCATAAGGACCAGCACAACAGAAAATTACCATAGAACTGTAATTAGACAACACAAAACACGACAATAGATTACACACGTTAGTATAGAAGGGCGCTCTTTTCTTCTCTCTTGCACATACCTTGAAGAGAATAACTTTCTTCTACCTTTAAAATACCAAAAAACAAAATCTAGGACTTTAATTCGTTTGTTCATTCTAATCTTAAAATCCCCCTTACTTCGTATTACTTCTATTTCTTTTTATTTTATTTATTTTCATTTCATTCAAAAATTCTTATTTTTTTTCTTATTTTCATTTTTAATTAAGATTTAAATTGAATAATGAATCCATAAGATATTCATCTTTATAGTTCAATCAGGAAGAGAGTCATTAACATTGCCCGTGAACCATAATACCCGTAGAATTTTATTCTATGAGTAAATATAAGTATTAAGGCAAAAGAGCTACAACAACCTAGATTTTGACTTCCATCAAAATAAATTAAAACTTAGAAAAAAAATTGTTCGATTTTCTAACAACTCAACTTTTTAGAACATTATATCACCAACAAGCTAATGGATCCATGATCGCAGCAAATAGGAAATATATTTCTAATTCGATACATAGTTTAACTTAGAATAAAGGCATCTTTCAATTTTTCTAATTTAAAAGCACACTGGAGATTAGTTAACCAATTGCTTTTTGGAAACTTAGCACACTTACAGTATATGAAGGAGAGAGATGATGAAACCATTCTCATTGAAAGAGGGAGGGGTGGTAACAATTATTAATATTGAACCAAATCTTGTGATTGAAGGGTAACTTGGTCAGTTAACATAAAAATGGTATGTTTTAGCCACAAAGAGTGTAGTAATAACACCACCCATCAATAATCTACAGTGATCTTGGTGAATAGGAGGTGGAATAACAACAAACATCATTATTTTAACACCAGCCACCAGACAGTAGCTTTCACAGACTAATGGGACTGTCTATATGTGTTTGCTATTCATGATAAGATTGATATTTCGAGCCAAAAGATGTGAAGCACACTCAGAGTTGCTCGATCTCAGATTTTTTAGTTATGTTGATTTTAGTGGATCTTTACTCCTGAAGAGGGTGGGATGATTCTAAATCATTCAAGAAACTAAACATGATTGACTAAGAGCCTAGTTCTTATCTTTCACTCTGCAAAAGTTACAGCTAAGCATATCTGCAATGTAGAGCCAACCCAAGAGTTCCTCCAAGCAGAACATGAACGTTAACAATGATGTCTCACTCAGCTCAGCCTAACAGAAATTGAACTTTCAGACCGCATCCATCCAAGCACTCAACACCATCAAAGTAATACAGCCACAGAGCCTTACCAATAAATCCACCCACGCACTCGCACCTACAAGCACTGAGAATCCCAGAAGAACCTGCAAAGAGGAAACACAAACTCAATTGCATGTGCATCCAAACCTCCAAGTGAATGACATTTGCTGAATAAGAAATTGGAGGAGTTTATGAATAAATATTAGGAGTGCTCAAGATAAATGCCTATTTTTTACAACAAAAGAAATAAACTTTAAGCCTGGTGTGGAACATCTGGTTTAGTAAGCTAAAACCCCAGATGTCGCTTTCTTTTATTGACTAAGCAACTAGGAACAGACACAAAACCTGATAAATCATGTCTCGTGCAATTAAACCAACATGCAGTTTGCTATCTCACTTTCCTGGAACAGTTTCTAGGAGTGAAAAATAATAATCTTACTTACCCACGGTAGGTAAGCTGCGGTAAATGTAAAGAGACCCAAGAAACTCATATGGATAAAAGGATTTTGCTTGCTCCACACATAAACCTGCACAAAACACAAAAAGCAAAAGCACGCGTCAAGACATTATCCGTCCATTTAAGTCATGATTGGCAATTGCGCAACGAGACCAGAACTCACCATCATGAAAGTCAGTGAGTTGCTAAGAAATATAATTTTTGCAAATGATTCTGATACATAAGGTACCATTCCTCCAATAAGAACGATTCCAGTTAACACAGTGGAGCCAAATAAGAGCATGTAAAAGAAATCGGCTGTCCTTCCCCTAAAAGAATTCTCTTCAAGAAGCTTGCAGTACCGAGCAAGAAAGAACATGTGGAATAAGAAGTCCAGATCTGCAATCAAATGGGAAAAAGAAAAAGGTGGAGCTTAAATTAGTGGAGTTACAACTAATTGTGGGAATAAGTAAATCTCAGATCCTTTGAGAACTCTTCATATGATCTGTGATGAAGGCCATTGCTCTCAAGAATCTTCTTGAAAGCATTGACATTTAGGAGACACAGAAAAACCGAAATGACAAGAAACCACTTTGTCCAATCAAACATCTCAAGTGACTGTCTGTCCAACTTTGTGCAATGATAACTTGAATTTATTATACCCCGTGATAATGAATGTATGTCCAATTTCAAGGATGATCCCATAGGGAAGGGTAAACCTGATTCCTTTTCAGGGTTATTCTTTTTCTGCTAAAGGCAGTCAGTAGCACATTCATAGGAGCCCCAAATACACTAACGAACAGAATAGATCATGCACGGATGGAGCATGGTGCAGGTTAAAGAGTTCATAATTTTTCCTTTAAGAAAATGGGTAAAACCTAGCCTACTGACTGAGAGTTTGTAGATTCTTAGAAGACATTCAAGTTACTCAAGCGTATCATGAGGTAACAAAGCTCCAAGATTGAGGATGGGTTCTCTAAGGAATCCATTTCGAAACTATGTGAAACAAGATAATGACGACAATTATGATGACAAGAACATGAAATTTGTTAACTGAAAGCTTTACTCCAACTAACATCATTAACTGCGTGGTACTTTCGTATCATTGTGCCAATTCACCCACATCTAACATATGTGGACATGAGCTAAGGACTCTACCCATCTTGCGGAAGTACAAGAAATTGGTGACGAGGCGCCATAGCTGATACTGCTTGAAGATGAGCCTTGGATGCAAGTAAAGGTTATAAGGTGATATTATCTGCACGGTCCGAAAGAGCAAAATTACCATCAGACACAAAATCAAGATCCCAATCCGGAACACAACTAGTTGGCCGGGCAGAATCGTAAGACAAAGATTTGACTCCAAAAGCCCCACAACCAAACCTCTTTCACAACCCAAAGCACCATCATTCACTCACCGAACATCCCGCACTTCTTCGCATACATTCAATTGATCAAATTACCAAACTCGCAGAAACAACCGAAACTTCACACACGGAAAATCTCCCAAATGCAACCAACCCACCAAAGATCAACCTCCAATCCGTCGACCCATTGGCAAGAAACCCGCAATTTAGACGAATCAGACCCGACCCATCACGACCCACAAGCAAGAAAAAATCAGAAAGAAAATCAAGAACCGGCCCAATCCGAATCTTCAATTCACCGAATAAAAGAACGGAGGGCGTCGGCCGAGAGACGAACCTCGAGGGAGCAGCCGATGGTGGTGACGATTGCGGCCGTGAGGTAGGACCGAGTAATGATGGGCATCTGCTTGTACCATTCCTCCACTGCTTGAGCCATCTTTTCCTCCACCCCCTTCTTCCAAACCCGGGAAACAACAGACAAGAAACCCGAAACCCACTCCTTATTTTCCCCGAACTCGACCAACGAACGAACGAACGATGACCCGGTCGCCCGTTCTTGATTCTCGGGTCGCCGGCCGGCGCGCGAATGAAGCACTTGCAGGAGTCGAGAAGAGAGAGAGAGAGAGAGAGAGAGAGAGAGAGAGAGAGGAGGCCTCGAATCAAGAAAACGAAATTCAGTCCTTTTTATTTTTAATTATTTTTAATTATTTTTTAATTTTCTGATAAATGAATAAATGCTTCGGCTTTTTTCTCGTACTTTCCGATTAGACGGAGCGGAAAATGACGAGCGCTAGCGAATTAGGCGGCGCGTGCTGGGCACGGACCAATAGGGAATTTTCCCTTCTGAGAGTTCAGTGAGTTTTGAAAATTCTATCTTTTATTGGTTTATTTTCGAGTCCCTCGAAATAGCACTGAATGATTCCTAAATTTTAGGCAGATATATGATATTCCCTTGAATTTTTAATTTATTCAATATAATTTATAAATTTTATTATATTTTACAATGTGGTAAGTGATTATATGGAAATGTTCAATATCATCCTTTCATTAATTCAAGTTCGAGGATAATTAGTCATAGGTTAAGAGTATGTACTAAAAATTAGGGGATTGTGTTGAATAAAACAACATTTTTATAGATAAATTATTGGGATAAAGTTTGGGAACTACATTGAACAAAAAAAAAAAATTATGAATGATATTACATATTAGGTTAAAATCCACGAACCATTTGTGTAATTATCTTCTACACAAATTTCTTTTGTATCCTCAGAAATACTTTGAAATTGTTAAATATGCATATGCTTCTTCTTTATTGTAATATTTGGCGGAAAATAACCTAAGCATTTTTCAAGAAAATAACACGTGCGCTGTCCACAAAAGATATTGGATCTTAAAGAAAGAGATATGATGCAAGATCCGAACTTAGTCTCAAAATTTTAATTCGAATCATTTTTAGGATATGAAAGTATTGGAGATCTTAAGGATCGCATCTTTACTACTTTTGACTTATGGCATTAACAAAACCTTATGGATGAAAAGATATATGCGATATTCTTTTTTGCTTGTATCTATATTATATACAACACAAACTTTTAATTTAATGTTCGCCTTATATTAACTCTTCAATAAATGAAAGAGATGACATATTATTGTGGATTTTGTAGTTTAAATGCACATTGCACGTGACCGATTTGTCGAAAAGTTAGTCCTGATTACATCAATCACTATTCACCACTACTTCAATAATTTCACGTTCATAAATTTCATGTCTTTCTCCTTTAATGTGCTCGTGCAACAAAAATGTGAAAAATAAAAAATAAAAAGCTGCTCTCCTCCACTATTTTCACATCCCAAAGTATAAAACAATTACACGGGAAGCAATTTTATAAAAATGTACATAAGAATAATTGCGCCAACATACCATCCGGTACGATGGCTCCGCTGGATAAGGTTCCGTTGATCCTTGCCCTCAAGGTGAGGAGTTCGAAACTCAGTGAAGGCGCTTGGTGCCTTAAACCCTTGCATGGGGTGGTGATTCCTCGTGCGGCTCCAGGGTTTGCCCGTCGGCTGTCGGCTGTACGGGTTTCCCTAGGTCATAAAAAAAAAAAAAATTGCGCCAACGTAGCGCATGAAAATTAGGGCCGTTTGGTAATATTTCTGTTTAAAAATTGTTCCAGGAAACAAAAATATAAAAAAGTGTTTTTACGTTACGAGGAAAAATTTTGAACAAAAAACGCGTTTGGTAAACTTGTTCTAAATAAAAAATGAACGAAAACACGTTTGGTAAATTTGTATAATTTTTTTTATTTCTTTTATTTTTTAAATATTTTTATTTTATTTTCTTATTTATTTTTCATTTTTTTTTTTTTTTTCTTTTGGCCGGCGATCGGCCGATGAGGGTCGGCGGCCTCGCCCAGCCCCGGCGAGGTTGCCGGCCCTCGACGGCCGATCGTCGGCCCTGGCCGAGGCCGGCGACGACCGGCCAAAGAAAAAAGAAAGAAAAAAGAAGAAGAAAAAAAAGAAAAGAAAATGAAAAGTGTTTCTAAATTTTGTTTCGAAATAAGAAACAACTTTTTTCTTTTTTCTTTGTTTTTGTTCCAAATGTGTTTTTGGGAACAAAAAGATAATTTTAAAAAAAGAAATAAACGTGTTTTACTTCATTTTTTGTTAAGGAACAAAAAAACAGAAAAAGTGTTTAGAAACGAGAAAAAAATAAAAAAAACGCAAATTTAGTTACTTTCATAAAGTGGATATAATTGTAAAAGAAGATTTAGTTACCTTGTCCATGAAAGAGCAACCATAAATTAATGGACTCAATTAACACATGCTCTCTCTCTCTCTAACTAACTATCTAACATTTTCGTAACCATGAAATAGTCTTTATCGGCACCAAGTAGGGTGAAAATGACCATTTCTTCATGGTTTGGAAAGCTAAAAACATAGGGGAGCTTGGACATTGAGGCTATCCTTCCCTTGCTAGGATGAGTAGATTCTTTTCCTACCAACATAGGATGAAACCTATGGTTAGGATGTATTACTCGGTCTTCTACTTCCCTAATTCCATAGCAAACTATCCTCTCATGATTTTGTTTCTAGAATCGATGAGCATAATGTACACGAAAGAAATTTTATATGAAATTCTTAATATTATCGCTCTTATCAAACTTAATTTCTAATTCTCCATCTTCAAATTCGACGATCTTTCCGATTTCTCGATTATTTACAAGTCTTTGAACCATTTTTTTATTGGAAAAACCCTTTTCTTTTTTGGAAGTTGGATTTCATTCTATCTAATTCTCTATGATATGACTACATCTGTATTTTCAGCATTTGCATATGGTAAGATGGTTTCTCCTCTATCCGATTATTGCGGACACAACCTTATAATGGATTCCCACACATGATGCCGAAATTTTGAGATCCTTCGATTGGGTCGAATCCTGAAGTTGTAATAAAAGTGGGGCTTGGGGAAGTTGGGCCTCACGTGTGGGCCGGGCCCACTGGGGACCATCCGCGGGGCACCCGGACGTGGGCCGGGCCCACCCGGAACTATCCAGAGGAGAGGGGGTACGTGGTTCCCACGAGACACCGCCTCGTATTTTCACTTTCCAGACCTAATTTTCCATTTTCGGGATTTTCCCGGCCAAAAAACGACTCGCGTTTCACCAAAATAGAAAGGGAAAAAAAACCAAAAAAAAAAGAAAAAAAAATTGAAAGCCACCCACCACCCACCACAATAAATATAAAAAAAAAAAAATTGATTTTTTTTTTTTTTTAAAGCAAAATTGCTTTCTTCTTCCTCTTCTTATTCGCCTCCTCTCCCTCTTTCTCGGCCACTAACCATGGCGTCCCTGCTCGCCAACGGCATCTCCTCCGCCCGCTTCGCCGCCTCATCCCCCTCCGATTCCCCAAGATTCTCAAATGGGTTCGCCCCCAGGACCGACGCCTTCAAGCCCTCGAACCGCCCCGGCGGGCAGCGGCGCGGCGGCGGCGGCCTCCGGGTCCGCGCCGACGTGGGCTACGAGACGCGGCGGCCCGACCCAGGTACCCCCTCCACGTCCGCCGCCGTCGCCGCCGCGGCCCCGGCGGCCCCCAGCTACGACGAGAAGATCGCCCAGATCCTGAGCTTCAACGATTACGACGAGAAGTACGGGTTCAACGTGGATATCGATTCGTTCTCGATCCCGAAGGGTCTTTCCAGGGAGACGGTGCGGTTGATTTCGCAGCTCAAGGAGGAGCCCGAGTGGATGCTCGAGTTCAGGCTGAGCGCCTTCGAGAAGTTCTTGAAGATGAAGGAGCCCCAGTGGTCGGACAACGCGTACCCATCGATCGATTTCCAGGACGTCTGCTACTACTCGGCTCCCAAGAAGAAGCCCGCCTTGAATAGCCTCGACGAGGCCGACCCGGAGCTGGTCAAGTACTTCGACAGGCTGGGCATCCCTCTGAACGAGCGGAACCGGCTCGCCAACGTCGCCGTCGACGCGGTGCTCGACAGCGTCTCCATCGCGACCACCCACCGGGAGACGCTGCACAAGGCCGGCGTGATCTTCTGCTCCATATCCGAGGCGATTAAGGAGTACCCGGATCTCGTGAGGAAGTATCTGGGGAGAGTCGTGCCTAGCGAGGATAACTACTATGCTGCTTTGAATTCTGCGGTGTTCAGTGATGGGTCGTTTTGTTATATACCGAAGGACACCAAGTGCCCGATGCAGATTTCGACTTATTTTAGGATAAACGCGATGGAGACCGGGCAATTTGAGAGGACTCTGATAGTGGCGGAGGACCGGAGTTTCGTGGAGTATCTGGAGGGGTGCACCGCCCCGTCTTATGATCGGAATCAGCTACATGCTGCTGTGGTGGAGTTGTATTGTGCTGAAGGCGCGGAGATAAAGTACTCCACGGTGCAGAACTGGTATGCTGGGGATGAGGACGGGAAGGGAGGGATCTACAATTTTGTCACGAAGAGGGGCCTTTGCGCAGGAAACCGCTCGAAGATTTCTTGGACACAGGTGGAGACAGGGTCTGCCATTACTTGGAAGTACCCGAGTGTAGTTTTGGAGGGCGATGATACCGTGGGCGAGTTTTATTCGGTAGCGTTGACGAATAATCATCAGCAGGCAGATACGGGAACAAAGATGATACATAAGGGGAAGAATACCCGAAGTAGGATTATTTCGAAGGGTATTTCTGCTGGATTCTCTAGAAATTGCTACAGGGGGCTTGTTCAGGTCCAGTCGAAGGCGGAAAATGCTCGAAATTCTTCGCAATGTGATTCCATGCTCATTGGTGACAAAGCTGCTGCCAACACCTATCCCTATATCCAGGTAAAGACAATTTGGACTATTCAGTTGAACAGCTTAGTTATTGGTTATTCTAGTACTCGTTAATCATCCAACAGTTTGGTATATCATTATCATCTTGATGAATTCACTGGGATCTGAGTTGCTCTTTCTCTGAAGTGCATTGATGTCATTGACCAAGTTCTTGGGAATTTGTTCTATTAGTTTTCCGGTTCATCAATTAAGGAAAAGCTTTATAGTAAAGACATCTAATAAGAATGAGGTTCACATATGTGGTTTTATTTTTTATGCTTTAGTCAAGGCACCTTCCATACTGGTTGGCGCCTTCTAGGTGTAAAGACTGAATGGTGGGGTTGTCAAATGATTTTTAGAGTGTGTTTGCTTCGAGCTTGCGTTTGTAGGAAAACTGCTTTGCTCTGGGAATAGTTCATTGAAAATGAAGGTGACAGTTTCGGCATCCAATGTGTGGTCGGAAATGAATCTATTTCCTTAAAGAGGTATTGAGATTGTTGATCTGGTAGACATGTGGTAGAGGCTTCTGACTCCTAATTGTCAATACCAGCGGTGATGAGGGCACTGCGTTGATTGTGGGCCATGGGCCACGATTGCAAATTTAGTTCATTAAGAAAACAGGATTCGAAACAAGCTTGAGAGAAGATTTTTTAGGTTGCAAAGCAGAGGTATACGAAAGAGAGAGGGAAGATGGTGAAGAAGGCCACGAAACGGGACCTTCATTAAGAAAACTACTTCCACTAACTGACTTTTTGAACTGTGCCAAATAATCAATGAGAAAATTGTATTCTTCTGATTTCGAGGTTAGAAATGGAACCTTTTACCTTTAGTTTGCTCATTTGGGTAAACATCTTGGACAATTCATTTTAACACCCTTTGGGCTGTCCAAGATGACTTTCTGTTGTTACCCCGATCAGGCTGTTGTATAAATCTCTGGCATTAATTGCATTTGCATTGGAACAATTTTGCGTTTCTCTTTTATTTTGCCCTTATGGATTGGATTAGACTTTGCCTAGATGCCCAAACCAAACAAGGACGATAAATATGACTATAAAGTGCAAGCAGTGACTGTATAACAGTAGGATTGCCTATATAAGGCAATTTTTGAAGTATAATTGCTCTACTTGATTCACTTCCTTCCCTGGAAACTGAGGTTTCCCTTCCGACAATCCAATGACTGCCCTGAACTCAATATTTTACTTGTGGAGATATAGTAGGAGATGTTTTTTTATTCTACAGCTTTACCATGTTGGGTAAATAGCTTTGGATTTTAAGAGCTCTCGGTGCAGTTTCCAATAATCTAGTCTGTCTATTGTCAGCACTAGTGGGTATTCCGCAACTGATTCTTTAGTCTCTGTAATATCAGTTAACTAAACAGTATTCTTATAGGTATTTGGCAAGTATTTTCTTTTTACTTTCATGTTGCCTCACCATACTGTTAAAGAACTCGTCAGATGCTTACTTCGATTCAGCACATGCTGCTTGAATGATTCTTTAGCGTCTCATTTTGTTTGCCAGGCTTTCCAGCTTCTCTCAGTGTATTTGCAATGAAATAGTTAATGATTGGTGGATTGCCATTGTTTTGAGGGCACCCATAACTGATTATTGTTATACACAACAGCAACAGTTGAGGCACTTCAAAATGTTCGTCTTGGACAGTGCTTTTTGGAATTAATTCTGAATATAGGCTGCTATGGAGGACTTCAAAGTGGCGTTCTCATCTATCTTTATGTTTTCTTGATCTTATCTGGTCATGACCATTAATACAGAACCCTATTTTTTGGGAAAACATCTCTTAGTTTAGAACATGCTCAAAGTAGTATTTTTTCCCAGAAACTGAGCATTGTCCTGCAATTAGGACCAGTTTCGTTTGACCAGGGACTTTCTTCCCCTTTTGTTCAAAGTGCATAAACATCTGCATACATTTAGAGGCGTATCCAAGTCTCAATTTGTTTTATCATATGGGCTGCCTTGAATGCATAAACATTTGTTTTCTATTTGTCAGGTGAAAAATCCCACTGCTCGCATCGAGCATGAGGCGAGTACCTCAAAGATTGGTGAGGACCAGCTATTCTACTTCCAGCAGAGGGGGATTGACTATGAGAAAGCTATGGCTGCCATGATCTCCGGGTTCTGCCGCGACGTGTTCAACGAGCTCCCCGACGAGTTCGGTGCCGAGGTGCACCAGCTCATGAGCTTGAAGCTCGAGGGATCAGTGGGTTAGGAGGCAAAGTTCTTCTTGTCTTGTAAATTTAGGCTGTAACTGTTACTTACATATAGACTTTGCATGTAAAAATCACCTATGTGATCCTCAAGTGTCTGTGAGCTTTCGGCAAGCTTCTTTGACACGGGTTAATAATGTAAATGCACCATCTATGTATCACGGTCACAATAATATTGAATCAAAATGGTTTTCCAAAGTTGTTGTTGGGTCTTTCTCTTTTGTTTCTCTTGTCTTGGTGAACTTAGGTTGCCAGACTTACAGGCATTTACTGGTATTTGGACATGTTACAGATTATCAGTTATTTTGAAGTTCTGAAGCCAATTTGGTGGATGAATAGCTGTTTTACTCAGAAAAATTATGGAAGGCCAGAGATTTCTCATTGATCTCTCTGTTTTCCCCCCTTTATATGCACATGTTAGAGCTGTACCAGAGAGAAAAGTTACTAACCTCAGTGAAAATGTATCAAGGAAGGAGGGAGAAGACTGCATTAACGCAGACTGTTCTCTCTGTTTGTAACACATGAAACGCACATCTCTATTCCTCAATCTTGTTTGATTCAATTATTTTGGCCAGGATAAAACATTGATTGTTTTACTAAATATAAGACTAGATAATTTTTTAATCATTTGAAGATGTTTAAATGTCGACTTTATCTATTAGTAGCATTTGAAACTAACATTTGTATGATAACATATTAATAATCGGTAAGGAACACAAAACCTAGAACCTAGCGTTGTCTCATGAGACAAGCATAGAGTTAAAGAGAGGTGCTAAGCCGCGATCACAGAACATTATCTTAGCTGCAGCTGTAGCTATATATGATAAATTTTCTTGAGTATGGGGGAGATTCAATTTAAAATTAGAGTAAGTAAGAGATTAATGTAAGGGTGGCACTATTTCGCAGCCTAAATGATTAAATCAACCCCATTCATAATGGAAAAGACAAAACTGCCATCAATATTTTAATTGTAATTTTAAGAAATGGCTATAGACCTTCTTTTCTTTATTTTATTTCGGATATTACCGTAGTTAAGCATTTCACAAGTTTTTTTTTTTTTTTTTTTTTGGGTTTTTAAAAAATGAATTCTCTAATGTTCCTATAATGTTTTACATACTTCGTGTTAAGGAAAGAAAACCCATTCTTTGAAATAGTATTAAAGTGAAAAGTCTCTTCTTCATCATCAATCTAATAACATTGATATAGTATAAAAGTGAAAAGTCTCTTCTTCATCATCAATCTAGTAACATCATATCTCTATTTCGTCTCTCTTATATCAAAAGCTCACTTCATTAGTGAATTTTTTTTTTATTAATTTCATTAGACTAAAATATATATCAAGCCTCTTTATTTACTATATCAAAAATTTTATACTTTTTTCATTACTATATTGACGAGATGTGTTTATACAAAATATGTAATATCTTAGAAGAATATCTAAGAATACACTAAAAAAAAATGATGCACAATAAGATATTTTGTTATTAATTTTCATAAATCCAAAATAATGAAATTTCACTGGCATTTCCAAAAAAATTCCTACTTTAAGCAATGTTTTGTTTAATTAGATTTCATGTACTCTACAATTTATCCATAAAGAAGAAGTAGATTTTTTTTTTTTTTTGGAAATTATAGTTTTCGGCAAAACAAATTTTCACGAAAGTAATATCTCACAATAAGAAGAGACATTGTGCCTTTAATAGACATGGAAAATCCACAATAAACAAAACTAAACATATGAAATTCTTAACTAAGGGTAGTTATATCCTTCATAGACAAGGAAAGTAAATAAATTTGGGAACATCGATTTAAATTGCGATTAAATGTAGAGGGTAATCTTGTCTTTTTGCTGAAGGCCGGGTGTAATCAGTCATGCAAGTAAGGAGTTGAACTAGTTTATCCTGTTGGTTAATTTACAAATTTGCCCATCCTTTTGTTATACGTCTCGTCATCTCCTCCCGCGCTAGGGTTTTAGTGGCGAACGCTGGTTTTTTATTTTTCTCTCACTGCAACTTCCTAAATCCTCTCGCACCGCCGCCCGTCCGACGAATTTCTGCCGGCGGCGACGATGGGGCGGAAGGCGAAGAAGTTCATCGACAAGAAGAAGGCGGCGACGTTCCACCTGATGTCCCGCGACTCCGCCGACGACCCCGGCTTCGGCGACGCCCCCGGCGGCGACCGCATCTTCGTCCGCGTCGACAACAACCCCTGCTCCGTCGACACCCTGGAGGACGACGCCGACGGCGGCGGCGGCGGTGGCGGCGGCGATGACGATGACGATGTGTTCGCGGACGCGCCCGGCGACTTCGACGACGGCGACGATGGAGCCGTGGGGAGTGTGGCCGGGGCGCGGGGAGCTGGAGGTGGAGGTGCGGCGTCGGCGTCGGCGTCGGCGTCGGTGTCGGGGCTGCCGGAGCATGTGAGGAGGGAGATTCTGGAGCTTGGGTTTCCCGACGACGGTTATAATTACTTGGGGCATTTGAGGGAGATTAGGAATGCGGGCGGCGGTTCCGCTTTCTATCAGAATCCTAAGGCTAGGCTTGATCTGGTCCCGAAAGATGTCAAGGTGGGTCTCTTGAATTCGTGGTTTTCTCTCTTAATGTCTGCAAATCTTAGTGTTCTGCTTCGGATTAGATGCAGTTTGATCTGAGGTTGGGATTACAGGGTATGGAAGAAAGGGGTGAGTTTGCGTTTGAGGTTAGTGTAAATGTGCAGCATTTGAGATGTGAGTGTTGCTGCTGGTTTAGACTCGGTTTAGTCTGAGGTTGGGATTACGGGGTGTGAAAGAAAGGGGTGGATTTTTGTTTGAGGTTAGTGTAAAGGTGCAGCATTTGAGGTGTGAGTGTTCTGCTGGATTAGATTCAGTTTAATCTGAGGTTGGGATTACAGAGTATGAAAGAAAGGGGAATTTTTTTTTACAAAATTTTTGCTTATTTGGTTGGCTGTTGAGGTTCCTGAATTTGTGTTATAACTATATTATGATATCTGCATTTTGTCAGTGTTTGGGATATGCTGAGGACCAAATTTATTCAACTTCTTTGATTTCAGGCTTATGATGCTTCGCGCATACAACTCCCTAAAGTGGAAGGTGATCCTCACAATGAATCGATTTATACTGTTGCGGCCAATAGTGTTAATGTGAGAGTGAAGAAAGCCGTTGATCCTGAAGTTAATGCATTACTCGATGATAGTGACCTTTCGCGGTTTGGATCCGATGTTGAGGACTTGGAAGAAGATTTTGTTGTTCAGGCGAACCATCCCGAAGGCGAGGATGGTATTGTGGAGGGAAATTCGCAATATCCCGGGATGCCTGCAGCGATGGGGAGTGTCATCAATGGATTGGACACTGCTGCTGGTCGAGAGAGACAAATTGACAATGGCTTTCCTCATGAAATAAGAAGCCGGTTTGTGGAACGAAATGATGAATTTGACGACGAGAAGCCACGGGAACGTCGTCCGCTAGATGAACAATTTGATCTTGTAAGTTCTTTTAATTTTCCTCATGCTAGTTTATGCTTTCTTGATTTTGATAGTTGGCTTGATAAGTGGATGAGCTGATAAAACTGTCTTTCTGACAAGTTTGTGAAAACATAATGAATCGGATTAATGCATAGACACCAAAAGTCGGATTGGCATGCATTCAGCTATTAGCTTGCTGGTATTAGATTCATAGATTGCACTGTCGCTTCCTTTTCTGGTGAATGATAGTGAATCCTCCTTTTAGCCTTCTGCCTGACTGCAGGACAATGGCAGAGGCAGATAGAATTTGTTGGATATCACTTGGCATTTTGTGCTCTGTTGTTAAAGTGCACTTGATGGGCTGACAATCCATTACACTAGTTGGACTGCCTTACTGATTTTTAGCTATTGTCTCTCTCTCTAACCATTGCTGTTGGATTTGGTTACACCATATTCTAAGACCCAGCCTTGAGGTGATTTTCTGCATGCATTTATTAGGAGATTTTGAAATTATGTTATTGGACTGCTTTTGCTTAAAAAAAGAAAAAAGAAAAAGAAAAGTAGCGGTTGGACCTCATCATCCTAATCCATGAGGTTCTTCTTCGACTCAGAGCACATTGATGCTAGTTTTTGATGTTGGTGTCTTTGACTCTATTTCTGTGTGTGCTTGTGCTGGTCAGAATGGATGTTGAGCATGCCTCGTAAAAAAATTATCCGCTGAATTAGTGGGATGAGTTTGAAGATAAGTTCAGATGAAACGAGTCTGCTTTTTTTGTTCATATATACTGGAAATTGTTGGAAATTGCGCATTTTGGCCTGAGTTGCAGCCTCATCAGACATGGAACTGACATTAACTCGGACAATTTTTTTTATTACTCTTGTCTCCTCTGTGCTTGTTTCCTCTTCTTAAATGCTGAAATTTTTCTAGCGTTAGTGGAATTCCCATGAGCTAGTACTATTCAGCTGTAGTTGACTTCAGTTCTTTAGTTTGGCTGTCTTATATTCATTTCTTTCACTGATATCTGATGTTTTTCTTCTTTGTTGTTTGAAGCTTGAATGTCAGGAGTATGGATCTGAGGATGATGACGGCGATGACGGTTATGGTGGTTATATGGCTGAAGAAGACGAATCCCTTGCTTTGAAACTCAAACAGGCGTTTGATGACAAATTTGTGGATGACTTGGAAATTGATGACAAGTATAGAGTTCCAGCTGATTTATTGAAAGACAATGAAGTGAAAAGCAAACAGCTACAGGATTCTGCTGCTGATTTGATCCGTCGTTGTGTGGAATATGCAGACAAGTATGAAAATGAGAATGACGACAAGGAAGTAGTTATTGTAGAAGAAAGTAGTGATGAATCTGAGGTGTGGGACTGCGAAACTATTGTCTCTACATATTCGAATCTCGATAATCACCCAGGCAAAATTGAAGCACCGATGGTAGCCAGAAAGAAGAAATTGGCCAGTACAATTTCTGTTGCTTTAGGTGCAGCCAATCCATTAATATCCCTCAAAGGAAAAGAAAAACTTCCTGTTGACTATCTGCCACGGGGCATGAAGTCTTCAGCGGAAAAGGTCAAGGTTGGCAGCGTGTCGAGGAATGAGCAGCCTAGGAGGAAACAGCATGGTCAAGAGTCGAAGGAAGAGAAGAAAGAGCGCAAGGTAATCACCTGCTTCTTTCTTGTTTTTCTTATCGACAATTTTTACAAGCCATTCGAGTTTCATCCCTTTGTGCAACTTTGTTGCTTTGACAAGAGGGAGAGAGGACGTGTTGCATGGTGTGCTTCAGTTTTTGGCCCTTAAGTGAGCGGTTCCCTCAATTGTATCCTAATTGTTTAAGACGTTCATCTGAATATATAAATGCAGGCTGCCGTGAAGGAGGAAAGGCGGGAAGCACGCCGAGTGAAAAAGGAAATGAAGGAGCTTTACAGGTGCGAAGCGCAGCAGGCGCAAAAAGTGGCTGCCTTCACCGGACCGTCTTCCATCCCTCTCATGTAGTCAAGTTGAAGCTTTTGCATACCCTCTTTTCGCCAAGGGATGGATAGTGTGGCTATTGGAATCGACATGCTGCAAAGCTTAGAATACATAAGTTTTTTACTTAATTTATACATTGGAACATTGTTGTGTACATGGTTGTTGTGGTGTATTATGCATCCTGAACGTGGATGAGTTTTGGTTACACTCGAATGGAAAATTATCAGCTGAGAAAAGGTTGCTAAGTGGTAGACCAACTTCCCCTTGCCTTTTTGCACAGGCTGTCGTCTGATGATGAAAGGGAAAAAAGGGAACTTGGCAGAGGAAACATGTCATTTTGCCCATCCAAAAGCTTCTCTGCTAAGAAATTGCAAATTTTCAAGATGCTTTTGAGCTACATGGAGGATTGAGAGTTACTAGGCAAAGAAGAATATTATCGCCGGTGCTCTATCCTTTCTTAAAAATTTAATAAAGCGCGTGCAAAAAAATCATATAATTAATTTGTTTACTCATAGAACCCAACATGCTTTTTCGAAAAAGCATCATCTTTCTATCTCGCGAAATGTATATTACAACTCAAATTAAGGCGAACAAAGGGGAAAAAAAAAGAATTACGAAAGGGAGGGACATTTGAAAATTGGGTATATACATTTCTCGGCTTTTTGGCAGTAGGTCAAATATAACTATCAATAGGCGTCCGGAAGATATTGTTGTGTAGGCTTAGTCTAATAAATTGTGCAAACCGCATTTATATTATAAAAAATTTCGAAGACATTTTATTTTCAAGGGGTTGCAATCCTATTTTACGCCTAAATAACCTAAAATAGTTTTTTTTTTCAATAGTTTGTCAATAGACAAATGTGGGGCTAATTAAAAAAAAAAAAATAGCACCAACTTTAGGTTGAGTGACAAATTTAGTCTATTTTTTTTTTTTTTGTCTCGTAAAAAAACACAAACTTTACGTTGATTGACAATTCTAGCCCCAATTTTTTTTTTTTTTTGTTCTTGTAAAATAATCACAAACTTTAACCATTATCCCAAATTTGGCCCTTGCCATTAAGTCTTTATTTGAAGTCAACCTTATTTTAGGAAAAAAGGATTTTAGCTGTGAGTTTGGCGGATCTCATCCATGGTGACTCTCGATGGACAGTGATCTACAACTTCATATTAGTTTGGCAAGATAAATTCAATTTTGAGATCTTTTTGACTTGCCAATGAAGTGTAGGAGACAATCAACAGCTTCACTCTTATTCTCCAAGCTATGGCTCAAACAAGAAAACAATGAATAGTGCTTTAAATCCAGCCAACAAGTGCATATGGATTTATTGTTGAGGACAGTCAATGGATCTAAGTTAGGGGGACCATATTTGGGATTTAAGTGAAAGTTGGTGATTTTTTATTTTAGAGAAAAAAATTGGGCCAGTAAGTGCATATGGATTTATTGTTGAGGACAATCAATGGATCTAGGTTAAGGAGGACTAGATTTGGGATTTAAGTAAAAGTTGGTGATTTTTTTCCAAACAAAAAAAGTTGGGCCAAGATTTATCACTCAACCTAAAGTTGGTATTTTTTTTTTTTTTTGGAATTAGGCTGACAAATGTGTAATTATTATCCTATTGTATTGCTCACATATTTTAAATTTCAAATTTGAATAAAATATTTATCTTTTAAATAGCCTTACTAAAAAAAACAACCTTACTAAAATTGATTATATATATATATATATATTTGTGTACAATTTCTTCATTTTGTGACGAAAAATTTATTTCCATAATTCAATTTTACAAAAACTCAATAGAAATGATTCTCACAAAATCTTTTATATGTCAGATTCTTTGTAAATGTAGTTTTGCTAGAATTTAAAAAGAAGAGGCAAGACTCAGAATGGAGGGTAGAAACATATTTTGTGTCAGTTATTTATGTTATTTCATACCATAGTCCAAATTTTTCGAAGCGATTATACTATTCTTTTTATACTTAAAAACGAATGAAAATGTATTGATTCCTAATCCTATCGGAGTGTCTTCTTTTGTGTCCGAGAGTCGTGTTGGTTTATCTGGAATTGCTGCCATCAGTATTGAAGAAGAGGATATCTTTTGTAGCTTCGACTCTCTCTCCTTATTTATCACCTGATCAATTAGCATAAAAATAAAAATCGGTTAGTTAATATGGAAATTGCTTATTTGCAAACTATATGAAAATAATTCGTAATTTCATAAAATTGTTGATAAGTTACAAACAAGCCTAAAGTCACGGTTAATTTTTTTTTCCCAATAGTTCTTCGACACTTACCTACATTTATTGAAATTTTTCAGCATGGGAACAAAATCCATATTTTTGGGTACAAAAATATACAATCCTGCTTGGTAAGTGACGCTTCAAATTATGATTCGTCCATAGGTTTTCAAATTCTTAAATATAGAACTTGTGGTCGAAATTAGTTATGGGTTTGCCACTATAGAGAAATAAATCTCAATTAGACTACACATGAGTTCATTATAGGAGATAAAACAATTTATCCAAATTCAACTAGGAAAAAAAAATCATTATTTTATACATCCCCCCCCCAAAACAAAAAAATGTATATTTACAACTTTACTTTCCAATTAAACCTATCATTTATTTGAGTCAATAAAATTCATAAGTTCAAAATTAATTGCTGAGTTTGTCAACCTTCTAAAAAATGACGTCGCTTTTTCTTATTTAATTTTTTTAAAGGAAGTGTACGTGCTAAATGATGGAATCAAGCTATGTACTGGTGAATTAAAAAATAGGAACTTTCTGCACAAAATCCCAAACGGGTTAGGTGCATCATTCTTATCCAAACGCCCCACGGGGTACTGGAGATATCTTCAATCACGCCTAACCTAAAATGTCCCCACTCGAACACCAAATTAGACATTTGTCATTGGATATTGTACAATATAAATATAACATAATAGGATTTTTATCAGGTTTGCTATTGGTGTAAGAATTGATCCACACATTCACTTTCGAATGATTGGCACATGGAAAAATTTGATTGTATTATTATCTATAAGTATATATGTCATTCATCAAACAGTGGGTGTGTTAAAAATCTTGTTACTTTGCAAGGGACCTAATAAATATTCTTTATATACTTAGGAAACGTTATGAAAATCGTATCATGGGATTTTTATCAGGTCTAATGTTGGTGTAAGAATCGATCTATATTATTATTTGGTTACATTATTATAGTACATATGTCAATCATCAAATGATGTTTGTCACACCGACAAGGGACCTAATAAATATTCACTATGCACTTAATACTGAGGTAAAATTATGAAGATTGTCTTCAATTTTACTTCCCATATCATATAACCCACCATTGCATTGTGAAATCTACAATTACTATCCTCATTTTTTACGATAAATTTCAAGTTAGGTTTTTTACCCACATGCAATCAACCAAATTGTCATTTTTCAAACTCACACCACATCCAAACAACCCAGCACTCACCCACTGTCTTTCCTCTCACACGAGAGGCTTGCTCGGTTCGACACACCCACCGCCATTGGAGATCGAACGACCTAGATCCGGCGGGCCGTGGCCGAGCTTCTACTAAAGAGCTCGCACGGCTCACAAGCTCTGCACCAAAGGCTCGCGCCGGCCATGGCGCTTGCTGGCTCGAGCCTGACCTCACTCGAGCTTAAGCCAAGCTCGCATGACCTCGCCATTGATCTCACCATAAGATATAAAAGATTTCGAGTTATATCTCTCACCCACGCGTAATTTACCAAATCTTCATTTTATTTTCAAAAACTACACCTCATCCAAAAAACCGTAATACCCACCCGCTGTCTCTCCTACTCGTGGCTGAGCGGTGTCTTTGACGATACCTAGAAATAAAAAGTCAAAGGGCTGAGGCAATGCATTTTTCACGTTACGTTTTCAGGTTGCCATCTTATTATTATTATTATTTTTATTTTGGGAAAAATGAGAAGAAGCGGCTGCTTGAATCTTCACTGGTTCATTACTAAAAGATAAGCGAAAAATAGAGAAAAAAATGGAGAAAGACATTCAACAAACCACTTGAAAACTAGTAATTTATAAATACATTATTTTCTATTTCTTTTAAACTTATTCGGTGACGGTTGTTCTATTAGTGGAAGCCAAGAGAAACTTTTCAAAAAAAGTCAACTTTGATAATTGCTTTTTGATTATTGCTGCGCATGATCCCATTCCCCTCAAGTTAAAAAACACTTTTATTTATTTATACATTTACTAACTTATTTATTTATTTTGAACTAGACGCATGAAGTGAAACTCAATGATTTGCGTATTCTAATGTCAAATGCTTAGTTGTTGATGTTGTGGACATGCACGCGTGCTCTTGCCCGCCCTTTCTACATCACTTCTAGCTTCGTTCAGACTAATGTCGTGTTGGTGCATGCTCTTTGAAATGACAAGTATATATTGTCCGTATCTTTTTATCTTAGCATAGATTTACTTAAAAAAGATTGTCGATCGATAGTCAATAAATGCGAGTTTAACAAGACATATTAACAAACACAAACTTAAATTCATTCAACGAACAATATTGCAATTGAAAATGTTACAAGGAAAATATTGCTTGGAATCTTTTTAAATGAGTCTACGAAGTTGATCATAGAGAAAAGCATAGACCTGACTCGATTAGGGTTTGTTAACAAATTGAGATTTGGCTTTGATCCGTCCCTTTCCTTACCTTGTGAATAGTTATACCTAAACTCTTTATTTTTCAATGTGAAACTTGGTTAGGACGGCGCGATCCACATAGGTGCATGAATTGGCTCTTTCCCTCAAAGGTTAGTGAACCAACACCATGACTTATGGTCCTCAACACGTTGGACTAACATCAGGAGCCATACATTTTTTTCATTTTTTCCTAGCCTACCTAAGTTTAATTCTAGGACTATTATTGTTATCTAATAATGGGTTTGTCGTAATTCCAAAGGACAAAAAATTGTGGCTATTTGATACACTTTATGATATAGCTTAAGTGAATACAATTTAGTAATCAAATGTTGTTGGAGAAAAGGCAGGTTCCTATAGGTGGAGTTGCAGGTGGCCCGGGCCAAATGCCTCCTTGCTTAGTTAATATCACATTGACTATCCGAAGATTTTGGCAATTCGAAGGGACAAGTTGACAAGCCACACTCTTCCTAAGATTATTTTAATTCGAGTGGAAAAAAGAGACGTACAGGGTTGCGCATTATTGAAAATATGGGCGATCAGATCAATTGCATAAAAAGAGACGTATAGTAGGAATATATCACGAATTCTCGAAAAGTAATTTGCTCTTTCTATGGAATAAATTTCGAAAATATTTTATCCTGAATGACACTTTTTCAAGGCAATGGCACGCCTCATGTCTGCCATTTGACTTTGCTTCCAACTATACTAGTCCGACATAATTCAATAAAAAGATAGGACAAAGCGAACGCAAATAAATAAATAAATAAATAAAATGGAATGCCGTCTTCGTCCGGACAGGTTCATTTTCCACCTAGGGGGGTGAACAGCTGGAGAGTATAGGATTCTTGGCTTCCTCCACGGACATGCTACTCCAATTCAATATCATACGTGTCATTGACAATATTTGATAAGTTCATTTTACTCTTATGATTTCATGTGTTTATGTTGTTAGTAAATGTGGATGACTATGATTGATATTCGATCAGTGAAATCGGAATATCAAGCAATGTGATAGACTATATGAGAACATTTGAATAAAAGAGTTATAAGTATTAATGCCCAAATGAGGATTTCCTTTATCTATGAACATAACAACCTTTTTCGATTGGTTTTCTTAACATACGTCACATTACTCTGTATCTGGAAAAAATTAGACCTATTCAATAAACTCAGGAAAAGAAAAAAGAGTACCTATTGAGTGCACGTAATTAATCCAATCAACATCAAATTTATCTTATGATTAAACTTTAGGTCAAATTCTAGCACCCAAATGATGTAAGATTCTCAGGCCAAGCTTGCTTATGTTTTCTCTACTTATTTTATGATTTATCGTAGCGAACATGAGTGCACATGCATTGTGGCCTCATCAACTGATGCGAACGTTTACCTCCTACACACTATAAAAAGCGACTCGTCTCCCACCTCTGGTTTCAACTCCTCCAAAACACACTCCCTTCTCTCCAACCTCCAAAAGCTCGATTCGAAGGACCGACAATGGCTCTTTTCAAGAAGCCGGATGCATACGCAAGGATGGATTTCGAGGACCCAGAAGAGAAAAGGCACCGGAAAGCGCAGTTCCTGATCTACAAGGTGTTGGAACGAGCCGATGCTCGGCGGAGGCCTTCGCTCCTGAGAGTGAGGTTCTGCCGGTTGAAGGTGAAGATCGGGCGGCGGTTGAAGAGGTCGAGGAAGAGGGTGGCGCTGATGATTTCGAAAGCGAGGCTTGCCGTTTATAAGCAGCTCATGAGTCGATTGAGGAGCTTGGAAGCTCTGGTCAGGCCTTGTAGAGAGCAAGCTATTGATCAGCCTCCAAACTTGGAAACCCTTTCTTGCAGAATCACCACGTAGAAGTATCCTTTCGTTTTGGTCTCTCATGTTGTGTGTCTAAACTTGGCGTGGCGTTTGCTGAATTTACCTTTCTTTGCAGAAGGGAAAAAGGAGGAATATTGTATAATACTCATAAATCATATCAACGAGGATGTTTCGTTTCGTTCTGAACTTTTTTTGAGATCACGAGCACGTCAAGCTATAATTCAAATCTTGATTTTTCTGCTTGAGATTCTTGGTGGTTGAGAAATGAATTGAAGAACGTGACCTCCAGAGACCAATAGTCAAACGATTAGGTGCTGAACAGAAGCCGATATAACCCAAGTTAATATGAATGGTTCCCCAAATTGTGGAAACCAAACTACTTTGATATGTCGAATCGAATGAGATTGATCATAATAGCTAAGATTGGGCGAGTCGTGGCGACTTTGCTTTGAAATGATTGATACACCTTTGGTAGGTGGCTTTTATTGGTATAGAAAGGACATAGGGTCAATCAAGATAGTTTGCATTGTTTCGATATGCCTGGAATATATGTACTACATAATACATATATGGTGAATATCTAGACGTTATTACACTATGTATATATCATATGGATCAATATCATTGGAACCACTGATTATGTAATTCCTAGAAAGGCCAACATAATTAACGGTTTAGATGATCTACATCATATAGTCCTTTTTGAGTGGATACGACATCTCTAAGAAATGCAAGTTAATCTCTTTTAAGACTCAGGATTCATGTCGCAGTAGTGGCCTCACGTTCGGCCAAGTTCTCAGCTCCAAGTCAAATTGCGTAGCTGTTCTTAGTTGTCATCGTCCAAGGCAGATCATCATCTTTGCTTTGTCCTTTTCCTTCTTGCCCCTCCATTTGGTGGAAAGGGGAGAAGAAGTAGGGAGGGAAAATGGTTAACCTCCCTAGAGATCGTCTAGGAGAGGTTAGATCTGACAACTGAGCAGGTAGGATCGAATGTCGAGTCTAGGAAAACTCTTCTCCAAGTTTGTCCTGATGAAAATAAAAATGATCCATCACCACCTGCGGTGGCTCAGTTGGATAAGCGCTCCCATGACGTCTACCCAGGACGGAGGAGTTTAAATCCCGTGGGTCGCACGGGATCTTAAGCACAACATCAGGGTGGTGGGTCCTCCGCTAGCGTCGCTCCAGAGTTTACCCGCCGACTGCCGGCTGTACGGGGTTCTTTGAGTATAAAAAAAAAATAAAAAAAAAAAATGATCTGACAGGACGGCCAGGCTTGAGAAGGGAATTGCTTGCTCAAATTCATCCATTTCACCTTTTACCTCTGATATGTGCCATAAAACGATGATGTTTTCACATTGTTTGCCGTCGTTGCGTGAGCGAATTAGAGGAGCTGCTAATGTGAAGTGGTGGGAACACTCCATTGTACGGAATGACTCGATTAGCATAGAATAGATGCGAGGAAGAATTTGCAAAACACTACATTATAACACAACGAAATATTACCACACGAATAACTCTCAGTACATCTAACGGCATGTGGAAGTCTTGGCCCAATCTTTAGGTGAAAGGATCGCTTTTGCAATAGAAGCAAGGCAAAGGTGTTCATGGATTGAAATATTTCAATAAAATAAGGCTTACATTTAAATCTTATGGCCTTTGTTAGTGTAATCTCAATCTTTGTATATAGAAATCCTTAATATGGTAGCTCTTTAGCTTTCTGGTGACTATGTCAATATATGATACTGCGATACACTTTTGCAAGCCAATGGGGGATAATTATGCGCTCACGTATGGTCCGGATCGAATAGGCCTGCTAAAGATCTCGTGGTATTGCCATCGCTCCATTGAAAAATCACTACCGCTACTGATTGCTATAGCTACTGACAAAGTCTCCTTCATTTAGATGTGAGCGATTTTGAGGTCGGTTCAGATTCTACCTAGAATCAAGAACCTACCCGTTGAAAACGTTTTTCAAACTTTTGGAATTTGGAACCTGCTTTGCACACTTCAAAATCTGGAACCTATCCTATTAAAGTTTTCAGGGTTTACCAAGATTCAACATGTATTATTAGTTAAACAATTGTAGTGAATAATCATCTTTATTGACCACCATTTACTTCTATAATCCAGTGACCGCAATTCATATTTAGACACTTGTAGAATATGAAATATTAACCAAATAAAAGTCTTAGTCATAGAGAATATCAAAAATAGAAGCTCAAATTAGTAATTCCAGATTACACACTTATCATTGAACGACATTGAATACTGCAGAATTACACGAAGACATAGAACAATAAAAATGTAAAAACTCGTTCTAAGTTTCAAGTCCATGAAAACTGATTCCTCAATTTTTGAAATCTAGAAATTATCCTAGAACTCTGAAATTCGAAACTAATTCTACCTTGAAGCCATACTCACCCCACCTCTATTTCCTCCTTCCATCATGCCTCCTTCCCATGCGTTTACCTGCAACTCCTACCATCATCTCCGCAGTTGACTACTGTCTCACGTTTTTAGCTCCGTATCCGAAACGGGACCACGTTAAAGTATGTAGAAGCCCGAATAGGAAAGTACGGGATTCCTCGGGCGCTCGGATTTGCCGCTGCTTCCAAGTTCAAATTGGACTCTTATTTAATGTGCAAGATGTCTCTGTGATGTCGGCTTCAACGTGGGTTTATATTTATTTGAAATAATAAAATTCATGAATTCGAGGTTAATCGCTGAGTTTGTCATTCTAAAGATGACGTGGCTTGTTTTTTTTTAAAGGAAGTGTACGTGCTAACTGCTAAACGATGGAATCAATCCATCCACTGTTTAATTAAAGAAGGGCAACTTTCTGCACAAGATTCCAAAACGTGTTAGGTGCACCATTCTGACTCAGCCACCTATTGGTCAAGAAAGTCTTCAATCATGCATGAGCTGAAACGTCCACTCGAGCACCAAACCAGACACCCGTTACTGCATATTGTATTATATTATATTACATCAGGATTTTCATTATGTCCATTGTCGAGGTAAGAATTGGCTTACATACCCATCATTAGATGATTGTTGCATAAAAAGATTTGATTACGTTGTTATTTTCAAATATACATGTCAATTATCAAGTGGTAAATAGGTGAAACTTTTGATACATTGATGGACCTAACAATTAGCATATTGAGGTCTTGTTTGGTTCGATTTTTTGGGCAATTTTAACAAGATGTAATTGTATCTCCAAATAATTCTAAGGACTTTTAGTCCAAAGCAGGTCTGGAGATCATTTGGGAACCTGCATTTTCGGAATGCAAGTTCCGGTTATTGTTCACTTCGCGGTTATTGTTCATCAGCGAGGAAAACTACTGCATGGAGGTCGACGACCATTGCTGGACCTCAAGCAACGCCTGGGTCGCGCGACCCAGGCGACTGATGACTTGAATCGCGCGACCTAGGTAGCCGCCGGAGGTCAGGCGACCTCAGGTGACGGTCGCCGGGGTCGGGTGACCCCAGGCGGCTGTTGTCTGGGGTCGCCCCACCCCGGCAATTGTTCAGGGGCCAGATTCGGCGGTCCGACCGCCAAATCTTCAAAAAAAAATACAATTTTTTTTTTTTTTTAATTTAATAAAAGTCATTTACAAATGCAAATTTCACCAAATGGTATTTTGGCAAAAGTTGTATCTCAATGAAAATTTTACCAAACGATATTTGCATTTCGGAAAAACCCATTCACCCAAAGGTATTTACACTTTTACAAATGCATTCCCCAAAAGTCGAACCAAACGGGCCTTGAGTTTACTTTGCATATCAAATACTCTTCTCATACTTCAAACCTACAATTCTAAGATATTACAATGATTTTCAATTTCTACCACTCGCCCGCACATAATTTACCAAGTTGTCAATTTATTTTCCAAGCTAGCCTACCTCCAAAAAACACAACATATGCCCGCACTTCCTCTCCCGCGGCCGAGGGGCTTGCTCCGTCCAGCATACTCACCACCACGTCTCCCCCTCTCCATTACGTGTGTCGCCGTTGTTCCCTCGGAGGCCGTAGCCGCTAGCTGAAGGCCAGATTGAGATCGCACGACCTTGATCTAGCGGCCATGACGGAGCTCCATAGCAGAGCTTGTGTTGCTTTTGAGCTTTGTTACAGAGGCTTGCAGTCGGTCACGACCCTAGTGAGCTCGATGCCGAGCTCGCATGGCCTTGGATCGTGAGCCTCGGGCTCAAGCTAAGCTACTCGGCATTGTGAGCGGCGAACAATCTCGCCACAGACAAAGACATAGATGTGGGGAAAGAGGCGGCGGCGGTGGTCGAGGATGTCATTGGCAGCTCCACGATAGCTTGGTGCTGTGGTGACTCTGACACTGTGACTGGAAGAATTGTCTAAAGATTCCTAAGCCTATTGTGCGGAGGCTATTTCGGTCTTAAATATTTTTATTATGCTAATTAGTCTTAAACCTTTAAACAATTTGCCAATTTAGTTATAAGCCTTTTCAATTTTGCCAATTTGGTCATAATCTTTTGATAATTTGCTAATGCAGTTCGCCTAACCAAATATTCATATAATAAGTTTAGGATTGAATTGGCAAATTTTCTTAAGGTTTTGACTAAATCGACTAAATTGGCAAGTCGTCAAAATGGTTAAGACTAAATTAGTACAACTGAAAAGTTTCAGACTAATTTAATACAATTAAGAGGTTTAACACTGAATTGGTTGCCCTATAATAGGTTTAGGACTTTTTAGATAATTATTTTTACTGTGACTTGCTGTGCTTTGTGTGGGAGGAGAGAGAAAAGGGTAGGGAAAGAGAGTGGGAAACGAGAAAGGGTATAGATTATGGGTGCGCATGAGGCGAATAGATCCGTTTAGCTTGGGAGATGCAAAATGTATATTCTAAGACGCGAGGATGGTATTTAATACGCGGTGCAAAATTGAGAATGACTTTTATATTTATCCTTGAAAAAATCACTTCTTGAAAAACAATTGTTAAGCCCCACTCGTGGCAAGAGTAACTTCGACGACACTCAAAATTTAAAAGTTCGAGGCTGATGCATGCATTTTTCACGTTGCCTTCTTATTCTTTTATTGGAAAAAAATAAGACAAAAAACTCGATCTTCACTGGTTCATTACCAGAAAAAGCTTTAAAAAAAGAGAAGAAAAACAGAGACTTCCAACAAATGCTTAGAACGAACAAATTAGTTGAAGACCGTTATTTTATGAACATATTGTCTTCCTATGTCTCCTAGACCTATTCGGTGACAGTTTTTCTAGTTAATGGAAGACAAAAGATATTAAAAAAAGGGCGTCAACCTTCATTAATTTATTTTTGAACTTGAGAGTATCTCCAACATTTGATTATTCTTAGTTCCGTTCTGTCGTTTCGGAAGGTAAACAAATGGAGTGAACATTGGTTGTCGATGTTGTGATCATGGACGCGCACTCTGCCATACCTCTATAGTCGATTTTTTCTGCAAACTTCGATTTCCATTTATTTCGTGACAAATCAATTATCTGAAATTTTTTTCCCTAAATTTGGTCATTTATATCTCTTCGAAATATTTTCATTAACTCATTTTTTTAAGTAATAACAATGGTTAAAGTTAACAAATATTTTACGGATCGTTAATTTTTTGCAAAACCATCGGAGTATAATATTGTGTTGATGTGTGCATTATGAAATGACAAGCATACATTGTTCGTATTACTTTACTGTAGTTTTGTATACTATTATTGAAGACCATCGAGAACTAGAGTATCATTTGAATAATTGATGAGATAGAAAATAATTATATATATATAGTTCATTGAAAACTCAACGTCAGCGGGTTTAATTTTTTTTTTAATGAATGTGAGTCTAAGAAGGTTTATTAATGAATTCATACTTAAACTCACTCGTGTAGCCCGCGAGCCAAGTGAATATTGTCTTCAACTAATTCCAATTCGATTTGTTTTTTTTTCCATTCTACTCAATAATATTACAATTGAAAAAGAATCTTGAATTCATCAAAACGATTGATATAAAACATTGAGAGGAAAATATTGTTTGGACTGACTATACTGAAATCTATTAAGTCAATCGTAGAGCAAAGAGCAATTAGACTCGGTTAAGTTTTGTTAATAGATGTGTGACTGAAATGTCTTATTAACTGAGATTAGCTTGATCTATCCCTTCCCTACCCTATAAATAGTTTATACCAAAACTTCTTTTCTTTTTAATGTGTAACTTAATTAGGAACGGCTCAATCTACCTAGGTGCATGAATTGCCTCTTTCCTCAAGGTTGGTGAACTTGTGAAGGTGATGACTCATGGTCCTTTCATCATTAAACCATATTACTTTTCTAGCCTACCTATGCTTAATTTTTAGGAGATCGATAGAGAACAAAGACTATTACACTTATCCAAGAATGGGTTTTCCTAATTTCAAAGAACAAATAATTATAGCTAGTTGATATACTTTATAACATCCCTTAAATTACTACAATCAGTAATCAAATGTTGTGGAGATGAGGCAGGTTTCTATTCAAGTGTAGGTGCAGGTGGCCCGGTCCAAATGCCTCCTTGCTTAGTTGATATCGGACCACATTAACTATCCCTAGGATTTGGCAATTTATATAAACTAGTTGACAAGCACACCTTGTCATAAAATTATTTTAATTTGCATTTAAAAAATAAATGTATTGAGTTACGCGTTAATCATGATGCGGTAATCTAATCAATCACTTTAAAAGAGACATACAACTAGCTTATACATATTTTTTTTTTTATTGAAATAGATAGTATCAATATCATAATTTTTCATAATTTTTTGTAAGGTGATTGGTTTGATTCAATAGAATAACTTTTGACCACGTACTATATGTGGAAAATCTTGTTCTTCTGAGCATTGTTATTGATGATTTTCATTAAAATGACGAACCTTGTGTTGTGTAGACAGATCGAAGGCAGGCCCCCATGTCTCCCATTTGACGTGCCTTCCAACTCTACTAGTTCGACATCATTCAACATTAAATAAACGACAACACAAACGTTAAAAGCAGAATAAAAATTAACGGCCGTCTTGATCCGGCAAGGAGCGGGAGACTAATGTATTCAAAGTTTCCTCAACATCTATGCTATTCCAATTTAATATTACGTGTCATTGACAATAATTAATAAGTTCATTTTAATCTTATGATATTATGTGTTTATATTTTTAGTAAAAGTGGATGAGTATGACAAATATATTAAACTCGATCCAAGAAATTGAAATATCAAGCAATGCGACGGACTGTATGCGAGCATTTAAATGTATAGTTGTATGTCTTTGTTGGAGAAATCTTTCCAGAGTCTTTTGAAGCTGATAAAACGTTTCTATCAGTCTAAGTCTGGATATTCGGAGACCGAAGATTAAAGTCTCATGACTTTATTATCTCAAGACTCAAGACTCAAGACTCAAGACTCAAGACTCAAGACTCAAGACTCAAGACTCAAGTCTATTCTCACTGACAGTCTTTCTATTCCAGTAGCAAAGGAAATCCAAAGCCGAAGTTTATGGTTGAGGATTCGATCCTATCCTCTGGAAAAGATCCCTTGGTTGGATAAACATCTCGGAGTCTTTGTTTGATCGATTAAAGATCCGATGGTTGTCGAAAGTATTCTTGGAATGTTCTATTCTTGGAAACCAAGATCTTGATTGTATGGGCGAACAGGATTGATGGGCTATCACCAGATTCCTTAAATAGCTCGAATGATCTTCGTGATTGATTCCGTCCAACGGGTAGATTGGAGGAATTCCTTTGGTAAGTGCCAACGGCTATGATGGCATAAAGGAGTATAAAAGGAAGACATTCAAGTTGTTTTAGTGAGTGTGATCGATAGAAAAATTCCAGAGTCTGAAGATCCTTGATTATTAGTCGAGACCATTTTGAGCGAAATTGTATACACAGAGGTGTTCATTTCTAGTGACACCTTGAGAGTGTGGAAGATCGTCTACACCAAGAAGTCAAGGAAGATCATCACCGTAACATCTCTTTGTTCATAGTGGAATCCAGCCAATTGGGCATCGGTCGGTGCGAAGAGAGTGGACGTAGGCTTGACACAAGCCGAACCACTATAAACCTCGTGTCTAATTCTCTCTTTCCCTTGCTCGATCTTACGATTGTTTTTCTTAATTGCTGCAAATCGTTTATTTATCTAAATAGTGTATAATTGTCAAAAGAAAAATCCTTTATACCTATTCACCCCCTCTAGGTAATCGTACTAGCTATATCAATTGGTATCGAGCCTCGTGTTCTTACTTTATTTGAAGTGTTTTACTTGAGTAAAAGATCCATGGCTAGTATGCTAGCATCAGGGCTGGTGGAAGGTCAAAGCAATACTAGACCACCCTACTTCGATGGAAAGGATTATAACATCTGGAAGAACAAGATGAAAGCTTTCCTACGATCTAAGGATCCTCTCGGAATGGGATGTTGTGGAGAGAGGAATCACTCCTATTATCGCATCGGTATCCGAAAGAGGGAAAGAAACTGTTGAGACCAGGCGGAATGTCTCAAGATGAGATAAACAAGAGACAAGCACTCGATGCAAAAGCAATTTATTCTTTATATTGTGCTTTGTCACCAACCGAATATAACAGAATATCTTCTTGTGTCACAGCAAAAAAGAAGTCTGGGATAGATTACATATCACCTATGAAGGGACAGGGAGTGAAGGAAACCAGAATTAATATTCTTCTTGGTCAATACGAAGCCTTCAAAATGAAACCAGGAGAATCTATAACTGACATGTTTAGCCGTTTTACAGATATTGTCAATGGACTTGATAATCAAGGACAGAAAATTACTGATCCTATGAAGGTGAACAAGTTGTTGAGAGGACTCTCCAAGGATTGGAATCATATAAAGACTTCAATACGAGAGACGCAAAGAATTATGCCATTATCGTAGATGAAGCTGATTGGAACTCTTCGGTCTTATGAAGTGGAGCGAATTAATGAAGACGAAGATCCAAGAGGTAAGAAATCCATTGCATTAAGATCTAATGATGACTCGATGATACTGATTCGAAGAAGATCTGGATGATGAGGAGCTTGCTCTTATGATAAGAAGATTCGAAAAGCTGAATAGAAAAGGAAGAAGGTTTAACTCAAGAAAACAAAGTTTTCGAAAACAGCAAAAACCAAGTTTGTTGATGAGGAACCAAACAAAGATGTAGTCGCCGAATGTAAGAAAAAGGGACACATCGGACCCAACCGTCCTCTTCGAAGAAGAAGAGAGGAAAAACCGAAAAATCTCGAAAAGCTCTCAAAGCCGAAACCCGGAGCGATACGAGTGTGAAGAAAGTGATGAGGAATATGCCAATCTATGTCTAATGGCACAATCGGACTCGGACTGGATCGATTCGGACAGGTGAATTTGAGGTAATTGATTTTAAAATTCTGTCAAAGTCTCTAAATATATTGATGAATTATGTTTCAGTCTTAAGACTTCTCTCAAAAAGATTTCCGAACTGAAAAAGGAAAACTCAGCTTTAAAACGAAAGGAAAATATTTTAGAAGAAAAAGTGAAAAGTCTAGACTTGAATGTTTCTACTCTTAAAGAGAATGAAGATAAACTTTCAAAAGAAAATGCTTTCTTGAAAACCGACTTATCAAATATTTCAAAGAAATTTTCATTAGGGTCTGAAAAACTTGAGAAAGTTCTTTCAGTCAAAGACCTTACTTCAACAAGTCTGGTTTAGGTATGACAGCGAAACAATCCCTTTGATTGATTTTCCGAAAGTAAAAGAAAGAATCAAGAAAAGACCATCGAGAGAAGCGTACAAAAATCATTTCAAAAGGGTTTTTGTAAAGTCTGTAGGTCGAAATGCTCTAAGGTGTTCAAAGTGTAACAGTCAAGATCACTTCGAAAAAGAATGTCCTATGATCTGGAAGCCTGTTAAAAGGGTATGGCCTAATAATGCTTATTCTACTAACACCAAAGGACCCAAGAAAATTTGGGTACCAAAGAAAGCTTGAGACTCTCTTTTGATTACGTGTCTCTCAAAAGAAGGTAAAATGGTATCTTGACAGCGGATGCTCAAGACACATGACAGAGACTCAAATTGCTTTATAAAGATTGTTCAAGTAAACGGTGGAAAAGTTTCATTTGGCGGAAAACACAAAGGAAGCATTGTGGGATTTGGAACTGTTAAAATTGGAAATCTCACAATAAGCAATGTTTCTTTAGTGGAAGGACTCAACTATAATCTTCTCGGATTAGCCAACTGTGTGTGATACTTGGGTTCAAGATCTCTTTTCAAGAAGGCATATGTTACGGAATAAGTAAAGACTCAACTCGCTTTCATGGGTCGAAGGCATGGAAATATCTATCTTCTTGATGTAAGACCAAATGAATCGCAATGTCTCATCTCAATTCAAGATGAAGCGGTCTTGTGGCATAGAAAGCTTGGCCACGTCAACACGAAGCAATTAGCCAAAATATCATCAAAGAAGCTTGTTCAAGGACTACCAAAACTGCCTTATCAAAAGTCTGACTCATGCACACCATGTATTCTGGGAAAACAGGTAAGAAATTCATTTAAGCCTATAAAACATATCTCTACTAATCATGTTCTCCAGTTGCTGCATATGGATCTCTTTGGACCAACAAGATCCCAGAGCATTGGAGGTAAGAAATATTGTCTAGTAATTGTAGATGATTACTCTCGTTTTACCTGGGTATATTTTCTTGCAAGTAAGTCAGAAACCTTTTCGTACTTTGAAAAGTTTGCTAAAAAGGTTCAAAATGAAAAAGGATGTGCTATTTCAAGTATTAGAACAGATCATGGAAGTGAATTCGAAAACCAAAACTTTACAAAGTTTTGTGATAAATCTGGTTTTAATCATGTATTTTCCTCTCCATATACTCCGAACAAAATGGAGTTGTGGAAAGAAAGAATAGATCTCTTCAAGAAATGGCTAGAACACTTTTAATTGAAAGTAAAATTTCTTCTCGATTTTGGGCTGAAGTCATTTTTTCAACAGCATGTTACATTATCAATAGAGTCTTTCTAAGACCCATTTTAGAGAAAACCCCCTATGAATTATTCAAAGGTAAGAAGCCTATTGTTTCATACTTTCATGTATTCGGTTGCAAATGCTTTATTTTGAAAAATGCAAATGATCGAGTTGGTAAGTTTGAAGAAAGATCAGATGAAGGCATTTTCCTTGGATATTCTACGACAAGCAAGGCTTACAGAGTCTTTAACAACAAAAGCCAATCGGTGGAGGAATCTATGAATGTCAAATTCCAAGACTCAACGCAAGTTGAATTTAGTCAGACTCAATATGAAGAGTCCGAATCAACTCCATCTTTCAAGATTTACAACTCAAGAAGCATCTCGGTCTACGGAAGTCCATCATCAAAATGTTCTTGAAAATTCAAATAAAGAAAGAGATCATCAACCAGGAAAATCAACCAGTAACTGGAAGCACAAATCCAGTCATCCCGAAGATCTCATAATCGGTGAAATCAATGAAGGAATCCGCACCAGATCAAAAAAGACGTGAAGAATCTAGTGCTGTGGCTCTAATCTCTGAAATTGAACCAAAAAGCATAGAAGAAGCTTTATCTGATGAAAGCTGGATTGAAGCTATGCAAGAAGAACTCAGACAGTTTAACATCAATGATGTCTGGGATTTGACATCTAAACCAAAAGGTAAAGCTGTTATTGGAACCAAATGGGTATTCAGGAACAAGATGAACGAGGATGGAAAAGTCGTACGGAACAAAGCCAGACTCGTGGCCAAAGGATACACGCAAGAGGAAGGAATAGACTATGATGAGACCTACGCACCGGTAGCAAGGTTAGAAGCTATTCGTCTATTACTTGCGTTTGCTTGCTATAAAAATTTTAGGTTATTCCAAATGGACGTCAAGAGTGCATTTCTAAATGGATTCATCCATGAGGAAGTTTATGTGGAACAACCACCTGGATTCGAAGACCCAAAGAAGCGATTCGCTTTAGACCGAAAAGGCCTTGTATGGTTTAAAGCAAGCACCTCGAGCTTGGTATGATAGGCTAAGTAAGTTCCTAATTCGAACGGTTTTGTCAAAGGTAAAGTAGATACTACCTTATTCATCAAAAAGGAAAGCAAAAGCTTTTTACTTGTTCAAATATATGTAGACGATATTATATTTGGATCTTCTAATGAAAGCCTATGCAAGAAATTTTCTAAGTCTATGCAGGATGAGTTTGAAATGAGTATGATGGGAGAATTGGCATTCTTTCTTGGACTCCAAGTAAAGCAAATGAAGGAAGGAACTTTTATTCATCAAGAAAAATATGCAAATGATCTTGTCAAAAGATTTGGATTGGGAAAATGCAAAAAGACTGACATACAAATGTCATGTTCTCAGAAGATAGACAAGGATGAAGAAGGGAAGAAAGTAGATCAAAAACTATACAGAAGCATGATTGGTTCACTTCTTTATCTTACTGCTTCTAGACGATATTTTGTTAAGTGTTTGTGTCTCGTGCTAGGTTTCAATCGGATCCTAGAGAATCACATCTCAAAGTGCCGTGAAACGAATCATCAAATACATTGCCTCATCTTCAAGCATCGGTCTTTGGTATCCAAAGAAAGGAGACTTTGATCTTCTAGGGTACTCGGATGCGGATCGGCCGGTTGCGGGAATCGATAGAAAGAGCACTTCGGAACTTGTCGGGCACTTGGAAATAGAACAAGATCTTGGTTTTCAAGGAAACAAAGTACCGTGGCTCTTTCAACAACGAAGCGAGTATGTAGCCCTTGGAAGTTGCTTTGTTCGCAAATTCTATGGATCAAACAACGGCTACAAGACTTTGGCATTGAAGACTCATGCACGAAAATCGAGATGTGACAACACCAGGCGCGATCAATCTTACCAAAAATCCAATTCTTCATTCAAGAGCAAAGCATATTGAGATTCGACACCACTTCATCAGAGATCATATTCAAAACGGAGAGATCTCAATTCAATTTGTTGATTCAAAAAGTCAACTAGCGGATATTTTCACAAAGCCTTTGGAGAAAAATCAATTCGACGCTATCCGTTCAAGACTCAACATTTTGAAGCTTGAAGAAGTTAAAGTCTAAAGACTCAACAGTCCATAGACTCTAATCTCTCGCCCTCGAGATCTTCGGACTCGGACATTCATGGCTATAGACTCGTAAGTGGCTATTTTTATTCGAACTCGAAAAGGTATGATTTGTTGATCAGTTATTATCTGTGTGAAAATCAAAACTTGTCTTTTCAAAAAGATTAATTTTGGCAGTTATTGATTTTGAAAAGAATTATTCGTACACTTTCCTTGTGTCGTTTGAACTTCTTTTTTCAAAAAGGTGAGTTAAATATATATATAGAGTTTTTCCTCAAATCGTCAAAACCCTAAAAAAAGGTACTCTTCTCCCGAACCTGTTTCAATCTCGTGTTCATCATCGAGAAAGTTATCATTTTTCCTTGGGAAGCAACCGAAGGAATCTCTCAAATCGACAAAGAAGAATGTCGTCTTCGAGGAAATCATCGAGAATAGCAAGCAGGGGACCACAAAGAATGGAGAAGGGACCAATACACTTCGATCTTACGAGGAGGAAGACTTTTCAAGTCAGCAACAAAGTCCGATTCGTTCTCATCCACGTCATTCATCGCCTCCTACCCCACATGGTGAAAGTCATCATCTTGAAGAAGAGATAATCGAGGACGCCGACCCTGTAAGAGTCCAAAAACCCTCCTATATCTACAAGCTTTATCGTGCTTTGAAAATCACTGGTACACCATTGAACTACATAGACGATTTCCTTAAGGATAAGAACTATGGAAATGAATATCTTTTTCTGCGGAAAATGGAGGAGTTAGGAATTGCTCCGAGAGGAAAAGCAGAGGATGCACTTGCAAATATTCCAAGTGATCCTCGTGTGCCAGGCAAAATTTAATTGAAGGGAACGATGATGATAGAATGTTCCTTGAGTTTCAACCGAGAATGGGTGTGGCAAAAAAAAGACGAAAGGAAATCGATTGGATTTGTTTAAATCCGAGGAACAGGAGAAAGTATATGGCAAACTGTTGAAAAGAGGGGTGATAAACCCTCGGAGTGTTGATTTTGACTTTCTAGACGCCATCAACATGAACTTGAGAGAGAAGTTGAACTTGCTTCAACTTGAGAAATTTTGCTCTGACTCTACGGACGGGTACGCACATTTAACCGCTTATTTTTATTCAAATCTGAGCTTTTTGGATGCGAATAGAATTTCATTCAGTGTTCGAGACAAAGTCTACGTGGTAGATGTGAATATGTTGGCAGACATTGTTGGAGTTGAACGAGGGCGTTATCTGTCAATCAAAGTCTCACCCGCTCGTACTACTCTGGATCTTGTCAAGGATAGGGACGCAGACAAGAGAGTTACCTATTCAAGGATGAATGCAATCAACATTGTGCTTCATAAGATCGTAATCAACTGTCTCGGACCAAAGTCTACATCAAAGACTTCGTGTCTTATTCTCAAGCAAAGTTGATGTATGCAATCAACTCGGAAGGAAGTTCTCTCTCCCGCACACGATTCTTTTCCATATGTACGGAAGCGGTGTCCAAAGACAAGGGACAATTGCCTTATCCTGGTCTGGTGACCAAGATCTTTAGACACATGAATATTGAACCACCCCATTCACTTTGTGTTCGACCGTGCGATAAGATGGTGGTAGGTTTGAAGATGCTGACGAAGATGCGTCTACAAGAGCTTTCCAAGGCAATGGAGAAATTCGGAGTAAAGACTCTGTCCCATCTGCGTCAAAAGGAAAGGAAAAGAAATCATTGGAACCCCATCGAGGAAGAAGAAAAGGACTCTCATCTTAGAGGATGAAGATGAAGAGGATGAAGATCCCACAATCGCTGCTTTAACGAGAACCAGACGTTCTGTGCCTCGATCAACAGAACTTCAACAGGAACAGAGAGAGGAAGAGGAGCAAGCAAAGATCAGAGAAGAAGATCAGCAGAGAGAGAAGGAGAAAGAAGGAGAGAAAGAACAGTCTGCATCAGACTCTGGAGACAAGGGAGATCAAGAACATGATCATCACTATTCTACTTGTGATGTCCTAGAGACAGGGGGAGTTGGCGAGCAAGAAAGGTCTTCACCTCATGCTGCCAATAGTGAAGGTCCGAGACCATCTCCAGCAAACACAGAAGAAGTTCAGGCTTCTAAATTGCCTGAAGAAGGACACGATACTTCGAACCCAAATCTGCATGATTCCACGGAAGCTACAACGTCTGCATTCACTCCATCTGAAAAAGCTGATGCAAGTACACAGACGGATAACTCAGCAGATTTTCGTCGTATTATTGATATCCTTATGGAATTGCGGGGACAGATTTATGCTCTAGACTGTAAGATTCAATCCATCAAGAATGCTGGTCAAGCGTCTTCAGTTACCCTGGAGGACAGAATGAAAGACCTCGCTCTACAACTTCAAGCAAATGCAAAAGGAGAGGAGGTAGCTCAATTAAGGGAAGACTTGAAGAGGCTAGAAGGCTTAGTCCAGTCTATGGGAGATTTCCAAATCGTTCGCATTCCCAAGCAAACTTGATTCCTTTCTCACTTTTTCATGATGACAAAAAGGGGGAGAATCAATTTGAACAATCAACTTCATCAAAACGTTCAATCTTTGAATTTGTGGTTATTTGTAGTTATTTTTTTTGAGTTTGACTTGACTTGAGTACTCTTGACTGTGGATTTAAATGCTTGACTAGTTGCGTTCATTTCAAGTGATGTTTTATGGTATTACTCATGAAAGACTAACCAATTTGCTGTGGATGCAGAATGTGGTTGTTTTACTAATCTTTATGAGTTAGCCATATGGCTTGAGAAATGTTTTTGCAGGTCAAAGTTGTTCAAATCTACAAGGAAGTTTTGTCACCATCAAAAAAGGGGAGATTGTTGGAGAAATCTTTCCAGAGTCTTTTGAAGCTGACAAAACGTTTCTATCGATCCTAAGTCTGGATATTCGGAGACCGAAGATTAAAGTCTCATGACTTTATTATCTCAAGACTCAAGACTCAAGACTCAAGACTCAAGACTCAAGACTTAAGTCTATTCTCACTGACAGTCTTTCTATTCCAGTAGCAAAGGAAATCCAGAGCCGAAGTTTATGGTTGAGGATTCGATCCTATCCTCTGGAAAAGATCCATTGGTTGGATAAACATCTCGGAGTCTTTGTTTGATCGATTAAAGATCCGATGGTTGTCGAAAGTATTCTTGGAATGTTCTATTCTTGGAAACCAAGATCCTGATTGTATGGGCGAACAGGATTGATGGGCTATCACCAGATTCCTTAAATAGCTCGAATGATCTTCGTGATTGATTCCGTCCAACGGGTAGATTGGAGGAATTCCTTTGGTAAGTGCCAACGGCTATGATGGCATAAAGGAGTATAAAAGGAAGACATTCAAGTTGTTTTAGTGAGTGTGATCGATAGAAAAATTCCAGAGTCTGAAGATCCTTGATTATTAGTCGAGACCATTTTGAGCGAAATTGTATACACAGAGAGTGTTCATTTCTAGTGACACCTTGAGAGTGTGGAAGATCGTCTACACCAAGAAGTCAAGGAAGATCATCACCGTAACATCTCTTTGTTCATAGTGGAATCCAGCCAATTGGTGTCGGTGCGAAAAGAGTGGACGTAGGCTTGACACAAGCCGAACCACTATAAATCTCGTGTCTAATTCTCTCTTTCCCTTGCTCAGTCTTACGATTGTTTTTCTTAATTGCTGCAAATCGTTTATTTATCTAAATAGTGTATAATTGTCAAAAGAAAAATCCTTTATACCTATTCACCCCCCTCTAGGTAATCGTACTAGCTATATCAGTCTTAACACCCAAATAAGGGTTTTGCTTTATCTTTAAGACAACAACGTTTTTGATCAATTTTCTTCATATACCTCGCATTACCATTTATCCGGAAAAATTAGCCCTTTGAAGAAACTCAGAAGATGAAGAGAGTACTGATTGAGGAACTCCATAATATCTTTGAAGTGGAGTCTCCATTGATGTATCCAATCAAAATCAATGTAATCTTATAATCAAATTTTAGGTCAAACTTTAGCACCCAAATGAGGTAAGATTTCCAGGGCAGGTTTAGCCATTGTTTCTCTCCTTATTTAATGATTTATCCTAACGAACATGGCATGAGTGCACATGCATTGTGCCTTTCATCAACTGACGCAATGTTTACCTCCTAACACGCTGTATAAAAAGCAGCTAGTCTCCCACCCCTGGTTTCAACTCCTCCGAGACACAATCCCTTCTCTTCAACCTCTTTATTGCCAAATTCAACTTAAAATCTCGATTACAAGGATCGACAATGGCTCTTTTCAAGAAGCCGCATGCATACACAAGGATGGATTTCGAGGACCTGGAAGAGAAAAAGCATCGGAAAGCGCAGTTCCTGATCTACAAGGTGTTGGAGCGAGCCGATGCTCGGAGGAGGCCTTCGCTCCTGAGAGTGAGGTTCTGCCGGTTGAAGGTGAAGATCGGGCGGCAGTTGATGAAGTCAAGGAAGAGGGTGGCATTGATGATTTCGAAAGCCAGACTCGCCGTTTATAAGCAGCTCATGAGTCAATTGAGGAGCTTGGAAGCTCTCGTCTGGTAGAGACCAAGTTATTGATCAGCCTCCAACGTAGAAGTATCCTTTGGTTTTGGTCTCTCATGTTGTGTGGAATCTTGGGGTGGTGCTTGCTGAATTAAACTTTCTTTGCAGAAGGGAAAAGGGATGTTTATTTATAGTACATAGAAATCATACCCACAAGATTGTTTCGTTTCTTGTTTGGACTTTTCGAGATCGTCAGCTCATCAAACTAAAAATCGAATCTTGATTTTCTGCTTTCCCATTTTCTTGGTGATTGAGAAAAGAAGTTGAAGTACGTGACCCCGAGAGACGAATAGTCAAACGATGAGGTGCCAAAGAGAAGCAGAAACAACCAAACTAAGTTGAATAGTTCGTAACACTATGGAAATCAAACTACTTGGCACGCAAATAAATCGGTACATTAACTCCTAGGATTTGTGAATCCTTCAATCGAATGAGTTTGATCATAATAGCTTAGAACGTGTAAGTCGGCAAATTTACCTAAGAAGGATCGTGGGTGGCTATCATGGATATAGAAAGAACACTGGGTCAATCGAGATAGTTTGCATTGTTTCGATATGCCTAAGATATAGGTACTATGCAATACATATATACTGTATATCAAGAAGTTAGTACATGATTTATAGAGCGTGCGGATCGATACCTTTTGAACCATTATTTATGTGAGTCCCAAAAAGGTCCACATGATTAATGGTTCAAATGGATTTGGTCTACATGATCTAAACTATGTAATACTTTTTTGAGTTCATACAACATCTCTTGTCGTAGTGGCTTCACGTTTGGCCTCGTGCTCAGCTCCCAGTCAATTTGCGAATCTCTGTTCTCAAATGTCATCTTCCAAGGCAGTTCATCATCTTTCCTTTGTCCTGAACATTGTGTAAGGGGAGCCTAGATCTGATCAATGAACGGGCCAGATTGAGCACCGGGTATAGAAATTAAAAAAAAAAAAAAGATTCGATGAGACGGCGGAACTCAGAAAGGGAATTGCTTACGGAGGTCCGCCCGGTCGAGCCTCCTACGCCGCCAAGCCGATGTTGCCCCCGTAATGTGCCATGAAAAGTCTCGCAACTCGATCGCATGGAGAAGACGCGAGGATGAATTCGCAAGAATCAATGCAAAACTGCCAGTTTATTAAACCATCAAAAGAATGAAGAGAATTGCGTAAGAAAAATTACAAGGCCCTGTTCCCGGTGGTGGCAGCTCTTCTTCTTGATGATGCCAGAGACACGCTAGAGCAGCTGTTTGGTAAATGCACCGAGTGGAGGTTCACGGGCAGGGAAATAGAGACGCAACAGCGAAGGCTGCGGCGAGGGTCAAATACTGAGGCTTCACCGTGATGGGCAAACAGTGAGCTGCCTCGGTGAAGGTTCGGTCTCGGTGTTTGTGTTGGGGTTTCATGAATCATGTATAGGTAAATTAATAAAAATATGATGCCAGAGACACGCTAGAGCAGCTGTTTGGTAAATTCACCGAGTGGAGGTTCAGGGACAGAGAAATAGAGACGCAACAGCGAAGGCTGCGGCGAGGGGTCAAATACTGAGGCTTCACCGTGATGGGCAAACAGTGAGCTGCCTCGGTGAAGGTTCGGTCTCGGTGTTTGTGTTGGGGTTTCATGAATCATGTATAGGTAAATTAATAAAAATACAGTGGAAACAAAGATAATATATTTCTTAACCAAAAAAAAAACAAAGATAATATATTTCTATACGTGATTTTCCGAAGGCATTGTTCATGCGTTTTAATAAAAAAATCTGAATATAAAAAGTGAGTTAAATGAATTACCCCTTGAAGCGCACTTTAAACGAATTGGTTTGAATGTTCTTTAGTTCGAGTCCTACAAATGTTGGATCTCTAGTTCAAACACACCAACGATGGATGTCGAATGGAAGAGAGAACTTTCGGATAATCACCACTATGATCATGTTAGCAATCTCATGGAGACAATCTGCTGTATTCTTGATGTATTATAGTCACGGCCTGAACGAGAGAACACTCTTCTTTCTTGCGTCTCGAAAAACACAAGAACACACACTTTTTACTCTATTTTCAGCAACCGCATTTTCTATCCTCAATACAGCATTTTAAAATGAAAAATGCTTGGATCAGCAACGGTTGTTGATCGTGGGATCAGCAACCGTTGCTGATCCCCATCTTTCGAAGCACGATAGTGCATGAACGGTAGCACCGTGCATGAACGATGCTTCGTGCATGAACGGTCAACCGTTCATGCATGAAGCTTCCCAATTAATTAAAAAAAAATTATTGATTGATTAATTAATTAAATGAATAAATAATTACTTAATCAATTCCCTTAAAGAAAAATAAAAAATAAAAAGGACATAATCATTATATGTACATTTGGGGTACATTAACATATATCCACTTTGGGCATGCGTGTGCATCATATGCAAGTAGGCTCGTGACTTTAATAAAAATTAAATTAAATCTTGTTTAATTTAATTCCAAATTGACTCAATTTGATTGCAGTAATTGCAAATAGATTTGTAACAATATTTCTCCCGTGTTCTATGTTATTCTAATTGTTTATGGTGTGTGACATCCCTAGGTTCATTACTAAGCTAGTAGTAAGACTTGTACTAAGCCATGATTGATATCTAGTAATATATTATGGCTACCCAGATAGTGTAAATGCTTTAAGAACATAATGATCCTGTCACGCCCCGAACCCCGAGACACGTGAGCAACCCGCCATGGTCATGTAAATGCGACATTCCCAGGTAGTGTCGCTGACCCCAATTTCTTTTTAAATTATTATGCGCATGCGGAACGTGCTAAGAAATCCCCTGACAAGAAAATATATGGGATAGGACAGCAGGAAAAATCAATTCAAAATCAAACATACTTTCATACATCATCATCAATCCAGGGTTTACATACACCAACAGAATCCAGAGACTATATGCACCAAAATGGGTCAAAGTTTATGTGCATCAAAAAGGGTCAGGAGCACTCTCTATCGTCTGGTCCACCTCCGTCGGCATGCCATTCATCTCCGGGGTACTGCCATCTACGGTCCTGTAATATTTTTCCCCAAACCGGGATGAGACTTTGTCTCCGCAAGTTCACCCCTCCTAAACCCCTATTAGAAAGCAAATACACGCCAAAATGGTCTAGCCACACAGCACAGAAGACTTACCTCGCCTTCTTGCCTTCCTGCAGGTTAGTACAATTCATATCACTCAAGCACTGGTAATGATAAGAATGTAAGCCATCGGAACACAATCAGTTTCACTTAATTTCACAATCACAGCAAGCGTTCCAAGTCATCATTATCCACTACCACACAAGGGCACAGCCTACTTGCAAATCGGCTATCTACTAACATTGCGGCATTTATAGAGGAATAAAGGTCCAGTCAGTCTCGCCACTACTGCGACCAAGCCACATCATTCTATCGACGGCATTTCTAGAAGAATAAAGGTCCAGTCGGTCTCGCCATTACTGCGACCAATTCTTTCAACCAGCACACGACAATTCAAAATCGATCCCTGAACACCTTACATTTCACTTACATACTCCAATTTCAGTATTAACCCTTCAAAATTCGATTTCGGTATCAAACCCAACACGTGGGAATTTCTGAATAAAATTCCTATTTTTCACAATTAACATTCAATTTGCAATATTTACTCATCAAATTCAAATTCTAAATACATAGCAGCGATCGGCACGAAATTCTGAGCAAATAGGATCAAAAATAAATTTTCGAGTTTTTTTTATATTTTAATGATTTTCGGAATATCATAGATTATTAAATAATCCAATAATTTCAAACATTTATTTAAATCATAAATAAATTCCTTTAAGTCACATCAAGGCTTATATTAAAATAAACCTACTTAACCTTTAAATTAAACATACTTTACCTTAATTAATCATATTAATCTAATCCACATCTAAATAAATTAATCTAATAACTAAATCTCAATCAATTTAAGCTAAACACACTTAAGGCATCATTAACACTCTAATCAAGGTTTAGTGAGGTAAACTCACTTGATTAACTTGCCGCTTAGACCAAAACGACGAGGGCGACGCCGGGATCAACTTTTCCAAAGGCGGGCCTAGCTTCCGGGGCCGGAAGGATGGCCAAAACGGGCCTTGAGTGGGCTGCGAGACCCACTTCTTCTTGTTGCACGACAAGGCTCGAGAGGAGTAGGACGGCGACGGCGAACGGCGGTTGGGGCGGAGGAGCGGCGTAGCTCGGCTAGGCGGTGGTTCACGACGGTCGAGCACGGCCTCTGGCGACCAATGGCAGCTCGGGACGACGGCTGAGGCGGCTGGCGCGGCGAGGTTGCTGGTGCGGCAACGGAGAGGCTGAACCGAGGGAGAAGCAGTCGTGGGCTGGCCGGCGTGGGACGACGCGGCGGGGACGGCGGCTCGGCACCGCACGACGGCAATGCACGGCGGGGCAGCGGCACACGGTTGCTGGTCCGAACGGCAAGCTCCCCCCTTCCGATTCTCTCTCCTCATCCCTCTCTCCTCCAAGTTCAAATGAAGAAGATGATGTTGATGGGTGTGAGGGCAAATCTTGGCCCTCCACTTGTCAAGATCTCCTTCATTTTGGCTACCTACCATGACATCATCCCATGACATCATCTTCCACTATCTCCTCTCCCACAACATCCTTCAATGGGTGCAATATCATTTCCGCCGGGGTCCAAATTTTTGTACACCCAATTTCTTCAATTTTTCTATCAATTATCTTCTAATTGAATCCAATTAAAATCCACAAAAATTATCCCATGATCCTAATAAGATGTGTGACATGACCGAGCTTCTAACTTCTAAATTCAATCTCAATTTTTACGGTTGAATTCAATCTGGTGCGATTTCAGCGCGCCTAATCCACTGAGTAGTTTTTGGGGAAATTTTCTTGCATCCGACCCGAAGGTGATCAGTCCCCAAGTCTGACGCGGTAAAATTCCTTAGTTACTTCACTCAATAGACTAGTTCCCTCGTGAGTGGCCAACTCTGAGAGGCGAACAACATGCACAGATGAATTGCCCGACTCAATTGACCGAAAATAAAATTGAGAAAAATCAGGATGTCACAGATCCCGTCAATTTTCGCTACAGTGTAATTCAATTCTTCTGTCTTACTATGTCCCAATCAAACAAAGACCATGAAATATTTGTCAAGTCACCAATTCGATCATATGCACAAATCTAATTGACATGCATTTTATTCAAGACACAAACAATTTATTCTTGGTTACAACCTCGGCCGAGGATTTCCAAGTAGTGTCATAATTAGATCGCATAGGACATCATTATTATACGTTGCATGTAACAAGGAGACAGATTCCATATTGCGAACATGTGTAATTTTGTATATGAACAAACTATGACCATTAGGTATAAAGACAGATCAACGACTCGGCATTACGTGCACTTGTGTACTATAGTTGTTCGACACACAAGTTAACACTGTGCCTCAGGTTTAAGGATTACTTACACAAGACCAAAGCATGAACAATTAGACATTGACCACGCTAAAAGCTTCCATATTGCTAATTGTTCCATATGCGTCACGTTCAGTGAACTTGTCTAATACAAACATTTGTGTTTTAACTCAAGCATCATAATACCCAATGACATGCGACTCATCATTCCCTTAAGTATCCAATACTTAATGGTGAAGTTAAGAACATACCGGTTTCAACAGGATTATAAATATCCACTTAATAATCCATTGACCATGAACGGTTTAAAGATTCAGCATAATTATGAACCCGTCACATATATTCTTGATGTTTCAAGAATAGGTCTAGTTGCAACTGATCTTATAAAATTATTCATAAATATAAAATAATTGGACAAATGAATGAATACGTCATTGCCATTAATTAAATAATAATAATAATGATAATATAACTGAAATCCCTAATATGATAGTAGCTTTAGGGCATACATCCAATAGTTTGCCCCTTGCCGCCACCTCTGTGTCTCCATGTCCCTTGCCCCCGACATCAACTTGGTATATTTACCATCAGGATAATGCTCCAAGGGGAAACTCTCTCCCTCTCTAATGTCTCACATTTGGCCGTGAATTTCCATCGTGTTCCTATAAGGTTTCTCTATTTATGGAGGAGGTGATTCTTCTTATTGATGAGAATCCCAGAGATAAATGGCAAATCTGTTTTCTCTTTTCAAACTTGAACGCCTTACGATTAGATTTCCCTTTTCTTTCGTAACTAGCTTGTGGATTAGCTTTTGTGTGGATATTTCTCATCTTTAAAAGCCTTCATCCCGATTTTTTCTCCATTTCAAAACAGAATTGAATTCATAATTGCAAATAACCATTGAACCACTGGAGATCGAATTTCCAGGAGTTTTGAGTACAGAGTTTAAACACGCTGTGGCCAATCACATCTTTAAAAAGTTTCTTTGATCACACATATGATGGTGTGTGATAACACTGTGCATAGGGCCATATAATTGCATGTGATATGTATATGAATTCCGTTGATGATATTTTTGTCTAGGGGTCGGACCAATCCTAATTTTCTTATGCAATACATAATTAAATATGGTAGCGAAAATTTAGGTGTCACAACGCTAAGCTAAAGTTTATGAACCATATTCAATAAATAAAAGGTTAGATATCACATTGCATATTGTGTCAAAATTCAGGGATTATTTGTATCATTATCCCTATTATTTTCCCAACCCATTTGACATAAACTTTTGCTTGGTGAAAATATATATTTGAAAAGATCTCTAATCATTTATATTAACAAATAGTTTAATAATTCACGTGGGCATGGAAAATACTCTTTTACTAACACTCAGCTACTTTTAAACGGATGCACGTTAAGTCAAAGTCCCCTTCTCCTTTCAATGAGTTTTCAAAAAAGCAATTCCCAAGCTCATTCCTATCCCCAGCTTGATGCATGCTCATTTGCTCTTATATATATGTATATGTATATGTATATGTTTTTAGTTTCGGCATTTATTTTTGCGCCAATTATCGGCATATATTTTCTGTTGGTGCTTTTCTGCTGGTACTTGGGCTTTAGTGAATGTTGCTGTAGATTATGTAGGGGATAATCATGTCCATCCAACAGAGGCACTAATGACTAGCTCTATGGATATTGTCCACCTAAGAAGCACTGACACTCTCTCTGAGAGTCTTCTAGTCGTGTCAGACATTTCGACAAGTACCCGACATTCTATGACATTCTCGGACACTCTTTGACACTCGGTCAACACCTGTCGAAAAATTCGACGTTTGATCAACTTTCTCAACACTCGAGTTAGAATTTCAATATGCAAGTTTCTGATTCCGATATGTGAGACCAAATTTAAAATTTTTTAATAAATGAAGGGTCAATATATATACATATATATATATGTATATATGAAAAAATAATAAAAACTTCTCTTTTAACTCTCACTTCCCATGATACGAAATTCACACCCCAAGTTTTTTTCTCTTTCTTTCCGATATGTTCGACAGGTGAATCTTGGATGTGAATTTCTTGTTTTCCTTCTCCAAATATTATGGATTATTGGAATGGAGTTGGATTTGTTAAATTGAAACAAAGAATGATATTAATAAATGGTAGATCAATATTTTTAGTTTAAATTCATTCTAGAATTTTGATTATTTATTTATTTATCTATTTATGGATTTTAATCAAATTAATTTGATTGAAATAATCATAAAAATGATAATTTATTATGTATATATATAAATATATATTTAATATACAACGTGTCTCAACGTGTCAAAATTCTCTATTTTTTGAGAAACAACGTGTCGCGTGTCGTGTCGCGTGTTGGTGCTATTTAGGGTACGTTCGGTAACACTTCTGTTCTGCGAAACAATTTTTGAATAGAAATAGTTTTTTATTTTATTTTTCTGTTCCCGAAAACAATTTTTGAGTATAAAAATATGCTTGATAACTGCACAAAATTTCTATTCTCTAGAAAGAAATGCGTTTGGTAAAATTGTATAATTTTTAAATATTTTTATTATATTTTCCTTTTTTTCTTTTTTCTTTTCTCTCCTTCTTCCTCTTTGTGGCCGGTTGCCAGCGGCCGGCAACTAACTGGGTGAGGGTCGGTGAGCTTGCCGGAGCCTCGCCTGACCACCGGCGAGGCTGAGGCTTGGTCTTGCCCAAATCTGGTGAGGCCGAGCGTCCCAGTGGCTTGGTGAGCATCGTGAGGCTCGGCCTTGCCGATGGCCTTAGTGGCCAGGCAAGCCTCGCTAGGCCACCAGCGAGGCCCGCCCTCTCGCCCAGCCACGGTGAGGTTTAGGCCGATGAGCCTCGTCGTGGCTTGGCGTCTTCGGGGGCCGGCGACGCTCTAGCGAGGTCGCCGGCCCTCGTCTAGCCGATTGTCGGCGCCAGCCATGGCCAAGGCCGGTGATTGGTCAAAAGGAAGAAGAAGAAGAAGAAAAGAAAGATAAGAAAAAAAGAGGAGAGAGAAAAATTGTTTTTAGAAATTGTTCTTGGGAACAAGAAGCTACTTTTTTCTACTTTTTATTTTTGTTCTAAATTTGTTCCCGAGAACAAAAAAATAGATTTTTTGTTTCCGGGAACAAAAATTTTAGCAAACATGTTTCTATTCTTTTTTTGTTTTCTGGAACAAAAATTTCTTTTTTGGAACAAAAGAACATAAATTTTTGTTCCGAGAAATAGAAACACTTTTTAACAAACAGGCCCTTAGTTGTCCACCATCGTTTCTAACTTATGATGCTTGGAAAATAAGTATTTATCTGTTCGTGACTAATAATCTTATCTAATTAATTATACTAAAAGTAGATTCTTTGGACATTTAATGTTTTTAATTTGAGGAGAAGGAGTCTTTCTTTTTCCAAATAAAAGTTCGAAAGTTTTTATAACTAGTAAAAGAGGTCTTAGAAGATTTAGTAGATTTAAATTTAATGAGATGATTCCATCCACAAATAGAAATTTTAATTTTGTTTAATTCGAAGAAAATACCTTGAGAAATATAGTTAAAGCCTCCAATTAAAATTACAAATATCTTATTATACAGTGAATTTTAATACCGTAAATTGAACTAGAAATAAAAGTATCATGATAGAAAAAATTGTCTCAACACATGTAATCCTGTCATGTTTCACAATATATGCCAAGGGAAGTTAATTAGGCTACATGCAACGGTACCTATTATTATCTTCATTTGATTTGAATACGTATGAGTGCACAATAAATCACTACATGCATAGCATAGAAGTTCTGGTTACGAGTCGAATCAAGTATAGATTTTTGAATTTCATTGCATATGAATTAATCAAAACGGGTTAAATGAGTCGATTTGAGCCATAAGTAATAATTAATGTTTAGAGATGGTTATTCTATGACTTTTAATAATCTAATGACATGAATTAATATTAAAAAGCCGACTTCAAAAATATATTTAATAAATTATTAAATAGTTTTTAATATATCAATATTTATACTAATCAAATTTCAACAATCATATTAATAAGTGATTTGTAGCTTCTCAAAACCTACTCAAGCGTGCTATTTGGCCATCGTGCTTTCATGATGCAAGATTATAAATAAATACAAACAATAAAGCACGACTAATGAAAACATCAATCGGTAAGTAGGGAATTCTTCCAATAAATCGAAATACGAAATAATTTCTTAAAATGTATATTTACAACTTTACTATACAATTAAACCTGTTATATATTTGAGTCAATAAAATTCATAATTTCAAAATTTAATGCTGAATTTGTAATCCATCAAAAGATGATGTGGCTTATTATTATTATTTTTTTGAGCAAGTGTACGTACTAAATGATGGAATCGATCTATATTACTGGTGAATTAAAAAATGGGAACTTTCTGCACAAAATCCCAAACAGGTTAGGTGCATTATTCTTATCCAACCGCCCCACGGGTCTCGGAGACATCTCCAATCACGCCTAAGCTAAAATGTCACCACTTAGGCTCCGTTCGTTTCGCGAAAAATAATTTTCAGGAAAATATTTTCCATATTTTCCGGTGTTCGGGTGGACGGAAAATCACGGTCAAGGAAAACATTTTCCGTTGACCGGAAAATTCCTTCTTTGCAGCTTGGAAAATGTTTTCCTCTTTTCAAAAGAGGAAAACATTTTCCAAGCCTCTCGCCTCTTCTCTTCCTTCGGTTCTCGTTCTCTCTCTCTCTCTTGCTCTCCCTGCTGCAAAGTCGGCTTCGACAACGTCCTTCTCCGGGACCAGCCTCCGCCCTCCCTGGCCGCTCCTGCCTGCCTGCTCCGGCCGGGGCGCCGCCGCCACCGCCGCGCTCCGCTTCCCCGGGGGCTCGAAGCCGCTTGGGAGGATTCGGCTCAAGAGGGAGCTCCGCGGCGGCGCCGGAGGCTCGCGGGAGCCCGCCGTCCGAGCCGCTCGTCGTGCGGTGGCGAGCTGTGAACTTGTCGGATCTCGGCGGCGGAGCCCGCGGCTCGCCGGATTCGGCGGCGGAGCTCGCGGCTCGCCGGATCCGGCGAGCTCGAGCTCTGTCGCCGATCCGGCGAGCTCGGGTGAGATTGGCCGAGCCTCGAGCTCGCCGGATCGGGGCGGAGCTCGCGGCTCGCCGGATCCGGGCGAGCTCGAGCTCATGCCGATCCGACGAGCTCGGGTGAGATCGGCCGAGCCTCGAGCTCGCCGGATTTGGCCACCGGGTCTTGGTCGGCGGCCGGGCGGCCGGCCATCGTCAGGCAGGAAGGAGGTGGTGGCGGCGGACGGAGGAGGAAGAAGGCGACAGCGGAGGAAGGAGGAGGAAGAAGGCGACGGCGGAGGAAGGAGGAGGAAGAAGGAGGAGGAAGGAGGGAAGGAAAAGAAAAAGAAAAAGAAATAATAAATAAAAAAATTTCGATTTTTAAAAATATAAATAAATAAAATAAATTTTGTGGTCAATTAAAAATATTAAAATTTAATTTTTGATAATTTTTTCTAAACAATTAAATGAGCTAATAAACGACGGAAAATATTTTCCACTCAAACTTTAGATTTTGGCCGAACACCGGAAAATAGAGTTATTTTCCAGGAAAATAACTTCTAGGAAAATGTTTTCCGAAAACATAATATTTCCGCGAAACGAACGCAGCCTTAAACACCAAATTAGACACCTGTTATTGGATATCGTACAATATGACATAATGGGATTTTTATCAGGTCAAGTGCCGGTGTAAGAATTGATCTACACATTCACTCTCGAATAATTGACACGTGAAAATATTTGATTACATTATTATTTGTAAGTACATATGTCAATCATAGAATGACAGGTGGGTAAAAATTTTTGTTACTTTGACAAGGGACCTAATAAATATTCTTTATATACTTAACACTGGGGGGATGTTACGAAAATCATCTTCAATTTTACTTCCCATATCAAATACCATCCACCATACTGTGCAATCTACAATTGCGATCCTCAGTTTTTACCATAGATTTAAACTTAAGTTTCTTACCCTTGACGTAATTTACCAAATTGTCATTTTTCAAAACTCCACCACGTTCCAAAAATCCAATACTCGCCCACAGTCTCTCCTTTCACACGAGAGGCTTACTTGGTTCGACACACCCGCCGGCATTTCTCTCCCCGATTCACTGCGCGCACTGCCTTTGTTAATCTGAAGGCTGGTGCCATGCCGGCTCAAGGCCAAATGGAGGTTGAACGACCTAGATCCGGCGGCCATGGCCGAGCTTCGGCTAAAGAGCTCGCGTGGCTCACGAGCCTATTGCAGAGGCTCGCGCAGGCCGTGGCCCTTGCCGGCTCGAGCCCAATCTCATGCGAGCTAAAGCCAAGCTTGCATGACCTCGCCATCGATCTCACCGTAACTACAAAAGATTTTGAGCCATATCTCTCACCCACACGTAATTTACCAAATCTGTCATTTTATTTTCGAAACTACACCTCATCCGGAAACCCTAACGCCGGCCCGCACTCTCTCCTCCTACTCGTGGCTGAGCGGGTTCTTTGACGACACCTAGAAATTAAAAGTCAAAGGGTTGAGGCAATGCATTTTTCACGTTACGTTTTCAAGTTGTCTTCTTATCTTTTTATCTTGGGAAAAAGAGAAGCAGCAGCTGCTCGAACTTCACTGGCTTATTAATAAAAAAATAAGCTAAAAAAATAAGAAAAATAGAGAGAGAGAGAGACCTTCAAGAAACCACTTGAAAACTCGTAATTTATAAATACATTATTTTCGTTTTCTTTTAGAATTATTCGGTGACAGTTTTTCTAATTGATGGAAGCCAAGAGAAATTTTTTGAAAATGTCAACTTCATCATGGCCTTTCGATGATTGCTGCGCATGATCTCGTTCCCCTGGAGTTGAACAACAATTTAATTTAATTATATATTTACTAATTTATTTTGAACTAGACGAATGAAGTGAACGTCAATGATTTGCGTAATTTAATGTCAATGTTTAGTTATTGATGTTATGGACATGCAGGCGTGCTCTTGCCCACCCTTTCTACATTACTTCTAACTTCGATTAGACTAATGTCATGTTGATGCATGCACTTTGAAACAACAAACATATATTTTTTGTATCGTCTTACCTTAGCATAGGTTTACTAGAAAATGAGACCGACAATAAAATGTTACAAGGAAAATATTGCTTGGACTCATTTTAAATGTCTATGAAGTCGATCATAGAGTGAAGCGCAGTCTTGGCTCTTGTTAATAAATTGAGATTTGGCTTTGATCCGTCCCTTCCCTATCACGTGAATTGTTATATCTAAACTTTTTATTTTTCAATGTGAAACTTATGTAGGACGGTGCGATCGACATAGGTGCATGAATCGGCTCTTTCCGACCATGTTGGACTAACATCCGGAACCTTACCGTTTTTTGATTTTTTTCTAGCCTACCTAAGTTTAATTCTAGGACTACTATTGTTATCTAATTATGGGTTTGTCGTAATTCCGAGCGACAAGAAGTTGTCGCTACTTGATACACTTATAATATAGCTTAAATGAATAAAATTAGTAAATAAATGTTGTTGGAATAGGTGGGAGTTGCAGGCCGCCCGGGCCAAATGCCTCCTTGCTTAGTTGATATCACATTGACTATCCGAAGGATTTGGCAATTCGAACGGACTAGTTGACACGCACACTCTTCCTAAGATTAATTAAATTCGCGTGGAAAAAACAAGTGTACAGGGTTACGCATTATTGACGACGTGGGCGATCAGATCAATTGCATGCGGGTAGCTTGTATATATATGTGCGTGTGTTTTTTTTTTTTTAAATCGAGACATACATTATGAATCTCAAATTTCTCGAAAAGTGATTGGCACCGTTCTATGGAATATATCTCGAAAATATTTTCTCCTGAATGAAACTTTCATGTCTGCCTTTTGACTTTGCTTCCAACTCTACTAGTTCGACATAATTCATAGAAAAAAGGGACAAAGCAAACGCAAATAAATAAATAAAAGGGAGTGCCGTCTTGGGCCGGTCAGGTTCAGTTTCCACTTAGAGGGGTCTACAGCTGGATTCATAGTTTCCTCCACATACATGCCACTCCAATTCAATATCATTTGTGTCATTGACAATATTTTATGAGTTCATTTTAATCTTATGATTTCATGTGTTTATGTTGTTAGTAAATGTGGATGACTGTAATTGATATCTTAAACCCGATGAACGAAATTGAGATATCAAGCAATGCAACAGACCGTATGAGAGTATTTGAATAAACGAGTTATGTGTATTAACACCCAAGTAAGGATTTGCTTTATTGATAAAGACAGCTCTTTAGATCGGTTTTCTTAATATACCTCACATTACTTTTCATCCAGAAAAATTATACCCATTAAATAAACTCAGAAGAAGAAAAAAGAGTGCCTATTGAGTATTCATCCAATCAACATCAAATTTATCTTGTGATTAAATTTCTGGTCAAATTTTAGCCCTCAAATGATGTAAGATTTTCACGCCAAGTTACTTGTGTTTTCTTTACTTATTTTATGATTTATCCTAACGAACATGTGTGACAGCCCGATTTTCCCAATTTTAATTTCAATAAATTTAGACGGGCATTTCGTTGGCACGCATATAGTCAATTTCCTTGAGTAGGCCACTCATGTGAAATCTAGTCTATCGGAGTAAAGCCGTTAAGAAATTCTAATGCATTAGACCCGAGAATCTGATCAGGAAGCGACCTTTCGACCGAGATAATCTGCAAGGGTCATTGCGGCACAAATAAAAATCGGTTAGGAATCGGAGATAGGTCGGCTCGACAGAGACGTGTGATCAGGTGTGGGTGATTTCCACCGGATCGCACAACTTTGGCCGATTGACACTAAACCGACTTTTCTGACGATTGGGTACCCTGTGCCCGTATTTGAAACCTTGAGATTTTTTCCTCGACAACCGAAAGTTATGGCTTGAAATGATCAACCGCAAGTCTAATGCACGAAAATTTGTAAACGCCGCTCGGTAGATTAGAATGTACTAGTATAGTGCCAAAGTGAAATTAACCGTGAAATTGAGATCGAATTCTAAAATTGGGAGTCATGGTGCGTGACAAATCTTATTAGGATCATTGGATTAATTTATGGACTTTAATTGGAAATCAATTGGAAGAGAATTGATGGAAATTGAAGTGCAAGGATTTGGACCCCGGCGGAAAATGAAATTGGACCTATTGAACCAAAGTTGTGGGAGGTTGGAAGTGAGTAGAAGATGACATAGGGTGATGTCATGGTAGGTGGGCCAAGAGAAGGAGATTTGGACAAGTGGAGGGTGGGGATGAGGCCTTGGAAAGGTGGGATGTCACTTCCCCCTTGTCCCCATCATCTTCAACCTTTGAACTTGGAGGAGAGAGAAGAGGGAGAGGAGGAGAAAACCAGCGACAGCCAAGCTCGTCCGCCCCCGTCGCCCGCACGTCGCCGCCGTTCCTCCGTCCGTTCGACCGCCGTTCGACCGCCCTCCAAGCTCAGTTAGTTGCTGGTTTTTCCAGCAAAAACCAGCCCCTTCAAAGCTTGTTTTAGCCCCCTATTAGTCCTCATTTGGTGTTGATCCGTGTAGGTTTGTTGTCGGCGTCGTCGAGCTCTTCGCCGGAGACCCGCCGGAAAGCGATTCCGGTGAGTTTAGCTCACTAAACCCCGATTAGTGGGTTAATTATGCCTTAAGTGTGTTTAGTTTAGGTTGATTGAAATTAGGTTGGTAGATTAGTTTATTTAAAGGTGGATTAGATTAAGTTGTTTAATTAGAGTTAAATATGTTTAGTTTAAGGGTTAAGTAGGTTTATTTTGAAAATAAACCTTGATGTGACTTAAAGGAATTTATTTATGATTTAAATAAATGTTTCGAAATTGTTGGATTATTTAATATTAAATCATATTCCGAAATTCATTAAAATATTATTTATAAAAATATATATATATATATATATATATATATATTTTTGACCCTAATTGCTCAGAATTTCGTGCCGATCGTCGCTGTATAGTTAGAATTGGAAATTGATGCTTGGATAATGCAAATTGAATGTTGATTGAGGAAAATATGAATTTTAGTTAGAAAATCTCAAATGCCGGATTTGATATCGAAATTGGATTGTTTTAAAGGTTAATATTGTGATTGGAATATGTGAATTACGTGTGACGTGCCTTGAGTTTGATTATAAATCGTTGCCTGATAATTATGGGAATTGAATTGGTCTATTAAGTTGGAATTGCCCCTATATGGGATGCCCACGAGGTGGATGCGGGTCGCAGTTGATTCTGGGCCCATGCTCCTTCGGGAACGCCGTCGATGTCGACGAAGCCGCGCTCCAAGGTGGGGAGGCGATGCCTGACTATGTGTCAGTAGATAGCCGAACTGCGAGTAGGCTATGCCCTTGAGTGGCCCTAATGAGTGATGATTTGAAATGCTTGCCCTGATGGCAAAATTTAAAATGAAATTGATTGCATTCCGATGGCTCCCGTGCTTATTATGACTTGTACTTGAGTGTTATGAATTGTGCTAATCTGCAGGAATGCAAGAAGGCGAGGTAAGTTTTCTGTATTGTGTGGCTAGACCACTCTGGGGTGTATTTTCTTACTAATAGGTGTTTAGGAGGGGTGAACTTGCTGAGACAAAGTCTCATCCCGGTTTGGGGAAAACATTTCAGGACCATAAATGGCGATACCCCCGACGATGAGTGGCCTGCCGACCGAGATAGATCAGACGACTGAGAGTACTCCTGACCCTGGGAGCCCCTGGGTCTATCAGTTGGTAAGGACCACCATTTGGGTCGAGGTGAACGTGGAGCTTAGAGTACCTTACGATTTTAGGGCTTGGTTTCGTACCGGAGCAGATGGTGCTAGGATTGGCCCCTTGGACAGTATGGACATTTCACTGGCGGTGATGACCGCCATTTTGGGAGATGATGTGGTAGATCAGCCCGATGGTCGAGTGATCAACGCTACGCCCCCGCAATCCTGGGTGACTGATCCGGAGGATGTGGGATCGACGAACGGGGATGACCAGTAGTCCTAGGACTGTGTCTTTTCTTTTTGGCGGACTGTTCCATGTTGTGTAGGCTAACCTTCTTTTGATGCACATAAACTCTAACCCATTTTTGGTGCATAGCCTTGGATCCGGTTGATGTATGTAAGCCCTGGTTTGATGGTAATGTATGAAATTATGTTGTTTGATATTTGAATTGATGTTCCTGCTGTCTTATCCCGTATCTTGTGGTAAGGAGTTTCTTAGTACGTTCCGCTTGCGCATTAATAATTTAAAATGGGGTCGGCGACGCTACCTGGGAAGGTCGCATCTTCATGACCGTGACGGGATGTTGGCGTACTCGAGGTTCGGGTCGTGACAACATGAGTGCACACGCATTGTGCCTTCATCAATTCCTAACACATTCTATAAAAGCCAGCTGGTCTTCCACCCCTGGTTTCCACTCCTCCAAAACACAATCCCTTCTCTTCAACCTCTTTATTGCCAAATTCAACCCAAAATCTCGATTCCCAGGATCAACAATGGCTCTTTTCAAGAAGCCGCATGCATACACAAGGATGGCTTTCGAGGACCTGGAAGAGAAAAAGCATCGGAAAGCGCAGTTCCTGATCTACAAGGTGTTGGAGCGAGCCGATGCTCGGAGGAGGCCTTCGCTCCTGAGAGTGAGGTTCTGCCGGTTGAAGGTGAAGATCGGGCGGCGGTTGAAGAAGTCAAGGAAGAGGGTGGCGCTGATGATTTCGAAAGTGAGACTCGCCGTTTATAAGCAGCTCATGAGTCACTTGAGGAGCTTGGAAGCTCTGGTCTGGCCTTGTAGACAGCAAGCTATTGATCAGCCTCCAACCTTGGGAACTCTTTCTTGCAGAATCACCACGTAGAAAGTATCCTTTCTTTTGGGTGTCTCGTGTTTAATCTCGGCGTGGTGTTCTCTAGATCTACCTTTCTTTGCAGAAAGGAAAAAAGAGAAGATTGTATGGTAAATATAAATCATGTCAATGAGTATGTTTCGTTTCATTCTTAACTTTTTGAGATCACGAGCACATCAAGTTACAATTGAATCTCGATTTTCTGATTGAGATTGTTGGTGGTTGAGAAATGAATGGAAGAAGGTGACCTCCAGAGACGAATAGTCAAACGATTAGGTGCCACAGAGAAGCCGAAACGACCTAAGCCAATTTGAATGGCTCCCCACACCGCAGAAATCAAACTACTTCGATACATCCATATCGAATGAGATTGATCATAACAGCTAAGATAGGGTGAGCAAGTCGCGGTGACTTTGCTTCGGAATGATCAATTTCATCTTCAATAGGAGGCTATCATGGACATAGAAAGAACATAGGGTCAATCGAGGTAGTTTGCATTGTTTCATTGTGCCTGGAATATATGTACTACATAATACATATATGGTGAATATCGAGAAGTCATTACACAGTCTATATATCATGTGGATCGATGATATTGGAACCATTGATTATGTGTATCCCAGAAATGGATTCACATGATTAACTATTCAAATGGATTTGATCTACATGATCTAAATTATGTAATATTTTTTGAGTGGATACAACATCCCTAAGAAATGCAAGTTAATCTCTTTTAAGACTCAGAATTAATGTCGTGGTAGTGGCTTCACGTTCGGCCAAGTGCTCAGCTCCAAGTCAAATTGCGTAGCTGTTCTCAGGGCTGATCATCATCTTTCCTTTGTCCTTGGACAGAGAGCCTTGGGCTCAAGCTGAGCTACCCGGCATCGTGAGCGGCGAACGATCTGGCCACTGATAAAGACGTGGATGTGGGGAAAGAGACGTGGGTGGTGGTCGAGGGTGTTGTTGGCGACTCGGGAGAGCAGGCTTAGGCATCGAGCGATAGCTCGGCGTTGTTGTGGCTCTCACGCCGTGGGTCGTTGTGCTATCGTGTGCGAGGAGAGAGAAAAGGGCAAGGAAGAGAGTGGGAAACGGGTTAGGGTTTAGAATACGATTGTGCATGGGACAAATAGATCATCTCAATTTGGAGATAATTATTAAAAAAAAATCCTAAATTTATTGTAATTTGCCACTTCAATACTAAACATTTTTTTAATCAATTGAGTCCTAAATATTCTGTGTTTGTGCTAATTTAATCCCTTTGGCCAAAATTGGACGATTGGAGCTAAGATGGATACTTGCTATTTTACGTGATACCATTGGTACTGACATGGACAATTTTTAATAATATTTTAATATTTTTTGATTTTCCTCTCTCTCTCTTCGAGCCCAAAGGCTAGGCGAGGCATGATCTCGTCTAATGTAGCATGTTCAAGCCTCGCCCAACCATGGCCAACCTTCCTTGAGGCCGGTGAGACCTCACCGGCCTTGCTTCTGGCTAGTCGCAACCCGATGACTGGTTGGAGGAAGAAAAGAAGAGAAAGGAAAAAAATATTTTTTTTTTCAAAAACTAATAGAATATTATTAAAATTGTCTATGTTAGTGCTGGTGATGCTATGTAGTATAATTGATATCCATGATAGCGCCGACCAACAAAAAGTAATTGGATGGACTAAATTGGTGTAAATATAAAATGCTTAGGATTCAATTGGTAAAAAAAAAAGGTTTAGGATTGGATTGCTATAATTGTAATAGATTTATGATTTTTTGGTAATTTTTCCTTTTAATTAGTGGATACGCAAAATGCATGTTCTAAGGTGCGAGGATGGTCTTTATTACGCGGTGCAAAATTGACAATGACTTTTGTATTTCTCCCTAAAATAATCACTTCTCGAAAAACAATTAACTCCTACTTGTGGCAAGAGTGTCTTTGACGACACTCAAAAATTAAAAGTTAGAGGCTGATGCTTGCATTTTTCACGTTGCCTTCGCATTCTTTTGTTGGAAAAAAAGAAGACGAAAAACTCGATCTTCGCTGGTTCACTACCAAAAAGTAAACTAAAAAAAAGAAGAAAGAAAAAGAAAAACCAGAGACTTCCAACAGATCCCCAGAACAAACAAAATAATTGAAGACATTTATTTTATGAATATATTGTTTTGCTATGTCTCCTGGACTTAGTGACGGTTTTTCAAGTTAACGGAAGACAAAAGATATTACAAAATAAAGGCGTCAACCTTCATGTATTTATTGATTTATTTTGAACTAGAGAGGATCTCTAACATTTGGTTATTCTTAGTCTGTTCTGTCGTTTCGGAAGCTAAACAAATGGAGGAAACCTCAGTGATTTGCGTATTTTAACGTTGAACGTTTGGTTGTCGATGTAGGGGACATGCACGCGAGCTCAGCCATACTTCTATGCTCGATTTTTTTAATTTCGTGTATTTTGCGGCAAATCAATGATCTGATTTTTTTCCCTAAATTTGATCATATACAACTCTTCAAAATATTTTTGTTAACTCATTTTTCTAAGTAATAACGATGATTAAAGTTAACAAAATATTTTACAGATCGTTGATTTTCCGTAAAGTAGATGGAGTATAATGTTGTGTTGATTTGTGCACTGTAAAATGATAAGCAGATGTTGTTTGTATTACTTTACTGTAGTTTTGCATCCTATTACTGAAGATCATCGAGAACTAGAGTATCATTTGAATAATTGATGAGATAGAATTTTTTTTTTTTTTTTTGGTAAGATGAGATAGAAAATATTAATATATGTAGTTTACTGAAAACTCAACGTCAACGGGTTTAAATTTTTTAATGAATGTGAGTCTAAGAAGGTTTATTAATGAAGTCATTCCTAAACTCACTCTTGTACCTCACGAAGCATGCGAATATTGTCTTCGACTAATTCCAATTCGATTTTTTTCTATTCTGCTGAATATTATTTCAATTGGAAAAAAAAAATATTGAATTCATTAAAACGACCGATATAAAACATTGAGAGGAAAATATTGTTTGGACTCACCATACGGAAATTTATTAAGTCAATCGTAGAGCAAAAAGCACTCAGACTTGATTAGTTTTGTTAACATATATGTGACGTAAATGTCCCATTAACCGAGATTGGCTTGATCTATCCCCTCCCTACCCTATAAACAGTTTATACCAAAACTCCTTTTCTTTTTAATGTGTAACTTAATTAGGAACGGCTCAATCTACTTGGTTGCATGAATTGCCTTTTTCCCTCAAGGTTGGTGAACTTGTGAAGGTGATGACTCATGGTCCATTCATCATTAAACCATATTATTTTTCTTGCCTACCTATACTTAATGTTTAGGAGATCGATAGAGAACAAAGACTATTACACTTATCCAATAATCGGTTTTCCTAATTTCAAAGAACAAATAAATATAGCTAGTTGATAATACTTTATAAAATCCCTTAAATGGCTACAATTAGTAATCAAATGTTGTGGACTTGACAAAAAAAAAAAAAAATCAAATGTTGTGGAGATGAGGCAGGTTTCTATTAAGTGTAGGTGCAGGTGGCCCGGTCCAAATGCCTCCTTGCTTAGTTGATATCGGGCGGCATTAACCATCCCTAGGATTTGGCAATTTATATAAACTAGTTGACAAGCACACCCTGCCACAGGGTTATTTTAATTTGCATTAGAAAAATAAATGTACTGAGTTACGCATTAATCATGATTTGGTGATCTAATCAATCACTTTAAAAGAGACGTATGAGTAGCTTATATATAGAATTATTTATTGAAATAGATGGTATCGATATCATAATTTTTCATAATTTTTTTGTAAGGTGATTGGCCTGATTCAATAGAATAAATTTCAAACACGTACTATATTTGAAAAATCTTGTTCTTCTGAGCATTGTTATTGATGATTTTCGTTAAGATGATGAACCTTGTGTTGTGTAGACAGATCGATGGCATGTTCCCATGTCTCCCATTTGACTTTGCTTCCAACTCTACTAGTTCGACATCATTCAACATTAAATAAACGACAGCACAAACGTTAAAAGCAGAATAAAAATTAAGGGCCATCTTGATCCGGCCAGGAGCTGGAGACTGTTGTATCCAAAGTTTCCTTAACATCAATGCTATTCCAATTTACTATTATATGTGTCATTGACAATAATTAATAAGTTCATTTTAATCTTATGATATTATGCGTTTATAATTTTACTAAATATGGATGACTATGACCGATATATTAAAATCAATCCGCGAAATTGAAATATCAAGTAATGCGACGGACTGTGTGCGAGCATTTGAATATATGAGTTGTATGTATTAACACCCAAGTAAGGGGTTTTGCTTTATCTAGAGGATAACAACTTTTTTGATAAATTTTCTTAATATACCTCGCATTACCATTTATCTGAAAAATTAGACCTGTTGAAGAAACTCAGAAAATGAAGAGTATACCGATTGAGGAACCCCATAATGTCTTTGAAGTGGAGTCTCCGATGATGTATCCAGTCAAAATCAATTTAATCTTATAATCAAATTTTAGGTCAAACTTTAGCACCCAAATGATGTAAGCTTTCCAGGCCAAGTTTAGTCATTGTTTCTTTCCTTATTTAATGATTCATACTAACGAACATGAGTGCACATGCATCGTGCCTTCATCAACTGATGCAATGTTTACCTCCTACAAGCTCTATAAAAACCAGCTGGTCTCCTACCCCAGGTTTCAACTCCTACAAAACACGCTCCCCTTATCTGTTGGGAAAATATGGTTCTGAATTGGGTAGAACAATGAAATCAGATCATTGGAATAATCAAGTTAGATTTTGAGACGTGATATCACTTTCTTTAAAAAATTATTTGCCCCACAATGCTTTAATGGTTACTGGCAAACTTCCTCCATGATATAACAAGGTTTCGAATGAGAATACTAGATAACAATTTTAATATTTCTCCAGAGTCTCTCTTGAAAACAATTAAAAATAATGGCTGTATATTCTTTTGAAAGAAAACAAAAATGGGAAGAGGAAGATCATGAAAAGACTTGAAAGTTCTGCAAATAATTGAACACAAATGTTGAATAAATTTCTTTGAACGGATATAACCTTTCAAAGATGAAAGTGCCTAATAACCGTTAGGCAAAAATAACAAATTCGAAATTAAATAATTAAAAAATAACAGTCACTCCATTACAAATAGTAACATCATTTCAATGGGACACAATAGTTATTTTTATAATTATTAATTCGAATTTTAATAAATAAAAAAATAACGATCGTTCATTAGTGCCAAATCTTGTCCACGTGTGCACTCAAATCTTTTCGATGTGGAACAAGGCATATCTTTCTTTGTTTTACAAACAAACTACCAACATTATCTTCAACCTCTTTATTGCCAAATTCAACTTAAAAACTTGATTACAAGGATCGACAATGGCTCTTTCGAAGAAGCCGTATGCGTACAAAAGGATGGATTTCGAGGACCCGGAAGAGAAAAAGCACTGGAAATTGCAGTTCCTGATCTACAAAGTGTTGGAGCGAGCCGATACTCGGAGGAGGCCTTTGCTTCTGAGAGCGAGTTTGTGCTGGTTGAAGATGAAGACCAGGTGGCGGTTGAAGAAGTCGAGGAAGAGGATGGCACTAATGGTTTCGAAAGCGAGACTCGCCGTTTATAAGCAGCTCATAAGTCAATTGAGGAGCTTGGAAGCTCTGGTCTGGCCTTGTAGAAAGCAAGCTATTGATCAGCCCCCAACCATGGAAACTCTTTCTTGCCGAATCACCACTTAGAAGTATCCTTTCGTTTTGGTCTCTCATGTCGTGTAGAATATGGGGGTGGTGCTTACTGAATTCACCTTTCTTTGCAGAAGGGAAAAGGGATGTTTAATTATAGTACGTAGAGATCAAACCCACAAGATTGTTTCGTTTCTTGTTTGGACTTTTCGAGATCGTCCGCTCATCAAACTAAAAATCAAATCTTGATTTTCTGCTTTTCCATTTCCTTGGTGATTGAGAAAAGAAGTTGAAGTACGTGACCCCGAGAGACGAATAGTCAAACGATGAGGTGCCAAAGAGAAGCAGAAACAACCAAACTAATTTAACTAGTTCGTCCCACTTGGGAAGTCGAACTACCTAGCACGCAAATAAATCGGTATATTAACTTCCAGGATTCAGGAATCCTTCGATATTTTGTAATCCAATGAGCTTGAACATAATAGCTTAGAACGTGTAAGTCAGGATCGATTTCATCCCCAGTAGGTGGCTATCATGGATATAGAAAGAACATTGGGTCAATCAAGGTAGTTTGCATCGTTTCAATGTGCCTAAAATATAGGCACTATACAATACATATATACTGAATATCAAGAAGTCATTTCAAGGTTTATAGAGCACGCAGATTGATACCTTTTCAACCATTGTTTATGTGAGTCCCATAAAGGCTCACATGATTAATGATTGAGATGGACTTGGTCTGCATGATCTAAATTATATAATGCTTTTTGAGTACATACAACATCTCTTAATCAACATCTTGGTCTCGTGCTCACTATGCCACCAAGCCGACGTTGCCTCCCTAATGTGCCATGACAAGTCTTGTGACTCGATCGCATGGAGACGTCGTGAGGATGAATTCGCAAGAATCATCAATGCAAAGCTGTCAGTTTATCAAACCATCACAAAATTAAAGACAATTGCGTAAGAGATATTACAAGGCCTTGTTCGCGGTGGTGGTAGCTCTTCTTCTTGAAGATGCCAGAGACACGCTAGAGGAGCTGTTCAGTAAGGGGCGTAGGAATAGAGACGCGACAGCGAAGGCTGCGGCGAGGGGCAAATAGTGAGGCTCCACCGAACAGTGAGCTGCCTTGGTGAAGCCTCAGGGTTTGCCCCTCGCTGCTGCCTCTGCATCTCTATGACCCTTGCCCGGACCTCTACTTGGTACATTTACCGAACAAGCAGCGGCCGCCCTTTACAACAGCTCGAATTTCATGGATAATGCTCCAAGGGGAGCCTGCCCCCTTCGTCTCCATCAGAATAATGCTCCAAGGGGAACCTCTCTCCCTCTCTAGTATCTCGCCTTTGGCCGTGAATTTCCGTCGTGTTCCTATAAGGTTTCTCTATTTACAGAGGAGGTGATTCTTCTTATTGATGAGAATCCCAGAGATATATGTCAAATCTGTTTCGTCTTTTCAATCTTTGAACGCCTTACGATTAGATTTCCCTTTTCTTTCGTAACTAACTTGTGGGTTAGCTTTGTGGGTTAGCTTTTGTGCGGATATTTCTCATCTCTAAAAGCCTTCATCCCGAATATTTCTCTTCTTCAAAACATAATTGAATTGATAATTGCAGATAACCATTGAAACACCGGAAATCAAATTTCATCAACAAGGAGTTTTGAGTGCGGAATTTAATCACGCCATGGCCGATCACATCTTTAAAAAGTCTCTTCGATCATATGTATAATGGTACGTGATAACACTGTGCATAGGACCATGTAATTTTCATGTGATATGAACATGAATTTTGCTGATGATATTTTTGTCTAGGGGTCGGACCAACCCCTAATTTTCTTATGTAATAAATAATTAAATATTGTAGGGAAAATTTAGGTTTCTCAGCCCTAAGATAAATTCAAGGACCGTATTCAATAAATAAAAAGTTATGACCACGTTGCATGTTGTGTCAAAATTCAGAGATTATTTGTGCTATTATTTCAAATATTTTCCCAACCCATTTGAAATAAACTTTTGCTTGGTGAAAAGCAATATTTGAAAAGATCTCTAATAATTTATATTAACAAATAGTTTAATAATTCAAGCGGGCTTGGAAAATACTATTTTACTAATCACTTAGCTACTTTAAGCGGATGCACGTTAAGTCAAAGCCCCTTCCTTCTTTAAATGAGCTTTCCAAATGTCAAACCAATTCCCAAGCTCACTCTTATCCCCAGCTTGAGGCATGCTGGTTAATGAATGATTTTCTATTTATATTTTTTTTAGTTCCAGCATTTTTTTTTGGATCGATTATGAGCATATATTTTCTGTTGGTGCTTTTCTGCTGGGACTTGGGCTTTAGTGAATGTTGCTATAGATTGTGTAGGGGATAATCATGTCCATCCAACAGAGGCACTTATGACTAGCTCTATGGATACTGTCCACCATCGTTTCTAACTTCTGATGCTGGGAAGATAAGTATTTATCTGTTCGTGACTATTAATCTTATCTAATTAATTATACTAAAAGTAGATTCTTTGGACATTTAATGTTTTTAATTTCAAGAGGAGTCTTTCTTTTTCCACATAAAAGTTCAAATTTTTTTTATAAGTAGTAAATGAGGCCTTAGAAGATTTAGTAGTTTAAATTTAATGAGATGAATCTTTCATCTACAAATAGAAATTTTAATTTTTCTTAATTCAAAGAAAAAAGCTTGAGAAATATCGTTAAATTCTTCAATTTAAATTACAGATATCTTATTATATAGTGAATTCTGATACTGTAAATTGAACTAGGAATAAAAGTTTTATGATAGAAAAAATTGTCTCAACACATATGTAAACCCATCATGTTTCATAATATATGCTAAGGGAAGTTTATTAGGCATATGCAATAGTACCAATTATTATCTTCATTCAATTTGAATATGTACAAGTGCACAATAAATCACTACATGCATAGCATTAAAGTTCTTGTTTTTAATATTCATGTGTTTTAATAATGTGGGTTGAGTTGGGTATGGATTAAATATAGGTTAGATTGAGTATGGATTTTAGAATTTGTAGTGCATATAAATTAATTGAAACTGGTTAAATAAGTTGATTTGAGTTAGAAGTAATAATTAATGTTTAAGATGGTCATACTGTGATTTTTAACAATCTAATGACATGAATTAATATTAAAAAACCTACTTAAATAAAAAATAGTTAATAAATTATTAAATAGTTTTTAATATATCAATATTTATGCTAATTAAATTTCAATAAATATATTAGTAAGTGATTTGTAGCTTCTCAAAACCTACCCAAGCATGCTATTTTCTTTTATGATTCAAGATTATAAATAAAAACAAACAATAAAGCACGACTACTGAAAACATCAATAGGTAAGTAGAGAATTCTTCTAATGAATCGAAATTCAAAATAATTTCTTAAAATGTATATTTACAACTTTACTTTCCAATTAAACCTATTATATATTTGAGTCAATAAAATTCATAATTTCAAAATTTAATGCCGAATTTGCCATCCTTCTAAAAGATGATGTGGCTTATATATATTGAGGAAGTGTACGTGCTAAATGATGGAATCAATCTATATAATGGCGAATTAAAAAATAGGAACTTTCTGGACAAGATCCCAAACAGGTTAGGTGCATCATTCTTATCCAACCGCCCCGCGGGTCTTGGAGATATCTTCAATCAAGCCTGAGCTAAAATGTCTCCACTTGACCACCAAATTAGACACTTGTTATTGGAGATCGTACCATATAAACCTAACATATTGATATTTTTATCAGGTTTAGTGTCGGTGTAAGAATTGATCTACACATTTGCTCTCAAATAATTGACATGTGGAAGAATTTGATTACATTATTATCTGCAAGTATATATGTCAATCATCAAATGGAGGGTGCATTAAAATTTTGTTACTTTGACGGGGGACCCAACACATGTTCTTTATATACTTAATACTAAGGAAATGTTATGAAAATCATCTTCAATTTTACTTCTCATATCAAATGCCCTCCACGGCATTGTGAAAGCTATGATTACCATCTTCAGTTTTTATGATAGATTTAAGCTTAAAGTTTTTTACCTAGATGTAATTTACCAAATTGTCATGTTTCAAAACTACACCATATCCGAAAAACCCAACACTCACCCACATTCTCTCCTCCCACACAAGAGGCTTGCTCGGTTCGACACACCCGCCGCCATTTCTCTCCCCGATTCACCGCACGCACTGCCTTTGTTAATTTGAAGGCTGGTGCCATGCCGGCTCAAGGCCAAATGGAGGTTGAACGACCTAGACCCGCCGACCTTGACCGAGCTTCGGCTAAAGAGCTCATGTGGCTCGCGAGCTTGTTGCAGAGGCTCACGCCGGCCGTGGCCCTTGCGGGCTCGAGCCCAATCTCGCGCAAGCTTAAGTCAAGCTTGCATAACCTCGTCATTGATCTCACCATAACTACAAAAGATTTTGGGCTATATCTCTTACCTACATGTAATTTACCAAATTGTCATTTTATTTTCAAAATCACACCTCATCCGAAAAATCCTAACTCACGGCTGAGGCAATAGATTCTTCACGTTACGTTTTCGAGTCGCCTTCTTATTATTAATTTTTTTATTTGGGAAAAATTAGAAGAGGCAACTGTCGAATCTATACTGGTTCGTTACTAAAAAGACAAGCTAAAAAAAAGAGTAAAAAAATGGAGAAGTACATTCAACAAATCAATTGAAAACCCGTAATTTAAAAATATGCTATTTTCTATTTCTTTTAGAATTATTCGGTGACGGTTTTCCTAATTAGTGCAAGCCAAGAGAAAAAATCTCAAAAAAAGTCAACTTTGATCATTGCTTTTTGATTATTGCTGCGCATGATCCCATTCCCCTCAAGTTAAACAACGCTTTAATTTATTTATACATTTACTAATTTGATTATTTATTTATTTTGAACTGGACGAATGAAGTGAACCTCAATGATTTGCACATTTTAATGTGGAACGTCTAGTTGTCGCCGTTGTTGACGTGCACGCGTGCTCTAGCCCACCCTTTCTACGTCACTTCTGTCTCATTTTTCCTCTTCAAACTTCGATTAGATTAATATTGTGTTGATGCGTGCACTTTGAAATGACAGGCTTATGTTGTTCGAACTTCGTATCGTCTTGCCTTGCCATATAGGTTTTGCTCAAAAACCGTAATCAATGTTGATGATTTGAACTTTTCGGTGAATACAAGTCTTATGAGGTAGATTAATGAACATGAACTCAAATTCACTACTATACCCCACAAAATATCACAGTTTTGTCAAAGAAAAAAAAGCGAGTATTGTCTTGAACTAGTTCCAACAATTTTTTCCCCCTTCGATCTAATGAATAATATCGCAATTGGAAATATCTTCAATTAATTAAACGACCAACATGAAATGTTAGAGAAAAATATTGCTTGGACTCATTTTAAGCGAGTCTATGAAGCCGATCATAGAGCAAAGCGTAGTCCTGGCTCAATTACAGTTTGTTAAAAAATTGAGATTTCGCTTTGATCTATCCCTTCCCTACCTTGTGAATAGTTATACCTAAACTCTTTATTTTTTAATGTGAAACTTAATTAGGACGGCGTGATCAACGTAGGTGCATGAATTTGCTATTTCCCTCAAAGGTTAGTGAAATAATGTTATGACTTATGGTCCTCAACATGTCAGACTATCATCCGGAACCATACCTTCTTTTCCATTTTTTTTTCTAGCCTACCTAAGTTTAATTCTAAAGACTACTATTGTTATCTAAATATGGGTTTGTCGTATATCCAATGGACAAAAAGTTTTGGCTACTTGATACACTTTATGATACTGCTTAAGTGAATAAAATGAGTAATCAAATGTTGTTGGAGAAAAGGCAGGTTCCTAGGGAGTTGCAGGCGGCCCGGGCCAAATGCCTCCTTGCTTAGTTGATATCACATTGACTATCCACAGGATTTGGCAAGTCGAACAGACTAGTTGACAAGCACATTCTTCCCGAGATAATTTTAATTTGCGTGGAAAAAAGAAATGTACAGGGTTGTACATTACACGGAAAAAAAAAGAGATTTGCACTATTTGCACTATGAGTATTAACACCCAAGTAAGTGTTCGCTTTCTTGATAAAGACAGCTTTTTAGATCGGTTTTCTTAATATACGTCATATTACCTTTCATCCAGACAAATCAGACCCATTAAGTAAACTCGGAAGAAGAAAAAGAGTGCCTATTGAGTGCACATGATTCATCCAATCAACGTCAAATTTGTCTTGTGATTAAACTTCGGGTCAAATTTTAGCCCCCAAATGATGTAAGATTTTCACGCCAAGTTTACTTATGTTTTCTCTACTTATTTTATGATTTATCCTAACGAGCATCAGTGCACATGCATTGTGCATTCGTCAACTGATGCGGTGTTTACCTCCCAACACACTATAAAAGCCAGCTGGTCTCCCACCCCTGGTTTCGACTCCTCCAAAACACACTCCCTTCTCTTCAACCTCTTTATTGCCCAATTCAACCCAAAAGCTCGATTCCAAGGATCGACAATGGCTCTTTTCAAGAAGCCGTATGCATACACAAGGATGGACTTTGAGGACCTGGAAGAGAAAAAGCACCGGAAAGCGCAGTTCCTGATCTACAAGGTGTTGGAGCGAGCCGATGCTCGGAGCAGGTCTTCACCCTTGAGAGTGAGGTTCTGCCGGTTGAAGGTGAAGATCGGGCGACGGTTGAAGAAGTCGAGGAAGAGAATGGTGCTGATGATTTCGAAAGCGAGACTTGCCGTTTATAAGCAGCTCATGAGTCAATTGAGGAGCTTGGAAGCTCTCGTCTGGCCTTGTAGAGAGCGAGTTATTGATCAGCCTCCAACCTTGCAAACTCTTTCTTGCAAAACCACCATGTAGAAGTTATCCTCTTGTTGTGGCGTCTCATGTTGTTTAGAATCTTGTGGGTCGTGTTTGATGAACTTACCTTTCTTCTCAGAAGGGAAAAAGGAATAAGAGTGTATAGTACATAGAACATACCGACAAGGATGTTTTCGTTTCGTTCTGAACTTTTTGATTTTCTGCTTGCGATTCTTGGTGGTGGAGAAATGAATTGAACTACGTGACCCCCAGAGACGAATAGTCAAACGATTAGATCATTAGGTGCCGAAGAGAAGCAGAAACAACCAAACTAATTTGAATAGTTTCCAACGCTATGAAAATCAAACTCCTTAGCACGCAAGTTATTGCATGGTGAGCCGTCCTATAGGTTCTAAATTGCGTTTAGATTACCATCACCGGCTGCTATCTTATTATATAGTGAATGTTAATACTATAAATTGGACCAGGAATAAAAGTTCTATGATGGAAAGAATTATCTTGACACATGTATAAACTCGTCATGTTCACAATATATATTAAGGGAAGTTAATTAGGTTATACGCAATAGTACCTATTATTATCTTCATTTGATTTTATGTACGAGTGCATAATAAATCACTACGTGTATAGCATGAAAGTTCTTGTTTTTTAATATCTCTGCGGTTTATTAATGAAGTCATACTTAAAGTCACTCTTGTACCCCATGAGCCAAGTTAGTAGTATCTTCAACTAATTCCAATTTCAATCATTTTTTCCCATTCTACTGAAAAATTATTACATTTGGAAAAACATTGAGTTCATTAAAACCACAGATATAAAATGATGCGAGGAAAATATTATTTATACTGACTTTATCGAAATCTATAAAGTTAGTCATAGAGCAAAGAGCAATCAAACTCAGGATTTGTTAATAGATATATGACCAAAATGTCTCATTAACCGAGATTGGCTTGATCCGTCCCTTTCCTACCCTAGTTATAGTAATACCAAAACTCCTCATTTTCTTTTAATGTGAAACTTAATTAGGACCGGCTCAATCTACATAGGTGCATTAATTGTCTCTTTCCATTAAATTGGACTAATACCATTAAACCATATTGTTTTTCTAGTCTATTTATGCTTAATTCCATGAGATTGATAGAGAACACAAGACTATTATACTTATCTAATAATGGGTTTTCCTAATTTGAAAGAACAAATAATTATAGCTGGTTGATATACTTTATAATATACATAAATGACTACAATCAGTGTTCAAATGTTGTGGAGATGAGGCAGGTTTCTATTAAGGGTAGGTGCAGGCGGCCCGCCCCAAATGCCTCCTTGCTTAGTTGATATTGGACCACACGAACTATCCCAAGGATTTGGCAATTTATGTGAACTAGTTGACAAGCACGCCCTGTGATAAGGTTTATTTTAATTTACATTGAAAAAAAGATGTATTAAGTTATGCGTTAATCATGACGTGATGATCTAATCAATCACTTTAAAAGAGACGTACGAATAGCTTGTATATATATGTTTACTTATTAAAATAGATAATATGAATATGATGATCTCTTGAAAGGTGATTGGCCTAATTCAATGGAATAAATTTCAAAAATATTTTTTCTAAGGGCTGTCATCGTGTCACTTACCTCATTTAGAAAATCTTGTTCTTTTGAGCATTGTTATTAATGATTTTCATTAAAATGATGAATAGACAGATCGATGGCATGCCTCCATATCTCCCATTTGACTTTGCTTCCAACTCCACTAGTTCGACATTATTCGACATTAAATAACCGACAATGCAAACGTTAAAATCAGATAAAAATTGAGGGCCGTCTTGATCCGGCCGGGAGATGGTGACTATTGTATACATAGTTTCCTCAACATACATGCTATTCCAATTTAATCTTATACCTGTCATTGACAATAATTGATAAGTTCATTTAATCTTATATTCCATGTCTTTATATTTTTCATAAATATGGATGACTATGATTGATATATTACACTTGATCCGTGAAATTGGAGCATCAAGTAATGCGATAGACTGTAAGCGAGTATTTGAATAAATGAGCTGTATATATTAACACCCGGTTCAAGATTTTGCTTTATCTATAGAGATATTAACTTTTTAGATCAAGTTTCTTTATATACCTACCATTACCATTTATTCGGATAAATTAGACCCATTGAAGAATCTCAGATTAAAAAGAGTACCTTTTAGGAACCCCGTATTGTCTTTGAAGTGGGTTCTCCATTGATGTATCCGATCAAATTCAGTTTAATCTTATAATCAAATTTTAACTCAAATTTTAGCACCCAAATGATGTAAGATTTCCACGCCAACTTTAGTCATAGTTTATCTCCTTATTTAATGATTTATCCTATCGAACATGAGTGCACATGCATTTTGCCTTCATAACTGATGCAGTGTTTACCTCCTAACACACTCTATACGATGCAGCTGGTCTCCAACCCCTGGTTTCAACTCCTCCAAAACACACTCCCTTTATCTTCAACCTCTTTATTGCCAAATTCAACCCAAAAGCTCGGTTCCAAGGATCGACAATGTCTCTTTCAAAGAAGCTGTTTGCGTAAACAAGGATGGATTTCAAGGACCCGGAAGAGAAAAAGCACCGGAAAGTGCAGTTCCTGATCTACAAAGTGTTGGAGCGAGCCGATGCTTGGAGGAGGCCTTCGCTCCTGAGAGTAAGGTTGTCCTGGTTGAAGATGAAGATCGGGCGGCGGTTGAACAAGGACGGAGGTGATGATTTCGAAAGCTATACCTGCTGTGTATAAGCAGCTTATGAGTCAATTGAAGAGCTTGGAAGCTCTGGTCTGGCCTTGTAGAGAGCAAGCTATTGATCAGCCTGCAACCTTGGAAACTCTTTCTTGCAGAATCACCGCGTAGAAGTATCCTTTCGTTTTGGTCTCTCATGTTGTGTAGAATCTTGGGGTGGTGCTTGCTGAATTTACCTTGCTTTGCAGAAGGGAAAAGGGATGTTTAATTATAGTACATAGAAATCATACCAACAAGAATGTTTCGTTTCTTGTTCGAATATTTTGAGATCGGCAGCCCATCAAACTAAATTCAAATCTTGATTTTCTGCTTTTCCATTTTCTTGGTGGTTGAGAAAATAAGTTGAAGTACGTGACCCCCGAGAGACGAATAGTCAAACGATGAGGTGCCAAAGAGAAGCAGAAACAATCAAACCACTTAGCACGAAAATAAATCGGTATATTAACTTCTAGGATTGGTGAATCCTTCGATATGTCGGAATCAAATGAGATTGATCATAATAGCTTAGAGCATGTGAGTAAGTCGCGGAGACTTTGCTTGAGAAGGAATGGTTTAATCTTTCATCGGTGGCTATCATGGATATAGAAAGAACATTGGGTCAATCAAGGTAGTTTGCATCGTTTCAATGATATATAGGTGCTATATAATACACAGACAGTGTCAAGAAGTTATTACATGGTTTATAGAATATGTGGATCCAAATCATTTGAACCATTAATTACGTGAATCTCAAAAAGGGAGTCACATGATTGACAGTTTAGATAGACTTGATTTATGTGATCTAAATCATGTAATGCTTTTTGAGTGTATACAACATCTCCTAGAAATGCAAGTTAATCTCTTTTAAGACTCAAAATTCATATGGTAGTGGCTTCATGTTCAGCCTCGTGCTCATCTCCAAGTCAAATTGAGCATCTGTTTTTAGCTGTCATCTTCCAAGGGAGATGATCATCTTTTCTCTGTCCGTTTTCTTTTTGCCCCTCCCTCCATATGGTGGAAAGGGGAGAAGAAACAAGGAGAGCAAATGGTTAACCTCCCTATAGATTGTCTCGGAGACTCTAGATCTGATCAATGGACGGGCCTGAATCGAGCACCGGGTAGCTCTTCTACTTGATGATGCCGGAGAAGACGGAGGTGTGGACGCTGGAGGAGCTCGTTCGGGAAATACTCCTGATGGAGGTCCAGGGCGAGAGAAATAGAGATGCAACAGTGAAGGCTGCGGCGAGGGTTAAACAGTGAGCTGCCTCGGTGAAGCCTCGGTGTTTGCCCCTTGCCGCTGCCTCTGCGGCCATGTCCCTTGCTGCACAGACCTCCACTCGGTGTATTTACCGAACGAGGCCCGCCCCCTTCTCTCCGGCATCATCAAGTAGAAGAGCTACTCGCCGCGAACAAGGCAGCAGCCCTGCCAAAGGTGACCGCCCTTTAAAACAGTATGAATTTCATGGATAATGCTCCAAGGGGAGCCTGCCCCCATCATCTCCATCAGGACGATGCTCGTGCCAGTTAGTTCGACTCGAGCTGCAGCCCCGGTGAGGGAGCTACGATGGACGCCAGAGTTGCTGTCGTTGCCGATGAATGCCACCGAGATCAACAAAGGATGGTGACGAAATATGACCTGAGATCTACTCTACATGTGGATGGATAGCACTCCTGATTTCCATTCAACACTGGTTTAACCGAATGAAATATTTTGGGGGCTTGATGTAAATTTGAGACATCTCTCTATTTTATAAAATGGGAAAAGTGTAATTCCCCTTCTCTTGTCCAACGTCCTGGTGCTTGTTATTTCTCTTCACCATCAGTCTATTTTCCAAAAAAACCATTCCCATGAACTTGGGTGTTTCAGTTATTTCAGTTAATTTCGGCATTGAATGTTCTTACTTAGCATAAAATTCCTAGCTGTGCACTTCTCTGGAAGTGGCTATAAACTTCTCTTACTTTGTCACGGAGTGCTGGAATTTATTTGATCTCGTGCCAAGGGTTTAGGACTTCCAATGAACTTTTACTGTAAAAACACTTCCGATCGCCTAAAACGCTGCTTAGAATATAAAGAAATTATTTCAAATTTCGATTCGTGGGAAGAATTCTCTTCTTGACTATTGATGTTTCATTAGTCGTGCTTTGTTGTTTGTATTTATTTATAATCTTATATCATAAAAGCATGACGGCAAAATAGTGTGCTTGAGTAGGTTTTGAGAAGCTACAAATCGCTTATTAATATATTTATTTAAATTTGATTAATATAAATATAGATTTATTAAAACTATTTAATAATTTATTAAAAATATTAATTATTTAAGTCAGCTGTTTATTATTAATTTATGTAATTATATTATTAAAAATCACATCGTGGCCATCTTTGAACATTAATTATTAGTTTCGGCTCAAATCGACCCATTTAATCCGTTTCAGTCCATTTATATGCAATATAAGTTCAGAAAACCATACTTGATTTGACACGTATCTAGTTTATACCTTACTCAACCCACATTAATTAAACATATAGAATTAAAAAAACAAAAACTTTTATGCTATGCATGTAGTGATTTATTGCACACTCGTACATATTCAAATTCAAAGTAGGTACTATTCTAATTAACTTCCCTTGGCATACACCGTGAAACATGACAAGTTTAGATACGTGTCGAGATAATTTTTTCTATCATATAACTTTTATTCCTAGTTCAATTTATAGTATTAAAATTCACTATATAATAAGATATTTGTAATTTAATTTGGAGACTTTAAAGATATTTTGCAAGCCTTTTTCTTTGAATTAAAAAAATTAAATTCTATTTATAGATGAAAGTTTCATCTTATTAAATTGGGATAATACCCTAAAAAACCCGAAACTGGTACATTTGTGACAAATTTACCCCAAACTATTTTTTTAACCACCAAAAACCCCAAACTGGTATACTTTTGACAAATTTATCCCAAACTGGTACACTTGTGACAAATTTACCCATTGTTAGTTTTCGATAAATTTTATTCTCAAATTATTAAGTTAAATGACACGTGACAAGAACCAAGTATATCAATTTAGGATTTTACGTTCTATTTGTTACAGTTTACAATTTTTATGATTTTTTTGTGGTATTAATCCAATTTAGCATAGGGTATATTTGTCACAAATTTATCAGTTTAGGGTTTTTTGCAGTCGAATAAATTAGTTTGGGGTAAATTTGTCATAAATGTACCAGTTTAGGGTTTTTTATAATCAGTCGGGGTAAATTTGTTACAAGTTTACCAGTTTGGGGTTTTTCATGGTTAAAAAAATAGTTTGGGGTAAATTTGTCACAAGTGTACAAGTTTAGGGTTTTTTAAGGTATTATCCCTAACTATTAAATTTTGAAAGTACTAAATCTTCTATGACTTTTTTTTTTTTTTTACTTAGAAACTTTTGAAATTTTATTTGGAAAAAGAAAGACGCCTCATTAAATTAAACACGTAATTTGTCCAAAAAATCTACTTTTACTGTAATTAATAGCTATTGTTACAAGTCGCAAATAGATAAATACTTATTTTTTCAGCATTGGAAATTAGAAACTTTGGTGGACAGTATCCATACAGCAAGTGATATTTAATTCTCTGTTGCATGGGACAATTAGGGATTGGTCCGACCCTCAGACAAAAATTAATTCATATTCATGTCACATGCAAATACATGGTCCTATGCGCCGTGTTATCATGTACCATTGTACATGTGATCGAAGAGACTTTATAAAGATGTGATTGGCCATGGGGAGCTTAAACTCCACACCCAACTCCTTGCTGATTAAAATTCGATCTCCGGTGGTTTAATGGCCATCCGCGATTATCGATTCAATTCTGTTTTGAGAAGGAGGAAAAATTGTGGTGAAAGCTAATCCACATGTTACGCAAAAAGAGGGAAATTAATCGGAAGATTCAAAGTATTGTTGTACAAAACCTGCTATTGTTTTACAAGGGGGCACCTCACAAGACGATGACCGCCATTCCCAAGCCATCGCTCCATTGAACACCTTATGACCACCTCCGCCGTCACAGGATAGCTACTGATATCGTCTCCTCTACTTCCCTCCTTCCATCATATGTCTCATTCCCATGAAACCATCTGCAACTCCCGCAATCATCTTCGCCATTAATATATGTCTGGAGTTTTTAGCCTAATATACGACACCGGTCCCGCATTAAAGTGTGTCAAAACCCCGATGGGAAACTACGAGGTTTCTTGGACGCTTGGGTTTGCCGTTGTTTTCAAGTTCAAATTGGACTTTTATTTATGTGCAAGATATTTTGGTGAAGTCAGTTTCAACGTGGGTTCATGACATATAAACTCTTCAAGAGGCGGTTTTTGCTTTTCAGTTGTTCTGTAGCAATACAAAAGAAGTCCACAAGCTGTTTGAATATCAGAGCTTCTTCTTCAAAGATTTCACTCGGTGAGTTGTGCAGTACATCCAATTTGGATTGCTTGTCTCAAGGAAGGCATGAGTGTTTAGAAGCAGTGAGGTTAATTATCCGTGATTTACTTTATCAAGTAATTACACGAGATGCAAAAACGTGTACTAGAACTGTGAAACAGCTGAGCGGTTGAGCGGTTGTAACTCTATAATTCTCCAAGTGATTATTAGATCTTTTACAGTCAGCTCCCCGTGTGATCAAACTGAAGTAAAGGAAGAAACCACAACACAATGATTTATCCTTGCTAGTTACAAGTATGTCTTTAAATGAAAATGATATCTCCCCCAATCAAATCATTTGCAGCATTAGCACCAATGTTGCGTAAAAGTACATTTTCACAAACCAAACATAACCTATGAATTATAGGAGATTATGTAACCACTTCTATAAAAATCGTCATATATCAGAAAATATAAACCCAAGCCTATGGCTTGTCCCATGTACATTGTACATACAAAGAACAAAAGAATGAGAAAAGGATGAGAAAACTTCTTTTAGATGGCCTCTGGAATACTTTGCAAAGCTGGTCTCCATGAACGATGATGACCGAAACCCGACCGACGATGATCGAAAGCGTTCTTGTTAATCAGAAGAGGCAAGACTTGCTCTAGAGACAGTCCTTGAGCCTTGATTTTCTCCACCAACTTCTCTAGGTCCTCCTTACTGATCTTGATCTTGATCTTTCTCCTGCGTGAAGAAGAAGAAACTCTCTTTCCATCAGCATCATCAAGAAGCCTCTTGCTTGCTCCTCCCTCGTTAAACAGCGCGTTCCCATCATCACCAGCCCAGATCATGGATGATGATGATGAAGACTCAGCTCTGCAACAGTTTCCCATTCTCGAAACACCAGCAAAATGTCAGCTTGTGGTGAGAGAAGATTGAAGCGATGTTGAATAATTTGTGGTGCTCGATTTGGGTGAATGCGAGCGTTTATGGATATATATGTGTGCGGGTGGCGAAGGAGAAGAACAGAAATGTCCAGATTTGGCTGTGGAGAGTGGATAAAGATGGAGAAAGAGTAAGCAAACAAGAGGGATATATGTGGGTGGCGAAGGCGAAGAATAGAAAGGTCCAGATTTGGTTATGGGGAGTGGATAAAGATGGAGAAAGAGTAAGCAAATGAGAGAGGGATTGTGATCCTTGAGACTCCATCCACCATACACCATAAAAAACGGAGCACACCCAATTCCTCAACAAATTCAAATCATTATATAAAGGTGAAGCTTGATATTTGAATATTCTAACACTCTCCTTTGAATATATGCTAAATTTCGACATAAGAAAAATCGCATAAATATATAATAAAAGAAGTAAATACTGATCAAAATTCATGACTCGGTTATGGAGAGAGGACAAAGATGGAGAAAGAGTATACAAATAACACAGAGAGAGCGAGGTGACACGTAAGACGATGGGACCCACCTGGGATGACTTTTTTGACTGACAAATCATATATCTTCTCATTCACGAGCATGACAACGTCTACGGCTGAGCTACTAAACAGGCTTGAAGCTCGAGCTCCTTGTCTATGTTCAAAAACTATAAAATAATATATTTGCAAATTATTTTCTAGATGGCTAGACAAGTTTTGATGTGGTTATAGCCTTCAGCCTAGAGTATAACCCTATTTAGGAAATGATGCCAAAATTAAAATAAAAAATAAAAATCAAGTGATGTTATGTTGGGAAAGAGATGAATCTAGAAGTTGACTTGTGATCGGATGAGGAAGTTGCACCAAACCTTGTGATTATTGGACATAATCTAGGCAATAGCGCGTTTGATTCTCGGACATAGTCTACACTTCTTATGCTGCCTTTCGCTTTGATTTACCCCGTTAAATAAATCATACATTAAGTTATCATACACTCAATTATTATTGATAATTTAATATTACTATATCACATATGAAACTCTAGTTCTCAAATTTAGGAAATTCATATTCTCAAAATTCCTTGATTGCTCTCTCGCAATCTAACTAGCCTGAAGTCACCACCACTCTACCCCCTACAATTAGCGTTAATGTTAGCACTTGTCCGCTTGCCGTCGCAACTATCATTGGCTTTGTTTCTGTCTCGTCTGCCCTCGCTTTGAGACTCCATAGATGCATCTCTCTCTCTTGACTTCGCTCCCTAGATCTCTCTTCATGGTTAAGGTCCACACCTTAGCCTTGTTGCCTTGCATGATGTCAAACTCGACCTCAATCAAGGAGAGAGAGATAGCGGTCATTAGAGTTAACCTCTAACTCAATTCGCAAATTAAAAGGGTTTATGTCTAACTATTTTTGTAAATGATGAAAAAAAATTTCATATATTCATTGTAGCTGATATAAACGAGCATTTTTTTTTGAAAATTTCTATCCTTGAAACAAACACATCCTTAATTAAGTTTAAGTTGGAAAATAAATACTTAACACTAATCATTTATTATACGTAGTTCTTTTCTTATAATATTAATATATCATCCGTTACATATTGAGCATATAGAGAATTTGGAAGCAAGCCGCTAGAGGAGGCTCATTCCAAGTGCTCAAGCCAAGCCAAATTAGCACGGTTTGATACGTCTTTTGCGAAACAAGCTATCCCAGCCAAATTGGCGGAAAAGTATCTAAAAAGTCATAAACTTATTGTATTTGTATCAATTCAATTCTAAACTTTTCAATTTGACTAATTCAGTTCTAAACCTTTTCAAATTGATGTCAATTCAGTCCATCCGACCAATTTTGGCTGGCTGGTGCTAACGTCGATCAATAGCTAGACGTTGGCAATTTTTAATGATTTTTTTTTCAAATCTTTTATTAATTTTTTCTTTTCTTTTTCTTTTTTTCCCTTTTCTTTTCTCCTCTCTTCCTCCTTGGATTGTCCTTACGGTGGCAGGCGAGCCTTCGGCCTAGCGGCTTGACGATGGTCGCCATAGCCTTGCCATCCATGGGCAAGGATACCTTCGCCTGAAGTAAGGCCAAGGTGAGGCTAGCTTTGCCTAGATCTAAGCGAAGCCACCTCGCTCGCAACCTTGGGCAAGGGTTGCGACCCTCACCGACGACTAGCAAGAGCTTAGCAGCCCTCACCTAGTGGCTAACGAGCCTCATTGGAGGCTGGTCGGCCACCGTGGGGACAGTCCAAAGAGGAAGAAGAGAGAAAATAAAAGAAAAAATTAATAAAAATTAGAACAAAATAAAAAATTATTAAAAAAGTTGTCACATCAGCATCCGACATCCACGTTAGCGCCAGCCGACGTCCACGTCAATGCCAACCGGCCAAAATTGGCTAAATGGACTAAATTGATATCAATGTGAAAAAATTTAGGACTGAATCTGTTTGATTGAAAAGTTTAGAACTCAATTGGTACAAATATAATAGGTTTATGACTTTTTTGATACTTTTCCAGCCAAATCGGGGGTTTGAAATGGTAAGGAAATGGCATATTTTTATTTATTTATTTATTTTTAGGAGTTTTGACACAAAGTGAATGTGAACTTGAATTTGTGAAGGAATCTTCGTCACAAACTTGAATTTTCTCTTCCGTTTTCAATTGCACGGGTGACTTTCTTTGCGTAGTGAATTTTGTGTTTCGACTTTTTGAATACCCGATTTATTTCACAAGCAAAATAGAGTGCTCTATTAATATCTCACCTAGTCCATCGACCCTCCTTGTTGAACATCATCAAGTAATACCCATTTTTCATTTTTTTTTTTTTTGAGGTCAGGCTGTTCTTTGCTGGTGAATGCCGTTCAAACGGAGTTGCACACATAAGTTAGCAATTAATTTATTTCCATATGTTCCATGACAATCAATTTTCTACATTATCGTTGCTAAAATCGGGACTCGATTTTACTATCAACATCGTAATCAACAGAATGAACTTTTCTTCAACCATTGAAATTATTAATACTTAGTTCCTTATTTAAACGTGTCAATTTAAATTCATGTGAAAAGAAACTATCTATATAATTAAAATGTCAAGATCTGATAGTTGGGGGTCTTTTTTTTATTATTATTTATTCAATTCCCTTGCTAGCAATATTAGACAGAGAATGAATTAAACCCACGAGAAGTATGAGAAGCTGCGATTTTAGCCCCTAGAAAAATTGATGGAATTAGTTAAACAACCATATGTATCATGTCATGTTCGATCTAAGTCAAGGAGAGTGAACTAAGCCACGAAGTATACGCTGAAATGTGCCACCATAAAACCACGACATTGAGTTTGTAAATGGGCATCGACTCTTCAGTAAAGAAGAACAAAAAGATGGCCTTTTTAAGTACGTAGAAAATTGTTGTCTGGCCAGTTACGTAAAAGGTTGAAAGGGAGGAGGAAATTAACAAAGAGAAGACCCTAAAAACCGTCTTCATTTCACATCTTCACCACTTTGCATCCTCTAGTTGATAATTCATGTTTGCTGTCGAGGATCAGATTTCTCGCCACCATGTCTTCGTCTGACCTGTGACTCCACATCATCGTCCTCGTCCCTAGGGGCATTGCCGTCTCCAACAGCTTCCCTTCTAGACAAGAGCTCTCTCACATTTTGGATATCTACGGAAATCCTAGTGACACCCCAATTTTCAGCATATATTTTTGTTGGATGGTTTTCTGCTGGAACTTGGGCTTCGGTGAACGTTACTGTAGATTGTGCAGGGATAATCATGTCCGTCCAGCAGGGGCACTTATCACTAGCTTTATGGGTACTGGCCACCATCGTTACTAACTTTAGATGCTTGAAATATAAGTATTTATCTATTCGTGACTGTTAGTCTTATCTAATTAATTATACTAAAAATAGATTTTTATTTTTATTTTTACATTCAACGTTTTTAATTTAATGAGAAGGAGTCTTTCTTTTTCCAAATAAAAGTTCAAAAGTTTTTTTCAAGTAGTAAAAGAGGTCTTAGAAGAATTAGTACGTTTAAAATTAATGAGATGAATCTTTCATCTACAAATAGAAATTTAAATATTTTTTTTAATTCAAAGAAGAAAAGCTTGAGAAATATTATTCATGTCTGAAACTTAAATTACAAATATTTTATTATGTGAATTTTAATTCTGTAAGTAGAACTAGGTGTTACGAAATCGCATGTCGATTCCACAAAAATAACGCTTGCAAACAATTCACCAGACATAATATAGTAATAAAAGAACAGAATCAGATGAACACGTTAGAAAATTTATTATTGAAGTCCACCCAAACTTGGGCTACGTTTCCGTGTATAGGCACTCTGCGAATCCACTAGATTTCGAAAAAAATTGGAATACAACGATAATCTTCTCTCAAGATTAGGGCACAAAGAGATTGAGAACCCTCATCAAGAAAAAACTCACTTTTTTCTTCTCTCTTTTTCTTGCCTCTCTATTTCCTTTTTTTGCGTCTTGATGGCTAGGGTTTTGCCATCGCTAATATAAAGATATCACTTTTAACCTAAAAGCAAATCTGATAGAAAAGACAAAAAAGCCCCTAAAAACAAATATTTGGCTTCATCTATAACAATCTCCCACTTGAAGACAAATATACCCAAGCACCAAGCAACTTTGCATCCATCTTCTTCAAAAAATAGTAGTTGAAAAAACGTGTACCTCTGCGATACTCTTCATCAATCAACATGGAGTAATACCAATGGTAGTAGTACAGAAAATATGCTTCTCTCTGTCTACTACCTTGGTCAACATGTCAGCTGGATTCTTTGAGCCATTAATCTTCTGTAGCTTTAACTCATTATCTTTCAATGCTGACTTGATAAAGTGATAACGCTTTTTGATATGTCTAGTCCTTGAGTGATAAGCTGCATTCTTTGCTATATGCATTGCACTTTGACTATCACTCCAAAGTGTACTGATTGGCTGTTTTCGATGTAGCTCCTCCATGTAATCTTGTAACCATATGATTTCCTTGGAGGCTTCTGTGATTGCCACATATTCTACCTCTGTCGTTGATAAAGCCACTACTTTTTGTAGTTGAGACACTCAACTTACTGCTGTACCTGCAACTGTAAAGACATATCCAGTGGTACTTTTACCACTATCTCGATCACTTGAATGATCTGCATCTACATAACCCTGCAACTCTAGAAATGTACCACCATAACAAAGTGAGTAATTGGAAGTACCTACTAGATATCTCAATATACATTTCACTGCATTCCAATGCTCTCTGCCTGGGTTCTGCATATATCGACTCACAACTCCCATTGCTTGTGCAATGTCTGGTCTCGTGTTCACCATGGCATACATCAAACTCCCCACTGCTGATGCATATGGAATTACCGCCATCTCATCTTTCAAAGCCTGAGCGCTTGGACACATATCCTTGGAAAGTTTGAAGTGACTCGCTAGAAGAGTCACAACCGGTTTTGCTTTGTCCATGTTAAATCTCTTTAACACCTTGTTCACATAGTCTTCCTGCGACAATCATAATTTCTTATTTTTCCTATCTCTGATAATTTTCATGCCAAAAATATTCTTGGCCTCTCCCAAGTCTTTCATAGCAAACTGTGATGATAACATCTTCTTCATTTCTACGATTCTCTTCATATTGGAACTAGCCACTAGCATGTCATCCACATATAAAGAGAGATACACAATGTCACCATCATCATACTTGTGAAAATAACACAATGATCAGATTCACAGTGTGCAAATCCTTTTTCTTACATGAAACCATCAAATTTTAGGTACCATTGCCGCGAAGCTTGTTTCAAGCCATACAAGCTTTTCTTCAAGCGACATACCATGTGCTATTTACCTTTGACTTCAAAACCCTTAGGTTGTACCATGTATAATTCTTCATTTAAGTCACTGTGTAAAAACGCTGTTTTTACATCTAACTGCTCAAGATAAAGATCCTCCACTGCAACTATACTTAGCAGAACTCTAATTGATGTCATTTTCACTACAAGTGAAAATATCTCGGAGTAGTCGATCCCTTCTTTTTGAGAAAAGCCCTTGACTACAAGTCTCGCCTTGTATCTAATGCTACCATCTGCTTCATTCTTAATCCCGTACACCCATTTGTTTAATAAAGCTTTTTCTCTGGGCAACTTAGTCAACTCCCAAGTTTTGTTCTGAAGTAACGAGCTCATCTCGTCTTTCATAGCACACTCCCACTACAAGTGAGACGTGTCTGCCTTTGCCTCATTGTAAGTCTCCGGTTCTCCTGAATTTGTATATAAGACATGGCTCAGAATAGTATTAGTTGATGGATCAAAAATTACCTTTGGCTTTCTCACACATGTAGACTTTCTCAAGACAAGTATTTCAGGGTTGTTAGCCTACTCCAAATCATTACGTTCCTCTTGAACTACCTCTTCACTGATAATAGGCTTATCTTGAACCTCTCTTTCAAGTGCACTTTGATCTACTTGAAACATCTTCACGGGCATTGTGTTTAATTCAACATACTTTGGTTCTATTACCTTCTCATGCTCTGTCTGACGATCTTTGTACATCTTTTCTTCATGGAATACCACATTGCGACTGCAGGTGACTTTGTTATTCTCATAATCCCAAAGCCTATAGCCATACTCGTCACCACCATATCCGATAAAGACGCACTTTTGGGACTTAGCATCAAGCTTTTTTCTATCCTCCCTGTCAATCAAAGCATATGCAATATAACCAAACACTTTTAGATGTGAGTAATTAATCTTTTTACCTGACCATCGCTCTTGTGGTATTTCTCCATCCAACGCACTAGATGGACTTCTGTTGATAAGATAAACAGCTGCATCAACTGTGGTTGCCCATAAGTGTAGCGGGAGACCCGCATGTAACCTCATGCATCTCACACGTTTTAGAATAGTCCTGTTCATTCTTTCAGCTACACTGTTCTCTTGAGAAGTTCTAGTCTAGGAACAGTCTTTAACCCGTGTATGCCCTCTTCACTCAAATAATTTGCAAATTCTTTACTTGTGTATTCACCACCATTATCAGACTTCAGAGCTTTAATCTGATAACCTGTTTCTTTTTCTACCATGGTCTTCCACATTCTGAACATCCCGAATACTTCTGATTTTTCTTTAAGAGCATAGACCCAAGTCTTCCTTGTTGCATCATCAATGAAGGTGACAAAATATCTCTTACTGCCATAAGAGAGTTCCTGAGCAAGTCCCCATAAATTTGTATGAACCAACTCTAGCTTTTGGCCTTTATTTTGTCGCTCATTCAATTGAAAACTAACAACCTTCTGTTTTCCATAAATGCAACTCTCACAAAAATCTAACTCAACTTTTTGCAAACTTGGGAGTAATTTTCTCGAGTGTAACTGCTTTACACCTTTTTTACCAAGATGTCCCAAACGATAATGCCAAAGAGTAGATAAATTACCTGTAGCCATTGTAGTTGCAACCATATCACTGATATTGTCTCCTTGGAGAAGGTAAACTGTACCCATACGCTTTCCCTTTGCTACTACTCTTACCTCTGAGGTTATCTTCCACTCTCCGCAGCCAAAGGTTATTACCAAATCTTCTTGGTCAAGTTTACTATTTGAAATCAGATTTTTCTTTAATTTCGGAATATGCCTAGTTTCACACAAAACTAGACGTTCTCCACCTGAGATGTTTACAGTCATGGTTCCTTTACCAACAATGGGACACATGTGGCCGTTTCCCACAACCACTTGTCCGAAATCTCCACAGACATAATCATCAAATATGTCTCTTTGCAAGGTGCAATGAAAAGAAACACCAGAATCAATAAACCATTTATCTGTCGTCAAGTCAAACCCTACAGACAAACACAAGTTATCTAGCAAAGATTCATCGCTAACCACATTAGCACCTTGATTCTCATCTTACTGCTTCTTTTTGTAGGCTTCATACTGAAACCTCCAGTGTCCAGTTTTATGACAAAACCAACACTCATCTTTTGCAACCTGTCTCTTACCCCTTGATTGTGATCTGCCACGCCCGCTGAAATTTCCTCTACTTTTACTTATTCCACGGTTCTCCATTGCGTGTGCTGTTGAAGATGTAAATGTAGAAAAATTATCTCCACTTAAGACTTTCCTTCGCATCTCTTCATCCATGATACTACCCACAGCATCATCAAGAGTTAAATCATCCTTCATGGTGCTCGAAATTCCCTGCACTGTGGTATTGTAGCTTTCTGGAAGAGAATATAAAAATAATAAAGCTTGAAGCTTCATATCTAAATTTATGCCTGTGGATTCTAATTGACCCGTGACCTATGTGAAACTATTAATATGCTCTGCCATAGAACCTCTATTAGATAACTTCATATTAACCAGTTTCTTCAGCAAAAATACTTGATTTAATGTGGCCGGCTTCTCATAAATATTCGTTAGAATATCCATGGCTTCTTTTGCAGTTTTTGCTTTCGTGATGTAGTACCCTGTCTTTTTCGTCAACCCTAGACGAATCGCACCTAATGCCTTTTGATCAAGAATTTTCCATCCAGCTTCTAATGTCGGATCCACTTCTACCATCTCGGGTTTCCAACCCTCAAGTGGTGCATAGAGATCTTTTTGATAAAGATAATCCTCTATTTGTAGTTTCCACCATCCGAAATCCTCCCCATGGAACTTCTCGATTCTGATTTTATCTTCTGCCAGCCTGTTTGCTTTCAATTGAACATCATCGAAAAACCCTCGATGTTCTCGATTAGCCAATCCAGGCTCTGATACCAGTTGTTACGAAATCGCACGTCGATTCCACAAAAATAACGCTTGCAAACAATTCACCATACAGAATATAGTAATAAAAGAACAGAATCAGATGAACACGCCAGAAAATTTGTTATCGAAGTTCACCCAAACCAGGGCTACGTCTCCGCGCAGAGGCACTCTGCGAATCCACTAGATTTCGAAAAAAGTTGGAATACAACGATGATCTTCTCTTAAGATTAGGGCACAAAGAGATTGAGAACCCTCATCAAGAAAAAACTCATTTTTTTCTTCTCTTTTTCTTGCCTCTCTATTTCCTTTTTTTGCATCTTGACGGCTAGGGTCTTGCCATTGCTAATATAAAGGTATCACTTTTAACCTAAAAGCAAATATGATAGAAAAGACAAAAGAGCCCCTAAAAACAAATATTTGGCTTCATCTATAACACTAGGAATAAAGGTTATATGATAGAAAAAATGATCTCAACACATATGTAAACCTATCATGTTTCATGATGTATGCTAAGGGAAGTTAATTAGGTTATGTGCAATAGTATCTATTATTTTCTATCATTGAATTTGAATATGTATGAGTGCGCAATAAATCACTACATACATAGCATATAACTTCTTGTTTTTTTTTTTTTTAAATCCATGTGTTTTAATTATGTGGATTGAGTTAAGTATGAAATAGGTATGAGTTGGACCAAGTATGGATTTCCGAATTTGTATTGCATATAAATGGATCGAAACTAGTTAAATCAGTCAATTTGAGTAATAATTACGTTCAAAAATGGTCATACTATGATTTTTAATAATCTAATTACCTAAATTAATAATAAAAAAGCTGACTCAATAACGAATATTTAATAAATTATTAAATAGTTTTTAATATATCAATATTTAAATTAATCAACTTTCAATAAATTTATTAATAAGTGATTTGTAGCTTCTCAGAACCTACTCAAGCATACCATTTTGCCATCGCGCTTTTATGACAAAAGATTATAAATAAATACAAACATTCAAGCACTACTAATGAAACATCAACAGTCCAATAGAGAATTTTTCCAACAAATCGAAATAAAAAATAACTTCTTAATATTCCGAGCATCATCTTAGGCGATCGGAAGTGTTTGTACAAGGAAAAGTACGTACAAGGAAAAGTACATCGGAAGTCATAATGCTAAGTAGGAAAAGTTCATAGCCACTTCTAGAGAATTGACAAAGCGGAGAATTTAATGCTAAGTAAGAACATGGAAAGCCAACATTGACCGAAATAGCTGAAACACCCAAGTTCATGTGAATGGAATTTCCGGAAAATAGACTGATGGTGTGGACAAGAGAAGGAAAATTACAGTTTTCCCATTTTATACACTTGAGAGATGTCTCAAATTTACATCAAGCCCACTAAAGTCCCCAAATATTTCATTTGGTTGAACCTGTATTGAGTGGAAATCAAGAGTGCTATCCATCCAAATGTAGAGGAGATAAAAGAGGATGGTAAGGGAAATATGGCCTGAGATAGAGTGTTTGACATTAGGATTTTGCAGCAATAGACTGAAAGCAGGCTCAATGCTAATGCAGATCCATGGATCAGTTCTTTCAGGCTTTAACTGGTTGAAGAAATGGAAATGACTTTGCTTTTGCTCAATTGGCTTATTCAAATGGTTAATGGTTGAGATGATCTTTTCTTTTCTTTTCTTTCTTTCCCCAACACGGTACAGTCATTAGATCTCAGAGTTCGTAAGATTCAAAGTATTGTTGTACAAGATTATTTTGCAAGCTGCCACCTCACAACACGATGAACAACCAGTGTAATATATGAGGCCCGGACGGACCACCATTCCTGAGCCATCGCTCCATCGAAAAAACACCTTATGACCACCTCTGCCTTCGTGGGATAGCTACTGATATCGCCTCCTCATCATGCCTCATTCCCATGAAATCACCGGCAACTCCTGCCATTATCTCCATTGTTAATATGTCTGGAGTTTTTGGCCTGATATACGACACCATACCCGCATCAAGAGTATGTCAAAGCCCCAATAGGAAAGTATGAGGTTTCTTGGACGCTTGGATATGCCGTTGTTTCCAAGTTCAAATTGGACTTTTATTAATGCGCAAGATATTTTGGTGAAGTAGGTTCCAACGTGGGTTCATGACATAGATTCTTCAAGAGGCGGTTTTTGCTTTTCAGAATTTCTGTAGCAGCATAAAAAAAGTCCATAAGCTGTTTGAATATCAAAGCTTCTTCTTCAAGGGTTTCACTCGGTGATTCGTGCAGTACATCCAATTTAGATTGCTTGTCTCAAGGAAGGTGTGAGCGTTTGGAAGCGGCCAGGTGATTATCTGTGATTTCCTGTATTGAGTAATAATTACACAGGATTAGACACCGTGAATTTGTGCGGCACTAGAACCATGAAATAGCTGAGCGGTTGAGTGATGGTAACTTTGTAATTCTCTAAGTGATTATTAGATCTTTTGCAGCTGGCTCTTCCTGTAGATTATACTAACACTCGATCGAGCTGAAGCAAAGGAAGAAACCACAACACTACGATTTATCATTTCTAGTTACAAGGACAAGTCTTTAAATGCAAATAAATATCTCCCCAATCAAATCATGTGTAGCATTAGCACATATATTGTGTCAAAGTACATTTTCAAAGACTAAACATAACCTGATAACATTTTCACAGACTAAACATAACCTGATACTAGAGTAGATCATGTACCTACTTCTATAAAAATTGTCATATATCCAAAAAAAAAAAAAAAAAAAAAAGATAAAAAAACCGATTCTTTGTCCCATGTACATACAAAGAACAAAGGAATGAGAAAAGGATGATAAAACTTCTTTTAGATGGCCTCCGGAATACTTTGCAAAGCCGGTCTCCATGAATGATGACCGCCATGCTTCGCGAAACCCAATCCATGACAATTGAAAGTGTTCTTGTTAATCAGAAGAGGCAGGACTTCCTCTAGAGACAGTCCTTGAGCTTCCATTTTCTGCACCAACTTCTCTAGCTCCTCCTTACTGATCTTGATCTTAATCTCTCTCCTGCGTGAAGAAGAAGAAGAAGAAACTCTCTGTCCATCAGCACCATCGAGAAGCCTCTGGCCTTCTGCTCCATCTTTAAGCAGCGAGTTCCAATCATCACCAGCCCAGATCCTGGATGATGATGATGAAGACTCAGCTCTGCAACAGTTTCCCATTCTTGAAATACAAGCAAAATGTCAGCTTGTGGTGAGAGAAGATTGAAGCAATGTTGAATAAGTTATCGTGCTCTATTTGGGTGAATGTGTGCATTTATGGATAAATATGTGTGTGTGGGTGGCGAAGGAGAAGAAGAGAAAGGTCCAGATTCGTGACTTGGTTATGTAGAGAGGATAAAGATGAAGAAAGAGTAAGCAAATAACAGAGAGAGAGAGAGAGAGAGAGAGAGAGGTGACACGTAAGACGATGGGGACCCACCGGGGATGACTTTTTTGACTGACTAATCATATATCTTCTCATGCACAAACACGACAACGTCAACGGCGCAGCTACTAAATAATATAAGGAAAATTTTAAATAAGGGCATAAAATAGCTATATCAATCTCTTTGGCCTAAAATGGTTATGATTGTTTCAAATAAGGACTTAGTCTTGCTAGCTTGCCCGTTGGCAAAAAATTCTAGCGATCAAAGATTTTTTTTTTTTTTTCCAAACACAATTTAAATTTAAAGTTAATTATATTAAAAGTTTATATATATATATATTAAAAGAGGGGGAACACACAGCCGTCCCATTGGTGGTGGGGTGGCAGCAACGGTCAACAGGGTCATTGATGCCTAAACAAGGGCCAACGACCCCACCGACTAGAGATAAGGGCTTGCACGTGAGAGAGTAGCAACAATTCCCTAGATTTGGGTGAGGGGTGCACTCGAGGACCTTGGGTGAGGGTCACCAAGCTAATGTGAGGGCCAGCGATCCACACCTCCAGTTAATGGGGTCGCTGGCCCTCACCCAAGCATTAGCGACCCCACCGGTTATTGCCACCTCCCCACCGACGATGGGGCGGCAACTATAGGTGAGACCACAAGAGAGAGGGAGCCCTCCCTTTTGTGTTTTCCCCTTCTTTCTTTAAATTTTTAATTTATTTAAAAGTTTTAGTTTTATTTAGTTTTTTTACAAAAAAAATAAAGAAAAAGAAAAATTTTAAAAAGACGAAATTACCTTTAACAACTTGTGAGTTCAAGCCTCTATTTGATACAGATATAGTCATTTTATACCCTTATTTGAAACAATATCTACTTCGAGCCCTTATTTGAGAAAATGATTGTACTTCATACCCTTATTTGGAATTTTTCCAATAATATATTTGCAAAACTGTTTCCTAGATGGCTAGACAAGTTTTGATTTTGTATCAACCTTCAACCTAGAGTATGACCCTATTTAGGAAATGATGCCAAAATTCAAAGAAAATCAAGTGGTGTAATGTTGGGAAAGAGATGAATCTAGAAGTTGACTTGAGATCAAATAAGGAAGTTGCACCTAACCTTGTGATTATTGGACATAATATAGGCAATAGTGCATTTGACTCTCGGACATAGTCTACACTTCTTATACTGCGTTTTGCTTCAATTTACCCCGTTAAATAAATTGTACATTAAATTATCATGCATCCAATGATTATTGATAATCTAATATTACTAAATCACATATGAAACTCTAGTTCTCAAATTTAGAAAATTCATATTCTCAAAATTCCTTGATCGCTCTCTCACAATCTAACCAGCCTGGAGTCACCAACACTCTCTACCCCCTACCATTAGCCTTAATGTTAGCACTTGTCTGCTTGTAGTCGCAATTATCATCAGCTTTTTTGCAGTTTCATCTGGCCTCGCTTTGAGACTCCATAGATGCGTCTCTCCTTTGACTTTGCTCCCTAGATCTCTCTTCATAGTTGTCGTCCGCACCTTAGCCTTGTTGCCTTGCATGATTTTAAGCTCGACCTCAATCGTGGAGAGAGAGAGAGAGCGGTCCATAGAATTAACCTCTAACTCGATTCGCAAATGAAAAGGGTCTATCGGTGTATTTGGTTCAGTTTTGGGAATGGGCCTTGAGGAAATACAAATATCTTTGGCCTAAAAGGCTTTGGAAAAATGTAAATTGCGTTTCGTAAAGAATTCTTTACAAAGCTATTTTAGCATAAATGGTGTTCAGCAAATCTTTTTTATAAAAGGGTTTTGGATTTTATTTTTATTTTTTATTAAAAATATTAAACTCTTTATCGACTCTAGTGGGGGTAAGGGTAATTTTGGAATAATGAGAAGTAAAACCGAAAAACTAAACAAATTGTGAGAGTAGTTTTGAAAATTAAAAATAAAAAATAAAAAAGTAGTTTCAACATTTGGTCAAATGCTGAAAACTCAAATTGGTCATTATTGGCATTGGGCTTTCAACTTTGCCAAGGCCAACATTTGACTGAAAGCCCCTTAGATAGGCTTGCCAAACACCCCAGCATTTCCCCTAATGGCTTTGGAGCTCTTGAGAAAGCCGAACCTAACTATTTTTGTAAATGATGGAAATTTTGTTCGTTCATTCATTTTTGTAGGTGAATAGACACTAATCATTTGTTATCTGTATTTCTTTCTTTATGATATCAATATATCATCTGTTACATATTGAGTATACAAAGAATATGGAAGCAAGCCGCTAGAGGAGGCTCGTTCCAAGTGCTCAAGCCAAGCCAAAATAGCATTGTTTGATACGTCTTCTGCCGAACCAAGCTATCCCAGCCGAATTGGGGGTGTGAAATGCCAAGGAAAATGGCATCTTTTTATTTATTTATTATTTTTTTGGGAGCTTTGACACAACGTGAATGTGAACTTGAATTTGTGAAGGAATCTTTACCACAAACTTGAATTTTCTCTTCCTTTTTCACCTATATGGGTGACTTTCTTTGCAAAGTGAATTTTGCGTTTTGACATTTTGAATACCTGATTAATTTCACAAGCAGAATAGAGTGCTCTATTAATATCTCATCGAGTCTGTCGATCCCTCCTTGTTGAACATAATCAATTAATACCCTTTTTTTCGTTTTTTTATTTATTTTTCAAGGCCAGGCTGTTCTTTATTGGTGAATGACGTTCAAATCGAGTTGCATTCATAAGCTAGCAATTAATTTATGTCCATATGCTCCATGACCATCAATTTTCTACCTTATTGTTGCTAAAATTGGGACTCGATTCTGCTATCACCATCATAATCAGCAGAATAAAATTTTCTTCAATCATTGAAATTGTTAATACTTAATTCCTTATTTAAAGGTGTCGATTTAAATTCATGCGAAAAGAAGTTATCTATATAATTAAAATGTCAAGATCCGATGTCGGGGGTCTTTTTATTATTATTATTTATTCAATTCCCTTGCTAGCGACATAAGATAGAGAATGAATTAAGCCCACGGGAAGGATGAGAATGCTGTGATTCAAGCCCCTAGAAAAATTGATGGAGTTAGTTAAACAACCATATGTATTATGTCACGTTCGATCTAAGTCAAGTTGAGTGAATTAAGCCATGAAGCTTAAGTTGATGTGTACCACCATAAAACCCCAACAGTGAATTTGTAAATGGGAATCGACTCTTCAGTGAAAAAGATCAAAAAGATGGCCATGCATTTTCAACCTTTTAAGTCCGTAGAAAATTGTGGTCTGACCAGTACAGAAATGGTTGAAAGGGAGGAGGAAATTAACAAACAGAAGATACTAAAAACCATCTTCATTTCACATCTTCACCACTTTGCATCTGCTAGTTTTGGTAATACATGCTTGTTGTTGAGGATCAGATTTCAGGACTTAGAAAGACCAAACGATACTTATCTGAAAGACAATAGTTTTTCAATTTCGCACACGTCTTAACGCCCCCATTCACAAACAAACCCTAATTCTTCTGGCCACCACGTCTGCATCTTAGCCGCGACTCCACGTCGTCCTTGTCCCTGGTGGCATTGCCATCTCCAGCAGCTTCCCTTCTAGACAAGAGCTCCCTCATGTTTCGGATATCTGCTGAAATACCTAGTTTTTTCCCAATTTTGCCTTAAGATTTTGGTGATTTAGGAGGGAGGGAGGGAGGATTGAACTTTGCCCTAATTCTCAATCTCAGATCATTTTCATTAAATCTGACCTCCCCACAAGAACTCATTTAATAAACCATTCACGCTAAATCTCCACGTCGGACAAATTGCTTGCCACGTTTGTGACTTCCACACAAGAACGTCGTTTAAAAAACCATTTATTCTAAATCTTGATGTCAGACAAGCCGCTTGCAACGTCTGTTTCCATGTCAGCAATTTAGAGATATTTGATGGAAACTAAGAAAGAGTAAATTTGTCGCGAGTGTCTTAAGTTAGAATTTTTTATGATAAGAAAATTAGATTAGGGTAAATGAGTCACATATATCAATTTGAGATATTTTGTGATATTATCCCTTAATTTTTTTAATTTTCCAATCCTTTCTTATATGGTGCACAATTGTTGCACCAACATTTGTCAAGTGTAACCCCAAAACATTAAAAGCCAAGTCAGCATTTTCCTTCATCAAATTGAACAGAGGAACAAATTTACTTTATTGCACAAATTGAATAAGTTTTAGGATTTGATTGTGTAAATTAAAAGTTTAGGACGCAACTACATATACGTGATGAGAATTTCAATGTTTCAAAGGAGGAGGAAAAAGAAGATTAATACAATAGCTACTATATATTTATCACACATCAAACACACATCTTTGTCATATTCTTAGTTTGTTTTAATTATGTTATCAATGTTTCTGGAGGAAGGCTGGAGGAAGGCTGGTGCCATAAAACTTTCTTAATCTTTTAGTTCTATTATGTTTAATTTTCTATTTGTTTGCTTGGATAGCTTGACAAACAGATTGCACGCATGTAGGTTCTGTGGAATTCCTCTCGTCTAGATTCCCGTTATTTTCGGTCCATGATGGTTCATCCTCTGCCCTTGTGAATGATCCTGAGTGGAGAGCAGCATTGGTCCTTGTACCAACGAGTTGTTTGTATCAAGATCTTAACTCTTGAAAGGGACTGTACAAGTGCGAAACCCTAATGCTCAAAGGCTCGTTTTTCCACCTAATTTCTAGCCCAGGATGGTAGAGGAAAGTGAGATTCTATATTTCTTGCTTCTCCCTTTTGTTTGGGTTGACGAACATGTGTTATAATTCAAAGTTGATGCAAGAAAACACAAATCACCAACCATTATCTTTTGTTATTGGAACTTTACTGTCCAGTACTTTTTAACTTTGGTTAAGTGATAGGACTCATCGGTTTTCGGTCTGGTCCGATTCTGAGGTGGAACTGGGAATTGGACTGGAAGAACCGGTTCCTAGATTCCAGGACCAGGAACCAAACTGACTATTCCTGGAATTGAGTACTGGACCGACCGACTGGTCTGGTGGAACCGATAAATTTGATGTTTTGGGGCAAAAATAAAATGAAAAATGGGAGAAATTGGGAGGAATTAACTAGTCCGGCCTGATTAGTCTAATTAGTCCCATTCCCACCTTGGAATCAGGAACTGAACCAACTGGCCACCGATTCCAAAAGTGGGAACTGGGAACTGGACCGCCCTCTTTGGGAACCGCCCAAAACTAGCTAGTCCAATCCGATCCGAGCGGTTCCTGGTTCGAGCAGTTCCCATTGCAACCCCTATTAAGTGATAAGGGCTCCCTCTGTTTACTATGTTTATAGTTAGCTGACTGAATTCTCTTGTTTATTAATCAGTCATCATATCAAAACTTGACATTTTCAGATTGTGTATGTGAATAGCTCTATCTTGCTCTGTTGGCCGGGTTGAGCAAGCATGGGGCGGCTAATTTCATGGTCCGCTCTATACAATAGATAGACGGGAAGTTACCCAAAGACTAATTCAATCGAGAATCAAAAGACTGCAATGTTTAAATTTTTGGGGCAATGTCATTTTCGCCGAGGGAATTAGGATATCCAACAGTTGAGAATATTTATGAAACTTAGTTTTCGTGACTTAGAGATATCAATGTTTGACACTATGGTTTGCAAATGGACGGGAAGTCCTATCAATTCACCGCATTAGGTATTGACCAGAATAATCTACACACGTCCCATCCACTCATTTTATGGTATCGTAACATCGAATGGGGAACAGAACTTGGGGTATAGGAAAGCAAACATCAAACTTTTTACGATTTTTCTTGAATGTGAATGATCAAACTCGATGCAAAGACATATTATTCACTAAGGCAAGGAAAGCAGGATATTCCCACAAAATCACTAGGGATTCTTCTTATTGATGAGAATTTTGGAGATAATGACAAATCTATTTTCACTTTTTGCAGATAACCATCGAACCGTCAGAGATTGTATTTCATCAACAAGGAGTTGAGTGTGGAGTTCAAACTCACCATGTCCGATCACATTTTAAAAAAGTCTCTTCAATCGCACGTACAATGATACATGATAATACAGTACAGAGGGCCATGTGATTTGCATGTGATATGAACATGAATAATGCTAATGATATTTTTGTTTAGCAATTGGACCAACCTCTAATTTTCTTATGCAATAAAGAATTAAATATGGTAGCCGAAATTTAGTTGTCAACAACATTAAGTTGAAGTTCAAGGACCACATTGTAAATTGAGTCAAAATTCAAAGGCTATTTATGTCATTTTCCAAAATATTTTCCAAGCGCATTTAAAATAAACTTTTGTTTAGGGAAAAGCTATATTTAAAAACGTCTCTGATCATTTATCTTGGCATATTATTTAATAATTCAAGTGGGCTTGTAAAATTCTGTTTTACTAACCACTTAGCTACTTTATACGGATGCACGTCAAGTCGAAGTCCCTTCCTTCTTCAATTGAGCTTTCCAAATGATTCTTTCATCTACAAATAAAAATTTAAAATTCTTATAATTCAAAGAAAAAAGTTTGAGAAATATCGTTAAAGTCTCCAATTTAAATTACAGATATCTTATTATATATTGAATTTGAATACTATAAACTGAACTAGGAATAAAAGTTATATAGTGGAAAAAATTATCTCAACATATATGTGGGTCATGTTTCACAATATATGCTAAGGGAAGTTAATTAGGCAACACGCAATAATACCTATCATTATCTTCATTCGATTTGAAGATGTACAAGTGCACAATAAATCACTATGTGCATAGCATAAAAGTTCTTTTTTTTTTTTTTTTAATATCTATGTGTTTTAGTAACGTGGGTTGAGTCGGGTATACCTAGGATAAGGTTGGAATCAAGTATGGGCTCTCAATTTGTATTATATATAATTGATCGAAACAAATTAATTTGATTGATTTGAGTCGGAACTAATAATTAATTTTCAGATATGGCCATACTGTGATTTTTAATAATCTAATTATGTAAATTAATAATAAAAAGCTGACTTAAATGACGAATATTTAATAAATTATTAAATGGTTTTTAACAAATTAATATTTATATTAATCAAATTTCTATAAATATATTAATAAATGATTTGAAGCTTCTCAAAACCTACTCAAGCACACTATTTTGCCGTCGTGCTTTTATGATACGAGATTATAAATAAATAAATACAAAAAACAAAGCACGACTAGTGAAACATTGATAATCAAGTAGGAGAATTTTTCCAACGAACCGAAATACGAAATAATTTCTTTATATTCTGAGCAGCGTCTTAGGTGATCGGAAGTATTTTCACAAGGAAAAGTTCATCGGAAGTCGTAATCATTGGTACGAAATCAAATAAATTGCAGGACTCAGAAAAAGTAGGAAAAGTTTATGCCCACTTCTAGAAAACCGACGTAGCGGAGAATTTAATGCTAAGTAAGAACATAGAAAGCCGAAATTGACTAAAACAGCCGTAACTCCCAAGTAGGAGTGAGCAGCGGTCTAGGGTCGACCCTGGACCGACCCTGGACCGGCCCAACCCTGTCGGTCCTGGTCCGGTTCCCAAGGGGACTGGGTCGGTCCTTGGTCCCGAAATTCCAGGACCAACACTGTGCGGGTTGGTCCTCGGTCCTAAGAGTTTTGGGTCGGTCCAACCCTAGACCAACCCTGTATATTATATTATATTATATTATAGTATATTATTTATAATTCATTTATATATTCAAACCTATTTAAAATATCTGTTATATTATATTATATTGAGATGTTCTATCAATAGCACTAATAGTAATTTCAATTTAAAACTTTTGTTGAGTATTAATTATGTGTCGTTTGTTTTGTTTTCAAGTGTTTAGAAGTTCAAGTGAATTAACAAGATATGAAGTTATATATTCATGGTTTATATTAAGTATTTTGAACTTTTTATGGTTTAATTGTATTTCACTAATGAATTTCAGCTGCACTTTGCTTTTTAATTTGTGTTAAATGGTAGAAGTTTTTGAAGAGTAGAGAAGTACTGCAGTTGCTACGGTGATTTGCTAGTCAAGTGGTGTGAAGCTCATTTTTTGGTTGAGTGGACTTTACATGATCAAATGCAAGAAAACGCTTTTGCATATGGTGAATATTAAAGATAGATGATCACAAGAACTTTCCATCTTGTCCCATATCTCGATGAGCGGTTAGCAAGTACGAAATTTATATTATTATATCAACTTAAATTTGCTAAATATGTATTGGTATTTATAGTTTAGTTGTACAATGCTGCATTGTCAATGGATGTGTAATTTAAATATGTAGATTTGCTTTTTTAGGGAGTATAAAAAATAAGACAAAAAAAATTATTGATCGGTCCCGGGTTGACCCTGGAACCGGACCGAACCCATTGGGTCGGTCCGGTCCTTGGTCCCAAGTTCAATAGGGTCGGTCCTCGGTCCTAAAAATTGAGGACCGACACTGTACGGGTTGGTCCTAGGGTTAGGGGGTGGCCCGGACCAGCCCGGACCAACCCGGACCATGCTCACCCCTACTCCCAAGTTCGTGGGAATGGAATTTCCGGAAAATAGACTGATGGTGTGGACAAGAGAAGGAAAATTACAGTTTTCCCATTTTATACAATAGAGAGATGATTCAAATTTACATCAAGCCCCCTAAATATTGTTATAGATAAAGCCAAATATTTGTTTTTAGGGGCTTTTTTTGTCTTTCTATTAGATTTCCTTTTAGGTTAAAAGTGGTACCTATATATTAGCGATGGCAAAACCCTAGCCGTCAAGACGCTGAAAAAGGAAATAGAGAGGCAAGAAAAAGAGAGAAGAAAAAAAGTGAGTTTTTCTTGATGAGAGTTCTCAATCTCTTTGTACCCCGATCTTGAGAGAAGATCGTCGTTGTATTCCAACTTTTTTTCGAAGTCTAGTGGATTCGCAGAGTGCCTCTGCGCGGAGACGTAGCCCGGGTTTGGGTGAACTTCGATAACAAATTTTCTGGCGTGTTCATCCGATTCTCGCTCTTTTATTACTATATTCCATCCGGAGAATTGTTTGCGAGTGTTATTTTTCTGGAATCGACGTGCGATTTCGTAACAACCGGTATCGAGCTTGGGTTGGCTAATCGAGAACATCGAGGGTTTTCGGTGACGTTCGATTGAAAGCAAACGGGATGGCGAAGATAAAATCGAATCGATAAGTTCAATGGAGAGGATTTCGGATGGTGGAAACTACAAATAGAGGATTATCTTTATCAAAAAGATCTCTATGCACCACTTGAGGGTTGGAAACCCGAGATGGCGGAAGTGGATCCGACGGCGAAGCCGGATGGAAAATTCTTGATCGAAAGGCGTTAGGTGCGATTCGTCTAGGGTTGACGAAAAGACAGGGTACCACATCGCGAAAGCAAAAACTGCAAAAGAAGCCATGGATATTCTAACAAATATTTTTGAGAAGCCATCCACATCAAATCGGTATTTTTGCTGAAAAACTGGTTAATATGAAGTTATCGATAGAGGTTACGTGGCGAGCATATTAATAGTTTCACGCAGTCACGGGTCAATTGGAATCCGCAGGCATAAATTTAGATATGAAGCTTCAAGCTTTATTATTTTTATGTTCTCTTCCGAAAGCTACAATACCGCAGTGCGGGAATTTCGAGCACCATGAAGGATGATTTAACTCTTGATGATGCTTTGTGAGTAGTATCATGGATGAAGAGATGCGAAGGAAAGTCTCGGTGGAGATAATCTTTTTGCATCTACATCTTCAACGGCACTTGCAAAGTGGAGAACCGTGGAAGAAGTAAAAGTAGAGGAAATTTCAGCGGTCGTGGCGGATCACAATCAAGGGGTAAGAGACGGGTTGCAAAAGATGAGTGTTGGTTTTGTCACAAAACCGGACACCGGAGGTTTCAATGTGAAGCCTACAAAAAGAAGCAGCAAGATGAGAATCAAGGTGCTAATGTAGTTAGTAATAAATCTTTGCTAGATAACTTGTGTTTGTCTACAGGGTTTGATTTGACAACAGATAAATGGTTTATTGATTCTGGCGCTTCTTTTCATTGCACCTCGCAAAGAGACATATTTGATGATTATGCTAGTGGAGATTTTGGACAAGTGGTTGTGGGAAACGGCCACATGTGTCCAATTGTTGGGAAAGGAACCGTGACTGTGAACATCTCGGGTGGAGGACATCTAGTTTTGCGTGAAACTAGGCATATTCCAGAATTAAAGAAAAATCTGATTTCAACCAAGAAACTTGACCAAGAAGGTTTGGTAATAACCTTTGGCTGTGGAGAGTGGAAGATAACCTCGGGGATAAGAGTAGTAGCAAAGGGAAAGCGTACGGGTACACTTTACCTTCTCCAAGGAGACAATATCGGTGATATAGTTGCAACTACAATGGCTACGGTAATTTATCTACTCTTTGGCATTATCGTTTGGGACATCTTGGTGAAAAAGGTGTAAAGCAATTACACTCGAGGAAATTACTTCCGGGTTTACAAAAGTTGAGTTAGATTTTTGTGAGAATTGCATTTATGGAAAACGTAGAGGCTGTTAGTTTTCAATTGAATGGGCAACAAAATAAAGGCCGAAGCTAGAGTTGGTTCATACCGATGTATGGGGACTCGCTCAGAACTCTCTTATGGTGGTAAGAGATATTTTGTCACCTTCATTGATGATGCAACAAGAAAGACTTGGGTCTATGCTCTTAAAGAAAAATCAGAAGTATTCGGGATGTTCGGGATGTGGAAGACTATGGTAGAAAAAGAAACGGGTTATCGATTAAAGCTTTGAAATCGATAATGGTGGTGAATACACAAGTAAAGAATTTGCAAATTATCTCGAGTCGAGAAGGCATACACGGGCTAAAGACTGTTCCTAGAACTCCTCAAGAGAACGGTGTAGCTGAAAGAATGAACAGGACTATTCTAGAACGTGCGAGATGCATGAGACTACACGCGGGTCTCCCGCTACACTTATGGGCTGCCACGGTTGATGCAGCTGTTTATCTTATCAACGAAGTCCATCTAGTGCGTTGGATGGAGAAATACCACGGAGCGGTGGTCGGGTAAGAAGATTAATTATTCACATTTAAAGGTGTTTGGTTGTATTGCATATGCTTTGATTGACGGGGAGGATAGGAAAAAGCTTGATGCTAAGTCCCGAGTGCGTCTTTATCGGATACGGTGGCGACGAGTATGGTTATAGACTTTGGGATTATGAGAATAATAAAGTTATCCGCAATCGCAATGTGGTATTCCATGAAGAAAAGATGTACAAGGATCGTCGAGACGAGAGACGAGCATGAGAAGGTAGTACAATCGAATATGTTGAATTAGACACAATGCCCGTGAAGATGTTTCCGGTAGATCAAAGTTCACCCGAAAGAGAGGTTCAAGATGAGCCTATTATCGGTGAAGAGGTAGTTCAAGAAGAACGCAGTGATTCGGAACAAACGAATGACCTTGAAGTACTGTCTTGAGAAGGTCTACACGTGTGATAAAGCCAAAGGTAATTTTTGATCCATCGGCTAATACTTGTTCTAAGTCATGTCTTATATACGATTCGGGAGAACCGGAAACTTACAATGAGGCAAAGGCGGAGACACGTCTCACTTGCGGTGGGAGTGTGCTATGAAAGACGAGATGAGCTCGTTGCTTGAACAAAACTTGGGAGTTGACCAAGTTGCCCACAGTAAAAAAGCTTTATTAAACAAATGGGTGTACGGGATTAAGAATGAAGCAGATGGTAGTATTAGATACAAGGCGAGACTTGTAGTTAAGGGCTTTTCTCAAAAAGAAGGGATCGACTACTCGAGATATTTTCACCTGTAGTGAAAATGACATCAATTAGAGTTCTGCTAAGTATAGTTGCAGTGGAGGATCTTTATCTTGAGCAGTTAGACGTAAAAACAGCGTTTTTACATGGTGACTTAGATGAAGAATTATACATGGCACAACCTAAGGGTTTTGAAGTCAAAGGTAAGGAGCACATGGTATGGTATGTCGCTTGAAGAAAAGCTTGTATGGCTTGAAACAAGCTCCGCGACAATGGTACTTAAAATTTGATGGTTTCATGCAAGAAAAAGGATTTACACACTGTGAGTCTGATCATTGTGTTTATTTTCGCAAATATGATGATGGTGACATTGTGTATTTATCTTTATATGTGGATGACATGCTTTGGTGGCTAGTTCCAATATGAAGAGAATCGTAGAAGTGAAAAAGATGTTATCATCACGGTTTGCTATGAAAGACTTGGGAGAGGCCAAGAATATTTTAGGCATGAAAATCATTAGAGACAGGAAAAATAAGAAATTATGGTTGTCGCAGAAGACTATGTGAACAAGTCATTAAAGAGATTTAACATGGACAAGGCAAAACCGGTTGCAACTCCTTTAGCGAATCACTTCAAACTTTCCAAGGATATGTGTCCAAGCACTCGGGCTTTGAAAGATGAGATGGCGGTAGTTCCATATGCATCGGCGGTGGGGAGTTTGATGTATGCCATGGTGAGCACGAGACCGGACATTGCACAAGCAAAGGGAGTTGTGAGTCGATATATGCGAGAACCCGGGTAGAGAGCATTGGAATGCGATTAAATGGATATTGAGATATCTAGCGTGTACTTCCAATTACTCATTTTGTTATAGTGGTACATCTCTAAAGTTGCGGGGTTATGTAGATGCGGATCATTCGGGTGATCGAGATAGTGGTAAGAGTACCACTTTGGATATGTCTTTACGATTGCGGAGTACAGCGGTGAGTTGGGTATCTCAACTACAAAAAGTAGTTGCTTTATCTACAACGAGGCAGAATATGTAGCGATTACGAAGCCTCCAAGGAAATCATGTGGTTACAAGATTATATGGAGGAGTTACATCGAAAAACAGCCGGTCGATACACTTTGTGGAGTGATAGTCAAAGTGCGGTGCACTTAGCAAAGAATGCAGCTTATCACTCAAGGACTAGACATATCAAGAAGCGTTATCACTTTATCGAGTCAGCATTGAAAGATAATGAATTAAAGCTACAAAAGATTGATGGCTCGAAGAATCCAGCTGACATGATGACCAAGGTAGTAGACAGAGAGAAGCATATTTTCTGTACTACTACCATTGGTATTACTCCATGTTGATTGATGAGGAGTATCGCAGAGGCACAAGTTTCACAACTACTATTTTTTGAAGAAGATGGATGCAAAGTTGCTTGGTGCTTGGGTATATTTGTCTTCAAGTGGGAGATTGTTATAGATAAAGCCAAATATTTGTTTTTAGGGGCTTTTTTTGTCTTTCTATTAGATTTCCTTTTAGGTTAAAAGTGGTACCTATATATTAGCGATGGCAAAACCCTAGCCGTCAAGACGCTGAAAAAGGAAATAGAGAGGCAAGAAAAAGAGAGAAGAAAAAAGTGAGTTTTTCTTGATGAGAGTTCTCAATCTCTTTGTACCCGATCTTGAGAGAAGATCGTCGTTGTATTCCAACTTTTTCGAAGTCTAGTGGATTCGCAGAGTGCCTCTGCGCGGAGACGTAGCCCAGGTTTGGGTGAACTTCGATAACAAATTTTCTGGCGTGTTCATCTGATTCTGCTCTTTTATTACTATATTATGTCTGGAGAATTGTTTGCGTGTGTTATTTTTCTGGAATCGACGTGCGATTTCGTAACAAATATCTCATTTGATTGAACCATTATTGAATCGAAATCAGGAGTGCTATCCATCCACATGTAGAGGAGATAACAGAGGATGGTAAGGAGCATTAGGGTTTTGCACCGATAGATTGAAAGCGGGCTTATTGCCAGTGCAGATCCATGAATCAGTTCTTTCAGTCTTTAACTGGTTGAAGGGATGGAAATGACTTTGCTTTTGCTTCATTGGCTTATTCAAATGGTTAACGGTTGAGATGATCTTTCTCTTTTCTTTCTTTCCCCAACACGATACAGTCATTAGATCTCAGAATTCGTAAGATTCAAAGTATTGTCGTACAAGATTGTCTTTGCAAGCTGCCACCCTATAACATGATGAACAACCAGAGCAATATACGTGGCGCGGACGGACCATTATTCCCCAGCCATCGCTCCATCAGAAAACACCTAAGGACCACATCCACATTCGCAGGATAGCTACTGATATTGCCTCCTCTACTTCCACCTTCCATCATATGCCTCATTCTCATGAAATCACCTGCAAATCCTGCCATCGTCTCTGCGGCGAGTTTTTAGCCCGGTATACGACGCCGGACCCACATTAAAATATGTCAAAGCCCCAATCGGAAAGTATGAGGTTTCTTGGACGCTTCTATATGCCGTTGTTTCCAAGTTCAAATTGGACTTTTATTTAGGTGGAAGATATTTTGGTGAAGTAGGTTCCACGTGGGTTCATGACATATAAATTCTTCAAGAGGCGGTTTTTGCTTTTCAGTTGTTCTGTAGCAGTACCAAAGAAGTCCATACGCTGTTTGAATATCAAAGCTTCTTCTTCAAGGATTTCACTCGGTAATTTGTGCAGTACATCCAATTTGGATTGCTTGTCTCAAGGAAGGCGTGAGCGTCTGGAAGCGGTGAGGTAATCATCAGCGATTTACTTTATTGAGTAATGACATGAGACTAAATGCCATGGGTGGTCTATGCGTAATAGAACCGTCAAATACTTTAGTTGAGCGATGGTGACTCTATAATTCTCCGAGTGATTATTAGATTATGTACTGACACTCGATCTAACCGAAGTGAAGGAAGAAACCACAACACTACAATTTATCCTTTCTAGTTAAAATGATAAGTCTATAAATGCAAATAAATATCTCCCCAATCAAATCATGTGTAGCATTAGCACATATATTGTGTGAAAGTACATTTTCACAAACCAAACATAACCTAATACTAGAGGAGATTATGTAACTACTTCTAAGAAAATTGTCATATATCGAGAAAAAAGAAAAAATAAATAAAGAACCAAAACCTATGCCTTGCCCCATGTACGTACAAAGAACAAAAGAAGAGAAAAGGACCAGAAAACTTCTTCTAGATGGCCTCTGGAATACTTTGCAAAGCCGGTCTCCATGAACGATGACAGCCGTGCTTCGACAAACCCGACCCACGTGGATTGAAAGTGCTCTCGTTAATCAGAAGAGGCAGGACTTGCTCTAGAGACCGTCCTTGAGCCTCGATTTTCTGCACCAACTTCTCTAGCTCCTCCTTGCTGATCTTGATCTTGATCTCTCTCCTGCGTGAAGAAGAAGGAGAAACTCTCTTTCCATCAGCATCATCAAGAAGCCTCTTCTTGCCTTCTCCTCCGTCACGACGCAGAGAGTTCCAGTCATCGCCAGCCCAGAACGTGGATGATGAAGATTCAGCTCTGCAACAGTTTCCCATTCTTGGAATGCCAGCAGAATGTCAGCTTCTGGTGAGAGAAGATTGAAGCGATGTTGAACAAGTTATTGTGCTCTGTTTTGGTGAGTGTGCGCGTTTGTGGATATATATGCGTGTTTGGGTGACGAGGAGAGGAAGAGAAAGGTCAATGTTCATGACTTGGTTAAAGAGAGGATAAAGATGGAGAAAGAGTAAGCAAAGAACACAGGGATAGAGAGAGAGAGAGGTGACGCGTAGGACGATGGGGACCAAAATGAAATGACAAGGTGACAACGTCGACGGCTCAGCTCCTAAAGAAGCTTGGAGCTCAAGCCCCCTTGTCTATCTTCAAAATATTATATAATAATGAAAATCAAGTGATGTTTTACTGGGGGAGGAGAAGGAGCTCGAATCTTAAACGTTGATTTGAGATCAGATAAGGAAGTTGCACAAAAGTTTGTGATTAGCAGATACAATCTAGGCAATAGCGCGTTTGATTCTTGAGCATAGTCTACACTTAGGCTGCATTTAGCGTCAATTTACCCTGTTAAATAAATTGTACATTAAGTTATCATGCATCCAGTGATTATAAATAATCTAATCTTACTGAAACTCCATATGAAACTCTAGTTCTCAAATTTAGAAAATTCATATCCTCAAAAATTCCCTGATCTCTCTCTCGCAACCTAATCGGCCTGGAGTCGCCACCTTTCTCTACCCCCAAACATCGTTGTTAATGCTTTGTTGCTATCTCGTCTGCCCCTGCTTAGAGATTCCATGATGCATCTCTCTTTTGACTTGGCTCGCTAGATCTCTCTCCACGGTTGTTGTCCGCACCTTAGCCTTGTTGCCACGCATGATGTTAAACTCGATCTCAATCGTGGAAAGGGAGAGAGAGTCAGTGGTCCTTAGAATTAACTTCTAACTCAATTCGCAAATGAAAAGGGTTTATGTCTAACTATTTTGGTAAATGATGAAAAACTTTCATTCATTCATTTCTGTAGATAATACAAACGATAATTTTTTTTTTGGAAATTTCTTTACATGAAACAAACGCATCCTTAATTAAATTTAAGTTGGAAAATAAATACTTACAACAGACACTAATCATTTATTTTCTGTATTTCTTTCTTTATAATATTAGTATATCATCTGTGACATATTGAGTATACAAAGAATTTGGAAGCAAGCCGCTGGAGGAGGCTCATTCCAAGTGCTCAAGCCAAGCCAAATTAGCATGGTTCGATACGTCTTCCACCGAACCAAGCTATCCTAGCCGAATTGGGGGTGTGAAATGCCAAGGAAATGGCATCTTTTATTTATTTTTTAATTTTTTTAGGAGTTTTGACACAAAGTGAATGTGAACTTGAATTTGTGAAGGAATCTTTGTCACAAACTTGAATTTTCTCTTCCGTTTTCACTTGCACCGGTGACTTTCTTTGCATAGAGAATTTTGTGTCTTGATTTTTTGAATATCCGATTAATTTCACAAACAAAATAGAGTGCTCTATTAATATCTCACTGAGTTCGTCGATCCCTTCTCGTAGAACATCATCAAGTAATACTCCTTTTTTGTTTTTTTATTTATTTTTCGAGGCCGGGCTGTTCTTTATTGGTGAATGCCGTTCAAACTGAGTGGCATACATAAGCTAGCAATTAAGTTATGTCCATATGTTACATGACCATCTATTTTCTACATTATCATTGCTAAAATTGGGACTCAATTTTACTATCACCATCATAATCAACGGAATGAACTTTTCTTCAACCATTGAAATTGTTAATACTTAATTCCTTATTTGAAGGTGTCAATTTAATTCATGCAAAAAGAAATTATCTATATAATTAAAATGTCAAGATTCGATAGTCGGGGGTCCTTTTTTTTTTAATTCAATTCCCTTGCTAGCAATATTGGACAGAGAATGAATTAAGCCCACGGGAAGCATGAGAATGCTGCGATTCAAGCCCCTAGAAAAATTGACGGAATTAGTCAAAAAATCATATGTATTATGTCATGTTCGATCTAAGTCAAAGAGAGTGAATTAAGGCGTGAATACGTTGTTATGTACTACCATAAAACCTCAACATCAAATTTATGAATGCGAATTGACTCTTCAGTGAAAAAGAACGAAAAGATGACCATCGATTTTCAACTTTTGAAGTATGTAGAAAATTGTCGTCTGGCCAATTATAGAAAAGGTTGAAAGGGAGGAGGAAATTTACAAAGAGAAGATACTAAAAACCATCTTCATTTCACATCTTCACCACTTTGCATCCTCTAATTTTGGTAATACATGTTTGTTGTTGAGGATCAGATTTCAGGACTTAGAAAGACCAAACTATACTTATCTGAAAGACAATATACTTTCAATTGCGCACATGCCCTGATGCCCCATTTGCAAACAAACCCTAATTCTTCTCGCCACCACGTCTGCATCTGAGCCACGACTCCACGTCGTCCTTGTCCCTGGTGGCATTGCCATCTCCATCTCTAGCAGCTTCCCTTCTAGACAAGAGCTCCCTCATGTTTCGGATATCTGCTGAAATCCCTAGTTTTATCCCAATTTTGCCTTAAGATTTTGGTGAGTTAGGAGGGAGGGAAGGAAAGAGGGAGGGAGGACTCGACTTTGCCCTAATTCTCAATCCCAGACCATTTTCTTCAAATCTGACCTCTCCACAAGAACGTTGTTCAAAGAACCGTTTATGGTAATCTCCACGTCAGACAAGTCGCTTGCCACGTTTCCAACTTCCCCACAAGAATGTCGTTTAAAAAACCATTTCTACTAACTCTCCATATCAAAAAGTTGCTTGATATGCATGTTTCCATGTTAGCAACTTAGGGTATCCGATGAAAATTAACGAAAAGTAAATTTGTCATGAGCGTCTTAGTTTAGGATTTCTTATGATAGGAAAATTAATGTTGGGTAAATGAGTCACGAATTCTAGTTTGAGATATTTTGTGGTATTATCCCTTAATTTATTTAGTATAAGTACATTGGAAAATCTAAAACTTATCATAAAAATGCAATTGAGTCCTAAAACTTTCAAAAAGTACAGTTAAGTCTAAAAACTTATCATCAAAATACAATTGATTCCTAAAACTTTCAAAAAATACAATCAAGTCATAAAACTTGTCAAAATTGTTCAATTAGGTCTTTAGGCTAGTTACACGTTTAAAATGTTGTAAGAATTAATTGCACTTTCATGACAAGTTTTAAAACTCGATTGTATTTTTTGAAATTTTTAGGATTCAATTATACTTTCATAACAAGTTTTATAACTTAGTTACACTTTTTAAAAATTTAATGATTTAATGGCACTTTCATAATAAGTTTTAAGACTTACAATACATTTATCCCATTTTTTTTAAAATTTTCCGATCTTTTCTTATATAGCGCTTAATAGAAGTGAGCGGTTTCAGGTTTCATACAGGTTCTACTTGGAACTTAGAAATTATTCGTTGGAATAGGTTCTTTATTTTTTAGAACTTGGAACCTATCCTACATACTTTAGCACATGTAACCTATTTTGTCACAGGTTCCAAAATCGATTCTAGAATCTACTTAGATTCCACCTATATTATTATTTAAATGACTACAATTCACTAATCATAACTTATATTTAGATACAAAAAAAATATGAACATTAATAAAATAAAAATCTCAATCATAAAATGGAAACTCGAACTAGTGTTTCCAGTTTAAACACTCATCATCGAGCAGCATGAAATATCGGAGGATCGCACATAGACATGGATCAAGAAAAATATTAAAACTTAAGTTCCAAATTCAAGTTCCAGGTTAGCTGAGAACATTGAACCTATTCATCGAAACAAGTTTCTCATTTTTTTGAACTTAGAACCTACCCCGCGTACCTTGGAACCTAGAACCTACATATTTCCACCAGTCCGGTTACCAGGTTCCAGATTTTACCTAAAACCATGCTCACCCCTAGTGCCTAGTTGTTGTCGCAACATTTGTCAAGTGTAACCCCAAAACATTCAAAAGAAATGCCAAGTCAGCATTTTCCTTCATCAAATTGAATAGAGGAACAAATTTACTTGATTGTGTAAATCGAATAAGTTTTAGGATTTCATTGTATAGATTAAAAGTTTAGGACGCCACTATATTTTTGTGATAGGTTTTAAAAATTTCAATATTTCGAAGAAGGCGGATAAAGAAGATTAATACAATATCTACTATATAGTTATTACACATCAAACACACATCTTTATTATAATCTTAGTTTGTTTTAATTATTTTATCCATGTTTCTGCAGGAAGGCTACTGCCATAAAACTTTCTTAATCTTTTAGTTCTATTATGTTTAATTCTCTCTATGTTTGTTTGGATAGCTTGACAAACAGATTGCACACATGTAGGTTCTGTGGAATTCCTCTCGTCTAGATTCCCTGTTATTTCCGGTCCATGATGGTTCATCCTCTGCTCTTGTGAATGATCCTGAGCAGAAGGCAGCAGTTCGGTCCTTGCACCAACGAGTTGTTTGTACCAAGATCTTAACTCTTGAAAGGGACCGTACAAGTGCGAAATCTTAATACTCAAAGGCTTGTTCATCCACCTAATTTCTAGCCCGAGATGTTAGATGAAAGTGAGATTCTATATTTCTTGCTTCTTCCTTTTGTTTGGGTTGACGAACATGTCTTATACTTAAAAGTTGATGCAAGAAAACACAAATTACCAACCATTATCCCTTGGTAAAAGAATGCAATAAGTGTCAAAACATGACACAGATAGACACTTAAGTGTAAAAACTTCCAAAATGTATTTGTAAGTGTCACTTTTTTTGAAAATTGGACATTTAAGTGCCGACTTCGGCGAGATTAGCCGAAAATCCGACTTTACATTATTTTAATAATAAAACTTGACTAGCCGGAAATCCACGTGATGTTGATGTGATTAGCTTCTCCCAAAACGATGTTGCTTTGCCCCCAAATTTGATTTTTAATATAAATATTTATTTTTTTAAAAAAAAAAAAAGGGGAGCAAATCAACGAGGGCCTATACGACCCACGTCGCTGCTACCACCCCTCCATTGTTAGAAAGGGTCGGCAACGATGGAGTGATGGTCTGCTGGGGTCGCCGAGCCTTGGCTAATGGCCGGCGACCCTAGTCAACTGCAGACGAGGGCCTACAAGCCCTCGCCCAAATCTAGGGTGAGGGGTCACGACCCACCCCCAGATTGGGAGAGGTCGCTGGCCCCTTGTCCCATATCTAGGCAAGGGCTCGACCTTGTCCTAGTCAACGGCAATCCTTGGCTTGATCTCGAGGGAGGGGCGACAACACTTGCCCCATCGTTGCTAGCCCTTTTCGGCGATGGTGAGGTGGCAGCAATCGCGAGGCAGTAAAGGCCCTCACTAATCTGGTCATCCTCCCCCCCCAAAAAAAAAAAATATTAATTAATTTTTTAATTTAATTTAATTAGTATATATATTAAAAATCAAATTGAGGGCCAAAACAACGTCATTTTGGGATAAGCTAGTCATATCAATGCCACGTGAATAATTCTTTCAAAAGAATTGTCACGTCAATAAAAAATTTGTCAAAATAAACCACGTTAGCAATTTGGCTGGAAATCCTCGTCTTTGGCACTTAAGTATTCTTTTGTTCTCAATTTTTGCATTTAAGTGTACTTTTTGGAAGTTTTGACATTTAAGTGTCCACTTATATCAAAATTTGATACTTAGGGTGTCTAGCACTTGTTATCTCTTGTTATTGGAACTTTCATTGTCCAGTGCCTTTTAACTTTGGTCAAGTGACGACACAAAATTTTCTACTTCTTGGAATAGAAAAAGAATAGAAATGCGTTTGATAACGCAACAATTTCTTTTTGTATTTACTCATTTTTTAATCTTGCGACGGATTGCCACCGCCTCCGGCCGCCGATCGCCGCCGCCGCCCGCCCGCCCGCCGCCGCCGCACCACCGCCGCCGCCGACCGTCACCGCCGGGCGCCGCCGGAAGCCCATCGGCCGCCCCCTCCGCGGCCGCGCGCCCCCGCACGGCGGCGGCGGGCGGCGGGCGGCGGCGATCGCGGCCGGAGGCACCGCGGTGGCGGCGGCGACCGGCGGCCGGAGAGGACGGCGCCCGGCGACGGCGACCGGCGGCGGCCGGCGACCGGCGGCGGCGGCGACCGGCGACCGGCGGCCGGGCGGCGGGCGGCGACCGGCGACCGGCGGCCGGCAGCGGCGGCGGCGGCGGTGGGCGGTGGCTCCGGGCGGTTGACGGTGGTCGCGGCAAGAAAAGGAAATAAAAGAAAATTTAAAAAGAAAATCAGTTCATTTCTAGAAATTGTTTAGGAACAAGAAGCAACTTTTTTTTCTGCTTCTTGTTTACTTTTCCCAAACCATTCCGGGCTAAGTTTTTATTCCTAACAAAAAAATAAGTGGCGTTAGCAAAAACAGGGTTTTACTTCTTTTTTTTTGTTCCGGGAACAAAAGAATGTAAAAACCATGAGAAACGAAACGTTTGCATGCGCTACCTTAAGTGCCACCTCCGGCGACCCTTGTCGGAAATCCTACGTGGATATTTTATTATTATTTTTTGCCTACGTGGCTTGCCGGAGCTCCAAATCGGCATAAAAATTTAAAAAATTAAAAAAAAAAAAAAAGAAAATTTTAAAAATTTTAATTTTAGAAAATTAAAAAAAATTTGAAAAAATAAGAAAATTTTAAAAATTGTAATTTTAAAAAATTTTAAAAAAATTAAAAAATTTTAAAAAATTAAAAAATTAAAAAAAAAAATTGGGGGTGGGGGGGAGGTCGAACGGGCGGGCGAGGGTGAGCCCTCGCCGGAAGGGCCGGCGACGGAGGGGGAGGGTCGGCCGGGGTCGCCGGCCCTCGGCCGACCGACGGCGGGGCGGTGACCCTCGCCCCGGATCCGGGCGAGGGTCACGGCCCTCGCCCAAATCCGGCGAGGGGTCGCGGGCCCTCGCCGCCTCCCGCCGCCGCCGGGAAGGGCCGGCGACGGAGTCGGGAGGGTCGGCCGGGGTCGCCGAGCCACGGCCGGGGGGCGGCGAGGCCGGCCGGCCGGCGGCGAGGGCCCGCGAGCCCTCGCCCGGATCTGGGCGAGGTCGCGGCCCTCGCCGCGATCTAGCGAGGGCTCGCGGCCCTCGCCGTCGGTCGGCCGGGGCGCGACCCCGGCCGACCCTCCCCCTCCGTCGCCAGCCCTTCCCGGCGACGGCGGGGCCCTCGCTGCCCATTCGACCTCTCCCCCTTTTTTTTTTTAATTTTCTTAATTTTTTAAAACTTTTAAATTTTTCTTAATTTTTTTAATTTTTTTAATTTTTTAATTTTTTTTTTAATTTTTTGAATACTTTATAATTTAATTAATTTTTATATTATTATTTACATGAAACGGCGTCGTTTTTGCGTTTTCTCCGCCACGTCGGCGTGCAAAACGACGCCGTTTTGGATTAAACTCGCCGGAAAATTGCCACGTCGGCCATTTGGCCGGATTTTCGCCAGTGGCACTTAAGTGTCCCATTTTACTCCGATGATGGCACTTAAGTGTACCATTTTAAAGTTATGGCACTTAAGTGTCCTTGGCGTCTTGCCAAGTTATGGCTCTGCTCTAGGTGTCCTCACCTCGAGGAAAATGTTTTTCACTTTTCAAAAGTGGAAAACATTTTCCCCAACCTTAGAAGACTTTTTTCCTTTGATGGAAAACATTTTCCCCAAGGAATTCATTTTCCGTGAAATGAACGCCGGAAAATCCGGAAAACGTTTTCCTGTAAATTATTTTCCGTGAAATAAACGAAGCCTACAAGGAAAAGTTTATCGGAAGTCATAAACCTCGGGTATGGAATCAAATAAATTGCAGGACTCGAAGACAAAGTAGGAAAAGTTTATACCCGCTTCTAGAGAACTGATATGGCGGAGAATTTTATGCTAAATAAGAACATGGAATGCTGAAATTGACTGAAACAGCTGAAACTCCCAAGTTCCCGTGAATGGAATTTCCGGAAAATAGACTGATGGTGTGGACAAGAGAAGGAAAATTACAGTTTTCCCATTTTAAACAATAGAGAGATGTCTCAAATTTACATCAAGCCCCCTAAATATTTCATTTGGTCGAACCTGTATTGAATGGAAATCAGGAGTGCTATCCATCCACATGTGGAGGAGATAACAGAGGATGGTAAGGAAATATGACCTGAGATATGAGCGTTTGACATGACTTAGTGTTTTGCACCAATAAACTGAAAGCAGGCTTATTGCTAATGCAGATCCATGAATCGGTTCTTTCAGGCTTTTAACTGGTTGAAGGGATGGAAACGACTTTGCTTTTGCTTCATTGGCTTATTCAAATGGTTAACGGTTGAGATGATCTTTTTCTTTTCTTTTTTTATTCCCAACCCGATACGGTCATTAGATCTCAGAATTCGTAAGATTCAAAGTATTGTCGTACAAGATTGCCTTTGCAAGCTGCCGCCTCATAACACGATGAACAACCAGTGCAATATACGCGGCACCGGCGGACAACCATTCCTCAGCCATCGCTCCATCGGAAAACACCTAAGGACCACATCCGCATTCGCAGGATAGCTACTGATATTGCCTCCTCTGCTTCCATCTTCCAACATTTGCCTCATTCTCATGAAATCACCTGCAAATCCTGCCATCGTCTCTGCGGTTGATATATGTCGGGTTTTTAGCCCGGTATACGACGCCGGACCCACATTAAAGTATGTCAAAGCCCCAATAGAAAAGTATGAGGTCTCTTAAATGCTTGGATTTGGCGTTGTTTCCAAGTTCAAATTGGACTTTTATTTACGTGCAAGATATTTTGGTGAAGCCAGTTTCAACGTGGGTAATGACATACAAATTCTTCAGGAGGCGGTTTTTGCTTTTCAGTTGTTCTGTAGCAGTACAAAAAAAGGTCCATAAGCTGTTTGAATATCAAAGCTTCTTCTTCAAGGGCTTCACTCGGTCATTCGGGCAGTACATCAAATTTGGATTGCTTGTCTCAAGGAAGGCTTGAGCGTTTGGAAGCGGGCAGGTAGTTATCCGCGATTTACCTTATTGAGTAATCACACGAGACTAAACACGGTGGGTCTGTGTGTACTAAAACCATGAAATAGCTGAGTGGTTGAGTAATTGTAACTCTGTAATTCTCGGAGTGATTATTAGATCTTTTGCAAACCGACACTCAATCAAAGCTGAAGTAAAGGAAGAAACCACAACACTATGATTTATCCTTTCTAGTTACAAGGATACGTCTTTAAATGCAAGTAGATATCTTCCCAATCAAATCATGTGTAGCATTATCACATATATTGTGTCAAAGTATATTTTCACGAACCAAACATAACCTAATACTAGAGGAGGGGGTTATGTAACTACTTCTATGAAAATTGTCATATATCGAGAAGGGAAGAAAAAAAAAACCAAAACCTATGCCTTGCCCCATGTACATACGAAGAACAAAAGAATGAGAAAAGGACCAGAAAACTTCTTCTAGATGACCTCCGGAATACTTTGCAAAGCCGGTCTCCATGAACGATGACAGCCGTGCTTCGCGAAACCCGACCCACGTCGATCGAAAGTGTTCTTGTTAATCAGAAGAGGCAGGACTTGCTCTAGAGACAGTCCTTGAGCCTCGATTTTCTGCACCAACTTCTCTAGCTCCTCCTTACTGATCTGGATCTTGATCTCTCTCCTGCGTGAAGAAGAAGAAGAAGAAACTTTCTTCCCATCAGCATCATCAAGAAGCCTCTTCTTGCCTTCTCCTCCGTCGCGAGGCAGTGAGTTCCAGTCATCGCCGGCCCAGATCGTTGATGATGAAGATCCAGCTCTGCAACAGTTTCCCATTCTTGGAATGCCAGCAGAATGTCAGCTTCTGGCGAGAGAAGATTGAAGCGATGTTGAACAACCTATCCTGCAGTGTTTTCGGTGACTGCTGTGGGTTTTTACGGACATATATATATATGCGTACGGGTGGCGAAGGGGAAAAAGAAGACCAGGTCTGGATTCATGACTTAGTTTTAGAGAGAGAGAGAGGATAGAGATGGAGAAACAGTAAGCAATCTAGAGAGAGAAAGGGGGAGGGGTGACACGTAGGACGATGGAGAGAGTGGGTCCCACGTGGGATGACTTTTTTGACTGACTAATCATATGATCTTTTCTCATGCATGGGCATGACCACAATGGATGGCGGCGAAAACGTCAAACCGGCTCGGCTAATTGACAAGCTTGAAGAAGTAGCTCGAGCCCCACTTTCTCTTTGTTCAGAAACTATACAATTAAAATATATATATATATATATATATATATATATATAATAATGTATTTGCAGATAATTTTCTAGATGGCTAGACAAGTTTTGATGTGGCATCAACCTTCAGCCTAGAGGAGGATGATGCCCAAGATTCCAAAGGAAATCAAGTGATGTTATGTTGGGAGTTTGAATCTAGAAGTTGACTTGAGATCAAGTAGGGTAACGCGTACCAAACCTTGTGATTATTGGACATAATATAGGGAATGTTGACATGTTTGAATGTTGGACGTATTCTCCGCTTATGGTCGATTTACCTTGTTACATCGACTTATGGTGGTCCAATGGTCATTGATAATCTAGCCTTAGTGACCACATACAAAGCTCTAATTCTCAAATTTAGATTACTTCTAGCCTCCAAATTCCTTAATTTCTCTTTATTGCAACCTACCCTGCCTGAAGTCACCACGACTCTGCACCCCAAACCATCCACTTTAATGCCAACACCATTCCACCTCCAAAATCATTGACTCTGATGCCAACATATGCGCAAACTTGATCGATGCATTTCTCTTTTGGCTTTGCTCCCTAGATCTCTCTTCATTGCTAACCATAATAGTTGTCCTTTGCACCATGGCCTTTTTGTCATTGATAACATCGAGCTTGACTCTAATCGTGGTGAAATCTTGTTGCCTTTGAGGCCAAGTTCAATGAGAACGAGGTATTGTGGCCTCATTTGAGATAGCGATGGGTTCATATAGTTGAGTTTGATGACTTGTAGAGTTATAGAGTTTGCACATGCGGAGAGAGAGAGAGAGAGAGAGAGAGAGAGAGAGAGAGAGAGAGAGAGAGAGAGAGAGAGAGAGAGAGAGAGAGAGAGAGAGAGAGAGAGAGAGAGAGAGAGAGAGAGAGAGAGAGAGAGAGATTGTGGTCCTTAAGACTCCATCCACCAACCATCGGCAAAATGGAGCACACCTAATTACTCAACAAATTCAAATGATAATACGAATGTATGATTTAATATTTGAATATTCTAACACTTTTTTTTTTAACATGTGCTGAATTTCAACTCAAGAAAAATCGCTTAAATACATAACAAATGAAGTAAATACTGATTTGGAATAATTTAAACTTGAGTCCTTTTGCGTGTAGATATGAAATAAGGTCAATACTCACCTTAGACACTTCAAAATAAAAGAATAAGAATCCTCACCTTAGACTCTTTCAACAAAGAGCACTATCGAATTTATTATTCGTTCCATAGAGTACGTGGAAAATTTGGAGGCAAGCCGCCGGAGGAGGAGGCTCATTCCAAGCGGCTCAAGCCAAGCCGTCTCAGGCCGGCCCTGCCGAATTGGAGGTGTGAAAAGCCAAGGAAATGGCATCTTTCTATTTCTATTTCTTTTCTTTTCTTTTCTTTTCTTTTCTTTTTATTTATTTGTTGGTAGGCTCTGAGACAGAGTGAATGTGAACCCGAATTTGGGAAGGAATCTTTGACACAAACTTGGAATTTTCCCTCCCGTACACGCCCTCACGTGTGACCCTCTTTCCATTAGTAATCTTGTGTTTGAATTCTTTGAACACCCGATTAATTTTATATAACACCGGATAAATATCTCACCGACTCTGTCAATCCTTTCTTATCGAAGATGATTAAGCAACACCCACATTTTTTTTTTTCCTTTTTTGTTGGGTGTCGGGTTTTTCTTTATTGATGAATGCCGTGACCATCAATCTAGGCCGAGTCGCAAACGTAAGCTAGAAATTTAGTCGATGGACATATCTTCCACGACGATCGACTTTTTCCGCAAATTATCTTTGGTTTCAACCATCGAGATGATTAGCGTTTTTAGTTTTCTTTTCTTTGAGCGTGTCGAACATTATCTATGCCATTAAAACGTCAAAATCTGATGGTTGAACCATGTTTCTGCCCAATTTGGTTGCTTGCAATCTTAGGGTTGGAATGAATGAAGCCCACGGGAAGCGTGAGGATGCTGGGTGATTCAAGCCCCTAGAAAAGATCGATGGAATTAAGTAAACAACCATATGTCACGTTCGATCTAAGTCAACAGGAGTGAATTAAGCCATGACTCAAACATTGATATATACCCTGATGAAATCTCAACATTGAATACAATTTTCTGGGGAAAGAACAGGAGATGGCCATGATTTTCAACTATTTAAGTACGTAGAAAAGTGTCGCCTGGCCAGTTGAATGCAAGAAGGTTGAAAAGGGAGGAGGACAATTTACATAGGGAAAGAATGCTAAAAATCCATCTTCGCTTTTGGCAATCTTTTGCCGCTTTGCATCGTCCACTTTTGTAGACAAACCATTTCTCAATCTCCCGCAAACCCTAGTATCACCACGCACAAACAAACCCTAATCTTTCCCCCATGACCCGCCACCGCCGTCTACCTCCGAGCCGCCTCCATGGCGTCCTCATCCCCGGCAGCATCGCGGTTGCCCTTTGAGGTAGCGTCGAGATTGCGCCACCACATTCTCCGGCCCGTTCCCTCGTTCTCTCACTTGTCTCCCTCACCCTCTATTTCTCCTTTTAACAGATGCCGCGACATGGCGTCCGGCAACCACGGCGGGGTAGGGCGATTACTTTCCGGCCATTAAGAAAAGCTTGTTGTTCGGGTTAGACTATCACCTGAGGATATGGCGGACAGGTCATGCCTAATAGATAAATGTCCTAATCCAAACTCGAGCAAATTAGACCTTTTACCTTAACTGTCACATCTTTAATCGGCTCCATAGAAAAGTATGCTAATCTTGACACTTGAAGAGGGTGTTTTGTTTGATAACATATTCTACAATCACCTTTAAAAAAAAGTTCTTAAAATCGAACGGATAAACCCTTGCTCCTTTCAACATCGTCCGAACTTGACCTAATATAATACATTGGTTTACGAAGCGATTCTTATCCACGTTCTATTTTGCCTCCTCTTACAAACTTCCTCTCGCGGATAAACTCTTGACATCATCTCCCTCCCACCTCATGGTACATCTATCGACAAGGACATGGCTTTAGAAGAAGCTGGAAAAATAGCAATTTGCTTTTCTTGTGGTGACCCTTGTAAAATTGACATCCCAAAATTCAAAATTGGTGAAGGGTTATGGAAAGATCTAGGGATAGAACTCAATGGTGGGGACCCAAAACCCTCCTCAAACCAGGGAAACATAAATTGAAAATTTCTGATGCAACTACAGTAGGGAAATTAGATAATAGATTGGATGGAAGACCAATCAAGCATGTGAAGAATGATATGTTAGGGAGGATAGGAAAAGCATTACTAGGAGTGTCGCCGGCAAACGACAAGCACAGGAAAGGTTCCAAAGACTTAAAAAAGATTGCGATAAGATGCGCTCGACAAAGAATTGACGGGATATCTTGCATTTTTACTATTAGAAAGATATCGCTACAGACGACCCAAAGTTGATAGTTGATGCCCTTTCTTTGATGGGCTTTTTTGGCCCAAACAATAAACAATTCTAAAGTCATTTCGCCTGTATTTTGCTTCATGGAAAAAAAGAAAAACTCCCCAAATTTGTTTTTATCTAGAGTTGTGCAACCACTCGGACAAACGTTCAGTTTGATTTGGGCAGTTCTAGGGGTGCAAATCCAATTCTTCATTTCTGAGGAGAATTGGATTGCTACTGCCCAATTACTATTTATTTAGAGCGGCCCTATTTCCACCCCAAAATAACTAAATCCACCCTCATTTACACTACAAAGACAAAACTGCCCCTAATTTTTGAATTACAATTTGATATGATGGCCCCACTCAATTGTTTTCTATTTTTTCCTTTTTTTTTTTCTAATTTGCAAGACATTTCGCATGTTTTGTTTTTTAGGCCCGTGCGTAGTAATGTTTTCATTTTCATTTAGGGAGCAGAAAAAAAAAAAAAGTGTTTACATTCGAGGAACGGTTTTGACAAAAGAAACGCGTTTGGTAACGTTTGTTAGGAATAAAAAATAAATAGAAACACGTTTGGTAAATTTTATTCTTTTTTGTTTCTTTTAATTTTTTAATATTTTTATTTTATTTTCCATTTTTTCCTTTCTTTTTTATTTTTTTCTTCTTTTGGCCGGTCGCCGCCTTTGGGGACTGGCCGACGGGGCCGCGGCCTCGCCCGGCCACGACGAGGCTCGCCGGATTTGGGCGAGCCCGAGCTCGCCCGGCCAAGGCGAGGCTTGGCGTTGCGCGCGGCGGCGAGGCCGAGCCTCGCCGCCTGCCCGCCGTCGGAGCCGAGCACTGCGCCTCGAAGCCGCGCAGCTCGACGCCGTCCCGATCTCACCACGCCATTCGCGACGCCGTCCGCCGCCTTTGCCCACGTCGCCCGTGTCGATCCCCAAGCCTCTAGTGCCGCGCCGCCGTCGCACCGTCCTCCGGAGCCCCTCGTCGGAACCCTAGCCGAAGATCTCCCCTCGAGCGAGGCCGAGCCTCGCCTTGGCCGGGCGAGCTCGGCCTCGCCGGCGCGAGCGAGGCTCGGCCTCACCAGGGGCCGGCGATGCTCCGGCGAGGTCGCCGACCCTCGACGGCGTCGTCGGCCCTCGACGGCCGGTCGCCGGCCATGGCCGAGGCCGGCGACCAACCAAAGAAAAAAGAAGAAAAAAAAAGAAGAAGAAAAGAAGAAGAAAAGAGAAGAGAGAGAAGAAGAGAAGCGTTTCTTTTTGCTTTGAAGAAGTGTTTCTTTTCTCCGTAAGAACTTTTTTTGTGTTTTTTTTTTCTTTCCAATTTTGTTAGGACAAAAAAAAAAAAAAAAAGTAAACGCAACCAAACGCGTTTACATTGTTCCTTTTTGTTCCTGGAACAAAAAAAATCTAAAAGTGTTCCGAAACATTTTTTTGGAACGTTTCCATGCAGGGCCTTAGCATATTAAAGAAGTGTGCATTCTTGTGTGTTCTTATAATGTTTTATGTATTCCGTATAAAATTATTTCACTAGTAATAAGGAAAAATGGCATTCTTTGATATAGTATAAAACTAAAAAGTTTCTTCTTCTAATCATTGATCTTATAACAACTTATTTATTTTTGTTCCTTTTATCTCAAAAGCTTGCTTTCTTGGTGAACTTTTTATTAAGTTCATTAGTCTAAAATATATATAAAAAGCCTCTTTATCTACTATATCAAAGATTTTATCTTTTTTCCTTATTATATTGATGGATAATTTTATATAGAGCATGTTAGACGTTTGAAGAATATTTAGGAATATACTAAAAACATTATGCACAATGAGGTATCTTAGTTTTTTTCATAAACAGGTCATAGATGATATTAATTTTTGTTAATCCAAAATAATGATATTTCACTAGCATTTTCATAAAGAAATTCTTACTTTATTTATAAATTTCATCTACTTAACAATTTATCCATAAATTTGATTGATAATGTAGAAAAGAACTAGAATTCTTAGAAATTTTCTCTTTTCGATAAGATAAATTTTTATGGAAGTAATATCTAACCATAAAAAATAAAAACATAGTGCCTTTAATATACATGAAAAATCTACAATAAACAAGAACTAAATACACATGAAATTCTTAATTATGGTAAGTAAATCCCACATATATATAGAAAAACTAAAAAATAAAAAGAAAAAGTAAATAAATTTGAGACCGCCAATTTGAATCGCAATTGAAGATAGAGGACAATTTTATCTCTCATATAGAGGGTAGAAATAGTGCCGCCTTTTATTTATTTATTTATTTATTATGTCTTTTTATGAAAATCCGCCTACACGACTCTCAGGCCACTAGGCAAGGTCGGCAGAGACGACGTCCGGACCGGCTGGTCCGTTTCGGTCCGGTTCGTGAGTGGACCGGACCGGTTTCGGGCTCGAGGGTTACGAATCCCCCGCCCCCCCCACTTGGCGCTCTCTGTTAACGGACAAACCGCCGCCGCCGCCGCCTCCTCCGTCTTCGGCTCTGCGCGGCGAGCGAGAAAGGAGGTCGGCGACAAGGGCCGCCGTCGAGTCTCGGATTCGACTCGCTCCCGAGTTCTCAACTCAGTCGGCCGAGTGCGCCGAGCTGACTCGTTCATCTCGACCGAGGTATGGAGATTTTCGGGAGCTGGCATGCAGCTTCGATTTTTCTATTTTTCTTTTATCTTTTTTGCGTGGAGGCGGAGGAAGGCGGCGGCGGCGGCGGCGGCGTGGTTCTGCTTGAGGCGGTTGCGGCGAAACCGCATTGGGCTGTCGCCGATTACATAACGAATAAGATTGATTGCTCTCGCGCTGCCGAATGTAGCCGCCGCCGCAGTTTGAATTTTGAGAGCTTGCTCCGGTTCTGTTTGCATGCTGGCTTTAGAGCTTTAGAAGGTCGAAATGAGAGCGAGAGTCGATCGGCAGGCTAGGGTTTTTTTCCGAGATGTCGAAGGTCGGATTTCTGTGGAGTAGGATCTCAACCGCTTCGTGTTCTCAGGTTCGGAGGAGTTCGGCTGCGGCAGGACGGAGGAGGGGACTTTCACATGGGGGATCCCGCTGTGCTGTGTGATCTGAAGAATGGAGAGGAATCGCTTAGGTAAGTTTATGCGCGAGTTTTGCTTGTGTTTCGAGTTGTTTATGATCGTTTATGTTTGGGAACCGTGATTGTTCCGTTGATTTTGGCATGGAGAAGTTGTAATTAGCCTTTTGCAAATTTTGAATTGCCTGAAGTAACGAATCATTTTGGGATGTGATAACCAAATAGCCCATATGTTGTGAAGAAATATAATGATGAGGAAATGGAATGGAGAAAGGACCATAAATTGAATGAGGAATGGAATGATAGGGGTGATCTCATTTCCATCTTTGGTCGTGACTATGAAGCAATCCCACCAACTCACCTAGAATGAGCGTAGGTGTGCGTTGTCCCTAGTTGGAGCTATTGCAGAAAATTCATGAGGACTATGTTTTGTAGCCTAGCTCTATGAGCCAACATGACTGCTTTCTCTGGTCTTCCTAAGGAAGGATCAAAACCTTCCCAAACGTTCCACTCAAGTTACTCCTGCTAGATTCTCCTAAACAGTTCGGTCGTGCGGCGTGGGAATCCAAAAGTTGTTAGCGTTGGATGTCAGTTGTGTCTCTAAATTAAGTATGCAAAAGAAAAAAGGTAAGAATACACTTGCAACAAAAGTTTTGTGTGCTTTGTTGCCTGAATGGAACTGACATCTGTTTCCCTGGGGGAAAAGAATGTCAGCTCCTTCAACATAGAGTACATTGGTACGGATGCCAAAATTCCAGTGCGCATGTCAATTGAAAAATTTTGCCGAACTCAAGATTTCCTTGTGAGGTGCAAATAGAAATAGAAACTGAAGACTGTAGATAATCTGAGGTTCTGTGTGCTTTTCATGGATGATCAACACATGCTTTTTCCTGTGTTTTTGCTTGTCAATGTGTTGAATGTTAATTTAGGCATCTTAAATTACATGTCCGGATTAACTATTAACTAGTGGAAATAGCAAGTATATAATCTGTTCCGGATATCACACTGAATTTACTCAAGTCACGTGGTCATGCTTTTGACAGTGTTAGAAGCGATGATTGCAATGCATTAATCTTGCCGAAAAAGAAGAGGAAGGACAGGAAAGGCATGAATCAGGTAGGATAAATGTCCTTTAGTTTCCTCTTCTGTTCTCTTTCAATGTCATGGAAGTAGTTTTAATAGTTGAATCTGTCTGTGCAGCAGCATGGGAAAAGAAAATCAAAGACTGTGCCTAATCCTAGTAATTCTCAAAAGAGAAAGAATGAGAAATTGGAGGTGACTTCTGATGCTTGGCTTTTGCTTGCTTATTGTGTATCATATTACGTTCACTGAATTCATTCTTTGCTTCATGTTGTTATAGGAAGACAAGCAAAGGGCTGTGCTTCTATCACAAAGCATGGAGATGTTGGAGTATGTAACTGCCATTTGCTTTTAATGTGGATGACTGATGATTACACTTAAAGGCTTTGCCTACTTATTGATCATGTCATAATTTCCTCCTTCAGGAAGCACAAGATTCCAGATTCTGCATACTCTCTGCTGCAGTCATCGCGGAATATTGGACAGGTTTTATATTGTATTTTTCATCCACTTGTTGCTAACTAAAATATTTTTGGGCCATTACTTAGCCAGATGCTTGTTTTCTCTTTAGGCCGAAACTATGCGTGAAAAACGTTTGAAGGTCGTGCAATTTTCCAAGGCTGGGCTAAGAGATCCCCTTGGGAGCAGAGATATGGGCAATGCTCCTAGTGAGAGTGAGCGCACATCAGACAGTTGTCAATCAATTAGTGAGCAAGATATTGACAAAAGTGATAGTTTGGAGCCAACTAAAGTACAAAAGAGATGTTTAGATAGTGGATGTGCTCCTTTTGACTCTTCTCAAGAATCGTTTGGTGGCAAAAGTGTTGACACTGCTAATGAATCAACTGAGCAACCTCCGGTTAGAAAAGCTGCCTACTTTGATACATTCAGCAGTGGAGATGTGCAAATTTCCTCACACATTACTGGCACTCATGATGACAGAGAGAATGCTTGCTGCTTGGTATGCTCGAATGTGGTTTTGCTTGTTCTGAATATGAGTTTTGTTGGGCTAATGTTGAACATGCTAATTTTAAAATAAATTTGACATAGTTTTCTGACTTATCTGTGTTTACTGTTTAGAACGGATACCGATTCTGAAATATTTCTAAATATCTTCTTGGTTAAGAAGAAATTTTAGTGTGCACGTCTGTCCATGCATTCACCCGTACAGTCATGTCCATGCATATTGCTCACACACCTGTGTGCCTATAGGTATGTGCTTGTGTATGCATTCACATGTAGTTGGCCTGTGTTTTTATGGGTGGGCATGGGTGGCTGCGCATGGGTGTAGTGGAACGTGTTCGTGTAGGCAGAATTGTGCTTGGGCTTGCATATGTGGATGCATGCGTCCTCTTTTTTGTGTATTAAATGTATTCAGAGGGATCTTAGAGGATCCTGAACTGTAATAGTTTCACAGAGTCCGTTGTTTCTTAATCTTAATATGCTTTTACCGTTGAATTACTGGAGAAGCAATCCAATAAGATTAGTGATGTATTTTTGCATCTTTTAAAATAAATGTTCCCATGCATGTTACGAACTTACGATATGCACTTGCTCTAATGTAATCGTGTCACTTGACCAGGTTGTTCTCATCCTTTAAAATTTTCTAAATAACCAGGTAATGTCTTCTAGGTATGCTAGTATGGGAAGAAACAGATTGGCAGCTTCATGCTTCTTGTGAGCAGAATTTTAACTCAATAATTTTCTAATAAGTTGTGTGTTTGTTGTGACCAGATATTTTCCAAGATCACTTGTTCTCCTGTGTTATGTAATACTTTACATGATGAATCTCGTTTTGCATATCCTCTTGCACAGATTACAGTGATTATTACTGTGGAATGTGCATGGTAATGAAAACTTCATATGCAGAATCTCTCCTTGTAACTTTTTTGTGGTAGTTGATTATAAGGATTCTGGGATTTGAATGCATGGCAGGATAGGGCAGAGGATACTTTGAAATCAGAGTTTGACAAGACAAGCCTGTCACAGTTGTGTGGGCTAGTGACTACCCCTATTGTAGTGCATGTATCGAGGCCAAAGGAAGTTGAAGACAAGAGAAAAGATCTTCCAATGGTCATGATGGAGCAGGAGATAATGGAATCTATTAATTACCATTCCACTATTATTATCTGCGGAGAAACAGGCTGTGGTAAAACAACACAAGTTCCACAGGTAAAGTAAGCTTTGACTTTGTATTATCGTGAAGATGTTGTGCTTTACAACTTATTTGAGTGAGTTTGACTACAATTGCTTCTCCAATGTTTTCAGTTTTTATTTGAAGCTGGATTTGGTTCAGACCTGTCTACTGTGCGGAGTGGAATAATTGGTGTAACTCAACCACGTCGGGTTGCTGTCCTTGCTACTGCAAAGCGTGTGGCATATGAACTTGGTCTTCACCTGGGTAAAGAGGTGGGCTTTCAAGTTAGGTATGATAAGCGAATTGGAGATGGTTGTGCCATCAAGTTTATGACTGATGGAATCTTATTGCGGGAAGTTCAGGTTCGCTTTCACCAACTCTACATACTATATACAAGTCGATGAAGTAGCACATCAATCATATTTTGACTTGTGTATGAGCATCTGCTTAGTATTCTCTTTTTAAGGACAAACTTTCCTTTTTGCTGGGTTTTTGGAATAATCTACTGCATATGCATTGGTTAGTTGTTCCTTTGTCTTGTTTTCGATCAAGCATGTGCTGAATGGACGGTGCCATCGATTACCCAGTGAAGGTAAGTTGGAGAAATGAGAAGGGGACTAGAATTGGGTGAATCTTTCTTTTTATCTGATTTATCTCTGAAAATAAACTGCCCCCATCAAGTAGGTTTTGGATACTCTTGGCCTGTTGGTCATTTGCAAGAGCCCTCAGGGTTCTTCCAAAGTTTGATTATTTTGTTAATATAAACCTGGCATCGGCCAATTTATACTTCCATTCTACTAGTGGTTCTTGGTGTTTTCACCTCAGAATGAGTTCATTTACAAGCATGCTTTATCAGGTGGGGAAAATTGTACAATTGCTTTACCAACATTTTTTGTTTAATTTCATCTGCAGAATGACTTTTTGTTGAAGCGTTACTCCATCATTGTTCTGGATGAGGCTCATGAGAGAAGCTTGAACACAGACATACTTATTGGAATGTTGTCACGCATTGTACAATTACGTCAGGTGACAATTGTCTTTTAATTATTTATTCTTGATCTGTTGGATATGTCTGTCTTTTGTAGAGATTGCTAAACAATCTTTTTCTTGATTGTAGGATCTATTTGAGAAACAGCAGAAAATGTTACAATTAGGACAGTGTCTGAGTCCTGAAAGCATGATTTTTCCATTAAAACTTGTGTTAATGAGTGCCACCTTGCGAGTAGAAGACTTTATTTCTGGAAAAAGGTTATTTCGTGATCCTCCTCCAGTGTTGGAAGTTCCTACTAGGCAATACCCAGTCACTGTACATTTTTCAAAGAGAACAGAAATTTTAGACTACATTGGTCAAGCGTATAAGAAGGTGATTTCAATAAACAAGAGGCTGCCACCTGGGGGCATACTCGTTTTTGTTACTGGGCAGAGGGAAGTTGAGCATTTATGCCGGAAGCTTCGCAATGCTTCAAGACAGCTAATTAACAAAACCTCCAAGGGAAATGGAGAGAATGATCTCAATGCAGTCTCTGAGTTAGGCAATACCGAGGGAGTCAATTTGAAAGAAATTGATGAGGCATATCAGCTTGATACTAACCAAGTGCACCAGCAAACCGACAGGTTTAGTTCTTACGAGGAAGATCAGTTTGATATGAGTGAGGAAGAGTCAGATGTGTCCCATGATTCGAGTTCAGATAGTGAGTGGGAAACTATTGATGATGATGCTGCTCATCTGTTGGACAAGAATCCATCAGATGATGGGGGCCTTTCGGAAGTTCTTGGGGAGGAGGGAACACTCGCTTCACTAAGAGCTGCTTTCGAATCTCTGACTAATAAGATTCCTTCAAAATGCACGACAGAATCGACAAACTCAACCGATCAGGGAGGACATTCAGATGGGATGGATCTCAGTATGGGGAAGAACAGGGCAGATAATGCTTCTTATGCTTGTCCGATGCATGTCTTGCCACTTTATGCAATGCTTCCTGCAGCACAACAGCTTCGTGTATTCGAGGAGATCAAGGAAGGCACACGACTAGTGGTTATTGCAACGAATGTTGCTGAAACTTCTTTAACTATTCCTGGTATAAAGTATGTAGTTGATACCGGAAGAGAAAAGGTGAAGAACTACAACTCTTCCAATGGGATGGAGACGTATGAGATACAATGGATAAGTAAGGCATCGGCTGCACAGCGTGCTGGAAGAGCAGGAAGAACTGGTCCTGGTCATTGCTACCGTCTCTATTCTTCTGCAGTCTTTAATAACATATTTTCTGACTTCTCCTTAGCTGAAATATCTAAAATACCTGTTGACGGGGTTGTCCTTCTCATGAAATCTATGGGTATTGATAAGGTAGGTCCAATGCAATCCTGCTCTACTAGATAATAATTTGATTTTCATGATGAAGTACAATGATGTTTGCTTCTGCACTGTGGATGTCCATGTGTCATCACCTTTCATCTTGTGCAACATTGCTACATAAAGCTGCCTTTGCAAGTTGTTGCTGCAAACCCTTTTTCATTTATGCTTGTGTTTATTGAGTCTGCTGTTTATTCATGACCACGCTTCTTAAGCTGGTACAACTACATGATGGTCAATTTTTTTAACCTCACCACTGAGTCTTTGATTATTTAATTATGGGCCTAATTGATTGCTTTAGTTCCTTGCTTATACAGCTTGCAAATTTCCATTTCCTACACAGTTGGATGGTCATTATTTTAATCTCACCACCGAGTCTTTGATTATTTAGTATTGGGCTTCAGATTAATTGCTTTTATTCTTTGCTTATTCAGGTTGCAAATTTTCCATTTCCAACACAGCCCGAACCAACAGCCTTGCTTGAAGCGGAGCGCTGCTTGAAGGCTCTTGAAGCACTTGACAGTAGTGGGAAATTGACGTCCCTAGGGAAAGCCATGGCTCGTTATCCAATGAGCCCCCGCCATTCTAGGATGCTCCTAACTGTTATCCAAATCATGAAGATGGTTGATAATTATGCTCGGGCAAGCTTAGTTCTCGGATATGCAGTTGCAGCTGCAGCAGCTTTAAGCTTGCCAAATCCGTTCATCACGCAGCTTGAAGGGAGTAAATCAGATGGAGAAGGGTTGGAGAAACCTGAGGAATCTGCTTCTTTAAGCAGGGAAGGTAGGATGGACAATCAAGAAAAATCCAGGAAAAAGGAACTTAAAGAAGCTATTCGTGCGTCACGTGGGAAGTTTCATAATCCATGCAGTGATGCTCTGTCCATTGCTTATGCGCTGCAGTGTTTTGAATCTTCGAGAAGTCAAGTAGCTTTCTGTGATGAAAACTCATTGCATCTCAAAACAATGGAGGAGATGTCAAAGCTGAGAAAACAACTGCTTCAATTGGTCTTTGCTCAAAGCATTGACTTTGACCCAAAATTCTCATGGACTCATGGAACGCTAGACGATGTAGAACGTGCTTGGAGGGTTCCCTCCAATAAGCACCCTCTGCAATTGAATGAGGAAGAGGTCTTGGGTCAAGCTATTTGCGCCGGTTGGGCAGATAGAGTTGCAAAACGTATCAGAGGAGGTTCATCAGAAGGGGATGGAAGAGCTCGTGCAGTTCGGTATCAGGCTAGCATGGTTAAAGAAACCGTATTTCTCCATCGTTGGTCGTCTCTTTCTAACTCAGCGCCTGAGTTTTTAGTGTACAGCGAACTTCTTTATACCAAGAGGCCTTACATGCATGGAGCAACAAGTGTGAAGTCAGACTGGCTCGTAAAGTATGCGAAGTCTTTGTGTAGTTTTTCTTCACCTCTCACGGACCCCAGGCCTTATTATGATCCCAGAGCCGACCAAGTTCTCTGTTGGGTGGTCCCTACCTTTGGCCCGCACCTTTGGGAGCTTGCTTTGCAGAGTGTGCCTATTCTTGACGGTACGCATCGCATTGCCGTATTTGCCTATGCATTACTTGAAGGTCAAGTTTTGCCTTGCCTAAAATCTGTGAGGAAACATATGGTTGCGCCACCTGCTACCATTCTGAGACCAGGGGCCTCGAGCCAAAAAAGGGTCAGTAATCTTCTTTTCAGTCTGAAAAGTAGGATGATCGACTGTTGTGCTAGGCTACAGGAGGTCTGGAAGGAGAATCCGATGGAATTGCATTCAGAAGTTTCAGACTGGTTTCAGGGAAATTTTCAGCATCAGTTTGATGAACTCTGGTCCCAAATGCTTTCCGAGGTACTTTTGGGACATCGGGAACGGTTTCCAAAGAGGGCAAAGCGTGAGAGAAGATAAAGCAAACTGCTTAAAGAAGAGTTCGGGTGAGTACAATTTTGATCTACCGATGTTGATCTTGAGAGGCTTTAACCTGTACATATGATCCGATGATTCTTAAATTATAGGAAATTGTACTTAGAGATTATCGTGTTGTATTATGACTGGAGACGAGAGACACAACAGTGCATTTTTGACTTGATGATGCTCGCAATCTAGTTTCTTTTGTTGCTTCTCTAGACAGTTAAAAGTACGTTTGCACCTTAGATTGAGAGAAGTAGCCTTGTGCGGAGGGATGAATCAGGGTTGATTTATAATTTGAGAAAATACAAGGAAGTTGCAGAAGTTTTTGAATGAGGATTGAAATGACAGACCAGAAAATAGGGAAAAGTACCCCAGGAAGTGTTGAAATTATTATATGGAATACGATGTCAAGTCCTAAAACTTGTCTGACAATAATTAATTATTACAACTTTTTAAATAGTTTACTCGAGTGACTTTAGCTATTTTTCTCTTGGGAAAATTGCAGGTAAGATCTTATGGTGACACTTATTCTTTAAATAGTCCAGTGAGGCAATTGTGATCTTTATGAGGCTTTAAACTGTATCATTTTGAGATTCAAACTCCAAGAACGGAGAACGCCCGTCTCCTTGCTTGATCCAGAAAACAATGCAAGCAACAACATTGCTTCAGCCAATCTTGGAGACGTTGCAGACGGTTGCGCAGACGTCTGAGATGAGATTGTGACTGACGATGGCATCGTTGCAGGCCACAATAGCTGCTGCTGAACCTAGGTTCTGCAGGGTCAGTTGAAGACTTGGTAGATCTTTAGTTATTCTGCATAGGGTTGGAGAAAACACCTAGATTTAAGCGCCAAACAGAACCTGTCCTCCATTTGAGATATATTAAGGAATGACAAATTTCCCATTAGTAATGGATGGCACAAAACTCAAAATCTTTCTTTTCCCTCCAAGAAGTTCCGAATTCTAATGAATCTTGAGTTCAAGATACATTGTTTTAATCGGGGTTGTCCGAACATTTAGAGAACCGGGCTCATCCTATCGGAGTCGTGCAGTGCTCTTGCCTTGCTGCAACCAGATAACTACTGGAACATTAGGCCTCTAGGTAGCCTGGACAAGAGCTGCCTCCCTTTGCACATATCAACCATACAACCGAGAAGGCCCGGCCTGGGGCACATATTTCAGTGGCCGCGATCATTTGGCTCATATGAATCGGGCGCATGCAAGAAAATTTCCGAATCCAATGTGATTGAGCTTACCCCGCCGTGTATCGAACGGTCAGTCACCGATACAGCTGCACGGCAGTGTATATCCTTTTTGGCTTGCATGTGTATTGGCCGTGAACTTCTTACTTCATAGATCCTGTCCAGATATGGAAGTGGGTTTCAGTCAAGTACACTACTCATGTATTGTTGATCGCCCTCAGATCACACTCAGCACCTCCCCCTCAATCACATCATGCTTTTTCTAGGATGGAACGATAGAAAAACATGGATAACACTCGTTCCTAATCAACCTCAAGGGCCCAGATTTCTTTCGAGAGGAGCAGCTCAGCTTGAAGGATGTGGAGGTAAACACGGGCGCTGTCGCATTGTGGATGATTTTTTAGCCGGTGGAGTCAAATCCCAGGATGCAAGAGAGTAGCAATCGAAGCAGTTCGAGTTAGATATGTGTACCGAAAGCGTCCTACCTTCTTTATTGGTTTATAATTAAAGTAGTGGTCTCGTTTCATTTTAACAGCAACTTTTAATGTCACTTTCTGACGAGGAAGCCTCGATTTTTCACCACCCAGTTTGCTAATTCTTTGTACTTGTGGACCGTTGTTCGTCTCGTCGCTTTGGTTTTGTGGTTGGGCTAGATGCCGAAACCAGATTTTTTTTCTCACGGTTTTAGGACATCGGCTTTGGGCTAGTTTTTTTAGTTTACATGAATTGTCAAAAGGATGTGATAGCTGATAAGAGGAGGAACCCTAATGGGGTATCTGTCAAATCTCAACGATCTTGATCACACCAGGACAAGCTATTTATCAAATAGTGGATTGGCACTTGGGACCCAAAATGAGACATAATTTGATCTGTCATGGGGCCTAGTGAACATTCATGAATCAGATTATAAGATGCCAAGAGTGCCCATTTTCTTTCTTTTTTTTCTTTATGTTCTTTTGGCAACTTAGTCATAGAGCCTGGGCAACAACAGTCAAATAGCGCGACACTTCATGATTAAGCAGAGCCCACATAAAAGCAGAAATGGACCAGCCATTCATGCCAGAGCCACAGATGTAAACATCAAAGCAATAGCAAGTGGGAGGAGCACTTGACAGCACTCCAACTTCATGCAAAGTTCCAGCTTCTGCAACTGTCCTTATAACTGAAATCAGGAGCAACAGTTGGTACAGCGACAACTGACAGCCCTAATGAATAAAGATTGAAAATAGCCTCCAGTTGCGCGAAATAGGCGGGAAACTGATTGAACCATCAGTCAGTACACTCATTTAATACAAGGACTAAAAGGGCACTAGGTTTTTTACCATGTGAGAGCAGAGAGCCTGTACAGCTCTCAATTCTACTTCAAGTTATTGTTGAAGGACCAGAAGCATGTGCACTGATGGCCTTATGATGGGGTCAGTTTTGGTCTCGGGAGCCTGTGATCCTGCTACTAGGTTTTGAGGTATTAAGCTAGGGAGGAGGAGCATGAGGGACACGCTTCTATGATGACTACTTTAATGACAAACACTGGTTAGGTTTGTGTCTGATAATCATTGCAGGGGTGAATAGTTTAATGAAGCTGATTGGGAATCTCTTCACCACACAGAATAATGTCAGTGAAATTATTTTAGTCAGCCTGATACGACAGCTACATCTTACTAGTGATAGGAGAACTCTCTTTTTTTATATTTACCGCACGCATCTTCGAGCTTGACGTTGCATCAGTCACAGCTGCTGGATAGATCTCCTAATATTCTTATCTAGGTGATGTCATACAGTGGCCAAGATATGCATTTTCGGACGTGATCTTCATGCTGAAACTTCAATTTCGTTTGGAACTAAGCATACCTCTTCTCAGTCAATAGAGCCTTCAATTTAAGCAATCAAGCTGTATAAATTAACTGCAGACTTTTTTTGGAACCCAAACCGACGGCAAAGCTTTGTAGAAACAACTGGCTTCTGGCCGTTCCCACTTCATTTATGGTAAACGAAATGTTATCTGAAAATTTTCTGACTCTTTCTTTCTACCAACACGAGAACAAGAACAGACAGCATCTAGCTGGGGCTTTGCAGTGCCTGACTAATCGCTTCAAAGTTTCTACTAATTATTCTGCTGCAGCTGTGCACAGATACCGTCGAGTCTCCATCGGTTATGCATAAGAAGATAAGATGAGCACATGACGGCACAAGGTCACTGGCCCGGCGTGAGAGCAACTTCACCATAGAGGGATTGATAACGATTTAGGAGATCATTTCTGAAGATAGAAAGTTGGTCCCACCTCAACAGGCACCACCAATCAGATTTGGTTGCATTATGACGCAAACCGTAACTAGATGTAACCAGCTAGTTGAGATCCCGTGATGTTGCTATTCTAGCAAGGTCATTCTCGTTAGTTTCATTTTGATTTTTCGACTAAACGAGATGGACTCTGCAGCCGCATCTTTATAGTCAGTTCAGAAACTTTCTATCAACAACTTTTTATTATCTGGTGCAGCTTGCAGCTTAAGTTAAACAGACGATGTTCGAAGAATCTATTACAAAAAGATCTTCAAACAGAGAGAAAGCTGGACATAAGTACAAGGAGTTACGGCCTCAACTCAATCGATGTCCTTATCGACAAAAATCGAGTTGAAATCAACAGTAGGAAATCACCCCGCCAATGATGTTATTAACCTAGCCTAATCATAGCATGTTTCACTTAATCTCCCTTTCAAAAAATTTCTCATCCCATTTGGGCAACTAGGAATCGTCTCCTTGTGCACACTTTTAAAGATCTAACCCTAGTCCTTCTCCAAGAGCCAGTGGTCCCCAACTTGCATATATAGGAGTTCATGCAAAAGAGAATCCCAATTGAAAATGGCTGGCACCAGCATAAACAATAGGAAAGAAAGGAAGGCAAAAAAAAAGAAAAGCCTCTGATTCTTTCCTAGTACAATCAGACCACATTAAACTAATGATGCCACTGTGACTCCATCTTCCCACACAATAAAAAATTAGCCACCTCCATGGTCAGTTCACAGTACAATCATTGCTGCAGCTGATTCAGAGGATCTACATGATGAAATAGAATATAGCCACCAAAACGAGATCGGATGGAATCATGAACATAATTGGAATCCAACAAACTCACCTATCTGGGAAAAAGGAAAAAAAAAGCAATGAGCTCATCACATGCGAAAAGAGAACAAAAATGGCTTCTGGGGTCAGCTCAAGGCTAAGGCAGCAGCAGCAGTAGTAGCAGGTGAGATTCCGATTCTGAGAAAGATGACACACCCAGATCTTGTCTTTGCTCTCCAATCCCTCTGGACTTTGCTTGAGAGATCATAAGCTGTCATGCTCAAATTACAGAAGACACACAAAAGGGTGGGTCATGCACTGCTTTTGGCCTTTTGGGTTTCACTAATTTTCACTTTACTGCTGTGACTAATATGCCAAAAGATCTCCACTTCCCTTCCCTCAAAAAAGAATATTGAAACAAGATAATCAAGAACCGGGGAGGTCCATCTCATCTTTGGACCGTTCCTTTTGGAGGCCGCCCTCAGAACCAAGCCGCCAAGAAAATATTATACTGCCACGCCCCGCCAACAAGGGTTTTCCTGTCTACTTGCGGAGAAGAAGCGTGAGCGAATGTCACGTTACAATCAATCTCCTCATTTCCACACATGTTGTTGCCTCTTTCTGCACGTCTGTTCTTGTCTCTCCGCGCGTTCTTTCAACACGCAGCTCGAATCTTTAGGTCGGAAGCACGGTCGGTAGCCCGATCTTTCATGTACCGCAACAAGTACGCAGTGAATCAGATGCATAACGAAGATTTTGAATCGGTTGCTTCTAAGCTCGAAAGATCATGGATGCACGATTAGGCCGATGTTCGATAAGAGCATTTGCGTAGATTAGGCGATACGGAGCCTCGAGCGTGACATGTCGGTACGATGAAACGGAGCGAGAATTGTCATGAACCCTGGTGAAAGATTCAAGGTACCAAGCGTGCGCATTCAATTATCAGCAACGTGCAGGACAATCGAAGGACGAGATGATGAACATGCTTGATTGAAACTTTGAACAGACATAATTTAACCTAAACCTAGTCGATACATTAGAGAGTAGCTGTCGGTCCGTCGCGACGCGGTATGCTCGAAGTACCAACAAGGAAATCATCAATTCGATCAGCGCGACTCGAAGCGAGGTCAATGTCGACGTCGATGTCGAGAGTAAAGGGGGTGCAGAACCCTCCCATATAGCATGCACAATGCATAGGATGCTTGACCACATTGATCCAGCCAGGGTCCACGGCTGGCAAACCCAAACAACCACCTGGTAGGTCCCTGAGATGACCTTGATTCCACGCCGACCCGGCCCCAAGCTCATTGAGGGGGTCCTTGAGAGCGAACTCCCAATAGTGTCCTATTCAATCATCAAAAGGGTCTTCAATTCGGACATGCTTGGACCCAAACAAGGCCGTGGTGAATGTAACAATCTTTCGAGAACGTTCTCAGCACGACACATTCGCGCTGCAAAGACCTACAGGCATAACATTAACAATTCATAGGATGCTCAACAACATTGATCGAATTAAGGTCCATGGCCAATGAACCCGGACAAGCACTCCGTAGGTACGCCGACCTGGTCCCGAGCTCATTGAGGGGGGTCCTTGAGAGCGAACTCTCAATGGTGACCTATTCAATCATCAAGTCAATTTAAACGTGCTTGGACCTAAATGACATCGGCGGTGAATTATAACAATATTTCAAGAACGTTCTAGACGTGACATGACACAATTAGAAATAAAGTAAAGTTACGGGTCACCGCAAGTTCTGAGAAAAAAAAAAACTTGTCCCGAAAATACAACCAATTAGGGTAATGCACGCAAGATTTTGAGCGGTTGCGGTGCGTTCGATTTGGCAATGAATCGACGGTGAAAGTGATACGTGAAAGTGAAGTCGCCCTTCCTCTTTGCTCACTCCCACAAAAGACAAAAGGGTGGGGCCCCTCTTCCTAAGGCCCTCTCGACCGTCCATTGTGCAAAGCCACTCCCTTTTTCTTCTTGCCTTGCAATTCCGTCCTAACAACTGGTGTTGGTTTAAACCATAGAAAATATGAAAAGATAAAACCGTCTCTCTCAATACAACATCCTCAAACCAACAATTTATGCACTCACCCTATCCATCTAGACCATCGATTTTGCTTATCATGGCATGTCATGATTTGGACCCGGTGGCGCGATAATCGAGGAAGCTCGCCTTTTTTCTTTATATTTATTTTGGCATTGTATAGCGTGCCCATGCGGGACTTGCCGCCGATCACTTTAAACATCGTTTTATGTCAGGGTATAGTCAGAGGGATGATTGACAAGATTATCGTGCCAAGGGTGCGTGTTTGGCATGATTGACATGATTATCGTGCCAAGGGTGCGTGTTTGGCACGACAGTCGAGTTCAATTCAATTCGAGTAAGGTTTCATTTTGTTTAATCACTAAGGTTTGCCCCAGTGACCACCCTTTCAATATAGAAAGAAAATGTGGGGGGGTTCGCATCCCTACCTTTTCAGAGGGGTGAGGTGGAGGACGAATTAGTTTCAAGTGTGGGTTTCGACTCCCATGTCCTACAAGAAGGCATGGCAAAACTCTGAGAGTGAGAGTTAAAATAAGAGTCATAAAGTAAGACTGACAAAAAAAAAAAAAGTTCTGTTTTGTTTCGCAAAAAATAAATGCTTTAGAAGATATTTTTCTAAAAAATAATTGTTAGTATTATTTAAAATTATTAGTCGATGAAAAATATCTTCATTATCAATAACAATTCATACATAATCATTTCTGTAGACGAGCAAAATGATCTTCCATTCTTTTATTTTTGTAAGCAATGTAAGTAATAAATTTTAAAAAATTATATTGTTTAAACTGCTCGTTTTTCATGAAACAAATGAATTTGATTTCAATTCAATCATGTTTTTGAACTCTACTCTCGAAATTAGAGGATTAGCGTCACCAATTTGAATTTTTTTTCTTTCTGGTCATAATGACCAATTTGATTGGCCATTGGCTTTGTTGACAAGACCATCCTTTTTTAAAATAAAAGCTTAATTGATTTTGCTACAAATGTAAAGAGGGTCGTGCGTGTGAAAACCATGCGCTTATTTTCCACTTGACAAGACCGTCTGCCAGGTTGGGCCCCACCGGTGTTGGGAGTACACGTGTAGGGAGGCAACAGGACAAAATTGCGAGGATGGGGCGCAGGTTGTGCACCCACGTGGAGAGCGGGGCCCGCGCCTGGTCAGAATCTGACGTGGACGGATCTCATAGGGGAGATTCGTCGACGTGAATAGTGCACAGCGCCTGAGGCGCGTGCGCACCAAACGCCATCGCGACATCTACGTTCGTTGTACAATGTAAACTTTTAATTTATTTAATACAATTTCTAAACTTTTAATAAAGGTTTAAATTAATCCCTAGATTATATGAATATAACCAATGTTATCCTTCCATACATTTAAGTTTGAAAATAACATTGAATATCTTCATATAATATAAATATTAGTTCGAATATGTACGGAAAGTTTGAAAACCATATTTATCAAATTAAAATTTCAGCAATGAAGTTGTCCATAAGTTAAAGTTTAGGAACCACGTTGACCAAATTAAAAAAACTAAGAATCATATTGTATACGGAGTCATCTTTTAAAATCAATAATGTCAATTTTTTCATCATATTATATATATATTCCTCTCTAAATTTGAACATTATTTTATTAGTGGCTTGACTTTTTTCGATAATTACCGAGAAATTTCCAAGAAGATTATGGGGAAATTAAGCTTGTGCATATCTCTGTGGAATTTCTCCAAATGCTGACCTTATGACTTTCCTTTGGAAAACTTTGGCACTCAAGGGAATTTTCATGTAGTTACTCATAAAAGAATTTGTGAAGTGTCTCCATTATGTTGATCATTTGACTTTGAACAATTCACATTTGTTGGGACTCATTTCATTATCATAAAATTGTGTTTAGGGTAGGTGGCTAGGAGATCATGCTTATGAAAAGCATATGATAACTCTATGACAGTTTCCTAGAGTAGGGAGATGGAAACAAATGACTAAAGAATGTCAACATGCCCCCCAAGATATTTATTAAGCGACAACGAGATTTAGTTATTAGATTCTTTTGGAACATTGCGGGTGATTACGCTTCACTCAATTTCATCCCTGAAATATATATATAATCAATAAACGATAGCACTTTGACAACTACCGCTTTTAGCAATACCCAGTAGGATGGCTAGCGTATTTCTATCTTCAACGGTCAAATGGGAATTCTAATCTTAACTCACGTCCTCATTAAATTAACTTCAATCCCTTGACCATAGTCAATGCACATGGACAAGATGCTTTGATCTATGCTCATGAAATTACATGAGCACAATATATGAACACTTCTTGTCATTCAACATGCATGACGGGGTGCTTGATTCTAAGGTGGATCGGTGCTCAACCTATAGTCGAGAATTGAATCTAAGACCCTCGATTTCAAAAGATTGAGACTGTGAACCTAACCCACCAGTGCTACAACTTCCCCTTCCCGGTCGATAGGCAACCCTTTCTTATGACTTGGGTGAAAATTCGAAATTCTATAATCAAATGTAAACCCTGCATCGCTCTCATTACAAAAGTATATCTTCGTTGGGTGGCCACATGATCAACTGATCATACCGAAGACCTCCATTCACATCACGAGAGCTGCCTGAAGTGAAATTCACAAGAGAGACTACTCGGACCCGGCCGGGGAAAACCTGACCCAACGTGACCCGACCCAACCCGATTCGAACCACTAGGAGCCAGACCGACGCTCGGTCAAGTCAATCTCCAACGCCAACTCGCTCACGCGCTCCACCGCCGCGCGTCCTTGCGTTGGCGTCTCCAATCTTTCTATTCAATTTTTTAAAAAATTCCTCTTATTTTTTCCCCCTTCTTGTTTTTTTATATCATCGTGCCTTGGAAGCTACAGATAAATGCAGACGAAATGCATCTTAAATTCAAGTGGAATGAAATTTGTCCTCCTCGAACGGCGAACCCGGCTATATATACCCGCTCCCTCTGTCGATCGCACTCTATGTATGTCAATCCCCTTTAGCGCCTCTTCATCTTCCCGCATTTTTTTTCTTTCATTTTTTCTTCTTCTTCTTCTTCTTTTTTTTCTTGAATTCTCTGTTGAATTTCCGATCTTGGGTCGGTCTCGTTTCGTCCGAATTCGCCGGAATCCGGCCGCTCCCGATGGCCAAAGGCCGGAGACTGACGTCCAGCCGGAGCGAGCGCTTGTTGGGTAGCTACGGCTACGGCCACCACGGCTTCGGAGCCGCCGCCAACGGGAACGACGCCGCCGAGTTCGACGAGGACGACGTCTGGTCGGCGGCGGACGGCGGCGGGGCGGACGGTAGGATGGAGGACGGCGGCATGGAGGACTCGCAGCTGGGGTGGGCCACGCTCGCCGCCCAGGACGGGGGCGGCGGCGGCGGAGGAGGGGGGAGGCGGAGCCGGGCCGCGCGCGGCGGGCTGTCGCTGGCGTTCGAGGACTCCGGGGTCCGGCCGTCGTCGAGGATCGTGCACCAGTTCCGGGGGAACGACGCGGCGGCGGCGTCCTCGTCGCCGCGCGGCGGGCACGGGCACGGGCACCACATGGCCACGTCGGCGCCGGTGAACGTGCCGGACTGGAGCAAGATATACCGGGTCGGGTCGGTGGAGTCGATGCACGACTCGGACGAGGGGCTCGACGACGGCGGCGGCGACGCCGGGATGGTGCCACCGCACGAGTACTTGGCCCGGGAGTACGCCCGGAGCCAGAAGTCCGCCGCCACGTCGGTCTTCGAGGGCGTCGGCCGGACGCTGAAGGGGCGGGACATGAGGCGAATGCGCGACGCGGTGTGGAGCCAAACCGGGTTCGACGGCTAATAATACTCGATAGGACCGCCGCTGCTACCACCACCGTTACCGCCACTGCCACCGCCACCGCCACCGCCGCCATCTTTATATTATTAGATTCGCCGTCGATGAAAAAATGTAAAATCGGGACGAGAAGAGGGGGTTGGGAATTGTATTCATCATTGTTAAAGGTAAGATTTTTTTTTTTTTTTTATCTCGGGCAGTGATTCGGCCGGGACGGGTCGGGTTCAGGGTCGAACCCGAGCCGACCCGGGATCCGAGTGAGCCCGAGCCCGATTGAAGATTTTCTGTGTCTCCTCTGTTTTTGGTTAGGTTGAAATTCAAGAGGTCTTCAAATTTCTGTCTTAAAGAGGAGAAAGAGTAATGTTCTACCTTATAGCCAAATCTCAGTGTAATGGATTGTGGGTGTAGTGTTAGAGAGAGAGAGAGAGAGAGAGAGATAGAGAGCTACGGTTCATATTTTTCTTTATTTTATGACCAATATCTCTAATTTAATATTCTTTATTTCCCCATTTTTATTATGCGGAATTATTATTATTCTTTCCAGCATTATGGAAGTGGGTTATTGGTTAAGCTGATGATCATGTGACCAAGTTGCATGAACTTAATTGAATTGGCTGATGATCATGTGACCAAGTTGCATAAACTTAATTGAATTGAATTGGAAAGGGAAGAGACAATCCTTAATGACCACGAGCTTTGTCCCGAAAAAGGACTGGACAAAACACAAAAAAGGTCACGACCAATGGTTGCTTTTATTCCATGTCGACCGTGCACATGTACTATGCACTCTTGTTTCCTATGCGCAACTTGCGTGCACGTACCGAACCTAGTTCATCACGTGAACTTTCTCGTCTCGATGTTCCTCACTTTGTGAAGTTGTCTTTAGGATCAAAACGAATCCTGTCGTAAGTAAATTAGATGATTGGAAGGCTCCAAATTTCACAACAATGATAGAGACATTTGAACTGTAGAATTGAAAGAAGTTCTTCTTGTAGAATGAATTATGGCTCTCCAGGTCAACTGGAAAGTTTGCTTCCTTGAATGGCATTACTTAACAAAACCTAATTAAAGACCAAAGACCCCTGAACATATATGATAAGGAAGGTTACATATATAAATTAGGGTTAGATGTAGATTTCTAGTGAAGTTCAAAGGTATTTTCCCCAGTTAAATGATAGAGAGAGAGAGAGAGAGAGAGTCAAGAGAGACCTGATATTTCCTTGTTAATTTGTGCATGCAAAATAAGTTGGTCATATTCAAAGCTTGACTAAGCTAAACCACTTAGGTAATTGAATCTTTAAATACCTTTAGTAATAAGGCGATCAGAGTATTAATAAAGAAGTGATTTGATTGTCTGTTCTAATCACGCCTATTAACAATGTTGTGAATGAGGAAAATTGACGGACTGACTATGGGGAGAACCCAAAAGGTCCTTTGGATAAAATATTCACTTGCCCTTCCTCATTAAACATTCGATTCAAAAAGAAAGAATCTGGTCCTTTGTCCACCCCTTCTTTTCTTTACCTTCATGATCTAACTTGACCTTCCTTTGTATAGTTTGGTCAAGAATCTCCAAAAAAAAATTCTTGATGAAGAAGTATGGTCCTGATTGAAATAATCTTTTGGGGGGGCTGGGGAATAAAGTGGACAAAATAATTAATTTGGCGCCCACAATGAGGATATTGGGGAAAACCAGAGGGAGCTTTTGATGGAATGTGATGGGGACGGTTTGTGTGGTGGGCACTAGGGGGCAAAGCTTTCTCTCTCTCTTTCAATTTGGGGACTGGGATTGAATGAAACATGAAGACATCATTTGAGAATGGATCCAAACCCTAATGGCTTTGCCTTTTTGAAAGAAAGAGACACCATTGGCTCTCAATTTATTTTATTTTGTATGTTAGGAAAAATGGGCAGCCATTTAAAGGGGCAATTGCTGATATTTTATACAAGGCATGATCAATTTTTGAACATGTAGGAAACAAGAGATTCTCTCGCTCCCTCCCCCTCTCTATTTCACTCCATAACGTGCGATTAAATAAATTTTGATTTGATGTGTTTTTGACCAAAAAGACAGCACCTCTCTTTTGAATATGAACAGGTGGTGTAGTCTCGCTGCATATGAAAGGGTGGTGATTATTCCAAGTACGGAGAAAAAAAATATTCATCCCTTTTTGGTTTGTGGAGGACTAATAATCAACATAGGATTGAATATTTGGTGCATTGGTGAAAATAGGATTTGAAATTAGGCCTCTTTTCCAACTTTGCAAGGATTGGCCAACGGTCCCACAAGTCACAAAATGCTGCTCCAGCTCTTGCCCTTGGAGGGTGTATTTCACCACTAAATAGCTGTGAACAAAATTAGGGTCAATAAAGTGTTGACTTAGATGATAAAAGAGTTAGCTTATGTCCTTGTGGTCTTGAATTTGAGTTTTTTCATGAGCACTTAGGAAATAAAATCCTAAAACTTAGTTGATATGGGGGAGTGAGAGTCTGAGAATCGAGATATGTAAAAAGTGGATTGGACACTACTTGGTCGCCAAATAAATAAAAAAATTTATCATAGAGAGAGATTTCATATTCCTTGGATTCGACATTAGAACATTTATAAGCATTTTCTTTAGTTTGAACTTTTGGATTCAACATTTCAAAATTTATAATTATCCTTTTCGCCAATAAAGAAATGCATATATCCAAAAAGGTTGGTGTAGTTAAGGGTGAGTATGATTCAAATGATCTAGTTTCTAAGTTAGGACTGGGAACTAAATTGAAAAAACTTGCTTAAGATGATCTATGGATATGTGTACTACAAATTCTAAAACTTGCAAAGAAAGTGCAATTTGAGTCATGAAACTCATAAAAAGTGTAATTAAATTTTATAACTTATCAAATCAGTACAATTGAGTTGTTCCATTAACTTTGTCTATTTAGACAAACGAAAAATATAGACGTGGTTTTTTTAAATATTTTCTCTCTCCCGTGAGGCAATAACATGATTAAAACATGGAACACAAGGCTAAAATGCATTTTAATTTTTAATTTTTAATTTTTAACCAAAATATTAATTAAATTAAATAAAAAAAATTAAAACACACCAAATAAAGAGCCAAAGGCTATCGACCCTTGCTGCCATCGCCCTCATCACTAGAATGGGCTAATGGGGGTCGCCGAGCCTCGGCCAAGGTTGGCAACCCTTGCCAAGGGCCATCATAATTGAGCGAGGGCCAACGATCCTCACCAACCTTTTTCAACCATAGGGGAGGTGGCAGCAAGGGCTGCCGTCCTTGCCTTTGGTTTTTTATTTTTTTATTTAATTAACATTTTGTTTAAAAATTAGAACTTAATTCACGTCATTGCCATTAAAAAAAAAAAAAGCCACATTGGGATTTTTCATTAGTCTAAATGGATGGAGTTAACATAAAAACTCGATTGTGCCAATTTAATAAATTTTATGATTTGATTGCATTTTTTTGTAAATTCTAGAATTCAATTGTATTTTTGTAATAAGTTTTAAGATTTCCCGTGTACATATCCTAATAATCAATAATTGAGTCCCCCTTTGAAACTAGTCCGTTGTAGGCGTCTACAAGTAGAACCTGGACCTAACTCCTACGTTTTTTCCTTCTTTTCTTTTATATTACTTTATTTATTTATTGGGTGAAATTAAGGATAGAGAGGCTAGAAGAGAGGCAGAAATATAGATGGGAGTGAGTGGATTGTAAGCCTTTTGTTTCTTTTAAACTTCTAGTTTAAAGTAACATTTCACTAAAAATAGTCCTCGTAATTAATTGAAATTCAGTTCTACTTGCAAATCGGCCTAATTGATTCGGTTTTGGTTAGAAATAGGTTCGACTTTTAATTGGTGAATCAAACCAAACATGGTGGATTTCCGAAGTTTTTACTTGTGAACCAGCTAAATTCTCCTAAAAACCGGTTTAGAACTAAATTGGCTAGGCGAGTTGCAGCAGGTTTTTTAATCAAATGTGGACCGTAGCTCACCCTTAGGTGTGCAACAACGTTCAGCACCTCGTATCGCATGAATAACCCAGGTTCAAAGCTTGGTTAACAATGCAATCTTTTACCAGAAAGGTTACATGTAATTTGGAATCGAGCAAATGCTAGGGAGAGGTGACATCTCTACAGTTTTTTTTTTTTTTTTTTTTTTTTTTTTTCGGTCGGTATCTCTAAATAGTTAATGCGACATCTTTGAACATTCGCAATAAGGTGATGGGCTATTTTAAGTCCTATTAAAGTAGGCCTCTTTTGTGTATTGCAACTTTTGCAAGGGTTGGCCAACGGTCCCACTTGTCCAAAATGCTGCTCCAGTTCATGCCCTTGGAGGGTGCATTTCACCACAAAATGTCAAATACAGCTCACTCTAAATAGCTGTGAAATAAAATTACGATGGATAACGTGTTGACTTAATTGATAAGACATTTAGCTTATCTCCTTGTGATCGTGAGTTTGAAACCTCTCGTGAGCACTCCAAGAATAAAATCTCAAAATTGGCCAGTCAATATAGACGAGTGAGATTGTTCAAGGATCGAGGCGCGCAAAAAATGGACTGGACACTTTTTGGTAGCCAAATAATGAAAAGTTTATCATAAAGAGAGGTTCCATGTTCTTGGGACTTAGATTAGCATTTTTTTAAGGACTTTTGGATTTGACTCTTGAACATTTATAATTATCCTATTCGCCAATAAAGAAATGCATAAGTCAGGGAAGTTTGGAGCAGCTAAAGATGAGTATGTTTCGAAATGATCTAGTTTCAAAGTTTGGGAGTGGGAACTGAATTGAAAAATCTTATTTTAGATAATTTAAAATTGAGTCCCCCTTTGGAATGGGTCAATTCTAGGTCGGTCTGCAAGTAGAACCTGGACCTAACTCCTTTGTTTTTTTCCTTCTTTTTATTTTATTTTATTTTATTTATTTTCTTTCATTTTTTGGGTGAAATTAGAGATACAGAGACTAGAAGAGAGGCAGAAATCTATATGGAGTGAATGGATTGTAAGCCTTCTACTTCTTTATAGTTAAAAGCAACATTTCGCTAAAAATACTCCTTGTAATCAACAGAAATCCAGCTCTACTTGGAAATCGGCTCGGTTGGTTTGGTAGGGTTCGATCTTTAATTAGTGAATCGAACCGAACTTGGTGGATTTCCAAAGTTTTTACTTGTGAACCAGGCCAATTCTTCCGGAAATTGGTCTAGAACCAAATCAGCTAGTCCAGTTTTGACAGGTTCTCAAAGTGAATATTGACCGTAGTTCACCTTTAGGTGTGCAGCGACATTGAGCACCTCGTGTCACATGACTGGGGCTGAAACCTGGTTAACAGTGTAATCTTTGACCAGAAAGGTTACATGTAATTTTTTTTTTTTTTTGAACAGGAAGGTTACATGTAATTTGAAATTGAGCAGATGTTAGGGACAGGGGACATCTCCACACTTCGAAAAGTTATTGTGACATCTTTAAACATTCACGATAAAGGTGGTGGGCTATTTTGAGTCCTAGCAAGTTGGGCCGCAACTGAACTGGGCTACATATCTAGCAATTCTTAGATTCGTGCTCTTGATAGATTCTAGACAATTCAATTCATAATCCATGTGATCAATCCAATTTGTCATTCTACTTTGGACATTCAAGAAAAGTAGGGGGATGAGAATGACAATTTTGGGCCGTGGTGTAGCATCATGGGCAAGCTCCAAAGAAAGTTCTTGTCATGTGTGGGCTTTTGGCTGCTTAAAAAGGCTTGGAATTGAGGAATTCTTTTCTTATTTTTAGCCTATTTTCCTCTTGAAAGTTTCTTTTCATGAGTAGGGATGATTTCATCGATGGGATGAGGACACGATTCTCGACCCGCCCCAAGTTCTATAAGGTATTTGTTTATCATGACACAGACTATTCAGGTATCTTGACTCGAATCATCTCCATGAATACATGTGAACCATCGTACTTGGCCATGTGTATCTAATAATGCTTCAAGTACAAAGTGGCAGGCGCGGCCTTCCAAGATTAACATGAGATCAAGATTCCGTGATTTAACCACATAATCCACATCATCTAGATCGAGTGTTTAACCGCATCCAATCAACCTCTCAGGGATACTGATTCGATATTGGTTTGAGAAAATATTTTGAATCTTTTCTGTTTCGATCCCTTTTCTCTTTTTAAGAAAACTCTATACAGTATGATGTAAGTTTGATTTAGGGATATCTTAAAATGCAAATTGGACTAGTTGTACTCCTGAAAATTAACATACTTTCATAAGGCACTGTGCTATTTAGATAACTAATAGACATTGATTGGTGTGGTGACAATATATTTAGCGATAGGAATAATTGATTTCAAAATGATAAATTCAGCAAAAAAGTTTGAATCTATTATGTTAGAGTCTATTTTTGGTTTTTCTGAACTATAAATTGTATTGGCTCCCTTAAGAACTAGCCTAGAATTAAATTGGTCGGTTTTTCCCGAGAACTGTGTGTAATTTTTTTTTTTAATTTTACATAAAATTTAGAGTAATATAACCATTACTTTAAGAAAACATACCACATGAACAGATATGTGGCATAGTGATTAAGGCATTAGGTTTGAAATCCGTCTCCAATATATCAATCTTTTTTAAGACGAAATTAAAAAAAAATGGATATTTTTGTGGTTTCTTGGCCCAAACCCTAAACCCTCCAATGGTTTACAGTATTAAATCGAGAACCAAATTGATCAAGGTGAGTTCTCCAATTTTTCACCCGATAGCTTGGCCTGCATCAACCGACCTAAAATTGGTTGGTAAAGCCGGATCGATTTGGTTTCCAAGTTGAATCGGTTTGGTTGCTAGCCATTAATGAGTGAATCGGAATAGTTTCTTAGTCTGTTTTCCAATTTTTTTTTGCTTGTGCTTAATTTGTTTGACCTCGATAATGATGACGAAACAGATCATCATTTCACAGAGATTAATCTGAAATACTCTTAACCATCCATCTCTTATTTTAAAGCCCCCTGATGTCTCGTTCCATCCACCACTTGTCCACCACTCAGCCAACGACTCGCAGTCAACTCCAATCAAGTAAATCCCGCCGACCAGCTGTCCACATTTCATGACTCAGGTTGCATCACGAGAAGCAATTCATCTTAAACAAAAAAAAAAAAAAAAAAATCGAAATCCCTTTTGACCCTTGACACAATCGATGGATTTAATACATGAACTTCACGTTCTCCCAGCAACATGTGTCTCCTCCTACGTCTAATGTTGTTCTGTCATGCCAGGCTGCCACCTCTCCAGAACAGTTCTCAGAACCCCATTATACTACAAATGTCATTTTGTCCTGTTGTCAATGGTTGATTAGAATATTCAAGTAGCATGAGCATTTCATCTGCATTGGAACATCGAGCCCCTCCAAAAATAAGCCCTCGAATCAGAGAGATGTTGAGAAAGTTATGGTCTTTTTGAGGATTTCTCTCTTTTCCTTTTCGCCCCTTTTTTTCTTTTTTTTTTTGTTTGGTTATGGTGGAGTCTTTTCTTATTGGTTATTTCCAGGCTACTTTTGAATAAGAGCACGTTGTGGCCCCATCCATTCACACAGTAAAACATCCAAACTGCATCCCTAAAATGGTGTCACCTTTTTCTTGCCAGATTTTGTAGAAGCCAGCTACAAGTCACTGGATAAGAGCAAAAGCTCAAATTTTTTGATCCGTGTAGCCACTGTTCCTGCAACCTCGAGCTCTAGAAATCTGACTCTGTGAATCTATCTTCTCTTTTTGGAAGATATACCGGATTTCCTTCCAAATTTGCTCTCCAGCGCAGCAGGCATATCAATCAAAATCCCCACTTGATCCTCTTTTCCACACCCAATCACTGGTCAGAAAAATGGGTTGCCGGGGAAGCAAGGAGAAATCTCCACAATCTGGCGCAAATGGGTACTCGAGCACCACTGTCTCAGGGCAAAACCAAGCTTATCAACAGGGGGCTGCGGTTCAGACCCACAAGGTGTCCGCTCAAATGCCTCAACCAAGACCACAACAACAACAGCCAGCGAGTAATCCTGCACCAGTGAGCAGTGAGGTTGCTCAAAAGAGGCCTGCACCAGTGAGCAGTGGGGTTGCTCAAAAGATGGACAATACAATTCTGGGTAAGCCATTTGAGGACATTAAGCAACAGTACACTCTCGGCAAGGAATTGGGTAGAGGTCAATTTGGCATAACGTATCTTTGCACTGAGAAATCCACTGGCCAGATTTATGCCTGCAAATCTATACTGAAGAGAAAACTTGTGTCGAAAGGTGATAGGGATGATATGAAAAGAGAGATTCAGATTATGCAACATCTTTCCGGTCAACCAAATATCGTTGAATTCAGGGGTGCTTATGAAGATAGGTATTCAGTGCATGTGGTGATGGAGCTCTGTGCTGGTGGGGAGTTATTTGATAGGATCCTTGCCAAGGGTCATTATACTGAGAGAGCTGCTGCTTCCATTTGCCGCGCGATAGTTAACGTGGTCCACATTTGTCACTTTATGGGAGTTTTGCATCGTGATCTCAAGCCTGAGAATTTCTTGTTGGCAAGCAAGGAAGAGGGAGCTATGTTGAAGGCCACTGATTTCGGGTTGTCTGTCTTCATTGAGGAAGGTGAACTTCTATTCCTCTTCAAGATCCACTTCTTTTTATGCAAGAAATGATTATCAGATTCTTGTGGTTAGGATTTTCAGTTTTTAGCTTGAAAATTGTTTGCTATGTGACTACGACCTCACTTACATTTGACAACAACATTACATCTTCTGGGAATGGTTTAGAGTTGGACCAATCATCATCAATAATTAATGATGTACCTTGGTCTTCCAAAAGAGATGATCATAAATGAAAAGAAGAATATAGCCTGGAATCACGGTTTCATTCAATTATTAGCTGTCCAGTTGAAAAGGATGGCCATGATAATCATTGATGACTTTTGGAAAATGCTAGTACATGAGTCTGCTTTGTTGGGCAAATTGTGAGCAAAAAAGTACTGCTAATCAATGGCCAGTGGTTTGGTTTTGGGATGAATGGCCACTGTTCGAAAATCACTTGACTGCAAAATCTTTTCATGGAAAAGCTAGTTCCTTGCTATGCTGTTGATGATAATAGGCTCACAGTACAGTGGAGGATATATCTGGTGAACTTGAGCATATTTTCTTTTTGTTAATTACAGTAAATTGCTTCATCTCCTTTTAAATGTACTAGCTGCAGTTCCAGTTGATTCCTTAATGAATCAGTTCCCTAAAAAGGATTTCTTGCCCTAATCAGATTTTGGTCAATTCCTTCTTTGCCTTGGCTTGCTTTTCATGGGGAGAGAAGAGAGGAGAAAGAAAGAGTGGAAGAGAGAGAGGGTGGGGCAAGGTGGTATGACAGTTGAATGAGAGTTTCAGCCCTGCAACCTTTGCTTTATAAGTGGTGCTAGCTAAAGGTTAATTGCAGAGCAGGATGTCTTTTCATTTCCTTTGATAATTCCATAAATATTACGTTATCAGCCATTTCCATTTCGCAAGTGGTGATCTCCTGATGCTGATTCTGTGTTATCAATTCTAAAGTATGAGCACACTTCATAGGTTTCTCAAAGTAATTTACTTGGCATGTTGGTTGTACTCATCATACTTTTGATGTGCTTGTGGTGCTTTTGTCCTTTTTTTGTCCGACCCAGGAAAGGTGTATCGTGATATAGTGGGTAGTGCTTACTATGTTGCTCCTGAAGTACTACATCGTAGATACGGAAAGGAGATTGATATCTGGAGTGCTGGAGTTATTTTATACATTCTACTAAGTGGCGTCCCTCCATTCTGGGCAGGTAGATTTTGTCGATATTTTTGCTGCTTAAAAGAAGATGCTTATTGCACAGCAGTTGATTGCCTTAAACATTTAATTTATATTGCAGAAACTGAGAAAGGTATCTTTAATGCCATACTACAAGGAGAAATTGATTTCGTCAGTGACCCATGGCCATCAATATCAGATGGTGCCAAGGATCTCATCAGGAAAATGTTGACTCAGGATCCTAAGAAGCGGGTCACCTCTGCCCAAGTCCTTGGTAATAGAACCCAAATCTCTCTGTAGTTCATCATAATATGAATTCGTAGGCCTTATCTTGCCTATAGGTTTCTCCCAGTATTATTTGATGGATCTGTTACTGTTGAATATCTTTTAAACCGACATATACATGTGCATGCATTAATTTGGTGGAAAACATAGATATTCACTGTTCAGGATAGCATTTACTCTTTTCAGGCTGTCCAGTTATCATGTTTGTGTTGTTGCTGGGGATTTGATGCGTCCTTCTTCATTTTGCATTCAGATTGTTTCATATCATTATAGAAATGACAGTTATATATTGCTGGTGTTGTTGCTATACAATAATCCATGGATTTAATGGTGTATCTCATCTTCAGTTTCTTTTCTTTCTTTCTAAAAGAAAATGTGGCATTCTGATATATGAAAATTCTTTGACCTGGGAAACTCTTGACAAAATATGGTCCATATGCTTGTCACCAACATTGGGATGTGATGCTTGTTGTAATTAGAACATCCTTGGCTCAAAGAAGGCGGAGAAGCATCAGACAAGCCAATAGACAGTGCAGTTCTATCCAGGATGAAGCAATTCAGGGCAATGAATGAGATGAAGAAGCTTGCATTGAAGGTAAACCATTTATATAGGTGCACAAGTGATGTGCAGAAGGAATCATCATGAAATTTGCGAGTTGTTATTATGTGATGTTATCGTAATTATTCCCAGGTGCTTTGACTTCTGATAATGTATTTTTCATCCAAAATTAAGACAGAAATGAAGTTCTGTCCAATGATTATTGAATCTTTAAATTTTTAAATTAAACAGGATCAAAATAGAGGTACTTCTGGAAGAAATTCTCTCATCACTTATTTTCGGCAGTTCTAGGTTGGAAACTATGATTTAGCCATGTTATTGTTGGTAGTTTCTCCAAGAATGTTTGCCTGTAGCAAGGCAGCAGCTGCATGAAATATTCTTTTACGTAATAAAGCTGGCTATGGTAACGATGCTTATTGTAAATATATCAGGGAATAGTGTAGAACTTGCTTTTGAAAATTGCAACTCATCCATTCATTTTGGGCAGTGGGTCTATTGGGATTGGGCTTCTCTTACTACAGATGAAGTAATCTATTGTTAAGTTACTTTCAGTAACTTCTTTTGCACTTCTATCTCTTTGCTTAAGCAGAGATGGCTGCAATTTCATGAGAACTTTGTAAGTAGTCATCCTGTCCAGTTGATTCGAAAGACTAGCTCAATGTGCTGTATTTAATATCTGGGGCAGTATAAACTGACAATAGACCACCTATTTTTTAAATGATATACTCATTGACGGAATGGTTCCTCCTATTCTGTTCATTTTGTTTGTTTTGTCAATAGGTAATTGCAACAAATTTCTCTGAAGAGGATATCAAAGGTCTTAAAGCCATGTTTATGAACATGGACACAGACAATAGTGGCACGATCACCTTTGAAGAGCTGAAGTCTGGTTTGGCTCGACTAGGATCGCGGCTCTCAGAGACTGAAGTAAAGCAACTTATGGAAGCTGTGAGTGAGATATTTAGAGTAGAACCTTGGTCACTGTATATCATATTTATCTATACTTGTCAATCTAATCCCTCTCAACATATTTTACAGGCTGATGTTGATGGAAATGGTTCGATTGACTACATTGAATTTATATCGGCCACAATGCATAGACACAAGCTAGAGAGAGATGACCACCTGCATAAAGCGTTCCAATATTTTGACAAGGATGGCAGTGGGTGAGTGTTACTATTTTCTTGTACAGAGATGTGAGCAAAATTTATGGCAAATTAGTTTCCTTTTCGCAAGCTTTGCTTCATTTGATAATAGTTATCTTCTTGATATGGTTTTGAGACATCTGTTCTCCAACGGTCATGTACGTCCTGTTGGCCCCTTCTAGCTATAAGTATCAGGCAACAAATTTTCTTAGTTCATCTTCAGCTTCTGACAAGAAGTGAGTGAACTTAATGTGATTATATTCAAACAATAATAAAAAGAATAATAATAAGTAATAATAATAATAACAATTGTTTGTATGATTTGGTGCTAATATTTCATAGTTTCTGAAAAGATCGTGAAGAATGGCTAGGAAGTGTAGTTTCTACATGAAGTAAGATCTTGGATAGCCTGTGTTGATGAAAACTACCGCTCAAAATGCTGTGACAGTTATATTACCAAAGATGAATTAGAAGCTGCAATGAAGGAACACGCTATTGGTGATGAAGCCAACATAAAGGAGATCATTGCAGAGGTGGACAAAGATAATGTAAGTCAGTTTTGTTGATTGTGATTTTATGGCCCCACACACGCGCACACACATATTTGAGCTGATGTTTTCCGATCGTTGTTATATAGGATGGAAGGATTGACTACGATGAGTTTTGCACAATGATGAGAAGTAAAGCTCAGCATCCTGGAAAGCTTTTTTAAGTCACATAGTTAAAAAGCTCTTTGTTGGCAGAAGTATTTTATTGTTCCTTTCAGGTGAGTGCTATTATGTTCCATAAATCAATCTGAAGTAGAGTGACGAGGAGAGTTACGGTCCATCCATCTTGGTTTAATGAGTCCATCTTTGCTCTTGCTCAATCCCTGCTATTCTCATTCTCTGGGATGATGTTTGATTGCTTCTCATTCCATCTCATTATCGCAGTTGATGCCTGCTCGGATATCATGTATATTATGATTTGGGCTTTGTTCTGTACCCGACAATAAAGAGGAAGTCTTTTTTTGCTAGTAATTGCTCATGACTTTGTGCATATGACAATGCACCTTTTTTTTATTATTATTACTATTATTATGAATTATTGTACGTTCAGTAGGTTGATTTCTAATGAGAGTCTAAGTTAATTTTTAGATACAGATCCCATCATATGTCAGAAGATCTAAGGCATTCATGAATTGAGAGGCTGCCTTTCTAATTGGCGCATTTCCCTTCATATTTCCAAGAAACATATCTCTTTAAAATGTTCATCCACTTCATTTCTAGACATTCACTTCTTCTGCTACTCGCATTATCAACTAATTAGAGTCAATTGTGGCTTGAGATTACAGTGATAATAAGCTCCTCAAAAGTCAAAATGGATGGTGATAAGCTGACTTGGTGGTGCATCCGAGAATAGATTTTCTGGGGGCAACTCTTGGCCTGATAATGTTGGAGAAATTCCTTATTATTTTTCAATTATGACAGATCTGATACATCACCCTTATCATCTAGGTGTGAGATCTGAAGTCTGCATTAGTTTATGATCTCCCAGTCCCCACCACTGACGTTTGGCCCATTTAATAATCCCCCTCTCCCAAAAGACATTTAACTATGAAGGGAATTAGCTTAAACTATTTCTGCCAACACCTTCCTTTTGGTTTTTGCTTTACTTTTAGAAGCAATATGGGCTCATTTTTTTATGAGTCTCCGCAGGAAATTTCACATTTCCATCCATAATCGCGACATCAAGAAGACAACTAACTTTGAAGTGCATGAGTCACCAACCATTATCACCACTGAAATCCATGCCTCTTCCACCTTCAACACCATCCATCCAGTACATACACGCCCCCCATCCTTATTGAACAGATGGGATCCTCAGACAGACATTAAAACTAGACAAAGAATGGACAGGAAAGCTAGAACAGCCACAGTCCACATTTACTAAACACTGCATTAAAAACAAACACCATCTTATTTAGTCCTCATCATACTCTTATCTTCCTCTTGTGAACAAGGGAGGAATAATTGGCCATGGCGAGGATTGAACCCACACTGGAGATCATGGAACTTCTAGTGGTGTTTGTTGGCAACGTTGCATTGCCTCCTGATCTCACCCTTGTCTCCGGTAAGCGGGTTGTTCTCAGAAAGGATGGTGAGGGCTCTGGCGAATTCCTTGAAGAAGTAGTTTTGGCTCTTGGCCATCTTCTTCACATAGGGCTTGGTCCTCTTATCGACGGCTAGCTGGTGATCCACCAGGAGCAAGCCCTTGTTGTCCAATATGTTCCTGTAATAGTTGTTGTCGAATATCATGGGGGTTCCGCGGTCGTTCCTCACGTACTGCACGGCCTTTGGGTCAGGGATCGGGTCCGGGCACTTGTAGAGCATGTGCTCCACGTGGTCGGGATTGAGGGCTGGGTCAACCTCTGGGTATAGCCGCTGAACCAGCTTGACGCAGTGGGTTCGGCCCACGCTGTGTGCTCCTGTTAGATGCAATATAAGACATTGTTAGACTCCATCAATTGCAGGCAATGGACTCGAGGGAGAATGGATTTGGGTTGAGTAAGAACGCCTTAATTCAGACACTAGTCAGAAGCTTAGAATTAATTCAAGAAGCACCAAATGAAAGTACCGAGCAAGGCAACCACTCCAGGAGTATCAATGCCCATCTTTGCAAATCTTTCAAGCACAACAGACATGCTCTCGTTGTGGTCTGGCAAGTGTTCCTCAATGACATCTGCTCTGCTCCTCCTGCCATCTCTTCTTCCAGTTTTCAGAGGAATTTGAGGGCCTCCTAGCTGGTGAGGAAAAGAATATAGCTTTTAAAGTTTAGAGAACAGATTTATGCCAGATCTGCTTAGATTTAATAAGGCCCATTGATTTTCTTTTTCCTCCCATTTTTTTTCTAAACAGTAAAACCCTCATCAGTAAGATCTGAAGTTCATGCAGCTGTCCTTTTTGATTCTTATAATCAAATCCTCCCTAAAGCTGAAACTGGAAATCCTGTGATAGTTTTCTTGTTTGGCCAGAAATGAAATAGTTGTTGCAGTTATGAGTCAAAAGAGCATTTAATTCAAGAAAAGGGCACTGAGATCAAGGTCAAAAATGGAAATTTTGCCATATCCAGGGTAGTGCTCGCATGATACCTCCCCCAAGTAGGAACTGGAAGGGATCAATCACAACTAGATTTTCTTCCCAGAAAAGTATTCTTGAAATATCTACTATTGTCTTTTTTTTTTTTTTACAGAGTCAGCAAAAGATCATAGAATGTCATGAACTAGACCCATTTGAAAATCTTTTTATAAGTCGCATCTGTGAAACAGATACAGGCTAGGAAATGACACGAGCACCGCATGCAGAGAGGAAAATTGATAATCTGGAGGGTGAAAGATTCATAAGTAGTAAGTACCGCAACAACGCCATCTCTAGCAGACAACACCAGAATGTCTGCACAAGAAACAACTCCAGGACATTCTCTCTCCACAGCCTCCTTGATGGTGTCAAGGTACCTGAAGTTCCTCATCCCAAAGCTCCTGTCCGTCTCTTTCTCAGAGAGATCCCTCCTTGTTGAGTCCAGGAGCAATGAAGCATCGCAAGACTGTGCAACACCCACATGCCCAAACAGTGAAAAGATCAAAACTTTAGCTTCAGAAGGCAGCATTTCTTTGGGTAAAAAGAAAAGGGCAAAGAAAGATGAACAAGACTGCAACACCTTTAACTTAAATTCTTGGAAAGAAAAACGAAAAGAAAAGACAGATAAGCAAATGGAAGGAAAGCTAGCTCACTTGAACAGCACAGTCATGGAAGATGTTCCTAAGCCAAGAGAATGCAGTGTTCTTGTGGCGCTTGTAGAGAAGCTTGACTTGCTCTTTAATGATGTCCTCAGCCTGAGGACAAGTGTCCTTGTAGAAGTCTATCACCAGGCCAGACCCTACCTCAGCCTCACCCTCTGCATAAGCAGAGTTGATGATTGTGGCTGAGAAGGAGAAGAAGATGGCAGCAAAGAAGATGAGAGCTCTGAAACCCATCTCTCTCTCTCTCTCTCTCACTCTCAGACACCAAAAAAGTCACTGACCTTGCATTCGGGTTCTCCTGGATACTCCCTTAAATAACGCAAGGGGTTCAAATTTTTTTAAGCAAAATAGTTAAAGAAAGGGACAGTGTCAAAGTAGGAATTGCAGATCTGATGCTTTTAAGCCTTTTCTTTTCACATTGTGTCTCCAGAATTTACTGCTAAACGGCTGGCTCTTGACATATTTTTAATAATTTCTTGCTGGAGTTTAGAACAGTTCTCCTGGGAGAGTGTCCAGCAAGCGAGTGAAGAGGCATTTATGGAGATAAAGATGCTGACCATGTTTGTCCGTTCACTATATAATAAGCTAAAGTGACTATCATTGCACCTACTAAATTAAGGGAACCTACACACCCTTCTCTTCTTTGTGAAGATGATGATAACCAGTCGAAACTCTGTTTTTTTTTTAACTGAAATCTTGATTTCATCTATCTTTAGTTGATTTTGAAGCTACTCTAGTTGTTCAATGACATACTTGTATTCCAAAAATAAAAACTTGGTTGACTCTGAAATTATGAACCCTTAAATAAGTTCCTCTTTGAGGTGGTCACCAAGTTGAGATGATCTATGACTGACAGTACCTTGATCATTTCTGGCTTTTCCCATCCGTTTCTTATGTCATCCACAGTTGACACTGACTTCCCTTTCCTTTTCCCACAGATACCACAATCCATCAAAGTATAAATTTGACTTTTGGCATTTCTCTCCCTTTTGTGCTAATGATAGAAGCACCAAGAACCAAATCTATAGTGCCCCTAGAAAGTACACTGCATGATTTATCTGGAGGTAACTCTCAAGCCACTTGATATTATTGTGGGGAAAAAAAAAATAATTCACAACATTCTTTTCTCCACTCCTTTTATTTTCTTCCTTTTATTTCAAGTTCTGCAGTGAGAATTTCCCAAGTTATACTCTTGAATCAGACAGAGATAAGAACAATCAAGGACATAGTCACGTGTGGCCCCCCAAAAAAAAAATGAGGAAAAAGACATAGTCATGTAGAAGAGAGCGTGTTGTCCTGGACTAGCATAGGGCCTGAATTCTTTAGCTAGGAAAAAATAGAAGGGGAGAAAACATAATATCTTCAAATATGCAGATGAAAGTGATATTTCAATTCTCAAAAAGTGGATATTCCAAAAGTAATATTTTCTGTCTTTATTGCTAACATATACCTAATTAAGGGACAACCAGTAGAATCAAAAGATTCTAGGCCACCTATTTTATTTTTGTTGGACACTTATCCTAGTTTTGAAGTTTTTTTTTTCTTGTTTTTGGGTACAATATAACTTGAATGTAATACAAAGGAACCTATTTGATCTCCTAGAACCAAAGGAAATAGAGACCATTGGGGCACGAGAAAACACATGCATTGCCTAAGGCAAAATTCAATAACCAATCTGCTTGTGTTGTCAACCCTATTAAGAGATTCAAATCCAAATAGATAGTCCTAGAGTTCGGCCCTAATTGCCATCCGAATAAATGATTGCCCACTTCACCGCATTTCTCGAGTTGCCATCAGCAAATCAACATTGATAATCGATCTATGGGATCAAATCATTGGATTATAATGTCAAAGTTTGTCTTGGCTGACGGAGCATTTCGTGGTCAAATTCGAGAGAAATCCGTAACATCAATTGAACATCTTATTTCAATTTGAACGATTTTCCTATAATTGACCTAACAAAAAGTGACAAATTATGGCCAAATTGATATTGAGATCCAATTTTATGGCATGACTCAAACTAAGCTAGCCAAGCCGAATGATTAGCCAATACCGACACTAACTTTGTTTATTGTTTATTGTTTTTGTTTTTTGTTTTGTTTTGTTTTTTTTTTTTTTTTTTTTTTTTTTTGGGACTCGTTTGGCTCTTTTGACATTTTTATAAGATCCGTCTTAAGATAAGGTGGGCCCAATTTAATAAAATAAAGTGGGCCCTTTCCTTGTCCCCCAAATACGAAAGTCATCCTCCCGAATTCCCAGTTAAGGGAATATTTACAGAATTTTTCTTTTTAATTTAAATCAAGCGGCAAATTCATTTTAACCTTTTTTTTAACCCAAATTGGCTGATATTTTCAACATATAAACGTATTGATACTTAAATTAGTATATCAAATTTCAAATATTTTCCAAAATTTTAGATCATGATTTAAATTTTAACAGGAATACAAAGATCTTTTGATACCTACCAAAATTGTCGATGATCTTCATGAATTACTAAATTTAAAAAAAACAAAATGAAACAGTAATTGAAGAGAATTTGTCAATCCACTTGCTTACATTAATAGAGAGATTGCAAGGACAGACAATGAATGACCTAACCACTATCAATTACTTTTCTTTACTAATGTGCAAATAAAATATTGCATGGAGATCCACATTTGCGTACAGGGCATGGCACTTAATAGTTTGAATTGGAGGGTAGCCGTCCACGTTTAGGGAAACGATCATAAAGACCCGGTCAGACGATTCACTAGATCTTGTGAATTCCGAGTTATTTCACGTGATCATATGGATAAGATCGCTTGTGGTAGTCCTGATTAGACTCAATCAAAATGGGTTATTGACCAATTTTTTAACCTATATTTTTTATGAACCAATTGTCATATAGGTTATTTATATTCAATGAATCAGTCATTCCAAATAATAGAGGTGTCAAATAAGTTCACAATTTACACTTAATTCACCTTTATGACTCTCTCTCCCCCTCTACATTCATCCCCCTCTGCATTCAACCTTTCGCTCGCTCATTCGTGATCTTACCTCAATTTGGATATGACTTTTCCGAAATTAAGTTAAATATGTAAATGTTTAAATAATATTAGTGAAGTATGGTTTAAATTGAGTATGGGTCATTACATTTTTGTTGCATAAAAATGGATCAAGACAGATTAAATAAATCAACTCAAATTGAACCATTTTCGACCCAACCACTCGTCTGACCGGTCTAGGTGCAGCCAAAAAAATTGCTCGGTGTACATGGAGTTTTCTATGAAGCTATAAAAATCTAATTCCCAAGAAGGCGATGGCCGCAGAATTGAACAAGAGCAAAATCTCATTTGTTGATCATAGAACTTCTCAAGTTTTGGTGTCGAGGCACTTTAAATAGGAGATACACAAGAATTTAAGTGATTACGACGTATTCCGATCGGAGAATCAATCTCCCGGTGGACCCATAGAAGGTTACCAGGCGTACATGTTCTAAAAACTCCCTAGTTTTTCGGAACACATTGTTTTGGATCTCGACCCTCTGAAATATTCATGTAGCGACTGAAATGCAAAACGAATCATTCATACATCCAGAATGTCTAAAAGCTCTACTTAATTTTAAGATCAAATGATCTATCCGTCATATCCAAGAATCGACACTATCATATAGGTGACAATTTTCAACCCGACTTGAGACAAATTCAAAACAATCGCCGCTAACATTAACAGACGTGGCAATTACAACAGAAGAGGAAGCGATAGAGCATGAGAATGGCAACGCCGCTCCAAGAAAGAACTCGTGAGTCTCTTTTTTTTTGGGTCAATCCTACCCTAACTCTCAACATGAGTTTAAAAAGTGCGCTTATGGACTGCCCTAAAAGAGAATCTGGAGGCACCTTGATAACGAAGTTCAAATATCTGACTAAATCAAGTTTGACATGTCTAAAATGAGCCCTAATCACAGCATTAAGCAGTGTTTGCAGGAAATACAAAACAGCGACAAGCGAGTTGAAGTTAGCCCGCAACCGTTAGTAGTTCCGATCTATTCTCATCCCAATAGTTGAGAGCACATTAAGTTCAGCATGACACACAAGTTGTATGATACTTCTAGCTTTGCTTTGCCTATTGACTATTTTATCATCCGTTACCTTGAGGTGTTTTTCTTGTAGTGATACCTGTCAAGTCCAGTAGAGCTAACCACAATTTCTTGTACAGCATATCCTTTTCCTTCCAAACCCTACAGGCCTCCACGTCTCTCCCTTGTTGAGCAGTATTGCCTTCTTCCAACTCTGTTTATGTATAGTTCAAAGTTTCCGATGCATCTCGTTCCTCGAGAATGTATTGAAATTTTCAGTGCTAAATGCAATAGTTTTCGTCATCCAGCGTCATCTTTGTTGAAGTTTCTTGGAGGTCATCAACTTACTACAAAACCAACAATACATAACTAATGTCGATCGCCACACACTAAGAATTGTGTAATACATGCAAACTAAATCAATCATAATCTGCCACAGCGTACTGAATAGAGAGTTCAGTGTGTTCTCATTCATGATTAGCGATTAAAATGTATAATTAAATAATCAAGTTATAGATGAGAATTCCTATGAATTCTCCTATTCTGAAACTTACATCAAGATTTTTCATAACAAGGAACTGCTATTTGAACGACGAGTGAGTCGTCCAAGATTATCCAATCACTCCCATTGAATCACAATCCCATCAATACCATTCTTACATTCCTTCATAATTTAGAAATTTATTACTACCGAAAAGTATATTATTTTGGTTTTGCAGCAATAGACCACATTACGGAAAATGAGTGATTTGAAAATATTTTACGAAAAATGATTGTTTATATCATTTAGAGAAATCAATGGAACATGTTTCCATCATTGATAACAATCTATGCCTAACCATTTGTGTGGGAGATAAAAAAAATTTCATTCAATTTGTAAGCGATATAAAAGATTTATGTTTTGAAAACTGTTTTCCAAATCATTCATCTTCAGCGAAACGAACACTCCCTAAAAAAAAATTCCATAGGTAGTAATTACTATGGGCAACTCTACCATCTTTCCCCCCAGCACGCTAGGTTTGACACGTGCATGTTATGTGCCATAATCAAATTTTAGCAAGCACTTGATTAGCACAAATCAACATATTCTTTGTCAACGGTGTTATAGTGAAAATCCATAGAAGTTGTAGCCCAAGTTTGATTAAATCAGATGCACTAATTTCAAGTGGAGGTCATGACAAGTAATTGGACAAACACATGGCGAACATGGTAAAGCATGCTTAAATGAAACACGAAGCAAATACCATGACAAATGCTCTTCACAAAAGCAATTGATAATCCAGTGCAACCACATCCTCTCTTTTTCACTCTGCCTCTTACTATGTTGTCACATCAAGTAACCTCAACTTTCATTATGAATAATGAACATACCTTGTATAATCATGGCTAACTCTGAATATGTCTGCATCTAACATCGAGAACAACATGGCGAATGTGTGGCGCATACCACTTCACTCTCTCCACATGTTCTATCACAACTTCCCAAGGATATCCTGCAAAAAGCCAGCAACCACAACGGTGTTGGCGGCTTGTATTCCACATTCAAATGATCTTTTAGTATAAAGTACTTACCTTCAGATTTAGCAATTTCATGCATTGATCGTGAAACATACTCAGCCCATGTACTCTCCTCTGAATCTTTCACATTACCATGCACATGTAGCATCCCACCTTCCTTCCTACATTGACATGACTGACTTTATGTGGGTAGACTAAAATATTCAAGACTGTACTTGAGCTTAAAAATATGATATCCATCACGTGAAACACAAAAGATATGACATTGTGGTACTTGACAATCTAGTGCAGAACATTGATGCTGAACCTAATTTGCTAATAGTGCATTTTATCCAGCCTACACTGCATTACACATTGAACTCTCGCCAGGGGGTAAGTTTCATAATACCACAAGCAACCAACCAAGAGCATTCAATTCATAATACCCCCTGAACAAGATTGATTTCAGTAATTACATATTAAGTTTTAATTTTCAAAACCATTAATTCCAGTTAATGTCACATGATAATCAGTGAATTGGAAAAAAAATAAAGAAAAAGAAAAAGAAAAAGACAACCTTCTGTCCTCATTGCTATGTATGTCATATATGGATATCCTGAAAATGATTCTAATTATCTCAGTAACTACCCACTCCCTCCAATTGTCTCCTTTTCCCAACTCTGGTAGTGCCTGCCTCACATTTATGTCACTAGCCAAGATGACATTCTTTTTCAAATTGAACAAGCTAATGGAAGTGTCTATTGTAATTGTATGGTGGATTGTCATTGCATGAGATGAAGGATTCACATGATGAAAGAACCGAGTCCCCACCATCCTGATCAGTTACCTGCATGAGAGAATGACCTTGAGCTCTAAGGACAATGCTTCAAGGTTTCAAATCTAATAGCATGGCCCATGGTTGAAAGTCAAACTTTAAATTCGCTTAAGGTAATATAATGTAACTACTCCTCCCCATGGTCTGCTTAAGCAAGGTCAACAAAAGGTGACAGGCTGTCTTATGATCCTCACAAACAGGAGAATAAAGGTAGCCAGGAGCTTGGAGGAATGAGAGGAGCACACAATATCGTTATTCAAAATCAGAGACTTCATCAATGAATTTAAAGGATGCTCTAACCATAAAACTTTCCTGTCATAGATGGCTCCAATCCCCTCGTTTTGAATTTTCATTCGTTGACAATTCAATTCACAGGTCCAAAAGAAATACATTCAGTAAACATGTGATTGTTTCACGATGATGTTCAGAATTTTCTAGCTTCAGACAAACATAAATATCCCTGAAATTGTGCCACACAAACACTTTCACTCAGAAAGCATAAACCCAAGAAATTTTCAGCTTCTCATCATACAAGATCATCTGTCAAAATTTTTCTGGACAGCTAAACACATTTATGAAGAATGTAGAGCGAGGAAAGTCGAAAGTCACCTTAATGACCTTATAGCAGTTACCCAACTGCCCTCACTCGATGGAAGGAGACCAAGACACACTCGATCAGCAACCCCCTATAAGAAAGCATCAAGGAGTCAATATCAGATGCAAAGTTTATTCATACCATCCTTCCAAAAACCATAGGTTAGAATATCTTGATTATAGAAAACAAACAAACCCAATCCACAAGAGAACACTTCACAATCCAATAAATCACCAATACACATTGTAAATCAATTATAGACAAAAAATGGTTATCCCATTCTAAGATAACTCCAATGCTTTACAATGAAGAAAATAACCTAAAAGCGTTCACAAGTAATTTTAGAGTTACCAAGATTATGTAAGTTGACTAGATGAGTCTCATGAAATAAGGAGTTGCATGATGCAAAAGTTTAACATAGCACATTTATTCTGTGCAGGATACATAAAATCAAAAGTGAACCCATTCACTGATTGAGAATCAGACTCCAAGAACATGCTTCCAACCAGGTCTGCAATAACTGACAGAAATAAAAGGTGCCAAGTCACTTTTGTACGAGAAACATGATCCCTACAAGATTCAAAGTAAATTCCAATGTATTAAAGACTTCCAGGAACAGTCCCTCCAAAGTCAGTATACTTCAAATCCTCTTCAGAGTTCAGATTCAGTACAATAAGCTATTAGAAGTCAGCTGTAACTTTTCAATCGTATTAAATCAGATCAAATGTAAATCATTCATAAATTACCCACTTAACTTATTTCAGAGCAAGTGGATACCAGATTACACTAGGCTGCAAACAAAAGATATATATAAGGACAAATCAATCCCACCTTGGGTGCTGTGATCCGATTATCTCCTTCAAGAATGATACAGCGATCATTAACCGAATTGCCCTGCAAATTGTGACGTAGTGCCTCAATGGCATGAGGGTTCCATTCACAGGCATATACTAGCTTAGCCTGAGCCCTGATCAATAGAAGGTTTTGTCAGAAGCACATAAAATTAAAAAGAACAACTAAAAGTGAGAGAGATATTAAAACTAATCATCACAGTTTCATTGTTGGCAATTGATAAGCAAGAATGACCTCTCGCTGTCAAAATCTACCGAATTTCTATTGGTTAGATGTTGCAGCCTAATGCAAACTTTATTTCTTTCCATTTTCATGATACCCACAACCAAATCAAAGGTGAATAAGAGCTAATCATACCTAACAAGGAAGGGCAACACAAAGTATCCAATTCCAGCGAACAAATCAACAACAACTTCACCTCGACAATCTAGACGAGCCATGCGAAGCTTCTCGGAAAGATTGCCCCATGAGAACATGCACTTAGTAGCATCAAAAGAATACAAGATACCATTTTCACGGTGGGCAACCCAACCATCATCACCAAAGAGGATCTTCAGAGTACTGTCCCTCGTAGAAGTAGGCGCAACATAGCCCTACAAAAGCCAGCAGAGTTTATTTTAAAATCAACAAGAAAACACACAAAAATGCACCAGAAGTTTTCAAGACAAGATGAATCGTGATTTTTAAGTCGTCTATTAGAAGAGAACCAGGTTTCTAAAAATCAGAAAACAATCTGAGAGGTATGTTTTGCAAAGGCATTTCCAGCTCTATGGCAAACAGAAAGTGAAAGCTTCAGAAAAACCGATAAGATATAAAGGGGCAAATATCCCCAAAAAAATGTTACTACACATATGCCACGTCCTCAGTCAATTCAGAAATTCAAAACTTTTTCATTTAACAAATACAAAGAATGCACTGATTCTAGATGCACTTCTTGATGCCACATTCAGAACCCCCAAAAAAATAAGGAAGGATAAAGTAGTAAACATCAGCACAAAGCTTACCTTGCGAGCAAGGCGACGAGTATTGAGGACTTTGGCAATAACAGGCCAGAGCTCCTCACCAATTGTCTCCCAAATTGGATCCTTGAAGGATGTTTCTGGAAGAACAACAATATCTGCTAGCCGTTCCCATCTGAAGCAGAAAACAGAAACACAGTTGAGAAGATGACATATATTAAACTCAAATTAAAAAAACTGTTGAAGAGACGCATAGAACAATAAAGGAACATTATGTGCCTTAATATAATTCAAGTATAATGATAGTCAGACACCAAACTCACAACTCTTTTGAAACACAAACCTTGCGGGAAGCTGCTCAAGAAGTTCTTCCGATAATCCTTTCTGCTTAACTAGCACAGCAACTGCTTCCCTCATCACAACATATGGAGATCTATTAATTTTTTTGACTTCACCAATTCTATCAACTAGTGTAGTTGCGCCACTTTGCTTTAGAAGATTCAAGGCAGCTGACCAGGGATTCTGATTCAACAAGACATCTGATTTTACTGATTGCTCTGAAGAACACAGCTCATTTAGCTCCTCAGAAACATCTGCTCGATGATCCTGCTTCTCATACGGAACACAAAATTTTTCAGTCACAGGGAAATAAATTTGCATTCCATCCTCACTGGTATTTACCTTCCTCCCCATGTCCAACCATCCAAACTTCTTCAATAAGTCCTTTGCTAGCTTTGCACGGGTCCTTTCAACTTGTAGAAGCCAATGTATGGGACTTGTCTGAGGTCCTACCATTTCAATTGCTTCTTCAGACTTCAGGTCAGAATTCTCACCAAAACTTTGAGCATGCTTAAGTTGTAGACCTTGACCCTGACACTGACCATGTGTTTCCTCAGTCACATCTCCTTGACGGCAAGGGTGCTTGTTTCCACTGGACAGCATACTGTGACTTGAGCTATCTAAACAGAGCAGGTTAATTTTCATGGGCTCACTAAACTTTGTTCCAAATGCATAACAAGCTGCCCCACCCCCAATCATGACAAGATCATCACCAACGACATTCACTGTAGTACGCACAAACAAAAATCTGCTGACTGAATTGAGTGCCACATGCTTCCAGCCTTGCAGCTGCAGATCTAGCAGTGACAAATCTTGCAGATGCTGTTTGACAGGACAACCACCAATGATGCCTATATATTGCTTATAGACAAACATTGAGTGAGAGAACCTAGCATGTGGCCCTTTGCCCAATGTCTTCTCCCTTCGCCAAGCATATGCCTGAATGTCAAAGCTGTATAAATCTCCCAATGCCTTTTCACCATCATATCCTCCAAACATGAAAACCTTCGATCCATATGACACCATAGAGTGTGAGTGACGAGCACATGGCTGATCTCCACCTACCACCAACTCTTCCCAGCACAGATTGCTTGTATCCAAGACAAAGCAGGATGAATATATCGATTCATTGTTCACTCCACCATATACAAAAATCTTTGAACCTAAAACTGCTGCTGAATGGCGATGCCTGTTCAATGTTTGGATTAATTTAAAAGCAAAGTATGACAAATATGTATGTAGGCATGCAGAGCATGGATAAAAGCAAGGAGGATGTTTTGTAAGTTTTTGCACATAGATCCAAGTTTGATTATGTACGCGCAGCAAACAAAAACTCCATAAACTCTCAAATTAAACTCAAATTTGCTCACTCTCAAATTAAACTCAAATTTGAGCAAGGATAAATGAAAAGCAAAAACAATCTGATGTCAATGTTAAATGCCAAAAAGAATATGATTAAAAACTCTCTTGCAGCAAATCACTACTTGGCAGTACCTTGGCGGAAATACATGACCATTGCAGTTTATCAATTTCCATTCATTAGTAGTTGTGTTGAAGACCCATACATCACTTAGAATATTCGATGGATCAGTCCGGCCACCAATGACAAACAATTGATGTCCGACCAATGATGCTGTATGGCCCATTCGTGGAGAGGGAGCACTTCTAACAGCAATAGTCTCTAACGTGCAGGACGATGGATCAAGAAATAAACAGTCATTTCTTCTTGCATGCCTTCCCATTCCTCCAAAACCACCAAAAATAAGAAGTTTTTCCTGGTTTCTCCTATCCACTGTGCAGGCAGAGTGACCCCAGAGGAATAGTTTCTCATGAGGTTCACCTAGAATTTTCAGGGGAGTGATAGACAAGCTGAAATCCTGATGCACTGTTGGCCCTGCCAATTGTTCAAAAACTCAGACTTGGTTGCATCTAAAAGGAGAGCTCTCCTGCAATCAAAACCAGATTAATATACAGTCACTCTGTAATGGATTTTAATAGACACGACCCAAAAACTTTAGCCCTCCCTTGCAATTTTAGTCTATGCAGCCTTTATCAGGTGAAACTTGAAAGGATATAGGCATAAGGAATGAGAGCTTTTTGAAAGTCAGCATTTTACATATAATTATAAATTGTAGAGACTGCAGAGCAACTTGACCTCCCAAGAGCAATTTCTTGTGAAGTAGTCAATTATAAGAAAAAGACATCTATATGAATTATTACTTTCTCTATAAGAAATTACTTGCTTAACCAGTTGATGATAAGATAATTTTGTTACTGTTATAGATGCCTATAAATACATTTATCAATTGCCGTAGCTCCCAAATCATCCCGAATCCATCAAATCTAGCTGCAAGTTGTATCTTTGCATCTTCTCCATATATATTTAGGCAAAGCATAAACGATAGCCATTCGAATAGTGGAACAATTCATAGATGATAACGAACAGGACACCCACAAAGAAACTGGCCAAGCCATGCCATCCTAATGTGTTAGCAGCACACAAGAAGCGGGATAGCATACTATAAGATTATCCCTTGAATTAGCAATTCAATTAGCCTCTTCTTTATGAAACAAAAAGGAAATGCATCAAAACAATAAAAGTACGATCAGTAGTCTTTGCCATTTCATGTGCCACAGTTGCAGAAGCGACCCAACATGGATGTTGCAAACACTAAACCAGTTGATTGCCCGAAAATCGAACCCAACCATTTATAAATGTCATCGACCATCAAAAGCAAATGACATTCGGCTTCGATTTTAGCCATTTCATTTACATCAAAACAACATCTTGAGCTAACCGAATCACTGAATATGTAATGAAATGGAGGTCTCACCATCTTTTGCATTTCCATCCAAAGTAGCATCAGCTTCTGAACTTTCAACACAAGCAACACTCTCAAACTCACACTCCTTCAAGCTCTCAGCATTGCTTGACATGCTCAGAGTCTTCCCATCCGCAGCACCGTCCACTTCGCCCTCGGAACTCCAAATCCTCCGCAACGCCTCGTGAAACTTCTCGGTCCTCCTCCTGTTCGCCTCCATCTTCTCGTTCGCCACCCCGACGAGGAACCTCACGTACTCCCGCGACACCACAACCTCCCGCGCGTCTCCCAGCGGCACCTCCATCCGGATCGAGCACCGGATCGCGACGATCACCCTCCGGCTCGCGCTCGTGATCCCGGACTCCCGGAACCCGCAGGCGATGGCGGCGGACACCAGCGCCTGCGCCGAGCTCAGGTCCCTGCACTCGACCGCCACGATGAGCGGCTCGAACCGGAACACCAGCTCGGACGCATCACGCCGGTCCGACTGCTCGTCGGCGGCGGCGGGGAAGAGGGAGGACAGCAAGGAGTCGGGGTCGGCGGGGTCGTGGGAGATGAAGAGCCAGGTCCCGCCGCGGGCCTTCTTGCGCTTGTCGGCGGCGGCGGCGGCGGCGGCGGCGGCGGCGGGAGGTTGGGAGAGGATGGAGATGCGGCCGCTGCAGGAGCTGGTGGTGTAGTAGGAAGGGTGGCAGTTGATGGTGGAGAGGAGGGGGACGATGGGGGCGTCCAGCGAGCCCTTCGGCGACTTGTCGGCGTCGGAGCTGCCGAGGGACGCCAGCGTCGCCGCTTTCCTCTTCTCGAACTCCATCGTCGTCGTCGGCGGCGGCGGCGGCGGCGGCGGCGGCGCGCTCTCTCTCTCTCTCTCTCTCTATCGGAGCATAAATTGTGGAGACGGCAGTGCAACGTGACCTGTCAAACCTCTGCTCTAGGGCGATCGACGGGCCGGTTCAGTCCGGGCACCGGCCCGGACCGGTCTCGTCCGGCCGGTTCAAAGCTAGTTTATAGAGGTCTATTTGGGTACGTACCAAGTATTATCTAATTTTATTCTTCGGTTTGATAATTTTTTATCTTTGAAAACAATTCCAGAACAAAGCCATTGGCAACTTTTTTTTTTTTTTCACTTTTCCTGTTCCTCTTCTTCTTCTTGTAGTCGATTGCTGGCCATTGGCAACCTCAGCAAGCCTTGCCCAATTGCTACAATATTGACTCTCGTCAAGGTCATTGAATCTCATCTAGCCGTCGACTAACTAGAGGAGGAAGAAGAGAAGGAAAGGGAAAAAAAGAAAAATATAATAAAATTATTAAAAAGTTAAAAATAAATTCGATATAAAAAATTTAAAAATCATAACAAACGTATTTTTATTTCAAAAATATAAATTTTAGACAGTTATCAAACCTTCGAATGCTTAGAAACTCGTTTAGGAAATATAATTGAAAAAAAAAATATTTTCGAGCGAAATTATTTTCGGAAGTAGAATGATTATCAAACACATTCTAAGGGGTCGGCCTTGACAAACCTATCTCTAACCTAGGTTTGATTTCCAATTTTATGTCTTAAATTGGTCGATTCTACTTGAAAACTTGAAATCCAAATACTCCAAGGTTGATATCAGAGTAGAACTTAGAATCAAACAATTTTGAACTGGTTTGCTATTTACACTAGTAATTATATATATATATATATATATATATATATATATATATATATATATATATATATATATTTAAAAATAGAAATATTTTTTGAAATCAAATATTTTTAACATAACATCATTGAGCAAGAAAATTTGCATTCATATTTGACACACACACATATTATATATAATAAAAAAAAAATAAAAAGAAGGAAAAAAGAGGGGCTCTATCGATTTCATATCAAGCGGGTCAGTTACTGATTCTAAAATTGAGAAATGGTGATAAATTGATAGTTTTAAGTTCCATATATGGAACCTATCCACTCTAAGGGTACCACATCGTGTTATGAAGAGACATTTAAGAAATTATGAAAAATGAGCAAGGGCAAAGTTGAAAAAAAAGATATTTTTATTTTCATTTTGGAAATACAACATTCTAAAGTATCGTGAACCTCCCTTGAGCTAAAGGTTTTGAAGATGCGCATAATAACCATTTGATTTCTCTATTTCTCTATTCTCTAGAGCAGATTTGGAACAAAAACATGTTTGGTGACGCAATTTCATTTTTCTATTCTAGAACAAATTTCTACTTCAAAAATAGATTTGGACTATAAATTAGAAGTTAAAATTTTTGTATTTCTATTTCGATGACAAAAATGATAAATAAAAACCATTCTCATCGTTTACTCTTGTCATTGCCCATCGCTCACCACCACCAGCGGGACGCCGGATGCCGGCCACCCATCTCTCACACATCACTCGTGGGACGCTGGACATTGGTTGCTAGCTGCCGGCCTCCGAACGCTTGCCACCCCCCACCTGCTATTGGCTGTCGATCGTCGAATGCTGCCTGCTTGCCTCTTGCTACCAATTGCTAGTCGTTAGCTGACCCCCCATTGCTAGTCATCGATCTTTGGATGTCGTCCGCTTGCCTCCCCACTACTGATTGCTTGGTCGCTGGATACCAGTGGCCTGTTATTGGTTGCTCGTCAGTTGCTAGATGTCTCTCACCACTCACCACTGCTCACGATGGAGAAATTTTGTGTCGTTATTAAATAAATTTTTATTTCAAAAATAAAAAAATCAAATTCTTAATCAAAAATTGATTTTAGAAATAGAATGGTTCCTATGTACGGCCTTACACACATTTCAAGAAAAATTCCCAGAAGTTTGAAGCTGTATGCTGCACCACCAAAACAAGCAGGGGGGAGGTCAGACGTTGGGCTTGAAGAAAGGCCCAACATCCGATGAACTTTCGCCTTTCTCGGTTCCGCCCCTCTCGCTCTCCCCGCTCCGCTCCTCTCCTCTCTTCGCAGCTCGCCGCCGCCGCCGCCGCCGCCGCCCCCGTCCGCCGTCGCAGGGCCTAGCTCGCCGGATTCGCCGCCGGAAACAAGGTGAGCCTCGCTCTTCCCCCCGCCCCCTCGGCTCTCGCTCGCTCGTCCGATCCCGAGCCGCCGCCTTTGACCTCCCGAATCCCGTTCTCCTCGAATGCGCTTCCTTTCCGGCGCTTCCCCCTTCGCGCCTCTCGGTACCGAACCGCCCCCTGCCCTAATTCTCTAGAATCCGCCGGCAATTCTCGGCCGGTCGCGCACGAATGTCTCAATCCGCGGTGGGCCGTTCCCGCGAATTCGAGCCCGCCGGAAAGGCTCCAATCATCGGATTGCGATGCTCGAACGCGAGATTGCTCATCGTGTCCGTACGGTTGTGGTGTGCTTCTTATTAGCTGTGTTGATTGAGTGTTAGTTCTCGCGTGCGGGCCAATGGTTGAGGGCTGCTTACTGGTCTGCTGTGGAGGAACAGTGGAGTTGTTTGTGTGCATGGGTCAAAAGGTTTGTGCCTCGAGTCGTGTCGATCTCTAATGTCGTGTCTTTTGTGTTGGTTTTGTGTTTAGGGTTTTGTGTTTAGGGAATGGCACTGTGGGAGTGTCATTGCATTGAGGAGAAGGATTATGCATGATCGTTGAGTGTTTATGTCGCTGCCACGAAATCGATGAGGATGTCGTCTTGCGCTGATTCCTCTGGGAACGGCGGCCATGTTAGTCAAGCTGACGTTCTGCCCACCGGGGCAGACTTAGATGAATGGCATAAGAGTGCGGCGAAAGGGGAAGAGGACGAGGATGAGGATGAAGATGTGGATTTTAATCCCTTTCTAAAGGAAACACCTTCACCAGACGCTTCATCGAGTCTGAGCTCCGAAATTGAAGGAATAGATGGGGATGTTGTTGAAAATGGAGTTAAACCTTTACAGACAGTGGAATTTTATTCTTCAGAGTTGACTGATGAGGGTCAGAGTTTTGCTGTTGAAGAGTCTGAGCATTGTGAGGGGGGGAATTTCTTGCTGAATTCCCCTAAACTAGTATGTGAACAAGAATTGCCCGAACTTGTTGCCGGAACGCTCTCTAAGACAGATTCAGAGATCCTGTCCCAAGCTGAAAATGGGCATTTACAAGGAAAGGAAGATCATATGGGCAGCAGACCTGACTCCCACAGTGACATGGTTGTGGAAGCTACAAATAGCTGGAAGCCGGTAATGCACTCGGATGAGGAGGATGCTATTTGCAAGCGTACAAGGGCTCGTTATTCTCTAGCAAGTTGTACTCTTGATGAACTGGAGAGTTTCCTGCAAGAGACGGATGACGATGAGGACATTCAAAATGTTGATGATGAAGAAGAGTATAAAAAATTTCTTGCAGCTGTTTTAATAGGTGGAGATGGCAATGGTCATCCCACTCCAGACACTGGGAATGTCGATGATGAAGATGAGGATAATGATGCTGACTTTGAGATTGAACTCGAAGAGGCACTTGAGAGTGACCTTGATGACAGACCTAGTGATAAAATCACAAAAGGAAATCTTGAGCCTTCCAGAAGGCGGCCTGAGACAAGGCAGAACAGACGTAAAGACACCTCTGCGGAGTGTAAAAAGAAGCTTCTTCAACATGGGAAGAGGCCATTGCGTCCCCTTTTACCATTAGTACCTGTTGGATCGACTCCATATTTACCAGCGTCGAGTGGACAACCTTCTATGACTGATGCTCCTCTGAATTATGCATCTTTAACAGCCAATGCGGGTTGCATGAATGGGTTTGCTCCTAATCAGATTGGCCAGTTGTATTGTCTAATACATGAGCATGTGCAGCTTCTTATTCAAATATATTCTCTCTGCATTCTCGATCCCTCTCGGCAAAACATTGCATCACAAGTTGAAGAATTGATTTTGCAAATGCTTCATAAACGTGATCAGATAGTAGCTCGGAGAAGCATACCATATCCTGGTATTTGCTTTTCCCCTGCATATGTTTGTTCATCGACATCTGAGGGTTCTAAAGCATCAAACATGGCACAACAGACTTTGGGATGTGCTTCTACATTCGATGCTGAGGGGGTTACCTCTTCTGTGGATAATCAGATGCTGGAAACTCTAAATTGTTCCCAGGGTCAAGGACAGGGGGAATATGCTGGCAGTCTGGCTGTATTTTCTCGAGCGATGGAGGGTTCTGTCTGGTTGCCGCATATAAGTGGTCCTGTACTGTCGGTTTTGGATGTAGCTCCGCTTAATTTAGTGAAGAAATACATTGATGATCTGCGCATTGGTAAGCTGTTTGCTACTTAGTTGTTCTTAGTCTATTTGGATAATAGGTTTCAGTAGGATATGAGGGTTTTCTCGGGTCAGTTTGGTCTCTTCTGGAAGGCTTTAAACTGAATCCATTATGATAGTTTGGCATTATAGATCAAGTGCAAATTTGACCGTAGAGGTTACCAAACTGGGAATGTTTTAGTTTTAAACACAACTTGGTTTTAAATGTGAACCACTTATGTTTGCAGTAAGGTTTTAGAAATGAAGGGCATAAACTGCTGTAACACAAAGTTAATTCTGGCTTGTTTATAGCTTTATGTTCTAATTGGCAATTCAGTTCAATGATTTGTCTTTCCTTTAACTGGTTTGATTTTTAGATGAATCCTTCTTGTTGGCTGGGATATGGTGTTGGCTTTGGGGTAATGGTACTACCACTTGGATTTTGATTGTAAGTGATGGCTTGATGTATAGTGGCTTGTAGAGGGATTGGCCTACCCACTTTGTTTGATGAAGAAATGAAGTTAACTTACCCATAAAAAAAATGTGAACCACTTGGTAAAATTGAGATTCTCTCATGTTGTCCAATCTGAAGACACACTGCACAATTTATGTGTTCTTGTTCAGCTACAGATTTAAGTCTAAGCTATAGATTACAATTGTTTTTTTGTAGATCTGTATGTGGTAGGATATGAATGACTTTGTAAGTTCTTTCTTTTTTTATATACAACGTAGGTAATGTAGATAAATAATGAAACAATGCACAATTTCAGTTGAGGTTCTTCATGAGTAAATTAAAAGAAAAAAAAAGTTATACCGACTCAATGGGTTTGACAATTTTTAAACCGTGGATAACAGATAAATTAATAAACAACCACCTATTTCCTCTGTCAGGGATATTGGTTTTTTGTTTTCTTAATGCCCCATAACAGGAGAGAGAGCTTATTTTAATTGGCTTGTATTATCATGACAGTCCGGGAACAGCGGCGATGGCATGTCGAATCTACCTGTGATATTCGCTCTGAAAGGGAGCCTCTGTTCCCCACTTCCAGCTCTCTGTCAGCTGTAGAAGGTGATATTCAAGTTTTAAGTGGAGCTTCTTCATCAAATGCCCGTAGTGGTTCTCCTTCCTCAGGTCATCATCCACTCAAGAGATCATTAGCTGCGGCAATTGTGGAAAGTGCTAAGAAGCAATCAGTTGCCTTGGTTCAGAAAGATGTTGCAAAGTTGGCTCGGATATTCTTTCCACTGTTTAATCAAGCACTTCTTCCTCATAAACCACCCCCTTCTGCTGTGGCAAACAGGGTGCTTTTCACTGATGCTGAGGATGAGTAAGTTGCATACTGCTATTTTTGTTATTTCTCACTTGTTTAGAGTGGATGTTTTGAAGTTGAAGAAAGGTAATAAAGGTTGTATGCAGTAGGAACTGTAAACAGAAATTAATTGGAAATTGATTGGGGGAGAAAGTAACTGTGCTGCTGTATGTGTACTTGTTTGATGTCTGTGGAAGTTTTACAGTTTGATTGTCACAATGTCAGAAATAATCAAATTTTTGACCCCATTAGTATGATAATGGTGCAGGCTACTTGCTTTGGGGATAATGGAATTTAATACGGATTGGAAGGCTATTCAGCAACGATTTCTTCCTTGCAAGTCTAAGCATCAGGTACTTTCTGGGCTTTATGGCGCTTATTATATGGGTACAACCTTTTAGGTAACCTTTTTCCTGAACAGAAGTTATTCTAGAATTGTTCACTCATTACAACATGTTAAGTTTATTTGTCTAAGACAGTTCCTATGGCTGATGAAATAAGTTCGTAGTTTTTTAAGGTGTTTAGGGAGGAGAAGTTTTGACTGAGTATTGGGCTTTTTATGCCTGTTTAAGTCTATGATGGCATCATCACGAATATCTCTGTTGCAGATTTTTGTACGGCAGAAGAATCGCTGCTCATCCAAGGCTCCAGAGAATCCCATAAAGGTGTGTGTTTCTGCCAGAGTCAACTTATGATCCTTAATTATTGATTTGTGCACTGGATACATGGCTAGCATTATTTACTGACTGGAGGAACAAAATCGAGCCGCTTCATAATTGAGGCAAAAGAGACATTAAGTATTTAACTTAGATTATTATTATTGTTGTTGTTGTAACAGATAGATTTATCCTGCAAATTCAATAAGTAAAACAGGTGGATTTATCTTGAATGAGATTGACAATAATTTATTGTATTTATCTTGCAAATTCAATAAGTAAAACAGATGGATTTATCCTGAATGAGATTGGCAGTAATTTATTGTAAACTGAACAGTTTGTTCCTTTTTAGAGGTGTTGCAGGGGCGATTCACACGAAATAATAAAAAATTGTTAATGTGTAGTCCTTTTGGAAGGAGCAGTGGTTGCAAAAGTAATAATTGGGCCTTGCTTGAGGTTTTCAAGCTAAGGAGATTAGAATTCAGGGCTCAAGGTGGCTACCCTTACTTGGGTTAAAGCAAAGTTAATCCAGAACTTTTGATAATGGATGTAATTGAAAGAAAAAAAGAAAAGAAAGGAACAGATGTAGACCAGAAATGCTGTATGTCAGTCTCACGTCTAGCACATAGATACCAGAGTATACAACCTAGTAGTTGGAAGTAATTATGGTTGGTGTTTCACTTGAGATTTGGACTTCAAAATAAAGTTGTACTGATGTTAAAAGCTTTGTGTCTCGAGACCTTTGACTTACCTGCTCCTTGGCAACCAATGCTAGGAGTTTCTTGGAATTTGTTTCAATGGAATTATGCTGCAATGATCACATTTTGGGAGGATCACCCACTGTTGGCTCACTCTTTTTATGCAGAAATTGAATGAAAATCAAGGAAAAGAGAGATCTTTAATGCAAATCTTTGAGATGTCTCTTTCTATTAGTAGCATGTTATCTTCACCATATGTAACCTCTCCATTTGTAGGCAGTAAGGAGGATGAAAACCTCTCCATTGACCGCGGAAGAGGTGCAATATATACAGGAGGTAAATTTTAAGTTGTTTGTTCTTTGGAATCTGCTTGTTATTTTATGGAAAGCTGTATATGACACCCGTGACGTAAATATTTCCAGGGGTTCAAGATTTATAAACTTGACTGGATGTCAGTATGCAAATTCATTGTGCCACATAGAGATCCATCCTTATTACCTCGTCAGTGGAGAGTTGCCTTGGGAACTCAGAAGTCATACAAACAGAATCCAACTAAAAAGGAGAAGAGAAGGGCGTATGAAGCGGAACGGAGAAGGCGCAGAGGTGCAAATCCAGCAAGTTGGCAAAATGCATCTGAGAAGGAGGTTTGCAAGTTTCACTTGTGAACATAGAAATGATATATTGATTTCGTCTACTTAACGAATGAGCTGCTAATATAATGGGCTTACGAGTGGGTATTTGTCATTTGCCGAGAAACATTGCATGGATTAACATTATAATTCTCCATGTTATCTTTACTGGAGAAATGACTTGATTACATTGTACTCATGCAATGAGTCTCAGTTGATGCCTTAAGCTAATTATGTTGTTTGCAGTGCCTTTAGTAAGTAAAGCTTCCATCCATGTTAAATGTCTTCAGTCACTTTTGGACTATTAAGAGCATGAATTCCAAAATTAGACCGAGGAGCTTCCACAATATGTTGATAAATTTCCACATCCCTTTGCTTTTCTTTCCAAACCAATATTCGAGGGGATTTGAGCTGTGTATTGGCCATTGGTTGCAGGACTATCAGGTTGAGCATGCTGGTGGGGAGAACAGTTGTGAAGATGATTGCATTGATGACCCTGAAGAACCTTATGTACACGAGGGGTTTTTAATGGACTGGAGACCATCTTTCAAACAACCTCACTCTTATGTGGGAAAAGGAGGCATTCATGGCATAAGGGAAGAGGCTGCTTATGAAACACAACACCATGCTGGAAACATGCATCAGTTTCCAATTGCGTCAACTTTTCAGAATACTTATTCTGCATCTCGTGTCATTCATAACAATGTGCATGGTACCTCAGTACCAGTTCATCCAGTTTCTGAAACAAGTTTGTGGACACCCAAATCTCCATTTGGTCCCCTTTCACACAGAGGTCGTCAAACTGACAGTGCTCGCTTAGTAAAATTAGCACCAAACTTGCCCCCAGTGAATCTTCCTCAGAATGTTCGTGTTATTTCTCAGTCTGCATACCTAAGCTGTGATGGAGCAGCTTCCACTATTACTGGGAGTGCAGATAATCGACCATGTCATGCAGCAAAGGTTGGAGACACACCAGCTGCCCAACAGAGCAAAAGTATGTCTCTGAATGATTCTGTTGCACATTTGCCGCGAGAAGAATCAAGAGTTTTCAAGGAGAAAACCATCAATGAGGAAAGAGGCATTGATTCTGATTCCCAGATGCATCCCTTACTCTTCCAGGTCCCTGAAGATGGTGGCCTGCCTTATTACCCATCAAACTGCAATATTGCTCCTGCCCCTTTAAGTTTTTTTTCTGGAAGCCAGCCGCAATTAAATCTTAGTCTTTTTCATAATCCTCAGCAGCTAAACAATGACAGATCTTTTAGGCCTAGGGACTCTGCTTCCAATGTACGTGGTAGTGGAATTGACTTCCATCCACTACTTCAAGGAACTGAAGAGGTGAACGGTGATTTAACATCTGCTAGCTCAAAGGCTCACCAGTCTGTTTCTGTTGCTGTGCAAGCTAAGGTGCCAGCCAGTGGTGCCTCCTTGACTACTGGCACTGATCTTTCTTGTTGTGCAGATAGAGCTAGTGAATTGGACCTAGATATACACCTAAGCTCTTTATCCTCATTGGGAAAGACAATAGGAAAGAACAGTGGGGCTACTCATAAACTTATGACCCCCATCAGGCATTCAGCAAAATCTGGAACTTTGCTTAATAGCCAACAAGCAAGCAATCCTTTTGACCAGCAGCCTGAAAATCTGTCTTCTGTTAGAAGTGACTTAATTTCAGGATCCCAATTGTTAAGCAGACAAAATGATGTCGTTCAATCCAACATGGACTTAGCAGGGGATGAGTCTCATCCGGGAATTGTTATGGAACAGGAAGAGTTGAGCGACTCTGATGAAGATATAGAAGAACATGTCGAATTTGAATGTGAGGAGATGGCTGATTCTGAAGGAGAGGAGGAATCAAGCATGGAGATTGTTGCTGATACAAATAACAAGGTGCATACTCATTTCAGGCATCATCATACCATGTTGCTTTCTAGTGCTCAGGGTGCAGAATTTGTTGTTTATGCTAATCTTGTATGTCATGGCATTCGCATATTGTATAGTAGGTGATAAATCATTCGTTCGGTTTGGTTGTGACCTGGTACATTGTTCTTCTGGACAGCTGCTTGTCTGGTGGATAATTTCTGACATTCAGTTGAGGAGGGTTGATATCTTCGTTCTTTATCCTCTAACTTTGGTTGATTTACCCGTTGGAAATTCTTAATATTGCAATTATATTGCTACTTTTAATTTGGTTCCCAATTATTTTCTTTTGGCAATATGTCCTGCTAAACTCTTCTCTGATGTTTGGCACTAATTTGCTTCCATCACTGAGTCATTATTCCAGGGGCTCCCTTCCATCCTACTCTCCTAACTTTAGCCTTACAGGCAGGCGCACACGCATGCGATTAAGCTTTCTCTAGTGCTGTGAAAGTGAACTTTTCTATAATCTAAATTGTTATGCTAGTTTTCTGAAATTGTTTTTGGATCTTGTAATGCCTTCTTGCCAGGAGGTCCAGAATCATGCTGCAGAGAAGGTGTCGATGGAACTACATGAAGATCATCGGCATGAATCGAGAAATGGTCATTGTCTTAAATCCGATGATTCTACACCTGGAAACAGCAGCCTTCCTTCCTTAAAGTTGGGTCTCACTTGCGAAGGGAGAGACACGGCGAGTAAATCATGGTTGAGTTTGGATCCAAGGTTGCGAGGCCGTCCTCCAAATCCAGCCGGTGAAACTCAGGCTCGAAAGCTTTGTTCACCTCGTCCAAACAGATCCTGCAAGAAGACAAAAACACGCATTAGAAATAATACGGAGCAGGTACATGACCAAACTATGGAGGCCGCGAAACAGGTTGATTTGGGCACTTCCACCGTCCCTAACAGGCGGCCTCGAAAGCGGACGTGCAGGAGTAATGCAAATTCAGAAGTAGGGATTGCTATGAAGAGTGGTTGATATAGACGCTGTAAATAGTAAAGAAATGTCTGTATCTCCAATTTTGTACTACTCTCTGTGCATAGCATGGATCGAAGACGAACCACCATTCTATGTGAGATTGAAGTACAGTGAAAATGCTTTTGGGGAATTTTTTTTTTTTTTTTGGATTTAGAATGGGGCTTGGATGCAAGTCCTGTTGTGTGAATATCTCCTCGACAAAAGGCATGAAGAAATGAACATGACCTTTTACATTTTGTTCTCTCTCTATCTCTCATGGGTTTATTTCTTCTTCATGACAAGTGAATGGTTTAAGCTCGATATTGTTTACACTCCGCAGTCCGTACTACATCGCTGAGATTCTATCCCGCGAGGCATCCCCACTGTGTAGCCATGATGTTATCTAATGTGGTGTGCTGTGTCAATTCAGTTGTGTGCAGCTCGCCATACTACTGATCATGGGCTTGAATTTGAATGTCGGACTGTAAATGTGTCGTAATAGTGGACTGTGGGATTTGCTCATTAGATTTTATTAGGGCGAGCGAGCCAATTGATTTATGGTAGAGAAATAAAATTTTCTATTTCAATTTTTAGATGAGTTTCTAAGCAAAAGTACGTATTTGATAACGATATAAAATTTATATTCTCGGAGTAGAAATTCGTTTGATAATGATATAAAATTTATTCCTTTCGGCGGCGGCTAGTGATTGGCAGGTGGTAATTGGCGATCAGTGACCGGTGGTGGCAGTTGGCGGCCGGTGACGGGGGCCGGCAGCAATAGATGCCAAATGGCAGCCGGCAACGACAGATGAGCAATGGACTAATAGCAATAATTAACAATGAGAAGAGTTTTTATTTCTTATTTCTATTGAAGAAATATAAAGTAAAAATTTTGAAATTAGTTCCAAACCTATTTCTCCAAACCTATTTTTGAACTAAAAATTTATTTTAGAAATAGGAAAATGAAATTGTTTTTTACTAAATGTATTTACTTTTTAGAAACAAATTTGAAATATAAAAATAGTTTTGGAATAGAAATAGAATGGTTATCCTGTGTGCACTAACTTAATGTCCTTGACGCTAATGGAGCTACGGATCCTCACTTACCATCATATCAATACCGACAATCTCACCTCTGATACTGCAGGTTATGAGAGGGAACAGTGTTGTAGCTGCGGAAGCTCTTGAACTGGTGAACAAGACTTGTTAGGTCCATTTAGTTCTAGTACTTCGTCGACGTTATGAACTTCTTGCTGTAAATTCTGGAGGACCAGCAAATCATATGGGGGGTTTTGTACCTGTCCAGCTCGTGTTCCTTTTATAATGAATTTGATTCAGCTCTAGCTTGATATGGCATGACGATTCGGGAATTACACTTAAAAAAGAGTAAAGGACAAAGCTTGAACATGAACTTGGATTCGTCTCGTGAAAGAAAAGAAACCAATCCTGGGAGGGAGCACGTTTTCACTGTCGTTTCAGTAGGTAAATGTAAATGTAGTCCTGCAGAATTCACCCTTCACTTGGCTGTAAAAGAATCTCAGTCGTTTAGCCGCATATGCCCTTTTCTGCTCTGGAATCATTGGACCTGTCCAGCATAAAATCTAGTCACTTATTTTCATGACCAAAATAAATAGCCAGACTAACAAATTAGCCACCACTCAAAGATTCAACTGGACCCCACAGGGAATTGGTGATAGGGAATGCATCAAAGTTTTCACTCCCCATGCAATCTCAGACGGAGTCAAAAACCTTATCCCAAAACCTCATCCACTCTCTCCCTCTCCCTCTCCCTCCACTCATTCTCTCTTCCTCCATTACCAGAGACATCAAATTGGACACATTGAAGATAAGCCTTTGAGCAGAAAGAAAAGGATACATCTGAAAAAGAACTCATACCCACATTGCCAAACTCCCTTCTCCTGACCTGCAAAAACTTGTCCTAGAACATGTCTTCCTCCAATCTCACAATGTGGGCGTCCTCTAAGCCTTCTATCTCCGATGCGTCTTCGCTCTCCTTCCGGGCCTCCGTCGGCTCCATTTTCCAGCTCCCTTCCTCCGGGAACCCATCTAGAGCCAACCCGGTGGCCCCGATTCAGTGCAACCTCCGGGAGCTCCGGGACCGCATCGACTCGGTCAAGAACACCCAGAAGATCACCGAGGCCATGAAGCTCGTGGCGGCTGCCAAGGTCAGGAGAGCCCAGGAAGCTGTTGTCAATGGAAGGCCCTTCTCGGAGACGCTGGTCGAGGTCCTCTACAACATCAACGAGCAGCTCCAGACTGAGGACGTCGATGCGCCGCTCACCAGTGTGAGGCCTGTCAAGAAGGTCGCCCTGGTGGTTGTCACTGGCGACCGGGGCCTCTGTGGCGGTTTCAACAACAACATCATCAAGAAGGCCGAGGCAAGGATCGCCGAGCTCAAGGGTCTCGGCCTCAACTACACCGTGATCAGCGTTGGCAAGAAGGGCAATTCCTATTTCCTGAGGAGGCCTTACATCCCTGTCGACAAGTTCCTCGAGGGCGGTACGCTCCCGACTGCGAAGGAAGCTCAGGCCATCGCCGACGATGTGTTCTCGCTATTTGTCAGCGAGGAAGTCGATAAGGTGGAGCTCCTCTACACCAAGTTCGTGTCCCTGGTGAAATCCGACCCGGTTATCCACACCCTCCTGCCTCTCTCGCCGAAGGGTGAGATCTGCGACGTGAACGGGAACTGTGTGGACGCGGCGGAGGACGAGTTCTTCAGGCTGACTACCAGGGAAGGCAAGTTGACCGTGGAGAGAGACGTGGTCAGGACCGAAACCATCGATTTCTCGCCGATCCTGCAGTTCGAGCAAGACCCGGTTCAGATTCTCGACGCCTTGTTGCCTCTGTACCTCAACAGCCAGATCCTGAGGGCGCTTCAGGAGTCTCTGGCCAGCGAGCTCGCCGCTAGGATGAGCGCCATGAGCAATGCCACCGACAATGCTTCGGAACTGAAGAAGTCACTCTCCATGGTGTACAACAGACGACGCCAAGCCAAGATCACTGGTGAAATCTTGGAGATCGTTGCTGGGGCCAATGCTCTCACCTAAAGCGATGACACAAAATTCAAACTGGGTCCTTAAGCGACCCAACTTGTGCTCTCTTATCTGTGTAGGTATGTTAAAGCATGTTAAGAGAAAGACCCTCTTCTCCATTCATTCAGATATGGTCTGATCCAGAACTTGCAGATAAAAAAACGATCGATTTTTGTTGTAATTCTCGAATTTTCGTATAAACTCTGTGCACAAATGAGGATTCGGATTCTCTCTCTTGGAGAAGAGCATTGAAATAGCATATTACTTACCCGTATCTCATCGAGTCATCACATTTGCTTGAGCAATTTTTTAGTCCTCAGTTTCTAATCTAGCTAGAGACTTTGCATCTGTGGTGATACTCTTTTGGGTGCACAAGCAGTGTTGTGGTGATACTCCACAAATGCCTGATCAAATCTAGCATGGTTGGTTCAGAAGAGCTTGTAGTTCTAAGGTCACCACCAGTGAAGCAATCATCCATATGAACTTGCTCATGATACCTTCCATTACCCACCAACTGCAATTTAATCACTGCACCTCGAGACCCGATTGAAATTTCACTCCAATCAACCTCTTATCGAGAGATAACGGTGAATCAGAGACGGCATGACGAGAAGTTCGATCGATAGAGAAGTTAGGGCTACATACAAATCTATATGTTACCTCTAGCCTGATGGCCCTAAGGAGCACATATGCATATAGCTTCATCTGATTAGAAAAACAAAAAAGATCAACCAAGCGGTGATCTCTAGAGCTAACTCTAGAGACAAAATAAGCGTTGGTCTTGCTTTTCAGGATATTTCTTTTCGTTTCAGAAAGTTATAATAGTTCCAACCAACAATTGATGTTTCTAAAGATCTTTAGGGAACAGATCATCAACCCCTTAGTCGTTGTCAGACAGAAAAAAAAAAAAATCTTGCCCGTTGATTGTAAAAAAAAAATCTAGTTTGATTTTTAGCAAACAAAACGATGCTCGATTGTGCTTTCTTTGTGGCCATTTTTTTTTTTAAAACATTTAGGCCTTGCTCGGTCCATTTTGAGATTAATTAATTCAAGGACTGGGAACTATTCTAAAAAAATTCGTGCTCGCAAGATCTATTTCCATGAATGTTTCTATTCAAATATAAAAATTCTAATACGATTTACGTTCATTGAATAATCCAAGGCCAAAAACACTCTTCAGAACCGCATGTGGAAAATATCTCTTGCACCATCAGGGGTGGTCCCGAAGGAATCTCATGTAGATTTTTTTAGTAATTTTTTTAAAATATAACTTTGCAATTTTCATGCAAAATTTGTAATTATCGCCACCTTAGAAGGAAAAAAAAAATAACGTCTTCAATTCGAAACAGCTTAAATAAACTCCAATCAATAAAACGTAGAAATGAAATTTATCTATGCGTTACTTGAATTGTTCAGCTACTAAAGACAATTTACATTAAATATGGTTACATTAATTGCCAAATCCGATCAACAAGTATCGGATACATCTCATCATCATCCAGTTTATTAAAGTTGCAATATATATTATGTCCGGTCGCTAGAAAAGTCTTTTGGCCAAAATTGACCGGAACGATTATATTGACAAATTATTAAAAATGTTTAGAATTAAATTAACAAAATTGAAAAGTTTAAGACTGAATTAATTACAACACAATGGATTTAAGACTTTTGGATTATTTTACTTTGAGCAAATACCACAAAAAAAAAACCCTAAATTATATTTAGTGCAACACAAATATCTGAAGTTTTTTTTGTGTCACAAAAAAAAAACCCAAATTTATATATGTGACATATATACCCTTCATTTATGGTATATTTGTCATACTAGTATAAGTTTATGCTTTTTTATGATATAAGAAAAATTTAGGATTTTCATATCACAACGAGCAAGTTCAGGATTTTTAATGGCACAAAAAAATTCGGGTATTTACATCATAATTAGTTTTTTTTTGTGTGATATTAACCATTTTCCTTATGCCAAACCTCAAGTGAAGTAAGGGTCACTTGCTGTATAGTTGTATAGCCTCTTGGTTCAAAAGTTAATATACTACTTAACTTTTACCAAAAAAAACCTCAAGTGAAGTAACTGCCATGCAGCATAACGAAGCAAAAAAAAAGTAAAAAGTGATGAAAAATAAAAAAAAAAAGTTCCTCATTAATGTCCCATTAAAAGCACGAACTTTCAACGCTTGAGAGCCGGTTCGAGGGTCTTCTTCTTCACATCTCGAGGAAGAACATTGGCTTTTAAATTTTCCCTTCTCAAGAATTTTTTTTTGGTTTTTCTCTTTTTGTTTCTCTCTTCCTCCCTTTGATTTCATCTGAGGATGAAGTTGAAAATTTGATAATTAAGAGAGGAGCAAAAAAGGGAGGAAAAATAAATAAATAAATAATGAAGAACAGAGGATTGGGGGGGGTGGGGGATTCAGCTAATTCCAAGGTGGTGATCTCAAGGAAGTCGTTGGTCTTCCTCTGCCTAGTCAGTTTTCTTGTCGGAATGTCCATCACTAACAGGTATTCTCTTTCATTTTTTCAAGAAAAAAAAATTATTTTCTCGAATAATTTTAAGAGGAGTTGCCTTAATTTGTTGAGGCGATGATTTTCTTTTCGATAGATAATTTAGAGATACACGAAAGCGAACATGAGAGGTGCATTGCTTGGAAATTGATTCTAAATTGCGCACATGGTAATTGTTCATATAAACTTTCACATAGGGTAAGGGATAAATTTAGGAACTGATTGTCCAAATTGCTGAAGCACTATTATAGTATTTTGTCAGATTATTAAATAGGAAAAAGAGTTTGTGGACAATTTAATTTGATGTGTGCATAGATAGATTTTTCTATAATGTAAATATTTCTTATTGTCGAAAATAAAATCTAATGTCTCTATCTCTTCTTATATGCTATGAATGAGTATTATTATTTTTTTCTCTTGAAAAATGCTAACTCATCAAGACGATTTGTGCTAGAATGTGGACGATACCTCCAAGTAAAGGCAATGTATGGACAGGCTTGGTCGAGCAAAAGCCTCAGCGAAAGGTCTACAAAGGCTGCAGTAAGAATTCTGTGAGTTTATTTATATTTAATGATAGCATTTTAAATTATGCAAAAAAAAAAAAAAGAATTTCAAAAGGGAAAATTTGTGATTTGGGTAATATTAAGAAATGAAATTTAAAGCCTTCAAATTATCATTTTTTTTTTCCATTATTTGGCAATATGTAGTTATTGTTCGTCTATTATTATGCACGGGAGTTTGCATAATCTTCTCGTAAAAGTTTGGCGTTGAAAAATACTCTAGATTAATTCTATATTAAAGAGAGACTCTAGCGGATTTTTAATTATGTGCACATAATAATAATGCCAATTTAATTTCCAAACCATGTTCTTGTAATGAATTTTTCAATTTCTTATGCACAAGAAAGGTCACAGATCATCTAAACAATGGCAGCCGAGCGGACACATTGATGATCAGCAAGCAATCGAACACGTAAGTTAAATTAGCTTAGTTCATCGTCTTTCCATTTTCTTTTTTTCGAAAAATATTTTTTCAATAATTTTTCGAACATACAAATCATTTCATCGATCACAGGATGACAGATGGATCTCCAAAGTCAGCAAATTTGCCAAAAGCTAAAAAGTATTTCATGGTCATTGGAATAAATACCGCGTTCGGTACAAGAAGGCGGAGAGATTCGGTTCGCGAAACGTGGATGCCGCAAGGTAAATATAAAGATCGATTTTTCGTAGGAATTTTCCATAAATTTTTGCCATGTTCACTTCGATAAATTGCTTCATCTGTTGGATAAAACATATGATTCTCAATGAGAGTAATTAACGATGGCAGGAGAGAAGAGAAAGAAACTGGAAAAAGAGAAGGGTATAGTCATGCGCTTTGTAATTGGTCACAGGTGACAATCTTGTTCTCATTTTTTTTTTTTTTTTATTATAGATTTCTTTCTCCTAGCAAAGACTAAATACATTTATTTCTGATATTTTTATAATAATTTGCATAAATTGAAACAAGAATATACAGAAATAAAATGGATATGTCACAAATTGGATGTTGTTTAGTTACCAAGGTGATACTCTATTTATAGCCCTTATAATGGGTATGCAAAAAAGTACAATAGGATTATCCGCAACTCAGCTAGACTCAATTATAAAAAATCACTTCAATCTCAAAATCGACCTTTACCTTAAGTTCTAAAAGTACAATTAAAATGAAAGATCTCAATATATAATTCATTTGTTTATAATTCCAAATTAATTGAAAAAAAATAACTTTCACGGGCTCAAAAGGTTTTGCTTGAGTTCCCAACTTCTCGATCTCTATATCAATCGAGCTACTCAACCGAACTCAAAGCATAATACCCAAATTTGAGTAGTTTATGAGCAGGTAGACCGATTCATACTGTAGGGTTTGGTTATAACTTTTCGGGCGAATGGCTATGCCTAAATGTTGTTCTTTCTCATTGGTGTCCTTAATTAAAGATATGATTTTATGTGCTTTTGATGCTGATTAAGTTTGATTCTCTAACGATACTACGAAATATACACGCACGAATATAAATGGAAAAAAAATATTAATATGAAACGTAATTAATTTATTTGGTTATTAGTTTGAAACCCGATTAATATTAATTGTATAATTTATTTCTCTTTTATTAGCGGTATATTTTCTTTCCTTAATTTATGTAATATTAACGGTCCATTTTTTTTATTTAGCCATAATTAATTTTATTTTGGTTATTAGCACGAAACCTGGTGGTGCTTTGGATCAATCTCTCGACGAGGAAGAAAAACTTTATGGTGACCTTTTGAGACTGGTATTACACAAATCTTTTCGTTCCCCATTTCGCTTCTAATATATATATATATATATATATATAATTAAATCTCCAAATAATTTTTATCTATCTATCTATCTGTTATTATTAATTATTACAAATATTTATTCCGGGCAGGATCATGTTGAGGCCTACCTAGAATTATCGGCAAAGACAAAAGGCTATTTTGCCACCGCCGTCTCGTTGTGGGATGCCGAGTTCTACATCAAAGTGGACGACGATGTTCACGTCAACTTAGGTAAAATAAATCACTATTTATTATTCTCGAATTGGAAAATAATCCGCAGGTTTTGATTTTTCGGGCAAATAAAAAATTTGATATATAAAAATAAAGAGGTGGAACAACAACAATCGATAATTCTTTGTTACAATGAAATGGCTTCGTCAATTGCTGTTACAATGAAATTGGCCTATGTTCTTTATGTTTCATTTTTTTTCTAAAGTTAATTGCTCTATCACAAGCATTATTTTTGCAAAGATTCTTTACAATGACATCTTAATGGACCGGACCGCCTACGTCGGAATGGTCAATCTCTCTCTCTCTCTCTCTTTTATTTTATTATCTTAGTATGATTGTTCAAGTCCAAAAAATAGGAACCGAACTGGGCAAGGCCAGCCCTTACCCAGGTATTCCAAGTAAGGCGAGTTAGGTTTGGTTCGGTTCGGTTCGACTTACGGGTAAAACCGGCTCGATTGCTCACCCTTAACATATATCACACAATTTAATTTGCCTCGAATTTGGTACAGCGACCCTTGGCATGATCTTATCAGGACATCGTTTCAAGCCTCGTGTTTACGTTGGCTGCATGAAGTCAGGCCCTGTTCTTGCTCGAAAGTAAGTTCATTTACTCACAATTTTTTACATCTGTTAATCTAATTTCCTACTGGAAATTTCTAAAGTGAAATCCATTTGTTATATTTTATTTTATTTTTTTATTTATATGGGAACAGAGGGGTGAGATATCACGAACCAGAGTTTTGGAAGTTTGGCGACATGGGCAACAACTATTTCCGTCATGCGACCGGTCAATTATACGCAATTTCGAAGGATTTGGCTTCTTACATATACACAAATCAGTAAGCTTCCCATAATATTTCGATTTTTTCCTAATTGGTATACTTTTCGGAAAAAATTTGACCAAAATTAAATTATTTGCTTAGTGATATGTTGCACAAGTATGCAAACGAGGACGTTTCACTTGGGTCATGGATCATCGGCTTAGACGTCGAGCACGTCGACGACCGCCGGCTCTGCTGCGGTACTCCACCAGGTAATCAACTAAACCTTGAACAATCATATTAAGATAAAGAAAAAAGCCGGACCCCTCGTCGACTAAGGCCCTATTTGGTTTGGCTTCTCAAATGGGCTCTTGGACTCTAAAGTCCATTGGCCAAATGCAAACGCGTTTGGTTCGGTTTTTTGGGTGACTTTAGCAAGATACAATTGTATTTCCAAATGGCTCTAAGGGCGCTCAGCCCAAAGTAGGTTTGAAGGTACTTTGGGAAGTTGCATCTCTGGAATGCAAGTCCTTGGTATTATTCATCTTCTCCAAAACCACCGCACGGAAGCCGACCAAAGGCCGATGACCGTCGGCCAAGGGGTCACGCGTGCCGGTGACCGCCGCCTGAGGGTTGCTCGACCCCGGTGACCGTTGCCGGACCTCAGGCGACGCCTAGGTTGCATGGCCTAGGCGACTGATGGCCTGAATTGTGTGACCCAAGCGGCCGCCTGAGATCGCGTGACCTCAGGCAACCATCCAGGGGCCAGATCTGGCCATCCGGCTACCAGATCCGGCGCTCTGGCTACCAGTATCAGCAGTCCGGTAGTCAGATTCGGCGGTCCAGTGGCCAGCCTTAAAAAAAAAAAAAAAAAAATACAAATGTTTTTTTTTAATTTAATAAAAGTCCTTTATAAATGCAAATTTTACCAAATGGTATTTTTGCCAATGTTGTATCTCAATGTAAATTTTACCAAACAATATTTGCATTTCGGAAAACCCCTTTCACCTAAAGGTATTTGCATTTTGGCAAATGCATTCCCCAAAAGCCGAACCAAATGGGCCCTAAGTCTATCACTTGTGCGTTCCAGATTGCGAATGGAAGGCGATAGCCGGGTCGGCCTGCGCGGCGTCGTTCGACTGGAGGTGCAGCGGGATATGCAGCTCCGTGGAGAGGCTGAAGGTGGTTCACGAGCTCTGTCGAGAGGACAAGGATGCCTTGTGGAGTGCCAGCTTCTGATGTCATGCGAAAAAGAATGGTTTTATTCGTGTTTTACTTAGGCAAAGAGCAATGAACATTTAATGTCATTTACATTATACAGTTTTAAATTTTTTAACTCTGATTTTTGATGTTTGATATACTTGATTTAATAAGCTGAAGCAGCCAAAAAACCCTTCAATTCGTTCTTTGAATTTGTAATTTCTCGTCATCATTTCGGGCTCGATGAAGTGATTTCGTGCTTTATGCATCATCAATTTGGAAGATTTTTGTAATAACTCGGTCCGAATCACATGAAACGAGTACTCGAGTGATGACGAATTTAGCTTGACCTCCACTTATATAAATAAGTCATGCATGAAACCTTTGGGATGAAGATACACGAGAGATACATGCATTAAATAGATACACGAATCTAAGAGATATATGAACTCGAGAAATATGAAAATTAATGAGATACATGAACGGAAACAACATATCTTATTTTGCTTATTTTTATTAATCCATTAACCCATCATAATTACAATAATGTAACGTTCTTTGAATCTTTTTCATTAGACTACATATATGTCAATTTGTTCTGCTCTTGTTTTACTTTCAAACTAGATGTAACCCACTCGTTGCACGGATTATTCTATAAATTTTTTTATTTTATTTATAATGATATTTCAAAATAAAGCATATAAAGAGAAACTTCAAATTTTCATATTAGAAGATCTTAATGTTAACATTATATTAATCATTTTGAGCAACTTATACAATAAAACGATTAACGTGATATTTCGACCTTTTATATTTCCTTTGTTATTTACCATGTCTCAAGTTCATGTTTAAATTATGTATGTTTATTTTAGTAAAAGTGTTTGTACAGTAATATAAGTCATTATGTTAATATTAAGGTAAAAAATTTCTTTAATACGAAAGAAGTTACAATTAGGGCGCGTTTGGCAACGATTCTCATTCCGGGAACCGATTCGATAAGAAATGATTATTTTTGATTATGTTCCCGAGAACCGATTCCGAGTAAAAGAACGTGTTTGGTAAATCGTGCTAAAATTTTTGATTCGGAATAAATTGCGTTTGATAACGTGTCCATTGATTCTGTTCCAATTTTTATTTTTTTTAAATAATTTTTTCTACTTTTTTTTTTTTTTTTTTACCTTTTCTTTTTCATTTTTTCTTTTCATTTTTTCCTTTTTCTCCTATTTTTCTTTTCTTCTTGTGGCCGGTCGCCGGACCGTGTAACCGGCCGGACGAGGGCCGGCGACCTCACCGGAGCGTCGCCGCCCCCTGGCGAGGCCCTCGTCGGCCGAGCGTCGCCGGCGGCCTCGCGCGAGCTGCGCCGGCGGCGCTCGCTTAGCCCCCCCGAGGCTCGGCCTCGCCGCGGATCCGGCGAGGCCGAGCGTCGCCGGTGGACGACGGCGGGCCTCGCCGAGGCCGGGCGAGGCTCGCCGGGCCGGGCGAGGCCCGCCCGGCCACCCGATCAAGCTAGGCGAGCCCGGCCGGTGGCCAGGCGGGCCTCGCCTAGCCCCGACGAGCCTCAGCCTCGCCAGATTTGGCGAGGCCTCGCCTCGCCGGTGGACGGTGGGCCTCGCCGGGCCGGGCGAGGCCCGCCCGGCCACCGGCTAGGCGAGCTCGGCCGGTGGCCGTGGGCCTCGCCCGGCCCGGCGAGGCTCGCCGGAGGCGGGTGAGCCTCCCCCGAGCTCGCCGGACCTCACCGATGGGCGGGCGAGCCTTCGGCGAGCTCGCGCGGACCTTGCCCCGGCCGGGGCGAGCTCGCCGGACCGGCGGCCGGTGGCGGGCGGTCGGCGGTGGTGAGCGGCGGCGGACGGCGGCGGGCGGTGGCGGGCGATGGTCGCGGGATGGCGAAGGAAAGAAGAAGAGTTTTATTGTGTTGATTCTTTTTTTGATTCTCGGACGTAGAATCAACTTTTTTTTTATTCTCAAATCTACTAAAACGATTCGGGAACAAATTTGTTCCCGGAATAAAATTTTTACCAAACGTGATTCTCGTCCCAAACCGATTCTCGGGAACAAAAATCGGGAATTAGTCACTGTTTGAAGTGTTGCCAAACAGGGCCTTAGAATAAAGAAATAATGAAGAGCAAGGGGGAGGGCAGGAAAACTGGTAATTATTAGGCAGCAAAATAAGTGGAGAGTATAAGAAAAGTATTTCGTGCAAGGACAATGATCCATCCGTTGCAAATTAGAGTTTTATGTGCCCAACTTAGAGAGCAATACTTAGGGAAGATTTATTATTATTATATGCTTGCTAGTAGTAGCATACTCGTGCATTACATGATTGTGAAATTTGTCATTGTGTAAACTCGGAATATGTATTTCAATATAAATTATTTGTTACAAATGTATTCTATTTCATGTGAATTTTCATCTTTTGAACGAAATGTAGGTAGAATTCTTAGCTTATTATATAGGGAAAATCTCAAATAAGGATCCAAAGTGAGCCTACTTTCTCAAATAAGGACCCGAAGTGACCGTTGTTCCAAATAAGGACCCAAAGTGGCTAACAAGTCTCAAATAAGAACTTGAACCCACTAGCTAGCCAAAATGTTCACCGGCCGGCAAGCGTGCAACATTTTCCGGTGGCCAAAATATGGGCAATTTTGTCCAAAAAATATAGATAGAAATTAACAAACCCCAAAACAAAACTCCTAAACTCTTCACGTTCTTCTTCTTCTTTGCTCTTCATCTTTTACGTTCTCTGTCCCCTCTCGTTTGGAGAACTCAAATTCTCTGTTAATGGAGCAAGATCCCTAGTTCCTTGAGTTCCAAAGGTACTCCCTCCCTCCCTCCCTCCTTCTTTCTCTCTCAATTCGTGTTCCATTAATAGAAAATTTCGGTTCTCCAAGTGAGAGAGGACAAAGAACGGAGAAGATGAAGAGTAGAAGAAGAAAAATGTGAGAACGTTAAGACTTTTTTTTAGGTCAAAAGAATGTGAAGGGTTTGGGGGGTTTTGTTTTTAGGGTTTGTTAATTTCTATCTATATTTTTTTTGGACAAAATTGCCCATATTCCAACCATAAAAAAATGTCACATGTTCACCGGCCGGCCAGCAAGTTCAAGTTCTTATTTTAGACTTGTTAACCACTTCGTCCTTATTTGGGACAACGGTCACTTCGGGTCCTCATTTGAGAAAATATGCTCACTTTGGATCCTTATTTGAGATTTTCCTATTATATATGTTGATAAAAATAGGGACTCTACTAAAGTTAGAACATTCCTGATTGTCTTTGTTATATAATATAAGGAAAATTTTTATGCAACTAGCAACGTTATTTTAATTTGTCACCGTCATCTGGAGTTTTTGATATTCAAAAGTAAGTTTGGAATAGATTTGTTACAAATCACTAGTTTGAGATTTTTCGTGATATTAACCTTATTTTAAACTTAGGGTACGATTTTTTGTGAAAACATTTTCTATACAATTTGAAAATGGTTAAGTCAACCAAATATACTTTCTGGTTAGTGAAAATATTTATTTATAAATTTAGGAATACGAAAGTGCATTCCAAGTTATAAAGAGGTGAAAACACTTTTCGGAATGATTCCTCACGAATTTTGTAAAATATTTTTTTTTCTTTTCCATTTATTTTGCTTTTTTCCCCCTTCTCCCTCCTCTATAGGTTGTCGGCCTTGACGACGATTGGTGATAGGCTGCAAGCACTGGCTAGCGAGCTCAGGCCTCGATCTTTCCTCGATCTCATCCAAGGTCGATGAATTCAAGGCTTGACAAATCTCGACAAGGTCCGCAAGCCCGAGGCTCGCCATTGCAAAGGAAGCAGAGGATAATGAAAAGCAAAGAAAAGAAAAAGGAAAAAGAAAAGTTAAAAAAGAAAATTAAAAAATAATTAAGATTCGACTTTTTAAAAAGAAAAGAAAAACAGAAGAGAGAAAAGTTAAAAATAATTAATTTTTTCCTAAGCCTTCAATTATATATAATAAAATTAATCATTTTTTTTTTCTAGCAAGTTGAGCTTTGACTAAGGCTTGGATCATGAGTTCTTAGATGCGATCATGGAGATAAGCCCGCCTTAAGAGATTGAGGATCGTAAGTGCACCTACCGTGCTTGAGCAAGAAGCAAAGCGATCGCCTCTCGCTATCGACAACCCACGCAAAATTCAGAGGCTTACGTGTCGGCGCCGCGAACGAGCCCCGGTCAATTCCCATTCGCCATCGAAAACTCCTGCCAGAACAATCCTCTGTTCCTGTTCCCCCTTGGAAACCATTTAACTTTTTCTCTCTGTCTCTCCGTGTCTCTGTCTCTGTCTCTGTCTCTCTCTGTTCCGATAGCGCCTCTTCCCAATCAGTCAATCAATCATTTGAGCCCAACCCATCTCCTGTTCTGCTCTGTTCTCACCATTCCCACCTCCAATTTTCGCCTCCTTCGCCCCTTGTTTGGTAAAGTTTCCTTCTTTTCTTTTGCCTTTTTTGGGGTTATGCAGGGCACTCTGTTTTGCCGGTTCGTGGGTTCTGGCTTTCTGGGTTGAGGTCGTGATTCGTTGTTCGAAATTCGCAGGGAGTGGTCGCTGTTGGGCAGCAGCTGATATGGACAGTAGTGCTTTCAAGCTTCAGCGCTCCTTTGGTCTGTTCTCAACTGCTTAGTTGTTCCCTCTGTTTCTGTGTGCGCGCGTGCGCGATGTATCTGTTTTTTGCTTTGGCTTGTAACTGAGGTCGGTGGATGCTCTTGTATTTCATGAAGTGCCGTTTACTGCTACTTACTGAAGCTGAATTTTGGGTTTTGGGGTTCAGTAGTCATTAATTTAGCTTTCTTATGCGTAATTGGTGTTGCAAGTTGTCTCTCTTTTTTTTTCCTCCTTTTGTGGCCGATTTCACATGATCACAATCAGAATGGATAAGCTGAGGTTGAAACCTCACTTGCTCAGATTATACCTGGTGGGGTTTCCCGTGCTGGCATGTGCTTGGTATTTCATGCCCAGATGGAGTAATTAAGGGTTTTTTTTTTTTTTTTTTTTTTATGGAGAGATTTCTTAGTTAAGTGAAGGAACGTGAGTTTTGCTGCAGGTAGTCCATTTCTTTATGTGATTTGTCAGAGTAAAGCAGTAGGTATTCTTTTTTGTGTCCTTTTGATCATAGATTGTCGGCTTCATTAGTCATTACACCTGTGTAAACTCGTTACAAGATGCATCGATGAGTCCTTGGTCTTGATTGTGTAGCAATCTATGCCTCACTTGGGTTTACCACTTTGGTTCTAAGTTGTTGACTTCTCCAATATCAGAACTTCGGCGAGCAGAAGCTGCTCGGATCAGAGAGAAGTATCCAGATAGAATACCTGTGAGGATATTTTTGACAAGCCTCTAGATGTTGACTCCTTTCATTGGTTTTGCATATGACACTATGCTAATCGTATATGCCATGCAGGTGATTGTGGAGCGTGCTGATAGAAGCAACATCTCTGACATTGATAAGAGGAAGTTAGTTGCTTCTGTGCTTGTAGTACAATTGCTTTCTTCTTCACAAACATGATGCCTTCCTCACTTTCTCTCCTTGTGTTGGGATTTATATGGTTGAGCTCTCATTTAATCCTTTTCGGCATGCACTCCTTTCAAGCAGTGAATTTGTAAACGCTTATAACTCTGGAACTCTAGCTACGGTTCTGTCCATGTTTTTTTCTTGAATTTATATTTATCAAATGATGACTAGAAAGAGGTAGCATCCGTGTCATTGCATCACAATTCTTCAGTTTTTATTCTGCATATCGGGGCAAAAAACACTGTAACTTTATCCAAGATGATAAACACTATTCTTTAAGAAAACCATCAGTTCTTATCACTTTGCAATTGCTTTTGTTTGAATTTTGCGATTCGAGTGATGTACATTTATACTGTTTCATCTGGTTTGACCATCAGCAGCCTGGTGGATATTGCGAGCATGGACAAAAAAGTTAGCTATTCTTATGTTTTAATATAAAATATGGTGACCACTTTTGTGTTCTTTACGAATTAGTGGTTTACACAAGATAAGCATCGTTCCATCATTATCTTTATCATCTCCCTTCTTTTTTATAAGTTTGAATCCAGTTGCCTCTTTTCTTAGTAAAATCCTCCTGTTATGTTCATTCTCATCTTGCATTTGCATACCATGTGCAGGAACAGACAGGAGAGTCATTTTCTTCTCTTTTAACAGCACCTTTGGTAGTTTTACCTATAAATGTTGATATAGAAGGCTCCGCATCATGTGCATAATAAGCGAATTTGCCTCGTGTGATGATTGCAGATACCTTGTCCCTGCTGACATAACTGCAGGGCAGCTTGTTTATGTTGTTCGCAAAAGAATCAAGCTTAGTCCTGAGAAGGCTCTGTTCATCTTTGTCAGGAACACTCTACCTCCTACTGGTAAGTGGCATCCCGATGCATCTTCTTGCAATATGTTTATACAGTGAGATTCTACCACCGAGATCTTGTGTTTCAGCTTCCTTGATGTCTGCAATATATGAGGAATTCAAGGATGAGGATGGCTTTCTTTACCTGACTTACAGCGGAGAAAATTCTTTTGGATTCAATGCAGACTAGCTTGGACGAGTATATATACTTGAAAGTGTAGATATTGGTTGATGCGCTGATTCATTAGTTCATTGTTGGCTTAGATTTGAGGAGACTATCATCTTTTCTTCATTGTAGTTGTACCCTCTGCTTAATTTATCAGTAAGTATTGCTTGGACTGATGAAAACTAGACTGGTCTATTTCCTTTAAAGACAAACCATACGTTACAACCAATCAAGCTGCTGCAAGTACAGTGAAAATTAAAAAAACAGAGAGAGGTCTTGGACTGATGATAACTGGACAGGTCTGTTTCCTTTAAAGACAGGCCATATGTTACAACCAATGAATATGCTGCAAGTACAGTGAAAATGAAAAAAGCCATACAAGAGGCATATAAAGCTGATGCAACTGCTATATACTGAAAGACAAATGGTTTTTGCACTCTTCATTGATGTGGATACAACCATCTTGTTCTTCATTTAGAGGAGCCTTTTTTCTGACATTGATTCTTGATCCATTTGATGCCATTCGATGTCCCATTCTTGATCTTCTGTGCTCCGGCTGTGGCCGCCACTTTTGCCTTGGTAAATGCGCCCTTGGACTCGGCCTTCTTCTGATTGATCCCTTCGTCTTTCTTGGCGTCGTCGTCGTCGATAGCCCCAAAACCACCGGCTCCCCATTGATCAGCCCAGCTCGGAGCTTCGCTAGCCATTCTTTCAAATCTTCCTTCGAGTCAAAAACAAAAAAAGACCTCTCCTGAAACACATTTCAGCAATCAAGAATAGCCCTTCTTCTGTATTTTAAGCATTGAATCAACAAAAGCTGCCAGGCTTCAGAGTTAGGTCCAGATCAGCAATCGACATGATGCATGCTTGCCTGAAACTTAACATTGTGCAGAAATTTGATCCCTTTTTGGGTAATGGAGGCTCGTAGATGTTTCACAGCTGCTTTGAAACTGGGTAATTGCCGTGCTTAAAATTTCAAGATTTCTGCTAAGTAAAACACACAACACAGAGAGGGAGAGGAGGAGGAGAGAGAGGGGGGAGTACCTGGAGATGTCTGATGAGAGCTCTGATGGAGAGGCTTGATGAGAAGGATGTTGATGGAATCTTAGTATATGGTGGAGCACAAAGTAAGCCTTAGATGGTAAGAAAAGCATGTGGATAGGCTGTCTGTTGCCAACTCTGATCCTCCTCATCTTTTAAAAAAGGACTCGCCAACTCACTTCTCTCCATCTTGTAAACCACCTTCTTTTGGCATCTCTTCTTTAATGATCTTAGCTAATCACGTACCATTATGATCAATTATTTCCACGAGTAGAACTTATACAGCAACATGTGCTCAGTTTTCATTGTTAGTGGTTAAATTCAATAAAATTTACTATTGTTGAATATTATAAAGTTCCTTCTTCTTATCCCAAAAAAGATGACAGCTCACCATCTATTATTGTGCTTAGAATACTAATGCCTATAGGTTTAGCTGGTGGAGTAAGTAAATTTGTTTGGTTTTTGGTGTATTTGTTGGGGCATCCTCCACCAGATATCAACTCTTCCCTATCGTCGACCTTTGTCTTGGGGTCCCGTTTGAGCAGAATGCAAATGGAGTGATGTGAATGTAACACCTATAAAAGTCATTTTGCTGAGGTGGATGTGCTTTAGAGAAAACATCTTTCGGCTAGTAAAGCGGAGTTGAAAATCTCAAAAGCGAGTCGTTCATTCTTAGGAGCGTCTATGTGTTGGGGTTGCTGCAAAACCCGACGAACAAAACGATTTGCGTCCGACCCATTTCCTATTCGACCCGACCCGATACGTGTTGACCATGTCAACAGTCGACAGCAAGATCTTAAATCTTGGGTGGACGAAGTTCTTGAGGAGGAAGACGAACGTGGGCTCCGAGAACATCTCGGTCGTCGTGCCATTCGTGTCGTCCTTCAGAGCATGTGAAGAAGTCCAGCTTGACCACCTCGGAAAGCGACCAGCTTTGTCTTCTGTTTGTGTCGATCTGATGCCAATTGGACCTGAATTCCAAGCCTGTCTCTCGTGGAAATTTCAATGCCCATTTCATCAGCAAGTGTTGTTAATTCGTTATTATAGTGCGAATATATTATATGCTTCGAAAGTTCATTGGAAGGAAGACAAGAACAACGTCGCCTCCAAGGAAGTAGTGTACTTTTTGTGCCTATTCTTTCATGCGCGATTTATTTATTTATTATAAGTTTCTGTACTTTCAAAATTTCCTAATTAAGTCTTTCTATTTTTACAAACATTCTAATCAAGTCCCTCCCACACCAAATTCAATTGATGTGGCTATCGATGAAGTTCTTCCATCCCTAGACATACACATTTGTTAAATTCCATCCATGTCAAACTTTGATGTTGTTTACCGTGGTTATATGTTTCCAACCATGTCCACACGGACATTTATAGATTTTGCACACAACATACTTTGGTGTCGTCCCACAAGTACTTTAGTTGAATTTGCTCGGATTTGGTGTTGGAGGGACTTGATTAGAAGATTTGTGAAAGTAGAACTTGATTAGATAAATTAACCGTACAAAACTTGATGAGAAAGAACATGAAAGTATATGAACGAAAAGTGAAATTTCTAAAAAACAGCAAGATCAATTATTTCCGCAAGTAGAATTGTAAACAGCAACATATGCTCAATTTTCATAGTTACTATTGTTGAATATTATAAAGTTCCTTCTTCTTATCCCAAAAAAATGACAGCTCACCATCTATTATTGTGCTTAGAATACTAATGCCCAGATAGGTTTGGTTGGTGGAGTAAGTAGATTTGTTTGGTTTTTGGTTTACTTACTGGGCATCCACCACCAGATATCAATCCTTCCTAGTGTTGACCTTTGTCTTGGGGTCCAGTTTGAGCAGAATGCAAATGGAGTGATGTGAGGTGGACGTGCTTTAGCAAAAACATCTTTAGCAAAAGCAGAGCCGAAAATCTCAAAAGCGAGCCCTTCGTCCTTAAGAGTGTTGATGTGTTGGGGTTGCTGCGAAACCCACAGAACAAAATGATCTGCATCCGAACCATTTCCTATCTGAACCGATCCGATAGATGTTGGCCATGTCAACAGTCGACGGCAAGATCTTGATCTTGGGGTGGACGAAGTTCTTGAGAAGGAAGACGAACGTGGGCTCCAAGAACAGCGTGGTCATCACGCCATTCATGGTGTCCTTCGAGCATGTGAAGAAGTCCAGCGTGACCACCTCGGAAAGCGACCAGCTTTGTCTTCTCTTTGTGTGGATCCGATGCCATTTGGACCCAAATTCCAAGCCTATCTCCTGTGGAAATTTCAACGCCTATTTCATCAGCAAGTGTTGTCAATTCGTTATTATGGTGCGAATATATTATATGCTTCGAAAGTTCATTGGAAGGAAGACAAGAACAACGTAGCCTCCAAGGAAGTAGTGTACTTTTTGTGCCTATTCTTTCATGCGTTTTTTCTTTTTTTTCTTTTTAATTATAAGTTTCTGTACTTTCAAAATTCCTAACTAAGTCTTTCTATTTTTTAGGAACATTTTGATTAAGTCCTTTCGACATCAAATTCAATTGATGTGGCTATTGATGAAGTTCTTCCCTAGATGTATACATTTGCTAAATTCCATCCACGTCAAACTTCAATATTGTCTACATTGGTTATATTTTTCCATCCATGTCCACATAGATATTTATAGATTTTACACACAACATACTTTGGTGTTGTCCAACAGGACTTGATTAGAAAATTGTGAAAGTAGAACTTGGTTAGACAAATTAACTGTACAGAACTTGATAAGAAAGAGCGTGAAAGTACATCAACGAAAAGTGAAAATTTTAAAAAAGAAAGAGAAGAAAAATTGTCAATATGTGTAGATTTTTCCTCGATCACGCACCTACACCTTTAAGAGGAGTTTCTCTAATCTAGGGGACAGCATAATGATGTTTTGGGTCATGCTGTCGTGATATAATCATAGATAAATCTTTTTAAACTTAAAATAGTGTATTTTAATTGTTAAATAAACAGTGAATTAAAATAACTAATCGATTAGTGATAAGCATGAAATGTGTGGTAACAGATAAAAGGTGCCGTGAGCATAATCACATGATGAATTTCTTCGGAAAACACATGATCTCGACCCACTCAATCCTTGAGATGTGGCAATAATTAGCTGGCTTTAACTTTGAGATTATTTGTCTATAATAGGTACAATTTTGTTACACATTCAAGACATGTGAGTCCATTACATCTTAGCCATTGAGCAGTATGGTTCTACTTGAAATCCACCTGATTGCACCTTTTAGATGAAAGGTGCATGCATAAATGCTATGCAAGCAATACTTGCTCCCAGATCAAACCTAGGTTTCATAAAGAGCCAACATACGACAGTGTCATCCTCGAACGGATTGGACTCCTACGTTTCTACTGGCGGCTCTAGTAAATAAAAAAAAAGAAGGAATTACTTCATCGATTTGGCCAGCCGCCATAGATATTTTCAGGAATTTCAGGAGGAGACCAAGTCAGTATTGCCAACCAACACGGGTTGCTGACCCTCCGTTGCCTTGGACCACACAGTTTTGACGCCAATATATGTACACGAGAGAAGAGCCTGTGATTTGCATCAGAAAAGCACTCAGAAAACGTTTGCCACTTCAATCTGCAGACAGCTCTTTGACTACTCCTTGAGAATCGGCCACGCATCAACATGAGTCTCTTCTCAAGCTTGTTGGGTTGCTTCTCTGACAGCAGTTCAAAGAAGGTCGGCTGCGATGGGGAAGATCGCGTGCAGAGCGGTTGCAGAAGCAAAGATGATGATCATCATCAGGTCACAGTTGGCGATCAAGAACTGAATAAGAACGTGAAGAGCAAGCCCGGCAAGCCTGCTCCGATCCCATTGACCTATTTCGCAAGTGGATCTCGACCATCTCTTCTTTGAGACGGCGAATGAAGGATTGATTTTGCAAGAACTCATGGCTCAAAACTTTTCTGACGCGGGTTCATGTCGAAGCCCGATTAACGCAGGTTATCATGGATCGAATGCACGCGCAACCCACGCGTCCCTGCTAGTCTTGGCATAAAGCTGTCTTAGAGATTTGAATGAACTGCTTTTGTTAGAAAATGACAGAGGAATCTAACTACGTTTTGGTTTACTTTATTCTTTTCTTCTCTTCTGGGGAGTTGTATCATTCGCTGTTTACATGTTCGCATCATTGATTCTCACTTTCAGGATCCAGGATGGAATGAGAAAGTTAGTATGCACTTCTTACCAAGTTAAAAACCTACTTGTTTTCTGGTAATAGTGAATTTGCAAGTAACCTCAATCGGAGAGTGTACAACCCATTACACAACCTATGACAGTTAGCACAGCAGAGGAAGAGAGAGTAGAATCATTGCTTCATACACAAGGAATATAACTGGGATGATGGAGATTTTGAGTTTTTTTGTTGATTCCGTTGGGAAAGAACGAGTTTATGTCTTCCAGTAATTGATATTCACGGGCTTGAAAAACATCTCTTACTCCTGTGTACACATTGATGAGATATCCCGTGAAGTATATCGAATAGTGAAAAGAGTACACGACATGTCACATGACATGACATGTCATCACTCAACATGTCGTTACACGATGTGTCATCGTATGAAATAATAAGTAATCACATGAACACGTCGTCATATAACACCTGAGCCATCATAGGGAACGACACATCGGTAAACACACGCAGTGACGTATGACAACTACGTTGTTTAAGCAGCAAAAAGACATGGGTTCTCAATCTATGGAAACATGAGCTTACGAGAGAAATTCCTTAGTGGATTCAAAGTCTTTCAATATTCAGGACTTGTTTGTTTGCCTCATTTTTCAATGTTTGGTTTGTTTAGAAAAATGAGTCAATAAAAAATATTTTTCTAATTGAGGAAATGATTTTCTCTTTAAAAAATTAAAAATTATTTTCAATACATGACGAAGTATGAGCATTTGACTCAAAACTCTACCTATGGGCACGAAAATTTCAACGCTCCTTCTTGGATCCCTAACGTCGAGGATTAGGTCTCTGGCGCCTTGGCCTAGGGACCTCGGTGCCTAGGCTTAGATCCCTGGCATTCTAACTCAGGTCTATTGAGGCAGAGTCTAGGACCTTGCTACTCATGCCCACGCCTTCAACGCCCATGCCCAAATCCATTGAGACCGAGCTCGAAGCCAAGGCTTTCGGGCGAAGGTCCAAAGATTGATATGTGATCTCGGTACTTGACCTTGAATCCTCAACACATGGGATTGGGTCCACAATGGTTGTGCCTTGGTCCATCAAAGCCGGGCCCGAGACCTTGATGCTCGCACATAGGTCCATTAGGGCTGGGCACGGGACCTAGGTGATGGACCTAGGTGCTCGTGTCTCGATTCCCGACACTCCAATCGGGGTCTATCATGGCTAAGGAACTCTAGCACTCATACCCAATTCTTGGCTGTCCAAGTATAAGTTACTAGTGCTAGAATAGTGTATTTATATTGGAAAGATTTAAATCAGATTTTCAAACGACGTAAAATATTTTCCAGTTTCAGTTAAATACCAAAAATATTGTTTTTTTCTTGAAAAAAAATTGACGCATGAATATTGGCGTTCACCACGTCAACAATCAACAAGTGAAGAATTCTCAGTGTCCGTGAGAAGGAAGAAGAACGTGGGCTGCAAGAACAACTGTGGTCTTGTTTCACGCGATTCACGGTGTCCTTCGAAGGTGTGGAGAATTCCAACTTGACCACCTTGGAAAGTGACCGGCTTCGTCTTTGTTAGTGTCAATTTGATGCCAATTTGACCTCAATTCCTAGCCATCTCTCGTAGAAATTTCATTGCTCATTTCATCGTCATGTATTCTTAATTCATTATTATAGTGGAAATGAACATTATCGCATCCAAAATAATCATGTAGCCTAGCAGATTTTGGCTAATTATGTACCTCGAACTATGCAGTCAATTGCCAATGTCGACGTCATATATGAAATTAATGCAATTGGATCCCAACATTTCAAATTGTTGCGATTTTTTGCAGACATTATAAGAATTTTTCTTTATAGAAATTATCAATTGAGAAGTTGAATAACATTGATTTTGTTTTAACGTTTGTCTATTGTTTAAAATCTATATATATATATATATATATATATATCTTGCTACACGAATAGCAACTACTATCTACGAAGTACCACGATTGCGTGACGTGCTCCGAAAGTTCCTGCGAAACGAAGGAAGACAAGAACTAAGTAGGCCCCAAGAAAACCGGTTCCACGTGAAAAAAAATTGTCTGTCTTTAGACATCTGATTAATCGTTCGTTTCCCTTCTCTGACCCCACAAAAGGGACAACCTCGTGTCTTAGCTTCACGTAATTTGCAGTCTATGTAGTACCCAAAAAGAAAAAAAGCAAAAATAAAATTCCATTTCTCGTCTCTATACTTTCACGCTTTTGTTTAATTAAGTACTTATAATTTTATTTTGTCTAATCAAGTCTTTATTGACTAGCGGTGGAACAACGTTATACTAGTATATGGATAAAATTTTTCCAGTTTGGACATTCATGTGGTGTTCGCATTAAGTAAATTTTATCCCATTGAACACCTTGTATTTTATTCGCATCATACTTTGGTGTCGTGTGATGATCACGTTAGTTGAATTTGGTCAAATTCTGTTTTGGAGGGACGTAGGTATAAAATTTGTGAAAGTAGAAGAACTTCATTAAATAATTTAAAAATACATGGCTTGATTAGAAAGAGCATTAAAGTAAATAGACGAAAAGAAGACTTTTTTTTTTTCCAAAAAAAAAAAAAAAAAAAAAAAAAAGAAGGGAGAAAAATCTGCAAATATGTGTAGAACTTTCCCTGATCACCCCTCCTCCTTCAAGAGGAGTCTGTGCTCATCGGGAGTAAGAATAATAATATTTTTTGAATAAATCCTTCCTAATTTGGGATACCTTATATCAATTGCTAAAATAGAAAATGAAGCAAAATAGTCAAATGGCTAATGCTAACCACAAAAGTGTATTGTAACATATACTAGTGCGATGGGTGTTCTAACATGATAATTTTTTTTTTTTTTTTGGAAAACCGGCGAGATTTGTGCCTTGATTCCATTCACCTCTTAACATGTTCGATCTTCGAGATTGCAATGCATGGCACCGATTATTTGGCTTTGATTTTTGAGATCGCTCGCCAATGATAGGAACAATTCTTATCAACAACCAAAGTATGTGAATTTATTACATTCTAAACCGTCGAATAGTGAGTCCCACTTGAGATTTACACGGTTCATCGGTCGAGGATGAGATGAAATGGATAAGTGCAGATTGATGTACTCAATAGGTGAACCCACCATAGAGGTCGGCGAGAGCGACCCTCACAACTAGACCATGCCTAGGTCCATAAAAAGCCAACATACAACGTGTCATCCTTAAACGAAGTGGACTCCTATGTTCCTACTGGCGGCTCTAGGGCATCAAAAATGCCATCAATTTCGGCAGAATCCTAGATACTTCGGGGAATTTCGGGGGGAAGCTGAGTCAGCATCCATTACCTTGGAACACACTTTCAACACCAATACATATACACGAGAGAAGAGCCAGAGATTTGCCCCGAAAGAGCACTCGGGAAAACGTTTGGTGCTTCAATCTGCAGCGAGCTCTTGGACTGCTCCTTGAGAATCGGCCAGACATCAACATGAGTCTCTTCGCGACCTTGTTGGGTTGCTTCTCCGACAGCGGTTCAAAGAGGGTCGGGTGCGTTGGGAAAGATCGCGGGCAGAGCGATTACAGAGGCAAAGATGATGATCATCATGAGGTCGCAGTTGGCGATGGAGAATCGAAGGAGAACGTGAAGAGCAAGCCGGGCAAGCCTGCTCCGATCCCAATGACCTATTTTCCCAGTGGATCTCGACCATCTCTTCTTTGAGACGGTGAATGATTACAGCATCGACGTTGCAAGAACTCACGGCTAAAAACTTTTCTTGCGCGGGTCCGTGCCGAAGCCTGATTGATGCAGTTTGTCATGGATGCATGTTGTACAATTTTCCGATTTCCCGATCCTCGCTAGCCTTGGCATAAAGCTATCTTATAGGTTTTGTTGAACCGGTTTAGTTGGAATGCGGCACGAGGAATCTAAGCATGCTTTGATTCATTCGTCTTTTTTCTGAGGAGTCGTGCCATTTGCAGTTTGCATGTTCTTGTAATTGATTCTCTCTTGTTCTTGGACTCCTCGAATCTCAATCTTCTTCACCAAATATACTGGTATCTTGTTTTTTTTTTTTTTTAACAGTGATATTAAAGTCGAAATCGTTGTCTTTTTTTTTTTCCTTTCTTTTTCACGTGCAAAACAATCTCTATGCCTTTCGAGAAACATCATGATTTGTACTTAGTTTATTCCAACGATCAATTCCCCAACGTCACTGGAAATGATGAACGTGGACTCTTGTCTTACGTGGACATATGGTGCCCGACCACCACTAGCTAAAAGGTGTGGCTAAGGTTGATTCGTGGTCGAATTTCGTCTACCATACGTTAAAGAGTTTCTCGATGATACTTGAATCATCAAAATTCGATTATCGGATTTTAAGATATCGCATTTTCTAATCATCAGCATCTGATCTAGATAACTTCATAAATTTCAATATTTTCCCCATCTAAGGGTATTTTCGGTGGACTCAAGTCACGAGGCTCGAGAATCGAGTAACTGGACTTAAAATCAATAGGTAATTGAAGTCAAAGTTTAACACAATTAAAACGTCAAATCTTTGACTGACGGAAGAGCATGTGACTATTCTGACCTCCAAAAAAGGGATATATATTTGTTATTTACATTTATTATCTTTTTCTTTTTTCTTTTTCCCTTCAATGACCACTCCGTGGGTCTCATTGATTTGCTGGCCTTAAGCGAGGGCAATAATCGCTAGATCAGGTGAGGGTGAGGATTGCCCTTGTTGGATTTGGTGAGGGACGCCCTCAGCCTCCCAGCCTATTGTTTGGGGGTGGAATGTGTCATTGCTTTGCTTGATGGAAGAAGTTGAGTAGAATAGGGATGATGTGGTTGTTCATGTGGCGACCCCAAGAGCATAGCTAGGATGGCGGGGGAGGGTGCGTCGATGGTCGATCCAAGAAGCTAAACAAATGTCTCCTGTCTCACGTTACTTAGGGAGAGAGTCGTGGGCTAGTTTATAAGACTTGAGTTCTCTACTTTGTGTAACGCATTTCACACAAGCTTCCACCATGCTAAGAACGAAGCCTTGAGGGAGGCTCGTATTTGGGATGGCAGTGCGAGAAAATTTTGGGTATGAAGATTTTGCGTGACAAGGAGAGATTTGTGTTGGAAGCCAAGGACATGGCTGTTGAAGAGCAACGAGGAGTGAGTGCTAGAGAGGAATTGAAAGTGAGAGAAAATAGAACTAGACTTTAGTGAGTGCCAAAGAGGAATTGAAAGTGAGAGAAAACAAAACTAGATTTTTAAGCCATGGTCATGCTTCTTCCACGGAGTGACACAAAGGAGAGATTTGTGTTGGAAGCCAAGGACATGGCTGTTGAAGAGCAACGAGGAGTGAGTGCTAGAGAGGAATTGAAAGTGAGAGAAAATAGAACTAGACTTTAGTGAGTGCCAAAGAGGAATTGAAAGTGAGAGAAAACAAAACTAGATTTTTAAGCCATGGTCATGCTTCTTCCACGGAGTGACACAAATAGCAACTCTCTCTCTCTCTCTCTCTCTCTCTCTCTCTCTCTCTCTCTCTCTCTCTCTCTCTCTCTCTCTCTCTCTCTCTCTCACTCATTGCCTCGTCAAAAATAGAAATCTAAGTGCTATCAGTATTGTGGGTGAGGGTGAACCTTGCCATATTCGACGAAGGGCAACTGTCACACTTGCTTGAGGCTAGTGACCTCCACTTATCATTAATGGGACCCGACAATGGCCGGGGAGGAAAAAAGAAAAATGAAAAGAAAAAAAAATACCTAAAATATTTTGGACTAAAATACTCCTTCTTCAATGATTGGAATAGTCACTACTTGCCGATTGGCCGAAGGTCCTTATTTGAGACAATTTAGCCACTTTAGACTTTTATCTAAGACAATGTCCACTCTTCCCCCCCCCCCTTTTTTTTTATTTGTAGAAAATGGCTCAACTTTGAACTCTTATTTGAAATTTTTCCAAATTGAAATGACCTCATAAGAAGGAGAAATTCCCTTTTGAGTTCTTTCAATTTAAGAAAATAAAAAGCCCAAAGCTTGTCATTTTAAAAGAAGGAATTGATATTACAGATCGGGCACATATGTGATTGATACCAATCGCAAGGTTTCTAAAGGCCTAAAAATTACATAATTCCAAATCCGGATGGAGATATTATGTACATTTGAAACCTCGCCAATCTCAACTTGTCATGGTGGCGTTGCAACCAAGGTGATGAGCCTTGGTTACCAGGCTCCCAAGCCTCAGAATCTACCGACCTAAACCGTGAGCCTTGGCTAGCTTCCAAATCTTAGGATTCTCTCTCATGCATCCTACGAGACAATGTACACTCTCAAATGATTTACGTTCTCTCTCACTATGTCATCACGCGACACTCGAGCCATCGCGGGGCACGTCGTCGCAACAACAACCACCTCACGGAGGCAGCAAAAACCCACATGGTTCTCGAGCCGTGGGATAAGGTAGGCTGCAAGAAAAAATCGTCATTGGATTCGAAGTGTTGGGAAGGAAAGAAAGTCCCCAAGAAAGTAAAGAAAGCCCACCGATTGCCGTAGGATTTTTTCCACGACCACTTCCTTAGTTACTAAGCATGTTCGTCGTCATGTGAACTTGATACGAATAGTCTCATCCGCTCTCTCAAAAGAATGACCCCAACGCATGTTCCTTATTCACTACTAATCACGCAGTGTCCTAGAAATTTCTAGAAAATTCAGGAGGAAGCTGATTAAGTTAGGGTTTCATACTCAACACACCAAATGGACGGCCTTCAAAGCTTAGAAAAGTTCACTATCTTTCTACTCCACACACCTTTCTATCGGCCACGGTCGGCATGAGTCTCCTCCCTGGCTTGTGCTCGGGGTGCTTCTCTGGTGGTATGAAGAGATGACAATCGGCTCGCTTGATTGCGAGTTAAGTTCGAATAAATTTGTTTTGATTCTCTCTTTTATTGTCGGGTGGGGAGAAGTATGAGGAACATTTTGTCTGTTCTTTCCTATAGCTTCATTCTTTCTATCCTTGGGGAACTCAATCCTTTGTCCATTTAAAATATTATCGTCGCGATCGGGAGGTTTGACGGTCCTAGATGGAACCCATATCATCACAATGCGTCTCTTGCTAGACAACACAATTCATGTGTTTTGGTCTCCAATGTCAAGGACACGAAATGGGGATCCGTCCACGATGTTGTTTCGAAGAATAACTAAAAGGTTACACTAATTCTATGAATTATGTGACTTTGGTAATTAAACTACGTTAATGAATTGACACAACATTAGAACAAAATACTGATTGACACCATATTAGAGCAAAATACCGACCTTGAATATGACATTTATGAACTTTAGTTACTTGAAAGTGACAGAGCTTAGATATGTTTCGATCCATTTTTCATGAAAGGAAACACTGCATCTTATTAGACCAAGTTTATACGAACTTGAGAAGGTTAAAAAACAATACAAGTGATGACACGAATACCAAATATGGGTCAGGCGTAGGTTATTAAATTTGTATCCATGAAAACGGATCAATATTAATGAAATTGGTCAATTTGAATTGCATCATTTTCGATAAAAAAAAATTGTAGTTTGATAGTATTTATAGACAGCTTTTCGATGACACTCAAGGGAACAAATATGTGAATAAGTCTTTCCTAATTCGGGATACCCTATATTAGATCGCAACACATGGCACTGATCTAGATTATTTCATCAATTCCAATATTTTCCCCCATTTAATGTATTTTTGTAGGCTCAAGAATTGAGTAGCTAAGATCCCCAAAGGGTGATCTCCGGCAGTTCCTCCGTCAAAAAAAAAAAAAAAATAGAAAAAGAATTGAGTAGCTAAACTTAAAATGGATAAGCAACTAAAGGTGAGAGTTTAACTAAATTCCAAAAAAAAAATTATTATTACAAATTAAAAGGGAAAATTTCAAATAAGGGTCCTACATTGAACCATTTCCTCAAAAAAGGTCAAGAATGGATATGTTCTCAAAAAATAACCTAAAGTGACAAAATCAATTCAAATAAGAGCCCGAAATGATCAAATCGCTTTAAATAAAGACCTATTTGGCCGGCTATGAGCATGTGACTATTCTGGCCGCTAGAGAAGGGGTATTTTAGTCAGAAAAATTCTAGGTATATAATTTTCCTTTTGCTTTTCTTTTTTTTTTTTTTTTTTTATTCCTTCCCCCCTCCCCAAAGCCACCGTTGGGTCTTGTTAATGGCCAACGCCTACCTAGGCGAGGACAGCCCTCGACTTGGGCCTCATCGTTCAGGGGATGGATGAGTCGCTACTTCACTTGATTGAAGAAGTCGGGTAGAAAAGGGATGATGCAGTCGTTTGTGATCCGGACGATCAGGTCTTGGCTGGAGAGATTCGTGTCGGAAGCCAACGCCATGGCCGTTGAGGAGCAACGATGACTGAGTGACAGAGAGAACGGAACTAGACTTGTAAGCCATTGTCAAGAGTAGTTCCGGGAAAGTTATCAAAATGGTCTTAAACATATTGTAACTTTTTTTTTGCCAATTCAATCCTAAACCTTTTGTGATTGTGTTAATTCAATCCATTCGGCATAATTTGGTTGGCTAGAGTTGACGTGGATGCTAGCCACCATTGGCATCCACGTCGGCAGTCCGAACGATGCTAATGTGGCAATTTTTTAACAATTTTTTAATTAATTTTATTTTTTTTCTTTTGTCTTCTTTAGATTGGCCAAAGGTTATGGCCAACGAGGTCGACCTCATCATTGCCTAGATTTGGCGAGAGTGAGGGGGAGCTCGCCCGTGATGGTGAGGTCTTGCCTAGCCATGGCAAGCTCGACCTCCCCTAGCGATAGTGAGGGCGAGCTTGCCCATGATGGCGAGGCCTTATCATGGCTAGTGAGGTCAAGCTCGCTAGTTGTAACCTTTGGCTGGTCTAGCGACCGGCCAGAAGAAGAGGAAGAAAGAAAAAAAAATAAATAAATAATGAAAAAAAGAAGTTATTATCAAATTGGCAAGTCAGCATCGTCCGGTGCCAACTGGCATCACTTTAGTGTCAGCCGGTCAAATTTGGCCAAATAGACAATTATAAAAAGTTTATGACTGAATATGAAAAATTGTAATAGGCTTAGGATTGTTTTGGTAACTCACCCTCTCTCTCTCTCTCTCTCTCTCTGCCATACATCATTTGTTCTACATCTCATTGCCCCATCACAAACGAAAATCTGAGTGTTACCCTTGCTTGAGGCTGGGGAGAGGCTTAGCGATGTCCGAGGAGAGGGGGAGAAAAAAGAATAAAAAATAAAAAAGGAAATTGTCTCATTATATCATCACATGACACATCATTACATGATTTGACATCATATTACCTAACATGTCACCACATGATACATCATCACATGAAATATCACACCATTGCATGACACGTCATTATATGAGGCTTGAACCGTCGCGGGGCATGGCATCTCATCAAATGGACTCATTGCCGCTTATAACAACCGCCCCGCGGAGGCAGCAAAATCCCACATGGTTCTCGAGCCGTGGAATAAGGCAGGCTACAAGAAAACTTCGTCATTGGATTCGAAGTGTTGAAAAGGAAAGAAAATCCCCCAAGAAAGGAAAGAAAGCCCACCGATTTGTAGGATTTCTCAAGTACCACTTCCTTAGTCAGTAAGCATGTTGGTCGTCGCGTAAGAATGACATCGATTAGCCCAATCAACTCTCTTGAAAGAATGAACCCCAACGCATTTTCCTTATTTACCACTTGGGATAATGTCACAAACGGTCCCTATATTATTGCTTAATGTGCAATTTGGTTTATAAACTTTCGATTGACTCAATTTGATCCCTAAACTATTAATAAATGTCCAATTTGGTCCATGAATTTTCGATCAGCTCAATTTGGTCCATGAACTATTAATAAATGTCCGATTTAGTCATTCGTTACTGTTTTTTTTTTTTTGCTTCTTCTCTCTTCCCTCGCCAAGGAAGAGAGAAGAAGCAAAAAAAAAAAAAAAAAAAAAAAAAAAAAAAGAAGGAAAAAAAGGAAAAACAAAAATGAAGGACTAAATCGGATATTTATCAATAGTTTAGGGATCAAATTAAGCCGATTGAAAGTTCAGGGACTAAATCAGACATTTATCAATAGTTCAGGGACCAAATTGAGCCGATCGAAAGTTCAGGGACCAAATTGCACATTAAGCAATAATATAGGGACCATTTGTGACATTTTTCCTTACCAGTAATTACGGAGTCTCTCAGAAATTTCTTGAGGAGGAAGCTGATCAAGTTAGGGTTTGATATTCAAACACACTCGTCATTTCACCCATGGGGACCGCCTTCAACCCTATATATAAAGAGAGGAAGCGACTGAGATCAGCATCATCGAAAAGCTCCGGAAAGTTCACTTTCTGCTCCTCACACCTTCTTGCCATGGTCGTAGTCGCTGCTGCGGCCGGTATGATCCTCCTCTCCGGCTCGTGCTCGGGGTGCTTCGCCGGCGGTGGTGCGAAGAGGGTGAACTGCGAAGGAGAAGATCACATGCGGTGCGATTCGAGAGGCAGCAAAGATGGCGTCGCGAGTGAAGAGAAAATGAAGGAAATTGCGAAGAGGGAGCCCCCCGAGTCCCCACCTATTGTGGTGGCTTATTTCCCCGGTGGATCTCGGCTCTCTCCTCTCTGAAGAGATGACGATTGGATCGCTTGATTGCGAGCAATTTTGAATAAATTTGTTCTGATTCTCTCTTTTATTCTTCGGTGGGGAGAAGTATGAGGAACATTTTGTTTCTTCTTACTATGGCTTCCTTCCTTCCTTCTTTCTTTCTCTGTGGAACTCGTTCCTTCATCCTTTAAAGAAATTATTGTCGCGACCCACCGGAGACGAACCTAAAAAGGATTACTGGACGGACAGCAAAAATAATCTCTTGCGAGATAGGATTCGTCGCGATGTGTCTCTTGCTAGACAACGCAATTCGTGTGTTTCTTTTTACATTTTCAAAGACACGAAATGGAGATCTGTCCAAGATCATGTTTTCCGGAATAACGAAAAGGCTACGCTAATTGTATGAAATTGTGACCTTTGGTAATTAAACCACGTTAGAACAATATACTAATTGACACCGTATTAGAATATAATACCAACTTTGAGCATCACGCACATGAACGTTAATGACTTAATGAAAGAATTTACATAAATTTCGACCCATTTTTCAGGAAAAGAAATTCTTCATCTTATCAGACAAAGTTTATACGATCTTGACAAGACAAAATAAATAAAAACAATACAAAATAAGGATCTTGTCTAGATCGGGTTAGTGTATGTCATTAAATTTGTATCCATGAAAATAAGTTAATATAAGTTAAATATATTGATTTGAATCGGATCATTTTAGATCAAAGAGTGTAATTTAATAATATGGACCAAGAGTTTTCCGGTGATGCTTTAAGTCATCGAATTTGATTGTAAGAGTACACGATGTCACATCTTCTCGTCACAAGCGTCCGACCTAGATGACTACATCAAATTCAAGAGTTTTTCCCATCCAAGGGTATTTTCGTAAAACTAAAGTCACGAACACTTTCTTTTTTGGCGGATTGAAAATCGAGCCAATTGGACTCAAAATAAAGAAATGATTGAAGGTGAAAGGTTGGTTAAATTCTTTGGCCAAACTTCCGAAAAGAAAAATCAGAAAATACTGTTCAAAATATGACCGATAGTACAAAGGAATTAGAAATTCCCTTTGAAGGCTTGAAAGTGTGCAAAATTCTACATTCGAGTAGGGCATGGAGGGGTTTCCTAGTTGTCCTCACTCCAATATAGTGGAAACATTATAAAAAAAGTCACAAATCTTTCAATTTATTACTAAATCTTTCAATTATGTTGATTTCGTTATAAAAATCTTAAGAATTTGCCAATGTAGTTATTTTATCCAACTTTGACTAGAAAATACTGACGTGACAATCTGATTAGCTCTAGTAGACTTATATAATGTAATTGGCATTGATGTGGACAATTTGTAAAAATTTCTCTAATTTTTTTTTCTTTTTTTCCCTTTTTCTATTTTTTTTTTCTTTTCTTGGGCTAGGCAAGGGTTGCCCTTGCCCAATCTAGCAAGGCTCATCTTGCTTGCAGCTAGCAAGATCTAGTCAAGGGCAAGTCTCACTTGTGGACGATCATTGACTACGGCTTAGTAATAGCCACAAGCAAAGGGAAAGAAAATGGAAGAAATTTTAAAAATGCAAAATTTATTCATATCAGCACTAACCACATCATGTAAGATGGCTAGCGTCTACGTTTTTTTATTTCCAGTCAAATTTGGCATGTTCTCAAAAGGTTTAAACTAAATTGACGAATTATCAAAATATTTAAGACTAAATTAGCACAATTGAAATGTTTACGACTAAATTAACACAATTAAAAGATTTATGATTGCATTATTAGCCGTAAAAATAGGTATAGGATTTTTTTTGACAATTATCTCAACTTTTAATCATAGTAAAGAAGGATGAGTTCCTATCCATTCAAGCAACAACAAGATCAATATGTAGCATAAAAAAATGAAATAATGGAGCGACATGATATTATTTTTCACGTATGCTGTTCTTTAGACTAGCAAATATGCCTACGTTTTGCATTTATGCTAAAGATGGAAAACAAGCCACCTTAGTACGAAATTTTTTTATTATTAACTAATGGGTTGACAAAAATATCCATACAAAGATATTGTCTAAATATATGAGGAAAGAGAAAAATATTTTAAGATCTGAAATTTTTTTTAGGAAGGTTATCCTATTGAATACAAGATTCAAATTTTAAAATTAATTTGCAAAAGACAAGGTAGAATTAATAATCTATGCATATGCCCGCAAATAATATATTTGTAAAATAAATAGTCAAGGACGTTTGGGAAGTAGAAATGATCAAGATGTCGTAAAAGTATGAGGTTCATGTTGCTTTATATAATAAGTATAGATAAGCACATGTTATGTACTCAAAACTGTTTCAACGTTAGTCGCTCGGGGTTTGATCCAGTACTAAGGGCATTCCAATTCTTTGGGCTCAAGATTCAATAGCTGTGGATACGATTCTCACCATGGGGAGCATAGATTTAAGTGGAGAGTTCGACGATGGATTGTCGTGCTAATTCCCATCTATATATAAAAAAAAAAAAAAAAAAAACAAGGAGGATGGCCAAACTCCTTTTTCTTGATTCTAGTAATTCAATACTTAGAAAACAAAGAACACAATTTTTTAGAAAGATGGAAGAGATCAAGTTGCTCGATTTTAGGATGATATATTATCATCCCTCTTAAACTGAGCACGGTTGGCTGAAGGTCAAGGTTGGTTCGCAAAAATCTGATGCGATTAGAACTTATACCTTTTATGAACAAATCTACAATTTGATCTTTGCTGGAGATGAACTTAATAGCGAGAGTTTTATGCCCAACTTATTCCTTGACATAATGAAAATCATTAGCAACATGATTCGTTCTTGAATGGAAAGCTGGATGCAGGTCACTTTCCTCTTCTGCAACTGTGTCTTGTGGACTGGATAAATTGTTGTCATTTGGCAAAGATGTAGCAGACTATCTGAATTTACAGTGACATGAGTAGTATGCATCAATGAAATAGTCAAGAGAAATAAGGTAATAGATTACAAGTTGGTTTAGTTAACAACAATCTAATTGCTGGAGATGGTATAGACAATGCCACACGATCGTCGCATGACTGCCACACGATCGTCGCATGACTGCCGCACGACCGTCGCACGATCATCGCACGACTGCAGCACGATCATCGCACGACCGCCGCACGACCGCTGACCGTCGCCGCCGACCGCCATTAGTCACAAAGCAAAGCTGGTTACTTATGATCCGATCTTCAGAATGAAGAGGAGTACAATAATTTATCAGCATTAATTTGAGGTTGTGACATGAAAAATAAGCGCCACAACTACATTCTTTTGACTCAGATAATGCTAATGAATCTTCACCAAAACTAAAAAAATTCTATCTAACATCATTAAAGATATTCACTAATTTAACATGCATCAAGTTTATTTACTGAGTGAGTGAGAGAGATTCACTAATTTAACATTCGTTGCCTTTGTTTAATGACTGAGTGAGTGACTAAGTGAGAGAGAACCTATTGCCAAATATGTTGAGGTCGGAACTCAAATTAATGCTCCATTGGATACTACCACCTTCCTTGCCAATCCGTAACACACGACCGTCCGAGCGCTTGAAGATAATTGCCTCAGCTTCTCCTCTAGTGACCACATCCCTTTCTAGCTGGATGAAAAAACTCAAAACTTTTAGTAATCCAAAATTCAAGACTTCTATTAAATAGTCGCAAAAATCTGATGTGATTAGAACTTAGACCTTTTATGAACAAATCTACACTTTGATCTTTGCTGGAGATGAGCTTAATAGCGAGAGTTTTATGCCCAACTTATTCCTTGACATAATGAAAATCAACAGCAACATGGTTCGTTCTTGAATGGAAAGCTGGATGCAGGTCACTTTCCTCTTCTGCAACTGTGTCTTGTGAACTGGATAAATTGTTGTCATTTGGCAAAGATGTAGCAGACTATCTGAATTTACAGTGACATGAGTAGTATGCATCAATGAAATAGTCAAGAGAAATAAGGTAATAGATTACAAGTTTCACACATTTTCTTCAGCTCATATTTGAAGATAACCAAAAATGGTTTAGTTAACAGCAATCTAATTGTTGGAGATGGTATAGACAATGCCGCATGACCGCTGCAAGATTGCTGCACGACCGCCGCATGATTGCCGCACGACCTCCGCACGATCGCCGCACGACCGCCGATCGTCGCCGCCGACCGCCATTAGTCACAAAGTAAAGCTGGTTACTTATGATCCCATCTTCGGAATGAAGAGGAGTACAATAATTTATCAGCATTAATTTGAGGTTGTGACATGAAAAATAAGTGCCACAACTGCATTCTTTTGGCTCAGATAATGCTAATGAATCTTTACCAATACTAAAAAAATTCTATCTAACGTCATTAAAGATATTCACTAATTTAACATGCATCGAGTTATTTACTGAGTGAGTGAGAGAGATTCACTAATTTAACATTCATTGCCTTTGTTTATGTTGACACCTAATTTAGAATCAAATTTTTTTAGAAAATAAAATAGAGGATAATAAATAAAATAAAACATTTGGGTTTGTGGGGGGAGATTTCAAAAAAAAAAAAAATTGAATAATGAAGCGTTTTTCTTGTTGAACACACATCTTCATTTCAAAATTTTTAACAAATTCGGTTGTGTGATTTTACAACTTTGAGTGTTTTCACTATAAAATGCGAGGCTTCAGAACCGAGCACGGGGGGTTCTCTTCATTGTTCGTCTAAGAAAAAAATAGAAAACTGAAGAGAAAGAGAGAAAAGCTTTCGGTTGTCCTTTTTGCTGAAAAGAAGAAGTGTGCAGAGAGAGACAGAGGGAGGAAACGTGAAAGCGATGTGAGAGAGAGAGAGAGAGGTGAGAGTGACCGGTCAACAAAGCAAAAAAGGACGGGCATCGTCTTCCTCCCCTGCACTCATCGCCTGCACCGGTTTTCTGCAACTCATAGCAGCTTCCTCGCCGCGTCATCGCACCACTCCACCGTTTCCGTTCGTCGTCACCGACGCGCCAGCAACTCGCCTCCACTGCTCGCTATAGCACCGTAAGCAACCCTGCTCCGCTGTGCTGGCCACTGCACTCGTGACCCGTGACCTGCTATTCATCCGCCAACCTGCAACGTCCGCTCCATTGCTCGCCCGCAGCACCCATAGCAGCACCTGTGCCACCGCACCAAATCCGCGCCTTTGCACCCCCGACGATCGCGCCCGCTGTGTTCCACCCGTTCTGGGACGACCCCGACACTCATTACTACTGCAATTGCTCTGCTCTGCTGTGACCCAGCCACGACGCGAGCCCACGTCGGTCGCTGCACCTCCTCGCCCCTGTAGCAACTCGCGACGGCAACGCCGCAACAGCTCTCAAACCGCAAGTCGGTCGTCACCACTCTTGCCCTCTGCCCAAGCATCGACGCCGCTGCAGCCCGCACTTGGAGTCCTCCACCGCGCCATCACCGATCGGCCATCCTGACTCCTTCGCGTCCAACCATCGCGTCCTCCGACCCCACGCCGCGCCTCAGCGACTCGCGATCCAACGACATTCGCACCCTTGTTGCTCCTCGACGCTTCGCCAGTCTCCCCCATGAAGCTCTTCGCGATCGCCCAGAACCCGACACCATTGCTCCCTCCGCAGCAGCCTGGACTAGTCTCAGTAGCCCGACGCTCCTGCACATGACGTTGCTGCTCCTTTGCTCGCTGCTTTGCACGCCCGCCCGAACAGCCACTGCTTGCCTTCTCGTTTCTTTGCGGGAACCTTGCCGGAGCTCCAACGGACAGCCCTGTTCCAAACGGCGACCCCTCGGTGAACCACCATCGCAGGTTACCACTTGTGCCAGTGCCACCCCTCGAGAAAGTTGTACCCGGGAATAGGTAAAATTCTTAGGCTAAATTTAGTTTGAGTATTCGAACTCATAGTTTTTTTTTTTTTAATATTCTAACTTGATTTGTTTTGATTTCTTTTTATCATTAGGAAATTTGTTATATTAAGTCATAATAATCAAAAATATTGAGCCACGAAACGTCGGGTTAGATTTTTGATTATTTCGACTTTTCATGGCAAATTCATGAATTGCTTTGCATCATTGAGATAATATATCATTGATTTACATTGATAAATTTTCTATAGGATATATATTTTGGTGCGTTATCGTTTTTGTTCATCACATATCATGCATCATATGTCATATCTAGGATTTAGGTATTTAGGTCCATAAACATTTCATGTTTAAAGCAATGCATTTTAATTTTTAAGATTCATATAGAATTAGGATAATTTTCCTTTAATAAAACCAAGACAAAAAAGAACAAAAAATGTTATTTAGGTTATATAGATTTCATAATATGCACACCACATAATCTCATTAATGTCATCATTGTTTAGTGTAGGTTGCATATATGTATAAAAAGAATCATAAAAAAATCATAAAAAGAACATACATATAGAATTACCACGTCATCCGTCCCATATCATGTAGTACATGCATATTTAGGATTATATAAATTAGATTGCACACATATGGTGATAGTTCAAATTATGCCATATAAATCCCATTTCATATAACATTAAAGTAAAATTCATGCATATTAAGTTTAGATTAAGATTGCATAATAATAAAAATTAGGTGTCATTTAGAAATCATGTTTAGGGCATGTATTTTTATTAGCATTTTTTATTGAATGTTATTTTATTGATTGTGCACCCGCATGACCACCATTTGCATGTTAGTAGCTTAAGTTAAAATTAATCAACATTGCCTGCAAAATATTTTTGAAATTAAAATAAAAAAGGTACCGAAATGGCGTTCGACTAATCTAGCGTAACCATGTCCCCGGACCTACTGAATCTCTGGTTCGCAAAAGTAAAGTATTCTCCCATACTTTACTTGGGTTTCTAACCAACCCTAATTGGTTAGTGGTGGCTCCAAATTGAGTATAATGGCACGTTTAAATGAGTTAATTTCTTAATATCAAGTCGCGATTGGTAGGACTTGGGAGGGTCCGTGCCAAGTCTTCGGACTTAGTAATCCAATAGCCTTCTTTAAGTAATTCACCTTCGGGAAGGTCGCGACGCCTTCTTGGCGAGTGAGTGACTAAGTGAGAAAGAACCTATTGCCAAATATGTTGAGGTCGGGGCTCAAATTAATGCTCTATTGGATACTACCACCTTCCTCACCAGTCCATAACACGGTTGTCCGAGCGCTTGAAGATAATTGCCTTAGCTTCTCCTCTAGTTACCACATCCCTTTCTAGCTAGATGAAAAAACTCAAAACTTTTAGTAATCCAAAATTCAAGAATTTTATTAAATAGTCACAAAAATCTGATGCGATTAGAACTTAGACCTTTTATGAACAAATCTACAATTTGATCTTTGCTGGAGATGAACTTAATAGCGAGAGTTTTATGCCCAACTTATTCCTTGACATAATGAAAATCAATAGCAACTTGATTTGTTCTTGAATGGAAAGCTGGATGCATGTCACTTTCCTCTTCTGCAACCGTGTCTTGTGGACTGGATAAATTGTTGTCATTTGGCGAAGATGTAGCAGACTATCTGAATTTACAGTGACATGAGTAGTATGAATCAATGAAATAGTCAAGAGAAATAAGGTAATAGATTACAAGTTGCAGACATTTTCTTTAGCTCATATTTGAAGATAACCAAAAAAGGTTTAGTTAACAGCAATCTAATTGGTGGAGATGGTATAGACAATGCCACACGACCGTCGCATGATCATCGCACGACCGCCGCACGACCGCCGCACGACCGTCGCACGATTGCCGCACGACCGCCGCACGATCGCTGACCGCCATTAGTCACAAAGCAAAGCTGGTTACTTATGATCCCATCTTCAGAATGAAGAGGAGTACAATAATTTATCGGCATTAATTTAAGGTTGTGACATGAAAAATAAGCGCCACAATTGCATTCTTTTGGCTCAGATAATGCTAATGAATCTTCACCAATACTAAAAAAATTCTATCTAACGTCATTAAAGATATTCACTAATTTAACATGCATCAAGTTTATTTACTTGAGTGAGTGAGAGAGATTCACTAATTTAACATTCGTTGCCTTTGTTTAATGACTGAGTGAGTGACTAAGTGAGAGAGAACCTATTGCCAAATATGTTGAGGTCGGAACTCAAATTAATGCTCCATTGGATACTACCACCTTCCTTGCCAATCCGTAACACGGCTGTCCGAGCGCTTGAAGATAATTGCCTCAGCTTCTCCTCTAGTGACCGATCCCTTTCTAGCTGGATGAAAAAACTCAAAACTTTTAGTAATCCAAAATTCAAGACTTCTATTAAATAGTCGTAAAAATCTGATGTGATTAGAACTTAGATCTTTTATGAACAAATCTACACTTTGATCTTTGCTGGAGATGAACTTAATAGCGAGAATTTTATGCCCAACTTATTCCTTGACATAATGAAAATCAACAGCAACATGGTTCGTTCTTGAATGGAAAGCTGGATGCAGGTCACTTTCCTCTTCTGCGACCAGGTCTTGTGGACTGGATAAATTGTTGTCATTTGGCGAAGATGTAGCAGACTATCTGAATTTACAGTGACATGAGTAGTGTGCATCAATGAAATAGTCAAGAGAAATAAGGTAATAGATTACAAGTTGCAGACATTTTCTTTAGCTCATATTTGAAGATAACCAAAAAAGGTTTAGTTAACAGCAATCTAATTGCTGGAGATGGTATAGACAATGCCACATGACCGCCGCACGATCATCGCACGACCGCCGCACGATCATTGCACGACCGCCGCACGATCGCTGACCGTCGCCGCCGACCGCCATTAGTCACAAAGCAAAGCTGGTTACTTATGATCCCATCTTCAGAATGAAGAGGTGTACAATAATTTATCAGCATTAATTTGAGGTTGTGACATGAAAAATAAGCGCCACAACTACATTCTTTTGGCTTAGATAATGCTAATGAATCTTCACCAATACTAAAAAAATTCTATCTAACGTCATTAAAGATATTCACTAATTTAACATGCATCAAGTTTATTTACTGAGTGAGTGAGAGAGATTCACTAATTTAACATTCGTTGCCTTTGTTTAATGACTGAGTGAGTGACTAAGTGAGAGAGAACCTATTGCCAAATATGTTGAGGTCGGAACTCAAATTAATGCTCCATTGGATACTACCACCTTCCTTGCCAATCCGTAACACGGCTGTCCGAGCGCTTGAAGATAATTGCCTCAGCTTCTCCTCTAGTGACCAGATCCCTTTCTAGCTGGATGAAAAAACTCAAAACATTTAGTAGTCCAAAATTCAAGACTTCTATTAAATAGTCGAAAAAATCTGATGTGATTAGAACTTAGACCTTTTATGAACAAATCTACACTTTGATCTTTGCTGGAGATGAACTTAATAGCGAGAGTTTTATGCCCAACTTATTCCTTGACATAATGAAAATCAATAGCAACATGATTTGTTCTTGAATGGAAAGCTGGATGCAGGTCACTTTCCTCTTCTGCAACCGTGTCTTGTGGACTGGATAAATTGTTGTCATTTGGCGAAGATGTAGCAGACTATCTAAATTTACAGTGACATGAGTAGTATGCATCAATGAAATAGCTGTTGCGACCAATTTTTCGGGTTTAAACCACTTAGGGTTTGACTAATGGATTGTTAAGCCTAGACTTAACTCGGGCTCTCCCAAGCCCATACCAATTCGCGACTTAAGTTCAAATTTCTTAACATGCAAATGGATTTTATCTAGGAGTCGCCACTAATCTATTTTTGGTGGGTCGATTAGAAACCCAAGTAAAGTAATAGGAGTTTCACTTTACTCCTACAAACCAGAGACTATGGGTACGAGGACTTGGTTACACTAGATTTCTCTAATGCCTTTTCGGTACCACTTCTTTTTAATTTTCGAAAAATGTTTGGCAGGCAGCTTAAATTGATTTTAAATCTATTTCCCTAACGGTGATTCATGCGGGTGCGCAATCCACCAATTTAACACCCAGATAAACAATAAATAAATTGCAAAAACTTACCTGAAAGCAACGAAAGCATCTGCAATGTTAAATTAAAATTAACATCAATAACCCTAGATATGGTTTCTAATTAACACGCAATTTCTTTTTTTGTTTTCACTTAATTAATGAAAATCATGCAATATGCAATGCAATATTAACTAAATGACCTAATTCTAATGTCATGCAATTTCTAATTAAATGGATCTAATAACAATCCCTAAGTGACATGCATTTCATGAATCTAATTCTATATGACATGCAATGACATTTCTTTTTGTGTTTTTATATACAAAAATTCATAATTAAAAACCTAACTATAGTGAGATATTATCTATCTTAAGTTAGGAAATAGACTAATCTGAATCCTATCTTAACTCAGAACTTTATCTCGACATGCAATTTAATTCAAGGATATTATCTAACCTAGATACCATCTAAACATGCGTTCTAATATAATTAGAAAATAATATAACTATTCTATCATGCAATATTATATAGGAAATTTATTGTAATCTACATGATATGCAAATGTAATTTTTTTGTATTTTCGAGATAAATAAAGCAATTAAAGATAAACACCAAATCATTCAAAATCATCAAAGATATCATACATCGTTTTGATCAAGGGATAATATCTCGCTAATAAAATCGATAAATTGATCTTAAGTCTTAAAGATCAAAATATCAATTTTACTCCCGCTCGATTAATTATTTCATCTAAAGCCTTATAGATGAAATAAAAAAACTTAGGCACGGTTGCGAATTAGGCAATAAATCCTAATTGGGATGCACTTATCACTCAAATTTAGGAATCATACAATATTCTCAATCAAATTGAATTGTAGAATATTCAAATTGAGGGCAAATGAGATAATTACCTAATTCAAATTATCGTACAAATAAGCTTCCCAAATTGGAACCGGCAAAATGGATCTTTGATGATGGATGACACGCATCCAGTAATCCGGAGAAGAACGATGGCCAAATGTCTTCTCACTTGGTCTTCTTTTGTTCCTTCTCCATATGAACGTGTTGGAAGCTACTGGGGACCACCTTTAAAAAACTAGCTAGCCACCTGGACCCCTGCAAAGACAAATCTATAAACTACCGAGATAGCCCGAACAAGAAAAGAGATAGTCAGTATTGAATCTTTGTCGGATGTTGCGATTAGGGATAATGAAACTTGGACAGCGACTTCGTCAAGAACCGCAACAGGACACGGCGCAAGTGCAGGCGTGGCCAGGCTTCTGAATTTCGGCACAAAGTGCAGCCGAAGCAGCAGCTTCTCAGTGTGATTGTCGCAAGGCTATTGGTTGGTACGGGTGCCGTTCGTCGTTACGTAGTTGGAGGGAATCAGCGGCCTGGACTCATGGTGGATCAATAATGGATCGGCGATGAGTGAGTCGCGGTGTGCTTGCAGTGCTATCTTGGTGGAGTTCGTCACGAGCGCTTGCGGTGAACGGCACGGCAGCAAGGCGCCACAACTCACGTTGGCTTGAGACAGCGGTTGAATTTTCGAGCGACTTTGCCGACAAATAATCTCCACCGAGAATTCCGAAGTCACGATCCTTTGTCTCCAATCCCTCTGATACTTCTTCTTCAAAAGTTGACAAGCAATTCTTCAACATTGACCATACAATAAAAGACAAATTCCACCATTTTGACCAAAAGCCAAAACAACCCACGATCTTTGATGATCTGCTAGTCAACGACGAGCTGAGAGCTGGAGACTTCTAGGTGCACCTGGACAATGTCTCGTCTTGACTTCACGCCGTGGCTACAGGACAAGATGATCTCACCAGGAAGGCTGCGACGTGCGCGTGAGCTTGCTGGTTTTTGCGGCAGGATCACCGGATCTACAGCAGCGACTGGTCACGGACCGGCGCGGAGAAGCGGGCTACAGGGGACGCGGGGGCATCGGACGGGCGTATGGTGGCTCAGGCTCCAGATCTGGAGCGGTGCTGCGAGCAGGGGCGCTGGGTCGTGCGGCGGTGGCGTCTGCGGAGCTACGAGCAGAGATGAACGGCAGGGGCACCCTGGCCCGGTGACGCTGCAACAGAGGGCAGAGCGGCCCGGGCGTCGCGGATCGACACAGCCACGGCTTCGTCGGGCTGCCGGTGTTGCGGCTGGCGCGGGCGGCAGGGACCAGCGCGGGTTTCGGGCGTCGGGTTGGGATGCGGACAGAGCGGCGAGACCGGTGGCGCAGCGTGGCGGAGGCGAGCGGACCAGCGAGGTGGCGGTGCGGAGGCGCGGCGGAGCTCGGAGATCGACGGGCGGCGTCGCGGGCGGAGCAGGGGTGTTGCAGCGACGCGGCGTCGGCGAGGGCGGGAGCGCGGTCGTCGGGGCAAAGGCGAAGCGGCAGCGGTGGCAACGGCGAGCCGCTGGTCGTTCAGGTGAAGGTGGAGCCCGGACGGCTGCAGGGACGAAGCTGCTGCGCGAGGAAGAAGAAGACCCTGTTTTCTCTTCTTTCTTTTTTTTTTTTTTTTTTTGCTCTCTGCACTTCTCTCTCTCTCCCCCATCACTGTTCTTGATGCACCTTTTTTACTTTTTCAGCAAAAGTAAGACCCTTTGACTCTTACAAAACAAAGGGGAATTTTTTCTCTTTTTGGCTTCCGTTTCTTTTTTTGCCGAGCAATCGAACAAAGAAAACCCTCAATGTGGCCGTATGTATCAATATGTGTGGCCTCTCCCTCCCCCACCCCCACCCCCCGCTTTTTCCACAAAATTTGGTCCCTTTTATAGTGGTTCCGAGCACCATCTTCCATGGCAATTTTTGAGCTTTCTTTTTTTGTTGCCTCAATTTTATGATCTGCAAATTGGAGCAAAATCTTGCAATCGGCTTGATTTTTCTTTGGATGTTTCAATTCCTTTCCTTTTATCAAACTCATTGCTTTTTTTATTCACCAAATTTATTTGTTCGAGAATTTGTTTCCACATTTACTATGATTTGAATATTCGTCGAAGCAAAGATGGCTAATCAGAATTTCCATATTCCATTCATAACCAAATCAGACTAATCCTCCCCTCATTTTCCTTTTTCTTTTTATTTGTTCAAAATGCAATTTTATTTTTCCAAAATTGGGTGTCAACAATAGTCAAGAGAAATAAGGTAATAGATTACAAGTTGCAGACATTTTCTTTAGCTCATATTTGAAGATAACCAAAAATGGTTTAGTTAACAGCAATCTAATTGGTGGAGATGGTATAGACAATGCCACATGACCGTCGCACGATCATCGCACGACCGCCGCACGACTGCCGCACGACCGCCGCACGATTGCTGACCGTCGCCGCCGACCGCCATTAGTCACAAAGCAAAGTTGGTTACTTATGATCCCATCTTCAGAATGAAGAGGAGTACAATAATTTATCAGCATTAATTTAAGGTTGTGACATGAAAGATAAGCGCCACAATTGCATTCTTTTGGCTCAGATAATGCTAATGAATCTTCACCAATACTAAAAAAATTCTATCTAACGTCATTAAAGATATTCACTAATTTAACATGCATCAAGTTTATTTACTGAGTGAGTGAGAGAGATTCACTAATTTAACATTCGTTGCCTTTGTTTAATGACTGAGTGAGTGACTAAGTGAGAGAGAACCTATTGCCAAATATGTTGAGGTCGGAACTCAAATTAATGCTCCATTGGATACTACCACCTTCCTTGCCAATCCGTAACACGGTTGTCCGAGCGCTTGAAGATAATTGCCTTAGCTTCTCCTCTAGTGACCACATCCCTTTCTAGCTGGATGAAAAAACTCAAAACTTTTAGTAATCCAAAATTCAAGACTTCTATTAAATAGTCGTAAAAATCTGATGTGATTAGAACTTAGACCTTTTATGAACAAATCTACACTTTGATCTTTGCTGGAGATGAACTTAATAGCGAGAGTTTTATGCCCAACTTATTCCTTGACATAATGAAAATCAACAGCAACATGGTTCGTTCTTGAATGGAAAGCTGGATGCAGGTCACTTTCCTCTTCTGCAACCGTGTCTTGTGGACTGGATAAAGTGTTGTCATTTGGCGAAGATGTAGCAGACTATCTGAATTTACAGTGACATGAGTAGTATGCATCAATGAAATAGTCAAGAGAAATAAGGTAATAGATTACAAGTTGTAGACATTTTCTTTAGCTCATATTTGAAGATAACCAAAAAAGGTTTAGTTAACAGCAATCTAATTGCTGGAGATGGTATAGACAATGCCACGTGACCGCCGCACGATCATCACACGACCGCTGCACGATCGTTGCACGACCGCCGCACGATTGCCGTATGACCGCCGCACGACCGCCGCACGATCGCTGACCGTCGCCGCCGACCGCCATTAGTCACAAAGCAAAGCTGGTTACTTATGATCCCATCTTCAGAATGAAGAGGAGTACAATAATTTATCAGCATTAATTTGAGGTTGTGACATGAAAAATAAGCGCCACAACTACATTCTTTTGGCTGAGATAATGCTAATGAATCTTCACCAATACTAAAAAAATTCTATCTAACGTCATTAAAGATATTCACTAATTTAACATGCATCAAGTTTATTTACTTGAGTGAGTGAGAGAGATTCACTAATTTAACATTCGTTGCCTTTGTTTAATGACTAGTGAGTGACTAAGTGAGAGAGAACCTATTGCCAAATATGTTGAGGTCGGAACTCAAATTAATGCTCCATTGGATACTACCACCTTCCTTGCCAATCCGTAACACGGCTGTCCGAGCGCTTGAAGATAATTGCCTCAGCTTCTCCTCTAGTGACCAGATCCCTTTCTAGCTGGATGAAAAAACTCAAAACTTTTAGTAATCCAAAATTCAAGACTTCTATTAAATAGTCGTAAAAATCTGATGTGATTAGAACTTAGACCTTTTATGAACAAATCTACACTTTGATCTTTGTTGGAGATGAACTTAATAGCGAGAGTTTTATGCCCAACTTATTCCTTGACATAATGAAAATCAATAGCAACATGATTTGTTCTTGAATGGAAAGCTGGATGGGGGTCACTTTCCTCTTCTGCAACCGTGTCTTCTGGGCTGGATAAATTGTTGTCATTTGGCGAAGATGTAGCAGACTATCTGAATTTACAGTGACATGAGTAGTATGCATCAATGAAACAGTCAAGAGAAATAAGGTAATAGATTACAAGTTGCAGACATTTTCTTTAGCTCATATTTGAAGATAACCAAAAATGGTTTAGTTAACAGCAATCTAATTGGTGGAGATGCTATAGACAATGCCACATGACCGTTGCACGATCATCGCACGACCGCCGCACGATCATTGCACGACCGCCGCACGATCGCTGACCGTCGCCGCCGACCGCCATTAGTCACAAAGCAAAGTTGGTTACTTATGATCCCATCTTCAGAATGAAGAGGAGTACAATAATTTATCAGCATTAATTGAAGGTTGTGACATGAAAAATAAGCGCCACAACTACATTCTTTTGGCTTAGATAATGCTAATGAATCTTCACCAATACTAAAAAAATTCTATCTAACGTCATTAAAGATATTCACTAATTTAACATGCATCAAGTTTATTTACTTGAGTGAGTGAGAGAGATTCACTAATTTAACATTCGTTGCCTTTGTTTAATGACTGAGTGAGTGACTAAGTGAGAGAGAACCTATTGCCAAATATGTTGAGGTCGGAACTCAAATTAATGCTCCATTGGATACTACCACCTTCCTTGCCAATCCATAACACGGTTGTCCGAGCGCTTGAAGATAATTGCCTCGGCTTCTCCTCTAGTGACCGTGATCCCTTTCTAGCTGGATGAAAAAACTCAAAACTTTTAGTAATCCAAAATTCAAGACTTCTATTAAATAGTCGTAAAAATCTGATGTGATTTGAACTTAGACCTTTTATGAACAAATCTACACTTTGATCTTTGTTGGAGATGAACTTAATAGCGAGAGTTTTATGCCCAACTTATTCCTTGACATAATGAAAATCAATAGCAACATGGTTCGTTCTTGAATGGAAAGCTGGATGCAGGTCGCTTTCCTCTTCTGCAACCGTGTCTTGTGGACTGGATAAATTGTTGGCGAAGATGTAGCAGACTATCTGAATTTATACTGACATGAGTAGTATGCATCAATGAAATAGTCAAGAGAAATAAGGTAATAAATTACAAGCTTCAGACATTTTCTTCAGCTCATATTTGAAGATAACCAAAAATGGTTTAGTTAACAACAATCTAATTGCTGGAGATGGTATAGACAATGCCGCACGACCGCCGCACGACGGTTGCAAGATTGCCGCACGACCTCCGCACGACCGCCGCATGATTGCCGACCGTCGCTGCGAACCGCCATTAGTCACAAAGCAAAGTTGGTTACTTATGATCCCCTCTTCGAAATGAAGAGGAGTACAAGAATTTATCAGCATTAATTTGAGGTTGTGACATGAAAAATAAGCACCACAACTGCATTCTTTTGGCTCAAATAATGCTAATGAATCTTTACCAATACTAAAAAAATTCTATCTAACGTCATTAAAGATATTCACTAATTTAACATGTATCGAGTTATTTACTGAGTGAGTGAGAGAGATTCACTAATTTAACATTCGTTGCCTTTGTTTATGTTGACACCTAATTTAGGATCAAATTTTTTTAGAAAATAAAATAGAGGATAATAAATAAAATAAAACATTTGGGTTTGTGGAGGGAGATTTCAAAAAAAAAAAAATTGAATAATGAAGCGTTTTTCTTGTTGAACACACATCTTCATTTCAAAATTTTAAAAAAAATTTGGTTGTGTGATTTTACAACTTTGAGTGTTTTCACTATAAAATGCGAGGCTTCAGAACCGAGCACGGGGGGTTCTCTTCATTGTTCGTCTAAGAAAAAAATAGAAAACTGAAGAGAAAGAGAGAAAAGCTTTCGGTTGTCCTTTTTGCTGAAAAGAAGAATTGTGCAGAGAGACAGAGGGAGGAAACGTGAAAGCGATGTGAGAGAGAGTGGGGTGAGAGTGACCAGTCAACAAAGCAAAAAAGGAGGGGCATTGTCTTCCTCCCTTGCACTCGCCGCCTGCATCGGTTTTCTGCAACTCACAGCAGCCTCCTCGCCACATCATCGCACCACTCCACCGTTTCCGTTCGTCGTCACCGGCGCGCTAGCAACTCACCTCCACTACTTGCCATAGCACCGTAAGCAGCCCTGCTCCGCTGTGCTGGCCACTGGCACTCGTGACCCGTGACCTGCTATTCATTCGCCAACCTGCAACGTCCGCTCCATTGCTCGCCCGCAGCACCCATAGCAGCACCTGTGCCACCGCACCATATCCGCGCATCCGCACCCCCGACGATCGCGCCCGCTGTGTTCCACTCATTCCGGGACGACCCCGACACTCATTATTGCTGCAATTGCTTTGCTCTGCTGCGACCCAGCCACGACGCGAGCCCACGCCGGTCGCTGCACCTCCTCGCCCCTGTAGCAACTCGCGACGGCAATGCCGCAACAGCTCTCAAACCGCAAGCCGGTCGTCGCCACTCTTGCCCTCTGCCCGAGCATCGACGCCGCTGTAGCCCGCACTTGGAGTCCTCACTGCGCCATCACCGATCAGCTATCCCAACTCCTTCACGTCCAACCATCACATCCTCCGACCCGATGTCGTGCCTCAGCGACTCGCGATCCAACGACATTCGCACCCTTGCTGCTCCTCGACGCTTCGCCAGTCTCCCCCATGAAGCTCTTCGCAATCGCCCAGAACCCGACACCGTTGCTCCCTCCGCAGCAGCCTAGACCAGTCTCAGTAGCCCGATGCTCTTGCACATGACGTTGCTGCTCCTCTGCTCGCTGCTGCACGCCCGAACAGAGCCACCTGCTGCCTTCTCTGTTTTGCTACAGGAACCTCGTCGGAGCTCCGACGGACAGCCTTATTCTGAACGGCAAGCCCTCGGTGAACCACCATCGCAGGTTACCACTTGTGCCAGCGCCACCCCTTGAGAAAGTCGTCCTCGGGAATAGGTAAAATTCTTAGGCTAAAGTTAGTTCGAGTATTCGAACTCATAGTTTTTTTTTTTTTTTTAATTCTAACTTGATTTGTTTTGATTTATTTTTATCATTAGGAAATTTGTCATATTAAGTCATAATAATCAAAAATATTGAGCCGCGAGACGTCGGGTTAGATTTTTGATTATTTCGACTTTTCATGGCAAATTCATGAATTGCTTTACATCATTGAGATAATATATCATTGATTTACATTGATAAATTTTCTATAGGATATATATTTTGGTGCGTTATCGTTTTTTGTTCATCACATATCATGCATCATATGTCATATCTAGGATTTAGGTATTTAGGTCCATAAACATTTCATGTTTAAAGCAATGCATTTTAATTTTTTAAGATTCATATAGAATTAGGATAATTTTCCTTTAATAAAACCAAGACAAAAAAGAACAAAAAATGTTATTTAGGTTATATAGATTTCATAATATGCACACCACATAATCTCATTTATGTCATCATTGTTTAGTGTAGGTTGCATATATGTATAAAAAAGAATCATAAAAAAATCATAAAAAGAACATACATATAGAATTACCACGTCATCCATCCCATATCATGTAGTACATGCATATTTAGGATTATATAAATTAGATTGCACACATATGGTGATAGTTCAAATTATGCCATATAAATCGCATTTCATGTATCATTAAAGTAAAATTCATGCATATTAAGTTTAGATTAAGATTGCATAATAATAAAAATTAGGTGTCATTTAGAAATCATGTTTAGGGTATGCATTTTTATTAGCATTTTCTATTGAATGTTATTTTATTGATTGTGCACCCGCATGACCACCATTTGTATGTTAGTAGCTTAAGTTAAAATTAATCAACATTGCCTGCAAAATATTTTTGAAATTAAAATAAAAAAGGTACCGAAAGGGCGTTAAACTAATCTAGCGTAACCATGTTCCTGGACCTATTGAATTTTTGGTTCGCAAAAGTAAAGTATTCTCCCATACTTTACTTGGGTTTCTAACCAACCCTAATTGGTTAGTGGCGGCTCCAAATTGAGTATAATTGCATGTTTAAATTAGTTAATTTCTTAATATCAAGTCGCGATTGGTAGGACTTGGGAGGGTCTGTGCCAAATCTTCGGACTTAGTAATCCAATAGCCTTCTTTAAGTAATTCACCTTCGGGAAGGTCGCGACAGTTTATTGACTAAGTGAGTGACTAAGTGAGAGAGAAGCTATTGCCAAATATGTTGAGGTCGGGGCTCAAATTAATGCTCCATTGGATACTACCACCTTCCCCACCAGTCCATAACACGGCTGTTCGAGTGCTTGAAGATAATTGCCTTAGCTTCTCCTTTGGTGACCACATCCCTTTCTAGCTGGATGAAAAAACTCAAAACTTTTAGTAATCGAAAATTCAAGACTTTTATTAAATGAGAGAGATCTACCAAGGCAAAAATATGCAAGATACATAAGAGGAAGAATTTTTTTTTTTTACCATTTTTTCATCTTTGAATTGTTAATGAACCCACCTCATTTGTTGAATCTATGTGATCTATTAATGTGGCACCCCCGAAACGACCCCCGATCCGTTAGGGTCGCCACAGTTACGTTCTCTTGGAGCATACCTCTGAGACCAAAGAAATTTTAACATAACTTATAATACCTGGGGGTTTTCATTTATTTTCTTTACCGGTCCCTGCGCAAATAATATGGCGGAAGCATAATTCGACTACCCTTCAACAAAATATAAAGTGATACACACCATACTAAAACTTTGATAATTGGCAGAACACTTTTATTTATATAAGGGATGGACTATGATAGTTGGTACAACAAAACGCCGAGGTCTTTTCGTGCCTGGCGATTACCCAAAAGAAAACCAACTTCTATCCTTGGATATCATCTGCATCCGTCCATCACCCATGTGTCGGCGTCCAAAAAATGCATCTCCTGCTACCCTCGACTCCAGATCATATCCGGTCAGGTCCGTTGGCCGACGGTGGTGGTAGCACCCTCAGAAGGCGGCCATCCATACGGACAAGGACTGATGTGTACTCCTGGTGGATAAGCCCAGCAGAGAGGCCTACCTCAAAAGTCAGAAAGATCCTCACACGCTCGAATACCAGCCCGTGCACCCCAGGATGACGGTGCTCGGTCCACTCCCATTGTAAGTCAATCGAGTCCGTAAAACATGCCAGAGTCACGGGTAGCAGCGGCATTTTCGTTTAGTCTGAAATGTTAGTCCCCAAGAGGGGTGAGTACAACCACTCAGCAATAAAAGATCCATTACACTATATCATGTAGAAACTATAATCATCCAGATGCATGCAAAACACACTTGTCATTTATATATATATGCATGCCATCAAGGGTCTATTTTACTTGCACCACGTTCATAACAACAATTCAATGCCATAACAAAACGCATTTTCAGCACGGTGAAACCCACTCAATTTCATAAACAAATTCTCATATCATGCCACATGCACACACATGCACTCCTTTAATGCACCGGGTTTTAACATTCAAAGAAAAGTTTCATTCCCCGGGGACCAGTGTTTGCATCCCTCCGGGCTTTCGCACCCAACCTGGCATCGCGAGACCCTCCGGCACAAACCTCCGGGCATCCAGAGCGTGTTCCGTCACACCCCTGGGCATCTCGTACCCCACCTGGCATCACGAGGTATATCTAGGGCTCGCCATGAAAATAATTGCCCCTTCCCTCCGGATTTACGTACAATCCCTACAACCGGGCATCCCGAAACTCCCGAGGACCCTCCGGCACAAACCTCCGGGCATCCAATGGTGTCAACCCACTCGACCCTTGGGCATCCCGACACTCCCGGGGTATCGTCGGCTCACACCTCCGACCGTAACATCCACATCATAATATACATTTCATTACAAAAATACATTTTGATGCAATGACATCAAGTATTCCATGAATCTACAACACTTTATCAAATTTTCCAATGTCATGTAATATACTGAATGTCACTCCATCTATCAAGTGAATAACAACTCAAGATACAATGACTCATAGAACAAAATGAACAGTTTCATAGCAAAACAGTGTAAAAACCAGAATGCACGCCTTCAGTAGAGACTTCGAAATAACCAGCAAATGACCATGAAAAATTCTGAAATTTTAACACGTTATAAATGAGATCTAGAGGAAAATTTTTCATTAAGGACACTAAGCCATATTCGTTATGTATAATGAGTGGTAGTTCACACAACTCAGTTCAGCATTCTTTGATCCCAGAATAAAATTCAACAGGAAGCACTGCATATTAACAAAGATTTAAGCCATTGTATTGATTCCGAGAAGTTTTGATAAAATTATATACTCTAGTTCACGCAATTCCTCACAACTTCCGTGAAGAAATCGAGATCAAATTCATATTAGAACTCTTCATAAAATTTCACAAAATTACAAGATTACACATGAAACTGCACTGGATTAAGCGAATCCCATAAATTTCCATTTCCACCGTAACTATCTTGCTTCCACAAGTCTACTAAAAGTCAGTCTTTCATCAATAAATCAACAGGATCAAGATATACACAAAACCAACGTAATTCCTCAATCTCATGATCCCGCTTTACTTTAATTACTCACAATTTAACATTCTAATTTCAGAACTCAATTGTTTCCAAGTGTATTGCACCATACTAGACAATAACAGCACCACATTATATAGATTCATGGACTTTCATTCACTTGCCTCAAGTCCTAGGGTTCAACAGCTAGGGAGTTCGGTTTGGCGATGCGGCCTGACGGCGGCGAAGAAAAGCGGCGTCGACGGCGGCAGCTCACACGCACGGCAGAGGGCGGTCTCCTCTTCCTCTCGCCGTTCACCCCTCTGCTGTTCACTCACAATTTCTCTCGCTCAAACTCTCTCTTTCTCTCTCAAGTTTCGCTCGGTACCTCACTCTCTCACTCGCTGGTTTCGGTTCCTTCTCTCTCTTCCTCACATGTACGAGCATTTTGTTTCTTCATTTGTTGACTTTGAGAGTCAATAAAAATGAGATTCGGTGGTAGCAGGAAATGGTGACACCTCACACGTCCATGCAAGTGATGTGTCCTCTCTTGCTCGATCCTTCCTCATGCGTTGTCCACCAATCGGTAAGTTCACGTGGCTGCTGAGTCAATGAATTTTCCTTTTGTTGACTCATTTGCCGACCGAATGAAAGGGAAACTCGAGCAGCTTGGGCCAACAATTTGTGGCCGCATGGTCTCCGTGCGTGGCCCAACTTCTCCCAAAAGCTGACCATAATTTGTACATGTATATTGTTGGGAATGACTGATCCCCGAAACACCAGATTCGACACTAAATCGAACCCCTAAATCAATGCGGAAGCGTAGCCCAAGAAAACGACACGTATCACCGATCGTAAAGCACACCACGGATTCGAGCATACCTTGTTAGCCACGTTAAACACCGACGCCAATGGAGGAAGAGAATCCGGTCGATGAAGCCTTGAAGGGAAGAAATTGGAAGCCGTATGCCTCTTTTGTTCTTCGGGAGAGAAAACGCGCGGGAGAGAAGCGTACGTTGATTCTAATCCAACCAGTGTCTTCTCTCTCTTTCTCTCTCCCTTTTATACCTCTCCCTTCCCACGGGCCTTATTCCCGTGGGCCGGGCTTTCTGGGCCCAGCTTGGGCGGATAGGGCCTTAAGCCCAATATCAATAAAAGCCTTCATCTCCCACTCGCACAAGGTGGGCCGAACAGGAATCTCTTTACCTCTCTTTAACATTTATACCGGTGAATAATCCGTGCGACCAAAGATACTTTGAGAGCTCGTTGCTATACATCTCGTTAGGAATATATAGCAGCTCATAATTGGGCGTCACACTCGAGTAGATTTAGTATGCAAGTACCTAGATCGATCGATCACATTTATATCTCTCTTGATCTCTTTTAAACATGATATATATATTGTATTCACAATTATAATTATCACAAAGACAGTCATAATTGGTCGACCGGTGAATACAAAACCACAATGTGATTTTCCAAAATCGATCTTCCTCTTTCCTTCAAACTCTCAATTTCAGTCTAGCTTGCTTTTCTAGAAATGCCCCATTAGATCGAATCATCTCATGACCATTGGCAACACCCTAAGATAGCAAACACTAAATAGAAACCTTGAGAATAAGTAAGAGTCCTGAGGGAACTATAAAATTTGAGGAACTATTTTCCTCAAGAGTCTCACACGTCATAAAAGTTGAGATCAAACTTTTTGCCACTCTTATTGGTCGTCACATGCATACGTAGTATGAAATACGTATTACGGTATTAACTCCTTTCCCATGGAGCGTATGTCTACACCTTTCAATACCGTACAGATGATAGTTAAGACATACACAATGTCTAACTTGAGTTCACGTATCTACTCAATCACAAAATTCATCAGAACTCACATCCTGGCATCTTAGACAGATAAAGTAAAATATGTGGGGTATTTTACTTTTGGACATCTTTAGTATTATGTCCTCATCTTAACACTCGCTTAAGGCGACATATGTATTTTAAGCTTGAGCTCTCGATTATCACCTAGATAATAAGCTTAAAAACAGTCTCATCTCTATTTATCACACAGTAAATAGAGGCGATTACCCGTGTGAGTGGGCTAATCTTATATCTGTCCGACATACTTCTCAAATAATGCACTGAGCATTAAGATGCATAAAAATCACACATAGATTCATAGGCATTAATGATGAAAACACAAATTCATCAAATTGTGAACACTTAGGGAAATTACAATATTCAGTACATCAGCTTCTACGCAACCCTAGAGATTTCATATGGCCACAAAACACATCTCTCGGGTATTGGTTTTGTCATAGGATCTGCTACCATTCTATGCGTAGTATGTACTCTAAGTTCACGTCCTTTCGTGCAACCATATCCTTTACAAAATTATACTTGGTATCTATATGTTTGGTCTTGCCATGATATTTTGGATCTTTGGTGTATGCTTTCGCTGCTTGGCTATCACAGCTTAACAAATAACAAATCTGCAAAGACATCCAATAACACCTAAACAATCCAAAAAATCTCTAAAGCCAAACATCTTCTTATACTACCGCTGATAATGCCACGAACTCAATTTCCATCGTGGACAAGGCTATACACGTTTGTTTCTTACTGCTCCAACATATGGCGCCATTATTCGGTAAGAAAACAAACCCAGAAGTAGATTTCCTTTCATTTAAATCTCCTCCCCAATCAGAATCAGGATAGCCTTAGAGTCGCAGATCCTTTCATTTATAACTCATCGTATAATCGTAGTCCCCTTTAGATACCTCGGTATTCTCTTAACGGCTTTCCATTGTCTTGGACCTGGATTGGATTGGTATCTCCTCACCATTCCAACCGCAAAACATATGCCAGTCTTATACACATCATAGTGTATATCAAGCTTCCAACAAAGACTAGCATAAGGAACATGTTTCCTTTATTCCTTCTCTTGTGGAGTCCCTCGACACAGACTATGGCTCAATCCTTCACCTTTTGCAATAGGAGTGTCTATGGGTTTACAGTCTTGTATACAAAATCGTTCAAGAACCTTATTTATATAGGTTTCTTGCGAAAGAGACAACGATCTCTTTGAACGATCTCTTGAAATCTTAACTTCAAGAATGTATGCAGCCTCACCCATATCCTTCATAATCAATTTCTTCCCGTTGATTATACCCCTTCGCCACAAGGCGAGCCTTATGCCTTTCTATCGAGCCATCGCCCTTTCGCTTTATTTTGAGAACCTAGTTGTTCCCAATAGCTCTGCGTCCTTTTGGAAGATCAACCAGGTTCCTAAACATGGTTTGACTTCATTGACTCCATTTCCTCTTTCATTGCATGAATCCATTTTTCCTTATTAGGGCAATTTAGAGCCTTATTAATATTTCTTGGCTCATCCTCATCTTGTGGAGCAACCATAAAAAGTTTCCCTTTCGATGTCAAAACATTGACGGGGAATACTTTGGCGACTTGTTCACCGTATGGGAGATTGTACACTTAGCACATCATTCCCCATCATGCTCCCACTTGGATTAGGTAATGATGATATTGTCACATCGTGGTTGCAATTGAGAATGAGTTGAATTCAATTCATCACATCTCATATTACTCCCACTTGGACGAACTCTACTGACATCATTATCTTGATCCAAGATTTCAAATAGGGAACAATCTTCCCTTATTTCGCCCTTCTTAGGAAATTCATCCACTAAGAATGTGACATCTCGTGATTCAAATTCAGTTATACTCCCACTTTCCTGCTCACCTATGAACACATACCCTTTCGAGTGTTCCGAGTATCTTATGAAAATACTCTTCTTTCCTCTGGGACCTAATTTCCCAAACTTGTGAGAGGACTCATGTGTATAGGCAGCACAACCCCATGGCTTAAGAAAACTTAAGTCCGGTTTTCTACCTGTCCATAACTCATATGGAGTGGAAGTAACTGATTTGGAAGGCACCCGGTTAAGTATATAGGCAGCAATTAATAACGCATCACTCCAAAAGGTGATAGGTAAATTAGCATGCGCCATCATGGACCTAACCATTTCCAAAGGGTTCTCGTTTCTTCTCTCCGCAACACCATTTTGTTGAGGAGTATACGGAATAGACAACTGTCTTTCTATTCCTTTTTCATCACATAATTTTCTGAACTCATCGATAAATATTCTCGACCTCGATCGGATCTCAATGCTTTTATTTTCTTGTCTAATTGATTCTCTACCAGGTTCATGAACCTTTTAAAACAACTTATTGCTTCAGATTTATGAGAAATCAAATAGACATATCCGAATCGAGTATAATCATCAATAAAGGTGATGAAATAAACAGCCCCATGCCTTCCTCTCACATTCATTGGACCACGTACATCGGAATGGATTAATTGCAGAGGAAATTCAGCCCTTTTTCCTTTTCCAAATGGTTTCCTTGTTGCTTTCCCTTCTAGGCAATGCTTACATACAGGCAAATCGACTTTTTCAATATTGCCCAACAAGCCCTCTTTGGCTAGTCTATTCATACGCTGTTGGCCAATGTGACCAAGTCTAGCATGCCACACACTCACATCATTATCATATTTATTAGGAGACGTGAGAAGGGAATAACAAATATTAGCATTAACATAATCAACATCTAATACAATAAAACCATCTAGAAAATAGCCACAACCATAGTAATTTGTATTCAAGAACAAATTCACACCTCTACTACAGAAGTTCATACAAAAACCTAATCTGACCAACACTAATATAGACACTAAATTCCGACGAATCTCCGGAGCATACAGCACATCATGAAGGAACAAAGTGCGTCCACCGCGCATATTCAATTGGCATGTGCCAATTCCTTTCACTTCAGCTCTGGAGTTGTTTCCCACATAGATCCACTTAGTTCCAGGTAGGTACTCGTCGGAATTCCACGAAGGATCCTCTATCCTTCGCTACATGGTCCGTCGCCCCCGAATCCACAGTTCACAAAGGATTAGACTCGATTAAGAACACGAACTTGACACATAAGCAAAGTTCTGAAAAGTACAAGGGGTGCATACCTTCTTTGGCTCACGACAGGTCGCGAGCATAGTGACCCTTCTTGTCACAAAGTTGTAGCATTTCACCCTTGCTAGCTTTTTCATGTGAGGACGTTTTCCTCTATCATGTTGGTCAAATTTGGGTTTCTTCCCCGAAGGACCAGCTTCTTCCTTGCCTTTACCCTTATCAAACCGTTAGGGCGCTTGCGCTTGAGCACGAAGCTCTATTTGAGCTAGAACTAGCATGATATAAATCGGCATCGGCTTAGCGCGCCAATAGGCGGTCCTCTTCCACTCAAGATGACGCATTGCATCCTCAAATGTTTTGATATTCTCATTATGAGTCGGGTGCACCTTCATATGCTCCCAACTCGAGGCAAGGAACGAATCACTTTTTGCACTCGCTGTTCATCTCGTGAGGACATGGCCGGCGTCTCTCGGCTCGGTTATCATATTTGACATCTTTCTAAGATGTTGCTTCATGGTCTCGACCATGAGGCTTCTTATAAGAGTCAAATCGATAGTGAGTCATGTCTCGCCTAGTCACCGAAGTATGACCAAACCTAGCTTCCAAAGTGCCTCCCACATTTCTTTGGCATTGTCAAAACGCCGAAACTCTCGCATGACATCATTTTCCATGCCGCTCAAAGAACGTGATGCGAGCTAGAGAGTTCATTCTTTTCCACGCAAGAAAAGCTTCTTTGTCCTTTTTGTGCTGTTCAAAGGTGGGTCCCTCTTCGGGTTCTACCATGGTCATGACAAGAGCCTCAAGAGATTCTTGCTCTTCCAAAGACATACTTGGATTTTCATTTGCCAAATTTCATAGTTGTCTCCAGGTGAGCTTTTCACCTTTGTTCACTTTCAAAAACTATGCTCTTTGTGGTCAAGCCATTGATCCGAACACATCGAGACAAATATGCACGAATTATTAATGCCTATCATTTATGCATCCCTATTTACATAGACCCATCATATTAATGAACAATTTTAAGTAAGGCTTCGAATCAAAAGGTCACTACGTTTCCAATCATCCTCCAAAAATCCTAACTTAAAATTATCATTAATATAATTGTCATATGCAAAATCGTTCTATGAAGCTACAAAAACTTCTAAAACTACCCTCGCCTAATTACCCACAAAGAACCAAAGAATAACAAAAAGCAACATAGAAATAATATCCAATAAAACAATAATGCTTTCAATTAACACAATTAGGTAGTAATCATTACATAATATGTTCACAAATCACACTTAACATATATCACCATACAACTAACACCAAGTCGACACGAACTGGGAAAGATCCTATTTTCTTCAATTTCTTGATCTTTTCCCTTGAAACAATACAAGTAATATTCATTTGCAAAATTCATTACAATTTTCTTATAGGAAGCAAACTCCGTTGACATCCCATATGCGATTCAACACATCTTGCCATTCGGGTGGAAGAGTGTTTATGAAAAATCGCACCATCTCTCGATCGTGACATGGACGACCATTCCATATGACCTGTTGAATTTTCACGTTGACATCAAGGACGTGATCAATTAAGTCACCGCTCTCCCATCGATGATCGCCGCCCGCCATCGCCTTAGACATGCCTTTCCTTCGTTCATCGGAATCGCGCGAATAGGTGTGCGCACCCTCGGGGGAGGCATTGTTCCCGCAACACATGCAGAACAAATAAGGGATTACATATAATCCTCATAGACTTAATTGAAAAAGAAACACATTCTTTTCCTCCCCTTTTTTTTTTGGTCAACGGTCAACGGTCAACGGTCAAAGTCAACGGTCAACGGTCGTCGGTCAACGGTCAACGGTCGTCGGTCGTCGGTCGTCGGTCGTCGATCGCCGGACCGGGCGGACCCGGTCGGGCCGTCGGGCCGGGACCGCTCGCGCGGACCGACGCACGTGCGCGCGCGTGCTTGGGCCGACGTCACGCGAGCGTCGGCGGCACGTGCGCGCACGTGCTTCGGCCGACGTCACGCGACGTCGGCGGCACGTGCGCGCGCGTGCCATCGCGTGGGGTCGGGTCGGGTCGGGTCGGTTCGCGGGTCGGGTCGCCGCCGGGCCAGCCGACGTCATTGCGACGTCATCGATGACGCCACCCTGGGTTATTTACCGTTGGGTGACGTCATGATGACGCCGGCCGACGCTGCCGGGCTCCGCGGACCGGCGCGTGCCGGGTTCGCCGGCCGGTGGCGCGCGCGCGCGATTCGCCGATCGGGCGCGTGTGCCGCACGCGCCGGCGATCGAGCGCTTCCGGGCGCGTCGCGCCCACGCGCGGCGCCTTCCGTCCGCGCGTGTGGGCGCGTGCGGCGTCTCCCGGCGGCGCTCGAGGCACCTCCCGGACTCGTCTCGACGTCGCCTTCCTCCCAGTCCTTTCAAAATTTGTTTTTGACATTCTAAAACTCATGAAAATGGCCGAAGAAGTCTCGGGTGTCGGGATTTGTCGCCCGATCCGTACGGCCGAAGTCCTTTTTGCGAAAAATCAATCAAAAACACATCAAATTGATCGGGAAAACGTGAACCTGGCTCTGATACCAATGTTGGGAATGATCGATCCCAAAACACCGGATTCGACACTAAATCGAACCCCTAAATCAATGCGGAAGCGTAGCCCAAGAAAACGACACGTATCACCGATCGTAAAGCACACCACGGATTCGACCGTACCTTGTTAGCCACGATTAAACACCGACGCCAATGGAGGAAGAGAATCCGGTCGATGAAGCCTTGAAGGGAAGAAATTGGAAGCCGTATGCCTCTTGTTCTTCGGGAGAGAAAACGCGCGGGAGAGAAGCGTACGTTGATTCTAATCCAACCAAAGTGTCTTCTCTCTCTTTCTCTCTCCCTTTTATACCTCTCCCTTCCCACGGGCCTTATTCCCGTGGGCCGGGCTTTCTGGGCCCAGCTTGGGCGGATAGGGCCTTAAGCCCAATATCAATAAAAGCCTTCATATATGAATTGCATGGGCCATTCGTGTGGCCGTTAAAGGGGAGGGTGGTGGTGACGTCGCGTATAACATCGAGGTCTTCAACTTAGCTAATTGGCAAGAAGGCTCGAGTCCAATAGGTAAAAGAAAACATGGTCATTGGTGTGATTGTCCATATGGCCATTCAAAGACAAGTATCTTTTCCTCCAAAAGTAAATATTTAGGTACGTCGAGTGGCGATGAGACTAGGCCAAATGTGGTACTGACAATACTCCCGTCGATTACTCACAGCCATTGCATACTTGAAGGTCGTCGAAATTTCTGGATGCCACAATTAACCCTAAGTTCTATTACAAGGCATCAGACCTATGAATCTACTCCCTGTTTTTTATTTGCAATTCAGTAGTTAGTCATTGAATTTAGAAAGAATGCAGAAATAGAATAAGAGCCTGTTCCAAATGAAGAAATAAGAAAAAAATCTTGTTTCCAAATTGTTGCGACCTAATCTTGGATGCACTATCTAGAGTTTTGCTAATGGACTACTAAGTCTTAAACTCATCTCTAGCTCTCTCAAGCCCATATGAATTCGTGATTTAGGTTCAGATATTTAGCATGCAAAAGATTATCAACTAGGAGTCACCACTAATCAGTTTATGGTAGACCGATTAAACACCTAAGGAAAATTTTCTTGCTCAAGAGTTCAAACAAACAGTCACATCTATGACGATGTGGAACTCTTTGGACTACTTCTATCAGGAAGCACAAAGGACCCACAAGTACTTTTTTTAGTACGAACGAGCATGTCTTAATTATTTTGTACACATAGAGATACTCTTGCTTTACATCATTTAATTATGGAAATACCTGTCCCATTGCATATTGACTTGGAAGAAACCAAAAACCAAAAAATTGAGAAGCTACAGAATGCTTTGGATAACATGTGCAGCCTACTAGATGAAGCACACGATGTGGTCATCCTTGGGAAGGAAGCATCAAAGTTAGCTATTGAGCAAGCTCCTCCTATCATAAAGGATATAGCAGTAGTGGAAGATTCCAAATTGGAGCCACTAATAAATCACAATATGGAATTGGAGGTAATTTCCTTCACTTGGCAAAAGAGATTGTTGAAACATTATCACTTTAGATAGTGGGTGGTGTAAGGAGTGGGCAATGTGGTTTACGTAACAAGGAGAATAGCCAAACTAATTTAGCTACGGTATTAGCCTTAGGCAAACACCAGTACTCAATTTCAGATGAAGAATGTGCCACCGTAGCTTACTTCTTAACACTCCAAGAAATGGGTTTGGAACATAAGAAAACACAAAACCCACTAGTAGAGTGTTGATCAATTGGGTAGCCTGCCCAATCAGCGTCACAATAGGCAATGAATTGGTGGTGGATTAGACAAAAGTGAAGACTATGAGTGATTATGCCTTTTAAATAACGCAAAATGAGTTTGATTGCCACAAGAAGATCCTCAGTGGGAGACTTTAGAAACTGACAAACTTGTTTGACAGTTAAAGAAATGTTAGGACACGTCAGAGTAGGATATTGTAGCGCTCTAATAAGAATACGATAAAGAGTAGGATTCAATAGTAGAGGGCCATCACCTTGGCCAAGTTCTCGAGACATTGCAGGCATTGGGACTGGTTTACATCCGTTCATATTTGCATGTTTTTGAACATCCATAACATACTTTGACTAATTGATTGTACACTTTAGAATTATATGTTATATGAACACCAAGAAAATAAAAAAGAGGTCTGAGGTCTTTCATGCAGAAATGATGACTAAGATATGAGATTAACTATTGCAACGTTAAAGTATCATTGCTAGTGAGTATGATATCATCAATGTATAGGACGAGATATATAGTTCTATGCCCTTAGTGGAAGATGAACAGTGATGGATTGGAGTTAAAGACCGTGAATCCAAAATCTCAGAGTTTTGAATTAAACTTGTCATACTAGGCTCGGGGGGCTTGACAAAGACCATAAATAGATTTCTTCATATGACAAACGTGATTAGATTTGCCCGGATCAACATAGCCCGGAGGTTGGGACATGAACATTGTTTCCTGCAAATCACTATGTAAAAATGCACATTTGACATCCAATAGTCGAAGTGGCTAATTGTGAGAGATTGCAAGAGATAAAATAATTCGAATGGTGATAGGTTTTATCACAGGATTGAAGGCCTCAATTAAGTCAACACCCTACTATTGATGAAAGCCCTTAGAAACAAGGCGAGTTTTGTAGTGACTAATAGAGCTACTCAGATTTCGTTTAACTCAAAATACCAATTTACAACCCACTACATTCATAGTAGAATCATAAGGGACCAAACACCTTGTTTTTTGTTGTTGAAGATAGGTAAATTCTTGATCCATGGCATGATGCCATTGAGGGTCCTTCATCACTGGAGAGTAATATGTTGGTTTTGAGATATGGTTGGACCAAGTATAAATAGAATTGGGTGAAGGGTGTGGGAAAAGACCTTTTGTTTGGTAATACCAAGTTTAGACTTTGTTTGCATTGCGTGAATGGAAGGAGGGATAGGTTGATTGTCAATAAGTGGAGGAAGGGATTGGCCAAAGGTTTGAAAGGTGATATAGCTAGTACGAGAACCTAGAGGGGGTGAATAGGTATAAAAGATTTTTCTTGATAATTACACAATACTTAGATGGTTGAAGGATTTGCAGTAATTAATAATCAATCGTAAGACTGAGTAAAAGAAAGAGAGAATTGAACACGCCGTTTATAGTGGTTCGGCTTGATTCAAGCCTACGTCCACTCTTTTCGCACCGACAGCCTTATTGGCTGGATTCCACTATGAACAAAGAGATGTTACGTGTTGATCTTCCTTGACTTCTAGGTGTAGATGATCTACCACACTCGCTCAAGGTATCACTAAGTATAAACACTCTCTGTGTATACAATTTCGCTCAAACCGTATCGACTAATAATCAAGGTGCTTCGGACTGGAATTTTTCTATCGATCACACTCTTCAAAACAACTAGAACGTCTTCCTTTTATACTCCTTTATGCCATCATAGCCGTTGGCACTTACCAAAGGAATTCCTCCAATCTACCCATTGGACGGAATCAATTAAGAAGATCATTCGAGCCATTTAAGGAACTCCGACGATAGCCCATCAATCCCGTTCGCCCATACAATCAGGATCTTGGTTTCCAAGAATAGAACATTCCAAGAATATTTCGTCGACCATCGGATCTTCAATCGATCTAGATAAGAACAAAAAAGAATCCGAAATATTTATCCAACCAAGGGATCTTCTCCAGAGGATAGGATCAAATCCTCAACCATATACTTCGGCTTTGGATTTCCTTCGCCACTGGATTTAGAAAGACTGTCAGTGAGAATAGTCTTGAGTCTTGAGTCTTGAGTCTTGAGTCTTGTGATCATAAAGTCTTCAGACTTTAAACTGTCGGTCTGCAAATATCCAGACTAGACTGATAGAAACGTTTTGTCAGTTTCAAAATATTCTGGAAAGATTTCTCCAACAATCTCCCCCTTTTTGATGGTGACAAAACTTTCTTGTAGATTTGAACAACTTTGACCTGCAAAAACATTTCTCAAGCAATATGGCTAACTCATAAAGATTAATAAAACAACCGGACTCGCATCCGAGAAAATTGGTTAGTCTTTCATGAGTAATACCATAAAACAACACTTGATATAAATGTAACCGAGTCAAGCATCTAAATCCACAAATTAATTCGAGTCAAATTTAACACCCAAGTTCACTCAAGTCAAACTCAAAAACATAACCACACAAAAATCAAAGTTTAAAAAGATGATGTTGGTTCAAATTAGTTCTCCCCTTTTTGTCATCATTAAAAAGGTGAGAAAGGAATCGAATGCGCTTGGGAATGCGTACGATCTGGAAATCTCCCATAGACTGGACTATCCCTTCTAGCCTCTTCAAGTCTTCCCTTAGTTGAGCTACCTCCTCTCCTTTGGCATTGGCTTGAAGTTGTAGAGCGAGGTCTTTCATTTTGTCCTCCAGGGTAACCGAAAATGCTTGTCCAGCATTCTTTATGGTTTGAATCTCACAGTCTAGAGCATATATTTGTCCCCGCATTTCCAGAAGGATATCAAGAATACGACGAAAATCTACTGAGTTGTCCGTCTGTGTACTTGCATGAGCTTTCTCGATGGAGTGAATGCGAGACGATGGAGCTTCGTATAATCTTGCAGATTTGGAGTCGACGTATCGTGTCCTTCTTCGAGCAATTGAGAAACCCGAACTTCTTCCTCGGGTCTCTGGAGATTGTCTTAGACCTTCACTATCGGCAGCATGTGGTGTGGACCTTTCTTGCTCGCCAACTCCCCCTGTCTCTAGGACATCAAAAGGGGAAGAGTGATGATCATGCTCTTCTGTATCTTGATTTCCCTTTTCTCCCGCATTCAGCGCAGACTTTTCTTTCTCTCCTTCTCTTTGTTCTTCAGCTTCTTTCTCCTTCTCTCTCTGCTCTTCTTTTTCTCTGTTCTTGGCTTGCTCCTCTTCTTCTCTCTGTTTCTTTTGAAGTTCTGTTGGTTGAGGCACAGAACGTCTGGTTCTTGTTAAAGCACAGATAATGGGATCTTCATCCTCCACGATGAGAGTTCTTTTCTTCTTTTTCGATGGGGCTCCAATGGCCTCCTTTCCTTTTCTCTTTGAAGTAGACGGAACTGGAGACTTCACTCTGAATTTCTCCATTGCCTTGGAAAGTTCTTGCAGACGCATCTTCATTAACATCTTCAAACCTACCACCATCTTATCGCACGGTCGAACACAAAGTGTATGAGGCGGTTCAATATTCATGTGTCTCGAAGATCTTGGTCACTGCACTGGATAAGGCAATTGTCCCTTGTCTTTCGACATTGCTCTGTACATGTGGAAAAGAATGGTATGAGGGAGAGAGAACTTCCGTCCCGAGTTGATCGCGTACATCAACTTTGCTTCGAATTAGACACAGCAGTCTTTGAGGTAGACTTCAGTCTGAGACAGTTGATCACAATCTTATGAAGCACGATGTTGATGACATTCATCCTTGAGTAGGTAATTCTCTTCTCTGTATGTCTATCTTTGACAAGTTCCAGAGTAGTACGAGCAGGTGAGACTTTGATTGGATGATAACGTCCTCGTTCAACTCCAACTATGTCCGCCAACATATCGACATCTACCACGTAGACTTGGTTTCGTACACTGAATGAAATTCTATTCGCATCTAAAAAGCTGAGATTCGAATAGAAATATGCGGTCAGTTGTGCATAACCGTCCGTGGTGTCGAGCAAAATTTCTCAAGTTGAAGCAAATTCAACTTCTCTCTTAAGTTCATGTTGATGGCGTCCGGAAGTCAAAATCGACACTTCTAGGGTTTATCACCCCTCTTTTCAACGATCTGAAATACACATTCTCCCGATCCTTTGATTTGAACAAATCCATCTGATTTCCTTTCACCTTTGCTGCCACACCCATTCTAGGTTGGAATTCAAGGTACATTCTGTCATCATCGTTCCCTTCAATCAGATTTTGACCTGGCACACGAGGATCACTTGGAATGTTCGCAAGTGCATCCTCTCGCTTTTCCTTTCGGAGCAATTCCTAATTCTTCCATTTTCCGAGAAAAGATACTCATTCCCATAGTTCTTGTCCTTAAGGAAATCGTCTATATAGTTCAATGGTGTACCGGTGCTTTTCAACGCGCGATAAAGCTTATAGATAAAGGAGGGTTTTTGGACTCTTACTGGGTCGGCGTCCTCGATTATCTCTTCCTCCAGATGTTGACCTGCACCTTGTGGGGTAGAAGGCGTTGAATGACGTGGATGAGAGCGAATCGGACTTTGTCGCTGACTTGATAAGTCTTCCTCCTCGGTGAGATCAAAGTGTGTCGGTCCCTTCTCCATTCTTTGTGGTCCCCGCTTGCGATTCTTGATGATTTCCTCGAAGAAGACATTCTTCTTTGTCGTTTGAAAGATTCCTTCACTTGCTTTCCCAAGAAAAATGACCACTTTCTCGAAGATGAACAAGAAGTAGAAACAGTTCGGGAGGAGAGTGCCTTTTAGGTTTTGAAGATTGAAAAAAAAAAAAAACTGTATTTATATAACTCAGTTTTGAAAAGGGAAGTTCAATCGGCACAAGGAAAGTGTACGAACACTTCTTTTTTTTTTTTAAAATCAATAATCGCCAAAATTAATCCTTTTGAAAAGACAAGATTTCGATTTTCACACGATTATAACCGAACGAAAAATCGTACCTTTTCGAGTTCGGATAAAATAGCAACTTACGCCTATAGCCATGAATGTCCGAGTCGAGGATTTAGAGTCCGAGAGATTAGAGTCTCGAGGATTGGTGAGTCTCTAGACTTTAACTTCTTCAAGCTTCAAAATGTTGAGTCTTGAACGGATAACGTCGAATTGATTTTTCTCCAAAGGTTTTGTGAAAATATCCGCTAGTTGACTCTTTGAATCAACAAATTGAATTGAGATTTCTCCATTTTGAATATGATCTCTAATGAAGTGATGTCGAATCTCAATATGCTTTGCTCTTGAATGAAGGATTGGATTTTTGGTGAGATTGATCGCGATTTGGTGTTGTCACATCTAATTTCGTGCATGAGTCTTCAATGCCAAAGTCTTGTAGATGTTGTTTTATCCATAGAATTTGCGAACGCGAGCTTCCAAGAGCTACATACTCGCTTACGTCGTTGAGAGAGCCACGGTACTTTGCTTCCTTGAAAACCGGGATACCGTCCTATTTCCAAGCGGTTGACAAGTTCCGGAAGTGCTCTTTCTATCGACTCGCAACCGGCCGATCTGCGTCTGAGTATCCTAGAAGATTAAAGTCTCCCCTCTTTGGATACCAAAGACCGATGCTTGAAGATGATGCAATGTATTTGATAATACGTTTCACGGTACTGAGATGTGATTCTCTAGGATCTGATTGAAATCTAGCACGATGCAAACACTCAACAAAATATCGGAGTCTAGAAGCGGTAAGATAAAGAAGTGAACCGATCATGCTCCCGTACAGTTTTGATCTACTTTCTTCCCTTCTTCATCCTTGTCTATCTTCAAAGAACATGACATTGGTATGTCGGTCTTTTTGCATTTTTCCAATCCAAACCTTTTGACAAGATCATTTGCATACTTTTCTTGATGAATGAAAGTTCCTTCCTTCATTTGTTTCACTTGGAGTCCAAGAAAGAATGTTAACTCTCCCATCATACTCATTTCAAACTCATCCTGCATAGACTTAGAAAATTTCTTGCATAGACTTTCATTAGGTGATCCAAAAATAATATCGTCCACATATATTTGAACAAGTAAAAAGCTTTTGTTTTCCTTTTTGATAAATAAAGTAGTATCTACTTTACCTTTGACAAAACCATTCTGCATTAGGAACTTACTTAGTCCGTCGTACCAAGCTCGAGGTGCTTGCTTTAAACCATACAAGGCCTTTTCGGTCCGAAGACGAGTCGCTTCTTTTTGGGTCTTCAAACCCGTGGTTGTTCGACATAAACTTCCTCATGGATGAATCCATTTAGGAATGCACTTTTGACGTCCATTTGGAATAACCTGAAATTTTTATAACAAGCAAACGCAAGTAATAGTCGAATAGCTTCTAACCTTGCTACTGGTGCGTAAGTCTCGTCATAGTCTATTCCTTCTTCTTGCGTATATCCTTTGGCCATGAGTCTTACTTTGTTCCGTACGACTTTTCCTTCCTCATTCATCTTGTTCCTGAATACCCATTTGGCTCCAATAACAGTTTTACCTTTTGGATAAGATGTCAATTCCCAGACATTATTGATGTTGAACTGCCTGAGTTCTTCTTGCATAGCTTCGATCCGGCTTTCATCAGATAAAGCTTCTTCTATGCTTTTTGGTTCAATTTCAGAAATTAGAGCCACAGCACTAGATTCTTCACGCCTTTTTGATCTGGTGCGGATTCCTTCATTGATTTCGCCGATAATGAGATCTTTGGGATGACTGGACTTATGCTTCCGATTCTTGGTTGATTTGTCTGCGGTTGATGATCTCTTTTTTTATTTGAATCTTCATGAGCATCTTGATGTTGGACTTCCAGTCGAGATGCTTCTTGAGTTGTAAGCCTTGAAAGGTGCGGAGCGTGTTCGGACTCCTCATACCGAGTCCGACCGGATTCATCTTGCATTGAGTCTTGGAATTTGACATTCATTGATTCCTCCACCGACCGGCTTTTCTTGTTATAGACTCGTAGGCCTTGCTTGATGTAGAATATCCAAGGAAGATGCCTTCATCGATCTTTCTTCAAACTTACCAACTCGATCATTTGCATTTTTCAAAATAAAGCATTTGCAACCAAACACATGAAAGTATGAAACAATAGGCTTCTTACCTTTGAACAATTCATAGGGGGTTTTCTCTAGAATAGGTCTTAGAAAGACTCTATTGATGATATAGCATGCTGTTGAAACAGCTTCAGCTCAAAATCGTGAAGAAATTTTACTTTCAATTAAAAGAGTTCTAGCCATTTCTTGAAGAGATCTATTCTTTCTTTCCACCACTCCATTTTGCTCGGAGTATATGGAGAGGAAAACACATGATTAAAACCAGATTTATCACAAAACTTTGTAAAATCTTGATTTTCAAATTCACTTCCATGATCTGTTCTTATACTTGAGATAGCACATCCTTTTTTATTTTGAACCTTTTTAGCAAACTTCTCAAAGTACGAAAAGGTTTCTGACTTACTTGCAAGAAAATATACCCAGGTAAAGCGAGAGTAATCGTCCACAATTACTAGACAATATTTCTTACCTCCAATGCTTTGGGTTCTTGTTGGTCCGAAGAGATCCATATGCAGCAACTGTAGTACATGATTAGTAGAGACATGATTTATTGGCTTAAATGAATTTCTTACCCTTTCCCGAATACATGGTGTGCATGAATCGGACTTTTGGTATGGCAATTTAGGTAGACCTTGAACAAGCTTCTTTGATGAGATTTTGGCTAATTGCTTCATGTTGACATGGCCAAACTTTCTGCCATAAGACCGCTTCATCTTGAATTGAGATTAGGCATTGTGTTTCATTTGGTCTTACATCAAGGAGGTAGATATTTCCATGCCTTCGACCCATGAAAGACGAGTCGAGTCTTTACTAATTCCGAACATATGCCTTCTTGAAAGGAGATCTTGAAACCAAGTATCACACACGGTTGGCTAATCTTTGAGAAGATTGTAGTTGAGTCCTTCCACTAGAGAGACATTGCTTATTGTGAGATTTCCAATTTTCACAATTCCAAATCCCACAATGCTTCCTTTGTTTGTTTCCACTAAATGAAACTTTTCCACCATTTACTTGAATAAACTTTATGAAGCAATTTGAGTCTCTGTCATGTGTCTTGAGCATCCACTTGTCAAGATACCACTTTACCTTCTTTTGACAGAGACTGCATTCAAAAGAGAGTCTCAAGCTTTCTTTGGTACCCAAATTTTCTTGGGTCCTTTGGTGTTAGTAGGATAAGCATTATTAGGCCATACCTTTTAACAGGCTTCCAAACCATAGGACACTCTTTTCAAAGTGATCCCGACTGTTACACTTTGAACACCTTAGAGCATTTCGACCTCTGAGACTTTACAAAAACTTTCTTGAAATGATTTTTGTAAGCTTCTCTCGACGGTCTTTTCTTAAGTCTTTCTTTTACTTTCGGAAAATCAATCAAAGGGATTGTTTCTGCTGTCATACCTAAACCGGACTTATTGAAGTAAGGTCTTTGAACCGAAAGAACTTTCTCAAGTTTTTCGGATCCTATTGAAAATTTCTTTGAAATATTTGATAAGTCAGTTTTTAAGAAAGCATTTTCTTTTGAAAGTTTATCTTCATTCTCTTTAAGAGTAGAAACATTCAAGTCTAAACTTTTCACTCTTTCTTCTAAAATGTTTTCCTTTTGTTTTAGAGCTGAATTTTCCTTTTTAAGTTCGGAAATTTTTTTGAGAGAAGTCTTAAGACTAAAACAAAGTTCATCAATGTATTTAGAGACTTTGACAGAATTTTAAAATCACTTACCTCAAATTCACCGTCCGAATCGATCCAGTCCTCGAGTCCGATTGTGCCATCGACACGGGTTGGCATATTCCTCATCACTTTCTTCAAACTCTGTATCGCTCCAGTTTCGACTTTGAGAGCTTTTCGAGACTTTTCAGCTTTTCCTCTCTTCTTCTTCGAAGAGGGACGGTTGGAGTCGATGTGTGTCCCTTTTTCTTACATTCGAAGCGAGACTACATCTTTGTTTGGTTCCTCATTATCAACAAACTTGGTTTGCTGTTTCAAAACTTTGTTTCTTTGAGTTGAACCTTCTTCCTTTCCTATTCAGCTTTCGAATCTTCTTATCATAAGAGCAAGCTCCTCATCGTCCGCATCTTCTTCGAATCAGTATCATCGAATCATCATTAGATTTTAATGCAATGGATTTCTTACCTCTTGGATCTTCGTCTTCATTAATTCGTTCCACTTCGTAAGATCAAGAGTTCCAATCGGCTCGTCTACGAGATAATGGCATAATTCTCTGCGTCTCTCTTATTGAAGTCTTTATATGATTCCAATCCTTGGACAGTCCATGCAGCAGCTTGTTCACCTTCATGGGATCAGAAATTTTCTGTCCTTGATTCTCAAGACCATTGACAATATCTCGTAAAACGGCTAAACATGTCGGTTATAGATTCTCCCGGTTTCATTTTGAAGGCTTCATATTGACCAAGGAGAATGTTAATTCTCGTCTCCTTCACTCGGTCCCGTCCCTTCATAGGTGATATGTAATCTGTCCCTGACTTTTTTTGCTTTGTAACACAAGAAGATATTCTGTTATATTCGTTGGTGACAAAGCACAATATAAAGAGTAAATTGCTTTTGCATCGAGTGCTTGTCTCTTGTTTATCTCTTCTTGAGACATTCCGCTGGTCTCAACAGCTTTCTTTCCCTCTTTCGGACAACGATGCAACGTAGGGAGTGATTCCTCTTTCCACAACGTCCCATTTCGAGAGGATCCTTTGACCGTAGGAAAGCTTTCATCTTGTTCTTCCGGATGTTGTAATCCTTTCCATCAAAGTAGGGTGGTGCAGTATTGCTTTGCCCTTCCACCAACCCTGGTGCTAGCATACTAGCCATGGATCTTTTACTCTGAAGTAAAACACTTCAAATAAAGTAAGAACACGGGCTCTGATACCAATTGATATAGCTAGTACGAGAACCTAGAGGGGGGTGAATAGGTATAAAAGATTTTTCTTGATAATTACACAATACTTAGATGGTTGAAGGATTTGCAGGCAATTAATAATCAATCGTAAGACCGAGTAAAGGAAAGAGAGAATTGAACACGCCGTTTATAGTGGTTCGGCTTGATTCAAGCCTACGTCCACTCTTACCGCACCGACACCTATTGGTTGGATTCCACTATGAACAAAGAGATGTTACGGTGTTGATCTTCCTTGACTTCTAGGTGTAGATGATCTACCACACTCGCTCAAGGTATCACTAAGTATAAACACTCTCTGTGTATACAATTTCGCTCAAACCGTATCGACTAATAATCAAGGTGCTTCGGACTGGAATTTTTCTATCGATCACACTCTTCAAAACAACTAGAACGTCTTCCTTTTATACTCCTTTATGCCATCATAGCCGTTGGCACTTACCAAAGGAATTCCTCCAATCTACCCATTGGACGGAATCAATTAAGAAGATCATTCGAGCCATTTAAGGAACCTGACGATAGCCCATCAATCCTGTTCGCCCATACAATCAGGATCTTGGTTTCCAAGAATAGAACATTCCAAGAATATTTCGTCGACCATCGGATCTTCAATCGATCTAGATAAGAACAAAAAAAAAGAATCCGAAATATTTATCCAACCAAGGGATCTTCTCCGAGGGATAGGATCAAATCCTCAACCATATACTTCGGCTTTGGATTTCCTTCGCCACTGGATTTAGAAAGACTGTCAGTGAGAATAGTCTTGAGTCTTGAGTCTTGAGTCTTGAGTCTTGTGATCATAAAGTCTTCAGACTTTAAACTGTCGGTCTGCAAATATCCAGACTAGACTAATAGAAATGTTTTGTCAGCTTCAAAATATTCTGGAAAGATTTCTCCAACAAAAGGTAGGTTCGGTAGTTGATGAAGAAGGCACCGTGGAGGTATTGTTGGATGTGAGAATGACATGTGAAGTAATGGAAGGACCATAATGAACATGCTTAATTTGAATGACTCCAAAGAAATCGAGACTATGAGTTGGAAGATGTGAGGAATGACTGGGAGTGAGGAAATTTAGTTTCATCAAAGATGACATGATGAGAAATATGTACTCGACTAGATGAGAGATCCATACAATGATACCCTATGTGACTGGAGCTATAGCCTATAAAACAATAGGGGGTTGATCTAAGTTGCAATTTGTTAGCATTGTTAGATTGGAGCCATGGGAAGAAAGCCAAAGTTTGTAAGTGTGAATAATTAGAAGGGATGTGAAATAAAACTCGATGTGGGTAGAAAGTGTGATGTTGAAGTAAGGGTATGCGATTTATCAAGTAAATGGTTGTGGTGAAGGCTTCTAACCAAAATTTAGAAGGCATATTAGCATGGGCCATCATAGCTAAGCCAGTTTCGATGATATGGCGATACTTATGCTCCACAACACCATTTTGTTTTGGTGCGTGGGGCAAAAATATTCATGTATAATGCCATTTGATTGAAGAAATTGTTAAAGGTATTATTTGTGAAGTTGACATCACCGTCTGAGCGAAATGTGGTGATAGTGTGCAGCAAAAGATTTTCAACTTGCTTTTTAAAACTTACAAAGATGTCATAAAAGTCATATTTTAATGTTATAGGAAATAATCATGAATTTTTGGAAAAATCATTGACAAAGAGAACGTAATGGGAAAAATTAGATTAAAATAATGTGGGAGTAGGGTCCCATGCATCATAATGTAATAATTTTAGAGGACTTAACCTGCTGACATAAAAAGCAAAGCGAGAGCCCAATTTATTGGAAACCGAAATGATGAAGAAAATGGCCCATTGAATATCATGAGACAGGTGATTGTGACGAAGATACCATTGATTTGTGGTGATGGATGAACTGTAATGAGCCTTTAGAGCGATGGATTATAATGGAGTACAAAGTGGGTACAAGCTGTTCCCAATTGGCTCTTAATATAGTATCCTCCCCAAATCGTTGTCCTTAATATAAAAACCAGAGGCATCGAAGTTAAAGAGACAATTTATTTTTTTGGAAAAATGGTAAGTAGATAATAAATTGTGTGAAGTTATGGGACAATGAAGTATAGATTTGAGGTGAAGAAGAGGACAAGATGGTGGAGGAACCAAAATGTGCACCGTTGCCATTATCTATCTCAACAGTGTCATTAACATCATAAGTGGTTGGAATTTGGACATTTTCGGGGGTGAGATGATGAGTGGCTCTAGTGTCGATGTACCAAGTGTTGGGTAGGGTGGAGGCAATGGCTACCATTGTTGCAAGTTTGTTTGGTCGATGGCGATCTTGATAGAGTCCGTTCAATGACAACAATTGATGACAGTATCACCCATACGATAGCAAACTCGACATTGTGGACGAACACCTTTTGAGATTTTTGTTGACCTTGGGGAGCTGGTTTTTATTGCACTGATCCAAAGGAGGTGGAGGACAACTAGGTTGGAACATATGTACCACGAGATGGTACATAGCAGCGGCCTTGAGAGAACCAACAAGAGTTGTTGAGCTTGGAAGGTTTAGAAGTCACCAATGCAGTAGACTGAGATGAAACCACAAGCAGTGTATCTTCAGTCAAAGAGAGATCTTCACAGATTAACAGTGTATGAAGTTCCTCAATAGATAGGGTCGATGTCCTGGCGCAAATACAAACCGAGGAATAGAATTGTCAATATGATATTGGTAGCCCATGAAGGATGTGAATAAGTAGATCATTCTTGTTTAGGGGAGAGCCATAGGCTGCCAGCTGATCAGAAATGACCTTAAATTGCTGGAGATAATCAGCTATAGATTGAGTTCCTTTCTTGAGTCGAGTAAGCCGCTATTTGAGGGATATCACATGGGCGGGTGCTGTAGAGGCATATATATTATTGAGCAAATCCCAGGCTTGCTTGGCAAAAGTAAGTCCAACGATATACGAAAGAGTGGAGTTGCTTAATGTGGCATTGATCCAGGATAACAGTAGCTAATCTTTTTCAAACCATATTGGATATGTGGGATCGTCAAGTGAACATGGAGGAATAGAGTCATCAACATGATTCATCAATAATGACCACACAAAATAGGCGTGAACAAGGATTTCCAAAGGAGATAGTTGGAGATATTCAATTTGATTGCAATGAGGCTGGAAATATTCGAAATCACAATAGGTGGGGACTGAAGTGAGGTATTGACATCGTTAGAATCTTCAAAATTGGTGGATGGAGCCACGAAGAAGAAAATGCAAGATACAGGTAATGCTCTTACGCAGAGGGCTTTGATACCATAAACAACGCAAGGAAACTTCGAATTTTTTATTTTCCCTTCATATCTATTGATATACAAAATTAGTTTAAATAGATACATAGTTATATGATGAGGGCAAAATTGATTCCTCAAATCAAGGAAAGCATATTGTTCCTTAAATTAAAGAAATTATCCTCAAATTGAGGAAATAATTTTAAATTCAAAATATTTGAAATTTTAAGAAAGGCCAAAGTGATCAAGTTGCTTAATTTTAGGACGATACGTTATTAGAAACACAATTATGGGACAGTTGCGTAAAAACTATAAGAAAACAAACGAAACTTCCTTACGTGTCCAACAATTGGCCGGAATAGCAGGTTTTAAAAACGTTCTCAGTTTCGTACCCAAAATATTATTCTCGAATGACAACATCACCAAGCCAATAAGATGACGATGCAGCAACAGAAGCACGCCATAGAAGAAGAAGAAGAGGATGGTTGGTGAGAGAGGAGAGGAGTGATGGAGACGGGATGGCGATGGTACCAACTGCGACGGCCATTGGTGGAGAAATATTGGAGGATGAAGCCATGTGAATCGCAGCGGATAATATTTTTGTAAGCAGTCACCGCTCGGTTGGACGCGTTCATCTTTCGAGCTTAGAAAAATTCTCGGTGATGTCAAGATGACTTTGAGCTTGGTATGAGATAACACTGAGGCCAAATAATGAGAACCGCAGATGGTTCCAAGAACCTGAAAAGGAGGAAGACCTTGTAGGGACAGCGACACATGAATGAATAATCACCTATTTCTTGGAAGCTAAGTCCACGTTTCTTCAGAGCTTAATCGATATGTCTCTTTGTACAGCGAAACAATCGTGAATTTCTCACAACAACTCAGAAAAGCTAGCTATTACAACGGCTTCAGCTGTTCTGACAGAGAACCGGCCAAAGTACAGATTTCCCAGCCTATTCTGCTCGTCGAATAACATCGCCATTTTTCATCCTCATCAATCATGAGTCTCTTCTCGAGCCTCTTCAGTTGCTTCTCTGATCATTCAAATAGTAGAGTGATCAGCTTGGAAGGAGAGGATCACTCGAACAAGAGCTGTTCGATAAGCAAACATGGCCGCGTCGGAGGTGAGGGCAAATCGAAGAAGAACAACTCCAGGAGCAAGTCCAAGCCTCCTCCAATACCAATGAGCTACTTCCCCATCGGATCTCAACTCTCTCCTCTCTGAGTCCGGCCGAAAACTGAAGACCAGTTATAATCATCTTTTTCGTGCAAGAGGGTGGTACAATCTGTGTATTGGTCCACATTTGTCCTTAAGAAATTGTTGGGAACTGAAAGTACAAATGTTTTTTGTTTTCCATTTTTATGAGGTTAGTGTATGGCATTGTGTTCAAGTATCACACCATTTTTATGTGAAAGAATAGTCAAAAGTTGCTTTTTCTATGTTTGTTTCCCTAGTTCCCTAGTACTCTTCTCTTTCAAGGTTACTCTAAATCTGTCTGTGCTTGTGCTATCAAGGGAAAAGTAGATCTTATCCATCATCTTTTCGTGAAATTATAGTCAAAAGTTGCTTTTTCGATATTCTCTTTCACCTCAGTGATTAAGATAAAGACCATTGGGGAGCCACCCTATTGGAAAGGGGAAAAAAGAGAGAGAAGGTTTGCCTAAATCTGTCTGTCTTCTCGTTATCAAGGGTAAAAGAAGCTCTAGCCTTTAGAGTGACTCATTTTTAACATTTCAAATTGCTTGATCTAATGTTAAGACTTGCTAATCACTTAAATAGGTTAAGACCAATCTTGAGCACTAACTTGTTTAGTGTACTATGGCGATTTATACTTGCCTTGGGTACCTGATTGGACGAATCGACTATGATCTTATGATGGATGTGAAATGTGTAGAAAAAGAAGTGTACATCCTGCAGAGTTGATATTAATTTCTGTTCTAATTCACTTTAACATTGCTTGGTACTTTCAAAAATTTGACCCCCTCTAAAATCTTACTTGGTGGTGCTTGCTGCAATCCCACCTCCTCCAATTAACATATCCCCTTTTTTTATCGGAATTTTTATTAAATACAAAGCCAATGCAAAAGCTTTTTTTTTTTCTCTAAATATACAAAGAGTCTTAGAATGGTTAAATCAATTCATTTAGGGAATACATTTCTAAAAAGCAAATAGATCGTTCAGTCTCTGTGTAAAAGAAAGTTTATACAAGTTGTCTTATCTGCTCTGGATTTGGGAATTATAACTACCCACTCTCTCAAAAAGCAATGATGTTCAAAACCACTTGTGTTTAGTGTTGATTTTGACTGCCCGAGTATGCTACAATGTTCATAAATTTACAAGTTAAAAATACAAATTAAGTATGCCATTCTCCAAGACTTAACCCATCATTAACAAAGAAAAAAGGAAAAAAAAAAAAAAGCAAAGTATCGTACGGAATTCGAAACCCAAACATCACGAGTAAAGAACTTGTCTAAACCACGTGGTACTTAGAATTGGTCTGGCACCCAATAACTGATTTTCTAGCGTACATCACCAAGCCAATGACGCGACGACGCGTGGTTCTAGGTCAAGAAAATTGAGAAGAAATCTTTACATAAGAATCTTGACTAACGTGGGCTGCAAGGAAACGGTGGTCCTCCAAATTAAATATGATTGCAGGTCGTGGCATGTAGAGTCAAACGCTCTCGACCCCACGAAACGTGACTCCCAGTCCCTTTCTTCATTTGATTTAGGGGCCAAATTGATGATTACCTAATTTGAAAAAAAAAATGTGTAGATTGAAGTTCTCATGAAAGGTGCGCAGGGACTATACTATATATCATCGAAATCTTGCCATTGACTTAATCAAAATGTTCGTCCAAGAAAGGGTTTGCATTCTCTACAATTGATGAGATTCAATGTCTGGCCGCCGTTTCGCATCTAGTCACTCCTCAATTTGAGAAAATCCTAGTTCATCAGCGGTGTAGGATCGGCTGGGACATTGTATATAGCATAACTCCTGCTGTATCCAACTTGTAAGTCTTCTTTTTGACCATACATCTGTGGATCCAATCATAATTCAGGATGTGTGACTGTGATTAGGCCCATTGAGAAGGAGCCATGGCAATAGTACAAATCAAACACTCCAACCGCAGATGGAGAACTGTTAGGATGATGCCAAGGGGGTCATCCTAATAGTTCCGTGGTCCGTTGTCCTTCTACTATGCCATGATTGATCTTACCAAACCTTTCGCATTTCTTAATCAAAATCTTGCGGTTCACGCACTTTGAATTTTTTTTTTAAATTCCAAACATCATAACTTCCGTCAAATGCCAATATTGACTATACATAGTTTTCCTGCAATTATTTGAAATTTAAATAATATTACTTTCACTTTTGCTTAGACTGAAACAAAAGAAAATCTTAAGAATTGGTGGGTCAAAGAGAGAGCTACAATATGCCGCACCTCTGTTTGACATGATCAAACATGCTGCTAAAGAGAAACAGCGCACCTGTACTAATGTTGCAGGCCGATGTAGTAATAAAAAAAGGTCATTCGTCGAGAGAAAGTCAAAAGTAACCTCATTCGGACCTGATGAACACTCGGTCTGTTGGCGGCTGAGGGTAACCAACCTAGATGTTTCCAGGAACCTGAGGAAGGAAGACTGAGTTACTGAAATCATTTATTGTCTTGGAAGCTGAGGCGGCCAAGTCTCTCCAAAGCTTCATCACTATGTCTATATATAGCTCAAGAAGAAGCTCGGGTCTTGCGCCAAGCAACTCAGAAAAGGAAGTTCTCAACTCCAATTCCTACGGTTGTTCTTTGAGAGAGATTCAGCTGAAGTGTTGAATTCTCCGCCTTTTTTTTTCCTTGCCGGCTTTGTTGTTCTCATCCTCAATCATGAGTCTCTTCTCAAGCCTCATCAGTTGCTTCTCCGATCATTCTGGTAGTAGAGTGGTTAGCTGCGAAGGGGGGGATCACTCGAACAAGAGCAGTTCGATCAGCAAAGACGGCCATGTCGGAGGTGAAGCCAAACTGAATAAGAACAGTTCGAAGAGGAAGTCCAAGACTCCCCCAATTCCGATGGCTTACTTCCCCATAGGATCTAACCTTTCTCGTCTCTAAGTCCTGACAAAAACTGAAGACTATTAATGATCCCTTGCTTGTGCAGAAGGGTTTCTAGGATCTGTGTATTGGTTCATTCATTTGAATATAAAACAGTGGAATGTCTTTTGTTTTCTTCCATTTTATGAGGCTATACTGTGTTCAGGTATCACATTATCTGTACGTGAAAGAATAGTCAAAAGTTGCTTTCTCTATGCTTGTTTCGTTAGTCCTCTTCTCTTTTAACTCAATTCCTCAGTGCTTAAGATCAAGACCAGAACATGACTACATGCATGAACACCCACAGTGGAGCTTAGACTTTAGGGTCATTCTCTCCACCCCACTGGAAAAAAGAAAACGAAGGTTAGCCTAGATCTGTCTGTGTTCTTGCTGTCAAGGGCAAAACTAGACTTTGGAATAAACTCTTCATCATATTCATGTCTGTCAGAAAGCATCACTAACGGCTGCCGGTCAACATCCGTTGTTAACTCTACCGATGTAGAAATAGTTAAGCAAGAAAAGAGAAATCAGAAGAAGCAAAACTTGAAGAAAAAAAAGATTTTACGAAAAGAAGACAAAAGGGCAGAACTATGGTAAAGCGTAAATTAGACTCCAGCTCAATTTGAAAACTTAAAGTTTGCTGAGCACGATAAAAGATGGAGGTAACATCACATCGATTTTTCTAAAATAGACATTTGATTTCAAAATTAAACTTACGAGTCACTTGAATCAATTATTAAAAAACATGAGCCCAAACTCTATTGAGTATACTCTAGTTACTCATACTTAACTCTACTACTCAGTTTGGACAACTCAAATATGATCATGTGATGGACGTGGAATGTGTAGAAAAAACGTGCACATATTGTGTAATTGATATTAATCCCTGTTCTAATTCAATCTCGAAACATAGCTCTATACCACAAAATTTCGACACCCCTTGAAATCTTACTTGGATGTCATCACTCGGATCCCACCTCCTCCCATAACATTATCTCATTTGAAATGGAACTTATATTAACACATTTAAGGGATAAATTTAGAAAAAATAAAGCAACATCACCCGTTTAAAGGAAATTTAACACAAACTACTTATCTACCGTTGATTTGAGAATTATAACTACCCGCTCTCTCCAATCAATGATGTAGTAAACCACTCATGTTAAACGTTGTGTACACTACCATAATATACTATAACTGCCCTTAAATATACATGTTAAAAATTAAAATTATATGTGTTAGTCTCTAAGACTCACTCGTGTTAAAGAAATTTTTACTTTGCAAGTGTGCACAACCAGAATTCAGGCAATAATATGCACATATATTGCTTTTGATAAGATAAGGTTTTCTATTTCATGACTACTTTGTAGAAAATATTTTACTCCGACGTAATTTGTATAAATCAATGTGCAAACCCTAATCTCTAGAGTAAATTGCCTGCTGAAATACTTGGACGTGTCAAGCAAGGAATGCACATCAGTCACCAAGCCAATGACGTAGCGACCCGTGTCTCTTGGTCAAGAAAATGAAAAGGGGAAATTCAGAGAAGAATCCTAATCAACGTAGGCTCCAAGAAAACGTTGGCCCTCCAAATTTTAATATGACTGAAGGTCCGGGAATGTATGGTGGCGACACATGAAATCCTCCATTTTCTTGGATTTTTTAAGAACCTGAGGAGGAAGAAGACTAAGTAATGATGGTTTCTTGGAAGCTAAGGCCGCTTCTCTTCAAAGCTTTATCGATATGTCTATAAATAGTGAGAGAACCGTGAATTTTCTCTAAACAATTAGCAAAGTCAGCCATTACAGCAGCTTCAGGTGTTATCACAGAGAACCAGCCAAAAGTACTGATTTCTCAGCCTCTTCTGCTCCTAGAATAATACTTGCCATTTACAACCTCGTTGATCATGAGTCTCTTCTCAAGCCTCTTAGTTGCTTCTCCGATCATTCCGATAGTAGAGTGATTAGCATCGAAGGAGAGGGTCACTTGCACAAGAGCAGTTCATTAAGCAAAGATGGCCATGTCAAAGGCGAGGCTGAGTTGAAGAAGAACAGCTCAAAGAGCAAGTCCAAGCCTCCTCCGATTCCGATGGCTTACTTCCCCATCGGATCTAACCTCTCTCGTCTCTGAGTCTGGCCGAAATCTGAAAAACATTAGCGATCATCTCTTTTGTGCGGGAGGGATGATAGAATCCATGTATTAATTCATTCATTTGTTCCTACAAATTTGTAGGGAGTTGAATATAAAGCAGCGAGAAACGTGTTTTATTTTTCCTTTTATGAGGTTCATGTATATCGCGCTCAAGTATCACATCATGTTTATGTGAAAGAATAGTCAAAAGTTTCTTTTTCTCTGTGTTTGATTCGTTAGTGCTGTACCCTTTCAAGTCTATTCCTACATGCATGAACACCCAATGTGGAGCCTAAACTTTAGGGTTAGTCCCTCCACCCATTTGTCAAAAAACAGAAGAAGGTTAGGCTAAATCTGTCTGTGTCCTTGCTATCTAGGGAAAAAGTAGATTTACCCATTGTTTTGTTCAAGTATATCTTTATCTGAAAGATTAGTCAAAAGTTGCTTTTTCTATGTTTGGTTCATTAGTCCTCTTCTCTTAAGTCTTTTCCTAAATGCATGAACACGCATTGTGGAGCCACCCGATTGGGAAAAAAACAACAGGAAAAGTCTAAATCTGCCTGCTTTCTGGCTATCAAGCGCAAAAGTAGCTCTAGCTTGTGTAGAAAAGATTTTACACTGATGAGGTAAATTGCATGCAGACACGCTTGAAGGCGTGAAGCAAGAAGCAAGCCGACATGTTCCTAGAAGCAGGGTCGTGCCTTGACCCCCATTAGAAAAGGAAAAGTACATACCAATCTTGAAACAAAAGCACTACGGGTCAAGAACTATTATGCACCCCACGGGGTAATAAAATATGGCCTCGCGCGGATATTATATTATGCAGTGTGCATCACCAAGCCAATGGCGTTATGACGCGTGGTTCTTGTTCGAGAAAATGAAAAGGGCAAGTTCAAATCTTAATAAACGTGGGATCCAAGGAAATGGTGGCCCTCCAAATAAAAAAATGATTGACACGTGGAATGTACAGTCAAACGCTCTCGAGTCTCGACCCATCAAAAGTGACCCCTGGTCCTTTTATTCGTTTAATGTTGGGCCAAATTGATGAGTAGCTAATTTGAAAAAGTGAAGCACAAATGCCAATTTAGTTTAAAATTTTTTAATTTTATTAGTTTAGTCTTAAATATTTTGAATTTTTTTAAATGTAATTCTGAATTTTAGCTGGAAATCACCAATGGTCATGATAAAAAAAATAAAATTATAAAAAATTATAAAAAAAAATTAAGAAATTTATAAAAAAGTGATGTAATTGTCATGTCAATATTGATCGTATGCACGTAAGATGATTAGCGTTCACGTTGGCGGTTTCTAGCTAAAATTAGCTAAATTTATTAATAAATTATCAAAAAAATTGGGACTAAATTGATATTCATACAAAAGATTTAGGATATTTTAGTAAATATCACAATATATAACCCTACTATTTCCAAGAACCGGAGGAGGAGGAAGATTGAGTAATGATAGCCACACATGAATCCCTCCAATTTTTTGGAAGCCAAAGGCCACGTCTCTTCAAAGCTTCATCCACATGTCTATATATAGTGAAAGAATCGTGAAAACATATATATATATATATATATATATTTTTTTTTTTTTTTTAAATTTCAAACATCAAAACTTTCATAAAATGCTAATATTGACACACAAAAACATATATAGTTTTCCTTAATTTTTTTGAAATTTAAATAATATTATTTTTGCTTTTGCTTAAGCTGTAACAAAGAGAAAATCTAAGAATTGGTGGGTCAAAGAGAGAAACACAATATGCTGCAACTCTGTTTGACTTGATCAAACGTGCTGCTAAAGAGAAACGGCGCACATGTCCCTCGTGTTAGAGGCCGATGTGTAGTAATAAAAACAAGAAGGTCATTCGTCGAGAGAAAGTCAAAAGTAACCTCATTTGAACGTGACTCGAAGCAGATAAACACTCGGTTTGTTGGCGGCTGAAGGTTGACCATCCTAGATGTTTCCTAGGACCTGAGAAAGAAGACTGAGTTACTGAAATCATCCATTTTCTTGGAAGCCAAGGCGGCCAAGTCTCTCCAAAGCTTCATCACTATGTCTATATATAGTTCAAGAAGAAGCTCGGGTTTTGCACCAAACAACAAAGAAAATAAAGTTCGCAACTTCGATTCCTCCGATTGTTCTTTAAAGAGAATCAGCTGAAGTGTTGCTGGCTCTTAAGAGTTTTCTTATTCTCATCCTCAGTCATGAGTCTCTTCTCGAGCCTCATCAGTTGCTTCTCCGATCATTCTGGTAGTAGAGTGGTTAGCTGCGAAGGGGAGGATCACTCGAACAAGAGCAGTTCGATAAGCAAAGACGGCCATGTCGGAGGTGAAGCCAAACTGAACAAGAACAGTTCCAAGAGGAAGTCCAAGGCTCCCCCGATTCCGATGGCTTACTTCCCCATTGGATCTAACCTCTCTCGTCTCTGAGTCCTGCCAAAAACTGAAGACCATTAATGATCTCTTGCTTGTACAGGATGGTTTCTAGGATCTATGTATTGGTTCATTCATTTGAATATCAAACAGTGAAATGTTTTCTGTTTTTCGTTTTTATGAGGCTAATGTATAGTATTGAGTTGAGGTATCACGTTACCTGTATGTGAAAGAATAGTCAAAAAGTTGCTTTCTCTACGCTTGTTTCATTAGTCCTCTTCTCTTTCAAGTCAATACCTCAGTGATTAAGATCAAGACCAGAACATGACTACATGCATGAACACCCACTGTGGAGCTTAGACTTTAGGGTTTCTCTCTCCACCCCACTGGAAAAAAGAAAAAGAAGGTTAGCCTAACTCTGTCTGTGTTCTTGCTGTCAAGGGCAAAACTAGACTTTGGAATAAATTCTTTATCATATTCATGTCTGACAGAAAGCATGTTTGCATCAACAACGGCACCCAGTCAACATCCACTGTTAACTCTACCGATGTAGAGATTGTTAAGCAAGAAAAGAGAAATCAATAAGAAGCAAAACTTGAAACAAAAAAAAGAAAAGAAAAAAGAGATTTTGCATAAGAAAACAAAAAGAACAGACCAAGGTAGAGCTTAAATTAGACTACACTAGAATATTAGAAGTGATTCTATAAACCTTGAACCCTCTAGCTCAATTTGAAAACTTGAGTGTGCAGAGCATGATTAAAGGTGGAGGTAATATCACATTGATTTTTCTAAAATATCAATATGACCTTCAAAATTAGACTTATGAGTTCCTTGAATCAATTACTAGAAAACTTGAGCCCAGCTCTATTGAGTATACTCTAGTCACTCATACTTGACTCCACTATTCAGTTTGGACAACTCAAATATGATCATGTAATGGACATGGCGTGTGTAGGCAAAAGTGCACATATTGTGTAATTGATATTAATCCCTTTTCTAATTCAATCCGAAAACACTCGTTTGTAAAGGCACTGATTTATCAAGCAAGGAATAAGAATCTAGAAATATCAATCAAAATCCAATTAACATCACAAACTGATTCTTGGAGATACTAGAATCAAGGTATTGACAACTCTTGAAATATAATGATCTCTTTATTTATTATTTTCAATTGTTACGAAGTGTAACATTTGTATTGCCCATATATAAATCAGGGAGCTCCCATCGACCCGCCTGTTTTTAGTGCCCTGTTGTAGACTCTCACCGTTTGTCTAGCAAGCATGATTTTTAACTCCGTTCATACGTATGCTGCGGCCGTTAGGTTGTTGCCCCATCGATTGTTGTTAACTCTGGCGCGAGTGCGACTCATCCGTTCGACGGAATGCTCCTGCCAGCCTCGCTTAATCCTGCTCATGGTCGAACCAATCGCTCCGTATTTGAAAAAAAATGGTTCAACTAGATCCACGAACCTTTTCTTGAGCTTGATTTGCTTTGGGAAATGTAACTCAATAGAGAGGAGACGTTAAAGTGAAAAGAAAGAAAAAATAATAAAAAGAGAAGAGAACGAAATGGGTCCTTTCTCCTTTGCCATTCCTGCGCACCTTCTGCTATTCTTGCGTGTGCATAGGGGAGAGCAGGAATAGACAGAAAGACCAAGAAAAATATTTAAAATGAAAAAGAGGAGGGGGCCTGCGTGACACCTGGGTTGGTTTATTATATTTATATTATAATTTTTAGATTTTTTTAATTAAAAAAATCTCTTTCTTTTTTTAGGAAAAGGCCTAAAACTGATTTTGAGCATTTTTTTTCTTAAAAATGAAAGAAAAATCCTTTAAAATATCTGAAATGAGGAAACGGCCTAAAATGTTTTTGTCAGTACCTTTTAATGCAAAAAGATAAAATAAAATGAAATCTCAAGATTTAAACAAGATTAAGTACCGAAAGAATATTAGTTAATTAATTAGTATAATCAAGTTCACAATCATAATTTCTCTAATTGCATAAAAGTAAAACATTTCTCCAAATATTTTGTTTCGATTCCTAATCAATTCACCTCAAATTGATTAGTGGTAACTCATATTATGAAATTAACTTGTAGGTTAATAAGTCACGGATTGGTGGACTTGGGAGAGTCTAGGCTAAACCTGATAATACTTAGCGAGCCATTAGCCTCCATACGAGCCCGCGCATAAGAGGGCACTCGAAAAATGAGGTCGAGACACTACCCGCTCTCTCCAATCAATTGTGCAGTAAATCACTTGTGTTAAATGTTTTGTACATCGCTATAATATGATATAACTGCTCTTAAATATATAAGTTGAAAGTAAAAATAATATGTGTCAGTCTCTAAGAACCAATTGTGTGAAGAAATTTTTACTTCGCAAGTGTACACAACCAGAATTCAGGCATTGACGTGCACATGTATTGCTTTTAATTAGATAAGGGTTTCTATTTCAGGACTACTTTTGTCGAAAATGTTTTACGCCAACGACATAATTTATATAAATCCAATGCGCAAACCCTAATCTCTAGAGTAAATTGCCTGCCGACATCCTTGGTGGCGTTAAGCAAGGAACAACACGACATGTTCCTGGAAGTGAGGTCGTACCTCAACCACGATTAGACAAGGAAAAGCAGATACCAAGTTAGAAACAAGAACCGTGTATAGTTGTTTCTAACTTGTAATTCCTCCTCAGCCCCTAATTTCTATCTTATGTTTAGATTTTCCATCAAATGGTGCCCCTTTTATGGGCTAGCAATGAAATCCTTTCCTTTCGGCAAAAAAAGAAGTTAGAAACAAGAACATTACGAGTCAAAGAACTGATATACACCACGTGGTAATTAAAATTGGTCTCCCATGGATGTACATCAACCACCAAGCCAATGAAGTAACGACGCGTCTCTAGGTCAAGAAAATGAAAAGGAGAAGTTCAGAGACGAATCTTAACCAGCGTAGGCTCCAAGAAAATGTTGCCCTCCAAATTTTAATATGACTGAAGCTCGGGGAATGTATATTGGCGACACATGAAATCCTCCCTTTTCTTGGATATTTCCAAGAAGGATATTTCCAAGAACCTGAGGAGGAGGAAGTCGAATGAGTAATGATGGCGACACATGAAATCTCCTCCATTATCTTGGATATTTCCAGGAACCTGAGGAGGAGGAAGTAGACCGAGTAATGATGGTGACACATGAAATCTCCTCCATTTCTCGGAAGCTGAGGCCGCTTCTCTTTAAAGCGTTATCGACATGTCTATATATAGTGAGAGATCGTGAATTTTCTCAAAACAACTCAGCAAAGCCAGCCATTACAACAGCTTGAGGTGTTATCACAGAGAACCAGCCGAAAGTACTGATCTCTCAGCCCCTTCTGCTCTCAGAATAATACTCGCCATTTACATTCTTGTCGATCATGAGTCTCTTCTTAAGCCTCTTCAGTTGCTTCTCCGATCATTCCGATGGTAGAGTGATTAGCTTTGAAGGAGAGGGTCACTCGCACAAGAGCAGTTCATTAAGCAAAGACGGCCATGTAGAAGGCAAAGCCAAGTTGAAGAAGAACAACCCCAAGAAGAAGTCCAAGCCTCCTCCGATTCCGGTGGCTTACTTCCCCGTTGGATCTAACCTCTCTCGTCTCTGATCCTGCCGAAATCTGAAACAACATTAGCGATCATCTTTTTTGTGCAGGAGGGATGATAGAATCAGCGTATTGATTCATTCATTTTTCCTAGAAATTTGTCGGGAGCTGAATATAAAGCAGCGACAAACCTTTTTTGTTTTTCCTTTTCATGAGGTTAGTGTAAAGTATCGTGCTCAAGTATCACATCATCTTTATGTGAAAGAATAGTCAAAAGTTGCTTTATCTCTATGTTTGATTCTTTAGTGCTCTCTTTCAAGTCGATTTCTCAGTGCTTAAGATCAAGACGCAAAACGGCACTACATGAATGAACACACAATGTGGAGCCTAAACTTTAGGGTTAGTCTCTCCACCCATTTGGAAAAAACAAAAAGAAGGTTAGGCTAAATCTGTCTATGTTCTTGCTGTCTAGGGAAAAAGTAGATTTACCCATTATTTTGTTCAAGTATCACATGATCTCTATGTGAAAGATTAGTCAAAAGTAGCTTTTTCTATGTTCTTATTAGTCCTCTTCTCTTTGGAGTCTATTCCTAAATGCACGAACACGCATTGTGGAGCCACCCACTTGGGAAAAAAACGAAAGGGTTAGCCTAAATCTGTCTGTTTTCTTGATATCGAGCGTAAAAATAGCTCCAGCTCGTGTAGAAAAGATTTTACACCGATGACGTTACCTGCATGAATCGACTGCGTAAACCCTAACTTCTAGGGTGAATTGCATGTGAAGCAAGAAACGAGACGACGTGTTCCTACAAGTAGCCTCGTACCTTGACCGCCACTAGAAAAAGAAACGTGTATTCCAATCTTGAAACAAAAGCATTACGGGTCAAAGAGCTTATATACACCAGTGTGCATCACCAAGCCAATGGCGTAACGGAGCGTGGTTATTGGTCAAGAAAATACAAAAAAGCAAGTTCATAGAAGAGTCTTAACCAACGTAGGCTCCAAGGAAATTGTGGCCCTCCAAATTAAATATGATTGAAGTTCGTCCTTACCAAAAAAAAATATGATTGAAGTTCGTGGAATGTCGAGTCAAACGATTGCGACACCTTCATAAGTGACTCCCGGTCCTTTTATTCGTTTAATGTTGGGACCAAATCGATGAGTAGTTAATTTGAAACAATGGTGTTCAAACGACAGTTCAGCTCAAAACTTTTTAATTTGGCTAATTTACTCATAAAACTTTTGATAATTTGCCAATGTAATCTTAAATTTTGACTAGAAATTGCTGATGAATAAAAAAAAAGAAAATAAAAGGACAAAAAAATCTATGAAGAAAATTAAGAAATGTAGACTAATTATTGCAAAAATTGTTTACGTTAGCGTTGATCGTGCCATGTAGAACAACCATCATCCGCGTTGGTGATTTCTCACCAAAATTGATTGAAAAGACTTCATTAGCAAATTGTAAAAAGCTTTAAGACTAGATTAGCCAAATTAAAAAAAAATTAGAACTAAATTGATATTCCTACAATAGATTTAAGAACTTTTTTTTTTTTTTTTTTTTTTTGATTAGCACAATTTATAACCTAAGTAATTCCAAGAACCTAAGGAGGAGGAAGACTTGAGTAAATGATAGCGACACAGGAAACCCACCAATTCCCTGGAACCCAAGGCCACGTCTCTTCAAAGCTTCATCCACATGTCTTTATATAAAGTGAAAGAAAAAATCGTGAATTTTCTCACCACATCTCAGCAAAGTTAGCTAGTACAACGACAGCTTCTGCCAAGTGCTAACTTGTCTCAGCCTCTTCTGCTCGCAGAATAATATTATCTGCTTCCATCCTCATCGACCATGAGTCTCTTCTCGACCCTCTTCAGTTGTTTCTCCGACCGTTCAAATGGCAGAGTGATCAGCTTCGATGGGAAGGATCGCTCGAACAAGAGCCGCTCGGTAAGCAAAGACGGCCGTGTCGAGGGCAAAGGCGAGCCGAGGAAGAACGACTCCAGGAGCAAGTCGAAGCCGCCTCCGATACTGACGACTTACTTCCCCGCCGGATCTCAACTCTCTCGTCTCTAAGTCACGGAGAATGAAGGACGATCGATCACCTCTTTCCTGTGCACACCCAAGGTACGATCAGTCGATGACTGCGAAGAAAGCATCTACTACGTGGTGCTAATACCGTGCGGCGAGCTAGCTCGGCACGACCATCCGATCGAGAACTGTATTCGTTTGCTTTGATGCTTAAACATGTGTTATAGAACGATTACCATTTAGGTGGCAGAGGTTGCATTTGTGTTTTTCTATTTCCACTCTGAACTATGCTTGCCCAAATCTCTTATTAAGATGTACGGTTTACCATAGTACTACCGTACAATAAATTGGATAAAATCGTAATCTAATGATCACGATAATTGTAACATCAGAAGTATCTTATTTGCTGGAATTGATTGTCAATACTTTACAATCATTTACATTTCCTTCACAAATTAGTTTGCAATTCTCAGGCATTTAATCTTTGCCATGTACATTTACCCTTTTCTGGAGACATATACGTATGCACTGTTTGTTAGTACATAGTATGTGAGCTTGGTCTCTTGGCAATGGCATGCGAAGAAAGTAGAGTGAGCTCTGCAAGAAGACGAACGAGGTAACATCTAGCGTCGAATCAAAGCAATCAACAAAATGGAAATTATGAAGAATTACCAAGAAGTCCTAAACCCATAATACATACGCCAATTTAGCCGTAAACATTTTATTTTGGTCAATTTAATCCTAAAATTTTTAAAGATTTATCGATGAAATCCGAAAATATCACAAACTGGATGTAGACGCTCTTATATGACATGATCGACCCTCTAGATAATTTTTTTTTTTTTTCTAAATTTCGTTCATTTTTTTTCCTTTTCTTTTCTTTCTCTCTTTTTATTTTTCTCCTTCTTTCTTTCTTATTTCCTTCTGCCGATTAGTGACCTCAGTGGTGGCCAACGGAGGTAAACGGCCAACAAGCAAGGGCTACAACGCCCTCACTTGACCTGGGTAACAAGCCATGAGCCCTCTCCATGGCCAACGAGGGTTGCGATGCCCTCACCCAATCCTAAAAAGAGTTGCCAACCACAATCAAAAAAGAAAGAGAAAAAGAAAAAAATTCAGAAAAATTATTTAAAAATTACAAAAATTATCCACGTCAGTATTAGTCGTATCACATAGGATGACCGGCATTCATGTCAGTGATTTTTAAACAAAATTAGTTCAAAGGACTATATTATTGTCAAAGAGACTTGGGACAACTCACTTGTTCCATGAATGGTATTAAATGGTGTTTGCTACAGGGTAATTGAGAAAAAGTCTCGCACGCATATAATAGTGGCTGGGGCACATCACCAAGCCAATGTGGAGAGGCGGCGGCATCGAAGTGCCGTAGCCCTCCATCCACATCTTTTGTCGGTCCAAATTCATGCGATTCAACCTCGCCGAACGCCGACGTTTACCTGCCTCTCGACCCCGTGAAAATCGACTCCTCGTCCTTTTCATGCACGAGACGTACCTTGCCACCCCAATTAATTAAGCAGCGCCCCGTGGTTTGGAGTCCTATCAGTCTCCAGTTCGAATCACTCCGGTCGCTTCCCGATCTCCAAGAAAATCCCAATTTTTCGACTGCTACCCTAAGTATAGGATAACTCCAGTTTTATCCAAGCTCATTCGAAAAGAGCAGTAGCTATAACTCAAATTCAATGTTCCGATAGAGAGTGTGAAACTCCTACAGTGACGTACTAGGGGTCATCGGCACCGGTAGCCCCATCCTACCTTTCTTTTTGCCAAACAAAAATTTATTAAAAAAAATTTTGGCGTATGGTTTGTAGAAAATTCCATGCAATAATGTAAACTGTTGGCGGCTGATTACTGGCTATCCATGAGAAATTTCGAGGAAGCTGGGGAGAAAGACCGAGTCATGACGGTGACCCTTGAATCCTCCATCTCCTTGGAAGCTGGCGATATTTTTTTGAATCCCTAATGATAAATCTGAATATATACTAGAAGACAAGGAAATGAGCTAAATTCAGTTTTCGAACGCGACTAATCGTTCTTTTGCAGTGTACTGATTGAGGCGGCTAAGGATAGAATCGGATCGTGTGGCTGTATCAGGATTGACAAGTATGTTGAAAGTCCTCTCATTGTTCTTGGGCTGGCCCAAACTTCACAAGTTGTATTCGTTTGCAAGCTGGCCATTTTGTTTTCAAATTAGGATTGTTTTTTATAAGAATGACATGAATCACGACCATGATCATGAGTAACAAGCCATAGGTCATACTCATTTACATGGTCATATCATGTCATGTCACCTTAAAATGCTACAATGATAACAACAAATGAGTGATGACCATTGTGCACATAACTCTTGTATGGACACCAATCGGTTTTATTTAATTTTGCTAACACAGTATTGAACATTTACGTAAAATTTCAATGTAATTCTTCCGGTAAATTGCCGCAGGAAATTAATGATGTGGTGTTCAGTCATAGCTTACCATCCTACATGGCATGCTAACGTAAATAACTTGTAGATAGTCACTTAGCGATTTCCGGGAGCATTTAATTGGAAGGATTACATCAATGTTTTGCACAAAGGTTTAGGACCACATTTGCAAAATTGAAAAATTTAGAGTTAAAGTGGCATTTGTATAGTAAGCTTAGTATTTAACGGTAATTTTTCCATAAACAAGTGGTAACCAGTACACACATAACATTTTGCATACCGATCTTTGTGAAATTATTTTATTTGTTGCATTCGCTTATGGATTCATGAAATCCACACGAGATTCACATATGTATATGCAAGATAAACCAATATTAGATGAGAGCATGATTTATTATTTAAATATTCTAACACTATCAATGAGCTACAAATTAGGAAATCATCTCATCTAAAGATGAATTCAAACATCCTTTTATCTCAATTCTAAAGACTTTTAATCACTGCTTTCTTCAATCCACTCTGCTCTTTTCTTTGTTCATGTTACTTAAGAATGTTGTCGTCCCTAGAAATATCTCATGGGATCTTGTGATCTATTGCCGAATGTATATTATTATAACTCCTCATATACAGAATTAACTTTCATACGCCTAATTTAGTTTGATATCTTCGCTCGGTGATTCACTGGAAAAGTATGGTACCATATGCTAGATCTACACTGTATATAGCGATATTCACCTCAAAAGTCCTAAACCTTATTTTGAATTTACTTTTAGTCCAGAAATTTTCATTTCATGCAGTTAAGTCTTGAAATTCATCACAATCGTCCAATTTAGCTATTTTCACATGTAGAATTGATTGAAAAATAGAAAATGTCGCATGGCATTTTTAGTCTATTTAAAACTTATGGAGTTAACGGAATGATTCGAGTATATTAAAATTGCAGATTCTAGCAACCTAACACAAGAAGATTTTAGGACCCAAATGTGTTATCACACGATGAGGAGTTTTATGACTAGCCCTTTAACTATCCCCTTCGAATTTTTTAATTAACTTTATTGTGTCGGCCGGATTATTCTTTATGTGAGCTCAATCTGACTCTTGGTGATCAAGAAACAAACAGCAAGAAAATATACGTTTAATTTCTTGACAACGTGGAAGCGCAATGAGAAGGAAGAACGTGGGGACCAAAAATACTCGAGCAGATTACAGCACTAGTCAAACTTAAGATGGCAAACAGAGATTGACCACAGAATTGCAGTCCCATTTGCCATCTGGGAGTAAAGGATAATGACTAATCCCATCGTTGTCCCTTTTTAAAACCCCTTGCAATTGCACAAAACTTCTCCTCGGTTTTCTTAACCTCGTGGCTTGAAAACGTTACCTAATATGATTACAGACACCTCATTTTTCCAACCACGCGATTCAAAAAATCAAGCTAAAAAAGAATCCATCAATTTGAATAGAATCCTATGAATTGTTCCTTTAATAAATGCTTGAGGACAGTTGTTGCACCTACTCTGTCTATTTGAAGTGCCCTAAACCTTGGGATAAATCATCAAGCAAACCTGCGCTCGAAGTTCAGGTCTAATGTGTTGTCGAGGTCCGCAGTAGCCCCTGAGACATAAGGATGTGCCAGGACTGAGTCCGGATGGGTTCGAATTTATGTTGGGCGGTGCAGGTCCTTTAACCCATTCCTTTGCCTTCCGAATCTCGACGGGCCCAGTTGGCCTCCCATTCATTAATTTTTTTTTTCTTGATCGAAAATGGAATATGCATTCGATTAAGGAGTCTTACAAGACAACGATGGATAATATTCCGAACATAAGATTTCCCATAGAGGTAAGGGGGGGGGGGTCTTCAACCAATTTAGAGGAAGCTTCTTGACTCTATGATTCCGTGCCAACCAATCGGCTACTCTATTTGCGTCGCGAGGACAATATACCACCGTAGTGTTTTTGCATATGGATAATTCTTCTCTGCACTGTTTGACAATTTCTTTTAAGTTCCACGGGGGCTCAGCCCGGCCCATCACGAAGTCCACAATCAGGGAGCTGTCACTTTCGCACTTCCAGTGAACTACTTGACTTTCGGATCTCCCCATCCATTAATTAAAACTTACCTGTATAAGCTACGGAATGTAGGGTTTTGAGCCATAATTATTTCTTCCATCGATAACCAAAAATCCGAGCTCGAGAGCTCATGCACGCATTAAATGTTGAAGGTAATGGCTAGTCAAAAATCCACCTGACTTAGGGGCTCATACTTTATAACCACATGGGAGAGAAGAAGAAATCCCTTTGTCGCAAGGCTCTGTTCGAAAGCACCCATTTCAGTAATCATTTTGTCCTATACCATTACTATACTATTACATCTTTTTCGAGGAAGTTGACATTGAATATTTATAGTATATTATACCGCCCATACGAGAGAAAAATTGGAGTACTATACTTTTAAAAAAAATTCCCTTTAAATTGATGGATACTGCGCGTGCAACCCAAGCAACATCTCTCTATATGAACACAAGGGAAGTGCATGTAATTCGCTTCCCAACAAAAGAAGATACTCACCAACTTTCCCACTTGTCGTTGTCAGCTCTTCAGCTTTCAAGGGTCATAGAAAAATCAGGCCAATTCAAGACTCGGCAACTAAAAGTCCGTCCCTCGTCGCCGCCACGGCCGCTGCCGCCGATCATGAGAATCTTGTCCAGCTTCTTGGGTTGGTTTCGCTACTCCAAGAAGATCAATTGCGAAGGAAAGGACCAGCCGCAGAGGAGCTCAAGAAGCAATGGCCACGCGAAGGATGAAGAGAAATCCAAGAACTCCTCCAAGCGGAAGCCGAAATCTCCTCCGATCCCGATGGCTTACTTCCCCATCGGATCTCAGCTCTCTCGCCTCTGAGTCCCGGAGAATGAAGGACGATGAACTACCTTTCTCCCCGTGCACACCGGAGATGGGATCGGCCGATGATCGCGAAGAAAACATCTACTGTGTGATGTTAATACCGCGCAGCAAGGTGGCTCGGCACCACCCATGCGGTCGAGACTGTATTTGTTCGCTTTGATGTTTAAACATGTATTGGAGAACGATTACCATTTAGATGGCAGGAGGTCGCATTCGTGTTTTCCATTTCCACTCTGAACTATGCTTGTAGTTGTAGTAGCGTTTGGAGCGGGAAAGGCCGTTGAATTAAGGGGTGGAAATAACGCCATCCCATTAAATGCCCAAATTTCGACCCAAAAAAAAAATTAAATGCCCAAATCCCTTATTAAGATGTACAGTGTACCATAGTACTACTGTATAATAAATTGGATAAAATTATATTTTAATAATTGCAATAACTCTAGCATCGTAAGTATCTTGTTTGCCGGAATTGAATGGAAACAACTTACAATCATTTATATTTCTTTCTCAAATTCATTCATAAGCATTCATTTTTTACCAATTTAGTCTTAAATCTTTTGACCAATTTGTCAGTATAATCTAAAAACCGCAAAGTGAATACCGGTTATCCTATGTGGCATAACCAACACTGACCTAGATAATTTTTTTAAAAATTTTCATTTTATTCATTTCTTCCTTTTCTTTTCTTTCATTTCTTTTATTTTTTCTTTCTTCCTTTCTTATTTCCTTCTAATGGTCAATGACCTCAACAGTGGCCAGCTAGGCAAGGGCCGCCACAGATCTAACAAGTGCATCATGCCCTCACCAGATTTGGGAGAGGGGCCATGAGCCATCTTTGTGGCCAATGAGGGGTGTGACACCCTCACCCAATCCTAAAGAGGGTTGGTGGCTCACTGTAAAAAAAAAAAAAAAAAAAAAATTAGGAAAATTATCAACATCAAAGATCGGTCGTATCGTTACGTAGAATGGTCGCGTTCGTATGCCGCCATAATTTCTAATGAAAATTAGCTGAAATGACTATATTGATAAATTGCCAAAGACGTGCCAAACAATTTATTTATCTAGAAATGGTATTAAAAGGTGTTTCCCATTTCCTGGAAATGATAGTGGCCGGTGCGTTGCACATCACCAAGCCAATGGAGAGGCAGCAGCAACATCATATGCCGTAGCCTCCGAGCACACGTCATTTCCTGGATATGAAAGTGGCCGGTGCCTTGCGCATCAGCAAGCCAATGGAGAGGCAGCAGCGACATCATAGTGTCGTAGCCCCCGAGCACACCTCGATCCTTCCGAATCCATGAAATTCATGCCTCGTTGGATGTCGACTCTGATCGACCTCTCGACCCCCGTTGAACGTCGAACTCCTCGTCCTTTTCATGGCGTGCGATGTCACCCTGCCGCCCGGATCAATTAAGTAGCCGCATTAACTGTTGGAGGTTCTAGCTAGACAGGAGCCTGCCGGATTGCGGGGTTCATGCTTATCGTTCTCTCCGGTTCGAAAGCGGCCGTTTCACTAATCATTTCATGTCGTATTCTATACTATAATATACTATTAGATCTTTTCAGGAGGAAGTTGACTTTGAATATTCTTGGAGATCCTACGCCCGCCCGTGTCAGAAAAGTTGGAGTATCATACCATTAGTTTCTTTTTTCCCCTCCTTTAAATTGATTAGATACTTCGTGGGGAACCCATGCAACATCTCTCTATATAAACACAAGGGAAGAGCATGTAATTCGCTTCACAACAGAGGAAGAGACTCGCCAGCATTCCCACTTGTTCTTGTCAGCTCTTCAGCTCCAAGACTCGACGACTATAAGTCCATCGCCGCCACCGTCACCTCCTTGCCGCCGCCGCTGCTGCCGATCATCATGAGAATCTGCTCAAGCTTCTTGGGTTGGTTTCGTTACTCCAAGAAGATCAACTGTGAAGGAGAGGATGAATCACAGGGCAGCTCAAGAAGCAAAGGCCATGCAAGAGATGAAGAGAAATCCAAGAACTACTCCAAGAGGAAGTCGAAATCTCTGCCGATCCCGATGACTGGCTTCCCCGTCAGATCTCCGCTCCCTCTCTTGTGAGCAGCGACGGAGCTACAACTTCAATCCGGAGAGGGCAGCACGATGGAAAAATTATTTTCATTTTGCTCATGACTCCGAAAATCCAAGTATTTTATGCAATCAAGTCCTCAATTTCACTTGTCGATCTCATCCCAACCACCCTCGTCACAGATATTCATCATCGCAATGCTCCATTAGGATACCTTTTATGAAACTTTATTAATTTGTGGAGGCAAATTCAAATGAAACTTTCTTACACATTCAACGGGGGCAAAGCTTCATTTTAGGCCAAAATAGTGTAACAAAAGTTAAAAGTGATGAACTACTTTCAAATTTTAAGACGAGTGAGTATGGGGGAGAGTCTCCACTACGTTCGACATAGATATGGGTGATGTCTATCTCTAGATAGTGTATTGACTCGGCTTAGCTTGATTATAACCTTATGCGCGATGTTGGTGGATTTCTTTAAAATTAAATCTGGACAGCATGATTGAATGACATATTATCGATCGGAAATTGTTTTTCTATGAATTAGGGTTTAGTTAGGACGATTGATTTTTTTTTTTGGGTGAATAGGACGATTGATTTCGTTTATATATGAGATGAAACTTGCTTTGATTATGGGATAAATAATTGCACCCGCGGAGGGACTATCTCATGGGCCCAATGTAGCCCGATTATGTTTTATGGGCGGGCTAGTGCAGCGCAACATTTTCTTGATTCGAACTTGGGCTTGCCCTGTTGACCAAATTTGCAATCACTTTTCTATATTTTATCAACCTTAGGCCCAAAATTGATGCGTTCCCTTTTACTTATCATTCATATTACCCTGATTTCTTTATTTATTTTTTACAAGAAAGCTCATATTTTTCGGTAATTTTTGAGCCTATGAAGTACCTTACTAACCCCCTAAACCGACTAATACAAGCAACCGGCACAAACCTATTTTTGACCTATTGGTCCTAGTATCATAGGTGACCGAATGGCCTGCTGTAATAATTCCATAAACACCTAGTGAAGATATGGCAAACAAATAAAGTAGCCCTATGCCTAGACCTGAGGTGAGATTATTTGCATAAAATGATATGAGCAACTAAACATGTGCGGTATCTCAATGACACACGTCTACATATCTCACAAGGTTACATAATACCACTCTTTCTTTTCTCATAAATACATTGTTAGAATGGACTCTTTGTGATATTGTAAGTATCTATGTACATCGAGACCATGGGTAAGCATCAATTCCAGTTCAACTTGAGAATCACAAAGACAAGTATGTTTTCTACAATTAAAAATCTCACAAGCTCATAGAATAGCATACTCATTTTTTTCTCTTAGATAGCATTCTTAGAACGAATTTGTGATCTCCTAAGCATCCCCTCTATGTTGAACTATGGTGAACATTGAAACTCAATTCAATCTGGAAATTGACTAAAACCAAACCAAATCGGTCGGTTCTTATGTGAAGCAAGTAGGCTTATTGATAAAAGCCCATAAGCCACCGGTCTAGTCCCAAGTCAACCCTTTGACCCACCGGTTTTACTCAAGAATGTTTTACCCAAGCCAATTCTAGAAAAGCCTCGAAGCGCTTCAAACATTTGGTTAGGGGAAACTGATGTGCTAATTATGCTGAAAATAAGTTTGATATATTTTAAATATGAAATGAAAATTTGCGATTAGGTTCTTGAGTCTACCCCAAAATCCACCAGTTTAATTTCAAGGCCAATTCCAAAGGGTCTCGGTTCCAAAAGGTTAGAACTTGTATTAACTAGGTATATTTCAGGTTCTTGGTCGAGAACCAGCCCATTCTAAAATGAATCACCCCTAACCGGAGTCGAGGACCTATCTCATCCATTAGGACGGCAAGGGAATAGGCAGCACATCGCTCTCTCCAGGATGTTGGCTGCCTATCCTAGATCTTCCCATTTTCCAGAAGACTCTGGGCTAATCGGGTGGTAAAAACAGTAAGCCGAAGAGAAACTGGAAGCGGTAATCTTACGCTGGTTACTGAAGGCGTGCTTTAGTTTGGTGGAGGATTTATTTAACCTAATGGTTGCAATCATCAACTAAAAGCAAGCATAAAGTCACGGCAATCGAAATCAAAAGCTACTTCTCTTCTGCTCTGATACATTGCAACCGGATCAGGAAGGGTCCAGTCAATTCAACTTTTTTCCCAAGTGGTAAATTTTGACTTGGTCTTGTCCCACCGCAACAGTCGTATCATAAGTAAGCATAGGCAATTCTGTAATTTCATTTTATTTTTATTCTATTATTGGTTCAATACTGTAAAGTTCTTACCATCTCACCAACAAGAAAGTTAGAGGCGTTTGATTTGACTTAGAAAAGTTAAAAGTTAGTTTAAACGTCGGAATCAACGTTAGTGAAGCTCAACGCGAAAAGGGTAGATGGTGATGGGGACAAGATACATGTCGAGCTTTGATTCCTATGTTAGTTTGTCCAATAGACTCTAGTCAAATTTATTTGAGAACACATTTTAGACTGCGAGTCTCTCTCCACAATCACAGCTTTTCGTTCTTAAAAAAAAAAAGGATTATCGGAGGACAAATGTGTAAGTAATATAGTCTTGCACATTGATAAGGTATTCTTGTGTATTTTGATGAAGAGTTGAAATTTGTTTTTTGTTACTTATCTTCCAAAACCTATTTAAGAAATTACTGAAAAATTGTAGCATGTGACTCAACAAGGCAATATTTGCATGCTGTGAATGGTTCGAATGTTTCCGGGTTAAAGAAAAAAGTCCAAATTCGTTCATCACGAAACTTAAATGAAGCAAAAGACAGAAGCAAAAGTCTATTTAGACAGACCTAGTAATTGAACTGAGGGCAAGTCAATCTTACGTTAAAAACCATGGAGTTTCAAGTTCGATATTGTTTTATGAAATCTCTTTAGTATCAGATTTCGTGGAATTACAAAACTTCTTTAGTTTTTTTTGGTTGAACTATGCAAAGAATTAACTTAAAGTGATAATTACCCATAGTAAGTAAAAATTCTTAATACTTGTGTGTGTATAAATAACCTTTTTTTTTTTGTGGTATGTATAAATTAAGACAGTCATAAAACAATATATATATATATGATGTAATGTGTGTTTGTATAGAAAATAAGGATGTATGGATAGAATTTATTAATGGGAAAATCATCTAAAAAATATCAAACTTATTGTACAACAACCGATTAAGTCATGAATTTTTTAATTTTATTAATCCAATCTCAAATCTTTTAATGATTTATTAATTTAGTTATTTCGGCCGATTTTGACTATAAATTACTGACATGATTGTGTCGCACAATCTTTACAATTTCGCCATTATTGATTTGTACCGAGTGAAGGAATCGTATGGAGCGATGTAGTTGTAACATAGGAGGACAAAATTTCCCATCTAAATGCAGTAATTGACCCGCAGGAAAAACTGGTGGGTGAGCTGAACTAACTGAAATTGTCAGCATCGGTCCACCAATTATATAGTTACCAACGTCATCTATGATTGGTTCTCAAATGGCCATGTGTCGCACATTTCTATTAAATTGCGGTACAATTGGTACCCGAAAAGGACCTGACCAAGTACTCGAGATTTGAAAATTGCTTTGTCCTGTTTGCACATGATGCTTTGGCTGTACTCATTGAAAAATCATATTCTGATTTCGAAATTAAGTCATAATAAAGTGATCCTGATGAACTTTCGTTAATCGAAGAGCATACCGTGATTCAGATATGAAAAAAAAAAATGGAAGGAATTAACGCAATTGGTCTCTAATAATTACTCGATGTGTCCATCTATAAGGGTTATCATGTATTATTAGATTAGTCGGGTATTTAGCATTTTATTTATTATTGAGTTGGTTCGTTTGATTTGTCGAAAGAAGATACTTAAAACAAAATAAAAAAAAATAACAAATAATTCTCTAAATTATGAATAACGTCTAGATTACAACTTGAAATCAAAATGTGATGTTTATATATTTAAAGGAAAGTGATGTATCATGAACAATCAAATAATTAAATAAAAAGAAATGATTGCGTGACAATATTTAATGTAATGTAAAAATAACAATTTATTTTGAATCACAAAAAATCAAATCATAAATAATTATACATTATTTTGGGACCCATTTTTTCAAGAATTTACAGTTCACAATAAACTGTTATTTTCACAATATTTCAAGGATTATTATATTAGTAAAGCCCATCAAATAAAAGCTTACTCGAACGCATTCCCTAAAAAGTAAAAAAAAAAAAAAAAAGGAAAGGATGTCAAGTGCTCATCTTGAAGTTGCCATTTTCAGGTGCTATCCCTTTTACCAATCATGGACAATCCATGAAAGGAAGTGAAATGCTGTCAATCATGAAATGATTTTTTAGAGTATATTGCAGTCAACGGTTATTGACATATTTGAATGGAAACATCTGTCTTTCTCCATCTTACCAAAAAAAAAAAAACATCTGTCTTTCTCCACCCACCGGTGCGCAGCTGTCTCTCCTTCACTATCAAGATCGAGGGTTTGAAATTCGCAATTACTAACGTTACAAGTGGGGGGCCATGGTGGTAGGGTCATGTGCTAGTCTCCCCCGAGGTAATGACATCCGGCCTCGAGGCGCCACACGAGCGCTGTACGAGCCGTGGGACCCCAATTAGTGTAAGCGAAAGGAGGCTCCACGGATCCTCGGTTACCAAAAAAAAAAAAAATCTGTCTTTCTCCTTACATATTTATAATTTCTAATTCTATGTGTCGATGACCGCGTTGGTTATGAAATTCATACCTCGGATTTGGACGGACGTCTTTATGACCTCGATTGAGTAGAAATGCTAATAGGGCAAGGCAGTGTTCCCGACCCGTAAAACCATAACCCCGCTCCTCGTCCCAGCCCCCCACGCATCAGGCTAGTTGGACAAAATTTCCTTCCCGAACTATATACCCGATGGGCATATTGATGGAGATCATCTTTAATCGAATGTAGATATTTAGCTCAATATGCATTCTTAAAATGAATAATTTAATACTATCAATATAAATATTATGTATAATCGCACACAATGACTGCTTTGTTAAAAGAGATTCCTTCAATCAATCGAACATAAAAATTTAGCCTGTCATCCCTAATTTTTTTTTTTAATTTGTTTAATGTAGTCCTCATATTTTTTGTAAATGTTCAAACAAGTCCCTAGACTATATGAAAATAATCAATTTTATCATTCAATTAATTGAACATTTTTATATAAAACATGTACCAAAAATTTATGATCACATTGAACAAATTAAAAGTTTAGAGATGACATTGCGGATTGAGTTAAAGTTCATGAATCATATTGAATAAATTATAAGTTTAGGGACCGCATTGCACATCGAGTCATAATTCAAGGATCATTTATGTCATTTTCCTTATTATTTACACATTAAATCTAACTTCTATGTTAGGAAGCTTCTCTCCAGGAGGGTTGTTGGATTTTTGTTTGGTGGTCAGATTATACTAAACATTTTAGAATAAAAAAGGTTCGAATTCGAGAACACCAACTACAATTTCCCTCTTTTATATCAATTTATTTCTTGACTATCATGCTTTCAAAGTTGCTTAAGAACTTTTATGCCATAGGATTTGGGTGCATGAATGAGACAAACTTAACTCCTAAGTTTCCTACCTCAGTAAAAATTTCAACTTAAAAGACAAAATGGCTAAAAAAATATTGCAAGGGGGAAAGAAATAACGCAACGTCTTGCAATATTTTTTTTAGCCATTTTGTCTTAGTTGGCAAAATGACCACTTTTATATATCCCCCCAATAATCTATTTATTTTATTTGATCCTTTCGCTCTCTTCATTATTTCAATATCATTTTTATAACTCCTCATCATTTAAAAAGCGGGTCTACTTTAATGTAGAAAGTCATACAAAAGAAGAAATAATTCGAGATATTGAAGAGAAGCATCTAGAATGGCTCCACCATTATGAATTTATATTTACAATACTTTATTAAGGCTAAAAAAGAAAGAGTAAAAAATTCGAAATTTCTTAATCTAATATTTTATGCTACGTCACCAAAAGACTTGAAGAGAAAGTGGTCAAATTATTCAAACACGAAACTTTGAGGACATTAGCAGAGCACGATTTTCTCCCTCCCCAATTGCTTAGCATTCTTCTATTACCGGATTCGTTCGTGTGTTTTCTCAGAAAAAGATACTCAAAATAAAGCACAGAAATTAGGCACAAATAATCATTAGACCTACGGAAACATCTAAAATTTATCGTAACAAGCGTAAAACTAAATATTCGATTGGAGAATCTCGACTTAGGAAGGGCAACATCTATGTTTCTCCCTGTTGCATATTTATAATTTACAAATTGTACACGCTGATTGGGCAATTCATTAAGAGAATTTATATTTTTAATTTTTGATGTCTTCGCGACCTCATTTGAGTAGGAATGATAATACGGTCGGACAATATTCCCAAACCCCCTGTACTCTTAACCCTTCTCCTCATACCCACCTCCATGCACTGTGCTAGCTAGATAAAATTTCCCTTGTTAACTATAGACTCGATGGTAAGCCTAACTTTTGTGTTAGGTCGGTCAATAGTGTGTGTGTATATATATAAGCTATTGCAAATGGAGCAATTTAGAGGTTTGCAAGTCCTTTTAGCAATTTTATCTTATTTGGCAATATTTCACTCTCTTCACTATTTCAATATCGATTTTGTAACTCCTCATCATTTAAAAAATGTGTTTCTAATTCAATCTTAAAATTCATATAAAAGAAAATGTAATATATGAAATATGTTTGAGACATGGAAGAAAGATATCTCTAGAATGGCTCTACCAAAATAATTTTATGTTTACATTATGCGGAATCTAATATTTATACACATGTTGGTTTGCTAATTGATAGATCTAAACTACTCTAAATAATATGTTGAATCAGTACTTTCTATTTTTTTTAGTTGTATCTATAACTATTATATTCTCCTCGGTCCCTCCATATCTTTTCATTATTTTATCACCTTATCTTGTGACTGCCTGTAATCAAATGAATATTTTTTTCTCTATTTGTAGAGAATATTTTGCAATATTAAAGCTACAAAAAGTAAAGTATATAGCGAAAATATAGTAAAGAATATTGATAAAAATGCAACAAAGGATAATATTACCTGTGCCATCAGTCATAGATATCTCATACTTATCAATTGCTTTAAACATTTTATGCAATACCGACATGTGTCTATTGTAACTCTTTCATATTTTTACAATTTGCCTAGTTTATATACAAATTAAATTCTTTATATGCATTATTTGTATGCCACATAGAAAATGAATGTGAGTTGTTTCTAGCGGACTATAGATTTATGAATATCAGTGGTGATATGTGTGGTATTAAAAAGTAGAACTTTTGTTATGCATTTATTTAGAGATCTTAAATTTTCTTTAGAATTATATTTGATTATGCTCTTTACGTCTTCTACATGTTACAAGTTAGGGTACTTTTTTAAAGGGTGGACCACTAATTTCGGAAATTTGGTTTTTTATATAGTTTGGATAGTGTATTCATACACAAATTCACTTGATAAATCACGCTTTGGACTTGTCATCATCATCAACAAACTTTCTTCCGATGATCATTAGGATATTCAGAAATTGTCACTATCAAGTTAAATTGGAGAAAATTAGTTGGATGAGTCCTTCAAAGCTTAGCCTGGTTAGATCCTCAATTGCGTGGGCAACAACAAAAGAATGGAAATTCCTTTTTGAACAAGCGACTTAGACCCTCAATTTGGAAATTAAGAGCACATGTTAACCTACCTCCCTCACCTAAATGTAACCACAATTCTAATTAACTTCACCTAATCACCTGATTTAGGCAATAATCGGGGTTGGAAAAGGTCAATGTCTCTTTTTTTATTTTTATTTTCAAAACTTGTCGGATGCATACCTTTAATTTGCCAAAGAGATTTAAATGATTTTAGTTGAAACATTTGAATTCAAAGTTTAGTAAAGAAAAAAAAAAGTGTATTACTCGAAGGAAACACTCAATTTTTACACTTAAGTTTAAGCATGAGCTTCGTTTTAATATTTAAATATTAATCATACCTTAATTTAACATGTTAAGTTTTAAGATAGCTGGCAATAATATTACAAAATCTCGCACCCTTTTCAATAGAATCATACATGCAATATTGAGCAAAAAAAGGGTAGAAAATAAAGGGGCTATGAGCGGGACAAAGATAAACCAAAACTAGAATTACGAGCCTTTAAAGTGCAACTTGAGTAGAGTACTTATACATGTTGTTAATCGACTTTGAGTTAATATTGCAAGTACATGAATTTGCAAATAAAGCAAGGGGATTAATACTGATAAACAAATTGTGGAAAGTTATAGTGATTGCTTCTTTCAAAATTAGTCCATTGCCTAATACGACCTTACCAAAACCTTCCCCTTATAATAACAAATTTATGGGCAAATATTTAGCAAAAGAGAGGTAGAAAATAAAGGGATTGTGAGTGGGACAAAGATAAACCAAAATTAAATTTTGACCTTTAAAAGTGCAAATAATTGAGTAGAATACTTAAACAGGCTGTTAATTGACTCAAGGTTAATATTGCAAGTACATGAATTTGCAAATAAAGCAAGGGGATTAACACTAATAAATGAATTGTGGGAAATTATAGTGATTGCTTCTTTCAAAATTAGTCCAATGCCTAATATTTCCTCACCAAAACCTTCCCCTTATAATAAAAAATTTATTGGCAAATATTGAGCAAAAAAAGGTGGAAAATAAAGGGGTTGTGAGTGGGACAAAGATAAACTAAAACTGGAATTTCGAGCCTTTAAAATTGCAACTAATTGAGTAGAGTACTTAGACAGGCTGTTAATCGACTCTAGGTTAATATTACAAGTATATGAATTTGCAAATAAAGGAAGGGGATTAATATGAATAAACAAATTGTGGGAAATTATAGTGATTGCTTCTTTCAAAGTTAGTCCATTGCCTAATACTAACTCACCAAAACCTTCCCCTTATAATAACAAATTTATTGGCAAATATTTAATGAAAGAAAGGTAGAAAATAAGGGATTGTGAGTGGGACAAAGATAAACCAAAACTGGAATTTCGAGCCTTTAAAAGCACAACTAATTGAGTAGAGTACTTAAACATGTTGTTAATCGACTCTAGGTTAATATTGCAAGTACATGAATTTGCAAATAAAGCAAGGGGATTAATATTGATAAACAAATTGTGGAAAGTTATAGTGATTGCTTCTTTCAAAATTAGTCCATTGCCTAATACTACCTCACCAAAACCTTCCCCTTATAATAACAAATTTATGAGCAAATATTTAACAAAAGAGAGGTAGAAAATAAAGGGATTGTGAGTGGGACAAAGATAAACCAAAACTAAAATTTGACCTTTAAAAGTGCAAATAATTGAGTAGAATACTTAAATAGGCTGTTAATAGACTCTAGGTTAATATTGCAAGTACATGAATCTGCAAATAAAGCAAGGGGATTAACACTAATAAACGAATTGTGGGAAATTATAGTGATTGCTTCTCTCAAAATTAGTCCAATGCCTAATATTCCCTCACCAAAATCTTCCCCTTATAATAAAAAATTTATTGGCAAATAGTGAGCAAAAAAAGGGTAGGAAATAAAGGGGTTGTGAGTGGGACAAAGATAAACTAAAACTGGAATTTCAAGCTTTTAAAATTGCAACTAATTGAGTAGAGTACTTAGATAGGCTGTTAATTGACTCTATGTTAATATTACAAGTATATGAATTTGCAAATAAAGGAAGGGTATCATACTAATAAACAAATTGTGGGAAATTATAGTGATTGCTTCTTTCAAAGTTAGTCCATTGCCTAATACTACCTCACCACCTTCCCCTTATAATAACAAATTTACTGGCAAATATTTAACGAAATAAAGGTAGAAAATAAGGGATTGTGAGTGGGACAAAGATAAACTAAAACTGGAATTTCGAGCCTTTAAAAGTACAACTAATTGAGTAGAGTACTAAAACATGTTGTTAATCGACTCTAGGTTAATATTGTAAGTACATGAATTTGCAAATAAAGCAAGGGGATTAATACTAATAAACAAATTGTGGGAAATTATAGTGATTGCTTCTTTCAAAATTAGTCCATTGCCTAATACTACCTCACCAAACCCTTCCCCTTATAATAACAAATTTATTGGCAAATATTTAACAAAAGAGGTAGAAAATAGAGGGATTGCGACTACGACAAAAATAAACCAAAACTGGAATTTCAAGCCTTTAAAAGTGCAACTAATTGAGTAGAGTACTTCAATAGGCTACTAATCGACTCTAGGTTAATATTACAAGTACATGAATTTGCAAATAAAGCAAGGGGATTAACACTAATAAATGAATTGTGGGAAATTATAGTGATTTCTTTTTTCAAAATTAGTCCATTGCCTAATACTCCCTCACCAAAACCTTCCCCTCATGATACAAATTTATCGGCAAATATTTAACAAAAGAAAGGTAGAAAATAAAGGGGTTGTGAGTGGGATAAAGATAAACCAAATCTGGAACTTTGAGCCTTTAAAAGTGCAACTAATTGAGTACAGTACTTAAAGAGGTTGTTAATCAACTCTAGGCTAATATTACAAGTACATGAATTTGCAAATAAAGGAAGGGGATTAACACTAAGAAACGAATTGTGGGAAATTATAGTGATTGCTTCTTTCAAAATTAGTTGATTGCTTAATACTCCCTCACCAAAACCTTCACCTTACAATAACAAATTTCTTGGCAAAAATGTTTGGTGCTTTTGTTTTACTGAAAATTTCACAAATAAAATGAAACCATTTCCACGGAAGTTTTCGTTTTTTGGTAATTTAAAGAAAGTGATTACCTTCTTATTAAGAAATGAAATCGTTTTCTCTCAATTCAAACTTGTTATTCTCCATTTCGACCTCTTTTGAGTCATTAAAAGATGTATTCCATACAATAATTAGTTTTCTGTCATTCAAATACGGAAACATCATAAAACAATTTTCCTTCAAATAAAGAGTGCCCTAACTTGCTTTTTGCCAAAAAGGAAGTTCTCCATATTTGGCAAAAAAAATCCACACTAAGAAGAAGTGTGGCAAATTTACCAAAAAGAGAAGATGAAATTGCAAATTCAACTCTCACGTGCAGAGAGACGGCCGACAACAAGAGAAGGAAGAAAGAACTCAACCTTCTCTCTAAATCTCTCTCTCTCTCTCTCTACCCCTCTGTCTATCTCTCTATCAGTCTCTCTCTCTCTCTCTCTCTCTCTCTACCCCCCTGTCTATCTCTCTATCAGTCTCTCTCTCTCTCTCTCTCTCTCGGTCCTTATTTTTGTAACCCAGAAAGCGTCACAGGAACTTGCTGTGTCTCTCCATCTATCCTTCTTCCATGCGTTTCCGAGGAAACGTGTAGCCAACATTCTGCTCACCTACCCTCCTCTGTTCTCTCCAAGAAAGTCCCGACTCAATAAGAAAGCAGGGAACAAGATCCACCCACAAGACGTCTCCCTCCGCATTCTGCACGACACCCGCGTAGCGGAAGGAAAAATCTTTCCTTTTCTCGCGCCGGTTAATGATTACGTGCGCCTGCGCCCGCTGCCGTGGGGCCCGCAGCCTCGCCACCGGTTCTTGAACCCCTTGCCGTCGGGCAATGCCCCACCGAACCCAGCAGCAGCAGCAGCAGCAGCAGCACATGGTTGCGCGTTCGTGCGGTCGTGGGGATTGAATGGTGGCGCTGATGGCTTCGAAGGGCGCGCTGCCCATCTGGGTCTGCGCCAAGACGGCGGCGGGGCCACAGGTTCACGTGGGTTGCCCGGATTCCGGGGCTAGGACTTGTGGGTTCGGTCTGAATTTGAGCGCCGAGGTGGGTTCGGGGAGGCCTCGGAAATGGGAGTGCCTGAGCGTTGGGGTCTTGGCTCAGAGAGCTATCACTCCGGTTGAGGATGAGAAGCCTCAGACTTCTGGGTTGGAGTCGTCTGGGGCTATTGAGAGGACCCGGCAAGAGGAGGCCAAGGGGTTTCACAAGGACTTGAGTCTTCTTCCAAGTGAGTAGTTTTAACCTTGCATTTAGTTATGTGGTTAATGTAAGTTGGAAGCTTTTGAGATTCTATGTGGAGTGAGGGAGAGTTTATTTATTAATGTCTGCTTGAAGATTAGCCTCGATTGTGTTTTGAATTGAATTAGCTTGGAGAATGCAGATTGACTTTGGGTTTTGTTATGTGATGCTTGGGGTCTTTCATTTTGGGTGTTGTTGGATCTGCTATGGTTTAACTGGTTTTGCTATGGAGAAGATGATTGGATGAATAATTGTGTGGTTCACACGGGCGATGGATGTGAAAAAGAAAGGACATGCCCGACGAAGAAGTCTTGCTCCAGAGTATGTGGATGGCGTTCATGATAGTTATGTTTGCCTTAATAAATGCTTACGCATTTAGTTGAGAAGTTCTTGATCAAAGGGAAAATGCAAGTTGTTTCAGATCAGGAATTGCATATGTCTTAGTTGGAGGGGATAACTGATGTGTGCTTTAAGAAGTAGTAGGTCTATGAGATTCTTTAGTGAACAAATTTTGGTTGTATTTGGAGTTGGCATTTATCTATGCAAACTTGATTGATTAGAGGAAAAAAAAGGAAAGGAAAAAAAAAAAAAAAACTAGTTAGCATCCTAGTGCTGAAAAAGTTTTGCGCTTGAGATAGGCTATTTACGAGTTAATGACCATAAATAACTTTATATCATGGGATAAAGTGTTAAAAGGGATCTAGGTTTGCTCCCAACTATCTGCAAATCTCTCCACTCCAGCAACTAATGGAGAAAAACGGAAAGAAAATCTTTTCAGATGCGTATTCAAAATTCTTGGAGACCATTTATCTCTGATTGACCAAAAATTATTGATCACTTACCAAATCCCATTGGATGCCATTGGAACCTAACAATATACTATTGGCTGTTATAATGTCGGTAAGTTGATGATATTAAGATTAATGGTTTTGATATTAAATTTCCAGCTCTCTCCTCTGTCTTTTTGACAATTTCATAAACTTGGTCACATGTATAAATCACAGAACCACTGTCTGCGCTGGACCTTTATTCTAATTCAAATGATGGTTCAAAAGTGCGAGTTGCTTATCAGGTACAGAACCACCTTTTGCTTATTTTTCCCATTCATATTTTTAGAATGCTATATTTACGAACTATGATGTCACAAATGCAGGGCGTACCTGGAGCATACAGTGAGGCTGCTGCTCTAAAAGCATACCCAAATTGTGAGACAGTTCCATGTGAAGAGTTTGAAGCTGCATTCAAGGTTTAAGATACTGCTACGGTGTATGCTCAACTGATAATGTTGCACGACCAGACCTAAATATAATTAAGTGTTTTTCTTTCAGGCAGTTGAATTGTGGCTAGTTGACAAGGCAGTCTTACCTATCGAGAACTCTGTAGGTGGAAGCATCCACCGTAACTATGACTTGCTTCTTCGTCATAGATTGCATATAGTGGGGGAGGTGCAATTACAAGTTAATCACTGTTTACTGGGTTTGCCTGGCACAAGAAAAGAGGATATTAAACGGGTTTTGAGCCACCCACAGGTCACTTATTTTATCATTTTCACCTTCTCCTTTTCCCTGGTTCCTTAAAAAGGAAGGCTGTTTAACTTTATGACCTGCTTGTATGCAGGATATGGGTAATGATTACCAACTGATTATGACATACTATAAAACTTTGGCCAATAGATATGATCATATTTTAATTGTGATGAAACTGTTAAACTGTCTTTTCAGCTGTAGGTATATGTGCTGTCATTACAGCTGCCTGTTTGGATCATAACCTTTTGGTTGCTGACTAGAAATAGGAGCTAGATGCCAAATCCTAGTCACTTGTTTTAAGCATCTCATGTGCTGGTATTTACTGTGATATCTATCTGATGCTACCAGCTGTATTACACATTATGTACTCTCCATGAAAATGTACACGATCCTATTAGTCTCCAATCTAACATGTAATTTATGTCTTTCAGGCTCTGGCTCAATGTGAGATGACACTAATGGCGTTAGGTGTCGTCAGAATAGGTACTGAAGACACCGCGGGGGCGGCTCAGGTAACCATGCTGAAAAGTCATGTGTCTCCTTTTGGCATCATTTTAAATTACTGATGTTGCTAAAATTTCATCACGATAATACTCCGAATAGATTGTCGCCTCAAAAGGTGCAAGAGAAGCTGGAGCTGTTGCAAGTTCAAGAGCAGCAGAGATTTATGGACTCGACATTCTTGCCGAAAAAATCCAGGTGATGCTTGTTTTATGGGAACATAGAAGAGTTTGCACTGTTCGGTGCATGCACGTGCCATAGTGAATCACTTGTTTAGAATATTAGTCAATCTGTCTTCGTCTATTTGCTACAACAACTCACTGTGATTGTGCATTTATTATTAGAAATATCCAGGATAACGATACAGCACAGTAGTTCTAATGCACCGGCATTGAGATATCTGAGAATTATCCCATGACATTAATAGTTTATTTTAAACCATTTCACATCCCTTATGCACAACCATCATGCATCAATCATCGGTGTATTTGTAAAACTACCATACTCTGCTCTTTTTAAATGGCATTAGTCTTAAGTTTTGTGTAGCATGTGTTTCTTTTGCATTTGTCTTTCTCATGATCATACTTGATTGGGTTTGTTTCCACTTAACATTTATCAGGATGATGATGATAACATCACCCGTTTCCTTATACTTGCTAGAGAGCCTATCATCCCAGGAACTGACAGACCCTTTAAGGTATTACATTGTTGCAATGACATTTTGACGTAATCTCTTGATAGCACTGTCAACAATGTTTTTCTTCTTTTCTTCTCTCTCTCTTTTCTTTTTCCTTTTTACATCTTCCCATCAGACAAGCATTGTTTTCACTCTCGAAGAAGGTCCTGGTGTACTATTTAAAGCCCTTGCAGTTTTTGCTCTTAGGAACATTAATTTGACAAAGGTATGTTTTACTGTGGTCGATTTTGGCCTTTGATTGTACCACCAGCGGACATTTTTTCCATTACATTCTCTAGTGAAATTTCAGATAGAGAGCCGTCCTCAGAGAAAGCGTCCATTACGGGTTGTGGATGACTCAAATAAAGGCAGTGCCAAGTGAGTGGTCTCGCTGTCGACTGGTTTTCCATTACATACTGATAATGCAATTTCTGGTTACTGAAAGAGTAGGGTTTATCTTCTACTCTTCAGGGATGCAGAGTTTATTACGACTTTTTTATTTTGTTATTTGACTATTTGATATTGAAACACGGCAGGTACTTTGACTACCTTTTCTACATTGACTTTGAAGCGTCCATGGCAGAGCCCCGGGCCCAACTTGCCTTGGGACATCTGCAGGTTTGTTGTTTCACATCTCACTATAGATTGGTATTTTGGAAATTTGATGTTCTTCAGAGTTTAAATTGTACTATAGTATCAATTCCTAGGAAAGAGTTCATTGTCTTATTCTTTGCCGCATCCAATTTTTCAGTTTACTTCCCGATCTGAGGTTGTATCGAGATTCGATGATTTATCCATAACCAGCTCTCTCTCACTCTTGTTTAATGTGTACGCAAAGCACCGGCAAATTCGTACTAGAAAGTACAAGAATGTAATCTTTTTTTCGTTTGCCTAAATTGTTTGCAGGAATTTGCCAGTTTCCTCCGTGTCCTTGGTTGCTATCCGTCAGATAATATTCCATGGAGTGATTCTTTGAACACCTGAATGCAGATTCACATTCTGAACATAAAACCCACTTTTTGTTGCCAACTCTACCTCTCCATCTGTGCACATCTATACCCCAGAAGCAGGGGTTGAAAGATGGCATTTGCCATTCTTATATAGAGATTTTGTTGGTAGGAGCTTTCCTTGTTAGGATCGTTCTTCATCAATTCTTTGATCCTCTTCATGGTGGCAAGTTTCGCATTATCTAGATCTGCAGGCATCACTGAAAGGCCTGAGATTAAATCATTCTTCTAGGCCTCGTCATGCATCATGTCTATTGTTTAGATGCGAACAAACTTGCATCATCTAGCAATGCCGCCACCATTAGTCCATGCCTTTTCTTAAGCTCTATTGATTCTGACTACTGCATTATTCAAGCAGTTCATTTGTGGAAGACTGGGTTGAAGCGACTCGGGAAGAATGTGTTTATTGTACTCTTTAATTTACCAAATAAAGAAAAGATGGACTCTTTCTTCAGTTCTTGAAAATCTAGTGCATCTATTGTTTGCACTGCCAACGTAAGAATTATGAATATGAGCTGCTCTACATGATTGAAAATAGATCATTGCTGAATGGCAGCTGAAAAGCTAAAACATTGCAGGATTTGCTGCACACCGGTATGCTCTTGCATGTGATTATTTCATCAACAGAGCTACTAGTTCCTTCTTGGAATTAACACACATGTTGAACCATATGGAGAGATCCTGTTATACAATCGTTCATATTGAACAATGGAAACACACTGCTACAAAGAAATAGAAATTGCTTATGACCAAAATTGAGATCGAGAATTATAGCAAAACTAAATCTGCTCTTTCTCTCGTACATATAACCAAAATTTGGGGGTTTTATTAGTTCTTCAAAACGTGAGGCGCTCTGGGTGGAAAAATTAGCAAATTATAGCAAATTTCTCTATCTCAGTTCACTATATTATTCAAGACAACCATATGTATTGGAATTTTACGTTGTGCCCAACAACATTCGAGTTGTTAGTCACGTGTGTTTTCACATTAGCCTCTGAAGGTAAATTTGTCATGAGAGCATAAATTTGAGATCTTTTTCTAATGGGATAAACATGGCATTGAAAACTTCATTTTGAATATTTTTTGTGACATCAAAATCAGTAGGATAAATATGACATGATCGTATCGGTTTTGAGATATTGGTAGTATAACTGTATAAGTAGTTTTTCTTGGAAGCTTCGTAAAGCGAGATCAAAATGTCAGCTGTTATTAATTAAAATAGAAACATAAGACAATTTTGAGAATTTGACTTGTCTGGGCTTTTGCTTTTTCTTGGTAATTTCCGTTCTCCAATGCGCTCTACTCACGTTGCCTAACTTTCCGTGCAAATTCCAAACGTTGCGTGTCGTTTTCCTTTCCCTTTCCTTTCGTTTTCTTGGTCAACAACGTTGCATCGCATCGCCATCGCTTCACTCCTTTCGAGAGTCCAGATGTTGCTGCTGCATTTTTAACCGTCTTGATCCTCAAACGCTGCTAAACCTCAGACGTTTAACTTCCACGTTCTGTTCTCAGCTGAACCGAACCCAGGTACGGTATTCATCAGCGAATGAACTGCAGAAATTCTTGTTAATGATTCTATCCAAAAAGCAATTTTTTGGGCTCTCTCTCTCTCTCTCAAGGTGAGGCAAGATAACTGTTCGGCATAATGCCAGTGCCAGCAGCCGAAGCTGGACTGCGCGATGAAGGACCGCGCGGTGCCGTGTTTCGGTAACGGCGAGCTTGGGATGGTTGTTCCCGTCTTCTTGTCCGCCGTCTTCCTGCTCTGCTCCGGAATTCCAGGTAACCGACGTAACCGACGCTTCAGCCCGTGAGGAATTCAAGAAAACAGGGGAGGGTTTTGGGATTTTCATTAACTGGGTCTCTTTCTTGTTGGTTATCTTGAATTGGTTCTGCAGCTGGGTCGTCGCCTCTTGCCGTGCAAATTAAGCGAACCCGAGGCCCGAGAGACGAACCCTTTGTGGGGTTGAACATAGGCACGGAGGTTTCGAATCTTGTTTCCCCGGAAGCTCTGGTGTCGTTTCTGCAAGTGCAGAAGATCGCCCACGTGCGTCTCTACGATGCGAACCCGGACATTCTCACCGCTCTGGCTCGCAGTAAAATTCGGGTAATCATCAGTGTTCCCAATAACCAGATTCTTGCAATCGGGTCGTCGAATGCCACGGCTGTAGCTTGGATTAGCCGAAACGTTCTTGCTTACTACCCGAAAACCCTAATAACAGGCATTGCAGTTGGGGATGAGGTCTTGACCACAGTACCCTCTTATGCTCCCATTCTTGTGCCTGCAATTGAATTCCTTTACAGTGCTTTGGTAGCTGCAAATTTGCATAATGAAATTAAGATTTCGACCCCACATGCCGCCTCTCTGATTCTTGACACGTTCCCGCCTTCTCAAGCTTTCTTTAACCAGAGCCTTAGTTCTGTGATAGTCCCTTTGTTGCAGTTCTTGTCTAGGACTGGCTCGCCATTGATGATGAATTTGTACCCTTACTATGTGTTCATGGAGAATAAAGGTGTAGTTCCTCTTGCAAATTCGCTCTTCAGGCCAATAGCTCCATCCAAAGAAATGGTTGATCCCAACACTTTGCTTCATTATACTAATGTGCTCGATGCAATGATTGATGCTGCCTATTATTCGATGAAGAATTTTAACTTTACGGATGTCAAAGTTCTCGTGACTGAGACAGGATGGCCTTCGAAGGGTGATTCAAAGGAGCCCTATGCAACCATTGATTATGCTGATACTTACAATTCAAATTTGATTAAACATGTACTTGATAAAAGTGGTACTCCTCTGCATTCGGAGCTCACGTCCAATGTGTACATATATGAGTTGTTCAATGAGGATCTTAGATCACCTCCGGTATCTGAAGCCAGTTGGGGGTTGTTTAATGGGGACTTGACGCCATCTTACTTGCTGCACGTATCAGACACCGGGGGCTTTTTGGCCAATGATACAACCAACCAGACATACTGTATTGCAATGGGCGGTGTAGATTCAAGGACATTACAAGCAGCACTGGATTGGGCATGTGGTCCTGGGCAGGCAAATTGCACAGAGATTCAGCCAGGAGAGAGTTGTTTTAAGCCAAACAATGTGAAAAGCCATGCTTCGTATGCATTTGATAGTTATTACCAGAAGGAAGGGAAAGTTTCTGGGTCTTGTGATTTCAAGGGTGTTGCTATGATCACCACTACAAACCCCAGTAGGCATTCTTCTTTCTTTTTCCATGTTGCTTTCTTGAACTGCCTAGATATTGGATTTGTGTCATGCCTGTGCTTGGCCATGCTTGTAAGGGGCTATGACTTCATTGGCGAATGTGTGGAATCCTTATGACCAAGAGTACAGCTTGTCTTAGTAAGAAGTATGAATAAATTGGATGAATCTTTTCTTCTTAAACTCGAGCCCTAAGAGTGCACAACCTGTTACTAGTCAATGTAACTAAAGGGTTTGTGAAGAAGTAGTAGTTCTTGAAGTTGGCATTAGGACTTCCTTGTGAATGCACCTTTCCTAAGCTCTAATCATTGAATTGGATTGGTCTTAGGATAATAGACTAGCGAGTACTATTGGTTGACCAAACTTCTCGATCTGTCATTTTAACCGTTTACCTAGTCCACATGATGGTTCTTATCTTCCTTATCTGGGTTGAGCTGGAAGACTCCTAAGTGACCATAAACTTAGTAAAGATGCCTCATTTCTGGTGCAATGCTTGCAATGCTTCTAATTACAATATTATCATTCACAAGATCTTAATAAGAAATATTATTTTCCTGTTTGTATTATGTTCTCCGTGCTTCTGAAAGTTTTGAGCCCATCTGACGATTTTATTGTTCCATTCAGGTCATGGAGACTGTATCTTTCCTGGAAGGTAAGAGGCCATTTCTTCAGTACTTTCTTTTCTCGTGTTTATGCCATCTTGTGTTGGTAAATCTCATTCTCCCCCACATATTGCATTATGCATGTGCTCATTGGCCATGTTAAACGTAGAAGATTGCTTGATTAGAATCCTTCTTGACGTTCTCATTACCGGGTAATGCCTAACTTTGGGTGCAGCAAGGAAAGCAACAACACAGGGCAGACAAATTCCACCGACTCAAGTGGTGCAGCCAACAAATTAGGGCTCATCACCTCAAGAAGTGGAGGGATAGATGCATTGGTGAGGGCATTTCAACTTCTTCTAGCCACACGTTTCTCCCTTTTCTTTTCGATTCCTATGTTGATGCCACGCTAAGTTACAGACCGATGACCGTGGATCTTTGGTTGGATGAGATTCATTCATTTGTTATTTTCCCCCGATTCAGATCAGATTTTCTCAAACATCTGCCCCCAATTTCACGAAAAGTTAGGACAGAAATAGGTTGTAGATGCGTGTTTGAGGATTCTGACTCTTCCTTCTTTGTACATTTATGTAACAAGTTTGTTCTTCTAAAGTCTGCAATTTCGGGGCATCTTTCTCTGACCTCGCCATGGCCCCCTTTTTTTTTTTGATGCTCTTTTCTTTTTGGTTCTGTTTCCTGAATTTTACACTGCCTCTTTTCTTTCAAGTCGAATCATAACGGGAAAGATGTGTTCTGAGTGTCATGCGATGCACGGCTCGAGGAATTACTGCTTGAGAATATAAAATTGATTAAACTCAAAAGCTCAAAAGCATGGAACAAACATATGGAAATATGATGATTTTACAAAGAGGCCTGCAATTTTAGTTTCATTTAGACCGGTGGCAAAATGGCAAAAATATGGAAGATACATACCAGGAGATTCAAGGAAATGAAAGTTAGTTTTCCAAACAAAATTAAGAAAAATTTATAAAATAACTAAAAATATAAGAGACTATGAAGTTTGATTGCTGCTCACGTCACCTAATGGTGGAGACAGTCCCTACTCCCCACCCTTGAGAAAAATAAGAAGAAAGCGAGAGACAGTGGGATCCAACCGGGAACAACATACCTTTCGTATATTCTAAATTACTTTGTGTTTTTTGTTCTTTTTGGGAATTGTTCTAAGTCTAATATAAATAAGTCAATGGATGTAGATCCAGCAGAAAGACCTTACTGTATTTAACTAGAGGAATTCAACTCGTTTCATGAATGAAATGGTAACAATTAACCCATAAATATGAAGGTACCAAGGGCTCTCTGTGTTTGATGTGGTTGAGAACCGAGAGAGCATGTATTGGACCGTCCTTGGCTTGTAATGGGTATGGGCCACTGCATTGTGTCTAAACAGCAGATTCCATTTCTAGCTGCTTATTTATTTAGAGCTGTTGGGCTTGGGTTCAACAAGGCCAGGTAAGGTGGCTTGACTTGGTGAAGCTCTCAAGCTGTCAAGAACAATGAATACATTTAACAGCGCTCTTCTCCTTGCTCTTCTTCTTTCTACCGTCGTTGTTTCCATGAGTACTGTCGACCATGACATTGCCAGAGAAATTGATTGGAATAACTTCGGTCATTGATCAAGTGGCGGGAAGCTTATGGTCGACAAAGATGATGATGATGAGCACTGTTTGTTTAAAAGTTGGCATAGTTGTGGAAGTTTCTTTGGCAGGTATGCTGAAAATTTTGACAAGGGAGGTAATGTGAATGGTAGTGCAGGCTATGGTGGAGCCGGAGGTGAAGTTGGTGGCAGCAGCGGAAGAGGAGAAAGTGGTGGAGGAAATGGCGCATATGGCCATGGAGAAGGTTACGGAGGAGGGGCAGGGGCGGGTGAGGGTAGTAGAAATGGAAGAAAAGGCAAGGGTGGTGGAGGTGAAGAAGGTGGCTCTGATGGAGGCTTTGGCCATGGAAGTGGGTTTGGTGCTGGTGGTGCTATTGAAAGTGGAATCGGCGGTGGTGGTGGCAGTGGAGGTGGCGGTGGTGGAGGTGGAGCATATTGCAGCAGTGGCTCTGGCGAAGGGTTTGGTCAAGGAAGTGGCTTTGGCGCTGAATTTGCTTCAGGAGCTAATGGAGAGGGAGCTGGTGGTGGAGGCGGAGGTGGTGGTGGTGGGGGCGGTGGTGGGAGTGGTTTCGGTGGAGGCTTTGGCAAGGGAGGATTCACTGGTGTTGCTGGAGGAGGTGGCGGTGGTGGAGGAGGAGGTGGGGGTGGCGGCGGCAGTGGACAGGGGTGATATTCAGGGGAGGGATATGGCCACGGTGAAGGCAGTGGTTTCGGGGCAGGTGGAGGCGGAGGCATGGGTGGTGAGTTCAACGGTGGCAAAGGCGGCGATTCATCTGGTAAAGGGCTAACAACTGGGGGAAGAAATGGTATTAGAATTGAGTTTGGCATGGACATTGGGATTGGATTTGGAAGGGGGCGCAGGGACGGAGCCAAACGTAGCAGCGACGAGAAACACTAAAAGTTCCCACCTGTATGTCCACATCAAGATCAAGAAAGTTTCTACCATATTCTTCTGTTTGGTGATGCAAAGACAAGCATCACTCCTATCAATTTCAAGTGCCAGTGCAAATGCAGAAGGCAAATGAGTGATGTAGGAATGAGAACTAATAGGTCAATTACACATCTTGTATCTTTCTAATTGTGAAGGTATTCTGAACATTGAATGAGCTAAACAGAACGATGGCAGGGCCTAGATCTAGACTCAAATATTTGAGCAAACATATTCATAAATTTGCGTAATTATTACACAAATTACTATGTACGATGACTAGTGAAAATTTCTGGGTCACCGAACATTATGCAACTTATAATCTGCACAGTTCTTACAAGGGATGATATGCTTGAAAAATGAGTACACCTCAGTCAGGAGCACTTAGACTTTTGGCCACTGTGGACTCACCACCTGCACAGGCCAATAAATAATCTCACCAGCAAAAACACATCAAGTAGATGCATATATCGACTAAAAATTCATTGTCATCGTAGAAATCGGATAAGATAAGGACAAACCACTTTTTAAGATCACTCGAGGAAGAAAAAGGAATCGGATGGCCAATAAAGAAGTTTAGTACATAATGGTCGAAAGCAGGGTGTCAATGTATTCTTCGTGGCAAGGAGAATGCATGTAGTGGAAGGATATGAGACCGGGACATCCACTGTGTTCCAGTCTTTTAAACTTCAGAAGATGCATTCTCTCAACATTTGCGCAGAAATGGGAAAAATTGTAGCAGAATAGGAGCTAACCTCGAGAGTACTGAACACCAGACGCATTCGGCTAGCAACTACCGATGGCTCTTCTGAACGGCCCATCACAGCCATCTGCTCCATTTGAAGAGTTTTCACCGGAAGCCTTAATTTAATCATACAGTTCAACAGGTATCAACATTAGATTCTAAAACTAAAACTTGGTATGCGAGGACAAGTAGTTTCATTCTAGAATCTTTTGTCACTATGAGAAGGCTTGCATTCATAAATCAATAATAATTATACGAAGAAAGCAAAAGCTCACCATGCCATTCCCCTAATATAATATGCATTTGCTATGAGAGCACAGAATCCTTTCCACTGGCGTAGTATTTCTTCCGACACTGGTGGGGTAGATGACCATCTAACGACTGTCGGTTGTGGCGTGCACAAGATGGTAATAAATATAATGCTCAACCAAAATATGCACTCATCAATCTGCAGATAATGAACACCAGTGGACATCTTAAAACAGTCAAATGCATTGGTATTGGAAAGGGAATAAACTAAGAACAGGATCATTATCGATTAAAGAGCCCAAAAAGTCACCAAGAACACTGGAATGCCACTATTATTATATAGTTCATGAAGTTTACAGGTTCTAATCATTAATTACCTCCTCAGAGATGATCTTAGATTTTAAAGTGGTGTTTCCACCATAAGCTTGCATTGCTTCAATCTCAACACCAGATTCCTTCATATCAGTAAGTTCATCCCTCAATCCTTGGTCGGTGCAGCCGAGTGCGTATGCATTTACCCCAGCACTGATGAACTCCTGATACAGGAAAAAGGTTTTGACTTACAAAAGACGACAACTCAAGCTCACTTATGAAAGATCCAGCAAACTGCTAAATATACTTTTAAGTTGTCACCTCCTCCACGATCAACAGCATTCCTGTACCGCCTAAAGAGACTGATAGCTATGTTTCGGGATGAACGATATTCATCATCAAACGAACTGGAGTCACCCAGTCGGCACTATAGCATTGCAGCAATTGCACAACCTTCAGCACCAGAAAGAACTAGATCGAGATATTACAAAAAAAATTGGAACTTGGGATAAAGAACATGCATACTAGCCATTTTTTCGAAGCCACATGGTGAAGGGTCTGCAGTTGAGTGCGGCCTTTGTCAGAAAATGAAGAATTCAAAACGTTACTAGTACTCCTCACAGGAACAAAAACTGCACTTTTAGTGGAGCAAATCACATGGCTAGCTCCGCATGAAACAGTCTCATGCAGAACCGGATTCTTTGGAAGTGCCTGGTAATTGCTAACACTGCCCGTTACAGTAAGCATGGTTGTACCATGATAATTCTTCATTCAGCATGCCATCCCAAAACAAATGACTGTAAACCTGACAAGATTAACAAAACCAACATGTTGAGCACTTTCAACAATCAACAAAACCAAAGTTCAGCAACATGGACAGATAAAGGACTTGACTTTCTCCATGCCCAGAAAAGAATCTACAAATCCATAATTCAATTTACTAACATTATTGGAAATTGCCCTGACCTATCAAAAATTGGCAATCAAGAATTTAAAAATGAAAAGAAAGGAAAGTTCGGCCCATGAAAACAAAAGGGAGCCATTCACATCATTGGAAATTGGCTTATAGAAATTCCAACGCTTCTTATATCCTCTGTTTTCTCTGTTCAACATCAGTATTGAAGTGAAGATAAACTAGAAAACAAGGCTGAAACTTCACACTCTTACGTTTCTCCCACCAAAATTTTCATCTAAAAACAACATGGAACCAAGCATAAGCACGTACAAGCTCGCCCCCCTAATCGACAATCCCTTTCGATTGCTCGCCTTGACTCAAAAACACATAATTCACAGCAAAACCAATCAAACAAACGGGAATTCAGTAAACAGAACGAACCACAAAACTCGAGACGACTCATCACCCGAAAACGCGAATCCGCGAAGGGGAAAAGCAGAGCAGCAGGGTCATTTGCATCTAGAAACAACATAGAACCGATTGCATCAGCACTTCCAAACTGGCCCCCCAATCAACAACGCCTTTCGATTGCTCGCGTTGACACAAAAACACGTCATTCACAGCAAAAGCAATCAAACAAACGAGAACCCAATGAACCGCAAAACTCGAGACGACCCATCACCCAAAAACGCGAATCCGCGACGGGAAAAGCGGAGCAGAAGGGTCATTTGCATCTAAAAACAACATAGAACCGATTGCATCAGCACCTCCAAGCTCACCCCCCTTTTATCGACAACCCCTTTTGATTGCTCGCCTCGACGCTAAAAAACACATCGTTCACAGCAAAACCAATCAAACAAACGAGAACCCAGTAACCAGAACCCAATAAACCGCGAAACTCGAGACGACCCATCACCCGAAAACGCGAAACCGGGGAAAAGCAGAGCAGCAGGGGTCACGCACCTCGTCAGGAACGAGGCGAGCTCATCGCACGGGAAATGCTAAGAGAGAGGAACTCTGTTTTCCCCCGCGAGCAGCGGCATGCATCATCCAAGTCGAGATAAGAAGAGAATTCGAAGCAGGGGATGGACCCAATAGCCATCAAAGATCTTTGGGGGCGGGGCAAGGAATCTGTTCTAGGCCACCAGTTATTTGCATGGCTCTGGAGATTCCGGTTGGATTCTCTCCCTCGAATTCTCGGACATTTTCCCCTGGCGAATTTCGGCCGCCATGAAAATTAACGTGCGGGGGTTGTCTCTCGTTTGGTTTGGTTTTTTTTTTTTTTTTTTGTCCTCTTCTTGGTTCTGCAGTTTTGGGAGAGAGGGAAACGGCGCCGTGCTGTGCAAAAAACAGTCCAATTTTATTTCATAGTTAGGTGGAGATAATCATGACGAGAAAAATGGGTATTTTGTTGATGTTCCTAAAATCTTATTAGGCAAAGGTGGAAATCCGATGTGCAAAAGTAGGGTAGGAAAAAACGGTGGATAAACCATGGTTTTTTTCATCATCAAAACAGGACAAATTCAATGAACCTTTTCATTTTAGACTCGTGATTATGACTAATTATATAAACATCATAAGTAGAGGGAGAAACTGAGCCAATTCAACTTGGGAATTCAAAATTGATTCACTAGGAGATTTATTCCCTAAATTGGGAACTGAATCAAGGTTGGTTCCCGATTTTATACCCGAAATTGGTCGATTCTACTTGAGAATCCTCTATAAGGTTGATTCTAAGGTAGAATTTAGAACCAAAACATATTATCACTAATATTAAGTAAGGTTTTTTCTGCCTTTTTTTTTTTTATAAAAAAATATTTTTTGTGGATATTAAGTAAATTTGATATATTGTCATCAAGCAAAAAAAAAAAAAAAAATAAATAATATATATATATATATATATATATATATATATATATATATATTCAAATTCGACACATGCATATTATATATGATATGTGAAACAAAAAATGCAAAATAAGAGTCTCGATTTGTTCCAAACTCAATAAAGTCAATTCCTTATCTGAAAAATTGGAAATCAAATTGGACAACATTGATTTTAAGTTTAGATTTGACATCCATGTAACCTAAAATCAATCACCCTTAATCTTAACAAGCCTAAAATTGTTTTATGATGTCGTGACATGTCTAGATAATCTAGTATAGAAGGATGTGTGTTTAAAAAGGGGTTATAAATGTAAGGTAAAAATTATCTGGTTATCAAAAATCAACTTCCGAGATTCATATTCCTTTGAAAAAAAAAAAAAAAATCTTTTGTCTGTTTCCACGTTGGTGTTGGAGCCACTTAGGTAATCTGTCAGATTCTACCAAGAATCCAGTACATTCAGTTCCAACTTAGAATTCCAAGCTCACCGATCAATCTTCTCTCGACCCGACGACAGATCCCTTCTCAGAAAACGCACGTCTGGCTCCTGGACCATCGATGTTCGAAGACCACCATAACATCATGGGACTCAGCAGCACAGGAACATCAAGGAAAGAGATGGGGTTGCTCCCGTTGCCGAGCACCACTCGGTAACGATGGGTTTTGATCTGAACAGAGGAACCCTCCTCCACCCACTGCGCTCCCTGTCTCACCAACCCAAAAAACAATAGGATAAAAGACTGCCCTTTTGTTAATTATCCACCATATTACAAAGCACCCAATAAAAGGACATCCTTCATTCTATCACCAACCTCGTGCATTGATGCCCTGCTGGGCTCCGAGATTTGGTGGTCTTTGGTCGAGGAGCAGAGCGTGTTCTCGGGTGAGTCCTCTCTCTGTACGTGAGGTTTTTGCTTAAATGCCTGAAAGATGAATTGGGTTCTGTTCTTTTTGATCAACTCTTGGCGAAAGATCGGTGCTTTCTGTGTTGGATTCGAATCTCTCTGCAGGGCACTTTCGTTCTTGTCCTGGGAAAAGTGGGTTTTTGATAGGATCTGAATGTCATTTTGTGCTTTTGGTTGAAAATGAATGATATTCAGAGTTTGCTCCTCAGTTTTGAGACCATGTAGTGTATGTGTGTGCAATATGAAAGCCATATCTATTTGATATGTTTTCGGTGAATCAAGGCATCAGCTATTTTGGATGGGTTGGTTGTGTTTCTCATAGAATCTGAGGCTCTTTCATTAGTCTTTCTCTTCTTTTTTAGAGTATCTTTGGACAATATGGTTTTTTTTTTTGGTAAGAATCTTTGGACAATATGGTTGGTCTGCTCAAAATGAATTCTAAGATTTAGAGGGCTGATGACCATTGTCTTATCTTGTGACCTTACATATGATGAAAGCCTGAGGTGATATAGATCTATTATTTGTTCTTTTGTTGTATGTTTTGTCTGGGTTGTGATGTCGTTCTTATGATGTTTTGCATGACTAAATGCTGCCAGTTTCTGAGAGGACTATAGCACCTGATGGGACTTTCATGAAATGCTTAAGCTCCTTATGGAGTTGCCCGTGTGAACATGGAAAATCTCTGTCAAAGAATGTGCTTGCTCTTTCCACATTCGATTGTTTTAATGATGCATCATTTCATCCTTTTGCCGAAATATTCAAGTCACCATTTACACTTACCAAACCAATGCCCATCATCACTTGTCCTGATCCAATTAAAGCTGTTGTCTGGAGAATGGGAACTGAGGTGAGAGGGGGAAAAAACTTAAATTGTCCTGGATATCTTACTTATAACGTCTTCTATTTCTTTGAACAGATTTTTTTCATCTAAACATGAGAGGAGGAGGTTTGTGGCAGCTTGGCCAGTCAATCCGTCGCCACCTTGCTCAGACTGATAAGAAGGCTGTCGCACGTCGATACTTCGCAAGCGAAGCTGATCTCAAGAAGACAGTGCTTTATGACTTCCATGTCACTCATGGGGGAAAAATGGTGCCTTTTGCTGGGTGGAGCATGCCCATTCAATACAAGGACTCAATCATGGAGTCCACAGTGAACTGCAGAGAAAATGGTAGCCTCTTTGATGTCTCTCATATGTGTGGGCTTAGCCTTAAAGGGAAGGATTGCATTCCTTTCCTTGAAAAGCTGGTCATTGGCGATGTCGCTGCACTAGCTCCTGGCACAGGGACACTGTCTGTGTTTACTAATGAGAAAGGAGGGGCAATTGACGACACTGTGATCACCAAAGTCAAGGACGATCATATATACCTTGTGGTGAATGCTGGGTGTAGGGATAAGGACCTGGCCCATATCGAGGAGCATATGAAGGCTTTCAAGGCCAAAGGCGGGGATGTTTTGTGGCACATTCATGATGAAAGATCTCTCCTTGCTCTCCAGGTTGATCTTACTGAACACATCTTTTTCCTAATTTCACAGTTTTGGGGCGGACATGCGGTTTTCACTACTTGACTCTTTATTCTTAAATAGATGGTTATTTTTTGTACTCAGAAATGGGCCAAGAAGACTGTCTGATCAACCTATTCTTGTCCTTCCAATTGAGTGATAATAATGTTGATACTAGAATTGAAAGCTTGGTTTAGGATAAGATAAAAAAAACTCTGAAAGTATCGTTTTTCAAGTAATCTGGCCTTGCTTTGCTCATTTATCTTATTATTTGTAGTTGATACTCCTGATTGCATAAATGAAATATGGAGGGACAAATGAAAGGTGAGGCACTCCGGTTTATAAAAGAATATATTCTAGACTCAATTGTAACTGGGGGGACTGTTGTTTTCTTTATAGCCCTATCTGTCATGATTTCTGAATTCCAAAAGCAGCTTGATTTAGAAAGGGAAGTTTAAATGTTCCAGTGTCTATCTCAGGGACATAACTATGATCCTCCTATCTTCTTTCGTATAGGGTCCTCTTGCCGCCCCAGTTCTCCAGCACTTGACAAAAGAGGACTTGAGCAAGATTTATTTCGGCGACTTCCGCATCATTGATATCAACGGTGCTTCCTGCTTTCTCACCAGAACTGGGTACATGAAAATTTTCTCAGTTGATCCTTTTATTGCCTTTTACTTCATAAAAATGACCATAATTCTTGTATCTCTGCGATCAGCTTGTCCTCCTATATTTGGTCCTGAAAGATCATGTCTTGTGGAAAGGCCTCTCTTGTCCGTCTATAATTTCATGTTCCTCACAAGTGAGCAAAGAAAATGATCCAAATATATCTAGTCAGCTGGATCGATAGTTCAAATTCTCTTCATATTTATGCCACTTCCCTATTCTCATCCAACTAGCATGAGAGCCAATTGGATGGTTTTCTGTGTTTTTGCAGTTACACTGGTGAAGATGGATTTGAAATCTCAGTTCCTTCAGAGCATGCTGTGGATCTGGCCAAAGCGATCCTGGAGAAGTCAGAAGGGAAGGTGAGGTTGACCGGCTTAGGTGCTCGGGACAGTCTCCGTCTTGAAGCTGGACTTTGTTTATATGGCAACGATATGGAACAGCACATAACTCCGGTGGAAGCTGGACTGACATGGGCCATTGGGAAGAGGAGGAGGGCTGAAGGCGGATTCCTTGGAGCTGAGACAATCCTCAAGCAGCTCGAAGAGGGTCCAAAGATCAGGCGTGCCGGATTCATCTCTTCAGGCCCACCTGCTAGAAGCCACAGTGAGATCCAGAATGATAAGGGAGCAAACATCGGCGAAGTCACGAGCGGAGGGTTCAGCCCTTGCTTGAAGAAGAACATAGCCATGGGGTACGTGAAATCCGGGTCACACAAAGCTGGAACCAAGGTTAAGATCCTGGTCCGAGGAAAGGCCTATGACGGTGTTGTCACAAAAATGCCGTTCGTCCCCACAAAGTACTACAAGCCATCTTAATTGTTGGATGGTACATGAGCCCCATGGACATTTTCCTGTTCTTCCTGATGTCCCTCTGTTTTTGATTTGCTCTGAATAACTTGACATTGACAGTTGCAATCAATGATAAATCTTCATATTCGTACTTGATTCATAGTAGGTCGAATGACGTGGTTTTTGCAGGGCTTTTTTTCCTGGAAATTTTCATGATTTTTGAAATTTACTTAAAGAAAGAATGGCATAAATGATATATGAACTTTGACCGAATATGTAATATGGTTAATAAACTTTTAATTTGTTCAATGTCTCCTAAACTTTAGCCTAATTAGTAATGTGATCCTTAGACTTTTAGTAATGTTCAAATTGATCCTTGGACTATATGAGAACATTCAAGTTGTCGAACAACGTTGAACATTTTAATATAATGTATGGACTAGTTTTAACTTGTACAAAAAATTTAGGAGTTATATTGAACATGTTAAAAACAAAATTACACATTTGGCTAAAATTCATAAATTATTTTGAAAAAGTTCATGGACCATATTGTATATCGAACCATAGTTCATAAATCATTTATGTTGTTATCCCTAACTTAAATTAAGATAAACCATCTTTATAAAAGTATGCGTCGTGTTGTTTAACTAATAAAGATTAACATCAATCGGCCTTTCTTGACATTTTCAAGCAAAGCAGGCTAAGTTACACCCCTGCGTCGAATTTGACTGCTCGCCACATTATAGCCACAGCTTGAAGAAGAAGCCAAAAGTGAAACGCCAGAAATTTATGTTGACTTCAACGCCAAAATAACGAACTCAAGCCAAAAAAAACTGACCAACGCCATATTGAGAAGAATCAATTTCATTCTATTGGACCAAATAAATCTCAAGATTTGCTCAAATAAAAACTATATTAATAATTTTATCATGAAATTTTGAGCGTGAACAAACAATTTTTTCAATGATTGAATATACTCATCCCCCTCCTATTTTATGCAAAAGTGATCTTTTTGAATGTTGATTGTGTCTTGAATATTGTTTCAAGTATTCAACTAAATTGGGTTTTGATACCCGGATTGAAATTTGTGACAACTTAATTTGAGAAAAAAATGGACAGACAAAAAAAGTCTTTTAAGGTTTTCCAAGACACCTTTTGTAATTCTTTAATTTCCATAGTGAGTTTTGCCTTTTATTTCACCGTGGTTTTTCCTATAAGAGTTTTGCACGTAAGTTTGTGTGTTATTTTATTCTTTTTAGTTTTAGTTTTGTTGTAATTTCCGCATTAGTCATAACACATAAGTGTTACCTATAAATAAAAGTACACTAACCTAATTCTCGAAATTAGAATAATGAATGATGTGACAAATTGCCATGGTCAAAATTGAGTACCACTCACATACCTACATGTTCACTTGCACTATGTGGTATTCGTGGAATATGTCAAATAGAAGAAACCTAGTACCATTATTAAAACATAAGTGATGACGCATTTCACGTATATAGATAGGATTTAAGAGTGGTTCGGTTTTCACCTGCTAATTTACGTAGCATTTGGATGTTTGAAATGTCCGAAATCTAGAAAAGGTCAGGCCCCTGGGCAGATTCAACTCCTTGCGTTCTAAGTCAAATTTTCAAAACTTACGACCGTTTCTTCACGTTTACATCGCCTACTTCGCATGTTAAATACGAGCCCAGAAGAGCCTCCAACCTCCCTAACCAAAACCACTCCAATCCTCAAGCAATCCTCTCAAAAACCATCGCATTCAAACGCTTGAAACACGCAAAATCCAACAGCAACACGAGACTCAACAACTCCATTAATGGCCGCTTTACAAGCTTGCTCTCTCTTAGTTCCTTCTTCTTCTTCCTCTTCGGGTCGTTCTTTGAAGAGAACGATCACTGCTTCGTTCCAAGCCCCGAAGCCCTTGAAGCTTAGCCTTGACAATCACCAAGGCGCTGCGATCACGAAGAAGCTAGTCGAGGAATTGAGTACCAGGAATGGTTATGCCTTCACGGAGCCATTACGAATGGACGTCATCCATAATGATAAGGTTTTGGAGCCGCGCCTATCACCTACTTCTGTCGAAACGATCACGAAGCTCTATGCGATCTTAGAGGCTGTTGAAGATAGAGTGGAGATGCACAATAACGTCGGCGAGCAGCGAGACAACTGGAACAAGCTCCTGTTGAACTCGGTCAACATGATGACTCTCACAGCCACCACCACGGCGGCGATGGCTACGGCTGTGCCGGCTCCATCGCTGAGAGCATGTTCCGCTCTCTTGTTTACGGCAGCCACCGGGATGTCGCTTTTCATGAGCAAAATGCAGCCCTCACAACTGGCTGAAGAGCAACGCATTGCCTCAAGGTTGTTCAAGCAGCTCCAAAGCGAGATCAAGTCAATGCTCGTGCTACAATCCCCGACTGAGTCAGACGTGAAGGAGCTGATGGAGAAGGTGCTGGCCATTGATAGAGCTTATCCGCTGCCTCTGCTCGGAGCGATGATCGAGAAGTTCCCCTCGGAATTTGAGCCTGCCGCATGGTGGCCTAGGGATTCCAACAACTGCCACCAATACCGAGGACAGAAAACCATTCCGAACACGGAGCGAAATGGATGGAGCGAGGACCTAGAAGTGGAGATGAGAGCCATCGTCCAAGTCCTCAAGAGCAAAGACAAGCAAGACTACCTGAGGCTTGGGAATTTGGTGCTAAAATTGAATAAGATGTTGGCGGTTTCTGCTCCTTTGCTAACCGGCATTGCTGCAGCCGGCTCGGCCTTCGGTGGCTCGACAGCCATGACAGTGGCAGCCATCACCGGGGCAATGGCTGCAATCGCCAACAGCTTCGAGCACGGAGGCCAAGCTGGTATGGTGGTGGAGATGTACAGAAACTGCGCAGGGTTCTTCGAGCTCATGGAAGAGACGATTGAAGCGACGCTCGAAGAGAGAGACTATAGCAAGAGAGAGAACGGAGAGATGTTCGAGATGAAGGTGGCGATGAAGCTGGGACGGAGCTTGTCAGAGCTCCGAGGTTTAGCAAGAAAATCAATGGCTTCTTGTATAGAAGGGATTGAGGTGGATGAGTTTGGAAGCAAGCTTTTCTGAACTCCTTTGAACAGGGATATTCAGTGTATATACTATACATGTACATGAGGCTGATTAACATGATTCTTATTATTATTTATTTCTTGATGCATAATTGTATCAATTAATTCCACAAAATAAATAATTAAAAGCATTAATTGATATGCGGGTCTGGTTTTCACAACCCCATTTCCTTTCATTAATTAATTAGCCTGTTGATTTTATTGATTCCTTTTAGTTTGCCTGTGTATATAATTGTCAAACGGACAATGCTTTTATTATATATCACGGTAGAAAAGTTTGGTACTAAAGGCTTTTACTAAGACAAAATGAATCCTTCTTTATTACATATAAAATGCGAAAAATCATGTGCTTTACTTCTTAACATATGAACCAAAAGAAGAAGTTGCCAGTAGGGAAAAAATTGTTTCTAAAATGTGGTCTTGACATATTATCATGAAGTATATACTGTATAATTCTATGTGCGCAAATGGTCAAATCTTGATTAAATAATATGAAGTATATACTAATAGAATCATATGATTTCTTGTGCACAAATGGTCAAGTCTTGATTAGACACTCAAGATAATATAAGCTCCTAGTCAGAATTCCACATCTAATCTACTATTCCGCTTCTTAAATAAAAATTTAGTTATTCTATCTTCTTACTAAAGGATGAAGCATTTTTATAAGGCCATGCTTTTTAATTTTCATAAGGGTAAGATTTGTGAAGAAAAACGAAGGGCCGTGCGTCATACCTTTTTCACGATGTGGACGCAATCAAATGGTTGAATTCTTCAATGTCTCCTGCCGCAAAAACGGTCTCCATGCGCAAAGCCGCTTTTAATTTTCTGAAAGAGTTGACATCATTGACACATTCGGGTTCTCTTCACCCGTTGTTCTTGGGCGTTGGCTTTTTCCTTGTTAGAATATTTAAATATTAAATAATACCTTCATCTAACAACTTAAATTTCTAGAATAATTGACCGTAATCTATAATATTTCACATAATATTAGAGCTATAGGTCCTATGTTCGAGTCTTTCTAAGTCCTTTTTGCCTTCCCAATTAAATTTCCGTGCCTTATCACTAGGCAAAAAAACTTGACTAAGCATGAAGGAAATTGTCTATGATGCAACCCGCATTGAAGACCAGCTCTCTCGACCAAGAAGATCAGCCCACATTCAAGCTTGGCGAAACCTCTTATCGATGAAGTTGCCGATTGTCGATGAAGTTTGATGAAGTTGTCGATTCAACCGAGAAGCCGTATCGATATCTGAAATCCATCCTAGAAGCTTGAAAAAAGACACCTTAGGAACCATGAAGATGTTATGCTTTTACTAGTTTCTGGTTTCTATACTCTTTACTATTTTTCTAGTTTCAAAGTTCTTTAATGCTTTCAAGTTTCTCAGTTTTGACTTTCTAGATTCAATGTTTTCCTAGTTTCAATGCTCTGTCTTTATTTCATTAATGATATAAGCCATCCAATTCCTTGTATAAGACATACAACTTTTGATGAATGAAAACTTTACTTTCAAGCAAGTATTGTGAACGTTGCAGAGTTCATACCTTGAAAATTTTTATAAGAGTTTTCACTACGTCCTTGAAGAGCTGGAGCTTTTTGAAATCTGCATCCTTGAAGAGTTACAGTCATCCATCTAGAAGAATCGGTGTCCTCTCAACTTTCTTGGAGGCCTAGAAGAGCAACCAACAAAGTTTCTATCTTTTCCTGTCTGTTCGTTATTTTTACCCACTTCCAAGCCAAATTCGACTTTTCTATAGTGCTTATTTCAGAAAACCCAAAATAAAGAAATTGTAGATCTATAAGTCTTTGTTCATTTGGCTTTGGAATTAGGTCAAACCAATCTGTATCGACAAAGATACGACTGTTCTCTTGAGTTTGCGCAATGCTGAAATATTTGTTCGTTTCTGTTTCCTGTGTGCGAGTCACTCTCTCGATGAGAAAGCTTATATTGACACCTAATTTTGGCGAATCTAGGAAAACAAAGAAAATAAAAATTGCATTAGAATAAATAAAAGGAAAAAATGAAAAAAAAAAAAAGGGGGAATTGATTTGATTGATTATACATGGAAATTTGAAATCTTGATGAATATTCGGATTTTGTTAAATGCAAAAGCAATTTAAAAATTAAGTGAATAAATGACAATAATTTTTATAAAATGAAAGAAATCTGAGTAAAATTGAGCTGATTGCGAAATCACGCTCTGATTTACAATTTTGATTTAATACGATAGAAAATAGAAACTCGAAAAATACCATACAAAGTGGTAGTCCTGGAATCATTATAAAAGAGAGCTGCATTTTTTGTGGCTAGGGGGGATTTTCGGAAAAATTGAAAGCAAAATTCGGAGAGTAAAAAAAAATTTCGTGAGAAAATTCAAAAAAAGAGAGAAAAAAAATGAGAAAGAAAAAGAGGGGAATTGACCGGTTTGCAGGAGGAAAAGAGTGAGAGACAGAAGGGAGTGGACGTGAGAGAGACGTGAGAGAGGAGACAAAAAAAAAAAAAAGGAAATAGGGAGCTACAGCGTCGTCTTTTTCCTCTCGCTGCTGCCCCCCCTTGTCCGTGTCGGCCGTGCCCGCGCCGGCACCGCCTCCGCCAACCATCTCCGCGCCTCCGCCGCCGTCACTCCGATACCGCTGCCCTGCCGGCGTCCCGCCAGTCGCCGGAGATCCCCCTCACCCGCGAGCTCGCGTCGGCCCGCGACGCTTCTGCCAGCGCCCAACGTCGGAACCGCGAGCGCCTGCCACCCCGCCTTCGTCCGAGCGCCAACACCACCTCTGCTGAACGCCGTGCCTCTGTGATCCGTCGATCGCCGCCGCAGCACCGCCGTCGAAGCCGCAACACCAGCAAACCCGCGAAGCCGATCCACGACGACGCTGCCCCGTCCGGATCTGCCAGTCGCCGCCGGTTCGAGATCCGCCGCGCCCCCCTTTGCCGGCGCCGCTCCACTTCACGCCGGTGACCCGCGACGACTCCGCGACGACTCCGCGACCTCCTGCTCGCTTGTCATCGCGCCAGAGTACCGCTCGGTTCGCCGCACCCCTGCGTCGGAGCTCAACGCCGTCGCCGCCCAGCAGCCCGCGACGCCCCGACGCCAAGGGAGCCTCGCACTGCTGCCGACGTCGCCGCCCAGCGACCCGCGATCCAGCTCCACCTCCGCCGCTGCTCCGAGCTCGAGCCCGCTGCCGTCTACCTGGCGCTGCTCCACGCCGGAACTCCGACGACCGGTCAACGACCGCCCGGCGCCGTCCACCGTCGTTTTCCCCCTTTAGGTAGTTTAGCTTTTTCTTTTTATTTTATTTTATTTTATCTTATCTTATCTTATCTTATCTCATTTTGTTTTTTTGTTTTTTTTTTAGTTTATCTTTTTAAGTTGTAATATTTGTAGTCAATAAATTTTGTAGGCATTATCCGTAGGGGATTTCTCCAAAATTATTGTAATTATTAATTTATCCGTAAGATGTCGGATCATTTTTTTAATTATATTAATTTTTGGGATTTGTTGATGGTATTTTAATTATTAAATTAATATAATTATTAATTTGATCTGTAAGACTTCGAATCAGATTTTTAATTATTTTGAACTCTTTGTCGTGATGTTTAGGGTTAGAGTAATCGTTAATTTAATCTGTGAGATAACATGTTATTTTTTCGATTATTCTAATTATTTATTTGATAAATGTCTTTATTATTTTAGATATAATATTGCTCGTCTTAAAAAAAAAAAAAAAAACATTAAAAAATCAAAAAATCAAAAATCAAATTTTGCATCAAGGCACTTAGGTTCAATAAATTAGGCATGTAGGTTTAGTAATTTTTTTTTTTTTTTAGTAAATAACCTTTAAAAAAAAAAAATAGAGTCATAGATAAAGTCGGCATATCTTTACAATCTCATCCTTTAAAAAGAAAAATAGTTTTCTAAGATAGGATAAGGTTTAAATCAAATCAATTCCTAAAATAAATTAGAAATTTATTCATTTTTAGATAGTTTAATTAGTTTTATTAATTCCGAATTTCTAATAAAAAAATATAAAAATTAGGTCATGAGATGCATGTTAATTAGTTTGCATAATAGGTTCGTTTAATTAGATTTTTTTTTTTTTAGTAAAATTAGGTCATGTAGTTAAAAATACATTTTTTATAAAAGAATTCTAATTTCAAAGAAAACAAAAAAAAATCATTTGTTTTGTGTGGTGCAATTTATTTTATTTATTGAATGTTTAATAATGGTTGAAGACCCGTGTGATCACCTTTTGACATGATAGTAATTTAAGTTAAAATAAATCTAAGTTGCCTGCAAAAATATTTAAAAATAAAAATAAAAAAAGAAATAGTATCGAAAGTGCATTAGAGAAATCTAGAGTAATCAAATCCCCATATCCATAGTCTCTGGTTCGTAGGAGTAAAATAATTCTCTTATTATTTTATTTAGATGTCTAATCGATCTACCGTAAATCGATTAGTGACGACTCCTTATTAATAATCTTTTTCATGTTAAAAAACAGAAACCTAAGTCGCAAATTAGTATGGGCTTAGGAGAGTCCGAGCTAAGTTTAAAACTTAGTAATCTATTAACCTAAACTTTAGATGGTGTACCCGAAAATTAGGTCGTGATAGCCTACCCTTGGCTTGCTTCAGTTTAAATATTTAAATAATAAATCAGTCTTTCATTTAATAACTTAAGCTTTTAGAACAGTTAATAGTGATCTCATCAAAATCTCACATGTATTAGAACTGGAGATTCTGGGTTCAAATCTTATCAAGCCCCATTTGCCTTCCCAATTGAATTTTTATGCTTAGTACTAGGCAAAAGACAATACTAAGCGTAAGGAAGAATGTTATAATATTTAAATAATAAATCATGTATTCATCTAATAGTTTAAATTTTTAGAATAGTTAGTGGTGGTCCTTCAATATCTTACATGCTTTTTCCACCCTGGAGCAATAATTTGAGCATATTTCTTGGTGATACAGTGGCCAGCTTAAAAGTTTAACTAATCGGTAGAGGAAATCATGTCTATATGAAAAATATACAAATAAGAAGACAAGCGACATGTGTTATTTAACACCATGGATCAAGAATGGCAAATGAAATTTGACAACTGAAGGTCGAAACATGAAATAAAGTGGAATAGAACTTGCCTTTAGTACGGTGTTAGAATATTCAACAAAAACTAAAGTTATATGTGAGGGATATCACATGTATATGAGAAGCATATAAAACTCATACATAAGTGATGTAAGTTGTTTAACACTTAGCCAAAATGTTTGAGACTTTCAAAAATTCTTTTTTACCTTTGCTTTAGTCATTTGTGTTGGCGAAATAACCACATCGCTTGATTACGAGGCTTTTATACTCTTTATATACCAATGTTCTCTTTCCATTTATTAGTTTAAATTTTTGAGTCGATCATTTTATTTGTGTTAAATAACTTTAATGGTTATGTACTCAATAAGATTGTTTCTTAAAATACTCAAGTTGTTTAGACTAAATTTAACTTCTAGCTTTTCACTTTAAGTTATATGGTGTTTTAACTTTGGCCAGTACTGTAATAACCTGATCCTATGGGGGTTGAATGTTTGTTGAGGCTAGAGGGCTAAGATAAGGAGTGAATCTTGGATAACTTATAGGATGACGAATAGGAAAGTATCGAACCAAATTGCACATCCATATGAGGGAAAGCGTTCCCAAGATATATATGTGAAATTGGAATTTACTCACAAGAAACTCTTTTTTATATAAGACAGCATTTAGCATTGGAACACCAATGTTAAGCATGCTCAAGTGAGAGCATTATTAAAATAAGTGACCTCCTAGGAAAGTGCCCATCTATACTTCAAAGGATGAAACATTGAGGCTTGGTATAGAATGGGTTAAAACAGTCAATACATCGAGTAAGTTGATCCAAGGGTGTTATAATATGATATTAGAACAAGCTCCTCTCTAGTAGGTGTATGGTTCAAGGATAAACCACACATAAACTAGTGGGTTTGTAACAACTCGGTTCAACAAGGGCAGGAGGTATTCATGAGGGCTAGAGTGTTCGGGCAAGGAATGACTCCCGACAATCTAATAAGATGGCTAATGGAGCAATAATAATAATAAATCGAATCGCGCACCCAATAATGAGAGAGCGTTTTCGAGATATATATGTGAAATAGTAATTAACTCACAAAAGATGTTCTTTGACATAACAACAACATTTGGCATTGGGATTCCAATGTTAAGCATGCTCAGGTGAGTGCACTACCAAAATGGACAACCTCTTATAAAAGCTTCAACTTATTTTCTAAAGGGCAAAACTGTGAGACTTGATATAAGAAGGGCCAAAGTGGATAATGCCTCAAATTAGTCAATCCAAAAGTGTCATAATATGGTAATAGAGTAGGACCTCCCTTGTAGGTGTGTTGTTCAAGGACAAACTACGAGGAATCTAGTGGGCCTATAATGACTTGTTTCAATGAAGGCGAAGAGTGCTTGCTGGGGCTAGGGGGCCTAGACAATGAGTGGTCTTTGGCATGTTTTTAGGATGGCAAAAGGAGTAGAAATAAACCAAATTACTCATAAGATAACTTGAGATATATACGTGAACCTAAAATTAACTCATAAAAAGCATTTTTTGACCTAACAGTAACCTTTAGTGTTGTAACTCTAATGTTTGTTTAGAGTGTTTAGATGAGAGCACTATCAAGATAGGTGATCTCTTGGGAAAATAACCACCCATATGCCAAAAGAACAAAACTGCAAATCTCAATATGGTAAGGGTTAAAACAGACAATATCTTAAGTGAATTAATCTAGGAGGGGCCATGATTAAACTTTTCAATAATTCTTAAAGCAGTTTTTCTAGTTTTGTGTATAAGTTTATGAGCGACTTTCATATTATTTTAAACATGATGGTCAAATAGGCCAGCTTCTTGCTTAAACATATTTAACAGCTAATACGGTAACAGTATAGTGGGTCTTCAAATAACCATGATATTTCGACCAATAAAATAAAATAAAATAAAATAAAATAACCATGATATTTACGACGCCACTCATTTTCACGGCATGGAAGTTCATTTATTTAAGATAGACTGTCTTCATAAAAGTATGTGTTGCGTTATCCAACATCTAAGGTTAACGAGAAATATAATTAATATCTAATTATACTTTTATCCACCCTTTTGTCTTTCGGACTTGACATCTTCAAACAAAGCAGGCAAAAGTTCACCCAGCATCGAATTGACTCGCCCACACATTATAGCCAATTTGAAAGAAAAAGAAGATTCAAACTCCCGAAAATTAGGTTGACTTGATCGCAAACATAATGAACTCAATCCAAGGCTGTCCAATGCAAAATCGGACACCGACCTGACCTAAAACCCGATGCTCTTTGAATCCAACGAAAATTCCATTTCAAGAAATGTTCAAACCTCAAGTAACTCAAGAGATTTGACTTGACAATTCTTCTCAACAATTCTACAGTTTGCCAATGAATTTGTCATATAAGCAATATGCATATGCCCTAGCAAATCAATATCAAAAGGCCATTTGTAACAAGGGCATATCATATGTAATTCGAATTGGGTTCGCCAATAAAAAATATGAATAATTAACTAATTATTTATATATAAGAAATCCCTAAAAGATAATATATGTGAACCATAAGTGGGAAAAGGGTAGAGAGGTCTAACTATTTGGGCTAGCCTGGTTGACAAAAGAGGCATAAGCTCACGGGCCGGTGGCGCATGTGACATGTGGTAATATCAAGACTTTTTTTTGGTAAGGAAAAGAAAAAAGAAAAGTAATATCAAGAAATTTGATCATATGACAACACTTTTTTAATCAAAGAATGCTTCCATTCATTTCTAATAAGGAATGGTGATCTTTGTAAGCATTACCTAAAACTAAAAAGTATACTAATACTGATTTTCAGAGCTATTATATTAATTAAATAATATGATAAATTGTCACTTTCAAAATTGGATATGACTTGCATGTCTAAATGCTTACTTGCAATATATCGCGTTTATTACGCATTTCGGCCACTAATATTGATTCTACTTCAGGAACGTACGGATGAAATGATGGTGATGTAAGAACTCGACATATACAAATTCAAATAATAGAAAAAGTCAGCCGAATGGGCTGAGTCAACACCTTGCGGTCTACAGTCAAATTTTTAACAATTCCGACCTCGTCTTCATTCGACATCGCGTACCTCGCATCTATAAATACGCACCCGAAGGAGCCTCCAAACTCCGCAACCAAAACCACTCAAATCCTCAAGGAATCCTCTTAAAATCATCGAATTCGTTAATGGCGGCTTTACAAGCTTCCTCTGTCTTAGTTTCTTCTTCTTCCTCCTTCTATTCAGGTTGTTCTTTGAAGAGATCGATCACCGCTTCGATCCAACTCCCGAAGCCCTTGAAACTCAGCATCGCTGATGATCCAAGCGTTGTGATCACGAAGAGGCTAGTCGAGGAATTGAGCACCAGGAATGGTTACGCCTTCACGGAGCCACTACAAATGGACGTTGCCCGGAAAGATAAGGTCTTGGAGCTGCGCCGATCGCCTACTTCTTCAGTTGAAATGATGAAGAAGCTCTATGCGATCCTGGAGGCTGTTGAAGATAGAGTGGAGATGCACGATAACATCGGCGAGCAGCGAGACAACTGGAACAAGCTCCTGTTGAACTCGGTCAACATGATGACTCTCACTGCCGCCACCACAGCCACGATGGCTACGGTTGCACCGGCTCCATCGCTGAGAGTATGCTCAGCTCTCTTGTTCACGGCGGCCACCGGGATGTCGCTCGTCATGAGCAAAATCCAGCCCTCCCAGCTGGCTGAAGAGCAACGCAACGCCTCAAGGTTGTTCAAGCAGCTCCTGAGCGAGATCAAGTCGATGCTCGCCCTCCAATCCCCGACCGAGTCAGACGTGGAGGAGACGATGGAGAAGGTGCTGGCCCTCGACAGGGCTTATCCACTGCCTCTGCTCGGAGCGATGCTCGAGAAGTTCCCTTCTAGATTCGAGCCCGCCGCATGGTGGCCCAGGGTTTCCAATGACTGCCGCCAATACCGAGGGGGGAAAACCGTTGCAAACACAGAGCGAAATGGATGGAGCGAGGACCTAGAAGTGGAGATGAGAGCCATCGTCCAAGTCCTCAAGAGCAAAGACAAGCAAGACTACCTGAGGCTCGGGAATTTGGCGCTAAAATTGAATAAGATATTGGCGGTTTCTGCTCCTTTGCTAACCGGCATTGCTGCAGCCAGCTCGGCCTTCGGTGGCTCGACAGCCACGACAGTGGCGGCCATCACCGGGGCGATGGCCACGATCATCAACAGCTTCGAGCACGGAGGCCAAGTCGGCATGGTGGTGGAGATGTACAGAAATTGTGCGGGCTTTTTCGAGCTCCTGGAAGAGACCATCGAAGCGACGCTCAAGGAGAGAGACTATAGGAAGAGAGAGAACGGAGAGATGTTCGAGATGAAGGTGGCGATGAAGCTGGGACGGAGCTTGTCGGAGCTCCGAGATTTAGCAAGAAAATCAATGACTTCTTGTATAGATGGGAGTGAGGTTGATGAGTTTGGAAGCAAGCTTTTCTAAACTTCTTTTGAACAAAGACATACAACAGTGTATATACGATACATATACAATGAGGCTCATTAACATGATTCTTTCATTATTTATTTCTTGGTGCTTAATTCGTATTGATCAATTCCACAAAAAGAATTAATTAAAACCATTAATTGATAAACGGTTCTGATTTTTTAGTTTGCACAAATGGTCAAATTTTAATTAAATACTCAGGTAAATATAATATATGCTCCTAGTCTGGTTTCGACCCATATAAGAATTCCACATCTTATCTAATATTCCACTTCTTAAATACGAATTTAGGTAGTCTATTTTCTTACTAAACGATGAAGCATTTCCATAAGCCGTGTTTATAATTTTCATAAAGGTAAGATTTGTAAAGAAAAACGAAGGGCAATGCGTCATAACTTTTCACGATGTGGACCCAATCAAATGGTTGAATTCTTAAATGTCTTCTGCTGCACAAACGGTCTCCATGCGAAAGCGGCTTTGAATTTTCTGAAAGAGTTGACCTTAGTGATGCATGCAGTTTCTCTTTGCCCCTTCCTCTTGGGCGGTGACTCTTGCTTTTTTCCACCCTGTAGCAGCAATTTGAGCATATTTCATTAGTGCACAGAACCCGGTCAAAAGTTTAAATTGACAAGTAGAGAAAAATCACATGTATATGAAAAATATACAAATTAAAGGACATAAGATTTGTGATATTTAACACCATGGATCAAGAATGACAAATGAAATTTGATGAACGAGGGTTGAAATATGAAATAAACTGGAATAGAACCTGCCTTTAATATGATATCAAATTGTCCAATAAATTTGAAGTTATATATGAGGGGATATTACATGAATATGAAAAACATATAAATATGTACATAAGCATGAGGTATTCAATACTTAGTCAAACGTTTGAGACTTTTTATCTTTTTTCAAAAGTTCTTTTTTCCCTTTGCTTTAGTCTTTTGTGTTGTTAAAATAACCACATCGCTTGACTACGTGACTTCTATACTCTTTATATGCACGTGTTCTCTCTCCATCTCTCAATTTAAGTTTTTAGATTGGACATTTTAATATGTGTTAAATAGCTTAAATGGTTATGTCCTTAATACGAGTGTTTCTTAAAATACGCTAGTTCTTTAGACTAAAAATTACCTCTAGCTTTTCGCTTTTTAGCATATGAGGTTTTAACTCTGGTTAGTACTGAGCAACCTAATCATTTGAAATCATGTTAATGTTATAATTTTGATTCTACAAGAGGGGGATTTTTGTTTAGGCCAGAGGGTATGGATAAAAAGCAGCTCTCGGAAGATACCTAGGATGGAGAATAGAGCAGTATTGAACCAAATTGCTCATCAAACTAAGGGAAAGATATGTATGTGAAATTATTTAAAATATATGATTTTTTTATGTAACGACAACGTTTAGCATTGAAACACCAATATTAAGCATGCTCAAGCGAGAACATCATTAGAATGAGTGACCTCTTAGGAAAATGCCCACCTATACCTCAAAGGATGAAACCTTGAGGCTTGGCATAGGATGGGCTAAATCAGATAATACATTGGGTGAGTTAATCCAAGGATATCATAATATGGTATTAGAGCGAGATCCTCTCTAGTAGGTGTATGATTCAGAGATAAACCACATAGAAGCTAGTGGGTCTATAATGACTCGGTTTGATGAGGGCAGGAAGTGGCCATGGGTGCTTTAGCAAGGAGTGACTCTTGGCAAACTTCTAAGATGGTAAACAAAGCAAAAATTAACCAAATTATGCACCCAATAATGAGAGAGCATTCCCGAGATACATATGTGAAATTGAAATTAACTCACAAAAGGTATCCTTTGGCGTAACAATAATGTTAGGCATTGGAACTCTAAAGTTAAGCATACTCGGATATGAGCACTATCAAGATGAGTGATCTCTTGTGAAAGTTTCAACTTGTACGCTAAAGGACAAAATCATGATATTTGATATAAGATGGGCCAAAGTGGACAATAACTCAAATAAGTCAATCTAGAAGTGTCATAATAGTATTAGAGTGAAACCCTCTGTAGGTGTGTGGTTAGAGAACGAACTACATGGACAATGGTGGGCCTATAATGACCCGCTTTGATGAGAGTAGGGAGTGTTTGCCAAGGCTAGAGAGTCTGAACGATGAGTGGTTTCTAGTAGGCTTACAAGATGGCGAAGGGAACATGAATGAATCCAATTACTCACTAGGCAGGAGAGAGTGTTCTTGAGATGTGTGAGCATGTGCGCTGTTGACACCTAATTTTGACCATATTATTTACTTGTTACATTAAGCATTTCATAGCATTGCAATTTAGGTAATAATAACATTTAGGATCAAACTTATCTTTTAGAAAATAAAAATAAAGGATAATAAATAACATATAAAATAAATAAATAAAATTTGGAGGGAGATTTTGGAAATTTTTGAATTTTTCTTGTTAAACATATCTACTCATTTCAAAATTTAAAAAAATTAGTTGCTGTGTGATTTTGGAATCATTTTTTTTGTTAAGTGATTGAGTGAATATCTCACAATTTGAGTTTTCCTCAATAAATAAATAAATGATGCGACGTTTCGAAACAAGTGGCAGAAAAAAGGGACGTAAGAGAGACAGAGAGAGAAAAAGAAAAAAAGGAAGCAAAAACAAAAAAAAGAATACTGTTCATCTTCCTCGCCGTTCCTCGCTGACCGATCCGCCGCGCCTCCACAGTCACCGATTCCACGCCGGCCACCGCACCGGCGTTTCCTCCGCCAGCCCGTCGCCGTTCGTCCGCGAAGCCAACCCGCCTCTGCACCAGCGCCGTCGCAGCAGCTCACCCGTTCGTCGCTACTGGTCGCCGCACCTCCGCACCACCATCCCTGACGCCAGCAGATCCGAGCCAGTCGCCGGGCCGCCAGTCTTCGCCGCGCGCCGTCTGCAACCTGATGTCGCCACTCGCCACCGCTCAGACAGCCTCCGCTCGCCCACCCAGCGACCTCCGCGTCTCCGTGCCCAGTAGCGCCGGACGCCAGAAGCCCCGACGCCGACGCTCCTGCTCCGCCTCCACCGGCAGTGCTTGACGACCCGCGCCGCCTCCGCTCCGCTCGACGCCGCGAGCAGCGACCTGCTCGCTTCCACTTGCAGCGTCGCTCGAACGTCGCCGCCACCTGCTCCTGCGCCTCTGCCCGACGATCGCGCCAGCAGCTCGCCCGCAGCCCGACGCCCACGGCCAGCCTCTACCTCTGTCCTCGGCGACCACCCAACGCCTGCAGCCGAGCCGCTGATCCCCGCGACGCTGCACCAGCCCGATATCCGCCCGACGACCTTGCAGCGCTCCCGCTGCCGTCTCCGCCTGCCAGCCTCGGCGCCCGACGACGACGCCCCTTTTCTCGCCGACGCTGCGCCACCACCCCAGCCCTCGCCGGAGTCCCGACGCCGGCCACCGTCCGCCCGGCGCCGACCAACCTGCTGTCCCCACTTTCTTAGGTTGCTCAATTTTCTTTTATTTTTATCTTTCATTTTATGTTATTTTACTTTATTTTATTTCTTTAAGTTTTGCTATTATTGTACAAGTTTGAATATTGAGAGGTGATTTTCAGGTTATGAATATTATAGGCATTAACTGTAGGAGTTTTGTCCAAAATTGTTATAATTATTAATTTGATTCGTAAGACGTCGATCATTTTTTTAATTATATTAATTATTGGGCATTTGGATAGTATTTTAATTGTTAAATTATTATAATTATTAATTTGGTCCGTAAGATTTCGGATTAGATTTTTAATTATTTTGAACCCTTTTTATATGTCGTGATGTTTAGGGTTAAAGTAATAATTAATTTAACTTGTGAGACAACATGTTATTTTTTTTAATATTTTAATCCTTTATTTGTTGAATATCTTGATTGTTTAGATTTAATGTTTATTTGATAATTACTTGTCTTGGAAAAACACTAAAAAAAAAAAATAAGAAAATCAAAAAATCAAAATCTTGCATCAAAGCACTTAGGTTTAATAAATCAGACATGTAGAATTAAGTTTATGAAATTTTCGTCATCTAGTAATTGTTGCTAGGTTCATTTAGTTAGAAATTGCTCGTCAATAGAATTAAGTTATTTGATTAATTTAGATTACATATTTAATTGTTGCATTTCTTTAATTTCGAATTTCATGGAAAATACAAAAAATTTAGAATAAATTCATTTCATGCTTTAGGATAGATTGCATGCTTATTCATGTTATATAGTTTAGGTCATATTATCACGTCATATCATTTCATGTTAAATTAGTAGCATGCATTGCATGATTCTCATTAAATAGAGTGAAAACCAAAATTGAGTGATTGCGTGTTAATTAAAAATCATATCTAGAATTGTCGATATGAATTCTAAGCTAACATTACAGATGCTTTCGTTGCTATAAGGTAAGTCATTCAATTTATTCATTGCTTCATTTTGGTGTTTAATTGTCGGTTTGCACACTTGCATGATCACCTCACATATTAGGGAGATAAATTAAAATCAATTCAAGCTGTCTGCAAAATATTTTTAAAATAAAAAGGGAAATGTATCAAAAGGGCGTTAGATAAATCTAGCGTAATCAAATCCCCGAACTCATAATCTCTGGTTCGTAAGAGTAAAGTAAATCTCCGGTTAATTTACTTAGGTTTCTAATCGACTCACCAAAAATAGATTAGTGACGACTCATAATTAAAAAATTAATTACATGATAAGAACTTGAATTTAAGTTAGGATTGGTATGGTTTTGGGAGAGCCCAAGCTAAGTTTAGGCTTAGTAATCCATTAGCCTAATTTTAGGTGGTGCACCCGAAAATTTGGTCGCGACATGTGCGCGTGTGAACCTAAAATTAACTCACAAAAAGTATTTTTTTTAATTTACAATAACTTTTAGCATTTAAACTCCATTGTTTTCTTAATGTGTTTAGATTAGAATACTACCAAGATGGGTGGCCTTTTAGAAATGTTCCCACCCGTTTGCCGATGGACAATAACATGAAACTCAATATATGATGAGTTAAAGTAGACAATATCTTGAGTGAGTTAATCCAAGAATACCACACTTAAACTTTTCAATAATTCTTGAAGTAGTTTTTCTAGTTTTGTGCGGGTAAGTTAATGAGTGACTTTGTATTATTTCGAAAATGACGCGGTCAAAATTGGCCTACGTCTTATATAAACATATTTGCCAACTAATGCAATAACATTACAGCTGGTCTTCAAATAACCATGACATTTATGAAACCACTCGTTTACGTGGCTTCAAAGTTTACTTATTTAAGGTAGATTGTCTTCATAAAAGAATGTGTCGCCTTATCCAACTACTAAGAGTAACAAGAAATATAATTAATATCTAACCAGGCTTTCTATCCACCCTTCTGTCATTCGGACTTGACATATTCAAGAAAAGCAGGCTAAAGTTCACCTTACATTAAATTGACTCGCTCACACATTATAGCCACTTTGAAGGAAAAAACATAGAGTCAAACGACTGAAAATTAAGTCGACTTGCCGCAAAAGAATATTACAAATTGTCCTTCTAAAATTTGAATATAACTTGTATGTTTAAATGTTTATTTTTAACATGTTGTGATTCACTAATATATGAATTATCTAAACGGAATTGAAATACATTGCATGATGAAAATTATATTTAGTGACACATTTCACGTATATGGAGGTGACGTGACGATGTTTCTATACTGCAAATTCACGAAGAATTTGGATGTTTGAAATTTACAAAATCAGAGAATAGACAAGGTCAGCCTCAAGGGCTGGGTCAGCCCCTGTGTTCTACGGTCAACATTTTCAACAGCCACGACCACTTCTCTCCCCATGTACGTCGCTTGCTTCCCCCATATATAAGTACAACCCAGAAGAACCCATCTTCCATAACCAAGACCACTCCAATTCTCATTCAATCCTCTCAAAAACCATCACATTCACAGGCTGAAAACTAACAGCAACACCAGACCCGTCACCTCCATTGATGGCCGCTTTACAAGCTTCCTCTCCCTTAATTTCTTCTTCTTCTTCTTCCTCTTCGGGCTGTTCTTCAAAGAGAAAGATCATGGCTTCGATCCAACTCCCGAAGCCCTTGAAATTCAGCCTCGCTGATCCAAGCTTTGCAGTCACGAAGAAGCTAGTCGAGGAATTGCGCACTAGGAATGGTTACGCCTTTGCAGAGCCACTACAAATGGACATCGCCCAGAAAGATAGGGTTTTGGAGCTACGCCTATCGCCTTCCTCTTCTTCCATCGAAACTACCAAGAAGCTCTATGCAATCTTGGACGCTGTCGAAGATAGAGTGGAGATGCACGATAACATTGGTGAGCAGCGAGACAACTGGAACGAGCTCTTGTTGAACTCGGTCAACATGATGACTCTCACTGCCACCACCACGGCAGCGATTGCTGTGGCTGCGCCGGCTCCATCGCTGAGAGCATGCTCTGCTCTCTTGTTTACAGCGGCCACTGGGATGTCGCTCGTGATGAGCAAAATCCAGCCCTCACAGCTGGCTGAAGAGCAACGCAATGCCTCGAGGTTGTTCAAGCAGCTCCGGAGTGAGATAAAGTCGATGCTCATGCTCCAATCCTCAACTGAGTCAGACGTGATGGAGATGATGGAGAAGGTGCTGTCCCTTGATAGGGCTTATCCGCTGCCTCTGCTCGGAGCGATGCTCGAGAAGTTCCCCATGAAATTTGAGCCCGCCGCATGGTGGCCTAGGGTTTCCAACAAACACCGCCAATCCAGAGGGAGGAAAACGGTTGTGAAGACGGAGCGAAACGGATGGAGCGAGGACCTAGAAGTGGAGATGAGAGCCATCGTCCAAGTCCTCAAGGGCAAAGACAAGCAAGACTACTTGAGGCTTGGGAATCTGGCTCTAAAATTGAATAAGATGTTGGCGGTTTCTGCTCCTTTGCTAACCGGCATTGCCGCAGCCGGCTCAGCCTTCGGTGGCTCGACAGCCACGACGGTGGCAGCCATCGCCGGCACGATGGCGGCAATCACCAACAGCTTTGAGCATGGAGGCCAAGTCGGCATGGTGGTGGAGATGTACAGAAACTGCGCAGGGTTCTTCGATCTCATGGAAGAGACGATTGAAGCGACTCTTGAGGAGAGAGACTACAGCAAGAGAGAGAACGGAGAGATGTTCGAGATGAAGGTGGCGATGAAGCTGGGACGGAGCTTGTCGGAGCTCCGAGATTTAGCAAGAAAATCAATGGCTTCTTGTATAGATGGGAGCGAGGTTGATGAGTTTGGAAGCAAGCTTTTCTAAACTCCTTTTGAACAAAGATATACAACAGTGTATATACGATACATGTACAATGAGGCTCATTAACATGATTCTTTCATTATTTATTTCTTGGTGCTTAATTTGTATAGATTAATTCCACAAAAGAATTATTTAAAAGCATTAATTGACATACGGGTCTGATTTTTTAGTTTGCACAAATGGCCAAATTTTAATTAAATACTCAGGTAAATATAATATATGCTCCTAGTCTGGTTTCGACCCATATAAGAATTCCATATCTTATCTAATATTGCACGTCTTAAATAAGAATTTAGTTAGTCTATTTTCTTACTAAACGATGAAGCATTTTCAAAAGCCATGTTTTTAATTTTCATAAAGGGAAGATTTGTAAAGAAAAACGAAGGGCAATGCGTCATAACTTTTTAACGATGTGGACACAATCAAATGGTTGAATTCTTAAATGTCTTCTGCTGCACAAACGGTCTCCATGCGAAAGCGGCTTTGAATTTTTCGAAAGAGTCGGCCTCAGTGATGCCTGCAGCTTCTCTTTGCCCCTTGCTCTTGGGCGTTGACTTTTGCTTTTTTCCACCCTCTAGCAGCAATTTGAGCATATTTCATTAGTGTGACAGTACGCAGGTCCAAAGTTTAAATTGATAAGTAGAGAAAAATCATATGTATATGAAAATATACAAATCCGAGAATATAAAATTTGAGATATTTAACACTATGGATCAAGAATGACAAATGAAATTTGACATACGAGGATCAAAATATGAAATAAACTGGAATAGAACCTACCTTTAATACGATATCAAAATGTCCAATAAAATTTGAAGTTATATATGGGGGGAATATTACATGAATATGAAAAACATATAAAATCTATACACAAGCGTGAGGTATTCAATACTTAGTCAAAATGTTTGAGACTTTTTATCCCTTTTCAAAAGTTCTTTTTCCCTTTGCTTTATTCTTTTGTGTTGTTGAAATAACCACATCACTTGACTATGTGATGGTTTTTGAGAGGATTGAACGAGAATTGGAGTGGTCTTGGTTATGGAAGATGGAGGTTCTTTTGAGTTGTAATTATATATAGGGGAAGCAAGCGGCGTACATGGGGAGAGAAGAGGTCGTAGCTATTGAAAATGTTGACCGTAGAACACAGGGGCTGACCTTGTCTATTCTCTGATTTTGTAAATTTCAAACATCCAAATTCTACGTGAATTTGCAGTATAGAAACATCGTCACGTCACCTCCATATACGTGAAATGTGTCACTAAATGTAATTTTCATCATGTAGTGTATTTCAATTCCGTTTAGATAATTCATATATTAATGAATCACAACATGTTAAAAATAAACATTTAAACATACAAGTTATATTCGAATTTTAGAAGGACAATTTGTACTATTATTTAATATCCTAATTTCAAGAATTAGTGTCGATGTATCTCTTAATTATAGGTGATACTTATGATAGATCACTTTTGCATAAATTAAGGTGGTTTAGATCACTTTTGCATAAATTAAAGTGGTTCTATTGTATGAAATGAGTGGCAGCGTTACATGGACAATATATAGGATCCGATGCATCCTATGCTCAAATTTTCACGATATAATTATTAATCTAGTTTTTTTTTTTTGGTAAGGAATCTAGTTTTGATTTGAGTAAATCTTAAAATCAGTTTGGTCAAATAGAATGAACTTTATGAAATCATTTACTATTACCACATGCGCCCCTGGCTCGTGAATCCATTCCTCTTTTGTCAACTTGGCTAGCCCAAATATTTAGACCCCTCTCAATTCTTTCCCACTTATAATTCACATATATTTTATCTTAGGGATTTTTTTACCAAAAAAATAAATAAATTATTCATATTTATTAGGTAATTTAATTCGAATTACATACGTTATGCACTATAATAAATTAAATATTCACATTTATTACGGACGCAATTTGTATAACATATGATGTGCTTTGGCCGGACTATAGATATATTGCTTATATGACGAAGTCATTCGCAAACTATAGAATTGGGGATAATAACAGTCAAATCAAATCTCTAAATTGTTTGAGGTTTGACCATTTCTTGAAATGGAGTTTCCTAGGACGGTATCGGATTTTGGGTCTTCCAATTTCGCATTGGACAGTTTTGGATTGAGTTCATTATTTTGCGGTCGAACCGACTTAATTTTCTGACATTGGACTTTTTTTCTTTTTCCTTCAAATTGGCTATAATGTGTGGACGAGTCAATTCGATTGCAAGGTGAACTTTTGCCTGCTTTATTTGAAAATGTCAAGTCCGAATGACAGAAGGGTGGATCGAAAGTATAGTTAAATATTAATTATATTTCTCATTAATTTTAGTTGTAGAATAGTGCGATGCATACTCTTATCAAGACAATAATAAGTAAATTCGAAGACGTGAAAATTAGTGATGTCATAAATGTCATGGTTATATGACGACCTACTATAATGTTACCGTCTGTAAATATGTTTAAGCATGAAGTAGGCCTATGTTGATTATCATTTTCAAAATAATATACAAGTCGTTAATAAACTTACACACAAAACTGGAAAAATCTACTTAAAAAATTATTGAAAAGTTTAACTGTGGCTCTCTTAGATTAATTCACTTAGGATATTATCTATTTTGACCCATCCTATATTGAATTTTACGGTTTTGTCCTTTGGCATACGGATGAGCACTTTACTAAGAGGCCCTCTCATTCTGATAGTACTTTCTTCTGAACACGCTGAACAAACATTGGAGTTATAATGCTAAAGGTTATTATTACGTAAAAAAATACCTTTTGTGAGTTAATTTTAGCTTCACATCTCTCAAGAACATTCTTACCTGTTCGGTGAGTTCATTCATACTCCCTTCGCCATCCAAGTCTATTGGGAAGTACTCATTATGTGACATTCCGATTTTCCAATTTTATTTTCAATAAATTGAGACTGAATTTAGAAATTGAAAGTCCTGTTGTGTCACAAATATTATTAGGAACATTGGATTAATTTATGAATTTCAATTGGACTCAATTGGAAGAGAATTGAATGGAATTGAAGAAATTAATGTACATGATTTTTATACCTCGGCGGAAAAAGAAATTTGCACCTATTAGAAGATGTTGTAGAGGATTTGAGTTGGTGGAAGATAACCTCATGTGATGTCATGGTGGTTGGGGCCAAAGGGAAGGAGATCTTGACAAATGGAGGGTGTGGATTGGCTCTCAAAAAGTGGGGCTCTCTCGTCAATCTTCTCCTTCTTCCTTGGGAACCGGTTGGGAGGGAAAAGCAAGGGAGAACCAGCGACCGGCCCCTCCGTTCGCACGCCCGACCGCTCGCTCACCGTCGCCGTCCGCCCACACGTCGCCGGTGCCGCTCCTCCGCCGCTCACGCCCGCTCGCGTCGCACGCCCGTCGCGCGCCGTCATCGTGCCCAGCTGCCGGTCCCGTGCCGTCTCGCTGTCCTCCGTAGCCTTGGTTGTTGTCGAAGTCGCCTGAGCTAGCGCCACCGTCGTCCTGTCCTCGGAACAGCCGGAGCTCGCCGTCGCTGTCGTCCTGCTCGCGCCGCTGCTCCGCTCTTCAGCTCGCTGCTCCGTCGCGGCTCGTGCGATCTTGACCCTCCAGCATCGTCGTCCGGCGTCACCAGCAGCTTCTCGCCATCGCCAAGGCTGCCGGAGCCACCGCCAGTCGCCGTCGAAGCTCTGCCGTTACCCCACCTCCACCGCCTGGCTGTTTTCGACCTTTTTCCGGCCGTTGGAGTTGCCGGATCAGCCCTCTCCGACCAAGATCAGCAGCCGAAGTTCTAGTCCTAGTTCGGATCTTCAAGGCCCGTTTTGGGTGCCTTCCGGTCTTTTGGCGTCGCCCCGAGAAGATTTGTCGACGGCCTCGCTGTTCTCTTCACCAGAGACTCATCGGAAAGCGATTTCGATGAGTTTAGCCTCCTAAACCTCGAGGGTTAATTATGCTTAGGGAGGTTTAATTATGTTAAGTGTTATTAGGTGGGTAGTTTATTTTGCCAAGTGGGGCCGTGATTGCACTAATCATAAACGTGTCCATCAATATTACATTTAAAATGTGAAAAATCAAGTGTTTTACTTCTCCAAGTATGAACTAAATGACAAAGATGCCTGTAAGGAATCAATTGTTTGGTCTTAACATATTATCAAGAAGCATATACTGATAGAGTCATATGATTTTATGTGCACAAATTGTCAAATCCTAATTAAATACTCATGTAAATTTATGTTCCTAGCCTGGTTTTGACCCATATGAACATTCCACTTCTTATCTGATATTCCACTTATTAAATAGAAAATAATTTTTTTTCTATTTTCTTACTAAACTATTAAGCATTTTCATATGGGCATGGTTTTAATTTTCATAAAGATTAGATTTATAAAGAAAAACGAAGGCCAATGCGTGATACCTTTTTGAAGAGGTGGACACAATCAAATGGTTGAATTCTCAAATGTCTCCTACTGCACAACGGTCCCCATGCGAAAGCGACTTTGAATTTTTAGTTGACACTATTGAAACATTCGGTTTCGCTTTGCCTTTTGGTCTTGGGCGTTGGCTTTTGCTTTCTTCCATCCTAGAGCAGCGGTTTGAGCACATTTCTTAGCGTTGCAATGCCCAGCTTTAAAGTTTAAATTAATAAGTGAAGATAAATTATGTGTCTATGAAAAAATATACAAACCCAAGGACACACGATGTGTGATATTTAGCGCCATGGATCAAGAACGACAAATGAAATTTGACAAACAAGTTGAAACATAAAATAAATTGGAACAAAACCTGCCATTAATACAATGTCATGATGTTCGACAATTACTCAAGTTATACTTAAGTTGTTTGCACAAAATTTTACTTCAAGCTTTTCACTTTTTAGTAAATGATGTTTTAACTTTGGTCGGTATTGACTAACTTGATCATTTGAAATCATGTTAATGTAACGACCCAATCCTATGAGGGGGAATGTTTGTCAAGGCCAGATAGCCTAGAAAAAGAGCGGCTCCTGGCTGATTCCAAGGATGGCAAATCAAGAGGCGCGTGCGCGTTAGTGCGTGTGTGTTGCATGTGAGTGCGTGCGCGCGCTAGTGCGTGTGTGCATGTGTGTTGAATGTGAGTGCGCGTGCGCGCATGTGTGTGTGTAGGGGTGTGCAATAGAAACCACCCGAACCAAGACCGAATCGGACCGGACCGGACCGGCCGATTTTGGGCGGTTTCCACGGTCGGCGGTCCGGTTCTCGGTTCCTAATCTTGGAACTGGCAACCGGTTGGTCCGGTTCCCGATTCCAAGGTGGGAACTGGACCAACTGGACCGACCGGACCAGATCAAATTTTTTTATATATAATTTATGTACATATAATATATAAATATTATATATGAAACTTATTGCAATCGGAATTGCAATTGAGGTAACAACCTCTTACATGGCCAAGAGACCACCAAAGCTCTTAGAAAACTTATTTGTTAGTTTTATCTTTTACTCGATGTAGGACAAGGCTCTAGGAGTTCCTCATGCTCAAACTCTCTCTCTTGCTCCCCTCACTTGCAAACGACAAGGCACTTCAAGCCTCAAAGAGTCCGACATCGACTAAACATTCAAAGTATAGAAGAGAGATTGTCTATAAAACCTAAGCCAAACACAGATTTTACTCAAATTGTTCATGGCTTTTATGCTTAAAATTAAGCATGAAACACATAAACTATGATTGATATTCATGCAAGTGAAGTTTGAATATTTTGCATGTGAAAACATGTGTGAGTAGTTCTATTAGATCGCCCGGGAACTAAATTGGATTAATCAATCCAAAGCATGGTCGTTCTTTAGTGAATGATCGTTCTTTAGTGAAAAAAGAAAGTGCCGATTCTATTTGACCGGACCGGACTGGACCGGAACTGATGGTTTGGTTCAGTTCCCGGTCCTAGGGTGTGTGTGTGTGTGTGTGCCGATTCTATTTGACCGGACCGGATTGGACCGGAACTGATGGTTTGGTTCAGTTCCCGGTCCTAGTGTTTTTTTTTAATGTAATGACAACATTTAACGTTGAAACACAAATATTAAACGTGCTCAGGTGAGAGTGCTAGTAGGATGAGTGAGCTCCTAGGAGAGTGCCCATATGTACCTCAAAGGATGAAACCTTAAGACTCGGTATAAGATGGGCTAAAGCGGACAATACATTAAGTTAGTTAATCTAAGGGTATTACAATATAATATCATAGTGAGATCTTCAATAGGCATATGATTAAGGGATAAACCACACAGAAGCTAGTAGGTTCATAATGATTTGGTTCGAGGGGGACAAAAAGTGTTAGTGTGGGTTAGAGGGCCTGAGCAAAGAGTGATTCCTGGCAGGTTTCTAAAATAGTGAATGAAACATAAATAAACTGAATATTGTGGCCAATAATGAGAGAGCGCTCTTAAATATATATGTGAAATTGAAATTAACTTATAAAAAGTGTTTTTTTTTTTTTTTCAGTGTATGACCACTCGGTATTCGAAACTTTGGCCTCGACTAATCCGGATTTGAGCACTGTCGGACCCCTAATGGTGGGTTTCTCCCAACGCCATCTACTCCATACACAAGGCTTGAACTCGAGACCTTCCTTAAGGGAACCCAAGCTCCTTACCACTTCGGCTAACTGATGTTAGTACAAAGTGTTCTTTGACGTAACAATAACATTTGGCATTGGAACTCCAATGTTAAGCATGCTTAGGTGAGAGCACTATTAAGATGGATGAACTCTTGTGAAAATTTCAACTTGTATGCTAAAAGACAAAACTGTGAGACTCGATATAGGATGGGCCAAAATGGAAAATACCTCGAGTAAGTTGACCCTAGAGTGTCATAATATGGTATTAAAGCGAAATCATCTTTCATATGTGTGTGGTTTAGAACAAACCACAATAAAGCTGGTGTGTCTGTAATAACCCGATTCAACAAGGGCATGGAGCATTCGTCGGGGATAAAGGGCATGGATAATGAGTACTTCCTAGCAGATTTGTAGGATGGCGGAGGGAGTATGAATGAACTCACCGAATAGGTAAGAGAGTTCTTGAGAGATGTTAAGCTAAAATTAACTCAAAAAAGGTATTTTTTTTACTTAATAATAACATTTAGCATTAGAACTCCAATGTTTGTTTAGTGTGTTCAGATGAAAGTACTATCGGAATGAGGGGCCTCTTAGGAAAGTGCTCATCCATATGCCAAAGGACAAAACCGTAAAATTCAATATAGGATGGGTCAAAATAGATAATATACTAAGTGAGTTAATCTAAGAGAGCCACAGTTAAACTTTTCAATAATTTTTGAAGTAGATTTTTCTAGTTTTGTGTGTAAGCTTATTAATGACTTGTATATTATTTCGAAAATTGTAGTCAACATAGGCCTACTTCGTGCTTAAACATATTTACAAACAGTAACATTACAGTAGGTTGTCATATAATCATGAAATTTATGACATCACTAATTTTCATGTCTTCGAAGTTTACTGATTATTGTCCTGATAAAAGTATGCATTGCGCTATTCTACGACTAAAATTAACGAGAAATATAATTAATATTTAACTATACTTTCGATCCACCCTTCTGTCATTCGGAGTTGACATTTTCAAATAAAGCAGGCAAAAGTTCACCTTGCATCGAATTGACTCGTCCACACATTATAGCCAATTTGAAGGAAAAAGAAAAAAAAAAGTCCAATGTCAGAAAATTAAGTTGGTTTGACCGCAAAATAATGAACTCAATCCAAAACTGTCCAATGCGAAATTGGAAGACCCAAAATCCGATACCATCCCAGCAAACTCCATTTCAAGAAATGGTCAAACCTCAAACAATTTAGAGATTTGATTTGACAATTGTTAACCCCAATTCTATAGTTAGCGAATGACTTCGTAATATAAGCAATATATCTATAGTCTGGCAAAAGCATATCATATGTTATACAAATTGCGTCCGTAATAAATGTGAATATTTAATTTAGGGAAAATTTCAAATAAGGACCTACAGTGTCATCCTTTTCTCAAAAGAAGACCTGAAATGAAGTTTGTCTCAAATAAGAACCCAAAGTGTCTTCATTTTCTCAAAAGAGGATCTAGAGTGGAGTTTGTCTCAAATAAGGACCCAAAGATCATTTAATCTCAAAGAAGTACCTCATTTGCCGGCCGGTGAATAAATGCATATTCCGATAGCCCGATCGGGGATATTTTTGTCCAATTTCAGTTGTCTTGTTCTTTATTATTATTATTATTATTATTATTATTATTATTATTATTATTATTATTATTGGGTCAATGGTGGCACTGTTCATCATCTTCTTTGTCCCCTATTCGTCTTCTTCTCAAGAACATCGAACTTGGGAAGGGCTAGCGAGCACTGGCTGTTGGTAAGGGTCGGCGAGGGTTGGATGCCCATCGTCGGTAATAGGCGAGGGCCACTAAGCCCTCACCGGCCGTGGGCGAGGGCTTGTAGGCCGACCCTCGCCAAATCTGGCGAGAGTGGCCTCGGTTGCGGCTAGCGAGGGCCGTCGAGCCCTCGCCGGCCGCAAGTGAGGGCTTGCAAGCCCTTGTCGGCCCTTATCAGTGGTCGATGAGGTGGGCGAGCCCTCGCCCAAGGCCGCCGAGGGGTGACCTCGCTGATGGCTGTGAGGGGCGACCTCCCCCACCTCCACTCGCTGCTCCACCAACAACCTCATCTTCTGCTAGGACTACAACTGGGATGCCCGCGTCGCTTTCTTCATCCCTTCCTCCCACCACTCGCTCCTAGATCAACGACTTCTTTAGCTACCCCTTTTGCCCCCGAGGACCTTCTTGTAGGGCCTTGATTTGGATGCCCCCCCCATGGCCGCGAGGGCTCGATGGCCCTTGCCCGCTATCAGCAACGAGCGTGGAGCCCTCGCTCGTTGCCAGCGATGGGCGTCAAGCCCTCGCCAACCCTTACCAACAGCCGACGCTCGTTGGCCTTTCCCCAAGTCCGGTGTTCTTGATTTGGGCAAGAAGAAGTGAACAGAGGGACGAAGAAGACGATGAATAGGGCAACCAAAAATGAAAATATACATACAATATATATATATATATATATATATATATATATATATATATATATATATATATATATATATATATATATATATATATGACGAAATACCGTAATCAGGCCACCAAAATATACATTGAAAACGTATCTATTCACCGGCCGGCAAGTGAGGTCCTTCTTTGAGATTAAATGACTACTTTGGGTCCTTCTTTGAAACAAACTTCACTTCAGTCCTCTTTTGAGAAAATGATGGCACTTTGGGTCCTTATTTGAAATTTTCCCTTTAATTTATTATAGAGCATAACATCTGTAATTTGAATTAGGTTGCCTAATAAATACAAATAATTTATTTATTTATTTTTTAAAATCCCTAAAATAAAATATATGTGAATTATAAGTGGGAAAGAATTGAGAGGGGTTTAAATATTTGGGCTAGCCAAGTTGACAAAAAAGGCATGGGTTCACGAGCTGAGGGCGCATTGAGGGCGCATGTGGTAATAGTAAATGATTTCATAAAGTTCAATCTATTTGACCAAACTAAATTTAAGATTTACTCAAATCAAAACTAGATTAATAATTATATCATGAAATTTGAGCATAGGATGCATCGGATCCTATATATTGTCCATGTAACCCTGTTACTCATTTCATATAGTAGAACCACTTTAATTTATGCAAAAGTGATCTATCATAAGTATCACCTATAATTAAAAGATACATCGATACTAATTCTTGAAATTATGATATTAAATAATATCACGAATTGTCGTCCTAAAATTTGAATATAACTTGCATGTTTAAATGTATATTTGTAACATGTGGTTCATTAATATATTAATTATGTAAATGGAATTGAAATACATTGCATGATGAAAATTATATTTAGGGACGCATTTCACGTATATGGAGGTGACGTGACAATGTTTCTATACCGCAAATTCACGTAGAATTTGGATGTTTGAAATTTACAAAATCAGAGAATAGACAAGGTCGGCCCCATGGGCTGGGTCAACCCCTGTGTTCAACGGTCAACATTTTCAACAGCCACGACCCCTTCTCTCCCCATGTACGTCGCTTGCTTCCCCCATATATAAGTACAACCCAGAAGAACCCATCTTCCATAACCAAGACCACTCCAATTCTCGTTCAATCCTCTCAAAAACCATCACATAGTCAAGTGATGTGGTTATTTCAACAACACAAAAGAATAAAGCAAAGGGAAAAAGAACTTTTGAAAAGGGATAAAAAGTCTCAAACATTTTGACTAAGTATTGAATACCTCACGCTTGTGTATAGATTTTATATGTTTTTCATATTCATGTAATATCCCCCCATATATAACTTCAAATTTTATTGGACATTTTGATATCGTATTAAAGGCAGGTTCTATTCCAGTTTATTTCATATTTCGATCCTCGTACGTCAAATTTCATTTGTCATTCTTAATCCATAGTGTTAAATATCTCAAATTTTATGTCCTCGGATTTGTGTATTTTTCATATGCATGTGATTTTTCTCTACTTATCAATTTAAACTTTGGACCTGCCTACCGTCACACTAATGAAATATGCTCAAATTGCTGCTACAGGGCGGAAAAAAGAAAGTCAACGCCCAAGAGCAAGGGGCAAAGCGAAACTGCACGCATCACTAAGGTCAACTCTTTCAGAAAGTTCAAAGCCGCTTTCGCATGGAGGCCGTTTTTGCAGCAGAAGACATTTAAGAATTCAACCATTTAATTGTGTCCTCATCGTGAAAAAGGTTTAACGCGTTGCCCCTCGTTTTTTTTTTTTTTTTTTTCCAAATCTTACCTTTATGAAAATTAAAAACATGGCTTATGAAAATGCTTCATTGTTTAGTGAGAAAATAGACTAACTAAATTTTTATTTAAGAAGTGCCATATTAGATAAGATGTGGAATTCTTTTATTGGTCGAATCCAGACTAGGAGCATATATTATATTTACCTGAGTATTTAATTAAAATTTGGCCATTTGTGCAAACTAAAAAATCAGACCCGTATATCAATTAATGCTTTTAATTAATTCTTTTGTGGAATTAATCGATACAAATTAAGCACCAACAAATTAAGAATGAAAGAATCATGTTAATGAGCCTCATTGTACATGTATCGTATATACACTGTTGTATATCTTTGTTCAAAAGCAGTTTAGAAAAGCTTGCTTCCAAACTCGTCAACCTCACTCCCTTCTATACAAGAAGTCACTGATTTTCTTGCTAAATCTCGGAGCTCCGACAAGCTCCGTCCCAGCTTCATCGCCACCTTCATCTCGAACATCTCTCCGTTCTCTCTCTTGCTGTAGTCTCTCTCCTCAAGCGTCGCTTCAATCGTCTCTTCCATGAGATCGAAGAACCCTGCGCAGTTTCTGTACATCTCCACCACCATACCAACTTGGCCTCCATGCTCAAAGCTGTTGGTGATTGCTGCCATTGTGCCGGCGATGGCTGCCACCGTCGTGGCTGTTGAGCCACCGAAGGCTGAGACGGTTGCAGCAATGCCAGTTAGCAAAGGAGCAGAAACCGCCAACATCTTATTCAATTTTAGAGCCAGATTCCCGAGCCTCAAGTAGTCTTGCTTGTCTTTGCTCTTGAGGACTTGGACGATGGCTCTCATCTCCACTTCTAGGTCCTTGCTCCATCCGTTTCGCCCCGTCTTCACAACAGTTTCCGTCCCTCTGGATTGGTGGTGTTTGTTGGAAACCCTAGGCCACCATGCGGCGGGCTCAAATTTCATGGGGAACTTCTCCAGCATCGCTCCGAGCAGAGGCAGCGGATAAGCCCTATCAAGGGCCAGCACCTTCTCCATCATCTCCTTCACGTCTGACTCAGTCGGGGATTGGAGCATGAGCATTGACTTTATCTCACTCCGGAGCTGCTTGAACAACCTCGAGGCATTGCGTTGCTCTTCAGCCAGCTGTGAGGGCTGGATTTTGCTCATCACGAGCGACATCCCAGTGGCCGCTGTAAACAAGAGAGCAGAGCATGCTCTCAGCGATGGAGCCGGCGCAGCCACAGCCATCGCTGCCGTGGTGGTGGCAGTGAGAGTCATCATGTTGACCGAGTTCAACAAGAGCTCGTTCCAGTTGTCTCGCTGCTCACCAATGTTATCGTGCATCTCCACTCTATCTTCGACGGCGTCCAAGATTGCATAGAGCTTCTTGGTAGTTTCGATGGAAGAAGAGGAAGGCGATAGGCGTGGCTCCAAAACCCTATCTTTCTGGGCGATGTCCATTTGTAGTGGCTCTGCAAAGGCGTAACCATTCCTGGTGCGCAATTCCTCGACTAGCTTCTTGGTTACTGCAGCGCTTGGATCAGCGAGGCTGAATTTCAAGGGCTTCGGGAGTTGGATCGAAGCCATGATCTTTCTCTTCGAAGAACAGCCCGAAGAGGAAGAAGAAGAAGAAATTAAGGGAGAGGAAGCGTGTAAAGCAGCCATCAATGGAGGTGATGGGTCTGGTGTTGCTGTTAGTTTACAGCGTGAGAATGTGATGGTTTTTGAGAGGATTGAACGAGAATTGGAGTGGTCTTGGTTATGGAAGATGGGTTCTTCTGGGTTGTACTTATATATAGGGGAAGCAAGCGACGTACATGGGGAGAGAAGAGGTCGTGGCTGTTGAAAATGTTGACCGTAGAAAACAGGGGCTGACCCAGCCCATGAGGCTGACCTTGTCTATTCTCTGATTTTGTAAATTTCAAACATCCAAATTCTACGTGAATTTGCAGTATAGAAACATCGTCACGTCACCTCCATATACGTGAAATGTGTCTCTAAATATAATTTTCATCATGCAATGTATTTCAACTCCGTTTAGATAATTCATATATTAATGAATCACAACATGTTAAAAATAAACATTTAAACATACAAGTTATATTCAAATTTTAGAAGGACAATTTCTACTATTATTTAATATCCTAATTTCAAGAATTAGTGTCGATGTATCTCTTAATTATAGGTGATACTTATGATAGATCACTTTTGCATAAATTAAAGTGGTTCTACTATATGAAATGAGTGGCAGCGTTACATGGACAATATATAGGATCCGATGCATCCTATGCTCAAATTTTCACGATATAATTATTAATCTAGTTTTTTTTTTTTTGGGTAAGGAATCTAGTTTTGATTTGAGTAAATCTTAAAATTAGTTTGGTCAAATAGAATGAACTTTATGAAATCATTTACTATTACCACATGCGCCCCTGGCTAGTGAACCCATGCCTCTTTTGTCAACTTGGCTAGCCCAAATATTTAGACCCCTCTCAATTCTTTCCCACTTATAATTCACATATGTTTTATCTTAGGGATTTTTTTACAAAAAAATAAATAAATTATTCATATTTATTAGGTAATTTAATTCGAATTACATACGTTATGCAGTATAATAAATTAAATATTCACATTTATTACGGACGCAATTTGTATAACATATGATATGCTTTTGCCAGACTATAGATATATTGCTTATATGACGAAGTCATTCGCAAACTATAGAATTGGGGATAATAACTGTCAAATCAAATCTCTAAATTGTTTGAGGTTTGACCATTTCTTGAAATGGAGTTTCCTAGGATGGTATCGGATTTTGGGTCTTCCAATTTCGCATTGGACAGTTTTGGATTGAGTTCATTATTTTGCGGTCGAACCAACTTAATTTTCTGACATTGGGCTTTTTTTTCTTTTTCCTTCAAATTGGCTATAATGTGTGGACGAGTCAATTCGATGCAAGGTGAACTTTTGCCTGCTTTATTTGAAAATGTCAAGTCTGAATGACAGAAGGGTGGATCGAAAGTATAAATATTAATTATATTTCTCATTAATTTTAGTCGTAGAATAGCGCGATGCATACTCTTATCAAGACAATAATAAGTAAAATTCGAAGAAGTGAAAATTAGTGATGTCATAAATGTCATGGTTATATGACGACCTACTGTAATGTTACCATTTGTAAATATGTTTAAGCATGAAGTAGGCCTATGTTGATTATCATTTTCAAAATAATATACAAGTCGTTAATAAATTTACACACAAAACTGGAAAAATCTACTTAAAAAATTATTGAAAAGTTTAATTGTGGCTCTCTTAGATTAACTCACTTAGGATATTATCTATTTTGACCCATCCTATATTAAATTTTACGGTTTTGTCTTTTGGCATATGGATGAGCACTTTCCTAAGAGGCCCCCTCATTTTGATAGTACTTTCATCTGAACACGCTGAACAAACATTGGAGTTCTAATGCTAAAGGTTATTATTAAGTAAAAAAATACCTTTTGTGAGTTAATTTTAGCTTCACATCTCTCAAGAACACTCTTACCTATTCAGTGAGTTCATTCATACTCCCTTCACCATCCTACAAGTCTATTGGGAAGTATTCATTATGCGACATTCCAATTTTTCAATTTTTTTTTTAATAAATTGAGACTAAATTCAGAAATTGAAAGTCCTGTTGTGTCACAAATCTTATTAGGAAAATTGGATTAATTTATGAATTTCAATTGGATTCAATTGGAAGAGAATTGAATGGAATTGAAGAAATTAATGTAAAAGATTTCTATGCCTCGGCGGAAAAAGAAATTTGCATATATTAGAAGATGTGGTAGAGGATTTGAGTTAGTGGAAGATGACCTCATGTGATGTCATGGTAGTTGGGGTCAAAGGAGAGGAGATCTTGACAAGCGGAGGGTGTGGATTGACTCTCAAAAAGTGGACTCTCTCATCAATCTTCTCCTTCTTCCTTAGGAACCGGTTGGGAGGGAAAAGCAAGGGAGAACCAGCGACCGGCCCCTCCGTTCGCACGCCCGACTGCTCGCTCACCGTCGCCGTCCGCCCACACGTCGCCAGTGCCGCTCCTCCGCCGCTCGCGCCCGCGCGCCGCACGCCCGCGCGCGCGTCATCGCGCCTACCCGGTCCCCGTGCCGTCTAGCTGTCCTTCGTAGCCCTGGTTGTTGTCGAAGTCGCCTGAGCTAGCGCCACCGTCGTCCTGTCCTCGGAACAGCCGGAGCTCACCGTTGCCGCCGTCCTGCTCGCGCCGCTGCTCCGTCGCGGCTCGTGCGATCTTGACCCTCCAGCATCGTCGTCCGGCGTCACCAGCAGCTTCTCGCCATCGCCAAGGCTGCCGGAGCCACCGCCAGTCGCCGCCGAAGCTCCGCCATTACCCCACCTCCATCGCCTGGCTGTTTTCGACCTTTTTCCGGCCGTTGGAGTTGCCGGATCAGCCCTCTCCGACCAAGATCAGCAGCCGAAGTTCCAGTCCTAGCCCGGATCTTCAAGGCCCGTTTTGGGTGCCTTCCGGTCCTCTTTTGACGTCGCCCCGAGAAGATTTGTCGACGGCCTCAATGTTCTCTTCACCAGAGACTCATCGGAAAGCGATTCCGATGAGTTTAGCCTCCTAAATCTCGATTAGAGAGTTAATTATGCTTAGGGAGGTTTAGTTATGTTAAGTGTTATTAGGTGGGTAGTTTATTTTGTCAAGTGGGGCCGTGATTGCACTAATCATAAATGTGTCCATCAATATTACATTTAAAATGTGAAAAATCAAGTGTTTTACTTCTCAAAGTATGAACTAAATGACAAAGATGCCCGTAAGGAATCAATTGTTTCGTCTTAACATATTATCAAGAAGCATATACTGATAGAGTCATATGATTTTATGTGCACAAATTGTCAAATCCTAATTAAATACTCATGTAAATTTATGTTCCTAGCCTGATTTTGACCCATATGAACATTCCAATTCTTATCTGATATTCCACTTATTAAATAGAAAATAATTTTTTTTTTCTATTTTCTTACTAAACTATTAAGCATTTTCATATGGGCATGGTTTTAATTTTCATAAAGATTAGATTTATAAAGAAAAACGAAGGCCAATGCGTGATACCTACGAAGAGGTGGACACAATCAAATGGTTGAATTCTCAAATGTCTCCTACTGCACAACGGTCCCCATGCGAAAGCGACTTTGAATTTTTAGTTGACACTATTGAAACATTCGGTTTCGCTTTGCCTTTTGGTTTTGGGCGTTGGCTTTTGCTTTCTTCCATCCTAGAGCAGCGGTTTGAGCACATTTCTTAGCGTTGCAATGCCCAGCTTTAAAATTTAAATTAATAAGTGGAGATAAATTATGTGTCTATGAAAAAATATACAAACCCAAGGACACACGATGTGTGATATTTAGCGCCATGGATCAAGAACGACAAATGAAATTTGACAAACAAGTCGAAACATAAAATAAATTGGAACAAAACCTGCCATTAATACAATGTCATGATGTTCGACAATTACTCAAGTTATACTTAAGTTGTTTGCACAAAATTTTACTTCAAGCTTTTCACTTTTTAGTAAATGATGTTTTAACTTTGGTCGGTATTGACTAACTTGATCATTTGAAATCATGTTAATGTAACGACCCAATCCTATGAGGGGGAATGTTTGTCAAGGCCAGATAGCCTAGAAAAAGAGCGGCTCCTGGCTGATTCCAAGGATGGCAAATCAAGAGGCGCGTGCGCGTTAGTGCGTGTGTGTTGCATGTGAGTGCGTGCGCGCGCTAGTGCGTGTGTGCATGAGAGTGCGCGCGCGCGCGCGCGCGTATGTGTGTGTGTAGAGGTGTGCAACAGAAACCACCCGAACCAAGACCGAACCAGACCGGACCGGACCGGCCGGTTTTGGGCGGTTCCCATGGCCGGCGGTCCGGTTGCCGGTTCCTAATCTTGGAACCGGCAATCGGTTGGTCCGGTTGCCGATTCCAATGTGGGAACTGGACCAATCAGACCGATCGGACCAGATCAAATTTTTTTATATATAATTTATATACATATAATATATAAACACATATAATATATGAATATTATATATGAAACTTATTGCAATCAGAATTGCAATTGAGGTAACAACCTCTTACATGTTCAAGAGACCACCAAAGCTCTTAGAAAACTTATTTGTTAGTTTTATCTTTTACTCGATGTAGGACAAGGCTCTAGAAGTTCCTCATGCTCAAACTCTCTCTCTTGCTCCCCTCACTTGCAAACAACAAGGCACTTCAAGCCTCAAAGAGTCCGACATTGACTAAACATTCAAAGCATAGAAGAGAGATTGTCTATAAAATCTAAGCCAAGCACAGATTTTACTCAAATTGTTCATGGCTTTTATGCTTAAAATTAAGTATGAAACACATAAACTATGATTGATATTTACGCAAGTGAAGTTTGAATATTTTGCATGTGAAAACATGTGTGAGTAGTTCTATTAGATCGCCCGGGAACTAAATTGGATTAATCGGTCCAAAGCATGGTCATTCTTTAGTGAATGGTCATTCTTTAGTGAAAAAAGAAAGTGCCGATTCTATTTGACCGGACTGGACTGGATCGAAACTGATGGTTTGGTTCAGTTCCCGGTCCTAGGACCAAACGGTCTGGTCCACGGTTCCCAAAATTGGGAACTGGTTCTCCCGGTTCGGTTCCCGGTTCCACCTTAGAACCGGACCGAACCCGGAACCGATCACCCCTGTGTGTGTGTGTGTGTGTGTGTGTGTGTGTGTGTGTGTGTGAAATTAACTCACAAGAGGTATGTTGACACCTATTTTAAAATTCAATTTATATTTTAGAAAGTAATAATATAGCATTTGGTTGTAGAGGGAAAATAGGTTAGAGAAAAATTTTGAAAAATTTTGAATTCAAAATAAGTCAACGGCAGGATTTTGGAGCCGTTTCTTTGTTGAGAGGTTGAGCGAGAATCTCCACCGGCGAGAGGTTGAGCTAAAATCTCCACCGGCGAAACAAACTCGAATTTCCGCTTTATAAATAGGGGGTTCCTCTTTACCTTTCAGGGGGCTTCTTTCGTCGAAAAAATTGAAAAGTGAAAAGAAAGAAAACAGGGGGGTTTTTCTTGGTCTTTCGTCGAAGAAAAAAAGAGAAAACTAAAGAGAGAGGTGAGAGAGAGAGAGTGTCAGGTGAGAGAAAAAGTAAAAAAAGAAGAGGAAAAAGCAAAAAATAGAAGGGAAGAAGAAGAAAAGTCAAAAAGTTTTCCTCCTTTTTGCTGAAAAGAGAAGAAGTGTGCAGAGAGAGACAGAAGGGGAAGGCGTGAAAGCAACGTACAGAGAGAAGACAGTGTGCAGCAGAAAAGAAAAAAAGAAGAAAACGGAGGAGAGACTTTCGTCTTCTTCGCGGACTCCCTCCGCCCGAGCGTCGACGTTGCCCCTGCACAGCGCAGCCGCGCCCCTTGCCGGCCACCACCGCTCCGCCCCGCAACCCCTCGTCGCACCACCGTGACACCAGCCGCCTCTGCGACTCGCCACCTCGCCGCTCCGTCCGCGCCTCGCCCGCCGAACCCCCTCGCCGTCTCCGCCGCTCGAGATCCGCCCGTGACGCCGCTGCTGCCCCCGCTTGCTCGCTGTTGCTCTTCCGCCCGAAGCTTTGCCTTGCCGATCGCTGTCCGTGAAGCCCGACGCCGGAGCCGTTCCTGCCCCATTCTGCCACTCGTCCGTGACGGCCCAGCGCAGATCTCGCCTTCGCCGAAGCTTGCGCCTGCGCCCCCACATCGCCACCGGTCCGAGAGCTCCACACCTCCGCAACCTCCAATCATCGGTGACGCTACCGTTACAGCTGCCGTCCTTCATTGGAGTCGGTGACCAGCCACACGAGCACAAGCCGTGCTTGGGAAGAAAAAGAAGAAAGGAAAGAACAAAGAAAAAAGAAAAGGAAATTAGGTAGTATATTTTTATTTCTTATTTCATATTATGTTAGCTTATTTTTTTTAAAGTTTAATTATTTGAATTGTAGTATTGTATATCAATATTTGTAGACCTTGTAGACATTAGGTGTTTTATCCCAAATTATGGTAATTATTAATTTGACCCGTAAGACGCCGGGTCATTTTTTTAATTACTTTAATTTTTAGAAATTTTGATATCATTTCAATTGTTAAATTGTTATAGATTTAAAATAATTGTCAATTTAATCCGTGAGACAACGGATTATTTTTTCAGTTATTTTAATTCTTATCTTTTTTAAAAAATAATTATTTGTTTGGAAGGATTAAAAAAAAAATCAAAAAAGTACATAAAATCTAAATATTGCATTAGAGCATTTAGGTTTAAGTAAATTAGGACTATATTTCTAGGGTTAGTAAATTAGAATTGCATTTATAGGATTATGATTTTTATGGGTGATTTTTGTTAGGGATAATTTTAAATAATGTTGGCATGTCTTGATTTTAAGATAAGATATAGTTTAGGTTAAATTGATTCCTAAAATAAATTAGAATATCATTCACTTAGTAGTCTAATTAGTTTTCTTTAATTCCGAATTTCAATAAAAAGAATCCAAAAAATATTAGGTGCATGTTAGTTAATTTGCATAATAGGTTTAATTATAATTTGTTTATTAGTAAAATATTGTCATATCTAGAACTTAGGCATTTAGGTCCATACACATGTCATATCAAAGCAACATACCTAGATTAAGTCAACTTTCATTTAGCAAAACAAAAAGAGAAAAAAATGTTATGCATGCCATATGAGTTATAGTTTAATTGTTTTTTTTAATAAAAAGAAAATGCTAAAAGATGATCATTGCACCATTAAGTTACTTTCTTTTCAATAAAAAAAAACATTATGTTATTAAAAAAAGATCTTTTCCTTGGATAGGTAATAAGTTAATTCATAATTAATCTCACATCATCATTATTTAGCATAGGTTGCATATATGCATTAAAAAATGAATGAATCATCATAAAAAATCATGAAAGAGCATGCATGTAGAAATACCATGTCATTCATCCCATATCACGTAACACATGCATATTTAGGATTATGTAAATTAGATTGCATATATATAGTGATAAGTTTAAGTCATACCACATGAATTGCATCTCATATGTCATTAAAGTAAAATTCATGCATATCAAATCTAAATTAAGATTGCATATAATTAACATTTTCAAAAAGAAAAAGAAAAATTAGGTGTCATGTCATTTAGAAATCATGTTTAGGACATGCAATTTTATTAGCATTTTTATTTGAATGTTATTTTATTGAATGCGCACTCGCATGACCACCATTTGCACGTTAGTAGCTTAGGTTTAAATTAATCAACATTGCCTGCAAAATATTTTTAAAATAAAAATAAAGGTACCGAAAGGGCGTTAGACTAATCTAGCGTAACCATGTCCCCGGACCTATTGAATCTCTGGTTCGCAATAGTAAAGTATTCTCCCATACTTTACTTGGGTTTCTAACTAGACCATAATTGGTTAGTGGCGGCTCCAAATTGAATATAATTGCATGTTTAAAAAGATTAATTTCTTAACATCAAGTCGCGATTGGTAGGACTTGGGAGGGTCCGTGCCAAGTCTTCGGACTTAGTAATCCATTAGCCTTCTTCGAATAATTCACCCTAAAAAAATTCAGGAAGGTCGCGACAAGGTACTTTTTTTTTTTTAATGTAATGACAACATTTAACGTTGAAACACAAATATTAGACGTGCTCAGGTGAGACTGCTAGTAGGATGAGTGAGCTCTTAGGAGAGTGCCCATCTGTACCTCAAAGGATGAAACCTTAAGACTCGGTATAAGATGGGCTAAAGCGGACAATACATTAAGTTAGTTAATCTAAGGGTATTACAATATAATATCAGAGTGAGATCTTCAATAGGCATATGATTAAGGGATAAACCACACATAAGCTAGTAGGTTCGTAATGATTTGGTTCGAGGGGGACAGAAAGTGTTAGTGTGGGTTAGAGGGCCCGAGCAAAGAGTGATTCCTGGTAGGTTTCTAAAATAGTGAATGAAGCATAAATAAACTGAATATTGTGGCCAATAATGAGAGAGCGTTCTTAAATATAAGGAAATTTTCAAATAAAGACCTAAAGTGAAGCCGTTTTCTCAAATAAGGGTCTAGAGTGGACTTTGTCTTAAAAATGGGTCTAAAGTTGTTAACTTTGTCTCAAATGAGGGCCCCAACTCATTGGCTAGCCGAATTTTCGCCGGTGGATTTATTCCGGCGATTAGAGCATGGGCAATTTTGTCCAAAAATTTTAACCGGGTGAAAAATAGGAAAATTAAAGATCTCAAATCAAATTTTAGGGCTCTTCACAGATTTTCTTTCTTTTCCACGTTCCTCAATTCTCAGCACTTCTCTCTGTAAAATTTTATCCCAACCGAATCAGGGAGAAGCTTGTGTATTTGCGATCCAAAACCCTCAATCTCTCATCTCCTCCATTCACATCTCTCTCACTCTCTCTCGCAAACACAAACCCATTCATTTGTTCATTTTAATGGCCTTGCTGTGGCTCGGGAAGTCACCGAGCGGAAGGACAAAGTACATCTCTCCGTGCATGAGGTTGTCGTCGGCAGTGAGGGCAGCGATTGGGCAGTTGAGGGAGGAGGAGTCCGCCTAGCACACCATTTTGTTCGGGAACTCGAACACGATCTCGCCAGCGACGTACTTTCCGTCAAGGTCCTCATCATTCGCTCCCAAACGATGAGCAATCCTCTTTGCTCTTGCTCTCGCTCCTACACACATTTTCTTCATCTTTGCCGTTCACGTGTTTTTTCAGCGTGGGACTGGAGAAACCGTCACTGCTATCAAGCTAAGAGAAGCCTGGAGGAGTAGCAAGGGAGGCCAGGGATAGGCTCGGGACATAGAGGGAGAGGATTCAAGTCGAACAACCCTAACTTCTTTAATTTGGATCAAAATGAAATGTTTTGGACAAAATCAATTTGCAATCTTTCTGATTTAATTGAGAGAAAAATTTATAGAGAGAATTCAAGAGCGGAGACGATTCTCTCGATTTGGCTAGGAGCAAAATTTACAGTGAATAAGCACCAAGAATTGAAGAGAAACGTTGGAAAGAAAGAAAATATGTGAAGAGCCCTAAAATTTGATTTGGGATCTTTGATTTTCCTATTTTTCACCCGTTAAAATTTTTGGACAAAATTACCCATGCTTTAATCGCCGAAATAAATCCACCGGCGAAAATTTGGCTAGCTGATGAGTTGGGGCCCTCATTTGAGACAAAGTTAACAACTTTAGACCCCTTTTTAAGACAAGGTTCACTTTGAACCCTTATTTGAGAAAACCGCTCTACTTTAGGTCCTTATTTGAAATTTTCCCATAAATATATATGTGAAATTGAAATTAACTTATAAAAAGTGTTTTTTTTTTTTTTTTTTTTTTCAGTGTATGACCACTGGGTATTCGAAAATTTGGCCTCGACTAATCCGGATTTGAGCACTGTCGGACCCCTAATGGTGGGTTTCTCCCAACGCCGTCTACTCCATACACAAGGCTTGAACTCGAGACCTTCCTTAAGGGAACCCAAGCTCCTTACCACTTCGGCCAACTGACGTTAGTACAAAGTGTTCTTTGATGTAACAATAACATTTGGCATTGGAACTCCAATGTTAAGCATGCTTAGGTGAGAGCACTATTAAGATGGATGAACTCTTGTGAAAATTTCAACTTGTATGCTAAAAGACAAAACTGTGAGACTCGATATAGGATGGGTCAAAATGGAAAATACCTCGAGTAAGTTGACCCTAGAGTGTTATAATATGGTATTAAAGCGAAATCCTCTTTCATATGTGTGTGGTTTAGAACAAACCACAATAAAGCTGGTGTGTCTGTAATAACCCGATTCAACAAGGGCAGGGAGCGTTCGTCGGGGATAAAGGGCATGGATAATGAGTACTTCCTAGCAGACTTGTAGGATGGCGGAGGAAGTATGAATGAACTCACCGAACAAGTAAGAGTGTTCTTGAGAGATGTTAAGCTAAAATTAACTCAAAAAAGGTATTTGTTTTACTTAATAATAACATTTAGCATTAGAACTCCAATGTTTGTTTAGTTTGTTCAGATGAAAGTACTATCGGAATGAGGGGCCTCTTAGGAAAGTGCTCATCCGTATGTCAAAGGATAAAACCGTAAAATTCAATATAAGATGGGTCAAAATAGATAATATCCTAAGTGAGTTAATCTAAGAGAGCCACAGTTAAACTTTTCAATAATTTTTGAAGTAGATTTTTCTAGTTTTGTGTGTAAGTTTATTAATGACCTGTATATTATTTCGAAAGTTGTAGTCAACATAGGCCTACTTCGTGCTTAAACATATTTACAAACAGTAACATTACAGTAGGTTGTCATATAATCATGAAATTTATGACATCACTAATTTTCATGTCTTCGAAGTTTACTGATTATTGTCCTGATAAAAGTATGCATTGCGCTATTCTACGACTAAAATTAACGAGAAATATAATTAATATTTAACTATACTTTCGATCCACCCTTCTGTCAATCGGAGTTGACATTTTCAAATAAAGCAGGCAAAAGTTCACCTTACATCGAATTGACTCGTCCACACATTATAGCCAATTTGAAGGAAAAAGAAAAAAAAGTCCAATGTCAGAAAATTAAGTTGGTTTGACCGCAAAATAATGAACTCAATCCAAAACTGTCCAATGCGAAATTGGAAGACCCAAAATCCGATACCATCCCAGCAAACTCCATTTCAAGAAATGGTCAAACCTCAAACAATTTAGAGATTTGATTTGACAGTTGTTAACCCCAATTCTATAGTTAGCGAATGACTTCGTAATATAAGCAATATATCTATAGTCTGGCAAAAGCATATCATATGTTATACAAATTGCGTCCATAATAAATGTGAATATTTAATTTATTATAGAGCATAACATCTGTAATTTGAATTAGGTTGCCTAATAAATACAAATAATTTATTTATTTTTTTAAAAAAATCCTTAAAATAAAATATATGTGAATTATAAGTGGGAAAGAATTGAGAGGGGTTTAAATATTTGGGCTAGCCAAGTTGACAAAAAAGGCATGGGTTCACGAGTTGAGGGCGCACTGAGGGCGCATGTGGTAATAGTAAATGATTTCATAAAGTTCAATCTATTTGACCAAACTAAATTTAAGATTTACTCAAATCAAAACTAGATTAATAATTATATCATGAAATTTGAGCATAGGATGCATCGGATCCTATATATTGTCCATGTAACGTTGTTATTCATTTCATATAGTAGAACCACTTTAATTTATGCAAAAGTGATCTATCATAAGTATCACCTATAATTAAAGGATACATCGACACTAATTCTTGAAATTATGATATTAAATAATATCACAAATTGTCGTTCTAAAATTTGAATATAACTTGCATGTTTAAATGTATATTTGTAACATGTTGTGATTCATTAATATATTAATTATGTAAATGGAATTGAAATACATTGCATGATGAAAATTATATTTAGGGACGCATTTCACGTATATGGAGGTGACGTGACAATGTTTCTATACCGCAAATTCACGTAGAATTTGGATGTTTGAAATTTACAAAATCAGACAATAGACAAGGTCGGCCCCATGGGCTGGGTCAACCCCTGTGTTCAACGGTCAACATTTTCAACAGCCACGACCTCTTCTCTCCCCATGTACCTCGCTTGCTTCCCCCATATATAAGTACAACCCAGAAGAACCCATCTTCCATAACCAAGACCACTCCAATTCTCATTCAATCCTCTAAAAAATCATCACATTCTCACGCTGTAAACTAACAGCAACACCAGACCCGTCACCTCCATTGATGGCCGCTTTACAAGCTTCCTCTCCCTTAATTTCTTCTTCTTCTTCCTCTTCGGGCTGTTCTTTGAAGAGAAAGATCATGGCTTCGATCCAACTCCCGAAGCCCTTGAAATTCAGCCTCGCTGAACCAAGCGCTGCAGTAACCAAGAAGCTAGTCGAGGAATTGCGCACCAGGAATGGTTACGCCTTTGCAGAGCCACTACAAATGGACATCGCCCAGAAAGATAGGGTTTTGGAGCCACGCCTATCGCCTTCCTCTTCTTCCATCGAAACTACCAAGAAGCTCTATGCAATCTTGGAGGCTGTCGAAGATAGAGTGGAGATGCACGATAACATTGGTGAGCAGCGAGACAACTGGAACGGGCTCTTGTTGAACTCGGTCAACATGATGACTCTTACTGCCACCACCACGGCAGCGATGGCTGTGGCTGCGCCGGCTCCATCGCTGAGAGCATGCTCTGCTCTCTTGTTTACAGCGGCCACTGGGATGTCGCTCGTCATGAGCAAAATCCAGCCCTCACAGCTGGCTGAAGAGCAACGCAATGTCTCGAGGTTGTTCAAGCAGCTCCGGAGTGAGATAAAGTCAATGCTCATGCTCCAATCCCCGACTGAGTCAGACGTGAAGGAGATGATGGAGAAGGTGCTGGCCCTTGATAGGGCTTATCCGCTGCCTCTGCTCGGTGCGATGCTCGAGAAGTTCCCCATGAAATTTGAGCCCGCCGCATGGTGGCCTAGGGTTTCCAACAAACACCGCCAATCCAGAGGGACGGAAACTGTTGTGAAGACGGGGCGAAACGGATGGAGCAAGGACCTAGAAGTGGAGATGAGAGCCATCGTCCAAGTCCTCAAGAGCAAAGACAAGCAAGACTACTTGAGGCTCGGGAATCTGGCTCTAAAATTGAATAAGATGTTGGCGGTTTCTGCTCCTTTGCTAACCGGCATTGCCGCAACCGGCTCAGCCTTCGGTGGCTCGACAGCCACGATGGTGGCAGCCATCGCCGGCACGATGGCGGCAATCACCAACAGCTTTGAGCATGGAGGCCAAGTTGGTATGGTGGTGGAGATGTACAGAAACTGCGCAGGGTTCTTCGATCTCATGGAAGAGACGATTGAAGCGACGCTCGAGGAGAGAGACTACAGCAAGAGAGAGAACGGAGAGATGTTCGAGATGAAGGTGGCGATGAAGCTGGGACGGAGCTTGTCGGAGCTCCGAGATTTAGCAAGAAAATCAATGACTTCTTGTATAGATGGGAGTGAGGTTGATGAGTTTGGAAGCAAGCTTTTCTAAACTCCTTTTGAACAAAGATATACAACAGTGTATATACGATACATGTACAATGAGGCTCATTAACATGATTCTTTCATTATTTATTTCTTGGTGCTTAATTTGTATCGATTAATTCCACAAAAGAATTAATTAAAAGCATTAATTGATATACGGGTCTGATTTTTTAGTTTGCACAAATGACCAAATTTTAATTAAATACTCAGGTAAATATAATATATGCTCCTAGTCTAGTTTCGACCAATAAAAGAGTTCCACATCTTATCTAATACGGCACTTCTTAAATAAAAATTTAGTTAGTCTATTTTCTCACTAAACGATGAAGCATTTTCATAAGCCGTGTTTTTAATTTTCATGAAGGTAAGATTTGGAAAGAAAAACGAGGGGCAATGCGTCATACCCTTTTCACGATGAGGACACAATCAAATGGTTGAATTCTTAAATGTCTTCTGCTGCACAAACGGCCTCCATGCGAAAGCGGCATTGAATTTTCTGAAAGAGTTGACCTTAGTGATGCGTGCAGTTTCTCTTTGCCCCTTGCTCTTGGGCGTTGACTTTTGGTTTTTTCCGCCCTGTAGCAGCAATTTGAGCATATTTTATTAGTGTGACAGTGCCGAGGTCAAAAATTTTAATTGATAAATAGAGAAAAGTCACATGTATATGAAAAATATACAAATCCAAGGACATAAGGATTGTGATATATAACACCACAGATCAAGAATGACAAATGAAATTTGACGAACGAGAGTCAAAACATAAATAAACTATAATATGAAAATGATATCAAAATGTCCAATAAAATTTGAAGTTGTATATGAGGGATATCACATGAATATGAAAAACATATAAAATTTGTACACGAGCATGATGTATGCTATACTTAGTCAAAATGTTTGAGACTATTTATCTTTTTTCAAAAGTTATTTTTTCCCTTTGCTTTTGTCTTTTGTGCCATTGAAATAACCACATTGCTTGACTACGTGATTTCTGTACACTTTATATACCTGTGTTCTCTCTCCATCTTTCAATTTAAGTTTTTGGATTGGACATTTTAATTTATGTTAAATAGCTTAAATGGTTATGTCCTTAATACAAATTCTAGTTAATTAGACTAAATTTTACCTCTAGCTTTTCACTTTTTAGCTTATGAGGTTTTTGGTCAGTATTGAGCACTAATAATTTGAAATCATGTTAATGTTATAACTTGATCCTACAAGAGGGGAATCTTTGTTTAGGCAAGAGGGTCCGGATCTAGGATGGAGAATAGGGCATTATTGAACCAAATTGCTCATCAAATTAAGGGAAAACAATCCTGAGATATATATGTGAAATTAACTCTCAAAATATGCTTTTTTATGTAACGACAACATTTAGCATTGGAACACCAATATTAAGGATGCTCAAGTGAGAGCATTATTAGAATGAGTGACCTTTTAGGAAAATGCCCACCTGTACCTCAAAGGATGAAACCTTGAGGCTTGGCATAGCATGGGCTAAAGTAGATAATACATTGAGTGAGTTAATCCAAGGATGTCACAATATGGTATTAGAGTGAGATCCTGTCTAGTAGGTTTATGATTAAGAGATAAACCACATAGAAGCTAGTGGGTCTATAACGACTTGGTTCAATGAGGGCGAGAAGTGGCCATGGTCGCTTGGGCAAGCAGTGACTCTTGGTAGACTTTTAAGATGGTGAATGGACCAAAAATTAACCAAATTGTGCACCCAATAATGAGAGAGCATTCCTGAGATATGTATGTGAAATTGGAATTAACTCACAAAAGGTATTCTTTGATGTACAATAACGTTAGGCATTGAAACTCTAAAGTTAAGCATACTCAGATAAGAGCACTATCAAGATAAGTGATCTCTTGTGAAAGTTTCGACTTGTACACTAAAGGACAAAATTGTGAGATTTGAATAGGATGGGCCAAAGTGGACAATAACTCAAATAAGTCAATCCAGAAGTGTCATAATATGGTATTAGAGTGAAACCCTCTTTGTAGGTGTGTGGTTTGAGAACGAACTACACGGACACTAGTGGGCCTCTAATGATCCGTTGATGAGAGTAGGGAGTGTTTGCCAACGCTAGAGGGCCTAGTTGATGAGTGGTTCCTAGCAGGCTTATAAGATGGCGAAGGGAACATGAATGAATTGAATTACTCACTAGGTAGGAGAGAGTGCTCCTGAGATGTGTGTGTGCGTGCACACACGAACCATAAATTATCTCACAAAAAGCATTTTTTGAATTTTCAATAACTTTTAGCATTGAAACTCTAGTATTTGCTTAATGTGTTTAGATTAGAACACTACTATGATGGGTGCCATCTTAGGAAAGTTCCCACCTGTATGCCGATGGACAATACCATGAAACTCGATATAGGACGGGTCAAAGTAGACAATATCTTGAGTTAGTTAATTAAGGAATGCCACGCTTAAACTTTTTAATAATTATTGAAGTAGTCTTTACAGTTTTGTGCGCGTAAGTTAATGAGTGACCTTTGTATTATTTTGAAAATGACGCGGTCAAAATTGGCCTACGTCTTATATAAACATATTTGCCAACTAATGCAATATTACAGCTGGTCTTCAAATAACCGCGACATTTATGAAACCACTCGTTTTCGTGGCTTCAAAGTTTACTTATTTATGGTAGATTGTGTTCATAAAAGATGTGTCGCCTTATTCAACTGCTAAGAGTAACAAGAAATCAAATTAATATCTAACCAGGCTTTCTATCCACCCTTCTGTCATGCGGACTTGACATATTCAAGAAAAGCAGGCTAAAGTTTACCCTGCATTAAATTGACTCGCTCACACATTATAGCCAATTTGAAGGAAAAAACATATAGTCAAACGCCTGAAAATCAAGTCGACTTGGCCGCAAAATAAAGAGCTCATCTAAAACTGTCCATGCGAAAACTCGATACTCTATGAATCCGAGGAAACTCCATTTCAAGAAATGGTCAAACCTCAAACAACTCAGAGATTTGACTTGACAGTTCTTCTCTCCAATTCTACAGTTTACCAATGAATTTGTCGCAAATCAATATCAAAAGCCATTCGTAACAAGAACATATTAAATGTAATTCGAATTGGGTTCGCCAATAAATATGAATAATTAACTGATTACTTCTATAAAAGAAATCCTGAAAAATAATATATGTGAATTATAAGTGGGAAAGGGTAGAGGCCTAAAAATTTGGGCTAACCATGTTGACAAAAGAGGCATCGGCTCTCGGGCCGGTGGCGCATGTCCCATGTGGTAATATCATGAAATTTGAGCAGATGACAACACTTTTTTAATCAAAGAAAATAGTCATCCGAGTCCAGTTACTGCTACCAGCGAAATTGATATGTCATAGTTCTAGCAAAAAAATGATTGTCTTTCGTAAATATTACCTAAAAGTAATAGGTATAATAATACTGATTTTCAGAGTGATTATATTTAATAATGTGATAAATTGTCTTTTTTTTTTTAACCGAACAAAAAAAACTGTCTTTTTTTGAAATTGAATACGACTCGCTTGTCAAAATGCTTACTTGCAATCGACCGTGTTTATATACTCATTTATATACTCATTTCTGCGACTAACAATGATTCTACTTCAGGAACGTACGGATGAAGTGGTGTACCAATTTGACATATACAAATTCAAATGATAGAAAAGGTCAGCCCCGCGGGCCGATTCAACACCTTGCGTTCTCCAGTCAAATTTTCGACAATTCCGACCTCTTCTTCATTCTACATCGCGTACTTCGCATGTATAAATATGCACCCACAGAAGCCTCCAACCTCCATAACCAAAACCGTTCCAATCCTCAAGCAATCCTCTCAAAACCATCGCATTCACATACAAAATATTAACAGCAACACAAGGCTTGCGACCTTCGTTAATGGCCGCTTTACCAGCTTCCTCTCTTTTAGTTTCTTCTTCTTCTTCTTCTTCTTCTTCTTCCTCTTCAGGTTGTTCTTCAAAGCGAACGGTCACTGCTTCGATCCAACTCCTGAAACCTTTGAAACTTAGCCTCACTAATCATCCAAGCACCGTGATCACGAAGAAGCTAGTCGAGGAATTGAGCACCAGAAATGGTTCTGCCTTCGCGGAGCCGCTACAAATGGACGTAGCCCAGAAAGATAAGGTTTTGGAGCCGCGCCTATCACCTACTTCTTCTATTGAGACAACCAAGAAGCTCTATACGATGTTGGAGGCTGTCGAAGATAGAGTGGAGATGCATGATAACATAGGCGAGCAGCGAGACAACTGGAATAGGCTCCTTTTGAACTCGGTCAATATGATGACTCTCACTGCCACCACCACAGCGGCGGTGGCTGCGGCTACACAAGCTCCATCGTTGAGAGCATGCTCCGCTCTCTTGTTTACAGCGGTCACTGGGATGTCACTTGTAATGAGCAAAATCCAGCCCTCGCAGCTGGCTGAAGAGCAACGCAACGCCTCAAGGTTATTCAAGCAACTCCAGAGCGAGATCAAGTCGATGCTCGCCCTCCAATCCCCGACTGAATCAGACGTGAAGGAGACGATGGAGAAGGTGCTGGCCCTCGACAGGGCTTATCCACTGCCTCTGCTCGGAGCGATGCTCGAGAAGTTCCCCACGAAATTTGAGCCCGCTGCATGGTGGCCTAGGGTTTGCAACAACCACTGCCAATCCCGAGGGCGCAAAACTGTCACGAACACAGAGCGAAACGGATGGAGCAAGGAGCTGGAAGTGGAGATGAGAGCCATTGTCCAAGTCCTCAAGAGCAAAGACAAGCAAGACTACTTAAGGCTCGGGAATTTGGCCCTAAAACTGAATAAGATGATGGCGGTTTCCACTCCTTTGCTAGCCGGCATGGCTGTGGCTGGCTCAGCCTTTGGTGGCTCGACAGCCCTGATGGTGGCGGCCATTGCCGGTGCAATGGTGGCTATCATCAACGGCTTCGAGCACGGAGGTCAAGTCGGTATGGTCGTGGAGATGTACAGAAACTGTGCAGGGTTCTTCGATCTTATGGAAGAGACCATCGAAGCGACGCTAGAAGAGAGCGACTACAGCAAGAGAGAGAACGGAGAGATGTTCGAGATGAAGGTGGCGATGAAGCTGGGGCGGAGCTTGTCACAGCTCCGAGATTTAGCAAGAAAATCAATGGCTTCCTGTATAGAAGGGAATGAGGTGGATGAGTTTGGAAGCAAACTTTTCTGAACTTCTTTGAACAAATATATACCGTGTACGTACTATACATGTACAATGAGGCTCATTAACATGATTCTTTCATTCTTTATTTCTTGGTGCATAATTGTAACACTTAATTCCACAAAATAATTATTAAAAGCATCAATTGATATGCAGGTCTGTTTTTCACAACCCCGAATCGTTTCATTAATTAATTAGCTTGTTGATTTTATCGATCCCTTTTAGTTTGCCTGTGTAAGTAAATGTCAAACGGACAATGCTTTTGTTATATATTATGGTAACAAAATTTGGTACTAAAGGCTTTTTTAAGACAAAATGTGTCCATCAATATTACATTTAAAATGTGAAAAATCAAGTGTTTTACTTCTCAAAGTATGAACTAAATGACAAAGATGCCTGTAAGGAATCAATTGTTTGGTCTTAACATATTATCATGAAGCATATACTGATAGAGTCATATGATTTTATGTGCACAAATTGTCAAATCATAATTAAATACTCATGTAAATTTATGTTCCTTGCCTGGTTTTGACCCATATGAACATTCCACTTCTTATCTGATATTCCACTTATTAAATAGAAAATATTTTTTTTTCTATTTTCTTACTAAACTATTAAGCATTTTCATATGGGCATGGTTTTAATTTTCATAAAGGTTAGATTTATAAAGAAAAACGAAGGCCAATGCGTGATACCTTTTTCAAGAGGTGGACACAATCAAATGGTTGAATTCTCAAATGTCTCCTACTGCACAAACGGTCCCCATGCGAAAGCGACTTTGAATTTTTAGTTGACACTATTGAAACATTCGGTTTCGCTTTGCCTTTTGTTCTTGGGCGTTGGCTTTTGCTTTCTTCCATCCTAGAGCAGCGGTTTGAGCATATTTCTTAGCGTTGCAATGCCTGGCTTGAAAGTTTAAATTAATAAGTGGATAGAAATTATGTGTTATGAAAAAATATACAAATCCAAGGACACACGATGTGTGATATTTAGAACTATGGATCAAGAACGACAAATGAAATTTGACGAACAAGTCGAAACATGAAATGAATTGGAACAAAACCTACCTTTAATACGATGTCATAATGTCCGACAATTACTCAAGTTATATGCGAAGTTATGTGAAGGAATATCACATGTATATGAAAAGGATATAAAACTTGTACACAAGCAATATGAGGTATTCAACACTCACGCAAAAGTTTGTGACTTTTATCTTTTTCAAAAAGTATTATTTTTATTTTTGTCATTTGCTTTGGTCTTTTGTGTTGTTGAAATAACTACATGGAATACCTCTGTTCTCTCTTCATCTATCAATTTAAGTTTTTGGGTTGGATATTTTAACGTATTAAATGTTTTAAACGGTTATGTTCTCAATATGAATGTTTCTTAATATACTCAAGTTGTTTACACAAAATTTTACTTCTAGCTTTTCACTTTTTAGTATATGATGTTTTAACTTTGGTCGGTATTGACAAACCTGATAATTCGAAATCATGTTAACGTAATGACCCAATCCTATGAGGGGGAATGTTTGGTCAAGGCTAGATAGCCTAGAAAAAGAGTGGCTCTTGGCAGATTTCTAGAATGGCAAATTAAGAGATGTGTGTGCGCACGCGAGCGCACGTGCACGTGTAAGTGTGCGCGCGCGCGTGTGCATGACTGTGCACGCGTGTGTGAAATTAACTCACAAGAGATACTTTTTTTATGTAAAGACAACATTTAACATTGAAACACAAATATTAAATGTGCTCGAGTGAGAGTGCTAGTAGGATGAGTGAGCTCCTAGGAGAGTGCCCATCTGTACCTCAAAGGATGAAACCTTGAGACTCAGTATAAGATGGGCTAAAGTGGACAATACATTAAGTGAGTTAATCTAAGGGTGTCACAATATAATATCAGAGTGAGATCATCAATAGGTGTATGATTAAGGGATAAACCATACAGAAGCTAGTAGGTTCATAATGATTTGGTCCAATGGGACGGGAAGTGTTAGTGGGGGTTAGAGGGCCCAAGCGAAGAGTGATTCTTGGCAAGTTTCTAAAATAGTGAACGAGACAAAAATAAATTGAATTGTGCACCCAATAATGAGAGAGCATTCCTAAATATATATGTGAATTGAAATTAACTTATAAAAAGTGTTTTTTTTTTCCTTTTATTCAATCTATGACCACCCGGTATTCAAAGCTTTGGCCCCGACTAATCCGGATGTGAGCATTGTCGGACCCATAATGGTGGGGCTCTCCCAACGCTGTCTACTCCATACACAAGGCTTGAACTCGAGACCTTCCTTAAGGGAACCCAAGCTCCTTACCACTTCGGCCAATGGATGTTAGTACAAAGTGTTCTTTGATGTAACGATAACGTTTGGCATTAGAACTCCAATGTTAAGCATGCTTAGGTGAGAGCACTATTAAGATGGATGACCTCTTGTGAAAATTTCAACTTGTATGCTAAAAGACAAAACTGTGAGATTCAATATAGGATGGCCAAAATGGATAATACCTCGAGTAAGTTGAGCCTAGAGTGTCATAATATGGTATTAAAGCGAAATCCTCTCTCATAGGTGCGTGGTTTAGAATGAACCATGATAAAGCTGGTGTGTCTATAATAACCCCATTCAACAAGGGCGGGGAGTGTTCGTCAGGGCTAAAGGGCCTGAATAATGAGTATTTTTTAGCAAGCTTGTAGGATGGTGAAGGGAGTATAAATGAACTCACCGAACAAGGAAGAGTGTTCTTGAGAGATGTGAAGCTAAAATTAACTCACAAAGTTTTTTTTTTTTTTTACTTAACAATAACCTTTAGCATTAGAACTCCAATGTTTGTTTAGCATGTTTAGATGAAAATATTATTGGGATGAGGGGGCCTCTTAGGAAAGTGCCCATCCGTATGCCAAGGGACAAAACCGTAAAATTTGACATAGGATGGGTCAAAATAGATAATATCTTAAGTGAGTTAATCTAAGAGAGCCATAGTTAAACTTTTCAATAATTCTTGAAGTAGTTTTTTCCAGTTTTGTGTGTAAGTTTGTTAATGACTTGTATATTATTTCGAAAATGACAGTCGACATAGGCCTACTTCGTGCTTAAACATATTTACAGACAGTAACATTACAGTAGCTCGTCATTTAACCATGAAATTTATGACATCACTAATTTTCATGTCTTTGAAGTTTGCTTATTATTGTCCTGATAAAAGTATGCATCGCGCTGTTCTACGACTAAAATTAATGAGAAATATAATTAATATTTAACTATACTTACGATCCACCCTTCTGTCATTCGGACTTGACATTTTCAAATATAGCAGGCAAAAGTTCACCTTACATCGAATTGACTCGTCCACACATTATAGCCAATTTGAAGGAAAAAGAAAAAAAAGTCCAATGTCAGAAAATTAAGTTGGTTGACCGCAAAATAATGAACTCAATCCAAAACTGTCCAATGCGAAATTGGAAGACCCAAAATCCTATACCATCCCAGGAAACTCCATTTCAAGAAATGGTCAAACCTCAAACAATTTAGAGATTTGATTTGACAGTTATTATCCCCAATTCTATAGTTAGCGAATGACTTCGTCATATAAGCAATATATCTATAGTCTGGCAAAAGCATATCATATGTTATACAAATTGTGTCCGTAATAAATGTGAATATTTAATTTATTATAGAGCATAACATATGTAATTTGAATTAGGTTGCCTAATAAATATGAATAATTTATTTATTTTTAAAAAAATCCCTAAAATAAAATATATGTGAATTATAAGTGGGAAAGAATTGAGAGGGGTTTAAATATTTGGGCTAGCCAAGTTGACAAAAAGGCATGGGTTCACGAGCCGAGGGCGCATGTGGTAATAGTAAATGATTTCATAAAGTTCATTCTATTTGACCAAACTAAATTTAAGATTTACTCAAATCAACACTAGATTAATAATTATATCATGAAATTTGAGCATAGGATGCATCGGATCCTATATATTGTCCATGTAACACTGCCACTCATTTCATATAGTAGAACCACTTTAATTTATGCAAAAGTGATCTATCATAAGTATCACCTATAATTAAAAGATACATCGACACTAATTCTTGAAATTATGATATTAAATAATATCACAAATTGTTGTTCTAAAATTTGAATATAACTTGCATGTTTAAATGTTTATTTGTAACATGTTGTGATTCATTAATATATTAATTATGTAAATGGAATTGAAATACATTGCATGATGACAATTATATTTAGTGACGCATTTCACGTATATGGAGTTGACGTGACAATGATTCTATACTGCAAATTCAGGTAGAATTTGGATGTTTGAAATTTACAAAATCAGGGAATAGACAAGGTCAGCCTCATGGGCTGGGTCAACCCCTGTGTTCTACGGTCAACATTTTCAACAGCCACGACCTCTTCTCTCCCCATGTACGTCGCTTGCTTCCCCCATATATAAGTTCAACCCAGAAGAACCCATCTTCCATAACCAAGACCACTCCAATTCTCATTCAATCCTCTCAAAAACCATCACATTCACACACTGAAAACTAACAGCAACACCAGACCTCCATTGATGGCCGCTTTACAGGCTTCCTCTCCCTTAATTTCTTCTTCTTCTTCTTCCTCTTTGGGCTGTTCTTCGAAGAGAAAGATCATGGCTTCGATCCAACTCCCGAAGCCCTTGAAATTCAGCCTCGCTGATCCAAGCGCTGCAGTAACCAAGAAGCTAGTCGAGGAATTGCGCACGAGGAATGGTTACGCCTTTGCAGAGCCACTACAAATGGACATCGCCCAGAAAGATAGGGTTTTGGAGCCACGCCTATCGCCTTCCTCTTCTTCCATCGAAACTACCAAGAAACTCTATGCAATCTTGGAGGCTGTCGAAGATAGAGTGGAGATGCACGATAACATTGGTGAGCAGCGAGACAACTGGAACGAGCTCTTGTTGAACTCGGTCAACATGATGACTCTTACTGCCACCACCACGGCAGCGATGGCTGTGGCCACGCCGGCTCCATCGCTGAGAGCATGCTCTACTCTCTTGTTTACAGCGGCCACTGGGATGTCGCTCGTCATGAGCAAAATCCAGCCCTCACAGCTGGCTGAAGAGCAACGCAATGCCTCAAGGTTGTTCAAGCAGCTCCGGAGTGAGATAAAGTCAATGCTCATGCTCCAATCCCCGACTGAGTCAGACGTGAAGGAGATGATGGAGAAGGTGCTGTCCCTTGATAGAGCTTATCCGCTGCCTCTGCTCGGAGCGATGCTCGAGAAGTTCCCCATGAAATTCGAGCCCGCCGCATGGTGGCCTAGGGTTTCCAACAAACACCGCCAATCCAGAGGGAGGAAAACCGTTGTGAAGACGGAGCGAAACGGATGGAGCGAGGACCTAGAAGTGGAGATGAGAGCCATCGTCCAAGTCCTGAAGAGCAAAGACAAGCAAGACTACCTAAGGCTCGGGAATTTGGTGCTAAAATTGAATAAGATGTTGGCGGTTTCTGCTCCTTTGCTAACAGGCATTGCCGCAACTGGCTCGGCCTTCGGTGGCTCGACAGCCACGACGGTGGCAGCCATCGCCGGCACGATGGCAGCAATCACCAACAGCTTCGAGCACGGTGGCCAAGTCGGCATGGTGGTGGAGATGTACAGAAATTGTGCAGGCTTTTTCGAGCTCCTGGAAGAGACCATCGAAGCGACGCTCGAGGAGAGAGACTATAGGAAGAGAGAGAACGGAGAGATGTTCGAGATGAAGGTGGCGATGAAGCTGGGACGGAGCTTGTCGGAGCTCCGAGATTTGGCAAGAAAATCAATGACTTCTTGTATAGATGGGAGTGAGGTTGATGAGTTTGGAAGCAAGCTTTTCTGAACTCCTTTTGAACAAAGATATACAACAGTGTATATACGATACATGTACAATGAGGCTCATTAACATGATTCTTTCATTCTTTATTTCTTGGTACATAATTTGTATCGATTAATTCCACAAAAGAATTAATTAAAAGCATTAATTGATAAACGGGTCTGATTTTTTAGTTTGCACAAATGGTCAAATTTTAATTAAATACTCAGGTAAATATAATATATGCTCCTAATCTGGTTTCGACCCATATAAGAATTCCATATCTTATCTAATATTGCACTTCTTAAATACGAATTTAGGTAGTCTATTTTCTTACTAAACGATGAAGCATTTTCATAAGCCGTGTTTATAATTTTCATAAAGGTAATTTGTAAAGAAAAACGAAGGGCAATGCGTCGTACCTTTTTCACGATGAGGACACAATCAAATGGTTGAATTCTTAAATGTCTTCTGCTGCACAAACGGTCTCCATGCGAAAGCGGCTTTGAATTTTCTGAAAGAGTTGACCTTAGCGATGCATGCAGTTTCTCTTTGCCCCTTGCTCTTGGGCGGTGACTTTTGCTTTTTTCCACCCTGTAGCAGAATTTGAGCATATTTCATTAGTGTGACAGAACCCGGTCAATATTTTAAATTGATAAATAGAGAAAAATCACATGTATATGAAAAATATACAAATTCAAGGACATAAGATTTGTGATATTTAACACCATGGATCAAGAATGACAAATGAAATTTGATGAACGAGGGTTGAAATATGAAATAAACTAGAATAGAACCTGCCTTTAATATGATATCAAATTGTCCAATAAATTTGAAGTTATATATGAGGGGATATTACATGAATATGAAAAACATATAAAATCTGTACACAAGCGTAAGGTATTCAATACTTAGTCAAAATGTTTGAAACTTTTTATCTTTTTTTCAAAAGTTCTTTTTTCCCTTTGCTTTAGTCTTTTGTGTTGTTAAAATAATCACATCTCTTGACTACGTGATTTCTATACTCTTTATATACATGTGTTCTCTCTCCATCTCTCAATTTAAGTTTTTGGATTGGACATTTTAATATGTGTAGCTTAAATGGTTATGTCCTTAATAAGAGCGTTTCTTAAAACACGCTAGTTATTTAGACTAAAAAAATTACCTCTAGCTTTTTGCTTTTTAGCATATGAGGTTTTAACTTTGGTTAGTACTGAGCAACCTAATCATTTGAAATCATGTTAATGTTATAATCTTGATTCTACAAGAGGGGAATTTTTGTTTAGGCTAGAGGGTCCGGATAAAAAGCAACTCCCGGAAGATATCTAGGATGGAGAATAGGGCAGTATTGAACCAAATTGCTCAACAAACTAAGGGAAAACAATCCTGAGATATGTATGTGAAATTATTTAAAATATATGATTTTTTTATGTAACGACAACGTTTAGCATTGAAACACCAATATTAAGCATGCTTAGGCAAGAGCATCATTAGAATGAGTGACCTCTTAGGAAACTGCCCACCTATACCTCAAAGGATGAAACCTTGAGGCTTGGCATAAGATGGGCTAAATCAGATAATACATTGGGTGAGTTAATCCAAGGATATCACAATATGGTATTAGAGGGAGATCCTCTCTAGTAGGTGTATGATTTAGAGATAAACCACATAGAAGCTAGTGGGTCTATAATGACTCAGTTTGATGAGGGCGAGAAGTGGCCATGGGCACTTCAACAAGGAGTGACTCTTGACAAACTTCTAAGATGGTGAATAGAGCAAAAATTAACCAAATTGTGCACCCAATAATGAGAGAGCATTCCTGAGATACATATGTGAAATTGAAATTAACTCAGAAAAGGTATCCTTTGACGTAAGAATAATGTTAGGCATTGGAACTCTAAAGTTAAGCATACTCAGATATGAGCACTATCAAGATGAGTGATCTCTTGTGAAAGTTTCAACTTGTACGCTAAAGGACAAAATCATGATATTTAATGTAAGATGGGCCAAAGTAGACAATAATTCAAATAAGTCAACCTAGAAGTGTCATAATATAGTATTAGAGTGAAACCCTCTGTAGGTGTGTGGTCTGAGAACGAACTACATGGACACTGGTGGGCCTATAATGACCCGATTTGATGAGAGTAGGGAGTGTTTGCCAAGGCTAGAGGGCCTGAACAATGAGTGGTTCCTAGCAGGCTTACAAGATGGCGAAGGGAACATGAATGAATCGAATTACTCACTAGGCAGGAGAGAGAGTTCTTGAGATGTGTGTGCATGCACACGTGTGGGAACCTAAAATTAACTCACAAAAAGCATTTTTTTAGTTTACGATAATATCATACTGAGATCTTCAATAGCCGTATGATTAAGGGATAAACCACACAAAAGCTAGTAGGTTCGTAATGATTTGGTCCGATGGGGACAGGAAGTGTTAGTGGGGGTTAGAGGGCCCAAGCAAAGAGTGATTCCTGGCAGATTTCTAAAATAGTGAATGAGACAAAAATAAACTGAATATTGCACCCAATAATGATAGAGTGTTCTTAAATATATATGTGAAATTGAAATTAACTTATAAAAAGTGTTTTTCTTTTCAGTGTATGACCACCTGGTATCCGAAGCTTTGGCCCTGACTAATCCGGATGTGAGCACTGTTGGACCATAAAGGTGGGGCTCTTCCAACGCCGTCTACTCCATACACAAGGCTTGAACTCGAGACCTTCCTTAAGGGAACCCAAGCTCCTTACCACTTCGGCCAACAATGTTAATACAAAGTGTTCTCTGATGTAACAATAACAGTTGGCATTGGAACTCCAATGTTAAGTATGCTTGGGTGAGAGCACTATTAAGATGGATGAACTCTTGTGAAAATTTCAACTTGTATGCTAAAAGACAAAACTGTGAGACTCAATATAAGATGGGCCAAAATGGATAATACCTCAAGTAAGTTGACCCTAGAGTATCATAATATGGTATTACAGCGAAATCCTCTCTCATAGGTGTGTGGTTTAGAACGAACCACGATAAAGTTGGTGTGTCTGTAATAACCCAATTCAACAAGGGCGGGGAATGTTCGTCGGGGTTAAAGGGCATGAATAATGAGTACTTCCTAGTAGGCTTGTAGGATTGGGAAGGGAGTATGAATGAACTCACCAAACAGGTGAGAGTGTTCTCGAGAGATGTGAAGCTAAAATTAACTCACAAAAGGTATTTTTTTTACTTAATAATAACCTTTAGCATTAGAACTCCAATGTTTGTTCAGTGTGTTCAGATGAAAGTACTATCAGAATGAGGGGGCCTCTTAGGAAAGTGCTCATCCGTATGCCAAAGGACAAAACCGTAAAATTTAATATAGGATGGGTCAAAATAGATAATATCCTAAGTGAGTTAATCTAAGAGAGCCATAGTTAAACTTTTCAATAATTTTTTAAGTAGATTTTTCCAGTTTTTAGGTAAGTTTATTAACAACTTGTATATTATTTCGAAAATAGTCAACATCGGTCTACTTTGTGCTTAAACATATTTATAGACGGTAACATTACAGTAGGTCGTCATATAACCATGACATTTATGACATCACTAATTTTCATGTCTTCGAAGTTTACTTATTAATAGCCTGATAAAAGTATGTGTCATGTTATTCTACGACTAAAATTAATGAGAAATATAATTAATATTTAACTATGCTTTCGATCCACCATTTTGTCGGTCGGACTTGACAATTTCAAATAAAGCAGGCAAAAGTTCACCCTGCATCGAATTGACTCATCCATACATTATAGCCAATTTGAAGGAAAAAGAAAAAAAGTCAAATGTCAGAAAATTAAGTTGGCTTGACCACAAAATAATGAACTCAATCCAAAACTGTCCAATGCGAAATTGGAAGACCCAAAATCCGATACCATCCCAGGAAACTCCATTTCAAGAAATGGTCAAACCTCAAACAATTCAGAGATTTGATTTGACAGTTGTTGTCCCCAATTCTATAGTCTGCAAATGACTTTGTCAAGCAATATATCTATAGTCTAGCAAAAGCCTATCATATGTTATACAAATTGCGTCCGTAATAAATATGAATATTTAATTTATTGTAGAGCATAAGGTATGTAATTCGAATTGGGTTGCCTAATAAATATGAATATTTAATTTATTGTAGAGCACAAGGTATGTAATTCGAATTGGGTTGCCTAATAAATATGAATAATTTATTTATTTTTTGTAAAAAATCCCTAAAATAAAATCTATGTGAATTATAAGTGGGAAAGGATTGAGAGGGGTCTAACTATTTGGGCTAGCGAAGTTGACAAAAGAGGCATGGGTTCACGAGCCGAGGGGGCATGTGGTAATAGTAATTGATTTCATAAAATTCATTCTATTTGACCAAACTAATTTTAAGATTACTCAAATCAAAACTAAATTAATAATTATATTGTGAAATTTGAACATAGGATACATCGGATCCTATATATTGTCCATGTAATGCTACCACTCATTTCATATAGTAGGACCACTTTAATTTACGCAAAACTAATCTATCATAAGTATCACATATAATTAAAAGATACATCGACACTTATTCTTGAAATTATGATATTTAATAATATGACAAATTGTCGTTCTAAAAATTGAATATGACTTGTATGTTTAAATGTTTATTTGTAACATGTCATGATTCATTAATGTACAAATTATGTAGATGGATTTGAAATACGTCCTATGATGACAATTATATTTACTGACGCATTTTACGTATATGGAGGTGACGTGACAATGTTTCTATACTGCAAATTCACGTAGCATTTGAATGTTTGAAATGTACACAATCAGAGAACAGAAAAGGTCAGCCTCATGGGCTGGGTCAACCCCTGTGTTCTACGGTCAACATTTTCAATAGCTACGACCTCTTCTCTCCCCATGCACGCCGCTTGCTTCCCCTATATATAATTACAACTCAAAAGAACCTCCATCTTCCATAACCAAGACCACTCCAATTCTCATTCAATCCTCTTAAAAACCATCACATTCACACACTGAAAACGAACAGCCACACCAGACCCGTCACCTCCATTGATGGCCGCTTTACAAGCTTCCTCTCTTGCAATTCCTTCTTCTTCCTCTTCAGGTTGTCATTTGAAGAGAATGATCACGGCTTCGATCCAACTCCCGAAGCCCTCAAATTTCAGCCTTGCTGATCCAAGCGCTGCGATCACAAAGAAGCTAGTCGAGGAATTGCGCACCAGGAATGGTTACGCCTTTGCAGAGCCACTACAAATGGACGTCGCCCAGAAAGATAGGGTTTTGGAGCCGTGCCTATCACCTGCTTCTTCTATCGACACGACCACAAAGCTCTATGCGATCTTGGAGGCTGTCGAAGATAGAGTGGAGATGCACGATAACATTGGTGAGCAGCGAGACAACTGGAACGAGCTCTTGTTGAACTCGGTCAACATGATGACTCTCACTGCCACCACCACGGCAGCGATGGCTGTGGCCACGCCAGCTTCATCGCTGAGAGCATGCTCTGCTCTCTTTTTTACAGCGGCCACTGGGATGTCGCTCGTCATGAGCAAAATCCAGCCCTCACAGCTGGCTGAAGAGCAACGCAAAGCCTCAAGGTTGTTCAAGCAGCTCCGGAGTGAGATAAAGTCGATGCTCATGCTCCAATCCCCGACTGAGTCAGACGTGAAGGAGATGATGGAGAAGGTGCTGTCCCTTGATAGGGCTTATCCGCTGCCTCTGCTCGGAGCGATGCTCGAGAAGTTCCCCGTGAAATTTGAGCCTGCCGCATGGTGGCCTAGGGTTTCCGACAAACACAGCCAATCCAGAGGGAGGAAAACCGTTGTGAAGACGGAGCGAAACGGATGGAGCGAGGACCTAGAAGTGGAGATGAAAGCCATCGTCAAAGTCCTCAAGAGCAAAGACAAGCAAGACTACTTGAGGCTCGGGAATCTGGCTCTAAAATTGAATAAGATGTTGGCGGTTTCTGCTCCTTTGCTAACCGGCATTGCTGCAGCCAGCTCAGCCTTCAGTGGCTCAACGGCCATGACGGTGGCAGCCATCGCCGGCACGATGGCGGCAATCACCAACAGCTTCGAGCATGGAGGCCAAGTTGGTATGGTGGTGGAGATGTACAGAAACAACGCAGGGTTCTTCGATCTCATGGAAGAGACGATTGAAGCGAGGCTTGAGGAGAGAGACTACAGCAAGAGAGAGAACGGAGAGATGTTCGAGATGAAGGTGGCAATGAAGCTGGGACGGAGCTTGTCGGAGCTCCGAGATTTAGCAAGAAAATCAATGGCTTCTTGTACAGAAGGGACTGAGGTGGATGAGTTTGGAAGCAAGCTTTTCTGACTCCTTTGAACCAACATATATAGTGTATATACATGTACAATGAGGCTCATTAACATGATTCTTTTCGTTCTTTATTTCTTGGTGCATAATTGTATCAATTAATAACACAAAAATTAAAAGCATTAATTGATATGCGGATCTGATTTTCACAACCCCTTTTCATTTCATTAATTAATTGGACTGTTGATTTGATTGATTCTTTTTAGTTTGCCTGTGTAAATAATTGTCAAATGGACAACGCTTTTATTATATAGTACGGTAGCAAAATTTGGTACTAAAGGCTTTTCTAAGACAAAATGTGTCCATCACTATCACATATAAAACGTGAAAAGTAAAGTGTTTTAGTTCTCAAAGTACGAACTAAATAACAGAGGTGCCTGTAAGGAAACAATTGTTTTTAAAATGTTGTCTTAACATATTATCATGAAGTATATACTGATAGAATCGTATGATTTTATGTGCACAAATTGTCAAATCATAATTAAATACTCATGTTAATTAATGCTTCAAGCCTGGTTTTGACCCATATGAACATTCCACATCTTATCTGATATTCCAATTCCTAAATGAATATAATGTTTTTCTACTTTCTTGCTAAAAGATCGAGCATTTGCGTATGGCCATGGTTTTAATTTTCATGAAGGTTAGATTTATAAAGAAAAACGAAGGGCAATGCATCATACCTTTTTCACGATGTGGACCCAATCAAATGGTTGAATTCTCAAATGACTCCTACCGCACAAAGGGTCCCCATGCAAAGCGGCTTTGAAATTTCTGAAACAGTTGACATTATTGAAATATGGATCAATAATGACAAATGAAATTTGACTAACAAATTGAAACATAATTAAAAAAGAAAAAAAAAAAGAAACAGAAACAGAACCTGCTTTTAACACGATATTAGAATGTCCAACAAAAACTCAAGTTATATGTGAAGGGATATTGCATGTATATGAAAAGCATATATGTTGACACCTAAATTTTGGCGATCCATTTAGTCATTTATTGCATAAAAAATTAGGGGTTAATTTTATCCTTGAAAAAAATATTAATTGCATAGCTACATTTAGTTTGCATATTTTGCATTTTATTTACTTGGGCCGGTGGCGGATGGGTCGAATTGGTGTTTTCGGGTTTTAAATTGGCGAGTCGGACTAAGCCCATGAAATGAGCAAATTAGCCCAAGCCCATTGTTTTTTTTTAAATCAATTATCTTGTGAAAAGTTGAAATTTGATGCAATATTCGATGATTTTTTTAAGATTGAGAAAACCGCATTGCAATCTCATCTTTATCAATAGGCAATAAAATCATTAGAGATATTCAAGAGATAAGGAAAATAAGAAAATTTTGGGTGATCGGGAGGTTATAGATTATCTTCGTGTATATTGAAAAAACGAGATAAAATATTCTACAAATTTACCTATTTTCACCTATAAAAAGCAATCGGATATGTGGAGATGGGGGGGCTTCTCTCGGCTTCTTTGGAAAAAATTCAGAAAAAGTGAAAGAGAGGAGAGAAGCCATCCGTGGAGTTTGAAAGTAAAAAAAGAAAGAGTACGAAGGAAGAGGGAGAGTGACGTGAGAGAAAGAGAGAGAGGAGAAAAGTAAAGAGGTGATTTGACCCCTACTATTCACCATCTTCCCCAAATCGCTGCCCCTCCTCTGGAACCTCCATCTGCGAAGCTTCCGCCACCGTCCTTCCCCGACGCCGCGTCGCGCCTCAACGCTCGCGACGACCCAAGCTCGAGTCAAGCCGCTCTCCAACGCACCACCGCCCCACTCCGTCAGCCGCACGCCGTTTCGCCCGCGACCGCTTGCCGCCGCACCGCCGGACTCCCTCGGTTTCCGTCTCCGCAAGCTCGCACCGCCGCCCAGCCGCGCTGCTCACGCTAAACCGACGCTCCGTTGTTGCTGTATCTTCGCCGGCCCCCTCCATCCGGAGCTAGACCCGAACAGATCTGTAACCACACAGACCCACGACCAAGCTCGAGCCGATCGCCTCACCACCGCGAGCCCAGTGCCCGAGCTCCGCCCATGATCTGTGTGACACCCCAATTTTTCTCAAGTTTATTTTCAGTCAATTGAGTCGGGCAATTCATCTGTGCATATAGTTCGTCTCTCAGAGTTGGCCACTCACGAGGGAACTAGTCTATTGAGTGAGGTGATTAAGGAATTTTGTCGCGTCGGACTTGGGGACCGATCACCCTCGGGTTGGATGCAAGAAAATTTCCCTAAAAGCCACTCGGTGGACCGGGCGCGCTAAAATTGCACCGAGTGAAATTAACCGTGAAATTGAAATTGAATTTTGAAATTTGAAAATCAAAGGGTGTTGCAAATCTTATTAGGAACATCGGATTATTTCATGGATTTTGATTTGGACTCAATTAAAAGAGAATTGATAGAGATTGAAGTAATTAAGTGTACAAGAGCTTGGACCCCGGCGGAAAATGAATTGAACGTATTGAAAGATGTTGTGAGGATTTGAAATTAGTGGAGAATGACATCAGCGGGTGATGTCATTGGTGGAGGCCAAATTTAAGGAGAGCTTGACAAGTGTCACAAGCTAATTGGCTCACCTAAAGTGGAGATGTCACTTCCCTCTCTTGTCTCCATCATCTTCAACCTTGAGAGGAGAGAGAAGAGGAGAGAGGAGGGCAGCAAAGAGGAAACCAGCGGAAACCGCACACCCCCCCTTCCGTCCGCCTTGGCCGCTCGACCGTCGCCACCGCCGTCTCGCCCGCCGTCGCACGCCGTCGCCGTTCGCCGCTCGTTCGCGTGTGAGGCCCCGGGTGCAAGCCGTCGCGTCTCCGTCGTCGCCGTCTCCTCGCCGAGCTGCTGGTCGCCGTTCGTCGTCCGCCCGTCGTCGCCGTCCGCCCGCTCCGCCTCCGCCGGTTGCTGCCCGAGCCGTCACCGGTTCTCCTCCGCCGCTTCTCCGCCGTCCCGTCGCCATTCCGCCATCCCCTCAAGCTCGGTTAGTGCTTTGGAAAGAAAAACCAGCAAGATCTAGGATCTTCCGGGCTCATTTTGGTCTCCTTTTAATGCTTATTTGGTCTCGATCCGTGTAGGTTTGTCGTCGGCGTCGTCGTGCTCTTCGCCGGAGACCCATCGGAAAGCGATTCCGGTGAGTTTACCTCACTAATCCGCGATTAGCGAGTTAATGACACCTTAAGTATGTTTAGCTTAAGTTGATTGGGATTAGGTGGCTAGATTGATTTAATTAATCATGGATTATATTAAGGTGATTAATTAAGGTTAAGTGTGTTTAGTTTAATGGTTAAGTATGTTTATTTTAAAATAAACCTTGATGTGACTTAAAGGAGTTTATTTATGATTTAAATAAATGCTTCGAAATTGTTGGATTATTTAATAATATATCTTATTCCGAAATTCATTAAAATATTATTTAAAAAAAAAACTCGAAAATTTTATTTTGACCCTAGTTGCTCAGAATTTCGTGCCGATCGCTGCTGTACTTGTAGAATTTGAAATTGATGATTGGTTGTGGCGAATTGAGTGTGATTGCGAATTATGAGGATTCTTTAGAAAAACCCTAAGTGTGGGAATTGATAGGAGATTGGCCGTGATTGACCACCTATTAGAGGTCGTGCCTAGTGAGGCCGTGATTAACCACCGATTGGAGGTCGTGCCTAATAAGGCCGTGACGAACCACCTAAGAGAGGTCGTGCCTGATGAGGCCGTGAAATTACCACCTATTGAGGTCGTGCCTGATGAGGCCGTGAAATTACCACCTATTAGAGGTCGTGCCTAATGAGGCCGTGAATTATCACTCGATTTCGGTCGTGCCGAGTAGGGCCGTGATTGCCACTGGTTATTGAATCTTCCTATAGGGTCGTGATTGTGAGCAATGATTGAATTGCTAGAATGACATGTAATCGGCCAAGTCGATTGATCGCTGAGACGATCCAAGTGGTTGAATTGTTCTGATGATGTGATTGTGCCACGGTTGTTTGGTTATCATAATTGTACGTGGTTGAATTATATAAATTGTGCTAACCTCGCGGATGAGGGCTCGGACGAGGTAAGTCTTCTTGATGTTGTGGCTAAGATACTTTGGGGCGTATTTACTTTCTAATAGGGGTTTAGGAGGGGTGAACTTGCTTTGAGACAAAGTCTCATCCCGGTTGGGGAAATTATTATAGGACCCTAGATGGCGGGACCCCGAGAAGAATGGCATCCCGGTTCGGATTATCGAGCGGGTGCGCGGCGCCCCGACCCCGGAGTCATTGGGTCTATGAGCTGATTAGGTCTACCGTGTGGATCCAGGAGACTGAAGACGTTAGGGTGCCCCATAGGTATAGGGCTTGGTTCCGTTTTGGGGCCAATGGTTTTAGGATTGGTCCACTTGACGGTTTTGACATTCCCCTAGCCGTGATGGATGCTCTCCTGGGAGAGGGGGTAGCTGACCTTCCTGATGGCAGGGTGGATAACCCACCATCTCCGGCCCCGGCGCGATCGGCGGTGGAGGATGTGGGATCGTGGAACGAGTCCAATTAGTAGCTATAGGACCGTTCTTCTTTTTGTTGTGGGCGATCCATGTTGTGTAGGCTAACCCCTTTTTGATGCACATAAACTCGACCCATTTTTGGTGCATAGTCTCGGATCCCGTTGATGTACCTAAACCTTGTAATGATGTTGATAATGATGATGATGATGTATGAAAGTATGTTGTTTGATTTTGAAATTGATGTTCCTGCTGTCCTATCCCGTATGCTTTTGTAAGGGGTGTCTTAGTACGTTCCGCTTGTGCATTAAAAAGAAACTTTGGGGTCGGCAACACTACCTGGGAATGTCGCATTTACATGACCACTGTGGGTTGTTTCACGTATCTCGGGGTTCGGGGCGTGACAACCCCGTTTAAGTGGTATCAGAGCATGGTTGTGTATGGAGTGATAAGGACGATGAGTCATGGGATAGTTAGTAGGAAGAACTTTTCATATTCTAATGCCTGTGATTGTTAGTTGTTTGTTAGCTTGATTGAAAGGTTACTCAAATTCTAATATAGTATTGGAATTCGCCAATAGGCATCTATATTGAGCCTGTAGCATGAGTGACCGAGTGCCAAGAGCCGCTAGGAAGAGAGCGAGGGCCCCGTGTTTCGGGGTGGGCCATCGATGAGAGTCGGTGCCCCAGTGCCTTGGGGAGAGCGCAGCCGAGGCCGGTGCGAGTGGTGCGGTGTCACCTCCGAGAGGATGCAAAAGTAGCCCCGAGGATCCGAGGTTTGCTTTGGGATCATGCGGATGCTTGAGATGATGGGTGACAGACTAGACCAGCGAGCCGCCGCCCGCCCGCCGCTATCGCCGCCGCCACTAATGCCGCTAATGCCGCCAATCTTCGCTTTGCCGCTAATGCCGCCGCCATCTTTTGCCGCACCGGTTGCCGAGCTAGAAGAGGAACTCGAGGAAATTCCCTCGAGGATGTGGCCGCCGGGAGGCCTAGACGGAGTTGGTGCAACACTTTCTGAGATTGAATCCACCAACGTCCACGGGAGCGGGAGATCCTGAAGCTGCAGCACTGTGGGTTCAGGAACTAGAGAATGCCTTTGAGCTGCTGTTGTGCACTGAAGAAGAGAAGGTCGTGCTGGTGGCCTATCAGTTGAGGGGAACCGCAGCCACATGGTGGAAAACTAATAAAGGGATAGTGTTCCCTGATGGAGTAGATCGAGAGTGGAATGCGTTCCTAGAGGCCTTCAATGAGAAGTACTTTTCTGATTGTGCTAAAGAGTTGAAGATGGCGGAGTTCCAACGCCTTCGTCAAGGTACAATGACAGTTGATCAGTATGAGGCAAAGTTTACTGAACTGTCACAGTATGCCCCTGAATTAGTTTAGAAACCGATAAACCGAATTCGAAGGTTTAGAGATGGGCTTAGACCGGAGGTGAGGAGCTTTTTGGTGCCGTTAGACCTGAAGGAATACAAGGATCTTTACAAGCGGGCCCACTGATTGAGAAAGACCGAAATGAGAAAGCCGCCGCATCCGGGTCGCGGTTTAATTCAAACAGAGGTGATAATCGGTTTGGAAAGAGGCCGATGCCCGGGGAAGGTACCATGTTCCACCCAATAGGAAGGGTGGAGTGGGGAAGTCGTCATCGAATTTCAATGGAGCATGTCATTTGTGTGGAAGGCGACATGGCTCACCCCCGTGCCCTCTTAGGACGGTGCCTCGCTTCGAGTGTGGCCAGCGGGTCACCGTGTTAGGAATGTCCCGGGGAGACTTGCGAGGCAGCCTCGCTGCCACCACCGCCACCGCCGGGCCGGAAACGCAGGATTCGCACCGCGATCATGCCGCCGGGTGGATTGAACCGACCTCCCGGCTCGGGGAAGGACTTATGCGCCGACTGGAGGACAAAGGAGGATGCGCCTAACGTGGTCACGGTATGGTCTCGCCGAACGACCAACCCGCTTATGCTTTATTTGATCCTGGAGCTTCGCATTCATTTATAGCCGAAAGATTTGTTAAATTGATAGAATTAATTCTGAATTGTTGGAGTCTCGTGGTTAGTATATCTACTCCGTTGAAAGATAAAGTGTTAGCTACAGTAGGTTGTCTCGATTGCAAGTTAGTGATTGGTGAGCGAGAGGGAAGAATAGACTTGATAGTCCTAGCCATGTATGATTTTGATGTGATAATTAGCATGGACTGGCTCACCAAGCAACGAGCCAAAATGGATTGTTATCGCAAGGCGATTCGCCTTTAACCCATTAGGGGTGAGAGCTTCGAATTTATTGGGAGTCGAGGAGGACCCTCGATTTCCTTAATTTCATCGCTCGAAGCAACTCACTTGCTAGGCAAGGGTTGCCAAGGTTACTTAGCGACTGTCGTAGACACGACAGTAGAGGAGTTAAAGATTGAAGATATCGCAGTGGTACGAGAGTTCCCAGACGTGTTTCCGAAAGAATTACCGGGTTTACCGCCAGAGAAAGAGATAGAGTTTGTGATTGAATTAGCCCCTGGGACGGAGCCGATCTCTAAAGCTCCTTACCGAATGGCCTTGTCAGAGCTTAAGGAATTAAAGGTGCAAATGCAAGAGTTATTGGATAAAGGATTTATTCGTCCAAGCGCATCACCTTGGGGAGCACCGGTATTGTTTGTGAAGAAGAGAAAGATGGTTCATTACGCTTGTGCATCGATTACCGACAGGCTCAACCGGGTGACAATTAAGAACAAGTATCCGTTGCCAAGGATTGATGATTTGTTTGATCGATCAGCTTCAAGGAGCGTCGATATTTTCTAAGATCGACTTGAGGACGGGGTATCATCGGCTAAGAATCAAGAAGGAAGATATTCCGAAGTCGGCGTTTCGCACTCGATACGGCCACTATGAGTTTACTGTGATGCCATTTGGGTTGACAAATGCCCCGGCTGCTTTCATGGACCTGATGAATCGGGTGTTCAAAGAGTACTTAGATCAGTTTGTAATTGTTTTCATCGACGACATCCTGGTGTATTCAAGGAGTACTGAGGATCATGAAAAGCACTTAAGGATAGTGCTTCAGACTTTAAGAGATCACGAGCTATACGCCAAGTTTAGTAAGTGCGAGTTTTGGCTGACTCGTGTGGCTTTCCTAGGTCATGTCATCTCTCGGAGAAGGAATCTCGGTGGACCCCGCAAAGATTGAGGCGGTGATCAACCGGCCGAGACCGACGACAGTGACGGAAATCGAAGCTTTCGGGTTTAGCGGGTATTACGGACGGTTTGTAGAAGGGTTTTCAAGGTTAGCATCGCCAATGACGAGACTTCGAAGAAGGAAGAGAAGTTTGTGTGGACGGATAAGTGCGAGAGTAGTTTCCAAGAGCTTAAGCATAAGCTAACTACCGCACTGTGCTTACTATCCCATCCGGTCCGGAGGGTTTGAGATCTATAGTGATGCGTCATTTAAGGGATTAGGTTGTGTGTTGATGCGGCATGGTAGAGTTGTTGCATATGCGTCCCGTCGCCTTGAGACCTCACGAGTTGAATTACCCGACGCATGACTTGGAGCTTGCGGCAATCATCTTTGCCCGAAGATTTGGAGGCACTATTTGTGCGGAGAAAGATTTCAGATCTTCACTGACCATCAGAGTCTCAAGTACCTATTCTCTCAGAAGGAGTTGAATATGAGACAGCGTCGATGGATGGAGCTCTTAAAAGACTATGACTGCGAGATTTTGTATCACCCGGAAAGGCGAATAAGGTCGCCGATGCACTAAGTAGGAAGTCTTCGATTGCTCGATGGTACTCAAGGAATGGGGCCTAATTGAGAGAGCAAGAGATTCAGATTTTAAGTTTGAGGTGGGCCACCTTTCGAATCTCGTGGCCACCCTTAGAATTGAACCGGAAGTGCGGGTCGAATCGAACGCTTCGGCGACGGATTCGAGATGTTCGAAAATCCTACAAGAGGATGCGGAGAAAAGGAAGGCCGACTTTCGATTTCAAGATGGAACATTGAGGTTCCAAGGACGATTGGTTGTACCTAACGATGTGGAGCTTAGAGAAGAAATTCTTTCGAAGCGCATCGTAGCGATTCTGACATTCATCCTGGTAGTACCAAAATGTATCAGAATCTGCGTCAACACTATTGGTGGTGTGGCATGAAGGCGGACATCGCCAAGCATGTCGCCAAGTGTTTGACGTGTCAACAGGTGAAAGCTCAGCATTGCAAGCCGGGAGGACTTTTGCGACCCCTTGAGATCCCAGAGTGGAAATGGGAGCATATCACGATGGACTTCGTGACGGGGCTACCGAGGAGCCAAAGAGGGAACGATTCGATTTGGGTAGTGGTCGACGCAGACGACAAAGTCGGCTCACTTCATTGCGGTTCGAAGAGACTTGAGTTTGGATAGACCGCGGCGAGATCTATATTTACGTCAAGTGGTTCGTATACATGGAGTGCCAGTTACAATTACTTCGGATAGGGACCCAAGGTTCACCGCCGCTTTTTGGAAGAGCTTGCAATCCGCTTTAGGAACGAAGCTGCAGTATAGTACGGCCTATCACCCGCAGACTGATGGCCAGTCTGAGAGGACAATTCAGACTCTTGAGGACATGCTGCGAGCTTGTGTTTTGGACTTCAAAGGAAGTTGGGAGGAACAGCTTCATCTGGTTGAATTCGCCTATAACAACGATTATCGCCAGAGTATTCAAATGGCTCCTTTTGAAGCATTGTATGGCGAGCATGCGAACGCCCAGGTGTCTTTGGGATGAGGTCGGAGAAAGAAAGATCACCGGTCCAGAGTTGGTTCAGCAGTTAGTAGAGGCAGTTGCAGTTATCAGAAACAGATTAAAGACCGCTCAGAGCCGCCAGAAAAGTTATGCCAATAAGTGTCGAAGGCCATTGGAGTTCCAAGTTGGTGAGCACGTCTTTCTGAAGGTGTCACCGATGAGAGGTACTTCCCGTTTTGGCAAAAAGGGAAAACTGAGTCCGAGGTACGTAGGTCCCTTTGAGATTTTGGAAAGAATAGGGACTTCGGCGTATCGTCTTGCACCGCCGCCAAAGTTGTCACAGTGCACGACGTCTTTCACGTGTCGATGTTGAGGAAGTATGAACTGACTCGACTCACGTTCTAAATTTCGAGGAATTAGACGTGGATGACAAAGTGTCATACGTTGAAAGCCCGGTTCAAATTGTAGATCGCAAAGAACAAGTTCTGCGCACCAGGACCATCCCAATGGTCAAAGTGGTATGGCAGCACCATAGCACTGAAGGAGCAACTTGGGAGACTGAAGAGTCGATGAGAGAATTGTACCCCCACCTATTTGAGCAAAGTATGTAATGGTTTAAATTTCGAGGACGAAATTCTTATAAGAGGGGAAGAGTTGTGACATCCCAATTTTTCTCAAGTTTATTTTCAGTCAATTGAGTCGGGCAATTCATCTGTGCATATAGTTCGTCTCTCAGAGTTGGCCACTCACGAGGGAACTAGTCTATTGAGTGAGGTGATTAAGGAATTTTGTCGCGTCGAGACTTGGGGACCGATCACCCTCGGGTTGGATGCAAGAAAATTTCCCTAAAAGCCACTCGGTGGACCGGGCGCGCTAAAATTGCACCGAGTGAAATTAACCGTGAAATTGAAATTGAATTTTGAAATTTGAAAATCAAAGGGTGTTGCAAATCTTATTAGGAACATCGGATTATTTCATGGATTTTGATTTGGACTCAATTAAAAGAGAATTGATAGAGATTGAAGTAATTAAGTGTACAAGAGCTTGGACCCCGGCGGAAAATGAATTGAACGTATTGAAAGATGTTGTGAGGATTTGAAATTAGTGGAGAATGACATCAGCGGGTGATGTCATTGGTGGAGGCCAAATTTAAGGAGAGCTTGACAAGTGTCACAAGTTAATTGGCTCACCTAAAGTGGAGATGTCACTTCCCTCTCTTGTCTCCATCATCTTCAACCTTGAGAGGAGAGAGAAGAGGAGAGAGGAGGGCAAAGAAAGAGGAAACCAGCGGAAACCGCACACCCCCTTCCGTCCGCCTTGGCCGCTCGACCGTCGCCACCGCCGTCTCGCCCGCCGTCGCACGCCGTCGCCGTTCGCCGCTCGTTCGCGTGTGAGGCCCCGGGTGCAAGCCGTCGCGTCTCCGTCGTCGCCGTCTCCTCGCCGAGCTGCTGGTCGCCGTTCGTCGTCCGCCCGTCGTCGCCGTCCGCCCGCTCCAGCCTCCGCCGGTTGCTGCCCGAGCCGTCACCGGTTCTCCTCCGCCGCTTCTCTGCCGTCCCGTCGCCATTCCGCCATCCCCTCAAGCTCGGTTAGTGCTGGAAAGAAAAACCAGCAAGATCTAGGATCTTCCGGGCTCATTTTGGTCTCCTTTTAATGCTTATTTGGTCTCGATCCGTGTAGGTTTGTCGTCGGCGTCATCGTGCTCTTCGCCGGAGACCCATCGGAAAGCGATTCCGGTGAGTTTACCTCACTAATCCGCGATTAGCGAGTTAATGACACCTTAAGTATGTTTAGCTTAAGTTGATTGGGATTAGGTGGCTAGATTGATTTAATTAATCATGGATTATATTAAGGTGATTAATTAAGGTTAAGTGTGTTTAGTTTAATGGTTAAGTATGTTTATTTTAAAATAAACCTTGATGTGACTTAAAGGAGTTTATTTATGATTTAAATAAATGCTTCGAAATTGTTGGATTATTTAATAATATATCTTATTCCGAAATTCATTAAAATATTATTTAAAAAAAAAAAAAACTCGAAAATTTTATTTTGACCCTAGTTGCTCGAATTTTCGTGCCGATCGCCGCCGTGCTTGTAGAATTTGAAATTGATGATTGGTTGTGGCGAATTGAGTGTGATTGCGAATTATGAGGATTCTTTAGAAAAACCCTAAGTGTGGGAATTGATAGGAGATTGGCCGTGATTGACCACCTATTAGAGGTCGTGCCTAGTGAGGCCGTGATTAACCACCGATTGGAGGTCGTGCCTAATAAGGCCGTGACGAACCACCTAAGAGAGGTCGTGCCGATGAGGCCGTGAAATTACCACCTATTGAGGTCGTGCACGATGAGGCCGTGAAATTACCACCTATTAGAGGTCGTGCCTCGATGAGGCCGTGAATTACCACCTGATTTCAGGTCGTGCCGAGTAGGGCCGTGATTGCCACTGGTTATTGAATCTTCCTATAGGGTCGTGATTGTGAGCAATGATTGAATTGCTAGAATGACATGTAATCGGCCAAGTCGATTGATCGCTGAGACGATCCAAGTGGTTGAATTGTTCTGATGATGTGATTGTGCCACGGTTGTTTGGTTATCATAATTGTACGTGGTTGAATTATATAAATTGTGCTAACCTCGCGGATGAGGGCTCGGACGAGGTAAGTCTTCTTGATGTTGTGGCTAAGATACTTTGGGGCGTATTTACTTTCTAATAGGGGTTTAGGAGGGGTGAACTTGCTGAGACAAAGTCTCATCCCAGTTTGGGGAAATTATTATAGGACCCTAGATGGCGGGACCCCCTGAGAAGAATGGCATCCCGGTTCAGATTATCGAGCAGGTGCGCATCGCCCCTGACCCCGGGAGTCATTGGGTCTATGAGCTGATTAGGTCTACCGTGTGGATCCAGGAGACTGAAGACGTTAGGGTGCCCCATAGGTATAGGGCTTGGTTCCGTTTTGGGGCCAATGATTTTAGGATTGGTCCACTTGACAGTTTTGACATTCCCCTGGCCGTGATGGATGCTCTCCTGGGAGAGGGGGTAGCTGACCTTCCTGATGGCAGGGTAGATAACCCACCATCTCCAGGCCCAGCGCAGTCAGCAGTGGAGGATGTGGGATCGTGGAACGAGTCCAATTAGTAGCTATAGGACCGTTCTTCTTTTTGTTGTGGGCTGATCCATGTTGTGTAGGCTAACCTTTTTTTGATGCACATAAACTCTGACCCATTTTTGGTGCATAGTCTCTGGATCCTGTTGATGTGCCTAAACCCTGTAATGATGTTGATAATGATGATGATGATGTATGAAAGTATGTTGTTTGATTTTGAAATTGATGTTCCTGCTGTCCTATCCCGTATGCTTTTGTAAGGGGTGTCTTAGTACGTTCCGCTTGTGCATTAAAAAGAAACTTTGGGGTCGGCGACACTACCTGGGAATGTCGCATTTACATGACCACTGTGGGTTGTTTCACGTGTCTCGGGGTTCGGGGCGTGACAATCTGACCACGATCAGCTCCGCCCAAGCGACAACGCCATTGCAGCCCGAGCCGATCTCGCCCACGATTTGCTGGTTCGAGACGCCGGAGTGTCCCCCGAGTCCTCCGCCCGAGCGCCCTTGCTCCACGGGTTTTTGCTGCTGCTACTCCCGTGCCGTCCCCGTCCTGCCTAACCCACGACCAACCGTGCCTTCCCTTCGCCGGAGCTGCCCCGCCGGACCGACGCCAGTTGCCGTAGGTGACCTGCCACGAGCAATCCGTGGAAAGGGAAAAGAAAGCAAAAAAAAACAAAAGGAAAAGAAAAGGGAAAATTAGGTAGTTTTTATTTATTTATTTACTTACTGTTTTCTTTTTCTTTCCTTTTTATTTTATCCTTTTAGTGAAATTGTTCCCTTTAAATATGTGATTGAGATCCCAATATGAAATAGTCCCTAAGGATTGACAGTCCAATTTTCGCGCCCGAAATCCGACTCGCAATCCCTTATAAAAATCGACAATCCAATCTCAAGCCCGAGATTCGATTTGCGATTTAATTTAAAATTGGTTAACCCGATCTCATGCGCGAGATATGGTTTGTCAATTTTTGGATATCAATCTTATCTTTTGTTTGATTTGCTATCGTCAAATTGATTGAGTCAAATCTTATTTTCGTAAAATAAAAAATGAAAAAATCTCACTTAGGATTAAGTTTGTTGTCATCTTGCATATTTAGGATTGCAATCTTATTATGAATTTTTAAATAAAAAATAAAAAAAAAAAAAGTGCATTCATTTAAGTTGTTAGTTTTTTTTTTTTGAATTGCATGTTAATTATGTATTAATTTTAATTTCGAGATTAAAGAAAAAACACAAAAAAAATCATTGTGCATATTAGATTAGAATTGCATGTTTCATTTCAAATTTAGATCATCTTTTTAGATAAATGGCATTTTAGATTTAGATAATGTCTTAGTTTAAAATAGGATTTAATATGACTTAATCCCTAGTTTAAATTAGATAGAATCTTAATCTAGCTAGATCATTTGAAATTTCATAAAATTTGTCTTAGGATAAATTAGTTGCAATTTCTAGGATAGATTGCATTTTTAAAATAAAAAATGTCATTTGCATGTCATATAGATTTAGGTTCATGAAATGCACGTCATTTAGTGATAATTGTTAGGTTCATTTCTAATCGAAAATTTACCGTCATCAGATTAGGTCATGTTGCGTGACATATAGCTCACACGTCATTTTAATTGAAATAATTTTGTACGTCATTGCATTGCATCGCACGTCATTAGAATTAAGTCATTTGGGTTAATTTAGATTGCATATTTAATCGTTGCATTTCTTTAATTTCAAAAAAATTAGAATGAATTCATCTCATGCTTTAGGATAAATTGCATGCTTATTTATGACATACAATTTTGGTCATGTTATCATATTATTTCATTGTTAGAATAGTGACATGCATTGCATAAGTCATCATTTTCATTAAATAAAGTGAAAACAAAAATTGAAATTGCGTGTTAATTAGAAATCATATCTAGGGTTGTTGATGTGAATTCTGATTTAACAATGCAGATGCTTTCGTTGCTTCTAGGTATGTTTTGCATTATTTAATTTGCTTTCTTGAGTGTTAAATTGGTGATATGCGCACATGTATGATCACCTCACATGTTAGAAAGTTAAATTAAAATCAATTCAATTGCCAAACATTTTTTTGAAAATTAAATAAAAAGGTACCGAAAGGGCACTAGTATAGTCTAGTGTAATCAAGTCCCCGAACTCATAAATCTCTGGTTCGTAGGAGTAAAGTAAATCTCCCGTTACTTTACTTGGGTTTCTAATCGACCCACCAAAAATAGATTAGTGGCGACTCCGATTGAAAATCATTTGCATGTTAAGAATTCAAACCTAAGTTGCGAATTGGTATGGGCTTGGGAGAGTCCGAGCTAAGCTTAAAGACTTAGTAATCCATTAACCTAGTTTTAGGTGGTGAACCCAAAAAATTGGGTCGCGACAATATAAAACCGGTACACAAGCAATATGAGATATTGAACACTTAGTCAAAATGTTTGAGACTTTTTATCTTTTTTCTATTTTTTTCCCCTTTTGATTTAGTCTTTTGTGTTGTTGAAATAACCACATGGCTTGATTACGAGGTTTCTATACCCTTTTATATACATGTGTTCTCTCTCAATTTATCAATTTAAGTTTTTGAGTTGGACATTTTAATATGTGGTAAATAACTTAATTGGTTATGTTCTCAAGAGGAGGGTTTATTAATACACTCAAGTTGTTTAGAACGGAATTTTTACTTCTAGCTTTTCGCCTTTATGTTTTAACATTGGTCAGTATAGAGCAACCTAATCATTTGAAATCATGTTATGATACTATGAGGGGGAACGTTTGTCGAGGCTAGAGAGCCTAGAAAAAGAGTGGCAATATAGAACCAAATTGAGCATCAAACTAGGGAAAAGCATTCCTGGGATGTGTGTGTAATTGGAATTAACTCACGAGAGATGCTTTTTTATGTAATGACAACATATAGCATTGAAACACCAATATTAAGTATGCTCAAGTGAAAGCATTACTAAGATGAGCGACCTCCAAGGAAAGTGCCCTCCTATGGCTCAAAGTATGAAACCTTGAGGCTTAGTATAAGATAGGCTAAAGCGGACAATACAGCGAGTGAGTTAATCTAAGGATGTTATAATATAATATTAGAGTGAGATCCTCTCCAGTAGGTATATGATTCAAGAATAACACATAGAAGTTGGTAGGTCTATAATGACTCAGTCTGACAGGGGTGGGAAGTGTTCATGGGGGTTAGTGGGCCTAGGCAAAAAGTGATTCCTAACAGGCTCCTAAAATGGTGAACGAGGCAAAAATAAATCGAATTGCGCACCCAATAATGAGAATGCGTTCTTGAGATATATATGTGAAATTGAAATTAACTCACAAAAAATGTTCTTTAATGTAACAATAACATTTGGCATTCCAATGTTAAGTATGCTTAGGTGAAAGCACTATCAATATCACGCCATGAACCTCGAGCGCGCCAACATCCCGCCATAGTCATGCAAATGCGACATTTCCAGGTAGTGTCACCAACCCCATTCATTTATTATTGCGCAAGCAGAACGTATTATAAAACCCCTGACAAAAACTCACGGGATAGGAAAGCAGGAAACCAACTTTTTCATAAACAAACATGCTTTCAAAAGTAACCACACTAGGGTTTACACATATACCAAAAAGGGGTAGTCTACAAAAGGGATCGGTCCTATGACCACTAGTCGGACTCGTTCTTCGATCCCACTTCTGATTGATTAGCCTCTGGGAGTTCCACCATCTACAGTCCTGAAATTTTGGCCCACAACAGGGTGAGACATTGTCTCAACAAGTTCAACCCCCTAAACCCCTATTAGAAAGAAAATACGCCCAAGGGTGGCCTAGCCACACCACATAGAGAACTTACCTCGCCTCAGTTCCTTCCTGCAGGTTAGCACAATTCAAATCACTTAATCATAGATAGTAATAGGAACTTAAACCACTAGAATGCCAACAATATCATTTCGAACGACCACGAGTCTGGATTATAAGACCAAATCGTTATGACACGTCCCATATCATGCCACACGATTCTGTCTCATAATTTGACCCGTCAATAACACTCAGCATGCGATCCAATTGTTATTCACTACCATACAATGGCATAGCCAGCATGCGATCCAATTGTTATTTACTGCCACACAAGGGCATAGCCTACTCGCAGTTCAACTATCTACTAACATTAATGCCAGGCATCACCTCCCCCCTTGGAGCGCGGCTTCGTCATTACGTTAACGACATTCCCGAAGGAGCATGGATCCAGTTGGCCTAGCCTCTACTGCGACCCACATCCATTGTAAGGGGCATCCCATATAGGGGCAACTCCGGCTCAACAGCCCTGGACAACTTCCTCTTAATTATCACACAACAAAATCATACTCGGCCCCAAGATACTTTGCATTTCACCCAATGCTTCCACTTAAAATAGTGATCCTAACCATTTTTCTTCATATTAAAAACATCTGAGAAAGTAATTGTGTGTGTGGGTACACAATCAAATTCAAACCAGAAATACTAACACCATTCTTTTTTCATATCTCACTGTTTGATATAATACTTAAAATCCATTTTCGGTGTCAAACCCGACACCTGAGATTTTCTGAAGAAATTATATACTTTTCACAATCACCACTCAGTTTCACAATTCAGCAATCAATTGCACAAATCATCAATCAATTTGCAATATTCACTCATCAAATTAATAATCTGAATACATAGCAACGATTAGCGCGAAATTCGAGAAACTAAGGTCTCGAAATAATTTTCGAATTTATTAAATAATTAATTTTATTCCGAAAATTAATTAAATAATAATATTTTAATAATTTTCGTAATATAATATATTATTAATTAATTAAATAATTTGGAAATACACATATAATTCAAAATTATATATTTAAGTCAAATCATCATTAAACTAACATAACCATCCATTTAACTTTAAATAAACATACCCTAAACTAATCACACCCTTTAATCTAATCCACATTTAAATGAATTAAACTAACCACCTAATAACACTTAACATAAACTAAACTTTTCTAAGCATAATTAACTCTCTAATCGAGGTTTAGTGAGCTAAACTCACGGAATCGCTTTCCGATGAGTCTCCGGTGAAGAGGATGGCGAGGCTGTTGACAAATCTCCTTGGGGCGACACCAAAGGTGGCCGAGAAAACACCCAAAATGGGCCTTGAAGGTCCAGATCTTGCTGGAAATCCGGCTGCTATACAAGGCCGGTCGGAGGAGCTCCGGTCACCGATTAGGCGTGGGACCGGCGGAAATGGCGACGGCAGCTCGGGCGGTTGCTAGCGGAGGCTCTAGCGGCTAGGCGTGATCTCCGGCGACGACTGGCAGCTCTGGACGACGGACGACGGCTGCTGGCATGCGGATGAAGCAGGGATGGGAAGGTGAAGCAGCTCGCGCTCGGGACGACGTGCGCGCGGACGGACGATGGCGGCGATGGGCTCCGGCGACGAGCGAGCTGGCGGCTGAGCAGCGAGCGAGCGGCGAAGGGGCGTCGAAGAGGGTTGCTGGACGACGAACACGGCTGCACTGTTGGGCGGCAGACAAAGGGAGAAGCGGTGGAGAGGCAAGAGGGCGAGGCGTGCGCGGACGAGCAGCTCCAGCGACATGCAGACAATCGAGCGGGCAAAGGGGGCATTAGGCTGGCTGAACCGGTCAAAGCTCTCTCTCTCTCCTCTTTCTCTCTCTTCCCAAGTTCAAATGAAGAAGATGATGGAGATAGGGGGAAGTGACATCCTACCTTTCCAAGAACCAATCCCCACCATCTACTTGTCAAGATCTCCTTCAATTTGGCCCAACCACCATGACATCTGATGTCATCTTCCACTAACTCAACCCTCCACAACATCTTCCAATGGGTGCAATTTCATTTTCCGCCATGGCACACGAATTTTTAAACTTTGTACATCATATTCTTCAATTCTCTTCTAATTGAACCAAATTGAAGTCCATAAAATTAATCCAATGTCACCACACTTCAATTCACATAATCACTTGACCCTAGAACCATCTTGACCTAAAAAATATGACCAAAAGCGGGCCTACCAATTTTCCAAACCCTATTAGCCATAATTTGATTAACTTGCTAAAAAAACACTGACTGCATGAAAAATCTTCCAAAGATGAGTCAATGTTCCTAAAATGATTTGTGACACACCAGGACTTTCAATTTTTGAATTTGATCTCAATTTCACGGTTGATTTCACTCTGGCACAATATTAGTGTCGCGACCTCTTTTTTTCCGGCGCCCGCAGTCGGGTGCGAGCGCCTAAGGAGGCTAATGGCTCGGCTGAAATTAGTTAAGCCCGGACTCTCCCAAGTCCACCAATTCACGACTTAATGGTTCAAGTTTTTAACCTGTAAATCAATTTTTAAAATGGAGTCGCCACTAATCGATTTGGGGTGGGTTGATTAGAAACCCAAGTGAAGTATCGGGAGAAATACTCACTCTGCGCGCAACTGAGAGAAATTAGGATCGGGGACTTGATTACACTAGTTAATCACTAATGCCCTTTCGGTACCTAATCTTGTTTAAACCCTGAGGTTTTTTGGATGTTCAAGGGATTTTCCAGGCATTTTAGGAGGAAAAACATTTTTTGGAGTCATTTTCTAATTTTTGGACACAAAAGGGATTTTTGGACCTTTTGGTATTTTTGGAAAAATACAAGTCTTTTTGGCTTTTTCTGATTTTTTTTTTGCTTTTTCATGAAATTTTGACTTTTTTTGGATTTTTGGCTTTTTTTTGAAAAATATGAAATATTTTTGATTTTTTTGATTTTTTTGGAAAATAAAATATTTTTATCATTTTTATTATTTTTTCGATTTTTTTTTAATTATTTATTATTTATTATTTATTTAAAATTATTATTTAATATTAAAATAATATAAAACTGACCGGGTCGGATTTTTTTGCTCTTTTTTTTTTTTTATTAAAACGAACAAGGCCCAAACCGATTTTTGGCCCACCCTTTTTTTAAATTTTTCGGCCCAATACTAGCCAGACTACGCGCACAACCCGGCCCACTTTGAAGCCAAACCCTAAGGGAACCGGGTCGCGCACATGACCCGGATCCACCCCGCCGGGCACCTCCTCTCTCTCTCCATTCGCGGCGCCACAGGACAGCTTGCATCCACGCTGGTAACGACGTAGATGACGGCGGCGGTTAGGCCTCGGGAGGGGAAGCAGCGACGGGGATGGCGTGAGCAGGGTTCGTCGTCACCTGTCCTTGGCGTCGACACGGCGCGGCGGCGAAGCTTGAAGCGACCACGTCTGGGTTTGGTCGAGGCGACAGTGGCGGCACAGCTTGAGGTGCCGTTGACTGGGCTCGATTGAGATGATGGCGTCGGGGCGCGGTGGAGCCGGGTGGACGGCGAGCGGCGATCGAATGGCGACGGTGTGGCCGGATCTCGTGGATCCTCCTCGATCCGGTCTTCTCGTTTTCTAGATCCGAGGGCGGGGATGACAAATGCGGCGAGGTGTGGGGAAGGAGGCACGGCAAGATCTAGGGCAACAGCGGCGTCGGGGCACGGGACCTCCTCCGATCTCCTCTTCTCTTCGGCCTACTCACTCAGATCTGGACGGTATTAGGGCGAGGAACAGCAACAATGGAGCGAAAATGATCGGGTCCTCGGCTTCTCGGACCTTCGATTCCCCTCTCACACGCTCGGATCTCTCCCCCTTTCGGGCTCGCTCTCTGCCTTGCTCGTTCTTTGAGCTCCCCGAAGTCTCTCGGGGACCCCTCTGAACTTGCCGGCTTCTCGTGTCTCTCGCTCACTCTTCCACCTCCTCCGAAGTCTCTCAGGAGGAGGTTTTCGAGCTCGCGATCTTCTCTCTGGTGTCCTTGACGACGGAAATGCTTCGATATTTATAGGCGAGGAGGTCCGGTCGACGGAGAGGCTCGGCCGCCGGTCCTTGGCTCGCCGACCGGACCCTCGTGGCCGAACCGGCGTCCCATCCGCCACCGCCTTCCAGCCGCTCCCCTCTGTTGCCGTCTCCGTCCGCTCATCCGGCGCGCCCCCTGCGCGTGTGTTGCGAGCGAACAAAGGAGGAAGAAGACCGAAAAGGGCCGGGCCGGAGGAGAATGAAAGTGGGCCGTAGAGGCCCATGCGGAGGGGGAAGAGAGGGAGAAAAATGGGCTACTTTTTTTGCTTTGCTTTTGCTTTTTTTTGTCATTTTGGTTTATTATCCGAAAATTAGATAAAACAAAATAACAAAATAAAGCCTAAGTTTAGGCGTCAACAGCTGCCCCTCTTTGAAGGTGAGCTCGCAGAGTTTGCATTCAAAGACAAAATGATGCCTAAATTTTGGCCATATATGCGTAGCGGATCATATTTTATTTGAGACTTATTATCCTATGCGGAGAAATAGTAATATAACTTTACATATACTAAGACAGATAAGAAGATACCTGTAGTTACTTACCGGGAGTGAGTGAGATAGGGTGTGAACCCCGAGCTTGGCAAGTATTAAGGCGTCATCTTACCTGGTGATATGAGGAGATTGCTTTTCCAGGGCTCGAACCATTCTTCGGTCGCCTGTTAAACAATCAATGATTTGTCTAGGACCCGAACCTTTCTTCGGTCGCCATGACGGGAAATTGCTCCTCCAGGACCCGAACCATTCTTCGGTCGCCTGCTGGAGCAATTAGTGGTTTGTCTCGGACCCGAACCATTCTTCGGTCGCCGTGACGGAAATTGCTTCTCCAGGACCCGAACCATTCTTCGGTCGCCTGCTAAAACAATCAATGATTTGTCTAGGACCCGAACCTTTCTTCGGTCGCCTTGACGGGAAATTGCTTCTCCAGGACCCGAACCATTCTTCGGTCGCCTGCTGGAGCAATTAGTGGTTTGTCTCGGACCCGAACCATTCTTCGGTCGCCGTGACGGAAATTGCTTCTCCAGAACCCGAACCATTCTTCGGTCGCCTGTTGGAGCAATCAGTGGTTTGTCTCGGACCCGAACCATTCTTCGGTCGCCGTGACAGGAGATGCACCGACCTTTCTCAGGGCATCTCGTTTGTGGGTGCCTGATTTGTATCGAGGACACCAGTTGGTACCCGACCTTTCTCGGGAGATGCACCGACCTTTCTCAGAGCATCTGTTTTGTGGGGGTGTCTGACCTTTGTCAAAGACACTGGTTGGAACCCGACCTTTCTCGGGAGGATGCACCGACCTTTCTCAAGGCATCGATTTGTGGGGCGTCTGACTTCTGTCGAAGACACCAGTTGGAACCCGAACCATTCTTCGGGAGGATGCGCCGACCTTTCTCAAGGCATCGATTTGGAAGATACCTGGACATTCACAGGCATATCAAAGAGTACATGGATATTCACAAGTACTAACCTGAAGGATATTTTGGCCTTTGCAGGCGTCGAAGGGGTACTTGGATGATCACAAGTATGAATTCTTAGGGGATGCCTGGGCACTCACCAGTATCGAAGGGGTACTTGATAATTGGAAATATTGAGAACATACCTTGGATATTGGTGAAGGTCTCTTACTTCCTGGTAGTTGGAATATCGAGGGCATGCCCCGCATATTCGTGAAGGTCTCTCACCTCCTGGTAATTGGGAATATCGAGGACGTACCTGGGATATTCATGAAGGTCTCTCACCTCCTGGTATTTGGGAATATTGAGGACGTACCTCGGATATTCATGAAGGTCTATCACCTCCTGAGATATTCGTGAAGGTCTCTCACCTCCTGGTAAATGGGAATATCGAGGGCGTACCTGAGATATTCCTGAAGGTTTCTCACCTCCTGGTAATTGGGAATATCGAGAACGTACCTGAGATATTCGTGAAGGTCTCTCACCTCCTGGTATTTGGGAATATCGAGGACGTACCTGAGATATTCGTGAAGGTCTCTCACCTCCTGGTATTATAAACTTGAATGTGGTTTGAGGCTTACCTGGATTGCCGCGGGCATTTAAAATGGGTAGAACACCTAGATAGCCACAGGTGTACAAAGTACTGGAATACTTGGATGAACACAAGTATTTAATGATATGATCTGGGACCACTCAGGCTGGTCTAAGTGCTAGAAAGCATACCTGGACGGGGGTGCCAAGCAAAGCAATGGAATGCTTGAACAGCTGCTATATTATTTGGGGACAACTCGGACGAGCTGAGTGTTATGAAAGGGAAGTACCTGGCCAACGATGAGTACTTGACGGTATGGGGATACCTAGACAGCAGTAGGTATTCCAAGAGATACTTGGTCAGTTACAAGTATCAATACTCTGGGGACAACTTGAACAGGTCGAGTGTCAGAAAAAGAGAGTATCCGAACAGTGGCCTGTACTCAGAGACAAGAGGGACATCTAGACAGCAGCAGGTTTTCAACGATAAACAGATACTTGGTCAGTCACAAGTATCAATACTCTGGGGACAACTCGAACAGGTCGAGTGTCAGGAAAAGGGAGTATCCGAACGGTGGCCGGTACTCAAAGACAAGAGGGATACCTAGACAGCCGTAGGTAGTCGACAATGAAGGGATACTTGGTCAGTCACAAGTATCAATACTCTGGGGACAACTCGAACAGGTCGAGTGTCAAGAAAAGAGTACCTGAACAGTGGTAGGTACTTTAAGACAAATGGAGATTAGGATGTGCTTACCTGGCAATATCTCTGATCTCTGAGAGTATGTCTGTTATTTGCACAATATGCACACATGATTGTATATACTGTAAATTCATGAGTTCAAATGAGATTCATGCATGACAATTTTGTCGGTTTTTGCATCATCCGAGTTCCACTGGGGAAAATTTTGAAAGACAACCTTTATTTGGAATATAGATGTCTTGAGCATGCTAGATGAGGGACTTTCGATCCGAAAGGACTTTCCGCTCACTCTCATGGAAAAGGCTATCCCGACCATTGATGCAGGGATTCATAAGGACCGCACTATCTCACTGTCATCATGTCAGCAGGGGTCTGAGTATTCTCGCAAACGGTACAACTTTACCAATGTGAGAAGTCTTTGTTGAAATTGAGATGAAGACTTGGTCAACGGCTCATCAAATGGGACCGTCGAGGTCAAGGCTTATGAACAGAGTACCGCACGATCGTCTCCGGGTTTGCAAGTCAAGAATCCTGCGAAAAGAGATAGAGTAATCTTGCTCGTACTTCTTCAAGCGATGCTTATTGACACATGAAATCCTACGTTAATTGAAGTGCCCCTAGTCTGAAGAGACTTTTACAATGGGAATGTAATGTAGTCTTGGCTCACATGTAAGAGGATGGGAGTTGGTAATTGTCTTGGCATTTGTCACTAGTCTTTTTCATGGTCGATGACGTTGTATCAGCAATTTCTCTTGGGAATACAAATGGCTGTATTTTTGTTTGGGGCATCGGCCTTGCTTTTACCGTGCACACCTTTGCTTTTTCATGCCCCTATTTCTCATCTCAATTTTTCATTCATGGGCATTTGACCTTGCTTTTACCAGTACACCGCTTTTTTATGCCCTAGTTTTTGTCTTTGTTGCTTGAGGAATTGATCTTGGCAAGTTCAAGCAAATGCCTATGTTAGACTATGGAGTCTTCATCTTTTGTTGGCACTTTTGATTATGCTTTGCTCAAATGACAATGGCTTCGCTTTGCCTCCATGGGAGGGTGAATTTACTGACTCAATTGAGTTGTACAATGGATACAAGTGCGTAAATAAAGAATTGCTCTTCACGACTCTAGGGCACTTAAATTAACGCGAGTGTTCATATGCAATAAAGACACTCAAAGATTGATGCAAGTGCAAGCAAGAGAATTCCTATCCCTTTTCTCACCTCGTGATGTTGACTTGCCTTCAACTTGCCCCAGTGTAGGGTGGTTCTTTGACGGGGGTAGGACAGAAACTTCACCAGTGTAAGGAGCTCAAAGGGGTGAGCAATGAAATGCCTCTCACTATTTTGGTTATCGTACCATTCGCGAGAGAACTCTTTGCCTTGCAGTCATGGAATCTTCTGCACTTATCTCACAAGTGTATAGATGGGGGACTGTGTGTAGGATATGGCTTGCCTGTCATCATTCTGACACGCCTCATCCAACATGCTCAATCAATCTTGTATTCTTCAATCAGCTGTCTATTATAGTCATTCTCAATGAAATCAATGGTTTAGATAGACAAAATCATCATACAAAAATCCATTTGGAAAATGCATGCAACATTTTAAACATGAGAGAGTTTGTACTCTCAAAACAAATGAATGATTTTTACTCAAGAAACCTTATTAACAACTTTAGGGATGCTTACTTGATAGAATTGTATTTACAAATGTGTCGAATTTTGAACATCAGAAAAGTTATTCACAAAAGGGGGATTCACAAATGAGTGTCAATAGATTGCTCCTATTGGTTAGGGACATGACATATGAAGGATCAACCAGGGATTGAGAATCTGATTAGGAGTTTCTACTCTTGATTTTTGCAGAGAAGAAGCTGAAAATGGATCAATCAACGGGGCCAAAATTAAAGGTGAATTAAGGCTCCGAAGGATCTTTGTCATTTGCTTTCGCAATACTCGAGACGCCATTTTGTTTGGGAGAGTTTGTCATGCCTCTCATTGATTTGTTATCTGTATTTTGATAGTCAGGTGATCCTGCAACAGACAAGAGGGAGTGCGTTAGTCATGAACTCTTTCGGGAGTCGAATAATTGGAATCGATACAACTTTACCCTTCACTGGTTTACAGATGATTGGGTGAACTTGAAGTGAGAGGGGACACAAAGTCCTACGTCCCTTGCTTCGTTGGGTCAATTATTCTCTAAATCGGCTCCTGGCTGACACGTCTTTTTTCATGAAGCCAGGTTAATTCGATGCAAGTCATTTTCGTATACTAGTTTGGCCAATGTTGATTTGCCAAACCTAACCATCAAGTTTGGCTCTTGAATTCCGATGCTTCCTGTCAATAGGGAAAATATGTCAAAAGCATGTTCGAGTAGTGGGAGTATTGGAAACGATACCGAGTTACTCCTTCCCAAGGTTTGTATTTGTTGACTCCTAAGGATATTTGAATGTCGATGATGGACTCCTTATCTTGACACGCTTCAATGCTTCCTACGATTAGCCCTTCTCATTTGTGGCCCTGTATACATGATTGATGGTCGTTGATTCATCTTCAACGCCTTCCTTCTGTGGAATTTTCTTCTATCTTTGACTATATGACCATTAGCAGCATTGAGCAAAGTCATGTACCTCAAGCTTCTATGAAATCTGAGATCAAAATTTCAAGCCTTGTGATGGCAACTACCCCTTGGAAGAACATGTGTCTGGAGTACGAAGTGAGATTTCTAGGCCCTAAGTCAAGGGGTTAGAGACTGCCTCAACTGACTAGATTTTCTCCCTGTTGACAGTAGCCAATTCGAGAGGAGAAATTCATTTTCTGTGCTTCTTGGCTTGTCAAAGCTGGAACTGTAACATTTAGCTGTTTGGGCGTGTCGTGCGACAAGATAGTCCTTTGGCTCAGGCTGGAGCTGGGCAGGAGTGAGGCATGTCATGGATGCTTCGATCTCAACTCTATGCCTGTACCTATTACGTTTCATCTTTTGTATCCCGTAAATAGAAGAGAGATGACATCATTTCCAAATTATATTCGAGAGAATAAGACTTACCCTCTTTTGGTGTAGGATGATTCTTTCTATTTGCCCATGTTTTCCTGGCAGGGTGTCTTTGAATTTGGCGAGTTCACCTGATGCGCTTGCTTCAAATGCCCCCTATCACACTAAGTCAAAGGGGACGAGAATGATCTTCTGAGACATGAAGTAAATGAGTCAGAAAGACAAACATGGTTAAATTTATCATCTTGTTTTAACAAAAGCTTTTGGGTGATGGAATATTTTTTATTTTCAAAATACGTTTTTGGGGGAGAAAAAGCATGAGGAAGCCCAAATTTCGGTATTCTCCTTGGATGATATTTTCTTTTCATGGTTGGATAACATCACTTTGGGCGGAGTTTGGAGTACCGCCTCATGCTCTTAAAACAAAATATTGTAACTGTACAATAGAGTACTTGGAATGGAAAATACAACGGAGAACACTAGACAAGATAAGAAACATAAAAACAAGTAAAACCCATGAAAACTCCTATGTAAAGGAGTGGCTTTGATAGCGCTGGTCTTGAAGCTAAGCGTGCTTGCACTCCTCGCCTTCAGTAGACTCGAAGTATTCGCATGCGATGACTACTTCATTGAAGCTATGGAAGTACAACCCATGTAACCAACAACGATGCTCGTGAGGTAAAGTCCCTATGAACAGCTTTATCATTTCTTCTTCGGCCGCTTGAGGGCGAGTTTGCATCATGAAAGCTCTCCACCTCCTGCGTATGCTTGGGAATCCTCCATTGGTCTTCTTGTGAAGTGAGCCAAACTCTCACAAGGCAATTCGGTTCCGATCTGGTTTTGGTACGATGCAAGAATGTGGAAGTCGCACTCATTCCAATCCTTTAGGAGATAAATATCTCGCTGTGATGAACCACCGCAATGCACTCGTAAGAGATTCTTGGAATGCCTGAGCTGTGAACGACGTCGGGCCATAGTACCGACTCATTTCCGCATGGAGATATTGCAAATGAGCCACCGGACAAGTTGTGCCATTATACTTACGGAAATCAGGTATCCACATCTCTCCAGGGGTCATGATCCTATGAGCGCAAGGCGGGCTTGATGTATCTTGGTTAGGCCGTTGGTTTTCCCACTGCATATCTGTTGTAGTGGTGAATTTTTCTGTTTCAGGGAAGTTGGATTCTACCGAGATTACCCCATTACTTTCTTCTTGGTCAAAATTTCCGAATGAGGATAAAGTATTGAAGCTATCCTCATGATCAGAGGACAAGCTTAGTACTTCGTTAGGATCATAGCGGATAAAGACGTATGCTTCTTCTTCGACGGGCCTTCATCTCCTGGACGAGAGTAGGAAACGGTTATACGATGAATCGTCGCTTTCATTGTTGAAATAACGCCGGAAGTCCTTGGGATTGTATTCTAGGGCCGGGAGGTGTTCAAGATTGTACTCTAGAGGATGGCGTCCTTCAAAGCTGTATTCTTGGGAATGCTCAAAGCTTTGGTGCGGTGGCTCGTTGGCAGATGCTGCATTAGGCTTTCTTTTCTTGCCTTTCGGTCCAGACCTTTTGAGTAAGGCCCTTCGTTTTGCCAACTCGATCCTATCCAGGGAAGTGAGAGACATTAGAGTTTCATTGTCTGATTCACTTTCCAGGTTGATAGGGGTTGGTATTCTTTGGACCCTAGCTCTTGGAGTAAGCTTGGGGAGTTGTCCAGTTGTGCCCCGCTCTTGAACAGGCTCTGAGTCCATGATCTCGTACAAAGGCTCCTTGCTTTTCCTAGTGGGAAATTTTCCAAGAATGGATGCTTTGCTTAGCTGCCCATTTATTATGCAATGCTTCATTGACACGCTTCTCTCCTATCTCAAAGAACTAACGGCTCCTCGTGCTCCGCAATCATCGGCTCTTCGTAAGGCAAGGTGATGTCGGGGTGATGTCAATATTGTACTCTTGGTGAAAGACATGAGTTAGTTCCCTCCGTGTTTTAAGGGGACTAATCTTCCTAACAATGTACCATCGCAAGGCGGGGCCGATCAAGTTTGATTGGTACGATTGAATCATCCTTCGGACCGATAGTAAGCCTCGCAAGTAGGTCTCTCGGGCGTGAGGTATCAGCATACCTTTCGCATTCAGGTGCTTTGAGCTTTTCAGGGATCTCAATGCCGGCGTAATTGGACAGGTCCAGGGGATTCTGCTCCTGCAACTGGCTTAACATTTTCATGATCCTTTCAAACTGTCTATGGTATTGGCTATTTTCTGGCAAATTTGCAGGTGTCATGACGGTGCTTAAGGCAACTACAGAGTTGGGTTCGACTTGAGTGGATTCCATTTGTCTTGAGAGTTGTTGAAGGACAATGGACATCTGTCCTATGCCATCTTCAATATTAATGAGGCGATTTTGTACATCATTCTGATCAACCCTTATTGGATGAGGCCATTCATGGACGAGTGGTGGCCGACGATTCATAATTACCTGGCGTTGCGAAAATAATGAATGAGCACGAAAGTAAATAAAAATTGACCCATGGCAATGGTCTAACTGCTTTTTTTTATTTATCAAAAGAGGATTTTATAGACTGCAGACTTCTGACATCTAAAACTTGGAACGACATAATAAAGTACTAGATATTTAAACAAAAGTCCCTAAACAATGGGACAAAACTTTCACACTATTAACACTAAGGAGCACATGATTGCCAATTTATATGCGACAGGGAGCCTTGCGCTTGCGCAAATGCTTGCTTTCTTGGACCAGCTCTGAGGTGTGTATCCAGTCCATTCCCAAATCTCTCACCATGAGCTCTGTTCGCTCGTGCGGGCTGCTCTCTCTGATTGAGTGAGGGACCGATGGCTTCCACCTTGTCGGGATGTGATGATTGTGGATGTAGGCTGCAGAGGCGTGATGGGCTTTTTCTTCTCCCTCAAGCCCTTCAGGTATCACAATCCTTTTGCGATGGCACTTGTCCCAGGTTTCCTCAGCGGTAGAAATTTCGAATTCATAGTCACGGCTTGTGTTGAAAAGAACTGGTGGGACCATCATCTTGAAAGGCGGTGGGATTTCCTGAAGGGCTCCATATTGTCGTGCTACCCGATACGGGTAGTAGGGAATGGCGCCGGTGAGACCGAGTAACGGAATTGGGCGGGTGCGCATGTAAGCAAAGCGGGCCCTCTTTTCATGGAACCAACCAGCACACCATTGGAATGCCTCAGGAGCTGGGTTTCTTAGGAAGTTTACCCAATTTAAACAGCTTTGATTGGGAATGTACGGTCCTAAAACCATAAATTTTTGTAATGGATTTTCAAAAGCATTTGTTTCAGGCGATCGCATGAAGTCTCGAAATTCGCTTAGGTGAGAAAAGAACCGACTTGTAAAATTTCAGGAGAGGCTCGCATGATTTTCTCCGAGTTGTCTTTAAAACGATTAAAGGACAAGAAGGTTTCGCTAAAATCATGTTGACATAATTTCCTCCCCTTAAGATTTGATCAACTATCCATGCCATCTTAGGACTTATGGCATTTCTTTGATGGGGGAAAATGATGAACCCGAAAAAGCCCAAGAGGAAAATCTCACTCTTTTGGATCATAGGCTGATTTTGAAAACAAAATGCATTCATGAATTCTAATGGGCGAGTATTATGGTTGTCTTCAAGAATTTGTCTCATGACATGGATTTCGTTCCTAAAAGTCGTGCTAACCCGCGCCATGGGAGGGTGCCTATCGATGGCTTGACAAGCTTTTTCTCAAGAGGCATTCCAGTGATGATGCTGTATTCTTCCAGGGTTGGGGTTAGCTCAAACCTACCGAATATAAAAGTGATTGTCTTCGGGCACCAAAAATGTGCCATGGCTTGTATGATTTCGGGACGAACAGTGATTTGAATCAATGATAGGAGATGACCGATTTTGGCTTTCACGCGCTCTTGGGCAAGCCGATCCAATTGACCCCACCATCCGAAGAGTTCCACCTTAGGAGCGGGAATGAACTGGATATCGTCTTTCCCCATCGCACATAAACTGGAATTTGAAAAGCTTATCCTACATTGCCATGGGCCAAATAAAAAGACTGAGTAAAAGTAAAGAAATCACTTTGCTTTTAAAGAAAAATGGCAAGCACAAAGATATGCGCATGGGACGTGCGGCTCGATTTCTAACTCGAAGGCTTTGATGAAATTAAAAGGTATCCGCCCATCGCAGCCTCGCGTTAGCGATACCCCCTTAACCTCGGCTAAGAAATTCGGGAAAAGAAAGGCAACCTCTACATCGCAGTCTCGCGTTCGAGGTCGTATCTTTCTTAACACCATCCTAGAAATCCTATGGCGGCCCAGGTCCGGCGGCCGGGTTGTGTGTGCCATGTGTAGTGCTAAAACAGTAAAGCATGCACAATAATTTATAATCACAAAACAATATACTTTAAACAAAAATAAATTTCTAAGCTTTTGACCTGCATAAAGAAAAAAACCTAAGTCAGTAAAGAATTTAAACAAGACAAAAATGGCCTAAGTCCTCAGAGTCCCCAGCGGAGTCGCCAAGCTGTCGCGACCTCTTTTTTTCCGGCGCCCGCAGTCGGGTGCGAGCGCCTAAGGAGGCTAATGGCTCGGCTGAAATTAGTTAAGCCCGGACTCTCCCAAGTCCACCAATTCACGACTTAATGGTTCAAGTTTTTAACCTGTAAATCAATTTTTAAAATGGAGTCGCCACTAATCGATTTGGGGTGGGTTGATTAGAAACCCAAGTGAAGTATCGGGAGAAATACTCACTCTGCGCAACCTGAGAAATTAGGATCGGGGACTTGATTACACTAGTTAATCACTAATGCCCTTTCGGTACCTAATCTTGTTTAAACCCCGAGGTTTTTGGATGTTCAAGGGATTTTCCGGGCATTTTAGGAGGAAAAACATTTTTGGAGTCATTTTCTAATTTTTGGACACAAAAGGGATTTTTGGACCTTTTGGTATTTTTGGAAAAATACAAGTCTTTTTGGCTTTTTCTGATTTTTTTTGCTTTTTCATGAAATTTTGACTTTTTTTGGATTTTTGGCTTTTTTTGAAAAATATGAAATATTTTTGATTTTTTTGATTTTTTTGGAAAATAAAATATTTTTATCATTTTTTATTATTTTTTCGATTTTTTTTTAATTATTTATTATTTATTATTTATTTAAAATTATTATTTAATATTAAAATAATATAAAACTGACCCGGTCGGATTTTTTTGCTTTTTTTTTTTTTTTTTTTTATTAAAAACGAACAAGGCCCAAACCGATTTTTGGCCCACCCTTTTTTTTAAATTTTTCGGCCCAATACTAGCCAGACTACGCGCACAACCCGGCCCACTTTGAAGCCAAACCCTAAGGGAACCGGGTCGCGCACATGACCCGGATCCACCCTGCTTCGGGGCACCTCCTCTCTCTCTCCATTCGCGGCGCCACAGGACAGCTTGCATCCACGCTGGTAACGACGTAGATGACGGCGGCGGTTAGGCCTCGGGAGGGGAAGCAGCGACGGGGATGGCGTGAGCGGGGTTCGTCGTCACTGTCCTTGGCGTCGACACGGCGCGGCGGCGAAGCTTGAAGCGACCACGTGCGGGTTGGTCGAGGCGGCAGTGGCGGCACGGCTTGAGGTGCCGTTGACCGGGCTCGATTGAGATGATGGCGTCGGGCCGCGGTGGAGCCGGGGTGGACGGCGAGCGGCGCGATCGAATGGCGACGGTGTGGCCGGATCTCGTGGATCCTCCTCAGATCTGGTCTTCTGTTTTCTAGATCTGAGGGCAGGGGATGACAGCGGCGAGGTGTGGGGAAGGAGGCACGGCAAGATCTAGGGCAACAGCGGCGTCGGGGCACGGGACCTCCTCCGATCTCCTCTTCTCTTCGGCCTACTCACTCAGATCTGGACGGTATTAGGGCGAGGAACAGCAACAATGGAGCAGCGATCGGGTCCTCGGCTTCTCAGACCTTCGATTCCCCTCTCACACGCTCGGATCTCTCCCCCTTTCGGGCTCGCTCTCTGCCTTGCTCGTTCTTTGAGCTCCCCGAAGTCTCTCGGGGACCCCTCTGAACTTGCCGGCTTCTCGTGTCTCTCGCTCACTCTTCCACCTCCTCCGAAGTCTCTCGGGAGGAGGTTTTCGAGCTCGCGATCTTCTCTCTCGGTGTCCTTGACGACGGAAATGCTTCGATATTTATAGGCGAGGAGGTCCGGTCGACGGAGAGGCTCGGCCGCCGGTCCTTGGCTCGCCGACCGGACCCTCGTGGCCGAACCGGCGTCCCATCCGCCACCTCGCCTTCCAGCTGCTCCCCTCTGTTGCCGTCCATGCCGCTCATCCGGCGTCGCGCCCCCTGCGCGTGTGTTGCAGAGCGAACAAAGGAGGAAGAAGACCGAAAAGGGCTGGGCCGGAGGAGAATGAAAGTGGGCCGTAGAGGCCCATGCGGAGGGGGAAGAGAGGGAGAAAAATGGGCTACTTTTTTTGCTTTGCTTTTGCTTTTTTTTGTCATTTTGGTTTATTATCCGAAAATTAGATAAAACAAAATAACAAAATAAAGCCTAATTTTAGGCGTCAACAATTAGCGAGTCATAATCTACCGGGTAGCTTTTAGAAATTTTCGTGCATTTGACCTGTGGTTGATCAAGCCATAATGTACATCTTTGACACATTGGCAACTCTCGGTTGTTGGGGTAATCTCAAGGTTTCAAATACGGACATAGGATACCCAATCGACAGAAAAGTTGGTCTACTGTCGATCGACAAGAATTGTGCGATCTGGCGGAATCACCCACACTTGATCACATGCCTCTGTCGACTCAACCTATCTGTGACATCCAGATTTTTCTCAAGTTTATTTTCAGTCAATTGAGTCGGGCAATTCATCTGTGCAAATAGTTCGTCTCTCAGAGTTGGCCACTCACGAGGGAACTAGTCTATTGAGTGAGATGATTAAGGAATTTTATCGTGTAAGACTTGGGGACTGATCACCCTCGGGTCGGATGCAAGAAAATTTCCCCAAAAGCTACTCAGTGGACTAGGCGCACTAAAATCGCACCATAGTGAAATTAACCGTGAAATTGAAATTGAATTCTGAAATTTGAAAGTCAAAGGGTGTTGCAAATCTGATTAGGAACATTGGATTAGTTCATGGACTTTAATTGGGACTCAATTATAAGAGAATCGATGGAAATTGAAGTAATTGAATGTACAAGGACTTGGACCCTGGCGGAAAATGAATTGGACCTATTAGAAGATGTTATGAGGATTTGAATTAGTGGAGAATGACATCAGCAGGTGATGTCATTGGTGGAGGCCAAATTTAAGGAGAGCTTGACAAGTGTCACAAGCTAATTGGCTCACCAAAAGTGGGGGTGTCACATCCACTTCTTCTTCAACCTTGGAACCGGTTCGGAGGAGAGGAAAAGGAAGAAGAAACCAGCGCCGGATCCTCCATCGCCCGAGCTGCCCGTCCGCTCCTTCGCCGTCCGCACGTCGCCGCCGTCTCGCCCGCCGTCGCATGCCGTCGTCGTCGCCGCTCGTCCGCGTGCGAAGCTCCGAGTGCGCGCTCGGCGTGTCCCCGTCGCACCGTCGCCCCCCGTCCGCGGTTGGTCACCGTCCGCCGAAGCTTCCGTCGCCGCCGACCGTCCGCTCAAGCCTCCGACGTTTCCTCAACCCTTCAGCCGCCGTTCCGCCATCTCTCAAGCTCGGTTAGTGCTGGAAAAACCAGCAAGATCTAGTCCCTTCCGAGCTCGTTTTGGTCCCCTTTTAGTGCTCATTTGGTCTTGATCCGTGTAGGTTTGTCGTCGGTGTCGTCGTGCTCTTCGCCGGAGACTCGTCGGAAAGTGATTCCGGTGAGTTTACCTCACTAATCCGCGATTAGCGAGTTAATGATGCCTTAAGTAAATTTAGCCTAAGTTGATTGAAGTTAGGTGGATAGATTGGTTTAATTAATTATGGATTATATTAAGGGGATTAATTAAGGTAAAGTGTGTTTAGTTTAATGGTTAAGTATATTTATTTTAAAATAAACCTTGATGTGACTTAAAGGAGTTTATTTATGATTTAAATAAATGCTTCGAAATTGTTGGATTATTTAATAATATTTCATATTCCAAAATTCATTAAAATATTATTTATAAAAAAAAAAAAAACTCGAAAATTTTATTTTGACCCTAGTTGCTCGAATTTCGTGCCGATCGTTCTTTGTGCTAGTAGAATTTGAAATTGATGATTAATTGTGGCGAATTGAGTGTGATTGCGATTTATGAGCATTCTTTATAAAATCCTAAATGTGGAAATTGAGGGGCAGTTGGCTATGAAGTACCACCTATTAGAGGTCGTGCCTGATGAGGCCGTGAAATTACCACCTATTAGAGGTCGTGCCTGATGAGGCCGTGAAATTACCACCTATTAGAGGTCGTGCCTGATGAGGCCGTGAAATCACCACCTATTACAGGTCGTGCCTGATGAGGCCGTGAAATTACCACCTATTAGAGGTCGTGCCTAATGAGGCCGTGAATTACCACCGATCGCGAGTCGTGCCGAGTGGGGCCGTGATTGCCACCGGTTATTAAACTTTTCCTATCGGTCGAGATGGGTAGCGTAATTGAATTGCTAGAATGACATGTAATCGGCCGAGTCGATTGATCGCTGAGACGATCCAAGTGGTTGAATTGTTATGATGTTGTGATTGTGCCTTCGTTGTGGAGTTATTAAAATTGCACGTGATTGAATTTTATAAACTGTGCTAACCTGCAGATGAGGGCTAAGACGAGGTAAGTCTTCTTGATGTCGTGGCTAAGTTACTTTGGGGCGTATTTACTTTCTAATAGGGGTTTAGGAGGAGTTAACTTGCTGAGACAAAGTCTCATCCCGTTTGGGGAAAAATATTTCAGACCCTAGATGGCGGGACCCCCGAGAGAAGAATGGCATCCCGGTTCGGATTATCGAGCGGTGCGCGGCTTCCCGATCCCGGGAGCCATTGGGTCTATGAGCTGATTAGATCTACCGTGTGGATCCAGGAGACTGAAGACGTTAGGGTGCCCCATAGGTATAGGGCTTGGTTCCGTTTTGGGGCCAATGGTTTTAGGATTGGTCCACTTGACAATTTTGACATTCCCCTGGCCGTGATGGATGCTCTCCTGGGAGAGGGTGTAGCTGACCTTCCTGATGGTAAGGTGGATAATCCACCATCTCCGGCCCCCCAGCGATCGGCGGTGGAGGATGTGGGATCGTCGAACGAGTCCAATTAGTAGTTATAGGACCGTTCTTCTTTTTGGTGGTCTGATCCTTCTTGTGTAGGCTAACCCTCTTTTGATGCACATAACTCTGACCCATTTTTGGTGCATAGTCTCGGATCCCGCCGATGTACCTAAACCTTGTAATGATGATGATGATGATGTATGAAAGTATGTTGTTTGATTTTCGAATTGATGTTCCTGCTGTCCTATCCCGTATGCTTTTGTAAGGGGTTTCTTAGTACGTTCCGCTTGCGCATTAAAAAGAAAATTGAGGTCGGCGACACTACCTGGGAATGTCGCATTTACATGACCATGGTGGGTTGTTTCACGTGTCTCGGGGTTCGGGGCGTGACAACCCCGTTTAAGTGGTATCAGAGCATGGTTGTGTATGGAGTGATAAGGACGATGAGTCATGGGATAGTTAGTAGAAAGAACTTTTCATATTCTAATGTATGTGATTGTTAGTTGTTTGTTAGCTTGATTGAAAGGTTACTCAATTCTAATATAGTATTGGAATTCGCCAATAGGCATCTATATTGAGCTTGTAGCATGAGTGACCGAGTGCCAAGAGCTGCTAGGAAGAGAGCAGTAGGCCTCGTGTTTCGGGGTGGGCCGTCGATGAGAGTCGGTGCCCGAGGTGCCTTGGGAAGAGCGCAGGCTGAGGCCAGTGCGAGTGGTGCAGCGTCACCTCCAGAGGATGCAGTAGCCCCTAAGGATCCGAGGTTTGCTGGGATCATGCAGATGCTTGAGATGATGGGTGACAGACTAGACCAGCAGGCCGCCGCTTCAACCACCGCTATCGCCGCTGCCACCAATGCTGCTGCTGCCGCTAATGCCGCCGCTGCTACTGCCGCTGCACCGGTTGCCGAGCCATAAGAGGAACTTGAGGAAATTCCCCTTGAGGATGTGGCCGCTGGGAGGCCTAGACAGAAGTTGGTGCAGCACTTTCTGAGATTGAACCCACCCACGTTCACGGGAGCGGGAGATCCCGAAGCTGCAGCACTGTGGGTTCAGGAACTAGAGAATGCCTTTGAGCTGCTGTTATGCACTGAGGAAGAGAAGGTCGTGCTGGCGGCCTATAAGTTGAGGGGAACCGCAGCCACATGGTGGAAAACTAATAAAGGGATAGTGTTCCCTGATGGTGTAGATCGAGAGTGGAATGCGTTCCTAGAGGCCTTCAATGAGAAGTACTTTTCTGATTGTGCTAAAGAGTTGAAGATGGCGGAGTTCCAACGCCTTCGTCAAGGTACAATGATAGTTGATCAGTATGAGGCAAAGTTTACTGAACTGTCGCAGTATGCCCCTGAGTTAGTCCAGAAACCGGCAAACCGAATTCGAAGGTTTAGAGATGGGCTTAGACCGGAGGTGAGGAGCTTTTTGGTGCCGTTAGATCTGAAGGAATACAAGGATCTTTACAAGCGGGCCCAGCTAATTGAGAAAGATCAGAATGAGAGAGTTGCCGCATCTGGGTTGCGGTTTAATTCAAACAGAAGTGATAATCGGTTTGGGAAGAGGCCGATGCCTGGAGGAAGGTACCCTGTTCCACCCATCAGGAAGGGTGGAGTGGGCAAGTCGTCATCGAGCTACAATGGAGCATGTCACCTGTGTGGGAGGCGACATGGCTCAGCCCCGTGCCCTCTTAGGACGGGTGCCCGCCGAGTGTGGCCAGCGGGGTCACCGTGTTAGGAATGTCCCGGGGAGACTTGCGAGGCGGCCTCGGTGCCGCCGCCGCCACCACCGGCCGAACGAGAGGATTCGCACCGCAGATCATGCCGCAGGGTGGATTGAACCGACCTCCAGCTCAAGGAAGGGTTTATGCGCTCACCCGAGGACAAGCGGATGATGCGCCTAATGTGGTCACAGGTATGGTCTTGCTGAACGACCATCCTGCTTATGCTTTATTTGATCCTGGAGCTTCGCATTCGTTTATAGCTGAAAGATTTGTTAAATTGATAGAATTAATTCCTGAATTGTTGGAGTCTGTGGTTAGTACATCTACTCCGTTGAAAGATAAAGTGTTAGCTTCGAGGTTGTCTCGATTGCAAGTTAGTGATTGGTGAGCGAGAGGGAAGGATAGACTTGATAGTCCTAGCCATGTATGATTTTGATGTGATAATTGGCATGAACTGGCTCACCAAGCAACGAGCCAAAATGAACTGTTATCGCAAGGCGATTCAGTTTAACCCATTAGGGGGTGAGAGCTTCGAATTTATTGGGAGTCGAGGAGGACCTTCGATTTCCTTAATTTCATCGCTCGAAGCAACTCACTTGCTAGGCAAGGGTTGCCAAGGTTACTTAGCGACTGTCGTAGACACGACAGTGGAGGAGTTAAAGATTGAAGATATCACAGTGGTACGAGAGTTCCCAGACGTGTTTCCGAAAGAATTACCGGGTTTACCGCCAGAGAGAGAGATAGAGTTTGTGATCGAATTAGCCCCTGGGACAGAGCCGATCTCTAAAGCTCTCTAAAGCTCCTTACCGAATGGCCTTGTCAGAGCTTAAGGAACTAAAGGTGTAAATGCAAGAGTTGTTGGATAAAGGGTTTATTCGTCCAAACGCATCACCTTGGGGAGCCCCGGTATTGTTTGTAAAGAAGAAAGATGGTTCATTACGCTTGTGCATTGATTACCGACAGCTCAACCAGGTGACAATTAAGATCAAGTATCCGTTGCCAAGGATTGATGATTTGTTTGATCAGCTTCAAGGAGCGTCGATATTTTCTAAGATCGACTTGAGGACGGGGTATCATCAGCTAAGAATCAAGAAGGAAGATATCCCGAAGTCGGCGTTTCGCACTCGATACGGCCATTATGAGTTTACGGTGATGCCGTTTGGATTGACAAACGCCCCGGCTGCTTTCATGGACCTGATGAATCGGGTGTTCAAAGAGTACTTAGATCAGTTTGTAATTTTTTTCAACGACGACATCCTGGTGTATTCAAGGAGTACTGAGGATCATGAAAAGCACTTAAGGATAGTGCTTCAGACCTTAAGAGATCACGAGCTATACGCCAAGTTTAGTAAGTGCGAGTTTTGGTTGACTCGTGTGGCTTTTCTAGGTCATGTCATCTCTGGAGAAGGAATCTCAGTGGACCCCGCAAAGATTGAGGCAGTGATCAACTGGCCGAGACCAACGACAGTGACGGAAATCAGAAGCTTTCTGGGTTTAGCAGGGTATTACAGACGGTTTGTAGAAGGGTTTTCAAGGTTAGCATCGCCAATGACGAGACTTCTAAAGAAGGAAGAAAAGTTTGTGTGGACGGATAAGTGCGAGAGTAGTTTCCAAGAGCTTAAGCATAAGCTAACTACCGCACCTGTGCTTACTATCCCATCCGGTCTAGGAGGGTTTGAGATCTATAGTGATGCGTCATTTAAGGGATTAGGTTGTGTGTTGATGCAGCATGGTAGGGTTGTTGCATATGCATCCCGTCAGTTGAGACCTCACGAGTTGAATTATCCGACGCATGACTTGGAACTTGCAGCGATCATCTTTACCCTGAAGATTTGGAGGCATTACTTGTACGGAGAAAGATTCCAGATCTTCACTGACCATCAGAGTCTCAAGTATCTATTCTCTCAAAAGGAGTTGAATATGAGACAGCGTCGATGGATGGAACTCTTAAAGGACTATGACTGCGAGATTTTGTACCACCCAGGAAAGGCGAATAAGGTCGCTGATGCACTGAGTAGGAAGTCTTCAATTGCTCAAATTGTACTTAAGGAATGGGGCCTAATCGAGAGAGCGCGAGATTCAGATTTCAAGTTTGAGGTAGGCCACCTTTCGAATCTTGTGGCCACCCTTAGAATTGAGCCGGAAGTGCAGGTCAGAATCAGAACGCTTCAGCAGACAGATCCAGGTGTTCAGAAAATCGTTCAAGAGGATACAGAGAAGAGAAAAGCTGACTTCCAGATTTCTAAAGATGGAACGTTGAGGTTCCAAGGACGATTGGTTGTACCTGATAATGTGAAGCTTAGAGAAGAAATTCTTTCAGAAGCACATCGTAGCAGTTACAGCATTCATCCTGGTAGTACCAAAATGTATCAGAATCTGCGTCAACACTATTGGTGGTGTGGCATGAAGGCGGACATCGCCAAGTATGTCGCCAAGTGTTTGACGTGTCAGCAGGTGAAGGCTCAACATTGCAAGCCGGGAGGGCTTTTGCGACCTCTTGAAATCCCAAAGTGGAAATGGGAGCATATCACGATGGACTTCGTGACGGGACTACCGAGGAGCCAGAGAGGGAACGATTCGATTTGGGTAGTGGTCGACGGGCCGACAAAGTCGGCTCACTTCATTGCGGTTCGAAGAGACTTGAGTTTGGATAGACGGCGATCTATATGTACGTCAAGTGGTTCGTATACATGGAGTGCCGCACAATTACTTCGGACAGAGACCCGAGGTTCACCGCCGCTTTTTGGAAGAGCTTGCAATTCGCCTTAGGAACGAAGCTGCAGTACAGTACGGCCTATCACCCACAGACTGATGGCCAGTCTGAGAGGACAATTCAGACTCTTGAGGACATGCTGCGAGCTTGTGTCTTGGACTTCAAAGGAAGTTGGGAGGAACAGCTTCATCTGGTTGAATTCGCCTATAACAACAGTTATCAGCAGAGTATTCAAATGGCTCCTTTTGAAGCATTGTATGGCAGAGCATGCAGAACGCCAGTGTGCTGGGATGAGGTCGGAGAAAGAAAGATCACCGGTCCAGAGTTGGTTCAGCGATCGGTAGGCGGTTGCGGTTATCGAAAAAGATTAAAGACCGCTCGAGCCGCCGTTAAAAGTTATGCCGATAAGCGTCGAAGGCCATTGGAGTTCCAAGTTGGTGAGCACGTATTTCTGAAGGTGTCATTGATGAGAGGTACTTCCCGTTTCGGCAAAAAGGGAAAACTAAGTCCGAGGTACGTAGGTCCCTTTGAGATTTTGGAAAGAATAGGGACTCTGGCGTATCGTCTTGCACTATCGCCAAAATTGTAACAAGTGCACGACGTCTTTCACGTGTCGATGTTGAGGAAGTATGAACCTGACCCGACTCACGTTTTAAATTTCGAGGAATTAGACGTGGATGACAAAGTGTCATACGTTGAAAGCCCGGTTCAAATTGTGGATCGCAAAGAGCAAGTTCTGCGCACCAGGACCATCCCAATGATCAAAGTGATATGGCAGCACCATGGCACTGAAGGAGCAACTTGGGAGACCGAAGAGTCGATGAGAGAATTGTACCCCCACCTTTTTGAGCAAATTGTGTAATGGTTTAAATTTCGAGGACGAAATTTTTATAAGAGGGGAAGAGTTGTGACATCCCGATTTTTCTCAAGTTTATTTTCAGTCAATTGAGTCGGGCAATTCATCTGTGCAAATAGTTCGTCTCTCAGAGTTAGCCACTCATGAGGGAACTAGTCTATTGAGTGAGATGATTAAGGAATTTTATCGCGTAAGACTTGGGGACTGATCACCCTCGGGTCGGATGCAAGAAAATTTCCCCAAAAGCTACTCAGTGGACTAGGCGCACTAAAATCGCACCAGAGTGAAATTAACTGTGAAATTGAAATTGAATTCTGAAATTTGAAAGTCAAAGGGTGTTGCAAATCTTATTAGGAACATTGGATTAGTTCATGGACTTTAATTGAGACTCAATTATAAGAGAATCGATGGAAATTGAAGTAATTGAATGTACAAGGACTTGGACCCCGGCAGAAAATGAATTGGACCTATTAGAAGATGTTATGAGGATTTGAATTAGTGGAGAATGACATCAGCAGGTGATGTCATTGGTGGAGGCCAAATTTAAGGAGAGCTTGACAAGTGTCACAAGCTAATTGGCTCACCAAAAGTGGGGGTGTCACATCCATTTCTTCTTCAACCTTGGAACCGGTTGGGAGGAGAGGAAAAGGAAGAAGAAACCAGCGCGGATCCTCCATCGCCCGAGCTGCCCGTCTGCTCCTTCGCCGCCCGCACGCCGCCGCCCGTCTCGCCGCCGCACGCCGTCGCCGTCGCCGCTCGTCCGCGTGCGAAGCTCCGAGTGCGCGCTCGGCGTGTCCCCGTCGCACCGTCGCCCCCCGTCCACGGTTGGTCACCGTCCGCCGAAGCTTCCGTCGCCGCCGACCGTCCGCTCAAGCCTCCGCCGTTTCCTCAACTGTTCAGCCGCCGTTCCGCCATCTCTCAAGCTCGGTTAGTGCTGGAAAAACCAGCAAGATCTAGTCCCTTCCGAGCTCGTTTTGGTCCCCTTTTAGTGCTCATTTGGTCTTGATCCGTGTAGGTTTGTCGTCGGCGTCGTCGTGCTCTTCGCCGGAGACTCGTCGGAAAGTGATTCCGGTGAGTTTACCTCACTAATCCGCGATTAGCGAGTTAATGATGCCTTAAGTAAGTTTAGCTTAAGTTGATTGAAATTAGGTGGATAGATTGGTTTAATTAATTATGGATTATATTAAGGGGATTAATTAAGGTAAAGTGTGTTTAGTTTAATGGTTAAGTATGTTTATTTTAAAATAAACCTTGATGTGACTTAAAGGAGTTTATTTATGATTTAAATAAATGCTTCGAAATTGTTGGATTATTTAATAATATTTCATATTCCGAAATTCATTAAAATATTATTTATAATAAAAAAACTCGAAAATTTTATTTTGACCCTAGTTGCTCAGAATTTCGTGCCGATCGTTGTTGTGCTAGTAGAATTTGAAATTGATGATTAATTGTGGCGAATTGAGTGTGATTGCGATTTATGAGCATTCTTTATAAAATCCTAAATGTGGAAATTGAGGGGCAGTTGGCTGTGAAGTACCACCTATTAGAGGTCGTGCCTGATGAGGCCGTGAAATTACCACCTATTAGAGGTCGTGCCTGATGAGGCCGTGAAATTACCACCTATTAGAGGTCGTGCCTGATGAGGCCGTGAAATTACCACCTATTACAGGTCGTGCCTGATGAGGCCGTGAAATCACCACCTATTACAGGTCGTGCCTGATGAGGCCATGAAATTACCACCTATTAAAGGTCGTGCCTAATGAGGCCGTGAATTACCACCTGATCGCAGGTCGTGCCGAGTGGGGCCGTGATTGCCACTGGTTATTAAACTTTTCCTATCAGGTCGAGATGGGTAGCAGTAATTGAATTGCTAGAATGACATGTAATCGGCCGAGTCGATTGATCGCTGAGACGATCCAAGTGGTTGAATTGTTATGATGTTGTGATTGTGCCTTCGTTGTGGAGTTATTAAAATTGCACGTGATTGAATTATATAAACTGTGCTAACCTGCAGATGAGGGCTAAGACGAGGTAAGTCTTCTTGATGTCGTGGCTAAGTTACTTTGGGGCGTATTTACTTTCTAATAGGGGTTTAGAAGGGGTGAACTTGCTGAGACAAAGTCTCATCCCGGTTTGGGGAAAAATATTTCAGGACCCTAGATGGCGGGACCCCCAGAGAAGAATGGCATCCCGTTCGGATTATCGAGCGAGGTGCGCGGCTTCCCTGATCCTGGGAGCCATTGGGTCTATGAGCTGATTAGATCTACCGTGTGGATCCAGGAGACTGAAGACGTTAGGGTGCCCCATAGGTATAGGGCTTGGTTCCGTTTTGGGGCCAATGGTTTTAGGATTGGTCCACTTAACAGTTTTGACATTCCCCTGGCCGTGATGGATGCTCTCCTGGGAGAGGGTGTAGCTGACCTTCCTGATGGTAGGGTGGATAATCCACCATCTCCGGGCCCAGCGCAGTCAGCAGTGGAGGATGTGGGATCGTCGAACGAGTCCAATTAGTAGTTTAAGGACCGTTCTTCTTTTTGGTGGTCTGATCCTTCTTGTGTAGGCTAACCCTCTTTTGATGCACATAACTCTGACCCATTTTTGGTGCATAGTCTCTGGATCCTGCTGATGTACCTAAACCTTGTAATGATGATGATGATGATGTATGAAAGTATGTTGTTTGATTTTCGAATTGATGTTCCTGCTGTCCTATCCCGTATGCTTTTGTAAGGGGTTTCTTAGTACGTTCCGCTTGCGCATTAAAAAGAAAATTGAGGTCGGCGACACTACCTGGGAATGTCGCATTTACATGACCATGGTGGGTTGTTTCACGTGTCTCGGGGTTCGGGGCGTGACATATCTCCGGTCTCTAATTGATTTTTAATTGTGTCGAATGACCCTTGCAGAATAGTTCGATCGAAAGGTTGCTTCCTGGTCAAATTCTCGAGTCTGATGCATTAGAATCTCTTAACGGCTTCACCAGATAGACTAGCTTTCACATGAGTGGCTGACTCAAGGAAAAGAACTATATGCGTGCCAACAAAATGCCTGTCTCAATTTATTGAAAATAGAATTGGAAAATCGGGGTGTCACAATCAAGATGAGCAACCTCTTGTGAAAATTTTAATTTGTACACTAAAAGAGAAAACCATGAGACTCGATATAGGACATGCCAAAGTGGACAATACCTCGAGTAAGTCAATCCAAGAGTGTCATAATATGGTATTAGAGCAAAATCCTCTCTTGTAGGTGTGTGGTTCAGGACGAACCGCGAGAAAGTTGGTGAGTCTGTAATGACCTGATTCAACGAGGGCGGAGAGTGTTCCCTGGGGCCAGCCCAAACAATGATTAGTTTCTAGCAGGCTTTTAGGATGGTGAAAGGAGCATGAATGAATTGAATTACTCACCGGACATGATAGAGTGTTCTTTAGATATATATCTTAATCTAAAATTAACTCATATAAGTGTTTTTTGACCTAACGATAACCTTTATCATTGGAACTCCAATGTTTGTTTAGCATGTTTAGATGAAAGTACTACCAAGATGGGTGACTTCTCGAAAGTGCCCTATGTCAAAGGACAAAACCATGAAACTCGATATAGGATGAGTTAAAGCAGACAATATCTTAAGTAAGTTAATCTAGAAGAGCCACGGTTAAACTTTTCAATAATTCTTGAAGTAGTTCTTCCAGTTTTGTATGTAACTTTATGAATGACTTGTATAATATTTTGAAAATGATGGTCAACATAGTTCTACTTGCTTAAAATATTTACAGACTAATGCAATAATATTACAATAGGTCTTCAACTAATCATGACATTTATGAAATCACTTGTTTTCATGTCTTCAAAGTTTACTAATCATTGTCTTCATAAAAGTACGCGTCACGACTAAGATTAACAAGAAATATAAATAGTATCTAACTATTCTTTCTATCCACCCTTTTGTCATTTGGATTTGGCATAATCAAGTAAAGCAGGCAAAAGTTCACCCTGCATCAAATTGACTCGCCCACACATTATAGCCGATTTGAAGGAAAAAGAAGAAAGTCAAATGCTCGAAAATTAAGTTGACTGGATCGCAAAATGATGAGCTCAATCCAAAGATGTCCAATGCGAAATCGGAAACCGCCCCGACCCAAAACTCGATACCATGCGAATCCTCCATTTCAAGAAATGGTCAAACCTCAAACAATTCAGATATTTGATTTGACAGTTCTTGTCCCCAACCGATTATATAGTTTGCGAATGAATTTGTCATATAAGCAATATTTCTATTGTCCGGCAAGAGCATAACATAGGTTATTCAAATTGTGTCCGCAATAAATATGAATATTTAATTTTTATAAAGCATAACGTATGTAATTTCGAATTGGTTCCCTAAAATAAAATATATGTGAATTATAAGTGGGAAAGGGTTTAGAGGGGTCTAACAATTTGGGCTAGCCAAGTTGACAAAAGAGGCATAGGTTCACAAGCCGAGGACGCATGTGGTAATAGTAAATGATTTCATAAAGTTCATTCTATTTGACCATATTAATTTTAAGATTTACTCAAATCAAACTATATTAATGATTATATCGTGAAATTCAAGCATATGCTAACAATTTTTAATCAAAGAATAGAGTCATCCGGATCCAACATATTGTCCATGTAATGCTACAACTCATTTCATATACTTATTTATGCAAAAGTGATCTATCATATATATCACCTGTAACTAAAAGATACACCAACACTGATTCTCAAAATTTTAATATTAAATAACGTGACAAATTTTCTATCTAAAAATTGAATATAACTTGTATGTTTAAATGTTTATTTACAATATGTCGTAATTCATTAATGTACTAATTATGTAGATAGAATTGAACTGTGATTTCACAATGTTTCTACATTGCAAATTCACGTAGCATTCAGATGTTTGAAATGTACAAATTCAGATAATAGAAAAGGTCAGCCTCATGGGCTGGGTCAACCAATGTGTTCTTCGGTCGACATTTTCAACAGCCACGACCTCGTCTCTTCCCATGAACGTTGCTTGCTTCCCCCACATATAAATGCAACCCAAAAGAACCTCCACCTTCCACAACCAAGACCACTCAAATTCTCATTCAATCATCTCAAAAACCATCACATTTACACACTGAAAACTAACAGCAACACCAGAACCGTCATCTCCATTGATGGCCGCTTTACAAGCTTCCTCTCTTGCAATTCCTTCTTCTTCCTCTTCAGGTTGTCATTTGAAGAGAATGATCACAGCTTCGATCCAACTCCCGAAGCCCTCAAAATTCAGCCTTGCTGATCCAAGTGCTGCGATCACGAAGAAGCTAGTCGAGGAATTGCGCACCAGGAATGGTTACGCCTTTGCAGAGCCACTACAAATGGACGTCGCCCAGAAAGATAGGGTTTTGGAGCCACGCCTATCACCTATTTCTTCTATCGACACGACCACAAAGCTCTATGCGATCTTGGAGGCTGTCGAAGATAGAGTAGAGATGCACGATAACATTGGTGAGCAGCGAGACAACTGGAACAAGCTCTTGTTGAACTCGGTCAACATGACGACTCTCACTGCCACCACCATGGCAGCGATGGCTACGGCTGCGCCAGCTCCATCGCTGAGAATATGCTCCACTCTCTTGTTTACGGCAGCCACCGGGATGTCTCTCATAATGAGCAAAATCCAACCCTCACAGCTGGCTGAAGAGCAACGCAATGCCTCGAGGTTGTTCAAGCAGCTCCGGAGTGAGATCAAGTCAATGTTTGTGCTCCAATCCCCGTCTGAGTCAGACGTGAAGGAGATGATAGAGAAGGTGCTAGCCCTTGATAGGGCTTATCCGCTGCCTCTGCTTGGCGCGATGCTCGAGAAGTTCCCTGCGAAATTCGAGCCCGCCGCATGGTGGCCTAGGGATTCCAACAACCACCGACAATCCAGAGGGAGGAAAACCGTTGCGAACGCGGAGAGAAACGGATGGAGCGAGGAGCTAGAAGTAGAGATGAGAGCTATTGTCCAAGTCCTCAAAAGCAAAGACAAGCAGGACTACTTGAGGCTGGGAAATCTGGCTCTAAAATTGAATAAGATGCTGGCGGTTTCTGCTCCTTTGCTAACCAGCATTGCCGCTGCTGGCTCAGCCTTCGATTGCTCAACAGCCATGATGGTGGCAGCCATCACCGGGGCAATGGCCACAATCATCAACAGCTTCGAGCACGGAGGCCAGGTCGGCGTGGTCGTGGAGATGTATAGAAACTGCGCAGGGTTCTTCAAGCTCACGGAAGAGACTATTGAAGCGACTCTCGAAGAGAGAGATTATAGCAAGAGAGAGAACGGAGAGATGTTCGAGATGAAGGTGGCGATGAAGCTGGGACGGAGCTTGTTGGAGCTCCGAGATTTGGCAAGAAAATCATTGGCTTCTTGTATAGGGACTGAGGTTGATGAGTTTGGAAGCAAGCTTTTCTGAACTCCTTTGAACAAAGATACATAGGGTACATACAAGACATGTACAATGATGCTCATTAACATGATTCTTTCATTCTTTATTTCTTGGTGCATAATTGTATCAATTAATTCAACAAAAGAATTAATTAAAAGCATTAATTGATATGAGGGTCTGATCTTTTAGTTTGCACAAATGGTCAAATATAATATATGCTCCTAGTCTGGTTTCGGCCCATATAAGAATTCCACATCTTATCTAATATTGCACTTATTAAATAAAAATTTGGTTAGTCTATTTTCTTACTAATCGATGAAGCATTTTCATACGCCATGTTTTTAATTTTCATAAACGTAAGATTTGTCAAGAAAAACGGAGGGCAATGCGTCATACCCTTTTCACGATGTCGACACAATCAAATGGTTGCATTCTTAAATGTCTCCTGCTTCACAAACGGTCCCCATGCGGAAGCGGCTTTGAATTTTCTGAGAGTTGACCTTATCGATACATGCAGTTTCTCCTTGCCCCTTGTTCTTGGGCGTTGACTTTTGCTCTTTTCCGCCCTATAGCAGCAATTTGAGCATATTTCCTAGTGTTACAGTGCCTAATGCCAAAGCTTAATCCTATATGTGGAAGTAGATTACATGTACATAAAATATATATAAATACATGGATAAGTAATGTGGGATATTTAACACCGCAGATCAAGAACGACACATTAAATTTGATAAATTGAGGCCATAATGTGAAATAAACTAGAATAGAACCTGACTCTAATACAATATTAGAATGTCTAATAAAAATTATAATTGATAGGTGGAGAAAGATCACATAAATACAAAGAGTACATAAATTTTGTAGACAAGTGATGTGAGATATTCAATACTTAGTGCTTGTTTAAGTGTTTGAGACATTTGATCTTTTTCAAGAGTTCTATTTTTCTTTCTTTAGGCTTTTGTGTTTGAAATGCTCATATTTCTTAATATGATGATTATATGTTTTTTTTTTTCATATTAATGTGGTTTTCTTTCATCTATCATTTTCAAATTTTAAATTGGCCAATATGATATCAAAGTAGAACTCTCTCTAGTAGGTGGGTTGTTCAAGGATGAACCACAAAGTCGGTGGGCTTGTAATGACTTGGTTCAACGAGGGTGGGGAGTGTTTGCTGGATCCAAAGGGCTTGAACAATAAGAAACCCCTAAAAAAGCTTCCAGGATGACGAAGGGAGCAAGATTGAATCAAATTGCACACCAAACATGGAGAGAACATTCCTGGATTATGTGAAATTGGGATTAACTCACAAGATGCGTGATGTAAATAAAACGTTCCAATCTTAAAGCGTGCTCAAGTAAGAACATTATGAAGATGAGCGATCTCTCGGAAAAATGCCTATCCATAAATCAAAGGACAAAATTATGAAACTTGATATGGGATAGATGAAAGTGAAGAATACATTCAGTGTGTCGTGATTAAACTTTTTCAATGATTCTTGAAGTAGTTTTGTTAGTATTAGGTGCACAAACACAACTAAATAAAGATAAATGTGAGAAAGAGAAATCAGGCACAACGTTTATCTTGTTTTATCCTTAAATTAGAGTTATATTTAGTAGAGGATTCCGCTATATTAATACATCCCACCTCTCTCTACATAACTCTCAATTATAAGAGAATATATTATATATAAGTGGCACAAGAAAACCCTAGGAGCGGAGAAAACCCTGGGCCACTTAGTAATTATTTTTGAACTCAAGTCCAACCAATAAAATACAGATCTAAACTATAAAATTTCTCTAGCTGCCCAAGAGCGTTGCCCCCTGCAATCCTCATGCTTTCTTGTTGATGGGCAGTATGATCCACACTTCAACAAATTTTTTGAGTTTTGCGTCTATAAGTTTATGAATGACCTTTATATTATTTTAAAATGACGGTCAAAATAGGCCTACTTCTTGCTTAAACATATTTATTGTGACATCCCGATTTTTCCAATTTTATTTTCAATAAATTGAGACGGGCATTTCGTTGGCACGCATATAGTTCTTTTCCTTGAGTCGGCCACTCATGTGAAAACTAGTCTATCGGGTGAAGCCGTTAAGAGTTTCTAATGCACCAGACTCGAGAATTTGAACAGGAAGCAACCTTTCGACCGAGCTAATCTGCAAGGGTCATTACGGCACAATTAAGAATCGATTAAAGACCGGAGATAGGTCAACTTGACAGAGGCATGTGATCAAGTGTGGATGATTCCACCAGATCGCACAATTCTAGTCGATCGGCACTAGACCGACGTCTCTATTGATTGGGTACCATGTGTCCGTATTTGAAACCTTGAAATTACCCCGACAACCGAAAGTCGCCAATATTTCAAAGATGTATATTGTGGCTTGAATTGATCAACCATAGGTCAAATGCATGAAAATTTCTAAAGGCTATTCGGTAGGTTGGGCCGCGCTAGTATTGTGCCAAAGTGAAATTAACTGTGAAATTGAGATCGAATTCAGAAATTGGAAGTTTGGGTGTGTCACAAATCATCTTAGGATCATTGACTCATCTTCGGAAGATTTTTCGTGCAAGCCGAGTTTTTCGGCAAAATAATCAGAGAATGGCTAATTTGGCTTGAGAAATTAGTAGGCCTATCTTTGGTCGCACTTTTGGGGCTTAAGTTGTTTCTACGGACAAGTGAGGATGTGAATCGAAGTGCGGTGACATTGGATTAATTTTATGGACTTCAATTGGACTCAATTGGAAGAGAATTGATGGGAATTGAAGAAATTTAATGTACAACAATTGGACCTCGGCGGAAAATGAAATTGTAACCATTGGAATAAGGTTGTGGGAGATAGTGGAGTGTGATGTCATCCATGAGGTCATGGTAGGCCATTTTTGTTGGATTAAAGAAAAAGAAAAAAAATAAAAGGGAATGGTCCCATCTCTCTCTCTCTCTCTCTCTCCTTCTTCTCTCTCCTCCCTCTCCCAATCGTGCGACCTCTTCGGCCCCTCTCCATCTTCTTCATCTCCTTCTTTTTTGAAAACCCAGCAACCAGCGAAGCCGGAGATGCCGCACTCCTCTGCCGTTCACCGCCGCCGCACGCCGTCACTGTTCCGCCTTGGCCGCACGCCCTCCGTCTTCCCCTTCCTCTCCCGTCGCGGTCTCTCTTCTCCATCTCCCTTGGCTGCTTCGAGACCCAGTAGCAACCAGAGAAGTCCTGTCCGAAGCTGCACGCTAGCCGGAGGTCTCACTGTTCGTCCGTCACTGCCGCCGCGCGTTTGCCCCGCGCCGCTCGTGCGTCTCCGCCTCTCGCCGCCGTCGTCCCTACTCACCCTCATCTCCAGCAGCTTTGCCGGCCAGCACGGGCCGCGACTCAGCCACCTCCGGCCACCGTGAGGCCTCGCCTGGCTGCCGCCTCGCCCGTCCGAGCCACCGACGAGCTGCCGCCGCCCTCTTCCGCCCATTCCGGCTCGAACCAGCTGTCGTTTGGCCCTCCTTCGCCCGTGATCAGCAGCTGCAGAAAATGGGTATGGCAGCCCGGTTTTGGCCCGTTTTGGCCGCCTTCCCGAGCTCGGATGCTCGGCCCGCCTTGAGGAAAGTCGATCCTCGCGTCGTCCTTGTCGTTTTGGTCCGCTCGGCTCGCTAATCCGGTGAGTTTAGCTCACTAAACCTTGATTAGAGAATTAATGATGCTTTAGGGGTACTTAGTTTATGTTAAATGTCATTAGGTGGTTAATTTAATTTATTTAAGTGTAAATTATATTAAGGTGTTTGATTAACTTAAATTGTGTTTAATTTAAGGTTAAGTGAGTGGTTATATTAATATAAGCTTTGATGTGACATAAAAGAATTTACTTTTGATTTATTTAAATATTCCGAAATTATTAAATAATTTAATAATATATTATTATTCGAAATTATTAAAATATTATCATTTAATTATTTTCGGAATAAATTTAATTATTTATTAAATTCCAAAAATTTTGTTAGAACCCTAAATTCTCGAGAATTTCGTGCTTGGTCATTTCTTTTGTAGTCGAGATTTTGAAATGGATGATTGGATATTATAAATTGAGTGTGGATCGTGAAAGATAAGGATATTATTATTTAATTAATTTTCGGAATAAATTTAATTATTTAATAAATTCTGAAAATTATTTTGGAACCTTATTTTCTCGAATTTTCGTGCCGATCGTTTAGCTGTGCATTTAGAATTTGAAATTGATGATTGGTTGTGGTAAATTGAGTGTGATTGTGATAAATAGAGATTCTTTATAAAATCTCAAGTGTGGAAATTGATGGGAAATTGGCCGTGATTGACCACCTATTAAAGGTTGTGCCCGGTGAGGCCGTGATTGACCACCTATTAAAGGTTGTGCCCAGTGAGGCCGTGATTAGCCACCTGATAAAGGTTGCGCCCAAATGGGGCCGTGAATTACCACCTATTAGAGGTCGTACTCATTGGGCCGGGATTTACCACATTTTAAAGGTTGTGCCGAGTGGAGCCGTGATTGCCACTGGTTGTTAAACCTTCCTATAGGGCCGTGATTGAGAGTAATGATTGATTTGCTAGAATAACATGTAATCGACCGAGTCGATTGATCGCTGAGACGATCCAAGTGGTTGAATTGTTCTGATGATGTGATCATCTGCAGTTGTTTGGTTACCATAATTGCACGTGGTTGAATTATATAAATTGTGCTAACCTGTAAATGAAGACTAATGCGAGATAAGTTTTTGTGTGATGTGATTAGGTCACCCGGGACGTATTTTCTGTCTAATAGGGGTTTAGGGGGTTGAACTTGCTGAGACATTGTCTCATCCCGGTTTGGGGATTACAATTCAGGTCCTTGGTAGACGGAGCGGCTAGATAGCTTTGGTTGACCTTGAGGAGTTGTAGAGATGAAGTCATGAGGATTGGAGAACGTGTCCGACTTGTAGGTCATAGGACAGTTCATTTTTAAGAGCTGATTTTTTGTAGACTTTTGGCTGTAGGCCTTCGTTTGTAACTCCGTTGGTTTATGTAAGTAATTGGTTGTGAATTTGCTTCCTGCTTTTCTATTACGTATTTCATTGTCAGGGGTTCTATAATACGTTCCGCTTGCGTAATTATAAATGAATGGGGTCGGCGATACTACCTGGGAATGTCGCATTTGCATAACCATGGTGGGATGTTGGCGCGCTTGAGGTTCGGGGCGTGACATTTACTGACCGACTAATGCAGTAACATTATAGTGGGTCTTCAAATAACCATGACATTTGTGACAACACTCGCTTTCATGACTTCGAAGCTTACTTATTTAAGATAGATTGTCTTCATAAAAGTATGTGTCGCTTTCTCAACGGCTAAGATTAACAAGTAATATAATTAATATCCAACTATGCTTTTTTATCTACCCTTCTGTCATACGGACTTGACATTTTCAAGAAAAGCTGGCAAAACTTGAACCCACATCAAATTGACTCGCCCACACATTATAGCCAATTTGAAGGAAAAAACAAAAAGTGAAATGCTAAAAAATTAAGTTGACTCGATTGCAAAAATAATGAACTCAATCCAAAGCTGTCCAATGCGAAATTTGGAAACCGACCCGACCCAACCCAAAACAACCCCATACTCTTTGAATCCGAGAAAACTCCATTTCAAGAAATGGTCAAACCTGAAGCAACTCAAAGATTTGACTTGACAATCCCCTCCCTCTGGGGCCATTCTATAGTTTGCTAATTAATTTTTCGTATAAGATATTGTCTGGCAAATCAATATCAAATGGCCTTTCATAACAAGAGCATATCATATGTAATCCGAATAGGGTTTGCCAATAAATACGAATAATTAACTAATTATTTTTATGAAAGATATCACGAAAAGATAATACTATGTGAGTTATAAGTGGGAACGGGTAGGGAGGTCTAACTATTTGGGCTAGCCAAATTGACAAAAGAGGCTCACCGGCAGTAGCGCATTTCACATGCGGTAATAGTAAATACTTTTTTAAATTGTCATTCTCGTTATTTAAATATTTATTTGCAATATACCGTATTAATTTCCGCATTTCTGCCACTAAAAGTGATTCTACTGAGAAAATATTGGGTGATCCGGGACCGCCACGTCAGCGTGGTCCCGGACCACTCACGCGGCGCCACGTGTGAAGGGAGGGGGACAAAAGAGAGAAAGAGGAGAGAGAGCGTTAGAGAAGTGGGCCCGGTTTCGGTCCTTTGTCCCCTCTCCATACACGTGGCGCCGCGTGAGTGGTCCGGGACCACGCTGACGTGGCGGTCCCGGACCGCCCAATATTTTCTTGATTCTACTTCAGGAACGTACGGATGAAGTGATGTGATGTAACAATTTGACATATACAAATTCAAATAATAGAAAAGGTCAGGCTCATGGGCGGAGTCAACTCCTTGTGTTCTACGGTCAAATTTTCAACAATTCCGACCACTTCTCATTTTACATCGCTTACGCGGACTTCGCATGTATAAATACGCACCCCAAAGAACCTCCAACCTCCATAACCAAAGCCACTCCAATCCTCAAGCAATCCTCTCAAAACCATCGCATTATACACTCGAAAAACACAAAAAATTAATGGCCGCTTTACAAGCTTCATCTCTCTTGGTTTCTTCTTCTTCTTCCTCCTCCTCCTCTTCGGGTTTTTCTTCAAAGCGAATGACCACCGCTTCGATCCAACTCACAAAGCCCTCGAAACTCAGCCTTGTGAATGATGCAAGCGCTGTGATCACGAAGAAGCTAGTTGAGGAATTGAGCACCAGGAATGGTTACCCCTTCGCGGAGCCACTACAAATGGACGTCAGCCAGAAAGATCGGGTTTTGGAGCAGCGCCTATCGCCTACTTCTTCGGTTGAAATGACGAAGAAGCTCTATGCAATCTTGGAGGCTATCGAAGATAGAGTGGAGATGCACAATAACATCGGGAAGCAGCGAGACAACTGGAATAAGCTCCTGTTGAACTCAGTCAACATGATGACTCTCACTGCCACCACCACGGCTGCGATGGCTGCGGCTGCGCCGGCTCCGTCGCTGAGAGTATGCTCCGCTCTCTTGTTTACAGCGGCCACTGGCATGTCGCTCGTGATGAGCAAAATCCAGCCCTCACAGCTGGCTGAAGAGCAACGCAATGCCTCGAGGTTGTTCAAGCAGCTCTGCAGCGAGATCAAGTCAATGCTTGCGCTCCAATCTCCAACAGAAACAGACGTGAAGGAGACGATGGAAAAGGTGCTGGCCCTTGATAGGGCTTATCCGCTGCCTCTGCTCGGAGGGATGCTCGAGAAGTTCCCTGCGAAATTTGAGCCCACCGCATGGTGGCCTAGGGTTTCCAACAACAGCTGCCGATCCCGAGGGCGGAAAACTTTTGTAAATAGTGAGCGAAATGGATGGAGCGAGGACCTAGAAGTGGAGATGAGAGCGATCGTCCAAGTGCTCAAGAGCAAAGACAAGCAAGACTACCTGCGACTTGGGAATCTAGCGCTAAAATTGAATAAGTTGTTAGCGATTTCAGCTCCTTTGCTAACCAGCATTGCTGCAGCCGGCTCGGTCTTTGGTGGCTCGACCGCCACAATGGTGGCAGCCATCGCAGGGGCAATGGCTGCGATCGTTAACAGCTTCGAGCATGGAGGCCAAGTCGGTATGGTCGTGGAGATGTACAGAAACTCTGCAGGGTTCTTCGAGCTTATGGAAGAGATGATAGAAGCGACACTTGAAGAGCGAGACTACAGCAAGAGAGAGAACGGACAGATGTTCGAGATGAAGTTGGCGATGAAGCTGGGGCGGAGCTTGTCGGAGCTCCGAGACTTGGCAAGAAAATCAATGGCGTCTTGTATAGAAGGGACTGAGGTAGATGAGTTTGGGAGCAAGCTTTTTTGACTCCTTTGCACAAAGACGTTCGGTGTACATATTTTATGTATATTTTGCGGCAGAGAAAGATAGATGATCGAAATATCGAAATTTTTATTTCCCTTTTTAATTATTGAAATGAATATATGCTCTAATCTAGCTCGACACAACATACCTTTTTTTCACGATGTGGACGCGATCCAACGGTTGAATTCTTTAATGTCTTCCGCCGAAAGCGGCTTTGAATTTTCCGATGGTGTTGACCTCATTGGCACATGCAGACTCTCTTTGCCCTTTGTTTTTGGGCGCTGACTTTTTGTTTTGCTGTCCCACTTGGAACAGCAATTTAATCATATCTTAGTCCTTGATCAGAGTGTTTAAAATAGCATGCGGAGTGTAGGGAGGCCAGACGCGTACCCCGTGGATAAACGTCGTTTGATACTTTAACAAAACATTTTTACATGCTAGAAGGTCCAACCTAAAGATTAAGCTAATAGGTGGAGGAAGACTAAATAAAAATCATAAATAAGCGACGTAGAATGCTTTAACAACTTCAATCTTTTGCGTCAAACATTATAGCTTAAAATCGGTTTTGCCCTCAAGGAGCTTGCTCATGAAATGCTCGACTTACTGCTCTGTTCAAGTTCGAGCTCGAGCAATCCACTGCAGAATATATGTTCCTAGTAATCTTTTGCTGCCCCCAAACTATTACATACATTACATAGATCGGCTCGTATTTTAATTAATCGTGACACCTTCTCTACTATGTAAATCAACATCGTGATAATTACCCTCGAACAATCGTAAACTAATTAAGACCATCTCCCCTAAATCAACTTAGTCGTAGTAGTCTGAACATACAATAGTACAAGGACGAATTTGCAGAAAAAATTGGTCATAAAATGGAAAAAGAGGGGAAAAAACACACGCGTACGCGCATGGGTGTCGCCCTCACGTGTTCAACATCAGCTGATCTCAATTGATTCGAGGTTTGAGGCTAAAATTGAATGACATAGCATGTCATTTCTGACTGGAGCGTCGTCGTTTTCCAGGCCATTTTGCATCCTGTCTCTCCCATTCCCATAAGATTCAACGGTCCACTGCTTTGTTGCTTTCTTGAAGTTCACATTTTGCATGATTCTTTGACCATAAGGAAGTATACCTCCCACAACGCGGGAGGAATTTCGAAGGATCTTGGAGGAACGGATTCTCGATCTCTTGATGACCTTAGGATGACAAGAGAGTCGGTCTCACCCGTTTGATCGTAGAGTCCTTAGATTTTTGTATGTTGCGACATTTTATGTAGAGGTTACGAAAAGTTACTGTGAAATTACGGCCAATTAAAGATCCGAGAATTGCTTTCTCGAGAGATTTTGTATGGAAGTTATGAAAAGTTACCAGAAATTATGGCCGGTCCAGATCCGACGATTCCTTTCTCGAAAGAATTTTTATAGAAGTTATGAAAAGTCTCTCTCTCAAAATTTTTTATCAGCACAGAAAAAAACCATCTCGTTTTTATAATAAAATAATCGTCGCATATGCTCTAGTACCAAAATTAACGTGTCTCCAAAGGTAAATCCACGTGGAATTTGAGTGAATAATTTTCAATTTAGTCAAAAATCAAAGTTAAAACAAAATGAGCAATTTAAGCTCCTTTTCTTTGTTACAAGAATCAAGGAATGAAAGAATCATGTTAATGAGCCTAACTTGTACATGTTACGTTATGTACTCCACTAATCTTGCTCAAAAGAGAGTTTCAGAAAAGCTTGCTTCCGAACTCGTCCACCTCAGTCCCTTGTAGACAAGAAGCCATTGATTTTCTTGCCAGGTCTCGAAGCTGCGACAAGCTCCGCCCCAGCTTCATCGCCACCTTCATCTCGAACATCTCTGCGTTCTCTCGCTTGTCGTAGTCTCTCTCCTCGAGCGTCGCTTCGATCGTCTCTTCCATGAGCTTGAAGAACCCCGCGTTGTTTCTGTACATCTCAACGACCATGCCGACTTGTCCTCCATGCTCGAAGCCGTTGACAATAGCCGCCATTGCACCGGTGAGGGCTGCCACCGTTGTGGCTGTTGAGCTGCCGGAGGCTGAGCAGGCTGCAGCGATGCCGGTGAGTAGAGGACCCAAAACCGCCAACATCTTATTCAATTTTAGAGCTAAATTTCCGAGCCTCAAGTAGTCTTTCTTGTCTTTGCTCTTGAGGACTTGGACGATTGCTCTCATCTCCACTTCCAGCTCCTCGCTCCATCCGTTTCGCTCAGTGTTCGTGAAGGTTTTGTGCCCTTGGGATTGGCGGCGGTTGCCAGAAACCATTGGCCACCACACAGCGGGCTCAAATTTCGCAGGGAACTTCTCGATCATCTTTCCAAGCAGAGCCAGCGGAAAAGCTCTATCAAGCGCCAGCACCTTCTCCATCGTCTCCTTAACATCTGACTCAGTCGGAGATTGCTGCACGAGCATCGACTTTATCTCGCTCTGAAGCTGCTTGAACAACCTCGAGGCATTGCGTTGCTCTTCAGCCAGCTGCGAGGGCTGGATTTTGCTCATCACAAGCGACATCCCGGTGGCGGCAGTAAATAAGAGAGCAGAGCATGCTCTCAGTGACGGAGCCGGCCCAGCCGCAGCCATGGCCGCCGTGGTGGTGGCAGTGAGGGTCATCATGTTGACCGAGTTCAAAAGGAGCTTGTTCCAGTTGTCCCGCTGCTTGCCGATGTTATCGTGCATCTCCACTCTATCTTCAACAGCCTCCAGGATCGCATAGAGCTTCGTGGTTGTTTCGACAGAAGAAGTAGGTGATCGGCTAGGCGAACGGCGCGGCTCAGAAGGACTAACTTTCTCCACGACCTCCATTTGCAAGGGCTCCGTGATGGTGTAACCGTTCCTGTTGCTGAACTCCTCCACCAGCTTCCGCGTCATCGCCGAGCTCGCATCGGAGAGGCGGAGTTTAGGAGCTTCGGGACATGGATCGAAGCGGAGACCCTTCTCTTCGAAGGACAACCCGAAGAGGAAGAAGGGATCAAGAGTGAGGAAGCTTGCAAAGCGGCCATCAATGGAGGTGATCGGTCTTGTGTCGTCGGTTTCGAGAGGGTTTGGTTGAGAATCTGGAGTGGGTTTGGTTATGGATGTTGGAGGTTCCCCATCTCGGTTTGCACTTATATAAGCTGGAGCAAGGGACGTGAATGCGAGGGAGAAGAGGTCGTAGCTGCGGAAAACTTTGACTAAGGAACGCAGGGGTTTGACTCAGCCAGCTCCGTAGCTTGACGCGTTCGTAGGGACTTTTTCTATATTGCATATGAGGGTTCAGCTTCAACCGTCAAGTTCATCGGCTCCGGTTTTAGCCCATTCAAAGGCTCGTTCTCAAGCAGTTTGCCCGGGTCTAGGCTAGGGTCTGCTTTCTTCTCGCTCTTGCATAAAATCACAAGAACCATGACCCCACCTTGCACATGCTAGACCTAAACCCAAAGATTAGTAACGATTCAAACACCTCATTACTGGGGTTGTACAAAATGGACCACCCAAACTAAAAACCACCTCGACCATATCAGAATGGATCGGCCGATTTGGTTTAGTTTTCGGGAGTGTCGATCTGGTTCCCAATTCCTAAAAATGGAATCGGTGTCCAAGTGGTCTGATTCCTAATTCCAAGAGAGAACTAGACCGAACCGATTAAATATACATTTTGTATTTTATTATTTCTTTAAAAATTGATAAAATGTAAATGAAACACTATCTCGATCCGGTTCGAAGTGAACTGAATTGAGAATCGATCGCCCCTATTGATTGCACGCGAGGGTACGAGTTTGGAATTCATCTTTAGGGAGCAAGAAGGTAAGCCGATCTCTTCGCTCATATTCGCCCTCCCGTCTCAACAATCGCCCCATCGCGACAAGACGGAACTACACTCAACACAATTCAATTAGATAGGCATTCTAATAGCTCCGGACGCGTACCTACCATCTAGAAAAGTCAGATTTCGTGTTGCCCATATAGATTGGACGGAATCACATGGATTTCACACTTACGTAGGAAGTCAGATTTCCAGGCATCTTTTAACTGAAGGGTTTCGTTCAACAAGCAGCATACCTTTTTTCGTAGAAAACAAAGGGCAAGTCTTAGGGGAGTTTGAGGTGGGTCGGTAGCTATTGCTAGCTCAAAGACAGACAGGGCAGGTGGGAATTAGTTGTAATGTATAATCAAGTCGGTAATCTCCATTCTTTTAAGAAAGAGTAAGCAGGCTATATTAACCTTGTAGAAAAGAGCTTCTGATGCTGGCCATGAATGATGTGACTCCTTTTGTTCGAGGAAATAGCCGGAAAGGGATTGAAAAGATTGAGTTATGACATTAATATTGTTCCTGGCAGTTCAGGAATAGATGTAAAATAAGGATATAAACAAGGGAAAAAAAGAAAGGAAACGAATGACATTTTATGTATTTATAAATAGATATAAAATAAGGATATGTTTGATGGCAACGGAAGAACATAAATAACTTTGTTTAGATCGGCCATCAAAATTGACTAACCCTGATAATCCCCGTGATTGGATTAGTAATATGTTGATGAATCGAGAATATGGGATTAGCTATAGCTTTTCATTATTATGAAATAGAGAAAACCAGAAAAAATGTCAAAAGATTTTCTTTTAACCCAAAGAATAAATTAGGGGAAATTGTTCAATCGGTAAAATCTATTGTATCGACACCAATTTAGTCATAAACTTTCTAATTTTACCAATTTAGTCATAAATTATGCAAAGTTCTAAATGTATTCTTTTTAAATAATTTTCATAAGAAGTTGTTGACATAGTGGTGTGTCATGTATGACATCGGATGATAGCTTGATCACTTGACAATGACTTGACTGTCACATTCGTGATTTCTAGTGAAAATTGAAGGGAATGTTTACATTATAATTTTGGTAAACATTTAGAAATAAATTGGTAAAATTTGAAAGTTTTGAACTGAATTTACATTCACACAATATATTCATAATTAATTACATAAATTACCCATAAGTTGTGACTGCTATTTGTATTTATGAATCAATATCAAAGACAATGTCTCTACAATTTATTTTTTTTCACACAACACTAACGACCATTATTTGGAAATATTTAGAATTCTTCACTTGTAATTTTTTTTTCTTTTTTTTGGGAATTCCTCAACTCCCAATGTCAACCAAATACTATTCCTACAAACATTGACATGTACTCCAAAAAGGAGTATGGATCTAGCTTGGTAGAAAGCGTTGAAAGCGGATCGAGTCTTTTCATATATTTTTGTTTATTTAATATCCCAAGAAAAAATGGAAAAAGAAAATGAAGAAAGAGAAGGCACTTTGATGGTTAGCCTAACCTCAACCTGAGGCAGCAGAACAGACGAGACCCCATACATGATTCCTTTAATTACAATAATAAAACAAGAATGAATCTGCATAATCTATTTCCATAAGAAAAGTTTAAAAATAAAGAAAGAATCAGCAAAAAGTTATCCATATTTTAGATGGAGATTCTTATGGTCCCTACAATGTCACTATAGTCTCAGCCATAAGTATTCAGAACCAAATAGAAAGAAGAGAGACAATTCATCAATTAAAATTGAGTGATTGCGTGAAAATTAAGTTTGCCGTGCATGAAGAAATAACTTTTACTAATTATCCCTACATTAACTAATAAAAAAGATATAATTATCATTTCTAACAAGTTTCATTTTCTACTTTTTGGTTCCCAAAGTTAATCTTGCATGGAAAAATAAAACTGCCCATTATTCTCTTCATTAACCGCTCGATATACACGTGTTTATAATTACCCACTGCTTATCCACTTAATTAAATAATCACTTAACTCTTTTGAAAAAACAAATCAGTTCTCTTCGTGAGTGCGTGAAAACCAGTTTATAGTAATTAGGAAAGCATTGTAAGGAAAATTCCAGTTTTTTTATTTGATTGATTCGAATTGCGATCCATCCATATTGATCTTTCGACACAAAAAGATATAAATAAATGAAAATTGAACTTGGATAGACAATTTTAGAATGTTAGTCTCTACTATTGAAACTGTGACTTGCTCTCTTGATGAATATCACTAATACAAAATGAATTTTCGAATGAAACATAAGTCCAATTATATAAGGTACGACACAAAAAATATATCTCTGATAACACGGTCTTAAAATATATTAATAGGATTCCTCTCATGATACCCCCACGTTATCCTTTTTTATCTTCTTGATTATAATTTAATTAAGATTTTCATGGGCACAGAGACATTGCATTATTTAGTCATTGTAAAGTCGGAAAGAGCTCCCAGTGATTGGTGGATCGTTCTTTTAAGACCTTTGCTTAAAAAACTTTAAACTAAAAATATTTTACATGACAATAAATAACTTCGCGAGTCTTTTGGAATAGATTTGAAAATATATTATAATTTTTTTCAGGATTTAATGAAAATGGAAATATTTAATGCTAACCCAGCACAAAGCTCGTGCCTTTTCTGGGAAAAGGCAATCATGAGTACACGAAGTTCCCCACTTGCCTATGAATTTGTAAATATATATGCTATATTCTTTAGAAAAATATTCGATATACTAAGATGGATTTACAAAAATTATTTATAAAGTAATGTGTTTATATTCTAATGGAGTATCTAACATCAATATCAATATTTAAGACATTCTTCCTATACCTAGAATTCTTATTTCTCGTGTTTTGTTGGGAAATGCAAACTGTAGTTTTTAAAATTAAGGATGCATAAAGGGGTGGGACACCGAAGATGGTTTTTGAATTTTTTCCCAAACTAAAGTGAAGCTTTGTCGGTCATCATCGATAATCCTACCCATGTGACAACTTGAAATTACCTATGGGACAATTTTAGCTAAATTACAAATTTTCAAGAAAAGAGTAAGGACTTTATTATATTTCTCGGGAATGATTCCAAATTTAGTTGCATCAATTAAAAGATTTCGGATGTGGCTGTTTGGAAGATAATTTCAACCTAACTAATATTGATGGTACCGACCAAATAGTGTCCTTTCATTACACCTTTTAATATAGAAATGTAAAGAGAATTTTGGGGTTTTATCAACCAAAAATGGACTCAAGACATCTACAAAAATGTCTTTAGAGATGGGATAAAATGAGGAGGCCCTTCCAAACTTATGATGCCTTAAAATCAAATATCACAAATAGCCCTAAAATTAGGAAATCACATGCACAAATCTCTAGTTCTACTTACTAAGTCTTTATGTTTATAAAATCGCTATTCATTAATCACGGAAAAAAAAAGGTTAACCTCATTAATTTAGCAATACAAGAGTCGGTAATTGACAATATGAAGAATCAAACATGTGCTATGTCTTAATCGACACACTGAAATCTCATTTTGTAACCGCTGCATATAGTTTTCTATTATAACAAACCAATTAAGCTGCTTTTATCATTATGACTTATTGGAATGGAACCAAATATATTTATGCACTACCCCTTTTTAAAAAGGGATAACAACATAAATGATCTATGAACTTTGGTATAATGTATAAATACTGTCTCTAAACTTTTGATTTGTACAATATAGTCCGTAAATTGTTAAACCGATGTTGAACCAAGTTAAATTGGAAAAATCATGATTTACATTAATTGGAGATGACAAGAAACGTCTCGGTAAGAAAATGGATAATTAATCATAAATAAAAGAGAAAACATGCCAAAGTCCATAATGTTGGAAATTTCCTATAATATGGGCTTATATTAATTAATTAATTTTCTATTTTAAATAATCGGGTCAATAGATATTCCAATATTGGTTAAGCCCTTGAGTGATTTTATTGAATTAGCTTTTGGCATCTATTAATAACGGGCTAGTTGAGCAGTAAAGTATATGCAATTGTGTTTAATTGAAACCCATAATGAGAGGGGTCCAATTGACACGCTACCAATTAGAGTTTATTACGTCCCCTCTCTAACTTATAAAATGGTAAGTTATACCCATCAGTTGCTTAATCCCATTAAAAGCTACTATATTGAAATAAGTCATAGAGAATAAGATCTGTCATTCTAATATATCTCTGATTATTAAGTTGATCTATTTTTCTTCAAGTGAAGCAATGGGTCAAACAAATACATTTTAATTTCGTCATGCTTATCGATTTCAGTGTTTTACAGTCATATATGGATTCGATTGTTCTTGATTAATTAATTATTTATGTGAATAATTTTCTACATGTGGTTTTAGAGCAACTCATATATGATTGTAGAACCCAAAATTTTGTATTTTTTTTTTATGAACAAATTCAAAATTTCCCTATTTGAGCCAAATATTGGTGTTATTTTTTTGGTGGATCTTTTTGCTCGATTGATTCTAAAACCTTAGGGCTTTTGTTCTACATGTCGAGATCTTTCCAACCATATATAATTTGTATAATTTCATTGAGAATTGAGTGAGAATTTTGAATTTGAAATTCTAAGATTTATACACGAAAAAGTTCTAAAATTTCAAATTACTTGCAATTGATTGATATTCGTTGTAAATTGTTGCATGGTTATTGCTATATATATGTTTTAGCATCCTTTTGTTGCATTAAGGTACATGAGGAAACCGAATTTGACTATGGGGGTGTTAGATCTGAAATTTTTGAAGCTTAAATGTAGGAGATTTTCTCGTTTTTCTTCGTTTAATTCATTCTAGTAAATTATATTGATGTTAGAAGCAAGACCCATGGAGAGATTTCAAGAAAAATCAACTTAATTGGTGTTTTTTGTATTCCTAGTCAAAACCGAGTTGTGTGACCCGATTTTGTAGGGTTTTGGGACTCGGCTGGAGATTGAAGATGACCTCTAGCAGGGCCTAGGCCAAAATATGGGCTTTTGTCCATATTTTATTTAAAATTCGGATTATGGGCGTGAGCCCATAATCTTGGGGCTATAAACTCACCTAGGCTAGGGCCTAATAAGCCCAGAATCTTATTAAAAGGAGCATGGACTACTGCGGGCTGGGCCAGAATTTTAGGCCTCGATAGTCTGGCCTAGCATCTGAAGGGCTGCTCGTGGGTCTAGGCCAAGAGGGTCCGAAAGGCTGCTCATGCGTCCTAGGCCCCATGGGAGGGTCTGAAACATTAAAATAATAATAAAATAAAAAATAAAATTTTAAAAAAATTGTGGCAAAATAGTTGCTTGATAAATGCAATATGATCTTGGGAAGCACATGTTGTAAAATGCTTCATATTATTCAATAAATTTTAGGCATAAATTTTTTGGAGTTCCCTATTGATAAAAATTAATATATACAATAACTCACCCAAATGAGGTTATTGTGTATATTAGTTTGGAAAATAACATGAAGATTAATTCCCACATTTAAAATATTGAGATGTATAATTGAAAAATATTTATCTACCCAAAGGGGATAAATGTTTGAAAATTGATATTATGGAGATGTATAATTTAAAGGATTTGTCTACCCAAAGTGGATGGATCCTTGACAATTATATGTAATTCTCCTTATTGCTTTATGAACTTCATATTGTGGAAAATAATCGTGCATTATACACTCTGCCCAAATTGGAGTTTATAATGCACTAATTATTTTTATTGAATTGCTTATTGCCCATAATTGATCTTATTGTATTATGTGTGACAAACAGTTACATTTACTATAAATAACAACAATGCCGTGATCGAAATGTTAATTAGATCAAACTTGAAGAGATAGAAGCAAGATATAGAGTTTGCTCTAGGCATTGTGGATATGGATGTAGCTCTACGTGAAGATGAACCTTCCAAACCCCATGATCAAAGTACTACAGATCAAAAGGCCCATTATGCTAGATGGGAAAAATCTAACCGAATAAGCCTCGTTGCTATGAAGAGGTCCATTGTTGAGCATCTCATTAGTGGTTCGCCAGAAGATACAAATGCGAGACAGTTCCTTGAAGTAGTGGGAGAAAGATATAGAGTCTCAAATAAGGCTGAAGCTAGAAACTTGCTGAGTGAGTTAACAAACATAAGGTATGATGCTGCTATGGGTGTTAGAGAATTTATATTGAAGATAGTCCACATTCAGTCCAACCTTAAGGCCTATGAAATTGTCATTTCTGAAAATTATATTGTGCATCACACCTTAAATGTTCTACCAGTTGAATTTAGCCAGATTAAGACTGCTTATAGCGCTCAAAATTAGACATGGAGCGTTAATACTTTGATTGCTAAATGTGTAACTGAGGAAAAGAAGTTAAAGAATGAGAAGTATGAGTCTACCCACTTAATTGTAAATGCTAAGTTGAGTTCATCTAGAGGCAAATGGAAGCTTAAAGGGTCAAATGCTCATGGTCCAAAGAATGGCTAAGATTTCAAGAAAAATGGGAATCATGGGAGAAATGGAGATAAGGATTTCAAGTGTTTTCACTACAAGAAGTAGGATCACAAAAGAGCCAATTGTTATAAGTTCCGAGCTTGGCTAAAAGCAAGTAAAGAAAATCACCAAGGTGAGTTGTTGGTTTGTTTTGAATCAAATCTAGTTGATGTTCCTTTGGATTCTTGGTGGCTTGATTTTGGTGCTACTGCTCATGTGACTACTACCTCATAGGGTCTCACAAATCTAAGAAATCCAAGTCTGAATAAGTCAAAGTTTAAAGTTGGAAACGATATTGGAATTGATGTGGAGAGCATAGGGAGAGTTATTTTGAATTTAGATTCTAGTTTTTAGCTTATTTTAAACAATGTCTTTTATGTTCCTGGTTTTAGGAGAAATTTGATATCTCTTTATTCACTTGACAAAGCTGGATATTGTTTTTATTTTGCGAATAAAAGAGTGAATTTGAGTTATGCTTCCAGAATTATTGGGAATTGTGTTTTGTCTGATGGATTATATGATTATCCTTATCTCGTGATAGACCATATTGTTATTTCAATATCGAAAATAATGTTGCTAAGAGATCTTTAATCAAAGAAAGATCTCCATTGCTATGGCATAAGCAATTTGGGCATATCTCCAAAGAAAGGGTAAAGCGACTCATCAATGCTGATATTCTTCCTCCTTTTGACTCAGATGATATTAAGACTTGTCTTGATTGCATGAGGGGAAAATTGACTAAAACCAAGAAGAAATGCGCTACTCGTAGTCAAAATCTATTGGAGCTGATTTATACGGATATTAGTGAGTCATACTTAACCACCTTATGTGGAAATAAGTACTTCATCACATTTATTGATGATTTCTCCCATTATTGTTATGTTTATTTAATTAAGGAGAAAATGGATGCTCTTGAAATGTTCAAAGCGTTTGGCACTGAAGTTGAGAAACAATTGAGAAAAATTATCAAAATTGTTAGATCTGATCGTTATAATGAGTATTATGGGTGTTATATCGATACTAGATAATAAATGGGACCGTTTGCTAAATATTTGCACGACAGTGGTATTGTTGCTTAGTATATAATGCTTGAGAGTCCTGAATAGAATGGTGTAGCTGAACGGCGCAATTGCATACTTATGGAGATGAAACGAAGTATAATTGGCAGTTCTAATTTGCCTGAATACTTATGGGGTGATGCAATTAAAAAAATTTGTATATTGAATCGTGTACCTAGTAAATTGGCACCGAAAACACCTTTTGAATCGTGTACAATGAGGAAACCAAGCTTGAATCATATTTGATTTTGGGGTTGTCCTATAAAGGTGAAAATTTATGATCCTTCTCGGAAGAAGATTGAACTTAGAACTACTAGATGTTACTTTATTGGATACCCTAACCATTCCAAATGGTATAGGTTCTATTGTCTTACTTGTGGTACTAGAATCGTTGAATCCCAAATTACAAAATTCTTGGAATTAGATGTTGTTGCAAATAGTTCTTCTCAATCTTTCGAAAGGGAAGAACCAAACAAAATGGTCTCTATTCCATTGCCCATCTTGAATGATGATTATATGCGAAAGCCCTATAGAATGGAAATTCAGCAAGAAGCATATATTGGAGATATGACGGTAGATTCTTCTATTATAAATGAAATTCCCCAAACAAATGATGTGACTCCAGAAATGCCTGTGCGAAGATTATAGCGACAAAAAAGACCAACACTTCTAAATGATTATCATGTCTATATTGGAGAAGTTGATTTTAACATTGGAAATATAGTTGATCCGGCGATCTTCAAAGAAGCTCTTAATAGTGATCAGGTAGATGAATGGTTGGAAGCGATGAAGGACAAGATGATTTCCATGTCAACTAATCAAGTATAGGAACTTCTTGATTTACCTGATGGGCATAAACCGATCGGCTACAAATGGGTATTCAAAACCAAGAAAGACAATAAAGGCAACATAGAGAAATTCAATGCAAGGTTAGTCCCAAAGGGGTACACATAGAGAGAATGTATTGATTATATTGAAGTCTTTTCTCTAGTGTCCACTAAAAACTCTTTTCAGATAATCATGGCATTAGTGGATCATTTTCACTTAGAGTTTCACCAAATGGATGTCAAGACAGCCTTTCTAAATGGAGATCTAGATGAAGAAGTATATATGCAGCAACTTAAAGGGTTTAAAGAAGCCGGAAAAAAGCATATGGTGTGCAAACTTCAGAGGTCTATCTATAGTCTCAAACAAACATCACGTCAGTGGTACTTGAAATTTCACAAGGTTGCGAGATCATTTGCCTTTGAAGAAAACGAGTTTAATCAATGCATCTACATGAAAATAAGTGTGAATAAACATATTTTCTTAGTACTTTATGTAGATGACATTTTACTTGATAGTAGAGATATTGATCTATTGAATGACACAAAAAATTTTCTGTCTACAAAGTTTGATATGAAAAATCTTGGGGAAGCCTCTTTTGTTCTAGGCATTGAGATTCATCGTGATAGATCTAAGAAGGTTCTGGGGTTATCTCAGAAAAGTTATATAGATTGTGTTTTGAAAAGATTCAATATGCAGACCTGCAAGTTAGGTGAAGCTCTTGTTGTGAAAATAGATAAATTGAGCATTAGACAATGTCCCAAGAATGATGTTAAAAAAGAAGCAGTGAAGAATGTTCTATATGCTAGTGCAGTTGGCAGTCTTATGTGTGCACAAGTATGTACCAGACCTAATATTGCTTTTGCTGTGAATACTCTTGGAAGATATTTGTCGAATCCAGGTCATGAACATTGGGTTGCAGCTAAAAAGGTAATGAGATATCTATATCGTACAAAAGACTTAATGCTCGTGTATAGAAGATTTAAGGACCTAAAGGTAATTGGATATTCAGATGATGATTTTGCTAGTTTTTCAGATGATAGAAAATCAACTTCTTGATATATTTTTATGATGGCTGGAGGTGCTATATCTCGGAGGAGTACAAAGCAAACCTTGATTACGAACTCTACAATGTATGCTGAGTTTGTAGAATGTTATGGCACGTCAATTCAAGCTGTTTGGCTTAGAAACTTGATCTCAGAATTGCGAGTTGTGGATTCTATTGCTAGACTTATGGTGATCTATTGTGACAACACCGCGGCTGTGTTTTATTCCAAAAATAACAAGATTAGCAATGTGTCCAAACACATGGAGATCAAATATGATACTATTAAAGATTTGGTTAAAAATGGAGACATTATGATCGAGAATATCATAAATGAGTCTATGTTAGTTGATCCTCTAACAAAAGGCTTACGACTCATTTTGTTTAAAGAGCATGCAAAGAATATGGATGTTTTAGATTTTTTTTTTTATTTCTTTTGTTAGTAGGAGCTATATAATTTATATTTCTGGATATTATAGTTATATGCAAACTGATATACTTTCATGATGTCTATTAAAGCATTTATTTTCAGTGATCATTATTGTTGATTCTATTGTTATTCTTTCTCCTGTTGACTGAGAAATTGAAGTATATAATAGTATCTTTAAACAAATTTTAGTTTAAAGACGACTGAATGTCACTAATTATGAGATCTCATGTAGATTGTGACATGATTGTGCAATTTAACGTTGTTTAGAAATTTTGCTAATGCAGTTTTATGTCATTGAGAAATTACATTGAGAACCAATAAGAAATAGTGTATATTTTGATTACATGTCGGCATTATTTCTTACTACATTATTAGGCCCATGAAAATATAATACTTATTATATGTGATTATGAAATATCATGTATTATGGTATTTTCTTAACACATTGATCTCCATAATCCTATACCGAGATTATATAAGATTGAATTGGTTTTGAGATATCGTTACTGGAATATTATATTTTAAAGTTGTGGTCACATAAAACAAAAATTTCAGTTATTAACTTGATAGTGTCGTTTTAAATATAAAATCTTTTTCAAAATAAAAATAAGTTAATTAATGTAGCGCCCAAATGAGAGAATGTTGGAAATTTCCTATAATATGGGCTTACATTAATTAATTAATTTTCCATTTTAAATAATTGGGTTAATGGATATTCCAATATTTGTTAAATCCTTAAGTGATTTTATTCAATTGGGTTTTGACATTTATTAATAATGAGTCTAGTTGAGCAGCAAAGTATAGACAATTGTGTTTAATTGAAATCCGTAACGGGAGAGACCTAGTTGACACGCTATTAATTAAAGTTTGCTAGGTCTTCTCTCTAGCCTATAAAAGGGTAGTTATACCTATCGGTTGTTTAATCCCATTGAAAGTTGCTATATTAAAATAGGTCATAGAGAAGATGATTTGGCATTCTAATAGATTTTTGATTATTAGGTTGACTTATTTTTCTTCAAGTGAAGTAATGGCTCAAATAGGTACGTTTTAATTTTGTTGTGCTTATCGATTTCGGTATTTTACTGTCATATATTAATCTGATTGTTCTTGATTAATCAATTATTTATGTGAATAATTTTCTACACATAATTCTAATTTGGAGAAACCATGAGAGAGGGAGGGAGAGAGAGAGAAAGAGAGAGAGAGAGAGAGAGAGAGAGAGAGAGAGAGAGAGAGAGATCTTGTGGAAGACGGCAAGTGTTCTTCTTCCGGTCTCTGACTCTGTAGATCTCATCACCCTCTCTCTCTCTCTCTCTCTCTCTCTCTCTCTCTCTCTCTCTCTCTCTCTCTCTCTCTCTCTCTTCTGTACACTCTTCATCTTTTTCTACTGGCTTTGCTTTTCTTTTTTTCTCTAAGGCCTATTCTTGTTTTAGCCTCTCAATTGGGCCCCACCCTTGACCTCCTCTCCTCCTTCCCCCATCATGATCTCCATATTCTCCTTCACCCTCATGCTTCTCCATTCCTCCTGATCTACAACACACACAAACATTCTCTCCCTCTAGAAAAGATGAAAACAAGGGACGGAGCGGCCATCCATCTAACTTATGTCTTTTTGGCATTTTTCATTTGTGCTCTCGTTTTTAGCATTCCAACAATATGTGAAGTAGTAGTTGTTCTCATTTGTTCAACATATATTCTTTTACTTTTCCTTTCATTGTTTTATGAATCACTGGGACTTTGAGATAAAGATAGTTGCAGATATAAAGTGCATTGTCTTTGATTTGCTTGTGCATATGGTGGATAGTATTGAAAATATGTCTCGAGTTTGAGCCTGTAATGAAACCGGACTAAGGAGAATACGTGAACTCGACCACATGTGAGTCAAAGCAACGCATGTGAATTGATCAGCCGAAATTGTCAGAAGAAGATTGCATGCGGATTTCATCTATGAGCCACAAGCGTGAAGAGGCTAATGTGCGGCTTCTTTTATTGTCTTCTACTCATCTCTGCAGGTTGGACTTTTGAATGGAGGAAAGTGGACGGTGGCCCACTTGCATGCAAGGATGGGTGTTCCCTTTCTTGTTTTCTGCCAATGCCATCATTGTTGACTTTGAGAGAAGAAGAAAGAAAGCTTCATACGTCCATTTTCTCCTCTCCTTTAATGCATGCACATGCATGGACGCCCATGGATTATGGTGGGCTTGCTTTGTCCTTTCTTTCTCTGAAGAAGACTTTTAGCATGTTGCAATAAATGATGAAGACTCTCTTTTATATTATAAAAGAGAGAGATGTCCAAAGGAAGAGTGTGCTGAGCCAAGTTTCGGTGGCCGAGAGAGAGAGAGCTCTGAGACTGTAGAAGAGTGCAGAGAGTTCTCTTGGGTGAGGGATTTTCTCGTTGTAAATTATAGCCGAGTGTTTTAGCCAGTTAAATTCTTGTGAGTAAAATTTGTTTAATTTCTTGAGTAAGGTTTTTCTATGAATTGTGACGGGCTAAACACTGTGTGAGTTATTTGTGTGTAATTTGGGGTTAGGAAACACTAAGAGTGTGTTTGAGTACTCGAGTGATTGTAATATCCGGTATATCACTTGTTTCTATAGTGGAATTCCATGCTACTCTCCCCGTGGACATAGGTTTCAATATTTGGACCGAACCACATAAATCCAGTGTATGATTCCCTTTCCTTCATTCCGACAATTTTATCCGATTCATTGGTCCATATTCTGCGCAACAGATAGGTTGGGGGAAAAAGGGGAGGAGGGGGGTCATGCGCTGAATAGGGAAAAAAAAGAAGGAAAAGAAGAAGAGTAAGCTTCAAGATGCCAGAGATTGCAAGACATGTTCACCGTGTACACAGTTCATCTCTTTTTCTTGGACAATGAAACAGGATGCATTTCCAGTGCAATGGTTATATTTAAATCAACATCATGGAAGTACAGAAAATTAAGTTCATTTAGATCTAAACAAATTAGTAGGTTAAAGCTCAAGAAAAAAGGACCATAATTTTTCTTGCAAACGCAAACTTCTAGTTTAGTTTTGTTGGATTTTGCAGAAGCTTGTGTGTACAAATGTGTGTGAAACATGGCAAGGAACCAGCAATGATGTGTATATGAGTGGACTATTATAGCGAGGGAACACAGGGTGACAAAAGAAAGACTTCTATTATGTTAGTTGGTTTTATAAAGGAAGGAGCGTTTATGGTTTTCAACTAGTTAGAGTAGACGTCCACCAAATCCTATTTATAGGCATAGGTCATCGCCTCTTTCTTGACCGACTTAGATAGCTAGATAACACTAGACATTTCTTTACTCTTCAAGTTTTTCTCTACAAATATTGATCAACATCTCTTGCTCACAAAGTCTAATGACTCGCCACTATTTTCAACTAATTAGCTATCTTCCTATTGGCTTTTCTTTCTTCCTATGTACACTGTTGCCAACTTGGACAAATTGTTGCTACCGTCTCTTTCCTTCTTTCTCAAGCATACTTCATTCTTAAGCATGCGTAGGCTAGTGTATTCTAAGACTTTCCAAAAATGGATCACCTTTTAACACTCCTCCTTGATCCATTTTTGTGATACTCTGAGCATCCTTCTCAATGTCTCAAATTTTGCTGTTGGTAGTGCTTTAGTGAATATGTTTGTGATTTGATCTTCGATCTTGCAATACTTCAGCTTGATCTCTTTGTTTTATACTTCCCGAATGAAGTGATATTTTATGTCGATATGTTTAGTTCTTCCATGAAAGACTCGATTCTTGGATATGGCGATCACGGACTTGTTATCACAAAATATTGGAGTTGATTCCATCTGTGGTTCTCCAATGTCTTCAAGAATTCTTCGAAGCCACCTTGCATGACTAATAGTTGTAGCAGCTGCGACATACTCTGCACTGCAGTGGCTTATGCCACTGAGTCTTGGATTGGGCAATATCTCAAGTAAGTTAATCTAGGAGTGTCACAATATGGTATCAAAGTAGGACCCTCTTTAGTAGAGTGGGGTTCAAGGACAAACCACAAGGAAGCCGGTGGGCTTGTAATGACCAAATTCAAAGAGGGTGGGGAGTGTTCACCAAAACCAAAGGGTTTGGATAATAAGTAACTCCTAACAAGCTTCTACAACGACGAAGGGAGCATAATTGAATCAAATTGCACACCAAACATGGTGACAATATTCTTGGAATATGCATGTGAAATTGGGATTAACTCACAAGGTACATTTTTTCACGTAACGGAAATGTTCCAATGTTAAAACTTGCTCAGGTAAGAACACTATGGGTGCGTTTGTTTGTGTTTCTGTTCAAAAATTGTTCCGGGGAACAGAAATAGAAAAAACTATTTCTATTCCGATGAACAATTTTTGACTAGAAAAACGCGTTTGGTAAACTTATTCCGGGAATAAAAAAAATGAATAGAAACACGTTCGGTAAATTTGTATTCTTTTTTTGTTTCTTTTAATTTTTTAATATTTTTATTTTATTTTTCATTTTTTTCTTTCTTTTGGCCGGCGGCCTTGGCCAGCCATGGCGAGGCTTGCTGGCCCCCAGCGAGGCCGAGCCTTGCCGTGGTTGGGCAAGGCTCAGCCTCGCCTTGGTTGGGCGAGCCCGAGCTCGCCGAGCCTCGCCGGTGGCTAGGCAAGCTCGCCCGGCTAAGGCGAGGCAGAGCCTTGCTAGGGGTTGGCGACGCTTCGGTGAGGTCGCCGGCCCTCGATGGCCGATTGTCGGCCATGGCCGAGGCCAACCAACCAACCAAAGAAAAAAAGAAGAATAAAAGAAGAATAAAAAAAAAGAGAAGAAAGTGTTTCTTGTGTTTTTGTTCTTTCAATTTTTCAAACAGTGTTTCAAACAAAAAAACAACTTTTTTTTGTTTCTTATTTCTGTTCTTATTTTGTTCCCGGGAACAAAAAAATAGATTTGGAACAAAAACGCAAACAAACGCCTTTCTGTTCTTTTCTTGTTCCCGGGAACAAAAAAATAGAATTTTTGTTCATAAATAGAAAAAAAGAACACAACCATGCACGCCCTATGAGGATGAGTGATCTCTTGGGAAAGTGACTACCCATACGTCAAAGGACAAAATTGTGAAACATGGTATAGGACAGATGAAAGTGAAGAATATCTTGAGCATGTCGCAATTAAACTTTTCAATAATTCGTGTAGTTTTGTTAGTATTAGGTGCACAAATACAATGAAACGGAGAGTAAATATGAGAAATTGAAATCGAGAAACAAAGTATATTTCGTTTTTACCCTTAAATTAGGGTTACATTTAGTAGAAGATTCCGCTATAATTAGCAACTCCCACCTCTCTCCATATAACTCTTAGTTATAAGAGAAATAGATTATATATAAGTGGCGCAAGAAAATTCTAGGGGCCGAGAAGACCCTAGACTACTCAGTAATCATTTATGGGTTCAAACCCAAACTATCAAGAAAATACGAGTCTAAACTATAAAATTCCCCTAGCAACCGAAGGTTGCTGCCCCTTGCAATCCTTGTCCTTTTGTAGATGAGGAGTCTGAATCAAACTCCAACAAATCATTCCAATTCCATGTGTGTAAATTTACCGACCGACTAATACAGTAACATTACAATGGGTCTAGAAATAACCATGACATTTATGACACAACTCGCTTTCATGACTTTGAAGCTTACTTATTTAAGATAGATTGTCTTAGTAAAAGCATGCGTCACCTTACTCAACACCTAAGATTAACGAGAAATATAATTAATATCTAACTATGTTTTTTATCTACCCTTTTGTCATTCGGACTTGACATTTTCAAGCAAAACTGGCAAAAGTTCACCCCACATCGAATTGACTCAACCACAAATTATAGCCAATTTAAAGGAAAAAGGAAAAAGTTAAATGCACGAGAATTAAGTTGACTTGATCGCAAAAATAATGAACTCAATCCATAGCTGTCCAATGCAAAACTTGAAACCGACCCGACCCATAAACCCCATACTCTTCGAATCCAAGAAAACGTCATTTCAAGAAATGGTCAAACCTCATACAGCTTATAAATTTGTCTTGACAGTCCCCCCTCTGGGGCAATTCTATAGTTTGCTAATTAATTTTTCATATAAGATATAGTCTAGCAAATCAATATCAAATGGCCATTTGTAACAAGAGCATATCATATGCAATTCGAATAGGGTACACCAATAAATACGAATAACTAACTAATTATTTCTAAGAAAGAAATCCCTAAAAGAAAATATTATGTAAGTTATAAGTGGGAAAGAGTAGAGAGTTCTAACTATTTGGGCTCGCCAAATTGACAAAAGAGTCGTAGGCTCACAGGCGGTGGCGCATGTCCCATGTGGTAATAGTAAATACTTTTTTAAATTGTAATTTTCAAAATTGAATATAACTCGTTTACTTAAATATTTGTTCGCAAAATACCATATTCATTTCTGTAGTTCTGCCACTTGTTTATTTACATATTCATTTCTGTGATTCTACGCCAGGAGCGTAAGTATGAAGTGATGTGATGTGACAATATTTACGCAGCATTTGGATGTTTGACATATACAAATTCAAATAATAGAAAAGGTCAGGCTCATGGTCGGAGTCAACTCCTTGTGTTCTACGGTCAAATTTTCAACAATTCCGACCTCTTCTCATTTTACATCGCGTGCGCGTACTTCGCATGTATAAATAAGCAACCTAAAGAACCTCCCATCTCCATAACCAAAACCACTCCAATTCTCAAGCAATCCTCTCAAAACCGTTGCATACATACATTTGAAAAACACCAAAAAATTAATGGCCGCATTACAAGCTTCCTCTCTTAGTTTCTTCTTCTTCCTCCTCCTCATTGGGTTGCTCTTTGAAGCGAACGATCACTGCTTCAATCCAATATAGAATATTATTCTCATAAACAATTAATCAATTAAGAACAAACGGATCCATACATGATTGTAAAACACCGAGATTAATAAATACAGCGGAATTAAAGCGTACATGTTTGAGCCATTGCTTCACTTGCAGAAAAAATAGATCACTCTGATAATCAGGGATCTATCGGAATACCAGATCTTCCTCTCTATGACCTATTTCGATATAGCAGCTTTCAATGGGATTAAAAACAACTGATAGGTATAACCTACCCTTTTATAGGCTAGAGAGGGGACCTAACAAACCCTAATCAATAGCGTGTCAACCTGGGCCCTTCCCATTACGGGCTTCGCTTAAACACAATTGCCTACACTTTGCCGCTGCTCAACTAGGCCCGTTAACAATAGATGCCAATACCCAATTCAATCGAGATCACTTTAGGGTTCAACAAATATTGGAATATCCATTAACCCGATTATTTAAAATAGAAAATCAATTAATTAATGTAAGCCCATATTATAGGAAATTTCCAACATCCAATTCCTGAAGCCCTCAAAACTCAGGCTCGTAGGTGTTGGAGAAATCTTTCCAGAATATTTTGAAGCTGACAAAACGTTTCTATCAGTCTAGTCTGGATATTTGCAGACCGACAGTTTAAAGTCTGAAGACTTTATGATCACAAAGACTCAAGACTCAAGACTCAAGACTCAAGACTATTCTCACTGACAGTCTTTCTAAATCCAGTGGCGAAGGAAATCCAAAGCCGAAGTATATGGTTGAGGATTTGATCATATCCTCTGGAGAAGATCCCTTGGTTGGATAAATATTTCAGATTCTTTTTTGTTCTTATCTAGATCGATTGAAGATCCGATGGTCGACGAAATATTCTTGGAATGTTCTATTCTTGGAAACCAAGATCCTGATTGTATGGGCGAACAGGATTGATGGGCTATCGTCAGGTTCCTTAAATAGCTCGAATGATCTTCTTAATTGATTCCGTCCAACGGGTAGATTGAAGGAATTCCTTTGGTAAGTGCCAATGGCTATGATGGCATAAAGGAGTATAAAAGGAAGACGTTCTAGTTGTCTTGAAGAGTGTGATCGATAGAAAAATTCCAGTCGAAGCACCTTGATTATTAGTCGATACGGTTTGAGCGAAATTGTATACACAGAGAGTGTTTATACTTAGTGATACCTTGAGCGAGTGTGGTAGATCATCTACACCTAGAAGTCAAGGAAGATCAACACTGTAACATCTCTTTGTTCATAGTGGAATCCAGCCAATAGGCTGTCAGTGCAGAAGAGTGGACGTAGGCTTGAATCAAGCCGAACCACTATAAACGGCGTGCTCAATTCTCTCTTTCATTTACTCAGTCTTACGATTGATTATTAATTGCTGCAAATCCTTCAACCATCTAAGTATTGTGTAATTATCAAGAAAAATCTTTTATACCTATTCACCCCCCTCTAGGTTCTCGTACTAGCTATATCAGTAGGTGATCCAAGTATCGTGATCACGAAGAAGCTACTCGAGGATTTGAGCAACACGAATGGTTATGCCTTCACAGAGCCACTTCAAATGGATGTCAACCGGACAGACAGGCGTTTGGAGCTGCGCCTATCGCCTACTTCTTCTATTGAAATGACGAAGAAGCTCTATGCGATCCTGGAGGCTGTCAAAGATAGAGTGGAGATGCACGATAACATTGGCGCACAGCGAGACAACTGGAATAAGCTCCTGTTGAAATCAGTCAACATGATGACTCTCACTGCCACCACCATGGCTGCGATGGCTGCAGCTGCGCCGGCTCCATCGCTGAGAGTATGCTCCGCTCTCTTGTTTACGGCGGCCACTGGGATGTCGCGCATCATGAGCAAAATCCAGCCCTCACAGCTGGCTGAAGAGCAACGCAATGCCTCGAGGTTGTTAAAGAAGCTCCGGAGTCAGATCGAGTCAATGCTTGCGCTCCAATCTCCGACTGAAGCAGACGTGAAGGAGATGACGGAAAAGGTGCTGGCCCTTGATAGGGCTTATCCATTGCCTTTGCTTGGAGCGATGCTTGAGAAGTTCCCCGCAAAATTTGAGCCCGCCGCATGGTGGCCTAGGGTTTCCAACAACAGCGACCAATCCCGAGAGGGGAAAACTTTCGCAAACAGTGAGCGAAATGGATGGAGCAGGGACCTAGAAGTGGAGATGAGAGCCATCGTCCAAGTCCTCAAGAACAAAGATAAGCAAGACTACTTGAGGCTCGGGAATCTGGCGCTAAAATTGAATAAGATGTTGGCGGTTTCCTCTCCTTTGCTAACCAGCATCGCTGCGGCTGGCTCAGCCTTTGGTGGCTCGGCGGCCACCACTGTGGCAGCCATCGCCGGTGCAATGGCAGCGATCATCAACAGCTTCGAGCATGGAGGCCAGGTTGGTATGGTCGTGGAGATGTACAGAAACTGCGCGGGGTTCTTCGATCTCATGGAAGAGACGATGGAAGCAACCCTTGAAGAGCGAGACTATAGCAAGAGAGAGAATGGAGAGATGTTCGAGATGAAGGTGGCGATGAAGCTGGGGCGGAGCTTGTCGGAACTCCGAGATTTAGCAAGAAAATCAATGGCTTCTTGTATAGAAGGGACCGAGGTGGATGAGTTTGGAAGCAAGCTTTTCTGAACTCCTTTGTACAAAGATATTCAGTGTACATATAATACACTTATCAAAGATGAATATTTTTCATTTTTTATTTCTCGGTACATATGTATATTTTGTGGCAGAGAACGAAAAATGATCGAAGTGTCAAAATTCTTATTTCCCTTTTAATTATTGAAATGGATATATGCTTCAAGCTAGCTTGATACGATATACTCTTTTTCATGATGTGGACACAATCCAATCGTTGAATTTTTTAAATGTCTCCTGCCGAAAGCCACTTTGAATTTTCTGAAGGTTTTGACCTCATTGGCACGTGCAGACTCTTTGCCCTTTGTTTATGGGAGTTGACTTTTGCTTTGTTGTGTCCCCCTTTAAAACAGCAATCTGAGCACGTCGTAATCCTTGATTAGAGTGTTTAAGATAGCACGCCGAGTGGAAGGAGATCACACACATGTTCCATGAATAAACAGCATTTGATACTTTAATACGACAGTTTTTGCACAATAGAATATCCAACCTAAAAGTTAAGCTAATAGGTAGAAGAAAATCAAATGTATGTAATGAACAATTTGTCTTTTTGTATCAAATATTGTGACTTAGATTTTTACCAAAATATATATATTGTGACTCAGAATCGGTTTTTCCCTCAAGGCGTGTGTGTGTTCCTTAAATGCTCGAGTCACTACTCCGTTCAAGCTCGAGCTTAAGCAATCCACTAGAAAATATATGTTCCTAGTAACATTTTGCTGCCCTCGAACTATTAGATACATTACATAGATGGGCTCATATTTTAATTAATCACAACACCATTCCTACTATACATATCAACATCGTGGTAATTACCCTCGAACAATCTTAACCTAATTAAGACTATCTCCCCTAAATTAACTTAGTCATAGAAGTCTGAACATACAATAGTAGAAGGACGAATTTGCCGAAAAATTGGTCATAAAATTGAAAAAGAGGGGAAAAAAGACGCGTACACGCACGCGTTTCGCCCCTCACGTGTCCAACATTAAGTGATCTCGAATGATTCGAGGTTTAAGGCTAAAATTGAACGACATAGCATGTCATTTCTGACTGGAGCGTCGTCCTTTTCCAGGCCATTTTGTTTCCTGTCTCTCCCATTCGCATAAGATTCAACTGCGCACTGCTTTGTTGTTTTCTTGAAGTTCACATTTTGCATGATTCTTTGACCATAGGGAAGTATACCTCCCACCACGCCGGAGGAATTTTGAAGGACCTTTGAGGAACGGATTCTCGATCTCTTGATGACCTTAACAAGAGGGTCGATCTCACCCGTTTGATCGTAGAGTCCATAGATTTTTGTACGTTGCGACATTTTATGTAGAGGTTACGAAAAGTTACTGTGAAATTATGGCCAATTAAAGATCCGAGAATTCCTTTCTCGAGAGATTTTGTATGGAAGTTATGAAAAGTTATCAGAAATTATGGCCGGTCGAAATCCGGGGATTACTTTCTTGAGAGAATTTGTATAGAAGTTATGAAAGGTCTCTCTCTCTCTAGTATACCCGCGATGCATCAAGGGTAGGCAAAAAGGAGCATCTTAACAACGGTCATCTAATGCTTATCAACTCTTTCAAAAAGTTTTACCGGCACGGAAGAAACCATCTTCTTTTTATAATAAAATAATAGTTGCATATGCTCTAGTACCAAAATTAACGTGTCTCCAAAGGTGAATCCACGTGGAATTTGAGTGAATAATTTTCAATTTAGTCAAAAATCAAAGTTACACCAAAATGAGCAATTTAAGCTCCTATTCTTTGTTACAAGAATCAAGGAATAAAAGAATCATGTTAATGAGCCTAACTTGTACATTTATGTACTACACTAATCTTGTTCAAAAGAGAGTTTCAGAAGAGCTTGCTTCCGAACTCGTCCACCTCAGTCCCTTGTAGACAAGAAGCCATTGATTTTCTTGCCAGGTCTCGAAGCTGCGACGAGCTCCGCCCCAGCTTCATCGCCACCTTCATCTCGAATATCTCTGCGTTCTCTCGCTTGTCATAGTCTCTCTCATTGAGCGTCGCTTCGATCGTCTCTTCCATGAGCTTGAAGAACCCCGCGCAGTTTCTGTACATCTCAACGACCATGCCGACTTGTCCTCCATGCTCGAAGCCGTTGATTATAGCTGCCATGGCACCAGCGACGGCTGCCACCGTTGTGGCTGTTGAGCCTCCGAAGGCTGAGCAGGCTGCAGCGATGCCGGTGAGTAGAGGACCCAAAACCGCCAACGTCTTATTCAATTTTAGAGCTAAATTTCCGAGCCTCAAGTAGTCTTTCTTGTCTTTGCTCTTGAGGACTTGGACGATTGCTCTCATCTCCACTTCCAGCTCCTCGCTCCATCCGTTTCGCTCAGTGTTCGTGAAGGTTTTGTGCCCTTGGGATTGGCGGGGGTTGCCGGAAACGATTGGCCACCACACAGCGGGCTCAAATTTCGCAGGGAACTTCTCGATCATCTTTCCAAGCAGAGCCAGCGGAAAAGCTCTATCAAGCGCCAGCACCTTCTCCATCGTCTCCTTAACATCTGACTCAGTCGGAGATTGCTGCACGAGCATCGACTTTATCTCGCTCTGAAGCTGCTTGAACAACCTCGAGGCATTGCGTTGCTCTTCAGCCAGCTGCGAGGGCTGGATTTTGCTCATCACAAGCGACATCCCGGTGGCAGCAGTAAATAAGAGAGCAGAGCATGCTCTCAGTGACGGAGCCGGCCCAGCCGCAGCCATGGCCGCCGTGGTGGTGGCAGTGAGGGTCATCATGTTGACCGAGTTCAATAGGAGCTTGTTCCAGTTGTCCCGCTGCTTGCCGATGTTATCGTGCATCTCCACTCTATCTTCAACAGCCTCCAGGATCGCATAGAGCTTCGTGGTTGTTTCGACAGAAGAAGTAGGTGATCGGCTAGGCGAACGGCGCGGCTCAGAAGGACTAACTTTCTCCACGACCTCCATTTGCAAGGGCTCCGTGATGGTGTAACCGTTCCTGTTGCTGAACTCCTCCACCAGCTTCCGCGTCATCGCCGAGCTCGCATCGGAGAGGCGGAGTTTAGGGAGCTTCGGGACATGGATCGAAGCGGAGACCCTTCTCTTCGAAGGACAACCCGAAGAGGAAGAAGGGATCAAGAGTGAGGAAGCTTGCAAAGCGGCCATCAATGGAGGCGATCGGTCTTGTGTCGTCGGTTTCGAGAGGGTTTGGTTGAGAATCTGGAGTGGGTTTGGTTATGGATGTTGGAGGTTCCCCATCGCGGTTTGCACTTATATAAGCTGGAGCGAGGGACGTGAATGCGAGGGAGAAGAAGTCGTAAGCTGCGGAAAACGTTGACTGGGGAACGCAGGGGTTTGACTCAGCCAGCTCAGTAGCCTGACGCGGTCGTGGGGACCTTTTCCTATATTGCATATTAGGGTCAGCTTCAACCGTCAAGTTCAACGGCTCCGGTTTTAGCCCATTCAAAGGCTCGTTCTCAAGCAGTTTGCCCGGGTCTAGGCCAGGGTCTGATCTCTTCTTGCTCTTGCATAAAATCACGAGAACCATGACCCCACCTTGCACATGTTTGACCTAAACCCAAAGATTAGTAACGATTCAAACGCCTGATTATTAGGATTGTACAAAACGGACCACCCAAACTAAAAACCTCCTAGACCATATCAGAACGGATCGGCTGATTTGATTTAGTTTTCGGGAGTGTCGATCTGGTTCCAATTCCTAAAAATGGAATCGGTGTTCAAGTGGTCTGATTCATAATTCCAAGAGAGAACTAGACCAAACCGATTAAATATACATTTTATTATTTTATTATTTCTTTAAAAATTAATAAAATGTGAATGAAACACTATCTCGATCTGGTTCGAAGTGGTGAGAAAAAAAGTAATGGGAAAAAGTAGTGGAAAAAATAAGTGATCAGTTCCATTGAATTGGACCAATGGTATGGTCCGATTCCCAATTCCACCTTAGAACTAGACTAGAGGAACCAAATTGGATTGAAAATTGATCGCCCCTATTAATTGCATGCAAGGATATGAGTTTGGAATTCATCTTTAGGGAATAGGAAGGTAAGCCGATCTCTTCAATCATATTCGCCCTCCCATCTCAACAATCGCCCCATCACGACAAGACGGAATTACACTCGACACAGTTCAATTAGATAGGCATTGTAATAGCAAGAGAGAGAACGGAGAGATGTTCGAGATGAAGGTGGCGATGAAGCTGGGGCGGAGCTTGTCGGAGCTCTGAGACTTGGCAAGAAAATCAATGACTTCTTGTATAGAAGGGAATGAGGTGGATGAGTTTGGAAGCAAGCTTTTCTGAACTTCTTTGTACAAATATATTCAGTGCACATATAATACAAGTGTCAAACAAGAACACTTTCATTCTTTAATTCTTGGCACATATAATTTGTGTGGCAGAGAACGGAAAATGATATGCTTTAAGCTAGCTTGGTACGGTACACTTTTTTCCACGATGTGGACGCAATCCAGTGGGTGAATTCTTGAATGTCTTCTGCCGAAAGCGGCTTTGAATTTTCCTATGATGTTGACCTCATTGGCATCTCTTTGCCCTTTGTTTTTGGGCGTTGACTTTTTTGCTTTGTTGTCCCCCCCAACCCAGAACAGCACTTTGAGTATACCTTAGTTCTTGATTTACAGGGTTAAGATGGCATGCGGAGTGGAGGGAGACCACACGCGTACCCCCTAGATGAACGGCTTTTGATAATATGACACGACATTTTTACATGCTAGAATGTCCAATCTAAATATTAAGCTAATAAGTAGAGAAAGGCCATATATAATGAACATATAAATCTCATTAATGATGTAGATTGCTCTAACGATTTTGGTCTTTTATGTCAATCGTTGTAGCTTAGAGTCAGTTTTGCCCTCAAGGCATGTGAGTTCCTTAATGCTTGTGCTACTACTCCGTTCAAGCTCGAGCTCAGGCAATCCACTGGATTATACATGCTCCTAGAAACCTTTTGCCCCCTCCAACTATTACATACGTTACATTGATGAGCTCGCATTTTATTTAATTGCGACACCTTCCCTACTATATAAATTGACATCGTAGTAATTACCCTCGTAATAATTAAGACGATCTCCCTTAGTCAGTCTGAACATACAGTGGAACAAGGACGAATTTGCAGAAAATTTGGTCATAAAATAAATACGCAGTCTTTGTGGGTAAGGGGCCGCGCTGCATAAGATTACATAACAAATTTTCCTAAAAATAATTAATCTTAAATATATGAACAGCCAGAAAGATCTGTGTATATATATATATATATATAAACATGCAGGTGTACGCGCACGTGTGTTGCCCGTCACGTGTTCATCATCAAGTGATCTCGAATTATTCGAGGTTTAAGGCTAAAATTAAATGACATGGCATGTCATTTCTGAGTGGAGCGTCGTCGTTTTCCCATCAGATTCAACGGCGCACTGCTTTGTTGTTTTCTTGAAGTTCACATTTTGCATGATTCTTTGACCATAGGGAAATATACCTCTCACCACGCGGGAGGAATTTTGAAGGATATTTGAGGAACGGATTCTCGATCTCTGGATGACCTTAGGATGACAAGAGGGCTGATTTCACCCGTTTGATCGTAGAGTCATTAGATTTTTGTATGTTGCGACATTTTATGTAGAGGTTACGAAAAGTTACTGTGAAATTACGGCCAATTAAAGATCCGAGAATTCCTTTCTTGAGAGATTCTGTATGGAAGTTATGAAAAGTTATCAGAAATTATGGCTGGTCGAGATCCGGGGATTCCTTTCTCGAGAGAATTTGTATAGAAGTTATGAAAAGTTTCTCTCTTGCTAGTATACCGGTGATGCATCAAGGGTAGGCAAAAAGGAGCATCTTAACAACGGTCATCTAATGCTTATCAACTCTTTCAAAAAGTTTTATGTTCACGGAAAAAACCATGTTCTTTTTATAATAAAATAATAGTCGCATATGTTCTAGTACCAAAATTAACGTGCCTCCAAAGATGAATCCACGTGGAATTTGAGTGAATAATTTTCCATTTAGTCAAAAATCGAAGTTAAACCAAAATGAGCAATTTAAGCTCCTTTTCTTTGTTACAGGAATCAAGAAATGAAAGAATCATGTTAATGAGCCTAACTTGTACATTTATGTACTACACTAATCTTGTTCAAAAGAGAGTTTCAGAAAAGCTTGCTTCCGAACTCGTCCACCTCAGTCCCTTGTAGACAAGAAGCCATTGATTTTCTTGCCAGGTCTCGAAGCTGCGACAAGCTCCGCCCCAGCTTCATCGCCACCTTCATCTCGAACATCTCTGCGTTCTCTCGCTTGTCGTAGTCTCTCTCCTCGAGCGTCGCTTCGATCGTCTCTTCCATGAGCTTGAAGAACCCCGCGTTGTTTCTGTACATCTCAACGACCATGCCGACTTGTGCTCCATGCTCGAAGCCATTGACGATAGCCGCCATTGCACTGGCGACGGCTGCCACTGTTGTGGCTGTTGAGCCTCCGAAGGCTGAGCAGGCTGCAGCGATGCCGGTGAGTAGAGGACCCGAAACCGCCAACGTCTTATTCAATTTTAGAGCTAAATTTCCGAGCCTCAAGTAGTCTTTCTTGTCTTTGCTCTTGAGGACTTGGACGATTGCTCTCATCTCCACTTCCAGCTCCTCGCTCCATCCGTTTCGCTCAGTGTTCGTGAAGGTTTTGTGCCCTTGGGATTGGCGGGGGTTGCCGGAAACGATTGGCCACCACACAGCGGGCTCAAATTTCGCAGGGAACTTCTCGATCATCTTTCCAAGCAGAGCCAGCGGAAAAGCTCTATCAAGCGCCAGCACCTTCTCCATCGTCTCCTTAACATCTGACTCAGTCGGAGATTGCTGCACGAGCATCGACTTTATCTCGCTCTGAAGCTGCTTGAACAACCTCGAGGCATTGCGTTGCTCTTCAGCCAGCTGCGAGGGCTGGATTTTGCTCATCACAAGCGACATCCCGGTGGCGGCAGTAAATAAGAGAGCAGAGCATGCTCTCAGGGATGGAGCCGGCCCAGCCGCAGCCATGGCCGCCGTGGTGGTGGCAGTGAGGGTCATCATGTTGAGCGAGTTTAAAAGGAGCTTGTTCCAGTTGTCCCGCTGCTTGCCGATGTTATCGTGCATCTCCACTCTATCTTCAACAGCCTCCAGGATCGCATAGAGCCTCGTGGTTGTTTCGATAGAAGAAGTAGGCGATCGGCTAGGTGAAGGGCGCGGCTCAGAAGGACTAACTTTCTCCACGACCTCCATTTGTAAGGGCTCCGTGATGGTGTAACCGTTCCTGTTGCTGAACTCCTCCACCAGCTTCCGCGTCATCGCCGAGCTCGCATCGGAGAGGCGGAGTTTAGGGAGCTTCGGGACATGGATCGAAGCGGAGACCCTTCTCTTCGAAGGACAACCCGAAGAGGAAGAAGGGATCAAGAGTGAGGAAGCTTGCAAAGCGGCCATCAATGGAGGCGATTGGTCTTGTGTCGTCGGTTTCGAGAGGGTTTGGTTGAGAATCTTTAGTGGGTTTGGTTATGGATGTTGGAGGTTCCCCATCTCGGTTTGCACTTATATAAGCTGGAGCAAGGGACGTGAATGCGAGGGAGAAGAAGTCGTAAGCTGCGGAAAACGTTGACTGGGGAACACAGGGGTTTGACTCAGCCAGTTCAGTAGCCTGACGCGTTCGTAGGGACTTTTTCAATATTGCATATTAGGGTTCAGCTTCAACCGTCAAGTTCAACGGCTCCGGTTTTAGCCCATTCAAAGGCTCGTTCTCAAGCAGTTTGCCCGGGTCTAGGCCAGGGTCTGATCTCTTCTTGCTCTTGCATAAAATCACAAGAACCATGACCCCACCTTGCATATGTTTGACCTAAACCCAAAGATTAGTAATGATTCAAATGCCCGATTATTAGGGTTGTACAAAATGGACTGCTCAAACTGGAAACCACCTAGATCAAATCAGAATGGATTGACCGATTTGGTTTAGTTCTTGAGAGCGTCGGTCTGGTTCCCGATTCCTAAAAATGGAATCGGTGTCCAGACGGTCTGATTCGTGATTCCTAAAGGCAATCAGACCAAACCGACTAAATATACCTTTTTTATTTTATTATTTCTTAACAAAATCAATAAAATATGAACTTAACACTATCTCAATCTAGTTCCAAGTAGTGAGAAAAAAAAGTAATGGAAAAAAGTAGTGGAAAAAAAAATTAGTGATCAGTTCTATTAAATTGGATTGATGGTACGGTCTGATTTCCAGTTTTACCTTGGAATCGGACCAAAGAAATAGGATTGGACTGAGAGCCAATCAACCTTATTAATTGCACATGAGGGTATAGGTTTGGAATTCTTCTTGAGGGAGCAGGAAGGTAAGCCAATCCCTTCGCTAATATTCCCCCCTCCCATCTCAATAATTGCCCCATCACGATGGGACGGAACTACACGCAACACGGCACGATTAGACATGCATTGTAATAGGTCCGGACGTGTACCTAACATCTAGGAAAGTCAAATTTCGTGTTGCCTACTTAGATTGGACGGAATCACATGGATTTCACACTTACGTAGAAAGTGAGATTTCCTTATCTTTTAACTCAAAAGGGTTTCGTTCGACCAGCAGCATACTTTTTTGTAGAAAACAAAGGGCAAGTCTTGGGGAGTTTTGAGGTGGGTCGGCAGCTAGCTACTGATAGCACTAAAGGCAGATGGGGTAGGTGGGAATTAGCTAGGAATTGATCAATAATCAAGTTGGTAATCTCCATTCTTTTAAGAGTAAGCAGGCTATATTAACCTTGTAGAGAAGAGGTTTTTGCTGACGGACATGAATGAGAAGGTGCCTTTTGCTCTAGGAAATAGCCCAAGAGGGATTGAAAAGAAGAGGTAGGGATTATGATGTTGTTTTGATATTAGCGAGGGTGAAAAAAGGATAAGAACGTGTTATGACGTAAATATGGTTCTCGGGAATTCATGAATAGATGTAAAATAAAGATACAAGAGAGGGAAAAAGAAAGAAAACAAATGAGTTATGACATTTTATATATTTATAAATAGATATAAAATAAGGGTATGTTTGATGACAACGACAAAACCAAAATAACTTTGTTTAGGTCGGCCATCAAATCGACTAAGCCCGACAATCCCCACAATTGGATTAGTAATATGTCGACGAATCAAAAATATGGGATTATTTATAGCTTTTCATTATTATTAAATAGAGAAAACCAGAAAAAAATGTTGAAAGATTTTCTTTTAGCCGAAAGAATAAATTGGGGGAAATTGCTCGATCGATCTTAAATCTATTATACTAATAGCAATTCTATCATAAACTTTTTAATTTTGCCAATTCTAAATATATTCCTTTCAGCCAACTTTTACAAGAAGTTGCTAACATAGTGGTATGCCATGTAAGACGTCCGATAATAACTTGATCACTCGATGATGACTTGATTGTCACATTCGTGATTTCTAACGAAAATTGAAGGAAATGATTACATTGGAATTTTGATAAAGGTTTGTAAAAAAAAAATGGTAAATTTAATTATATAAAATACCCGTAAGTTGTGACTGCTATTTGTATTTAAGGTTAATACCCTGAAAAATCCAAAACTAATACACTCGTGACAAATTTACCCCAAACTAAAAACTTTAAATTGGTACACCTTTGATAAATTTACCCCAAAATGGTATACTTGTGATAAATTTACCCTTTATTAATTTTCATTAAATTTTACTGTCAAATTATTAAATTAAATGACACGTAACAGTTGACTGGTGTACCAGTTTGAGATTCTACTCTCTATTTGTCACCGTTAGACATTTTTTCGTGATTTTCTATGATATTAATCAAATTTAACAGATAGTATATTTGTCATAAATGTACTAGTTTAGGGTTTTTGGCGATCAAATAAATTAGTTTAGGGTAAATTTATCATAAGTATATCAATTTTGGGTTTTTTTTTTTTTGGTAACCCAGGGAACCCCGTAAGCCCATCACTACAGTACTCTAGGTAACAATCTCTAACGACGTCTTTGAGATTCGAACTTCTCCCATTCATGAGGGAAAGAGAGCCCGAGCCAACTGTGCCGCTGAGGGTGGTGGTAAGGTTTATAATTAATTGAGGTAAATTTGTCATAGATGTATCAGTTTGGAGTTTTTCATGACGAAAAAAATAGTTTATGGTAAATTTATCACACGTTTACCAATTTTGGCTTTTTCAGAATATTAACCCTTGTATTTATAGGTCTATACCAAAGTCTTTGAAATCTTTTTTTTTTTTTTTTTTTTGCACAACACTAACGACCATTGTTTGAAATATTTAGAATTCTTCACTTGTAATTTTTTTTTGGGGGGGGAGAGGAACTCCTCAACTGCAAAGGTCAACCAAATACTATTCCTACAAATGTTGACATGTACTCCAAAAAGCAGTATGGATCTGGCTTGGTAGAAAGCGTTGAAAGTGGATCGAGTCTTTTCATATATTTTTGTTTATTTAATATCCCAAGAAGGAGGCACTTTGGTGGATAGCCTAACCTCAACCTGAGCAGCAGAACAGACGAGTCCTTTAATAATAATAATAATAATAATAATAATAAACAAGAATGAATCTGCATATTTTATTTCCATAAGAAAAATTTAACAATAAAGAAAGAATCAGCAAAAAATTATCTATTTTTAGATGGAGATTCTTATGGTCCCCACAATGTCACTATAGTGTCAGCCATATAAGTATTCAGAATCAAATAGAAAGGAGATATATAATTCATCAATTAAAATTGAGTAATTGCGTGCAAAATAAGTCTGCTGTGCATGAAGAAATAACTTTTATTAATTATCCCTACATTAACTAATAAAAAGATATAATTATTAATTGCAATAAGTTCCATTTGCAGCTTTTTGGTTCCCAAAATTAATCTTGCATGGAAAAATAAAACTACCCATTATTCTCTTCATTAACCTATCCATTTATACGCGTTTATAATTACCCAGTGTTATCACTTAATTAAATAATCACTTAACTCTTTTAAAATAATAAATTAGTTCTCTTCATGAGTGCGTGAACACGAGTTTATAGTAATTAGGAAAGTGTTGTAAGGAAAATTTCATTTTTTTTTATTTGATTGATTTGAATTGCAATCCACCCATAGTGATCTTTCAACACGAAAAGATGTAAATAAAAAGTTTTGAACTTGGACAGGCAATTTCAGAATGTTAGCTCTACTGTTGAAACTGTAACTTGTTCTCTTGATGAATATCACTGATACAAAATAAATTTTCAAATGAACCATAAGTTTAATTATATAAGGTAAGATACAAAAAATATATCTCTGATAACACGGTCTTAAAGTATATTAATTTGATTCCCTCCCATGATGCCCCCACGTTCTCCTTTTTTATTTTCTTAATTATAATTTAATTAAGATTTTCTTGGGCACATGGACATTGCATTAATTAGTCATTGTAAAGTCAGAAAAAACTCCCAGTGAATGGTGGATCGTTCTTTTAAGGCTTTTGCTTTAAAACTTTAAACTAAAAATATTTTACATGATAATAAATAACATCGCATGTCTTTAGATATAGATCTGAAATATATTATAATTTTTTGAGGATTTAATGAAAATGGAAATATTTAATGCTAACTCAGCACAAAGCTCGTACCCTTTCTGCAGGAAGGCAATCATGAGCACACGAAGTTCCTCACTTACTAATGAATTCGTTAATAATTCTTCAGAAAAATATTCGATATACTAAGATTGATTTGCAAAAATGATTTATAAAGTAATGTGCTGATATTCTAATGGAGATTCTAACATCGTTATCAATATTTAAGATATTCTTATTGTACCTAGTATTCTTATTTCTCATGTTTTTTTTAGAAATGCAAATTGTAGTTTTTAAAATTAAGGATGCAAATTGATATAGGGGTGGGACACTGAATATAGTTTTTGAACTTTTTGTCAAACTAATATGAAGCTTTCTCTGTCATCATCGATAATGTAACCTGTCCATGTGACAACTTGAAATTATCTATACGTCGATTTTAGCTAAATTACAAATTTTCAAGAAAAGAGTAAGGACTTTGATATATTTCTTGGGAATGATTCCAAATTTAGTTGCATCAGTTAAAGATTTTGGATGAGGCTGTTTGGAAGATAATTTCAACCTAACTAATATTGATGGTACCAACCAAATAGTGTCCTTTCATTACATCTTTCGATATAAAAATCTAAAGAGCTTTTTGTGGTTTTGTCAACCATAAATGGACTCCAGACATACAAGGAAAATTTCTTTAGAGATGGGGTAAAACAAGGAGGCCCTTCCAAACTTATGATGCCTTAAGATCAAATATCACAAATAGCCCTAAAATTAGGGAATCACATACGTTAATCTCTCTAATTCTACTTACTAAGTCCTTATGTTTTTAAACTCGCTGTTCATTAATCACAGAAAAAAAGTTAACCTCATTAATTTAGCAATACTAGAGTTGTTAATTGACAATATGAAGAATCAAATATGTACCACATCTTAATCCACACACCGAAATCTCATTTTGTAACTGCTACATGTACTTTTCTATTATAACAAAGTAATTAAGTTTCTTTATCATTATGACTTATTGGAATGAAATCCAATATATTTATGCAAAACCCCAGTACAAACAATTCCTACACTTTGGTCTAATATACAAATATTGTCTTTGAACTTTTAATTTGTACAATATGTTTTCTGATTCAGGGATTTTACTAACATAATAGTTTTTGGGATATTATGAGAATAATAGTATGTCATGAGCCACAAGTTCTTGAAAAAGTTGATTACACAATAATTCATAATTATTTGTGATTTAGTTCTTTATAATTCATAATAAACTGTTATTCTCACAATAAATTAAAATTGCCACCTGTTCATTTTTCTTGAATTAAGAGACGGCTAATGAATTAAGTTAATTTTTTCCAAATTTTGGTTTGCATTAATTAGAGATGACAAGAAAACTCCTGGTAAGAAAAAGGACAAGAAATCATAATTAAAAGAAAAAAGAATTTGCAAAAGAAGTCTATAATTCTAAATTGGAGAAACTATGAGAGAGAGAGAGAGAGAGAGAGAGAGAAGAAATCTTGTGGAAGACGGCAAGCTTTCTAACTTCCGGTCTCTGCTACTCTCTGCAGATCTCATCTCTCTCTCTCTCTCTCTCTCTCTCTCTCCCTCTCCCCTATTCGATTCATCTCCTGCTCCTGCTCCTCATCTTCCCCCTGGCTGGCTTTTGCTTTTCTTGTTTTTTCTCCAGGCCCTGTTCTTGTTTTAGCCTCTCTCTCTCTCTCTCTCTCTCTCTCAGTTGGGCCCCACCTCTGACCTCCTCTCCTCCTTCCTCCATCATGATCTCCACATTCTCCTCCACCCTCCTCCTCCTCCTCCTCCTCCTCCATTCCTCCTGATCTGAAACACGACCACCCAATTTCTCTCTCTCTCTCTCTCTAGAGAAAACAGGGGACGGGGGCGGCGATGATCCAGCTGCTGTTCGCGGCGATACTCGCCGAAGGGTCGCTGATACTGCTGCTGCTGTTCAAGACGCCGCTGAGGAAGCTGGCCATAGTGGGTCTGGATCGGGTCAAGCGCGGCCACGGCCCGATGGTGGTCACCACGGTGGCCGCCACGGTCTGCGTCGTCCTGGGCTCCGGCGTCTACAGCATGGTCAAGATCCGAAGGCGCGGGGCCGAGGACGGCGGCGGGGCCGCCAACCCGACGGACCAGGTCCTCATGGCCAAGCACCTGCTGGAGTGCACTCTGATGGGTGAGTGATGGGTTCTTGGGATTTCTTCGTTTGATCGGTGAAAATGCTATCTTTTTCCATGTGGGTGCGTGTGTTTCTGGATGATGGTCACTGAAAGGTTCGCAATTTGATGGTCCGGATTGAAAGAATTTGGATAGTTGGATTTGGGTTCGATTCGGTTTGATGTAGTCCTCTTGATGAGACTAGTTATTACTCGGTGAATTTGAATTGGTGGCATTGGTGAAGGCGAATGGAATGAGAAGAAAGTGAAAGGAAAGGGTTGATTGCCAAGTAATGAGGTGTCTAGTTTTGATTCTGCTTTGGTTTTGTCGTTGGCATTGGTGGATGATCTTGTTTGTGCGTTCTTAGACTTGGGAGGAAACAAGCCCTGTTTCGATACGATTCCTTATTCTGTTTAAATGAACTGGATTTGAAGGTTCTAGTGGATTGATGGAAAAGTTGTGGGCCTTTGATCACACTGTATTGCCTTAGCATCTCCATCAGTCCTTGGCGTCTGTATCTGCGGGTTGTCTTAATGTTTATGAAGACATACTTCTGTCTGGAATATTCTTAGGCTGCATCATATTGATTTGACCACTTTTAGCAAGGATGGTATTTCTTTCGTGGGACTACAAATTCTGCCCAATCGAATTCCTCGCTGCAATGTCCGATGCAGCATCTCTGTTTCAATTTTCAGACATGATGGTGGGAAACCTTGAACAATTCTAGCAGCATATAATCAAAATAATTCCATATCATTTATAGAGGAATTCAATAATATTGTGCTAGTAGTACCTGGTGATAGGTTGATTATGCCTTTTTAGTTTTACAGTATGAACCTTGAAGCTGTCTGAGTCCTCAATTTAATTATGTGAATTTTGTAGTAATCTTCTCCATACGAGGATGGGGATTAGCAGAGACAGATGGCATCTGTGCTAGTGTAAAACAGTAAATTCGTTTGCCAACAATTCGAATCGCCCTTTAGAGTACCTCATATTATGTGTATTAATGTCACTCTGCTAGTTCTATACAATCGTAATTGTGGATTAAATCATAACTTGATTGAATCATATATGGGCTTCTTCTGAGTTACAACACTGTTCCTTTCTATATTGTCCCTGCAACTCATTGCCGGTGTTGCTTGTCATGAAACTGATTCATCTGGGCCATTATGAATCACTCCTCTCTCATGTTGCCCATTTGCCTTTCGCTGCAGAACTTGTGTTTCAATGGGCGTTTGTTTTGCAGGAGCCACCTTGTTCCTTGCTTTGATGATAGACAGACTGCATCACTACATCAGAGAGCTCCGGTTACGAAGGAAGAGCATGGAGGCTGTGAAGAAACAGACCCGAGCCTTTGAGGATGGGAAAAACGGGAACTTAGAGGAGCTCAAGAACTTGGAGGAGGAAACAAGGGTCTTGAGAGAAAAAGTCAAGCAGCTGGAATCGGATCTTGAGACGAGGACCAAGGACGTGCATGCCGCAGAAGCCAACTCGGTCGCTCTGAGGAAACAGTCAGAAGGGTTCCTTCTCGAGTATGACCGCCTGCTCGAGGAAAACCAAAACTTGCGGAACCAGCTGCAATCGCTGGATCGGAAATTTTCGCGTTCAGGAAGCAAGAAGAATACCTGAGAGGCTAACTAATCTTTTCGGTGTAGACATGAACTCTTCATTTTACTATATTCTTGGCTTCATTGCACTCAGTTCTTGTTTTCTTAGTGTGTATATTTTGGAAGCTGAGGCATTTGTTCAGGTTGGTTATACCTGCGGTTGAATCATATTTGGGTTTTGTTAAGGATGAAGAGGGAAAAGGGGGACAAAGGTTGGGAAAGGAGAAACAATACGAATTTATTTATCCTGTGCTTTTCTCGGTGCTGGATTATATTTCTTGTTTGGTTCATTACACTTTAAACCTTGAATGTTAGGAATTTTCTTCTTCATTCGTCTGTTCATATTTCTCATTTTGCTCCTCCTCATCTAGCTAAGTTGTCTCGAATGGAAAAAAGTATGTTGCCCCAGTCTATTCTATGGGCTTTCGAGAGATCATTCTGTAACGTATCGTGTTGTGCTCGAGCTTACTGTGTCGTAATTTCTGTACAGACTGCTTGAGCACCACCAAGTAAGTTTTGTTTCGACGCATAGTTCACTCGAATAACATGATTAACCGTCAATCCCATCAGACTGTTCGAAGAGTTTCGGATTCTTCATTACTGGTTAACAGCTTCTTCTTTCTCCTTCAAGCTAGCTGATTCTATTCTCTGAGGTGCCCAGAGAGACGATGTGATTTGCCTTCCCGATCTTCAAACCATCGAAAACTCTTTTTTCCGCTGGGTTTTCTTCCTTGGAATGAATCAGACAATAACATGTGATGATGCTGGGGATGATTCGGTCCGTCCGTTCACAGAACAGAGCTCTCTTTCATGCCTACTTATGTCTTAGGAATTCTTCAGGAAAACCGTCCATTTGTGTATCGCCTGCAAAAGAGCATCCCTGAAAAGCCTGTTCCTGTCAAGAGGCGATACTGTTGCTATCATCGGTCCAAAATTAACGAGCTTATATCAGCGGTTCATAGTAATTCAAAGCATGTTCGCTGCTGCGCATGAACATGGGAGGGTGCTCAGATGCACCAGCGAAGAATGAGGCAGGTCCTATGCAGACTCGATCTATGCAGATTATCATGATCATGGCCATTGATCTAAGTGAGTCCCATTGTGCAGTCCGCACAATCGATAGCTATGATCATGTTAATATACCATAACCCGAGTCTATGTAATACTTTTTTAGAGGAGAATCAATTTGAATGAAATGGAGGCACATAGTATGCATAAAAGAGGCAATTACTCTGTACCAACAATATGTTTGCTGAGATGGTAAGGGAACATATAGTTGTCATGGTATGCCACTATGCATTTGAGTGGTCAAACGTGCATCAAGCTTGTGAATTCATGAAACCTAGCATGATCCTTATTTAAGTCTTCCTCTCTATATGCAAAAATTGTTCGCGTTAATGCTAGCCAACTGCAGATAAGCCATGTTGGACGGCCGATACTGACTAAACTATCATGTCAGTGATTTCCGATCAAAATTAACCGAATAATTATATTGACAAATCATTAAAAGGTCTATGACTAAATTAACAAAATTGAAAAGTTTAAGATTAATTTGGTCATTATACAATAAGTTAATAGCTTTTCGGATAATTATCCCCATAACTATAATGGACTATCATAAAATGTCTCATATATAGTGAGTCTTTCTTTAGCTAACACAAGGTAATTTTGCTATAAATGGCTGCCCATATACAGAAAAATTCCTAACAAAGCTCATTTACGTGCATGCTCTTCGCTTGCTACTAGTGCTCTGTTTGGTAAGGGTTTGGGTGGTCTTGGAATCATTGACATGAAGTTTTATCATCACCTTTTGTCACATGAATACCCGGAAGATCGCTCTAATGAACAATTTAGAAGTTTATGATACTAAAACATGCGCAATTCCCATTAATTGGGTGACAGTACATGACAGTTCTTGGCAGCTTGTTGAGGCCGGTTGCCGTATCGAAGATGAGCGGAAACCAGTACAGGCAAGCAATCTTGTCAACCATAACATTAGGACATGAAAACGACATCAGCTTTGGCTCCATTCTATAGATCCGTACCAACAAAGTCTACTTTTCTTAGGCCTAGAAGATCTCTTGATTTGGTATTAGTTTATCGTTAACTCTTGTTTGTTTGTGCATTTCGCATTGGATTCTGCCACATCAAGTTCATATCGCAACTGAAAGTTTCATGTTGTGTTTCCATATATGCCCCCGGATTTTGAAATTGGAGACAAACTTGATGCAAATGCTAGAAAATGTTTTTTTCCCCATTCATTGGATATGATTTTGACCATTTCGGCAATCGGCTTTGATATGAATAAAGTAGGAAACCGACAAAAATTGATGATGTTAGGGTCAGTGAAAGTACGTTGTACAAAGACAAATCTGTGGTAGGATCTAGAGTGAGGAAACAAACAAAAGGGACTAAAGAGATTGTAGTGGAGGGAGATTCTAAGAATATTCTGGTTAGGAATCATGAAACTATTGTCGTAAACGGATTGAAAATCAAAATGAAAACTACCTATGTCTGAACTGTTTTAAGAAAATCCAATAGAACATCTAAATCTTTGTAGAGGCATTCCTAATCATTGAATTATTTGCTTTTGATTGATGTTGGCTCATCAGAATAATTTTCTAAAGCATTGCAGGTTAAGAGGTAAAAGGTTGAGGCAATAAGTTCAAAGAGAACCTGATGGCAACAAGAGGTACAAGGTGAGGTAGGTAGTAAAAGGTTTTCTACACAAAACCCAATTGTGAATTTGACTAAATTTAGGCTTATGTTGAGTCTTGTTGCCACTGAGAATTTATATCTAGAACATTCAGATGTGAAGATTGCAATCCTCATTGGTGGCTTAAAGGAGGATATCTACATGGTTTAACCAAAATGTTTTAAGTTCCTGCGAAACAAAGCTATATCTCTAGGCTAAAGAAAAAAATTGTGTGGTTTGAAATAGACTCCTAGATAGTGGTAGAAGAGTTTTGATTCATTAATGTGCGGTAATAGGTTCACTAGATCCAAAATGGATCGCTATTTTGACTTCAAGAAATTTGATAATTGGCATAGTAATTTGCCACTGTATGTAGATAATATGGTCATTGTAGGAACAAGCATGAGGAAATTAACATACTGAAGTAGCAATTGTCAAATGATTGTGCGAGATAGATTAAAAGGATTTCTTAAAATGTCTCAAGAAAAGTATAATGAGAAAGTGTTGGACAAATTTAGAGTTTAGAGTGCAAAGCCCATAATGGCTCATTAAGGAAGTCATTTCAAACTCTTAATGGAGCAGTCACTAAACATATGAGGAGTGGAAGTACACGGCCAAGGTACCTTGAGTTAGCTACCAATCGTTTAATGTATGTTGCGGTGTGTATTGGACAAGACATGGCTTGTGTAGGGGGATTGTGAACTAATATATGACTAATCATGGAATGAAGCATTGGGAAGCTATAAAAGTAGCTACTAAGATACCTAAGAGGTACTTTGAGCACTACATTTTTTTTTCATAAAATATAATGTGCCTTTACAAGGCTTTGTCAATACAAAACTTGGTGGTAACATTGACAATGGGAAGAGCACATCGGGGTTATTTTTTTTAATCTTTAGTGGCATTGCAGTCAATTGGAACTCTAGACGTCAGAAGTATGTGCCATTCTCAACCGCCGAAGCACAATACATTGCTATATCTAAAGCTGGCAATAAAATCATTTGGTAGAAGAATTTTCTACAGGAGATAGGTAAGAAGCATGATAGCAATGGTCCTTTCATTGATAGTAAGGATGCTACTTGGCTTGCAAAGATTCCGGTATTTCACTCAAGGAAAAAACACTTTTAGTTGAAGTATCTTCATATCTTTGAGCTGATAGATTATAACATGCTATCATTGAAAAAGATTCTTGGTACGAAAAATATTGCAGATATGTTAACCTAGGGTGTCATAACTGAGAACTGAGGTTGTACATTACCTTGTCTCCAAGGTTAGTGATGAGGAGACGCCACCACACTAGGACAATTTGGTTATAAAGATGACTAGAGACTATTGCCATTTTGAAGATCAAATTCAAAGTAGGAGATGGATAAAGTTGTGAAGTTTTTTCTTTTTTTTGGTAAATTTTATTTAATTTTTTTTTTTGGGTAAAGGATGGAGCTGTGAAGTTTGATAAATGAAAGAATTGTTAAAATAGTATACAAATAATTTCCTCCATTACTCTATAACCTAAACTCTTATTGTATATTAATATGATCTCTCTTGTAATTATAACTTGATATAATAGTTAAAAGATTACCTAGTAAGGCATTATAATTTCCCTTAATTATTTTGAAGGATTTTTAGTGTAATTATTTGCTTGCCTGCTTCTCTAACTATTCTCTTTTACATTTTTCATTCCCAATAGAGGGGAGCTTCCTATACATAAGCCCATAATTATCATCAGTCTCAATTAAAAAACTGAACTTACACCGAGCCGTGCATGACCAAAAATCCATATGTAGTCAAATAATTATATTGGACTATCATAAAGTGCCTCATATATAGTGAGTTTTTTTTAGCAAACATAAAGTACTTTTGCTATTAATTGCTTCCAAATACAAAAAATTCTTTTAGAGCTCATTTACGTGGGCACTTTTTGCTAATGTTTTGCAGCTAGTGTTCTGTTTGGTAAGAAGTTAGGTAGTCTTGAAACCACCAACATAAAGCTTTGCACTTACCTCTTATCACTCAAACAACCCTCTCCTTGTCTCTCATTGCTGAGAGAGAGAGAGAGAGAGAGAGAGAGAGAGAGAGAGAGAGAGAGAGAGAGAGAGAGATCCCTCTCATGGACAATTACGACTGGTACATGACAAAAGATGGGAGTTGAAATCCTACTTTTTACGCAATCTTTGTATAATGTCAAATGTTAATTACACAAATTTTTTGCCATGCATTTCATTTAGATTTTATAAAACTAAACTTGTACACTTTCTCAAACCTTGTGTTGGTTGAACATGATAAAACATTCATATCACCCTCTGATCTCGCCCAAAAAGTAAATCATTGGACCTATGGTCGATTAATTTATTATATATGTAAATCCTAGATGCACAATATATGCCGGAGTTGTTCCTTATTAATTGGGTGATGGTACGTGACAATTTTTTGTTAGCTTGTTGATGCCAGTTGTAATATTAAAGATGAACGGAAAACAATTAGACGCATACAATCTTCTCAAGCATATCTTTGAAAAAAATAATGAAAGGGACATCAGCTTTGGCTCCATAGTAAGACAATATCAACAAAGTCTACTTATATTAGGCTTACATTGCTCCTTTAATTTTCTATTAAGCCTATATTTATTTATTGCTATTAGTTTATTATTAACTCTCGTTAGTTTGTGCATTTCTTCTCCATGACGTCACCCTCGTTCCCTTAATTTAGTGTTTGTTTTTTCCTCATTGTCATTTTGCACGCAACGACATCCATTTTATGGAATATTTTTGTGAGACCAAACTTTCAAGGGTTTATTATAATACGAATATTAAATGTGCAGACGTTTCGCGATCATACTCTTTGACTATACATACAGTAATCATTAACGAATGAAGTAATAAAATGAAGTTACTAGTAAAGTATAAAAGGCTTGCTTATGATAGGTTAAATTTTTGAGTGTACCCTTCTAGAAAAGATTTTTCATACGAAAGACATGACCTTTTAGTGTATGCCGTATTTAATTCAAAGACTGATTGGACATTGCTAGAATGTTGTGAGGGAGGCAATGTCATTTGTAGTTAAGAACCATGGATTAGAGAGGCTATAGACATTCCCCGCCAAGTATTGATGTGGAGGTGACCTAAACACAAGCTATCCGCCAAGGTTACTTCTGTTGGAGAAAACTTCCTTGAGTGTTTTGAAGTTGACAAAACGTTTTTATCAGTCTAGTCTGAAGACTTGTAGACTCTTCCATCAAAGTCTGAAGACCTCCGGACTGCTAGACTCAAGACCCAAAGTCTATCCTCATTGACAGTTTCTAGACCGTCGAAGAAGGCTTATCCAGAACTGAATGTTTCGTTAAGGATTTGATTCTATCGACTGGAAAAGATCTCTTGGCTGGATACAACACGTCAAATCCATTATTCAAATTAAGATTGATTCGGGGATTTTGGATCCGTTGATTGGCGAAGTATACTTGGAAGGTTCTATCTATGGAAACCTAGATCCTGATTGTATATGCGAGCAGGATTAGTGAGCTATCGTCATATTCCTTAAATAGCTCGAAATCTTCTGAATTGATTTTGTCCAACGGGTAGATTGGAATAATTCCTTTGGTAAGTGCCAATGGGTGTAATGGTATGAAGGAGTAGATAAGGAAGACGTTACAGTTGTTCGAGTGTGTGCGCGATAGAATAATTCCAAAGTCTGAAGCTCATTGTTCTTAGTCAATTAAATTGTTGAGCGATATCTTGTACTCAAAAGAGAGTCTATATTTTTGTGAGACCTTGAGAAAGTGTAGCAGAGTCTCTACACTGTGGAATCAAGAAAGAGCTTTACTGTAACAATTCTTTTGATTTATAGTGAAATCCAACCAGTGGGCTGTCAGTGCGGAAGAGTGGATGTAGGCTTGGATTAAGCTGAACCACTATAATCTCTGTGTTCTTATTCTCTTCTCTACGCTCTTTTACTTTGATCGTAATTCATTTTGTCTGAAAGAGCTTAACTTCTTTTTCATCATCTATTGTTGATTAGAGTTGAACACTTATCTCGGAAATTTATTTTTACACCTATTCACCCCCCTCTAAGTACTTGTACTAACTTTCACAATTGGTATCAGAGCCTGTGTACTCACTTAAGTTGAAGTGTTTTACTTCAGAGTTAAAGATCCATGGCTAGTATGTTGGCTCCAGGACTAGTTGAAAGGCAAAGTAATACAAGACCGCCTTATTTTGATGGAAATGAATACAACATATGGAAAAACAAGATGAAGGCATTCCTAAGATCAAAAGATCCTCTGGGATGGGATGTGGTAGACAAAAGAATCATTCCTAAAGCTGCACCAGTCTCAGAAAGAGGAAAAGAAGCCGTTGAGTCTGAGAGTGCTAGAATGAACACCTAGAGGGGGTGAATAGGTGTATAAAATAAATCTTGGCAAGTATATGCGAAATAAAATAAACTTCAAACAAAGGAGTTAGGGAAGATAATAAGAACACAAGATTTATAGTGGTTCGGCTTAATCCAACCCTACGTCCACTCTCCCACGCTAACAGCCTTCTTGGCTGGATTCCACTATGCAATCAACAAGAGATTACAACTTCGAGTGCAAACACTTAGTAGTAGATCACACTATCTCACTAAGTCACTCTTTTGGTATTTCTCTCACGATTACAAACGTTTAAGCTCTCAAGAGACAAGTATATGATCGAAAGTCGCTTAGACTTTGGAATTATAAATTCTACGCTCCGTCTCTTTTTTGCTCATCGGTCCTTCATCTCCTTAAATACTCCTCCACTTCCAAACTACCCGTTGGACAGTATCCCGGAGAATTGTCTTCCAATATACCCATTGGACAGCTCTGTATCTAGAAGATTTGGTAGCCGTTGAGTGACAAAGGTAGAATCCCAAATTGATTCCGATCGCCCATACAAACGAAATCTTGGTTTCCATAAGTAAAGCTTCTTCGTATAGAAAGATCTTGTCTTCAAGATCCAATCGTCAATCAAATAGATTGAATCAATCAAATCAATCTTGATGTGGAATCCAAACCAGATCACTAGCCGTTGTATGATTGGGCTTGAGTTACGATTCATCAAATTTGGATGTAAAGTTTGAGAGTCTTTAGACTTTACAATCTGAGTCTGAGTGCGATAGACTTTATAATCTGAGTCTGAACATATTTTGCTTCTAAACAGATTTAGCTTTAAGGTCTGTACCCAGTTCAGCTTCAGCATAGAGTCTGTCTTCTGGTTCTTCATTCACGTTCAGTCTGGAATTTGTCAGAATGAGCAGATTTCGATGTAGAACAGACTTTGACACTAAAGTCCGCGCCTTCGACTTTGAGTCTTGAGTCCGCGTCTTTAGACTTTGAGTCTTGAGTCCTGCGCCTTCGACTTTGAGTCTTCCGGTCGTCTTCGCACTTTGATAATATCCTCTACATGTTCTAACATCTGCATGGTCTATTACTCAACCATCAAACATGTTAGTAGCCTTTGATTTATTTTGTCATCTTCAAAACATCATAAGGGATTTCCCTAACAATCTTCCCCTTTTTGATGATGATAAAACAATCTCTGAATATGCAGATTTGTAAACATGCTTTTAAAAATATTAATTTAAATTAAAGGATATCATAAGATAGCAAATAGATTGAGCATGACAATATATAGAAAAATAATCGCAGCTCAATATTATGCAATAAATAATATCAACCAATCAACACATATGCATATTCATATCTTCTCCCCCTTTTTCTCATAATCAAAAAGCAATAATAATGGATTCACGTAGAGAATGATAACAAATATCTTGCATGAATCACAATTTCCAAAAATCAGCTTTTATCGAATATTAAAGATATGCAATATAGCTCACTTTGATTATATCAGCAAATATCCAATAAAAATCACAGATGCATCATGAAATTCACGTACACTTTTTGTCATAATAAAATGATAATATCAGTAAGAGATTTGTTAATGACAAAAGGTAATAAAAGATGCACTAACCGGATTTTTTTTGAACAAATTCTGACACATTTACCTTTCATTCCATCCATAATAAGATCATGATCAATCCAAAAAGATTTTTCCATAATTGATCAAAGCTCCCCCTCAATTTGTTGCCTTTTTGAGATGATCACGATTCTTTTCCTTTTCTTTTGGATTTATTTCTCCCCCTCGATTTCCTCATCGGATTCTGAGTCTGTGTCCGAGTCAGACTTTGATTTTGAGTCTGTGTCTGAATCAGACTCAGATTCTGAATGTGCCATCAAGCATAGATTTCCTTGCTTTGCCCTTCCATAAGTCCTGGTGCCAACATACTAGCCATAAAGAATCTTTAGCTCAAAAGTAAAAACACTTTTATAAACCGAGCACTTGGCTCTGATACCAATTGAGAGTGCTAGAATGAATACCTAGAGGGGGTGAATAGGTGTATAAAATAAATCTTGGCAAGTATATGCGGAATAAAATAAACTTCAAACAAAGGAGTTAGGGAAGATAATAAGAACACAAGATTTATAGTGGTTCGGCTTAATCCAACCCTACGTCCACTCTCCCACGCTAACAGCCTTCTTGGCTGGATTCCACTATGCAATCAACAAGAGATTACAACTTCGAGTGCAAACACTTAGTAGTAGATCACACTATCTCACTAAGTCACTCTTTTGGTATTTCTCTCACAATTACAAACGTTTAAGCTCTCAAGAGACAAGTATATGATCGAAAGTCCCTTAGACTTTGGAATTATAAATTCTACGCTCCGTCTCTTTTTTGCTCATCGGTCCTTCATCTCCTTAAATACTCCTCCACTTCCAAACTACCCGTTGGACAGTATCCCGGAGAATCGTCTTCCAATATACCCATTGGACAGCTCGTATCTAGAAGATTTGGTAGCCGTTGAGTGACAAAGGTAGAATCCCAAATTGATTCCGATCGCCCATACAAACGAAATCTTGGTTTCCATAAGTAAAGCTTCTTCGTATAGAAAGATCTTGTCTTCAAGATCCAATCGTCAATCAAATAGATTGAATCAATCAAATCAATCTTGATGTGGAATCCAAACCAGATCACTAGCCGTTGTATGATTGGGCTTGAGTTACGATTCATCAAATCTGGATGTAAAGTCTGAGAGTCTTTAGACTTTACAATCTGAGTCTGAGTGCGATAGACTTTACAATCTGAGTCTAAACATATTCTGCTTTTGAACAGATTTAGCTTTAAGGTCTCACCCCGGTTCGGCTTCGGCATTCAAGATAGAGTCTCTTTCCTGGGTTCTTCATTCACGTTCGATGCGGAATTTGTCGAATGAGCGGACTTCGATGTAGAACAGACTTTGACACTAAAGTCCGCGATCTTCGGACTTTGAGTCTTGAGTCTCGCGCCTTCGGACTTTGAGTCTTGAGTCTAGCAGTCTTCAGACTTTGAGTCTTCTAGTCGTCTTCGCACTTTGATAATATCCTCTACATGTTCTAACATCTGCATGGTCTATTACTTAACCATCAAACATGTTAGTAGCTTTTGATTTATTTTGTCATCTTCAAAACATCATAAGGGATTTCCCTAACAGAGTCTAGTGAAATGACTCAAGAAGAGATAACCAAGAGACAAGCTCTTGATGCAAAAGCAATTTATTCTTTATATTGTGTATTATCACCTACTGAATATAATAAAATATCTTCTTGTGAAACAGCTAAAGAAGTCTGAGATATATTACACATCACCTATGAAGGAACTGATCGAGTGAAAGAAACCAGAATCAACATTCTGCTCGGTCAATACGAAGCATTCAAAATGAAATCAGGAGAATCTATCATTGACATGTTTAGTTGTTTTACAGAAATCGTGAATGGTCTTGAATATCAAGGTCAACCAACTTCTGGACCCATGAAGGTAAATAAGCTATTGTGTGAACTGTCCAAGGACTGGAATCACATAAAGACCTCAATAAGGGAGACACAAAGAATCATGCCACTCTCTGTTGACGAATTGGTTGGGACTCTTTAGTCTTATGAAGTGGAGCAAATCAACGAAGATGAAGATTCTAAAGGTAAGAAATCCATTGCATTAAAATCTAATGATGATTTTGATATCACAGATTCTGAAGACGATATGGATGATGAAGAGCCTGCTCTTATGATAATAAGATTCAGAAAACTAAACAGAAAGGGGAGAAGATTCAATTCAAAGAAACAAAGTTTTCAAAAGCAACAGACTAAGTCAGTTGAGGATGATGAATCCAATAAAGATGTAGTCCGCTTTGAATGCAAGAAAAATGGACACATCATACTCAACTGTCTCATTCTGAGGAAAAAGAAAGGAAAAGCTGAGAAATATTGAAAGGCATTTAAAGCAGAAACTTGGAGTGATACAGAATGTGAGGAAAGTAATGATGATTATGCCAATATTTGTCTCATGGCACAATCAGACTCAGATTTAGACTCTGAGACAGACTCAGATTCAGATAGTGAAATCGAGGTAAGTAATTTGAAAATCCCTACTAAAGTCTCTAGATACATTGATGAATTGTGTCTTAGTCTCAAAACTTTTCTCAAAAGGATTTCCGAACTTAAAAGAGAAAATTCTACACTGAAACAACAGGAAAATGTTTTGAAAGAAAATGTCAAAAGTTTAGACAAAAGTGTTACTATTTTGAAAGAAAATGTAGACAATCTTTCAAAAGAAAATGCACTATTGAAAAATGATATCTCAAGTATTTCTAAAAGATTTTCTATAGGATCTGAGAAACTTGAAAAAATTCTTTTAACATAAAGACCTTACTTCAACAAATCAAGTTTAGGAATGATTGCTTTGAAACCATTCCTCTAATTGATTTTCCGAAAAGTAAATGAAAGAATTAAGCAAAGACCTACAAGAGATTATTACAAAAATCATTTTCAAAAAGTTTTTGTAAAACCATTAGGTCGCAGTGCTCTTAAATGTTCTAAGTGCAATAACTCAGATCATTTTGAGAAAGAATGTTCTATGGTTTGGAAACCTGTTAAGAAGATATGAGCAAAGACCGTATATTATACTAACACCAATGGACTCAAGAAAATATGGGTGCCAAAGAAAGCTTAAGTCTCTTTTTTAAATGCAAGTCACTATCAAGAAAAAGGTTAAATGGTACCTAGATAGTGGATGCTCAAGACATATGACAGGAGATTCAAATTACTTCATAAAGCTTGTATAAGTTAATGGTGGAAAAGTTTTTTTTGGAGGAAATAGCAAATGAAGAATTGTGGAATACGAAACTGTAAAGATTGGAAGTCTCATGATCAGTAATGTCTCCTTAGTAGAATGACTCAACTACAACTTGCTGAGCATTAGTCAACTGTGTGACACTGGTTTCAAAATTAACTTTCAATAAGTAATATGTTCAGGAACCAGTAAAGATTCCTCTTAGTCTTTCATGGGGCGAAGATATGGGAATATCTACCTCTTGGATATAAAACCAGATGAAACCCAATGTCTAATCTCAATTCAAGAGGAAGCAAACTTGTGGCACAGAAAACTTGGCACATCAACATGAAGCAAATAGCCAAAATCTCAGCAAAGAAGCTTGTTCGTGGACTACCCAAATTGACATATCAAAAGTCTGATCTATGCACACTATATGTGTTGGGAAAAGATGTAAGAAACTCATTCAAACTAATAAATTAAGTATCCACCAATCGTGTACTGCAGCTCCTGCACATAGATCTCTTTGGACCAACTAGAACTCAGAGCATTGGAGGTAAGAAATACTGCATAGTAATTGTGGATGACTACTCTCGATTTACTTGGGTATATTTCCTGGCAAGTAAGTCTGAAACATTTTCCTATTTTATAAAGTTTGCTAAAAGGGTCTAAAATGAGAAAGGATATGTTATTTCAAGTATACGGACAAACTATGGATGTGAATTTGAAAATCAAGACTTTACAAAATTTTGTGATGAATCTGGTTTTCAACATGTGTTCTCTTCACCATATACTCCAGAGCAAAATGGAGTCGTGGAAAGAAATAATAGGTCGTTTCAGGAAATGTTTAGAACTCTTTTAATTGAAAGTAACATCTCTTCTCATTTTTGGGCTGAAGTAGTTTTTACAGCGTGCTATATTATTAATAGAGTCATTCTAAGGCCTATTCTGGAGAAAACTCCCTATGAGTTATTTAAAGGAAAAAAAAAGCCAATTGTTTTATATTTTCATGTGTTTGGGATGTAAATGTTTTATATTGAAAAATACAAATGATCGAGTTGGTAAGTTTGAAGAAAAATCAGATGAAGGTATTTTCCTTGGATATTCTATCACAAGCAAAGATTACAGAGTTTACAACAGAAAGACTCAATCTGTGGAGGAATCGATGAATGTCAAATTTCAAGATTTTATGCAAAATCAATTGATTCACACTCATCTTGAAGAATCTGAACCTGTTCCAGACTCTACAAAGTCTAAATTTCCAGAAGCAGCTCAAACTTCAGAAGACAAGCAACAAATGATCAACGGAGATTCAAATGAGGAAAAAAGATCAACAGTCTGACAAATCAACCAGCAACTGGAAGCATAAGTCCAGTCATCCCAAAGATCTCATTATTGGTGATATTAATGAAGGAATTCGCACAAGATCCAAAAGGCGTGAAGAGTCTAGTGTTGTGGCTCTTATTTTTGAAATAGAATCCAAAAGTATAGAAGAAGCTTTAACTGATGAAAGCTGGATTGAAGCTATGCAAGAAGAATTTAGGCAATTCAGTATCAATGATGTCTGGGAATTGACTCTTAAACCAAAGGGAAAATCCATCATTGGAGCTAAATAGGTTTTCAGGAACAAGATGGACGAGAAAGGAAAAGTCGTAAGAAACAAAGCAAGACTCATGGCCAAAGGATATATGCAAGAAGAATGGATAGACTATAATGAGACTTACGCACTAGTAGCAAGGTTAGAAGCAATTAAATTATTACTTGCTTTTACTTATCATAAGAATTTCATGTTATTCTAAATGGATGCCAAAAGTGCTTTCCTAAATGGATTTATCCAAGAAAAAGTTTATGTGGAACAACCACCCGGTTTTGAAGACCCAAGGAAACCAAACTTTGTATTCAGACTGAAAAATGCTCTATATGGTTTAAAGCAAGCACCTCGAGCTTGGTACGACAGATTAAGTAAGTTTTTAATTCAAAATGGTTTTGTCAAAGGTAAAGTAGATACTACATTGTTTATTAAAAGAGAAAGCAAAGTTTTCTACTTGTTCAAATTTATGTTGATGATACTATTTTTGGATCTTTTAATGAAAATCTGTGCAAGAAATTCTCTAAGTCTATGCAGGATGAATTTGAAATGAGCATGATGGGTGAACTAACCTTCTTTCTCGTGCTTCAAGTGAAACAACTGAAGGAGGGAACTTTTATTCATCAAGAAAAATATGCTAAAGAACTTGTCAAAAAGTTTGGACTGGAGAATTGCAAAAAAGACTGATATACATGAGTATCATTGGTTCACTTCTTTATTTAACTGCTTCTAGACCTGACATTTTGTTTAGTATTTGTATTTGTGCCAGATTTCACTCAGATCCTAAAGAATCTCATCTAAGTGCTGCAAAGCGTGTTATCAAATACATTGCCTCAACTTCAAATTTGGGTCTCTAGTATCCTAAAGAAGGAGACTTCACTCTTCTTGGATACTCAGATGCAGACTTAACTGGATGCAGAGTTGATAGAAAGAGCACCTTGGGCACCTGTCAACTACTTGGAAACAAGACAGTGTCTTGGTTTTCAAGGAAGCAAAATACCGTAACTCTTTCTACGGCATAAGTAGAATATGTAGCTCTTGGAAGTTGTTGTTCACAAATTCTATGGATAAAACAACAGCTAAGAGACTTTGGAATTGGAGATTTATGCACTGAGATCAAATGTGACAACACCAACGCAATCAATCTCACTAAGAATCTGATTCTTCACTCAATAGCAAAACATATAAAGATTCAACATCATTTCATTAGAGATCATGTCCAAAATGGAGAAGTTTCAATTCGGTTTATTGATTCAAAGAATCAACTGGCGGATATATTTACAAAGCCTTTGGAGAAAAATCAATTTGAAGTTATTCGTTCCAGACTCAACATCTTAAAGTCTGAGGAAGTTTAGACTCAGGACTGAAAGTTTAAAGACACTCAGATTCAGACAATCAAGATTTACGATTGTAAGTTACTTTTATTTTAGAGAATTATCTCTCAGATCAAATCCCAAAAAGGTATGATCATCCATCCGAAATTGATTGGTGTTATTTTCAATTTCCGTGAATATTGTAATCTTTCCTTTTCAAAAAAAGAAATTATTTTTGAAATGACAGTTATCTAATTTTTAAAAAGACAATTATTTTTAGAAGGCATTTTTATATTTCCTTTTTACGACGTTCTGTATGCCTCGCTTCGACTGCCTTATATACTGTTGGTTCTTCTTCGTTTTACTCACAAAAACCCTAAGAGAGCACAGATCTTCCACTTCTGTCTTCTTCTCTTGTTTAATCCTCGAAAAGTTTTCATCTTTCTTGGGAAACAAGCTTGGAATTTTTCAAAGACTGTGAAAGATGTCGTCTCAAAGAAAGTCTTCGAGGATCGCGAATAGGGGACTACAGCAAATGCGTGAGGGACCTACGCACTTTGATCTCACCGAGGAAGAAGAATCTCCTAGACAGTAGCAAAGCCCACAACATTCTCAATAGTGTCCATCTCCTCCATCTAGACCTCTGAATGTTGCACATCGAGAAGAGGAAGAAATCATCGAAGATGCATAATCCGTAAGAACTCATAAGCTCGCTTTTACCTATAAGCTTTATCGTGCTTTGAAGAGGAGTGGTACTCCGCTGAACTATATTGATGAATTTCTAAAAGACAAAGGGTATAGAAATGAAACTTTCTTTTTACGCACAATGGAACGGTTGGGAATTGCCCTTGCAGGGTCGGCGGAAGAAGCATTGGAAAATATCCCAAGCGATCCATGTGTTGGAGGGCTGAGTCAACCTGATGGGAATGATGATGATAGGATGTATAGTCAGTTTAAACTTAGAATGGGTGTTGCGGCAAAAATCCGAAGCAAAAGGACAGATTTGTTTCGCTTAGAGGAACACAAGCAACTGTACTCTAAGTTGCTAAAGCGTGGTGTGATTAACCCTAGAGGCGTGGACTTTGATTTTCTTGATTCTCTGAATGTTAATCTGCGAGAGAAATTCAATCTTCTTCAACTCGAATGGTTTTGTTCTGAAATGACAGAGGCTCATGCTGAACTTACTGCTTACTTCTATTCGAATCTTAGTTTCTTGGATGTGAATAGATTCTCTTTTAGTGTTCGAGATCAGGACTATGTGGTTGACATGAATACATTGGCTGATGTGATTGGGATTGAAAGAGAGAGATATCAACCAATCAGTGTGTCTATTGGTCGAGCAACGATAGAGCTTGTTTAGGATAGAACAACGGAAGGAAAGATTTCCTATTCGAGGATGAATGCATCCAATATTTTGCTTCACAAAATAGTGATTAACTGCCTTAGACCAAAATCAACTTCGAAAACCAATGTTTCAGACTCGGAGGCAAAGCTGATGTATGCCATTAACGCTGGCAAGAAGTTCTCTCTTCCACACACCATTATGTTTCACATGTACAGAACGATGATGAAGGACAATGGTCAACTTCCTTATTCAGCACTTGTGACCAAGTTATTCAGACATTTGAACATTTAGCCTCCCCGTATTCTCTGTGTTCGAACATGCGATCAAATGGTGGTGGGACTAAAGATGGTCTCTAAAATGCGTTTGAAGGAACTTAACAAGGCTTTGGAGAAATTCAAGGTGAAAACCCCTGTTAAGACTCATCCAGTCTCTTCGGCTGTAAAGCGGAAAGGGAAGGAGCCCATGGTTGCTCCATCGACGAAAAGAAGAGCACTCATATTGGAAGATAAAGAGGATGAGGATGATATCACTATTTCTACGCTTGCATTGAAGAACTTGAGTCGTTCTGTTCCAGAGACAGAGGAGAGACAGGAACAAGACATGGATGAGATAGAACAGAGGACTGGAGAGAGAGAAGAATTGGAGAAAGAAGCAGAGGAGGAAAGAATTGAGGAAGAAGAAGAAGAGGGCAGAGGAGAACAAGCAGAAGCAGAGCATGAGGAATATTTTTCTCCACCTGAAGGCATTGAAACAGGGGGAGATCCTGAGAAAAGAGGTATGTCCTCATTTGCTACCACCAGTGAAGGAGTAAGTCGTTCTCCAGCAAATCTAGAGGACATCTATGCCTCTCAATTTCCTGAGAAGGGACATGATATTTCATCGCCCAATCTGCGTGATCATGCTGATTTGCCATCATCTGCCAATACACCATCTGATCGAGCAAAAGCCAATACTCAGACTGATAATTCAGCAGACTTTCGTAGAGTGCTTGATGTTCTCTTGGAGATGGGAGGCCAAATTTATGCTCTGGGATGCAAAGTACAGAACTTGCAAAATGCAGGTCAAACCTCTTCAGTTTCTTTGCATGATCAACTTCATGTCCTTGCTCTTCAAGTTCAAGCAAATGCTAAGGGTGATGATATGGCTCAACTGAATGAGGATTTGAAAAAGCTGGAAGGGATTGTCCAGTCAATGGGAGATTTCCAGCTTATTCGTGTTCCCAAGCAATCATAATTCCATTCTCTTTCCATCTCTATCTTTTTAATGCTGACAAAAAGGGAGAGAGATGTGTGCAGATTTGAGATTTAAACTCTTGAATTCTTGACCTTTGTGTTTGATTGACTTTGCTTTTGTGTTTGGCTGTGTTTGGCTGTTTGGATTTGGACTGTATTTAGATTTGACTGTTTAAACGTTTGTTTATCTTAAGCACTACTGGTATTTCATGGCAAAGATAGTTGCTCATTTACCGGACTAACCTACTTTCTGTGAATGCAGATTTTAATGTTATCTTAACTAAGTCAATTATCTTTTGTGAGATATCCATGTTTGCTTGAGTATTGTTTTGCAGGTCAAAGTTATCCAAATTTGCAGGAAAGTTTTGTCATCGTAAAAAATGGGGAGATTGTTGGAGAAAACTTCCTTAAGTGTTTTGAAGTTGACAAAACATTTTCATCAGTCTAGTTTGAAGACTTGCAGACTTTTCCATCAAAGTCTGAAGACCTCCGGACTACCAGATTCAAGACCCAAAGTCTATCCTCATTGACAGTTTCTAGACCGTCGAAGAAGGCTTATCCAGAACTGAATGTTTCGTTAAGGATTTGATTCTATCGACTGGAGAAGATCTCTTGGCTGGATACAACATGTCGAATCCATTATTCAAATTAAGATTGATTCAGGGATTTTGGATCCGTTGATTGGCGAAGTATACTTGGAAGGTTTTACTTATAGAAACCTAGATCCTGATTATATGGGCGATCATGATTGGTGGGCTATCGTCATATTCCTTAAATAGCTCGAAATCTTCCTAATTGATTCTGTCCAATGGGTAGATTGGAAGAATTCCTTTGGTAAGTGCCAACGGGTGTGATGGCATGAAGGAGTATATAAGGAAGACGTTCCAGTTGTTCGAGTGTGTGCACGATAGAAGAATTCCAAAGTCTGAAGCTCATTGGTCTTAGTCAATTAAATTATTGAGCGAAATCTTGTACTCAAAAGAGAGTATATTTTTGTGAGACATTGAGGAAGTGTAGCAGAGTCTTTACACTGTGGAATCAAGGAAGAGCTTTACTGTAACAACTCTTTTGATTCATAGTGAAATCCAGCCAGTGGGCTGTCAGTGTGGAAGAGTAGACGTAGGCTTAGATTAAGCCGAACCACTATAATCTTTGTATTCTTATTCTCTTTTCTACACTCTTTTACTTTGATCGTAATTTATTTTGTTTGCAAGAGCCTAACTTCCTTTTCATCATCTATTGTTGATTAGAGTTGAACACTTATCTCGGAAATTTGTTTTTACACCTATTCACCCCCCTCTAGGTGCTCATACTAGCTTTCACAACTTCCTCTTGTTTGTTTGTGCATTTTGTATAGATAATAACGTATGATGAGTTGGATTCAGCCGTAAAGAATATAACTTGGGTGTTGTCCCAAATAACACTTGGAAAGAAGGCATTGTAGAACAAGTGGTTGTATGAGATCAAAGAAGAAACTGATGGCAGCAAGAGGAACAAGGGGAAATTTTTAGTAAAAGGTTTTCTCCAAATTTGTAAAACAATTCGATGTGAAGATCACACTCCTCCTTGGTGACTTAGAGGAGGGTATATATATATGGTATTATCAGAAGGTTTTCAAATTCTTGGTAAATAGAACTATGTTTGCAAGTTGAATGAAAGTTTTTATGATTTAAAACAGGCTTGTAGATGGTACTATAAGAAATTTGACACATTTATGTGCGATAACGAGTTCACTAGATGTGAAATAGACTATTGCCGTTACTTCAAGAAATATAATGGTTGCTATATTATTTTATTGTTGTATGTGAATGATATGATCACTGCAAGATCTAGCACTGGGTAGATCAATAAATTGAAGCATCAATTGTCAAAGGAGTTTGAAATGAAGGACTTGAGAGTAGCAACCTGGCAACTCAGATTCCCGGCATGAGGATCATGTGAGATAGATTAGAAGGATTTAAAAGTTGTCTCAAGAAAAGTGCATTTGAGAAGGTGTGGGATAGATTAGAGTTTTTTCTACAAAACCCAAAAGAGCGCCTTAGAGAAGTCACTCCAACCTCTTGAAGGAATAGTAATTAAAAACAAATGAAAAGCGGGAAGATATTATAAATTATTGAGATATATCCTTTGATTCTTTGTATCTCTCAAAATTATGCATATATCTCCATTGATTGTGTATATCTCTTATTAATTTATAATTAATAAAGTTTGTAAACAGACACGTGGACTCTTCATTATGGCACATAGAGACACACTGAGATATACAGAATTTTCACAATTCTCTCTTCCACAGTATTCTTTATATGTTAGCTTGTTGACGCCGGTTGCAATATTCAAGATGAGCGGAAACCATTTCATGCATGCTATCTTCTCAAGCATGATTAAAGACAAGGGAAAGGACATCAGCTTTAGCTCCATTCAAAGACACCGTATTATCAAAGTCTACTTTCCCCAGGACCACGTCCATCTTCTAATGTATTATTCACTCATAGTTTTATGTGTTGCTAACTCTTGCTTGTTTATCCATTTCCTCTCCATCCCGTCACCCTCATTCCCTCAGTTGTGCTCTTCCCTTGACGTCATTTTGCATGTAACGACCATAATTTTGAGGGTATTTTTTTTTAAGCCACAAACTTTCAAGGTTTATTATATTATGAGTATTTAATCTCTAGGCGTTTCGTGATCATGCTCTCGGACAACGTATATAGTTTTCTTTGACGAAGTAAGTTGAAAACTGAAGTTATTAGTAAAGAATAAAAGGCTTGGCTGTGTTAGGTTAATGGCTTGAGTGTTTCCTTCTACAAAAAGATTTTTCACACGTAGGCTATGATATTTTAGTATGTGCCGTATTAAATCAAAGACCGATTGAAAATTGCTCGAATATTACCATTTGTAGTTATGAACTATGCATTAGAGAGAGACATGAACCTATTCATTTGTAGTTAGGTTACACACCAAGTATTGATTAGGAGCTTGACCTAAAGACAAAGTTATTAGCGAGTTTATTACATATTACTAATAGCATCTATATAGCCAATGTCACTTCCATGATGACGAAAGATGTCTGAACTCATTTTGTCATATCATGCGATAGATAGTTCTCAAAATTTAGTCTCTATTAGAATGTCCAATCAAAAAAAGGTGGAGGAAGACCACATGTATATAAATATATATATATATATATATTTATAAACCTTATAGACAAGTGATGTGGGATACTTTAACGCCTCTCTCATGTAGGAGCCAAATTAGGAGAGGATTCAAGAAACAGGGGGTGGCGCATGCGAAATAAACTAAAGTGCAACTTGGTTGTTATAACACGTTAGAATGTCCAACCCAAAGCATAAGCTCATGAGGTGAGGCAAGCCAAATGTATCTAGGAGCACACGATCTCCATAAACAAGCGGTGATGTGGGGTACTTTAACATCATGAATGAATGACTTCTAAAATTCTTGAAGGCCACATTAAACAAAGACTCAGCTTTACGGAGTTTTTGAGTGATCAACAATCTATTAACAATCGAAATGATGTTGCTTTAGTTTTAAGGGAAGAAGCTGGAATTGCATCCCCTAGAATTTGGCTACTTTCCTTTTAGGTAATCTTTTCGTGGATCAACCGATACGTTTGAATCTCTCCTATCTATCAAAGATTTGTATCAAGAAATTAAAGATGTTGAAGGCAGAAGAAACGAGTTTCCTTAACCCAAGTTCGGAGTGTACCCTCATATCATCTCATACTACACACGCTTGTGTGCGTGGAGAGAGAGAGTAAACAGGGTTAGAATATTTCAATTATAAATCATGCTTTCATTTTAAAGTTTAAGCTTTTAGATCATTAGCAATGATCTTACAAAATCGCACATGCTACTAATATATCCCTGGACATAAAGAGCACATGCACTAAGCACCGCAGTTGCTCCGTGAATGACCTAAAGATACAAAACCATGGCGACATACACGTATACTCTTCCTTAACCCCTCCTTAATTATAAGTTACAGACCAGGAAACCATCTGAGCGACTAGTTCCTCGCCCTCTTCCCCTTGTCGAAGCGCAGGATCGGGTCATCCTCGCGGAAGAGCCGCTCGGTGTTGAGCATGGTGAGCAGGATTAGGCCAAGGAGGACCAGGAACGAGAGTGCCGACAGCACGAGCATGAGCCCCGAAGCGATCGGGCCTTTCACCGCCTGCGCGTACTCCGACGACGCCAAGGCCAAGAAGGTCAGCGGGAACGAGTACGCCCACCACGCGACGTTGAATTTCCTCATCGACTTCTTGAAGAGCGCCGGTCTGCATGCCTGTTTCGACACCACCACAAGACAAACCCTAGTTCAATAATTTATAACAATTTACCCAAGATTAAAGAACGCATGTCAACTGAAACCTAATTTATTGGTCATACCCGATATTGCGTCATCTCTTTCAAAAGCAGCTGGCGGAAGCTCTATATATTAAAGATTTTTGGAGGTATAAATTAATAAAGGATGAGTATTTTGTAACTGGGGTCAAAAGTCACGCAAGAAAGTTGCGTAATCCAGTTGCCTTAATCGAGGGGGAAATTTTAGTTTATTGAATGTTTTTCTTGAGTGGGCTTGACATTTTAGACCCTTAAACTATGGTACGATCCACACAACAGAGAGAGCCAATTTCCCGGTACACAATTTCCACGGACGAATCTGATGAAGGGGACAAGAGAGAGTGGAAAGAAAAGGTTGCTAAAGAAACATCATACAAAAATATGTACCACGTGGTTTTTTCCTAGTCGCTCCAATTTATGAAATTTCCTCGTCCGAAGAAAGGAGAGATTGGTTGAGCTCGATGACTAAGTTTGTCCACTTTGACATCAAATGTGCACCACTTTAATTTTCAGGAAAAATTTGTTTGCATAAGCATCTTCTACTACAACTTCGAAGATTTTAGGTAAATATTTAGACTTTATCTAATAATGGGTCGGCACGATTTCGATTCCCAAATCGATATCAGATTCTTATGTCTCATTTTAAAGGACAGCTCCCTTTCGTTTTTTACTTATGTCCCTCCGTTTGTCTATTAAAAATTTGATGGAGTTAGAAAAGTCAGTCGTCATGATACAATCTATTATTGTAATCTACCAAGTTGTAATTATTTTGGAGAAATGTTTTGGGAGAACTTTCGCCAGATCACCTCTTCAAAGCTTAGTCATGATACTAGTCGATTGAAGATATTATCTTATGAAACTCCATATAAATAATGAATTTAAGCTAGACGTACCCCGACACCTACTACATCGAAACTCGAGAGATCAGCAACCCTGCACAGATTTTTCTGCACTTTGATTGGTTGCAAATGAGCCTGCTGCTGCAGCATGAAAGATTTGCGTATCAACTAGAGAGACGAAGGGAAGGTAAGTGCTGATTACCAGAGAGGTGAACAGAAAGAGGGAGAGGAAGAAGAGCATCTTCGACCCGATGTCGAACTCGCCGGCGATGGACTTCCAGGCGACGCTCGCCTTGCTCGGCGCGGCGAAGAACAGGAAGAAGACCGGCCTCAGCATCGCCGGCAGCTTGTCGCCGCCGGACAACCGCTGGTACAAAGTGACGAACAGCACCAGGTAATGCGCCATCCCAAGCGAGAACATGCAGACCGCGGTCTCGCGCCACCCCATCTCGGCCGCGGCCCGCGCGCCCACCAGGTTCCCCACCACCGAGAGCTGGCTCGTCGGGTTGGCCACCAACGAGAGGAACCGCCTCTCGGTCGTGAACCACTGCCCGTAGACCTTTACGTCGAGCAGGATCACGGGGACCGCGAAGGCCCACCAGAGGACGAGGTACAACGTCGTCTTCGGCAGGTCCGGCGTGAAGTCGGCCGCCTGGAGCAGCACGAGCCACGCTATCCATGGCGCGAACAGGTAGTTCACTCCGACGTGGTGCTGGAACTCCGCCCTCACCAGGCCAAAGTGAAAGAAACACCGGAGAATATAGAGGAAGGAGAGGGAGATCTGGACCAGCAGAGCGAAGCCCCAGAAGATCATGAACGTCATGTGAGGGATCACATGGGAGAGATGCTCGAGGGGCAGCGAGTCGTCGGGCGTCGGCGACGGGCGGCGGAGGATCTTCCACAGCAAGGCCTGGCTCGCGAGGGAGAGGCTGATGCGGAAGTAGCCGGCGTGGAGCCGGGTCAGGATGGACGACTTGAACGTCTTGCCGACGGGGACGAGGTGGTGCTCGGGGGTCCTCGCGCGGGAAGGGTCGATCACCGGCTGGAGCGGCGGCTCGTATCCGAGCTCCGATGCCATTCGACGGCGCCGGAGGTTGCAGTGGCGAAAGGTGCTGTCTTCTCTAAGGTATGTTTGGACGCTTTGGGTTGCGAGGTCTTGACGATATATATTGAGATGTGTAGGGACGGTTTATGTAGAAAATCAAGTCGATTACGGAACGAGTTTATAGTTTTTCTTTTCGATTTGTCCTTTTATTTGGATTTTCAAGAATATATGCCCGGAGCAGGGAGAATGGAAGTGGACGTTTCGCACAAAGAGCAAAAACGTGGCGAGGAGACTCTCCCCGCCCTTCGTTGAGTATTACTGCCGCCCCTTCCATTTCTTTCGAATCATGATGACAAGACCATTGCTTGCTTTTGCTTTTTTTCTTCTTTTTATTTTTTTACGAAGCATTTGAGGTACACCAAGCCCGAGGGTATGTCGCAGGCGACCCGACGTTTGCCCTTCGAGCTCGACCGCAGTACACAGCAGCCGCTCTCCCCCACCTCTCTCTCTCTCCCGCCACCTCCACATCGCTACCCGCCCAATTGCCGGGGGCTGACGGTGGCCACCGATCAGGATGAGCCCAAGCTGAGATCAAGTGCGAACCTTGGAGATCTCGGGCTTGACGCGGTAATTATCTTAGGATTTTTCTCTTTATGAACTCATATTCGAAACATAATTTAACACTTTTTTGATTGGCGGTACTATTAAATTGAACGCACAGCATGATTGCAAATGTGGAGGGGGAAGATATATGCATTTTCAAACAATCGTTTTCATGTCATGATCATGACACCTGTGTAAACTTGACATTACTCCCAGAAAGCTTCGTCTATGTCATGGCCCTTGTCTACCATTCAACATGATATGATTATATCACTTTTTTCTTTGCTTTTGTCTCAGTAACTATCTCCCCCTGCAAATCGACGATTGAATTCAAGGATTCGAGTGAGCATATGTTTATTTCTTCTATTGACCCCACACCCCACCCCCCAACCCCAAAAAAGCATAGATAATGAGACAGATTAATTAAAAGACACCGGTCCAAGGCAGGCCTTGGGATTTGTCTAGCCTACCAAGAACTTTGGGTTCAGCAGAAGTTGGGCCAGCTCACATATGGGTCCATTAAGGGCCTCTAATTATAATAATTAGAATTTTGGTAAAAATTCAATTGGGAAATAATGGAATCAGAATTTAAGACGCGAAATGACACTTGTCTTTAAGGAATTATTGACCCCACAACATTGCTAATGATTAATGGTAAAAATCTTTCAAGATACAATAAAGTCTCAATAAGAATACTAGATAATAATTCTGTTATTTCTCCAAGAACTCTCAAAATGAAATAATTAAAAACAAAAGCTGTACTTTGAGAAAGAAAAATCAACAAGAAAAAAAAATGAGACAGAAAATGACAAATTTATATCACTCTATAAGAATAGATGCTTCGGGAATGGTTGCATTGGAAATAGATGTTTTCTCAAAAGACATAGTGAAAATTTGTATTATAAAAAATAATATTAAATAATAATTTTTTCTTCCGAATTTTATAACTTCTAAAAACTAACATTTGAACAAATACAACATTTCAAAAGTTGTAAGAGCGCCTAATAAATAATAGGTAGAAAAAATAAAATTCAAAATTAAATAATAAAAACTCTATCATGAATGGTCACACTATTTCAATAGGACAAAAAGGTCATCTTATAATTATAACTTCGAATTTAATAAATAAAAAATAATAATTGTTGAATGGTGCCAAATTTGGTTCTCATGCACTCGTAAGCAGGTATTAGCAGGTATTAGGGTTTAGCCCACTGAGCCCATCGTTTTCATTTGTAAGAATAGAAGACTTCAATTGGCCTACACAAACCCGTCTATTTTATACGAGACAAGGCACTTCCAACACAGAAGACCTTATTAAAAGATTGGGAATAAAAAAATAATTTCTTATTGCATGTCAATCCAATAATCTATTCTTTTATCACTGCTTATGATTATTTCAATATCATGTATGACAGATAATTTTCAATATCATGTAAACAAATGTTCTAGCAATTCAGCAGATAAACTACACAAAAACAAGAGATTGTAGACAGATCTCCACGTTCTCATCCTGTGCAAGGTCTGCAGCTCATCAAGCATGCCCATCGAAATCATGAAACCAAAACTTGGCATGCAGGGATGGAACGACGCCAACTTATGCCGATTAACTGTCTGCTTTCTCTTGCACCAAAAAAAGGAAAAACCTTATGCTTCTCACTATGATCATGTTCCAACAACTTGCAGATGAAAAGAAGCCAGTTTTTACGCCTGCAAAGGAGTACTTAATGGCATGTGAAACATAACTAAGTCCCTTCAAAGACCTAAGAGTTGGAGGAACTTTTAGTAACTTAACCCAGATAGGAGTACGAGAAGTATCAATATCAAGACTCTTTGACTCAGGAAGATGGGATGGAACGATGCCACCTTATGCTGATGAGTCTTCTGCTTTCTGATTCTGATTATGTTCCAACAACTTGCAGACAGAAAGAAGTCAGTTTTCGTGCCTGCAAAGGAGTAATTCAATGGCATCTGAAACATAACTAAGTCCCTCCAAAGACATAAGAACTAGAGGAATTTAAGAGTAACTTGATCCAGAGAGGAGTACCAAAAGTGTCAGTATCTGAACTCTTTGGCTCAGGAAAATGGACATTATTCGAAGGACTAGTCTCCATAGCACGATGACAAGTTGTAGCTATGGGGAGTTTGAACAAGGATAGTCCGTTCTCAATCTCACTACCCTTAACTCCGCCGTCAGCATGTCAGTAGCGGAAAAAACCACACCACACTGAATTTCTTCCTCCCCAAGACTTCTTGGCCAACAAGAGCAGAACCCCAAGTTTCAACCCCTTTATCAACAGCAGATTTCAGAATCACTAGCAATTTTCTCCCATCAACAAAATCTGAGATTCACAGTACCTCATAACGTGAGCTTTTCAATATTTGTCACAAATCTAAGTGAAGGAGAAACGTAGGAAAGATTTGGAGAGGAAAATGTATCAATCTCATTCAATGTATAATCTGTATACAAGAGTGTATTTATTACAAGAGAAGACTTAATAAAAAAGTAAAAAGAATATTTTCTAATCTTTCTAATCCTAAAATAATCACAATTCCTATCAATTATAATCGACACAAATATTCTAGATCTCAATCATATCTTCCAACACTTCCCCTCAAACTGGTGGCTTGTATATGTCCAAGATGCCTAGCTTGTTTAGAAGATATGCAAGCTGTCTTTGACAAAGAGGTTTAGTGAATATATCTGCGGGCTGCTCCGTGGTTCTGATCCCTCTTGTCTCAATGACACCTTCTTGGATCTTCTCTCGAGTAAAATAGCAATCAACTTCTATATGTTTTGTCCTCTCATGTACTATGGGATTTGCTGCAAATTTGAGTGTTAAATCATTGTCACAAAAGAGTAATGTCGGACCTTTAACTTGTATCCTAAGATCTAGAAGTAAGCCTTGTAGCCATACTATCTCACAGACAGTCTTAGTCATAGATCGATATTTGGCTTCTGCTGAGGATAAGGACACAATAGACTGCTTCTTTGTCTTCCATGAAAGTAATGACTCCCCAAATTTGATACAAAAACCAGTGATAAATCTCCTACTCATAGGACATGTAGCATAATCCGCATTGCAATAAGCTATCATTTCTGTTGAAGGAGAGAGTATTCTACGTATTGTATTCACTTAATCAAAAAAGGATTACAAGAATATATATATATGAGTAACTCTAGTAACCCTCTTATGACTATTTTACCCTTATTACTATTTCCTAACATTCCCCCTCAAGTTGGGATGTAAATATCAAACAATCCCAACTTGTTACATAAAAAAATTCACTCTATCTCCTCGTAAAGACTTGGTAAAAAATATTTGCAAGCTGATCCTCCGTTCTTGTATGTTGAAGAGTGATCTCTCCTTTCTGAACTTTTTATCGTATAAAGTGACAATTAACCTCAATGTGCTTGGTTTGCTCATGGAAGACGAGATTGTTTGCAATATGAATAGCTGATTGATTGTCACAATATAACATCGATGGTTCTGATATTGACATCCCAATTTTTGACAATAACATCCTCAACCAGAGCAATTCACTAGTCACATGTGCCATTGCTCTATATTCTGCTTCTGCACTTGATCGAGAAACCACATGTTGTTTTTTACTCTTCTAGGCAACTAAATTACCTCCAAGAAATACATAATAACTTAATGTAGATCTTCTACTAGTAAAACATCCAGCCCAATCCGCATAAAAAAAACCTGTGGTATTCAGGTGGCCACAATTCTTGAAAATTAGTCCTTTACCTTGTGCTCCTTTCAAGTATTTGATAATTCGAAGCACAGCATCCCAGTGAGTAGTCCGAGGAGAACCCATGAATTGGCTTACAACACTAACGGCAAAAGATATATCAGGTCTCGTGACGGTAAGATAATTCAACTTACCAACTACTCTCCAATATTTCAATGGGTCGTGTAATAATTCTCCATCTTCTGCATCAAGTTTCACATTGGGTTCCATAGGAGTATCAACCGGTTTTGCTCCAACAAGTCCAACCTCATCAAGAATGTCAAGAACATATTTTCTTTGAGTTAAATTTATACCTGTATGCGAGTAGGCAACCTCAATACCTAGGAAATACCGCAAACGTCCCATATCCTTAGTAGTAAACTGTGTATGCAGAAATTGTTTGAGTCGTTGAATACCATATGAATCACTGCCAGTAATAATAATATCATCCACATATACCACCAAAAAAATACAACTGGCTGAAGAGACAAAACTGAAGATTGAATGGTCTACTTGACAACGCTTTAATCCAAACTTGATAACAACATCACTAAACTTACCAAACCAAGTACGAGGAGATTGCTTGAGTCCATACAATGTCTTATGTAAATGACATACCAGATTCTCCCCTTGAGCAACAAATCCAGGTGGTTGCTCCATATACACCTCTTCAGCCAAATCACCATGTAGGAATGCATTTTTGATGTCTAATTGATGAAGAAACCATCCAAAATGTGCTGCTAAAGAAATAAAGACACGAACATATGAAATTTTGGCTACAGAAGAAAAAGTGTCATCATAATCAACACCATATGTTTGAGTATATCCTTTAGCGACTAACCGTGCCTTCAATCGATTTATAGTGCCATCAGGGTGGACCTTAACCGTGAAAACCCAACGACAACCAACAGGTTGTGTCACGCCCCGAACCCCGAGGGCGCCAACATCCTACCATGGTCATGCAAATGCGACATTCCCAAATAGTGTCGCCGACCCCATTCATTTATTATTGCGTAAGCGGAACGTATTATAAAACCCCTAACAATAAAATACGGGATAGAAAAGCAGGAAGTAAAATCACAATATAACACTTTCATAATTCAACAGAATTACAAACAGAGGTCTACGGCCAAAAGTCTACAAAAGACCGGCTCTTAAAAAGGAATTGTCCTACAATCTACAAGTCGGACACGTTCTTCAATCCTTATGACTTCACCTCTGCAACTCCTCAAGGTCACCCAAAGCTATGTTGCCGCTTTGTCCACGAGGGACCTGAAATTGTAATCCCCAAATCGGGATGAGACAATGTCTTAGCAAGTTCAACCCCCTAAACCCCTATTAGAAAGAAAATACGCCCAAGGGTGGCCTAGCCACACAACATAGAGGACTTACCTCGTCTCGGTTCCTTTCTGCAGGTTAGCATAGTTCATATCACTCAATCATATGCAGTAATAAGAATTTAAACAACCGAAACGCATTCACTTTCATATAACCAACAACCACGGGAGTCCTGATTATAAGACTAAATCGTTATGACACGTCCCATTCCATGCCACACAATTCCGTCCCATAATCCGACACATCAACAACACTCAACATGCATTCCAATTGTTATTCACTGCCACACAAGGGCATAGCCTACTCGCAGTTCGGCTATCTACTGGCATATAGCCAGGCATTGCCTCCCCCCATGGAGCGCGGCTTCGTTAGTACATTGACGGCATTCCCGAAGGAGCATCGATCTAGTCGACCCAGCCTCTACTGAGACCGGCATCCACCGCATGGGCATCCCATATAGGGGCAAGTCCGGCTCAACAGCCTAGAACGATTCCTCTTAATTATCACACAGCCAAATCATACTCAGCCCCATGACACTTTGCATTTCACTCATACATCCACTTAAAATAGTGATCTCGGCCATTTTTCTTCATATTAAAAATATTCCAGGAATTACTCACATGTGTGGGGACACGCTAATTTCGAATCAAAAAGCCAATATCTCATTTTTGCAAACCCCACTATTTAATATAATCATTAAAATCCAACTTTTGTATCAAAACCCGACACTTGGGTTTTTATGAATAAAGTTCATATTTATCACAATCAACACTCAATTTGCCACATCCATTCATCAAATTCAAATTCAAATTCTAAATGCATAGCAGCGATCATCACGAAATTATGAGAAAATAAGGTTCCAAAATAATTTTCAGAATTTATTAAATAATTAAATTTATTCCGAAAATTAATTAAATAATAATATCCCTATCTTTCACGATTCACACTCAATTTATAATATCCAATCATCAATTTCAAAATCTGACTACACAGCAGTGATCAGCATGAAATTCTGAGAATTTAAGGTCTTGACAAAATTTTCGGAATTTAATAAATAATTAAATTTATTCCGAAAATAATCAAATAATAATATTTTAATAATTTCGAATAATAATATATTATTAAATTATTTAATGATTTCGAAAAATTTAAATAAATCAAAAGTAAATTCCTTTATGTCAAATCAAGGCTTATTCTAAATAAACCTACTTACCCTTAATTAAGCACACTTTAAATTAAAACACTACCTTAATCTAATCTACTCTTAAATAACCTAAACTAACAACCTAATAATACTTAACATAAACTAAACCTCCATAAGCATAATTAACCCTCTAAGCGAGGTTTAGTGAGCTAAACTCACCGGATTAGCGAGCCGAGCGGACCAAAACGACGAGGAGGGCGCGAGGATTGACTTTCCTCAAGGTGAGCCGAGCATCCGGGCTCGGGAAGGCGGCCAAAACGGGCCAAAACTGGGCTGCCATACCCATTTTCTTGGCTGCTGCTCACGGTCGGACGAAGGTGGCTCGGCGGCTGTTCGGGTGAGGGAATGGCGAAGGGAGGCGGCGGTAGCTCAGGCGGCAACCGGTGGTGGCTCACGGCGGCGACGGCGACGGCGGCAGCGACTGGAGGCACCGGACGACGGCTTGGGCACTCGACTGTAGGGGGCGACGGCTAGGGACGACGATCCACGACGTTGCTGCGGAGGAGGAGCGGGAGCACGCGCGCGAATGGTCAGAGCGACGATGCAGACGAACGGCGACGGCAGGACCTCCAGCTGGCATGCGTTGAGCTCGAGCGAAGTGGGGGGGGGGGGAACCGCGCTGGTTTCTCTTTTCTTTCCCCCTCCCAACCGATTCCAAGGTTGAAGATGAAGGTGGTGGGACCTTCTTGCTTTTCGAGAGCCATTGAGATGCCTCCACTTGTCCAAATCTCATTCTCTTTGGCCCAACCACCATGACATCACATGATATCATACTCCACTCACTCAAAACTCCCACAACCTTACTCCAATGGGTTCAATTTCATTTTACGCCGGGGCATAAAATCTCGTACACTAATCTCTTCAATTCCATTCAATTCTCTTCCAATTGAGTCCAATTGAAGTCCATAAAATTAATCCAATGTCACCACACTTCAATTCACATAATCACTTGACCATAGAACCAACTTAAGTCCTAAAAGGAAGACCAAAGGCGGGCCTACTAATTTCTCGAGCCAAAATAGCCATTCTCTGATTTAATGTCTGAAAAATTCTAATTACATGAAAAATCTTCCGAAGATGAGTCGATATTCCTAAAATGATTTGTGACACACCAAGACTTTCAATTTCTAAATTCGATCTCAATTTCACGGTTAATTTCACTTTGGCACGATACTAGCGCGGTCCAACCTATCGAGTAGCTTTTAAAATTTTTTATGCATTTGACCTATGGTTGATCATCTCAAGCCACGATGTACATCTTTGAAACATTGGCGACTTTCGGTTGTCGGGGTAGTCTCAAGGTCTCAAATACGAACACAGGGTACCCAATCGACAGAAAAGTCGGTCCAGTGCCGATTGACAAGAATTGTGCGATCTGGTGGAATCACCCACACCTAATCACATGCCTCTGTCGAGTCGACCTATCTCCGATCTCTAATCGATTTTTAATTGTGCCGCAATGACCCTTGCAGATTAGCTCGGTCGAAAGATCGCTTCCTGGTCAAATTCTCGAGTCTGATGCATTAGAATTTCTTAACGGCTTCACTTGATAGACTAGTTTTCACATGAGCGGCCGGCTCAAGGAAAAGAACTATATGCGTGCCAACGAAATGCCCGTCTCAATTTATTGAAAAATAGAATTGGAAAATCGGGATGTCACAACTCTTCCCCTCTTATAAAAATTTCGTCCTCGAAATTTAAACAATTAAAAATTCTTCTTCAAAATGGTGGGGTATTGTCGTCAAATCTTTGATTTCCCAAGTTACTCCTTCAGTGCCGGTGTTGCCAAATCACTGCTATCTTGCCCAAACCACTTCATATGCACAATACTAAACACTTGCCCACTTAAAATTCCAAAGGTCTTCAAAACAAAATCTGCGAGGCTAAACTGGCGATTCTGAGCAGTCTCTAAACTGTCTCTGATAATTGTGACTGAATCACTAATTTCTGAACCAACTCTGGACCTGCGATTTTCTGATCTTTGGTCTCATCTCAACTGACTGAAGTCCTGTACACTCTGCTCTGCACTGATTAAAAAGAAACTATCTGACTGATCTACTGAAACTGGGAACCTCTGATCAAGATCTGATATAACTCTGACACTGATCTCGGCAACTACAATCACGACTCAGTCGACCCCCGGCCCGATCTTTCTTTCCCTGACTTCATCTCAGCAATTGAAATTCTGCACTCTCTGTTATGCACTATTTAAGAAAGAACCATCTGAAAGCTTTGTAAACTTGGAACATTTGATCTAGATTTGAAATACAATTCATCCCTAGCACTCCATGCAGATGATTTATATGATATACACACATTTCGGTATGCCTATTCTAATCGAAATCTTTTCGTGCTGCACTAAGGTGAGTTGACTCTGTTCATCTGTTAACCACAACTCCATAAGGAATCAATACTCTTCCCAACTCCTTAATAACCTGTCATAACATTCCATCATGTTATACTTCCATTCCCACACATGACTCTCTCAAGTGCTTGAAAAAGCTTTCCTGGCTTACATTACCAAATTCTCACTTATTGATACATCCAACAATTACAACTTGTTAGGCGATATCTATCTTCATGCCGATCTACCAATCCCAATGATGTAGATTCTGACTCATCTTCGTACTGTCTGGACAACGCTGAAATTGCTATGATGAGTTTCCCATAAGATCTCTTCTTTAATCTCTGCATCATCAATTACACACAATCGTTCTCAGAACCTTAGCGTTGTGTCTTTAGAAATCTGAAAATCAACCTCTCTCTCATCTGCATTCTCTTATAGAGTCTTCTGAATTTTTGAATCTGTCCACTGAAGCGTTTTGATTCTGATATGAACTTTCGGCTTAATTATGAGGGTGGCTATAAAATTCAAAAGGTGGCCTACCTTAGATTTGAAAACCGCATTTCGAACTTCCTCAAATAAGATCCAATCCTTGAGTACCAACTGTGCAACTAAGGACTCTCGATTCAGTGCATCTGCGACTTTGCTCACCTTTCTAGAGTGACACAAAACATCATAGTCATAATCCTTAAGGAGTTCCATCCAGCGACGCTGTCTCATATTCAATTCCTAAGGTCTCAACTGACGGGACGTGTATGCAACAACCCTATCATGCTGTATCAACATGCAACCCAATCCTTTAAACGACGCATCACTGTAGATCTCATAACTTCCAGGACCAGATGGAATAGTCAGCGCATGCGCGGTAGTCAGCTTCTACTTAAGCTCTTGAAAATTACACTCGCACTTACCTGTCCACACGAACTTCTCTTCCTTTCTCAGTAGTTGAATCAATGGTGATGCTAACACTGAAAACCCCTCTACAAACTGTTTGAAATATCCTACTAATCCCTAGAAACTTTTGATCTCTGCCACTGTAGTCAATCTCGGCCAACTATTCACTGCTTCAATCTTGGACGGGGTCTACGGAGATTCCTTTTCCTAAAATTACATGACCTAGGAACGCAACACGAGTTATCCAAAACTCGCATCTGCTAAGCTTATCAAAAAATCCAAAAGTACTCAAGGTTTGAAGTGCCATCCCTAAATGTCTCTCGTGCTCCTCAGCACTCTTTGAACACACTAGGATAACTTCAATGAACACGATCACAACTGATTCAAGTACCCTCACACATTTTGCTCATAAGACCCAAACAAATAGCTAAGGTGTCCGTCAAACCACGCGGTATTACAATGAACTCATAATTGCCATATCGAGTGCAAGATGCTAACTTCGGTATGTCTTTCTTCCTGATCCTCAACTGATGATACCTTGACCTCCAGTCGACTTTGAGGAACATCAATGTACAAACACAACGAACCAACTTTCTTCTTCACGAATAGAACAGGTGCTCCCCAAGGCGATACACTGGAACGTATGAATCCTCTATTCAACACTTCCTGTATCTGCACATTCAGTTCTTTTAACTCGGGTAACACCATCCAGTAAGGAGCCTTAGAGACTGGCTCTGTTCCGGGTGCTAATTCAATCACAAACTCCATTTCTCTTTTTGACAACAAACTTGGCAAATCTTCATGAAACACCTCAGAAAAGTTCCGTACCACGGCTAAGTTTCTCATATCTGGCTCCTCAACTGACGCATCTATTACAATTGCCATGCAGATTCGGTAACCAATAACCAGAACCAGGTCATCTTCAATGATGAATAACAAGGATTGAAGTTCCTTTTCGACTCTCAATAATTCAAAACTTTCACATGCTAACTGAACAAACTGAATTATATCAATACCACGATTCAAAACAACAGAAAGCTCATTGAGCCAAATCTTTTTATAAATGACTTCCAAGTCATACTTAAGCAAACCCTTTTCAAGTACAGCTATAGTTAGAGATTCATATTTCTATTACTTTATTACCAATCCGAAAATCCTACAACCTTCACTGAAAATTCTGTTGCACTACTCTTATAAAAACATCTCAAAAACATTCTTCCCTTGATCGATGCTTGGTTGACCCATTCATGCTCTTCCAGCCATCCTAGTGGCGTCCTATCTACAGTAACAGTGCTTACGCTCTCCTGAACTTACACGGACAGTTCCTAACCTGATGGCCGTATTGGCCATATTCAAATCATGCTCCCTTTTTACTCTCACATTGGGCTGACTCAAGCCTCATTTCCACAAACTCGGCACACAATCAGTGAGTCCTCTACCTCCCATCAAGTGACATCATGCACCCTTCCTTGCACTGGGGTCCATTCCAAGTACCCCACTGAACATCCTGAAGCATGCTTCATCTGTTCTGTCTTATCAACGGCGGTGACAGAAAAGCTGTAATTCCATCTGTCTATACATGCAATCTTTGATCAAATGGCCTTACCGACGACATCTGTAACAAGTCATTTCCCTCTTACAGCATAGAACAGATTCATGTCTTTCCTTACAGAACCGACACACATCAATCGAGTTGAGCACTGACTTTCCAATTCTACTCTTCTGGTTGGGTGAAACAGGGCACCTTTCTTTTGACATCGGCCTTTCTCCCCAATTGATTCCCATCTTTGTCTAAACTGAACCTTGACACAGATACAGCGGCTTGATCCTTGATCACAACTCCAGATTAGGCCTCAACAGGCGCAACAACAACAGCGGTCACAACATTGATAGCGGTAGAAACAACGGCAATAGCAGCAGCTCGGTTTTGAGCTTACTGACCCAACAAGCTTCCAAGGAACACTAGCGCCTGAAAGATCCCATCAAACCTAGGATCGCTCGGTGCAGCTACACTCTAAGTACCGACTTGCGACGGTACTCTCACACTCGCGCTGGTCTAAGCCTGCGCTCTACCTCAGGTACCAACTCTTGTCAGCATCCTACCCCGAGGTACAAGTCCTATCGACCTCCTCCAAGGAGTTCTCCACTCCTGGTCACTCATCCTACAAGCTCTTTATAGACACCTGTTTTCCGATTCCAACATCAAGTTAGAATTTGAGTGACCCCACAAACACATTACCAAACAGCTAACAACCACATGCATCAGTATATTAAAAGCATTTCCTACTAACTATCCCATGACTCATCGCACCTTATCACTCCATACACAGACCATGCTCTGATACCACTTAAACGGGGATGTCACGCCCCGAAACCCGAGCGCACCAACATCCCACCATGGTCATGCAAATGCGACATTCCCAAATAGTGTCGCCGACCCCATTCATTTATTATTGCGTAAGTGGAACGTATTATAAAACCCCTGACAATAAAATACGGGATAAAAAAGCAGGAAGAAAAATTACAACATAACACTTTCATAATTCAACAGAATTACAAACAGAGGTCTACGGCCAAAAGTCTACAAAAGACCGGCTCTTAAAAAAGAACTGTCCTACGATCTACAAGTCGGACACGTTCTCCAATCCTTATGACTTCACCTCTGCAACTTCTCAAAGTCAACCAAAGCTATCTAGCCGCTCCGTCTACTAGGGACCTGAAATTGTAATCCCCAAACCGGGATGAGACAATGTCTCAGCAAGTTCAACCCCCTAAACCTCTACTAGAAAGAAAATACGCCCAAGGGTGGCCTAGCCATACAACATAGAGGACTTATCTCGTCTCGGTTCCTTTCTGCAGGTTAGCACAGTTCATATCACTCAATCATATGCAGTAATAAGAATTTAAACAACCGGAACGCATTCACTTTCATATAACCAACAACCGTGGGGGTCCTGATTATAAGATTAAATCGTTATGATACTTTCCATTTCATGCCACACAATTCCGTCCCATAATCTGACACATCAACAACACTCAACATGCATTCCAATTGTTATTCACTGCCAAACAAGGGCATAGCCTACTCGCAGTTCGGCTATCTACTGGCATATAGCTAGGCATCACCACCTCCCATGGAGCGCGGCTTCGTTAGTACGTCGACGGCATTCCCGAAGGAGTATCGATCTAGTCGACTCAGCCTCTACTGCGACCGGCATCCACCACGTGGGCATCCCATATAGGGGCAAGTCCGGCTCAACAGCCCAGAACGATTCCTCTTAATTATCACACAGCCAAATCATACTCAGCCCCATGATACTTTGCATTTCACTCAATACATCCACTTAAAATAGTGATCCCGGCCATTCTTCATATTAAAAATTTTCCAGAAATTACTCACATGTGTGGGGACACGCTAATTTCGAATCAAAAAACCAATATCTCACTTTTGCAAACCCCACTATTTAATATAATCATTAAAATCTAACTTTTGCATCAAAACCCGACACTTGGGTTTTTATGAATAAAGTCCCTATTTATCACAATCAACACTCAATTTGCCACATCCATTCATCAAATTCAAATTCTAAATGCACAAAGAGCGATCGCATGAAATTATGAGAAAATAAGGTTCCAAAATAATTTTCAGAATTTATTAAATAATTAAATTTATTCCTAAAATTAATTAAATAATAATATCCCTATCTTTCACGATTCACACTCAATTTATAATATCCAATCATCAATTTCAAAATCTGACTACACAAAGAACGATCAAAGACGAAATTCGAGAATTTAGGGTCTTGACAAAATTTTCGAATTTAATAAATAATTAAATTTATTCCGTAAATAATCAAATAATAATATTTTAATAATTTCGAATAATAATATATTATTAAATTATTTAATGATTTCGAAAAATTTAAATAAATCAAAAGTAAATTCGTTTATGTCAAATCAAGGCTTATTCTAAATAAACCTACTTACCCTTAATTAAGCACACTTTAAATTAAAACACTACCTTAATCTAATCTACTCTTAAATAACCTAAACTAACAACCTAATAATACTTAACATAAACTAAACCTCCCTAAGGATAATTAACCCTTTAAGCGAGGTTTAGTGAGCTAAACTCACCGGATTAGCGAGCCGAGCGGACCAAAATGACGAGGAGGACGCGAGGATTGACTTTCCTCAAGGTGAGCCGAGCATTCGGGCTCGGGAAGGCAGCCAAAATGGGCCAAAACCGGGCTGCCATACCCATTTTCTTGGCTGCTGTTCACGGTCGGACGAAGGTGGCTTAGCTGCTATTCAGGCGACGAAATGGCGGAGGGAGGCGGCAGTAGCTTAGGCGGCAACCGGTGGTGGCTCACGGCGGCGACGGCGACGGCAACGGCGGCAACGACTGGAGGCACCGGACGACGGCCTGGGCGCTCGATTGCAGGGGGCAACGGCTAGGGATGATGATCCACGACGCTGCTGCAGAGGAGGAGCGGGAGCGTGCGCGCGGACGGGCAGAGCGACGATGTAGACGAACGGCGACGGCGGGACCTCCAGCTGGCATGCGTCGAGCTCGAGTGAAGTGGGGGGGGGGGAACCGACACTGGTTTCTCTTTTCTTTCCCCCTCCCAACCGATTCCAAGGTTGAAGATGAAGGTGGTGGGACCTCCTTGCTTTTTGAGAGCCATTGAGATGCCTCCACTTGTCCAAATCTTCTTCTCTTTGGCCCAATCACCATGACATCACATGATGTCATACTCCACTCACTCAAAACTCCCACAACCTTACTCCAATGGGTTCAATTTCATTTTCCGCCGGGGCATAAAATCCGTACACTAATCTCTTCAATTCCATTCAATTGTCTTCTAATTGAGTCCAATTGAAGTCCATAAAATTAATCTAATGTCACCACACTTCAATTCACATAACCACTTGACCATAGAACCAACTTAAGTCCTAAAAGCAAGACCAAAGGCGGGCCTATTAATTTCTCGAGCCAAAATAGCCATTCTCTAATTTAATGTCTGAAAAATTCTAATTACAAGAAAAATCTTTCGAAGATGAGTCAATATTCCTAAAATGATTTGTGACACACCAAGACTTCCAATTTCTGAATTTGATCTCAATTCCACGGTTAATTTCACTTTGGCACGATACTAGCACAGCCCAACCTACCGAGTAGCCTTTAGAAATTTTTATGCATTTGACTTGTGGTTGATCATCTCAAGCCACAGTGTACATCTTTGAAACATTGGCGACTTTCAGTTGTCCGGGTAGTCTCAAGGTCTCAAATATGAACACGGGGTACCCAATCGACAGAAAAGTCGGTCCAGTGCCGATTGATAAGAATTGTGCGATCTGGTGGAATCACTCACACCTAATCACATGCCTCTGTCGAGTCGACCTATCTCCGATCTCTAATCGATTTTTAATTGTGCCGCAATGACCCTTGCAGATTAGCTCGGTTGAAAGATCGCTTCCTGGTCAAATTCTCGAGTTTGATGCATTAGAATTTCTTAACGGCTTCACCTGATAGACTAGATTTCACATGAGCGGCTGACTCAAGGAAAAGAACTATATGCGTGCTAACGAAATGCCCGTCTCAATTTATTGAAAAATAGAATTGGAAAATCAGGATGTCACAGGTTGCTTTCCCACATGAAGGGTAGTAAGCTTCCAAGTGCGATTCTCAAAGAGTGCTTTCATTTCATCCTCCATGGCTTGTCTCCATCCAGGATGAGCAAGAGCTTCAGTAACATTGCAAGGCACATAAATAGAGAACAAGGACGAGACAAAAGTAGAGAAGGTAGGAGATAAACGATCATAAGACAGAAAGTTGCTAATAGGATGACAAGTACGAAGACAATCAGACATACCAGAATAAAGTGTATAACGATCTACAAGATGCCCAACACAAGATCGTGTACCTTTTCGAGTAGCAATGTGTTGATCAGGATTAGGATCAGGGGATGGCACAGTAATTGATGAGGGATTAGATGAATTAGGTGATGGCCGTACCTCTGTAGTGGGAGTTGTTCCTCGTCTATGGTAAGTTTGATTAGCAAACTGAAATCCTGTTGACGATACTGGAGGAAGTGAGATTGGTGGAGGAATTGGTAAGACACACTTGTCAGTGTCAGGAGACACAATAGAGACTGTTTGAGTAATATAGTATGGATGGTCCTAAAAAAATATCACATCTGCTGATACAAACACTCGGCGACTAATAGGATTGTAACATTTATAGCCCTTTTGAGTTCGAGAGTACCCAACAAAGATACATTTATCAGCATGATGAGCCAACTTATCAAGACCTGGAGTTAGAGAATGGACGAAACAAACACAGCCAAAGACACGTAGAGGTAATGCAAAGGGATGACGATTTGGATGTAAAATAGAGAAGGGTGTCTCCCCCTGAAGAATAGAAGTTGGAAGCCGATTAATTAAGAAGGAGGTTGTAAGAACAAGATGACCCCAAAATGTTTTCGGAAGATGCATGTGAAACATAAGACAACGAGCAACGTCAAGAAGATGACGATTTTTACGTTCAGCTACACCATTTTGTTGTGGTGTATATGAACAAGAAGTTTGATGAATAATGCCATGGGAATCAAGAAAATGTTGAAAACCAGAGGCAACGGCAAGATACTCTTTGGCATTATCGGATCAGAGATTTTTCACAGAAGTATTATATTGATTCAGCACTTCAAAATAGAATTGACGAAAGCAATGAAAAATATCAGTACGATCTTTTATTAGGAACAACCAAGTCATTCGGGAAAAATCATCCACAAATGTAATAAAGTACCGGAAACCAGATGTATTAGAAACACGACACTGACCCCATATATCTGAATGAACTAACTCAAAGGGACTAGACACATGACTTTGAAAGCGAGAAGGAAAAGAGACTCTATGGTGTTTTCCAAACTAACAAGCTTCACACTCAAAAGTACTCACAGACTCAAAATCTGGAAATAATCGTCGAAGAATGTTTGGCGGGGGATGACCAGCATGACAATGCATCCGATAGACATTAGTGGATGTGTGCTTCAGAGCTGCTGCAGCTATCACCTTCTTGTCTAGATAGTATAGGCCATTTGATTCATGTCCCCCACCAATCATCTGTCCAGTCCTCAGATCCTGAAAACACAATGAGAAGCAAAAAAGGTTACAGAACAATTTAGCTCTTTAGTTAATGAATTAACAGAAATCAAATTATATGGAGATTTGAGATGAAGGACGGATGATAAAGAAAGGGAGGAACTCAAATGGGCATCTCCAGTGCCAGTAACTTGGGAAATTGAACTATCAGCTAATGTAACAGAGTTGGACACCCCAAGAGGTGTGGAATTTATGAAGACAACAATTTAGAGTTACCAGCTATATGATGAGTAGCTCCAAAATCTATAACCCAAGAGTCTGACACTGTAGAAAGTAAACAGGATGAACTACCTTTTGAGTTATGTACTAGAGTGGTAGTGGGAGCTGAAGTTCCTATCACCTGTTTGGAGCGAATTCAAGCCTCATATTTTGCACGTGCCAATGTAACTGAATCTTTTGTATCCTGCATATTAGCAGGATCGGATTGAACTAGTGAGGAATCTTCGACTTCAGCAAATGCAGCAACTGTGGGTCGAAGCTCTGGATGAAGCGTGTAGCAGTAAGCTTCAGTGTGTCCAGCCTTCCGACAATGGTTACAATATCGAGTGCCATGGCTACCAAGAATTCTATCACGACCACCACAACTTCCACCCTGAATAAGCCCACGTCCATGACCCCGATAACCACGACCACGAGCTCCACGTCTACTAGAGCCATGAGAAATCATGGCACTTGTCTCTAAAGTTGTAGTGGAGATCTTGTTAGTAGGTGTCGAGCGTAAGGCTCGGGAGAAAACCTCATCAACTGTAGGAAGGGAGCTTTTAGACGTAATCTGCTGACGAAGGGAGGAATATTCAGGCCCTAGTGCTTTAAGAAATAGTATCACTCGAAGATCCTCTTGACATTTGACTAATACATTTGGATCATTGGAAGTTGGAAGATAAGTATCTAGCTGTTTGCAAAGTGTAGTGAAACGAGCATAATATTCAGATAGAGATTGATCTCCACGCTAAAGATCAAATAGGGCCTCCCATGTGTCACACACTCGTGTCATATTATTTTGGCCAAAATAAAGTAGAGCACATTTATCCCAAACTTCCTTAGCATAATTACATTGAATGAAGTGAGGGCTAATCTTCGAATCCATACTACTCCATAACAATGTACAGATCATTGCATCTCTAGCAATCCAATCATCTACTTTACTCTTATCCGAGGGAAGTGTGGATGTAAGATAATCATGCTGTCTAGTTGCAGTAAGATAAACTTGTACAGCTTTAGACCATGATGGATAGTTAGTGCCATCCAACTTGACAGATGTCAATTGGAAATGCGTCAAACCAGTAGATGATGTAGAAGCCATCAGTATTAACTCTACTAAACTCCAATAATGCAATTAGCCAGACAGGTTGAACACAAGAATCGATCGAACCCAATAAGAATGACACAATAATCAAGCACTTCACTCCAGTTGTGCAATCAGCCATAGAACAACAAACAAAAATAAGGGTTCAACCGAATCATACCAACCAGCACTTCAAGAAGTAATATACTTCAATGAGAATCCATATAAGTATATTGGAAAACAACTTCTAATGCCCTCAGTTCGGGCCGATTTTTTTTTTTTTTTTTGATTTTGATTTTGATTTTGATTTTGATTTTTTCGGGGTGAAACCCTTGTAGAACCGAAGGCTTCCAAAATCCTCAGGATATATGAAAAACATAGAATCTAGATCGCAAGACAAACAAAGACCAAATCGTGCAATTGGTTTTCAATCCCGTCATCAAGAAAGAAGACTGAACACAAAACGATTTTGCTGAATGGGCTTTGGTGATTGACGCAGGGCAGTAGTTTTATCCAAATCTTAGAAAACCAGTAGATAGATTTGGATCTAGGAACGATGACTAAACGACGATGTAGGCGTTCTTTCTCCTCCGCTGTCTAAAAGAGAAGCACGCTGCGGCGGCGGCGGTGGCGGAGGGTCTGGATCCAACTACGGCCTCCGCCGCCGGGTTGTGGTGGTGGTGGGATCACTCTCTTGAAGTTTTAACCACGCTCTGATACCATGTTGAAGGAGAGAGTATTCTACGTATTGTATTCACTTAATCAAAAAAGGATTACAAGAATATATATATATATATATATATATATATATATATATATATATATATATATATATATGAGTAACCCTATTAACCCTCTTGTGACTATTTTACCCTTATTACTATTTCCTAACAATTTCCATATTGCACTTTTGAGAAAGGAATATCCCTTAGCTTGGACATTTCTTTAGGTATTTCACTACCTTCAAAGCTGCATTCATGTGGGACTGTTTTGGATTGTGCATTAATTGACTAAGAGTCTGTATTGCATAGCAAATGTCTGGCCTAGCCATGGTGAGATAGATAAGTTTTCCAACAAGTCTCTGATAACTTGGCAGGTCTTCTAATAATGGATCGTCAAAAGGAGATATCCCAGCATCATAATTAACAGTAGTCAACTTGGCATTTTGTTCAATGGAAATAATGGCTAGTTTGCACCTTGATAATCCTACTTCTGATATAATCTCCATCACGAATTTTCGTCGGCTAAGAGAAATGCCTTGATCTGAACGAGCTATCTATATTCCAAGAAAATATTTAGGTAACCCTAAATCTTTGATGTGAAAAGAGGAATGTAAATACTCCTTAAGCTTCTTTACAGCAGAATCATCATTTCCCATGATAAGTATGTCATCAACATAAATCATCAAGTAAATAGACGACATACCTTTTGTCCAAGTGAATAGAGCATAATCATGCTTGGACTGTTTGAATCCAGCAGCTGTAAGTGCATTAGTAAATTTGGCGTACCATTGTCGAGAGGCTTGTTTCAGTCCATAAAGGGATTTGCAGAGACGACATACCTTAGACTCCCCCTGTCTTGCAATTCTTGTGGAAGATCCATGTAAATTTCTTCATCCAGATCACCATGAAGAAAGGGATTGTGGACATCCATTTGGTGCAGTGACCAATCACGAAAAGTAGCAACCAATAAGAAAGAACAAACCATGACATCCTTGGCTACCGGAGAAAAAGTTTCGTGGTAGTCAAAAACCTTCTCGCTTTGTAAAGCCCTTGGCCACCAATTGGGCCTTATATCTTTTTATAGAACCATATGCTCTGTATTTAATCTTATATACCTACTTACATCCAATGGGTTTACGATGGGGAGGTGATGGTACGATATCCCAAGTATGATTTTCCATTAGGGCTTGTAGTTTTGCCTCCATAGCTTTTTGCCAACGTGGATTATGTATTGCCTCATTATAACTAGAAGGCTCTCGTTCCTCAGAGAAACGGCTAATGCAACATAAATGTTCTGATGACAGTTGATCAAATGAAATATATGAAGAGATAGGATAATGAGTACTTGATGAATTCAAGGAAGAACACACATAATCTTTCGTCCAGGTTGGCAGGCGAGTAACACGACCAGATTGTCGTGGTGGCTCATTCTTCATCACCAAAGATGATTCTTTAATAATTTTAGGTTCTACGGAAGCTATCATCTAAAACTCCTTTTCCATAGGAATTGAATGTCTCGTGGAAATCTCATTGGATGTTGAAGGCGATGTTGTATCCATTCTCTAATGTCTTGAAGGAGAAACAATAATATATGATTCTCCAGAAGATAGATCCTCTTCTGACAAGAATCGATGATTAGTTTTCATCTCATCTGCAGATGTAGAAGTGGCATCTCGGAAAGGAAAAATATCCTCATGGAAAGCAACATCCCTACTGACAAAAAATTCTCTTGTGGATTGTTCATAAACCCGATATCCCTTTTTAAGGTTTGGATATTCCATGAATATGCACTAATGAACACAAGGGCCCATTTTATCCCAGGGCCCTACTGTAGTCACATAATAGAGATAGCCAAACACTTTGAGATGACGTAGGTCCGGTTTCCTCCCATACAATATCTCAAATGGAGTTTTCCCTTCTAGAATGCATGATGGCATACGATTTATCAGTTATGTTGCAGTGACCACACAATCTCCCCAAAAAATTTTAGGAATAGATGCTTGAAATTTAAGAGCACATGCTACTTCTAAGAGGTGACGGTGCTTTTGCTCAACAACTCCATTTTGCTATGGGGTATAAGTGTAGGAACTCTCATGCAAAATTCCATTTGAGGAAAAGAAAGAGGCACATTCACCATTAAAGAATTCTCTTCCGTTATTAGTGCGAATGCGTTGAATCGACTTCCCAAATTGATTTTTGGACAAGGAAAGAAAAATCCTTAGGTGAGAAAGGACTTGATTTTTTGATTGCATGAGAAACACCCATGTGGCATGTGAGAAATCATCAACGATTGTGAGGAAAAATCGTGAACCATCATGATGCAAAGTGTGGTATGGTCCCCAGACATCAGCATGAATTAAAGAAAAAATACCGTCTACTCGAGAACTACTGTTTTGGAAAGGGGCACAAGTTTGTTTTGCCAAAGGGCAAATAGGACATTGAGGACAAGTGAATGAAGTAGTGTGACCCAATCTTTAATGATGAAGAAAATTCTTGTCATTGGTAGTAGCGTTACCCAATGATTTATTGAATTCAATATGAGATAATTTAAAACTGCTCGGAAGATTGATCCAAAAATACAGCCCTTGATAGATTCTATCCAAGCCCATCAGTTTGTCAGTTGAAAGGGCTTGAAAAAAACCTTTATCATAATCAAACAAGACATTACAGGAATTTTCTTCACAAGCTCGAGAGACTAATATGAGGTTGAAATGGAAATTAGGGACATAAAGCACATTTGGAAGTGTGATGAGGGAACTAAGATTCATAATGCCAGTCATTGCAACATGTGTGGTGTTTATTTGGGAGTTGTACTGATATAGGAAAAGATAACTTCTCAATGTTGGAAAAGAAACCTTTATCACAGACAATGTGATCACTAGCACCTGAATCGATAATCCATGCATCCTTTGAAATTGAGTTCATCAAACAATAAGAAATACTTGTGAAGCTTCCAATTTTATCGGAAGCATCCAATTTCTTTAAGGCTTCCATAAGCTCTTGATATTGCTCATGGGTAATTGACTTGTCTGCTGGTTGACCCGACACCTGAAAGACGGTTGAAAATTTCCCTTTTTCCTTTTGCTAGGTTTACCATGCAATTTCCAACAGTTTTCAATTGTATGGTGTGGACGCTTACGCTATTCACAATATAACTTACCCTTTCCTTTTTTAATGTTGTTTTTTGCGACTAAAGAAGGCTTGTTCACGGGCTGGAAAACATGGGCCGACGTTGCCCCATATGGGCTATTAGATCCAAAGAAAAAATGGCCGTGTGAGCTATTCGATCCATAAAGATTCAGCCCACGTGGACCGTTAGATTCAGGTGTACCACTGCTTCGTGGATCGTCAAATCCAGCTACTCCAAGAGTTGATTGCGAGCCGTCCGATCGTTTGATGAAATCATGGCCGTCCATTAGCTTCTTGTATCTTCTAGGGTCTTCTTCGAGAAACCCTAGATGCAGCCTTTGATGTTCTCTCCCTCCTGTGGTTCTCTGTGATGGGTGAGAAAAAACCTTTGCCGCTAGAGCCATTCTCTCGCCACTTTTCCTGTAGTCCGCCACCTTCTGTTGGCTCTCTTCTTGGATAGCAAGTTGATAGATGCGGCCAAAGCTCGACATGGGTTCCATGGTCAAGATCTGTGAGCGAAACGAGAGGTAAGTCTCGTTTACAATGAGGAGAAACCCCGTTGCTTTCTCCCTTTCCCACATGTTTTTGTACTGCTGTAGAATGGGCTCTGGCGAATCGAACTTCTCTTCAGTTGCTTCTAACTCATTCCACAAAGCTGAAAGTTTATTATAAATGGCTGCAATAGTCATGTTTCCTTGTTTCAGTTTCAAGATCTGCTGTGTCAAGGAAAATATTTTGACCTGATCCAATTTTCCGTACATCTCCTTAATGTTTTCCCACATTTTTCTGTAATCCTCCGTCGGGGGAAGTTCGGCCGTGACTTTGGAAGCGATGCAATTTCCGATCCATGTTTTGACTAGTTGATTGCATTTCTTCCAAAGTCGTGCCATTCACTCGTTGGATGGAATCAAAATCGTTCCGTCAATAAAACCCTCCTTGTCTTTCATTACCAGCGCACGTCGGAACTCCCGCGACCAGCTTGAGTAATTGTCCGATCCCGTTAACTGCTGAGCGATAAGTTTCAGTTCTGGTCTGTCGACATTTGTTGTGTAAAGGGGGTTGCTAGGCTTTGGCCAGCCGCTGTCAATGAGGATCTAGTATGGGAAAAACCTGAGCAAAGGATTTGGGTAGGGATTTGCTCCTAAACCCAAATCGCTAGATCTGGTTCCCATACCCAATTTGCTTGACCCGCCCGTCTGTTGCAGGCTGATGGTTGAGCTTGCTCCATTGTTGGTTGGTGGGCCTCCATCAGTCTGCACGCTACTCTGATAGCTCGGAAATGATGTATTTGGGCCTGGCCCATAGTACCATGGATATGGTACCCATTCGTAAGGATGGCCCAAAAAGGGTTGCCCCACATTAAACTGAGCCCGAACAAGTTGCCATTGCGCGTGTTGGGCCTGACTCTAGGTCTGACTATGCTATTGCTTGGACATAGTAACTATTACAGATGAATCTTGGTTCTGCGAGGTTTGTGGCATTACATCTCTTGCAAACTGATCATCAGAGGCTGAGGTCAGCTTTTGTGGTTTGGTCATAATGAAAAAATTTCTCCTTTCAGAATTGATTCCTATAGCAACTTTGTTCTGCAGGTTGAATTTTCTTGGCAAAGTGAAGACGGAAGTTCAAGAATGAATTCCTACTGGATGCTGTTTTGTTTTGCAGAATGGGTGTCACAACAACAAGACAGAAAAAAAAAAAAAAAAAAAAAACACGGACGCAATTCGGAAAGGAACGTGGAAGCTATGTGCCAGGATCAGAATTTCTCTGATACCACGTCACAAATCTGAGTGAAGGAGAAACGTAGGACAGATTTGGAGAGGAAAATGTATCAATCTCATTCGATGTATAATCTGTATACAAGAGTGTATATATTACAAGAGAAGACTCAATAAAAAAGTAAATAAATATTTTCTAATCTTTCTAATCCTAAAATAATCACAATTCCTATCAATTACAATCAACACAAATCTTCTAGATCTCAATCATATCTTCCAACAATATTCACCAACTAGCACATCTCTTCACTTGGTACACATTACAGCATCAAACTTTCAGTTATGGCAATAATTAATCTGTTATTGGCTTCATAAATCTACTATGAATGGAGGATGATAACTTAGATACACAATTACGAACATATCATGTTTGCAAATTTTCGGTAGATCGACATCCACGTCTACTTTTTGATGACCAATATTCACTTGAACCTATCAGTTTTTATATAAGAACTAGTGACTTGAAAAGGGGGAAAAGGAAAAGATCGTACGCCACAAAGATACAATATAATCTCTTGATTACGATCACCATGCAACGTTGAATCGCTTCATGCATTTCTGGAACAGCAAAGGTCGGCAGGCCTTGTCGAGATTTTGGAGTTTGCGAGAAATCAAATCCAAGAAAGAGTCAGTCGGAGTTTCAAGGAAGCGTTTAGATCAAGGGACATGAATGAAATATGGACTTGCTCATCCAACAACAAGAAAAACAATGGTAGTGCATGATTCGTCCATCCAACTTAATTGCTGCCATACAAGATTAGCTAAGCTAGTGCATCATGTCTATGTAGTAATAAAGTCGCCAGTTAGGTCTAGGTTCATCAAACGCACATCAAGGTTGTGAATTCATCAAACCTAGCATGATCCTTATTTAAGTCTCCCTCTCTATATGCAAAAATTGTTCGCGTTAATGCTGGTCAACGTTAGATGGCCATGTAGGATGGCCGATAATGACTAAATTGTCGCTTCAGCAATTTCCAACAAAAATTAATTAAAATGACTATGTTGACAAATCGTCAAAAGGTTTATAACTAAATTGATAAAATTAAAAATTTTAGGATTAACTTAGTCGTCATACAATAAGTTTATAACATTTCGGACAATTATCCCCATAACTATAATGGACTATCATAAAACGTCTCATATATAGTGAGTCTTTCTTTAGCTAACACAAGGTAATTTTGCTATTAATGGCTGCCCATTTACAGAAAAATTCCTAACAAAGCTGATTTACGGGTTGGCTCTCGCCGGTTTCATTTTTTGCTACTATTGCTCAGTTCGGTAAGAGGTTGGGTGGTCTTGGAATCATTGACGTGAAGTTTTATCATCGCCTTTTGTTGCGTGAGTACCCTGAAGATCGCTCTAGTGAACAATTAAGAAGTTTATGAAACTAAAACATGCGCAATTCCCATTAATTGGGTGACAGTACATGACAGTTCTTGGCACCTTGTTGAGGCCGGTTGCCGTGTCGAAGATAAGCGGAAACCAGTACAAGCAAGCAATCTTCTCAGCCATAACATTAGGACATGAAAACGACATCTCTATAGCTCCGTATCAACAAAAACTACTTTTCTTAGGCCTGGCAGATCTTTTGATTTGATATTCACTATAGTTTTATTTGCTGCCATTAGTTTATCGTTAACTCTTGTTTGCTTGTGCATTTTACATCGGATTCTGCCACGTCGAGTTCATGTCGCAACTGAAAGTTTCATGTTGGGTTTCCATATCTGCTCGTGGATTTCGAAACTGGAGACAAACTTGATGCAAAGGCTAGAAAATGTTTTTTTCTTTTTTCATTCATTGGATATGGTTTTGACCATTTTGGCAATCGACTTTGAGATGGATAAAGTAGGAAACTAAAAAAAATTTGATGATGTTAGGGTCAATGGAAGTATATTGTACAAAGACAAATCTATGGTAGGGTCTAGTGTGAGGAAACAAACAAAGGGGACTAAAGAGATTGTATCAGAGGGAAATTCTAAGAATATTCTGGGTAGAAATCCTGAAACTATTGTCGTAAACTGACTGAGAATCAAAATGAAAACCATCTATGTCTGAACCACTTTAAGAAAGTCCAATAGAACATCTAAATCTGTGTAGAGGCATTCTTAAGAGATTGATGTTGTCCTCTTTTTCGGATAATAACTAATAAAAACAAACAAAAACAAGAAAACAAAATAACAGGCAAAGGGGCTGGGCTTACGAGCCCAGCCCCTCCTTCTCTCTTGCACGGGCCCCCATGGCTTGGCCCACGCGACGAGGCCCTTTTTCCCCATTTTCTTCTTCCTTCTTCTCCCTTTTTCTTCTTCCCTCCTCCTTCCTCCTCCGTTTCTGTAGACCACACGCTGCAACGACGACGCGTGACGAAGTGGGGAAGAGTAGCAGCGATGGGACACCAGTTCAGCCGCACCGTGCGCCGACCGGCGGCCGAACCTCCGCCGATCGGCCTTCCCCCTGCCTATAAATAGGGTGCCGGGGAAGGCCAATAAACGAACAACGAGCACGGCCAAGAGAGGATCCAAGGGAGCCAGCTCCGATTGCTTCGTCCGAGAGACATCGGAGGAGGTCTGAGAGTCGGCCAACCCGGAGATCCAGATCTGGTCGAAGTAAGGGTTCCAAGCTGAGATCTGAGTTTCAGATCTGGAGAACCAAGAGAAAGGCGAGCGAGCCCGAGCGGGAGAGAAACCGGAGAGAGTGAGGGGCTGAGCTGAGGTTGGAGGAAGAGAAGGGTCGAGATCTGAAGACAGATCTGGAGATCCGCAAGACAGCCGCCTCAAGCTGTGCTGCTGCCCTTCCCCAACGCCGTCCGTTGCTATTGCACCGTTGCTTGCGATGCCGAGCCGTGCCCCGACGCCATCACCAGGCTTCTGCTAGGCTCTGCCGTCATTCCGCCACCATTCCGTCCCCGGACACTGTCGCTTTACTGAGCTGTGTCGCTGCCCTCGCTCCTATTACTGCACCCCCGGACGAAGACGTCCCCACAGCCAACCATACCGACGCCTCATCTCGCCGCCGTGCTGACGCCACGGACAGGTGACGACGAACCCTGCTCACGTCATCCGTGTCACTGCTTCCCCTCTCGAGACCTAACCGCTGCTGTCCTCTACGTCACTGCTGTCGCCAATGTGAGCCACCGCCCCAACCCTTCCTTTGGTGCCGCGAATAGGGAGGGAGGAAATGCCGTGAAACCGGGTGGAATCGGGTCGGGCGCATAACCCGATTCCCCTAGGGTTTCCTCAAACGGGTTGGGTCGTCGGGCCGGTCTTGGAACTCGGGCCGGCCATCCCCTTTTATTTAAAATAGGCCCACTCGTGTGTGTGGGCCGAGCCCCTTTTTAAAACAAAACAAAAATCCCGGGCAGTCCGTCCGGGTCTTGGGCTTGCGGCTCGAGCCGGACCAAACCTGGGGATCCGACCCAGGTTGCCTTTTTTAATATTTTTAATATTATGGTAATATTTTAATTAAAAAATCAAAAAATAATTTATTTCCCAAAAAATCAAAAATAAAAATAAAAAAAAAAAAATCCTAAAAAGCCAAAAAATTAGAAAAAGTCAAAAAGTGATTTATATTTTCCAAAAAGACCAAAAGTCGAAAAAAAAATCCCTTTTATGTTCAAAAATAGAAAAATATCAAAAAATATTTTTTCTCCACAAATGTATGGAAAACCCCTTAAAAATCCAAAAAGTCTTAGAATTTAAACAAGATTAGGTATCGAAAGGGCATTAGTGATTAATTAGTGTAATCAAGTCTCCAATCCCAATTTCTTTGGTTGCGCAGAAGCAAGTATTTCTTCTCGTACTTCGCTTGGGTTTTTAATCGACCCACCCCAAACCGATTAGTGGCGACTTCATTTTAAAATTAACTTACAGGTTAAAAACTTGGACCATTAAGTTATGAATTGGTAGATTTGGGAGAGTCCGGGCTAAAATAGATCTAACCAAACCATTAGCCTCCGTAAGCGCCCGCCCCTGATTAGGCGCAAAAAAAAAAAAGAGGTTGCGACAGCTTAGCGACTCCGCTGGGGAATTGAAGACTTAGGCCTTTTTTATCTTGTTTAAATGCTTTGCTTACTTTTTTTTTTTATTCGTGCAGGTTAGTAGCTTTTTTTACTTCATTAAAATAAAATGTCTTGTGATTATAAACTGTTGTGCATGCTTTACTATTTTAACACTACACATGGCACACACAACCCGACCGCTAGACTTGGGCCGCCATAGGATATTTAGGATGGTGTTAAGAAAGATACTACCTCGAATGGGAGACTGCGTTGTAGAGGTTGCCTTTCTTTTTCCTGAATTTCTTTAGCTGAGATTAAGGGGGTGCGATGCTAGCGCGAGATAGCGATGGGTGGACACCCTTTTAATTTCAACAAGCCTTGACAATTAAAAATCGAGCCGCACATGTTATACGCATGTCCGTGTGATTGTCATCAATTTTCTCGCGTGAAGTAAGTCTTTTTTTTTTGTACTTTGCAATTTACTTACCTTCTTGTATATATAGAGCAGTCCATGATTAGTCTAGGATTTAGTGCCATGGTCATTTAAATTTGGAAATAATTGTCATAAAGTTAAAAAAAAAAAAAAAACTTTGGTCAAGGAAATTACTTTAAATCAATGTTTTTATCTTTTTCCTCAAGCATGTTACAAAATTCTTTTATGCAAGAATTTTCATTTGCTTCAAAACGGGATAGAAGTCTTTTTGAAAATTTGTTGCAATTCGTGCTTTCGTTGTCTTTCAAGTTGAATATCTTTTTAGTCCATGTTAACATGTCACATGCTTTTTTTTTTTTTCCAATTCATGCTTAGGAAATTCTTTATATGTACAAACTTTTCATAAATAAACAAAATGGTAGGATTAGGTCGTCATCATGGACTAACTCCCTATTCATGTCCTGTATTTACGCATGCTTGTTTATTCACAACCTAGGTAATCACGGAACGTCAACGTTTACCAATCAAGACTCGTTCAAAAACAAGAGCAAGAATGGCCGAAGAGAATGTACCAAGCCATGTTGTGGTCATGGAAAGTGAAATGAAGCAAGCCTTCAATGTGCTTCAACAACTTTCAAAGCAAATAGACTCCATCCAGGGCAAACTCACTCCCGCCTCGGTCTCAATCGAGGTATTGTTGCCACAATCATCTACTAGGGGTGATCAAGGTGGAGATACCGATGATAACATGCCCGAATTGGAGGATGATCCGCACCAAACCGCGATTGAGAAAGCAAAGCCAGACAGTTTGTCTAAAGCTGAGCGTGACAAACGCCTCGAAAAGCTTGAGAAGAGGCTGAAACAACTACAAGGCCTCCAAGATCCTACTTTGACAGGCCTCTCCATTTATTCCAAAGTTACAATGCTAGAAAAATTGAAAATGCCCGAATTTGAAAAGCATGACGGCACGACTTGCCCATTGACTCATTTGTAAATGTAATTAGTTCGGATGGCCCAACACGCTAATAATGCACCCTTGATGATCCAGTTGTTCCAATCAAGTCTAGTAGGCCCTGCCTTGAGGTGGTACATCACGAAAAACATAAACCTCCTCGAAACATAGAGCAAAGTGAGTAAGGCATTCCTCAAGCAGTACGAATTCATAATGGACATTACCTCTTCTTGCGAGGATCTTGAGCGTACCGGTAAGAAAAAGTATGAATCATTCAAAGAGTATGCCATTAGACGGAGAAATCTAGCTGCTCAAATTAGTCCCAAACCAACCGATTTCGAGCTGAGAAATATATTTATCAAAACCCTCCCCTACGAGTATTGCAATCGAAGGGTAACCATGATCGCCAAATCATTTAATCAACTAATTCTAGTAGACGAGCAAATCAAGATAGAGTTGAAGGATGGTTAGTTCACTGAACCTACACCCACAGGTAGGGTCAGCATAAAGAAAGACAAAGAACTCCTAGTAAATGTCAATGCGACCTATAATCATCCTCCAACAATTCAATCAAGTGTAGGACAACAACAGACCACCAGACGTTAGTTGTCCCGGCGTTACAGCAACATGAGACAATTTACTCCACTTCACAGATCTCCATCACAGGTTTTGGCAATCCTCCAAAATAAGAACCTCCTCTCGACTGAGCCAAAGCGACCAAACACTGAAAACTTCCCTAGCTGTAATCCGTCGAAAAAATGTGACTATCACATGGGAGAAGTGGGGCACTCGACTGATGAGTGCTTTGCCATCAAGAGTCGAATCCAGAACTTATTAGACACTAAATCTTTCTCATTCCAGAGCAATTCGCTCCCTGATCGCACTGACAAAGTAAACACGGTATTCAAATCTGAAGTCAGTCAGATCAGAAATGTCAAAGCACATACCGCCGACATTTTATCAAGGGCTGGTAGAGGCCGGATATTATTCAGGCAATGAAGTACCACCCTTAGCAACAAAGAAAGAAGGGCCAGATGACATGACCACCATGTTTGGAGACCTTTTCATAGGTGCCATCGGTGAAGGACCGTTAGGGGAAATGGGTTGAGGCCCGCTCAAGTAGAACCCTTTTTAATTTCCCTGCATATTCCCCTACATGAGAACTTGTACATTTTTCTTAAAGTCTAGCGTGTTTTGTTTTCAACATCAGTTCCACTTGAGAAACTAACTTTTGAAATCACTCTTCCAAAATGTAAATCCACCTATTACTAAATAAAGTTGAAGACATTTTGAGGGTATGAGGAGACACACGAAACCAGCCTAGTGATGCTATCCAACCATGAAAAGAAAATACCATCCAAGAAAAAAAATGAGGGCTGGGCTTCCTCATGCTTTCTCCCCCCCAAAGATATATACTTTTGAAAACAAAAAAGCATTTCATTACCAAAACTTTTGTCAAAACAAGATGTTAAATCATGTTTGTTTTTCTGACTTATTCACTTCATGCCTCAGAGTATCGCCCCAATCCTCTTTGACTTAGTGTGACAGGGGGCATTTGAAGCTAGCACATCATGTAAACTCGCCGAGTTCAAAGACACTCTTTCAAAGAAAGCAGGGGCAAATGAAAAAGGATCATCCTGTTTCAAAGAGGGGAGGAAATCCAGACAATCGAAGCAGGTCTTTGGCCCCTTATTTTTTATGATGACGTTAGGGCTTGGAAACCTCACTTTTTACTCCAGACGCATGCTCTCCCTAAAAAGTGATTGTCATCAGAGAATTAGAGGTTTTGATTGTCCATCTCAGATTCCATGTAAGCTTGAGGTACATGACTTTGCCAAATGTTGCTAATGTTCATGTGGTCAAAGACAGAAGAAAAATTCCACAGAAGAAAGGCGTTGAAGATAAATCAACAACCATCAATCATGCATACATGACCACGAATGAGAAATGCCAATCAAAAAGAGATGTTGAACTAAGTCAAGATGAAGAGGTTGTCATCGACATTCAAATATCCCTAGGAATCAGCAAATACAAACTCTGGGGAAGGGTAGCTTGGTATTGTTTCAAATACTCTCTCTCTCTTCGAACTCGCTTATGACATATTTTCCCCTATTGGCAGGAAGCATTGGGATTCAAGAACTAAACCCAATGGTTAATCAATACTGGCCAAGCTAGTACATGGAAATGACCTACATCGAATTCACTTGACTTCATGTAAAAGGATGTGTCATCTATGAGTCAATTTAGAGAATAATTGACCTAACGAAGCAAGGGACGTAGGACTTCGTGTCCCTTTCTCACTTCAGGTCCACCCAATCATCTGCAAACCAGTGAAGGGATCACCTGACCGTCAAAGATGCGAAAAACAAATAAATAAGAGGAGCAAAAGCAGAAGCACTCATCATATCAAGGATCAGATTCCCAACCTCGACTGATCTTTCTTGTGTTATCTCCCTATTCATTAGGGACGACCCATCAACACCCATTTGTAAATAACCCTTTGTGAATAACTCTTTTGATGTTCAAAACTTAACATATTTGGAAACACCATTCTGTTGACCCTTAAAGCTGCCAACAAGGTCATTTTAAGCCAAAACCATTTATTCTGAGAGTACAAACTCCACATTTTAAATGCTACATACCGTTTTCAAATGAATTTTGCATGATGATTTTGTCTGTCTAAGTCACTAATTCCACTAAGGATTATCAAAATAGACAGCTAAATGAAGAATACAAGATCGATTGAGCATGTTGGATGAGGCGCATCTGGATGATGAAAGGCAAGCCATATCCTACACACAGTCCCCCATCATACATTTGTGAGATGAGTGCAGAAGATTCTATGTCAACAGGGTAAAGAGTTCTCTCGTGAATGGTACGATAACCAGAACAGTGAGAGGTAATTTGTTTCTCTACCAAGTTATCCAACACTCACCCCTTTGAGCCCTATACACTGATGAAGTTTCTATCCTACCCCCCATCAAGAACCACCTCACACTGGGGCAGATTAGACGCAAGGCAGCATCACAAGGTGAGAAGAGGGATGAAAATTTTCTTGTTTACACTTGCATCAATCTTTGGGTGTCTTTATTGCATATGAACACTCGCGTTAATTTAAGTGCCCTAGAATGATGAAAAGCAATTCTTTCTCTACGCACTTGTACTCATTGTACAACCCAAGTGAGTTTGTAATTTTACCCCTCACATTAAGACAAAGCAGGGGTTACTGCCATTCAAGTAGCATAATTCGAAATGCCAACTGAAGTGAAGACTCAAGAGTCTAACAAGTAATGTTTTGTTTGAACTTGCCTAGGCCAGTTCCTCATGCAACAAAAATGAAAAAAACTAGGGGCATAAAAAAACAGTGTACCTGGTAAAAGCAAGGTCAATGCCCATGAATGAAAAATTGAAATAAAAACTAGGGGTATGAAAAAGTAGTGTGCTTGGTAAAAGCAATGTCAATGCCCCCTAGCCAAAGATACAACCATTTGTATTCCCAAGAGAAGTTACTGTTCGATTAATGGAGCTTCCATCTGATAGTGAGAAGAAAGACCAGTGACAAATGCCAAGGCAATCACTAGCTCTCACCTTTTTATACATGAGTCAAGCCTACATTGCATCCCATTATAAAAGTCTCTTCAAATTATGGGCACTTCAATTAACGTAAGATTTCATACGTTTATAAATATCGCTCGAAAAAGTACGAGCAAGATTATTCTATCTTCTTTTGTAAGGTTCCTGACTTGTAAACCCGGAGATAATCGTGCAGCGTTCCATTCATAAGCCTTGACTGTGATGGTTCCCGTTGGCGAGCCAACAACCAAGCCTACATTACGGTCTCAGCAAAGACCTCTCATATTGGTAAAGTCGTATCGCTTGCGAGAATACTCGAACTCCTGTTGACATGAGGACAGTGAGATAGTGTGGTCCTTATAAATCCTGCATCAATGGTCAGGATAAAACAGCATTTCCCATGAAAGTGAGTGAAAGGTCCTTTCAGATTGAAAGTCTCTCATCTGGCATGTTCAAGACATCTACATTCTGAATGAAGGCTGTTTTTCAAAATCTTCCCTAGTGAAAATCAATTGATGCAAAACTGACAAAATTGTCATACATTATATATAATCATATGTGCATATTGTGCAAGTAGCAGACATACTCTTAGAAATCAAAGATATCGCTAGATAAGCATATCCTTATCCCCATTTGTCTTTAGGTACCTATTACTATCTAGGTACTCTGTTATCGACAATCGACTTGTTCAAGCTATCTTCAGAGTTTAGTACTTGTGTTCATCTATGTACCCCTTCAATACCTGCGAACATCCAAGTATCCTCTAAGAGTTTATACTTGTGATCATTCAAGTACCCCTTCGATACTTATGAACGTCCAGGTATCCTTTAGAGTTTAGTACTTGTGTTCATTCAGGTACCCTTTCAATACCTGTGAACGTCCAGGTATTCTCCAAGAGTTTGTACTTGTGATCATCCAAGTACCCCTTTGATACCAACGAACGTCCAGGTATACTCCAAGAGTTTGTACTTGTAATCATCCAAGTGCCCATTTAATACCGACGAACGTCCAGGTATCCTCCAAGAGTTTGTACTTGTGATTATCCAAGTACCCCTTCGATACTTGTGAACGTCCAAGTATCCTTCAGAGTTTAATACTTGTGTTCATCCAGGTACCCCTTCGATACCTGCGAACGTCTAGGTATCCTCCAAGAGTTTGTACTTGTGATCATCCAAGTACCCCTTCGATACTTATGAACGTCTAGGTATCCTTCAAATTTTAGTACTTGTGTTCATCCAGGTACCCCTTCGATACCTATGAACGTCTAAGTATCCTCCAAGAGTTTGTGCTTATGATCATCTAAGTACCCCTTTGATACTGATGAACGTCCAAGTACCCTTTTGATACCTACGAACGTCCAAGTATCCTCAAAGAGTTTGTACTTGTGATCATCCAAGTACCCCTTCAATACCTACAGATGTTTAGGTATCCTCCAAGAGTTTGTACTTGTGATCATCCAAGTACCATCTCGATACTTGTAAACATCCAGGTATCTCCCAACAAGTAGGTGCCCTAAGAAAGGTTAGCGCATCCCTCAAGAAAGGTTGGGTACCAACCGGTGTCCTTGATAGAGATCAGGTACCCTACAAATCGATGCCCTGAGAAAGGTCGGCGCATCTTCCGAGAAAGGTTGGGTACCAACTAGTGTCATTGATAAAGATCAGGCACCCACAAACATATGTCCCAAGAAAGGTTGGCACATCCCCCGAGAAAGGTCGGGTAAACCACTTATTGCTCTAATAGGCGACCGAAGAAAGGTTCGGGTCCTAGAAAAGCGATTTCTCGTCACTGCAACAGAAGAAAGATTCGGGTTCTAGACAAACCACTTATTGCTCTAACAGGTGACCGAAAAATGGTTTGAGTCTTAGAGAAGTAACCTCCTCATGTCACCAGGTAAGATAACATCTTGATGCTTGCCAAACTCGAGGTTCACACCTTATCTCACGCACTCCCGGTAAGTAACTACAAGGATCTTCTTATCTGTCTTAGTATGTGTAATATTGCTCATTTTCTGCATAGGACATCCAAATATGATATAATCTACTGCATATATACAAGAAAAATTTAGGTATTAGTTTGTCTTTAAATACAACATCTACAAACTCACCTTCAAAGAGGGACAACTATTGACACCTAAATTTTTATCATTTCTTTTATTTATTTTATCCTCCTTTTCGGAAAATAAATAATAAAAACAAAACAAGCAAAAACAAGAAAACAAAAAAGCAGCCACAGGGGCTGGCCTACGAGCCTAGCCCCTCATTTTCTCTCGCGTGGGCCCCTATGGCTCGGCCCACGCGATGAGGCCCTTTTTCCCCCATTTTCTTCTTCCTTCTTCTTCTTCTTCCTTCCTCCTTCCTCCTCCATTTCTGTAGACCACGCGCTGCGACGATGACGCGTGACGAAGTGGGGAAGAGTAGCAGCGATGGGATACTGTTTCGACCGCACCCAGGGCCGATCGGCCCACGTCGATAGGCGGCTGAACCTCCGCTGACCGGCCTTCCCTTTGCCTATAAATAAGGTGCCGAGGAAGGCCAATAAACGAACAACGGGCACGACCAAGAGAGGATCCAAGGTAGCCAGCTCTGATCGCTTCCTCCAAGAGACATCGGAGGAGGTTTGAGAGCCGATCAACTCGGAGATCTAGATTTGGTCGGAGTAAGGGTTCCGAGCTGAGATCTTAGTTTTAGATCTGGAGATTCGAGAGAAAGGCTAGCGAGCCTAAGTAGGAGATAAACTAGAGAGAGTGGGGGGCTGAGCTAAGGTTGGAGGAAGAGAAGGGTCGAGATCTGAAGACAGATATGGAGATCCGCAAGGTAGCTACCTCAAGTTATGCCGTTGCCCTTCCCCGACGCCGTCTGTCGCTATTGCACCGTCGCTTGCGGTGTTGAGTCGTGCCCCGACGCCATCACCAAGCTTCTGTTAGGCTCTGCCGTTGTTCCGCCACCGTTCCGTCCCTGGATGCCGTCACTATACTAAGCTGTGTCGTCGCCCTCGTTCCTGTTGCTGCATCCCCGAACAAAGACGTCCTCGCAACCAACCATCCCAACGCCTCATCTTGCCACCGTGCTGACACTAAGGACAGGTGATGACGAACCCTGCTCACGCCATCCCTGTCGTTGCTTCCCCTCTCGAGACCTAACCGCCGCCGTCCTCTACGCCGCTGCCATCATCGATGTGAGCCGCCACCCCAGCCCTTCCTTTGGCGCCGTGAATAGAGAGAGGGAGGAAACGCTATGAAACTGGGTGGAACCGGGTTGGGCGCATAACCCGTTTCCCCTAGGGTTTCCTCAAATGGGTTGGGTCGTCGAGCCGGTCTTGGAACTCGGGCCGGGCATCCCCTTTTTATTTAAAATAGGCCCAATTCCGGTGTGTGGGCTGAGCCCTTTTTTTAAAACAAAACAAAAATCCCGAGCTAGGCCTGCAATGTAGGTCCATTCGGGTCTTGGGCTTGCGGCCCAGGCCAAACCCTACCCGGGGATCCGACTCAGGTCGCCTTTTTAATATTTTTAATATTATGATAATATTTTAATTAAAAAATAAAAAATAATTTATTTCCCAAAAAATAAAAATAAAATAAAAAATATTCCATATTTTCCTAAAAAAGCCAAAAAAGTCAGAAAAAGTCAAAAATGATTTATATTTTCCAAAAAGACCAAAAATCCAAAAAAAAAAATCCCTTTTATGTTGAAAAAATAGAAAAATGTCAAAAAAAATATTTTTCCTCCACAAATGTATGGAAAACCCCTCAAAAATCCAAAAAGCCTTAGAATTTAAACAAGATTAGGTATTGGAAGGGCATTAGTGAGTAACTAGTGTAATCAAGTCCCCAATCCTAATTTCTCTGGTTGCGCAGGAGCAAGTATTTCTCCCCATACTTCGCTTGAGTTTCTAATCGACCCACCCAAAACCAATTAGTGGTGACTTCGTTTTAAAATTAACTTACAGGTTAAAAACTTGGACCATTAAGTTGTGAATTTGTAGACTTGGGAGAGTTTGGGCTAAAATAGACATAGTTGAACTATTAGCCTCCGCAGGTGCCCGCCCCTAATTGGGCGTCGAAAAAAAAAGAGGTCGCGGCAATTGAATTATTAGCTTTTAATTGATGTTGGCTCACTAGAATATTTTTCAGAAGCAATGTAGGTTCAAGATTCTATTAAGTGGGATTAGCAATACAGGATGAGTCGCCTACAGGAGGTAAAAGGTGAGGCAATAGTGTAACGAGCTGTGACGTCCCAGAGCGTCACATATTAAGCGCAAGCGGAATTATAATTATTATTAACATCTTAGCTAACTTGTAAACTCCTTTAGATAACCTATAGTATTTACCATTGAAGGTTAGCATGTATAACATGGATTATTTAAAATCTCAAGTTTATATTATAAGGTTATCCTGCAATGCACATAGACAAGATCATAAAAGGCTACAAGATCATAAAAGGCTTCCTTTCATTTTATCATCATCGGGGCATACAAAATTATCGACCTGGACTCATTCCATGTTCTTCGCCTATATATATATACAACATATACATAACAAAAGTAAGGTGTAACACAAGCTAGGGATAAAGGGTGAGGTTATCTACTCCACGAGTTCCCACACTAGCCCGCATCTAACAAAAAACAAAAGTCAGTCAACCTCTACACGATCCAAGGCGTCTAGGCGCCGTCCATCCCTGCTCCAGGTCCTCCTGCTCCAAAGGGTAAAGGTCCGAACATCTTTCCTTCATGGTTGATAAACCATGCAACGAACGTCATCGGTAACAACTCAACTCTACTGTCATCCAACCATAAGGTGGCCTCATACTTGGAGAAGGTCATGTCAATGTCGGGATCATACTCGTCATGAAGAGAAACATCAAGACGCACTACCGCCCCGTATCAAGCTACTAGCGGTACATCCATGCTATCAATATGAAAATGTAAGGTATGAGCAAACAACCTTGCCCAGTAAAGAATGATAAAACTCTAACTTAAACAATCCATAGCCATCCAAGTTACAAGTGAATCATGAAACAATTTAGGATACTAAGAGAATATATCACAAGCATAAGCAATACTATTACTTCATGTAAGAAATCACCTTATATGCATCCATTTCTATACTTACCCTTCACAAACTTAATCTCACATCAAAATATAATGCAACAATAATAGATGAACTCATTCGCCAAATAGAATTATATTTAGTGTGCATAAAATCCACCCTCGAATAAGTCACAATCGGGACTCTACCGGCCTGATCGAGTCACTTCCGGAAAGTACGTTATCCGGACTTCCACAATATTTCTATCATGGGCATCTCACTCCGAGGCATCCCGGCATCACTCAACCAAGGTATCCTTGATCACACACAAGGGCATCCCAAACTTCCAGGGGCATCACCGGTATCTCGGTACCGATGAGTTCATTCATCTTAAGCACACATTTCACCCCACCACACCTTTGATTAATGCATTTATCGTATGCAAAAGAAAAAAACTCTAAAGTATCTATCTAACTCTCATGAACCTAGCACATGTGCGTGTCCAAATTATAAGATAAAACCCATTACGTCATGTCCCATTCCATGGCGAACAGATATTTATCCCATAATTAAGCACTATGCACCGCACTCATTGCACACACATGATTCTATATGCACTTATATCTCAAATGATATATGAGACTTACTCATACACAAATAACATCTAGTATAAGGTTTATTAGACTCTATGTTCATCATACAAGTCTAAGATACAAGATACTACATCTAATATGTGTTCTCGGGTACAAACAGTATACTAGCTAAATGAACAGTTTCGGTTTCGAACATGGAAGGTATATTAATTCTTGTCAAAATATTACCAAATTTTATTATGTTATACTTGAGACATAGACTAAAAATTCTCGTGAAGAAACTTAAGTATAATTCTCACTGTATTAAAAGTAACAATTGTCATAATCTTTACTAGCACCCTGTACCGACGTCCATATTCTTTATCTACAAAGAAAATTGTTTCACTAGCCAATTCTTATCGATTTAATCTCAAATTTTGACACGTCATTCCTTAAGATGTGTTCTACAATTTTCATTAAGGATTCAAAGTCCAAATCTAACTAGGTAAATACAGAAAATTCGCATAATCAGTAAAGGTCAAACCGTTTCTCACAAGAACATTTTACTAGTTTTACTGAGTTCACTTCCATCTCTACGTTTTTATATATTCATATGGTTATAGCTACGTGTATAATTCAATCTCATAGATGTTCTATCATCTAAAAGGTTTCTTTCTTATCTCTATTAACATACATAAAGAAAATTAAACACAAACAGAAGACTCCATAACTGTTTTCACTTAGAACAGAATAGATACACAATTTTTCTCACTTCTAACTCAATGAAACAACTTATCTATCCACAAATCTCTTCTAAAATACTCCAATGCTTACTCACAGCAACTCAAAGCAACTTCAGCATATATTTCTCTAACAAATGATCAATTCCACAGCTCGGCTCAAAGTGTCATTGCATCTATAAGCCACTTATCACGATTTCTACCAAAACAACACACTCGGCATCCATTTCATCCCTTCGCTCAACAAAACAGCATACTCACACAAGGATTTCGAAACATGCAGTCCTCAAAAACAACATGCAATGGCTTCTAACTCTAATCTAACACTTACTCAGCTTAGATCAATCACAAAAACAGCAACTACAAACTATATCCATCATTATTTGGTTAGATCCTCAAGCTCCCTTGATGAAACAATGGATAACTTTCAATTTAGAGTTAGATCTTTCCTTACCTTGCTTCAGCTACTAAACAACACAGAGATGCTTCAAGATCAACACTCAAAATCAGCATGCAAGAAGGAGAAATCGCTGGTTTGCTTCTGGTTTTTTTCGCTGCTCAGCCAAGAGAAAAGAAAGAAGAAGATGAGGGTTTCTCGGTTTTGAGGAGAGAGAGAGGATTTTCGGTTTTTATGTGGGGAAATAAGCTATGAGCTAGTCCTAGGTTAGTGTAATGATTAGATTTGGCTAATAATTATGCTTCCTTGGAGTTGCCATCTTCGGTTCTATGGATTGAGAAAAACCGTGGGTGTTGATGGGAGAATCGAGAGAGAGAAAAGTGTCGTGGCTTTCATGCATGAAGATTTTCGCCATCTGTCGATCGTCACTAATTAATAGTTTATCGATATCATTCGTTAGTTCATTAGCTTCTAATATTTTCATCTAATTGCCTTTTGTTTCTACTTAATCCCAATTATACAAAGTCATAACATATATATAACATATCGAATGACATGACATATCGACTAGTCAATGTTGGTCTATAAAGAATTCATCACAAAAATGCTAAAGTTAGAAATTGATATTAACATTATAAACATTAATCAAGTTATCATAACTATAATCTATAAAATAAAATCAGTCGGGCCTAAATATTCATTCTCAGCCCAATAGGCTTAATCTATAACAATTCCGGCCCACTAAACTAAATCTACAAATCTAATAATTTTGAACCTTGGCCCGCTTCAAGCCAAGTCCAAGCCCATAATCTCTCATTAGATTTCTTAAGTCCAATTCGTGTGGCCCACTCATTTCTCAAGCCCACACATTCCTCACGATCCATCGGGTTCACTTTCTGGCCCAATCTAATTAATCTAAATTCCTAATGATCTAATTACGCTAATGAAGGTCAATGAAATTTGGGATGTCACAAATAGGTTCAAAGAAAACCTGATGGGAACAAGAGGTACAAAGTGAGGTTGGTAGTAAAAGGTTTTCTACACAAAACCCAATTGTGAAGTCGACTAAGTTTAGGCTTATGTTGAGTATTGTTGCCACTGAGAGTTTATATCTAGAACATTCAGATGTGAAGATTGCATTCCTCATTGGTGACTTAAAGGAGCATATCTACATGGTTTAACCAAAATGTTTCAAGTTCTTGGCAAACAAAGCTGTATCTCTAGGCTAAAGAAAAATTTGTGTGGTTTGAAATAGACTCCTAGACAGTGGTAGAAGAGTTTTGACTCATTAATGTGCGGTAATAGGTTCACTAGATCTAAAATGGATCACTAGTATGACTTCAAGAAATTTGATAACCGGCATAGTAATTTGCCATTATATGTAGATAACATGGTCATTGGAGGAACAAGCATGAGGAAATTAACATACTGAAGTAGCAATTGTCTAATGATTGTGCGAGATAGATCAAAAGGATTTCTTAAAATGTCTCAAGAAAAGTATAATGAGTAAGTGTTGGACAAATTCAGAGTTCATAGTGTAAAGCCCATAATGGCTCATTAGGGAAGTCATTTCAAACTCTTAATGGAGCAGTCACTAAACATATGAAGAGTGGGAGTACATGGCCAAGGTACCTTGAGTCAGCTACCGGTCGTTTAATGTATGTTGCTGTGTGTATCAGATAAGACATAGCTCATGTAGGGGGATTGTGAACTAAATATGGCTAATCCGAGAATGATGCATTGGGAAGCTATAAAAGTAGCTACTAAGATACCTAAGAGGTACTTTGAGTACTACATTTTTTTCATAAAAAATAATGTGCCTTTACATGGCTTTGTCAATACAAAACTTGGTGGTAACATTGACAATGGGAAGAGCACATCAGGGTTATTTTTTTTTTTTTTTATCTTCAATGGCATTGCAGTCAATTGGAACTCCAGACATCAGAAGTATGTGTCATTCTCAACCATTGAAGCACAGTACATTGCTATATCTAAAGCTGGCAATAAGATCATTTGGTTGAAGAATTTTCTAAAGGAGATAGGTAAGAAGCATGATAGTAGTGGTCCTTTCATTGATAGTGAGGATGCTACTTGTCTCGGAGAGATTCCAGTACTTCACTCAAGGAAAAAACACTTTTAGTTGAAGTCTCTTCATATCTTTGAGCTGATGGATGATAACACGTTGTCATTGAAAAAGATTCTTCGTACGAAAAATATTGCAAATATGTTAGCCAAGGGTGTCATAACTGAGAACTGAGGTTGTACATTACATTGTCTCCAAGGTTAGTGATGAGGAGGTGCCACCACACTAGGACAATTTGGTTATAAAGACAAGTGGAGACTATTGCCATTTTGAAGATCAGATTTAAAGTAGGAGATGGATGGAGTTGTGAAGTTTGATAAATGAAAGAATTGTTAAAAGAGTATACATATAATTTCCACCATGACTCTATAACCTAAACTCTTGTTGTATATTAATATGATTTCTCTTGTAATTATAACTTGATATAATAGTTAAAAGATTACCTAGTACAACATTATAGTTTCCCTTAATTATTTTGAAGGATTTTTCATGTAATTATTTGCTTACCTTCTTCTTTGACTATTCTCTTTTACGTTTCTCATTCCCAATAGAGGGGAGCTTCCCATATATAAGCCCATATCCATCATTAGTCTCAATTAAAACACTTTACACCAAGCCGTGCGACTACATTAAGACCAATTGAGATATGTGCATAACCAAAAATCCATATGTAGTCAAATAGTTATATTGGACTATCATAAAGTGTCTCATATATAGCGAGTTTTTTTTTTTTTTTTAGCAAACATAAAGTACTTTTGTTATTTTTTTTTTTGGTGACCCAGGGAACCCCCGCACGCCGCTTCGCGGCTGAGGTAAACCCTGGGGAGGCACGTGAGGACCCACCACCCACGTGCCCCGGGTAAGACACGGCTTGCACTGAAGACACGACGACGCCGTGGATCGAACGCAGGACCTTTGCGTTAGAGGTCCCTTGCTCAACCACCTACGCCACCACCTTCCCAAATACAAAAAATTCTTTTAGAGCTCATTTACGTGCGCACTTTTTGCTAATGTTTTGCTGCTAGTGTTCTGTTTGGTAAGAAGTCAGGTAGTCTTGAAACCACCAACATAAAGCTTTGCACTCACCTCTTATCACTCAAACAACCCTCTCCTTGTCTCTCATTGCAGAGAGAGAGAGAGAGAGAGAGAGAGAGAGAGAGAGAGAGAGAGAGAGAGATCCCTCTCATGGACAATTACGATTGGTACATGACGAAAGATGGGAGTAGAGATCCTATTTTTTACGCAATCTCTATAAAATGTTAAATGTTAATTACACAAATTTTTTGCCATGCATATCATTTAGATTTTATAAAACTAAACTTGTACATTTTCCCAAATCTTATATTGGTTGAACATGATAAAACATTCATATTGCCCTCTGATCTCGCCTGTGAAGGAAATATGTTGGAATATAGTACGCGGAAACAACATGATCTTGTAAATTATATCAACGCGAAATCACTAGAGAAATAATAAAGACACCAGAAATTTACGTGGTTTGGTTCGAGTATTAGTACCTACATCCATAGGGAGAGCCAGTAGCAAATAATCTACTATAATCGGAGAATAAGAGTTTATAATCGCTCACACACTCGAGTGTTTTTTCACACTTAGATTTAACTCCAAACTCAAAGTATTTATAAATAAACAACTCACTTGAACATAAACTCATGGCACAAAATTACCGCGTGTTCAAGCTTTAAACAAAACGCTCTACATAATGAATAATTCACACACGGCTCTCTTCAGTTTGACGTGTGCAGCTTCTACGTGCAGCTCCTTTTCTTCCACGTAGGGTTTTCAGCCATATGTCTCCTAGGGATGTTTGCGTTATATTTATATGTGTGTCCAAAGGTCAAAGTTTGACCTGAGCTCACCACCTTTTGGCTCCACGTGCATAGGACTTCCTTCTTTCCACCATGTGCCCTTTGGGCCCCACCATGGATTACCTATAGAGGAATTCGGCTTCTCCCAAAGATAAAGGAAGAGAAAACCTTTGCTCCTTTTTTTTTATTCTATTTTATTTCCTCTTTCATGCAGCTATAAAGAGTCCAAGAAAAGAAAAACTTCTTCATCAAAAAAATATCTTCACGGTAAGATAATAAGAAAATTTTTATCCAAGCGAATCGCATTTTGCAAATGCTCAAACTTAAGACATAATTTAACAATTCTTCATCTTGACTCAATATTTGAAAACCAAGTTATAGTGCTCAACATTCATACTGCTCTCCCAATGCCCGGACGAGCGCTCACTCTCCATAAATGCCAATAGAGCTCAAACAGAGCTTGAGCTTCGCCAAAGGAACAATAACATTACCCTTAGCTAAGACATCTCGGATGAAGTGGTGCATGATATTGATATGTTTCGTTCGCTCGTGATAAACTGGATTATACGCCAAATATATCGCACAATGGTTATCACAGTGTATATCCACACTTTTATGTTCTAACCCAAAGTCCGAGAGCAAATTTTGTAACCATATCGCCTCATTCTCTACAAAGGTTAGTGCCATGTACTCTGTTTTAGTCGAAGACAAGGTAATGTGATCATGTAAGGGCGATTTCTAACTAATTGCACCACCCGCTAGTGTAGATACTTACCCTACTAAAGACTTGTGATCATCCAAGTCACCGGCATGATCCGAATCCACAAAACTAGTGGTCTCACTGCTATTGATGTCCCTTTGATATGCTATACCCATGTCTATTGTCCCCTTCAAATATCTAAGAATCCACTTCACAGCTTCCCAATGAGCCTTATTAGGACACTTCATACAGCGACTAACCACGCTCATAGCTTGTGAAATATCATATCTAATGCACACTATAGTATACATAATACTACCAACGTCACTAGAATAAGGAATACAAGACATATGCTCCTTCTCCTTCTTAGTTTGGGGTGATAATTTATTTGAAAATTTAAAGTATTTCGCTAAATGTATACTTATAGATTTTGCTGACTGCATATTAAAACATGCCACGATCTTATCAATATATTTCTTTTGAGATAGATGTAAAACTCCTGCAGTCCTATCACGCAAAATCTCCATGCCTAATTTTTTTTTTTGTAGCACATAAATCTTTCATCTCAAATTCAGCATTTAACCGCATCTTCAGCACATTAATATCAGACATATTCTTAGCTGCTATCAGCATATCATCAATATATAAAAGTAGATAAATCAAAGAACCATTCTCCAATCTCCTATAGTAAACACAGCTATTCATCTGACTCTTTGAATAATTTTGACTAGCTATGAAAGAATCAAAATGTTTATATCACTGCCTAGGGGAATGTTTTAGCTCATACAAAGATTTCTTCAACAAGCAAACATGATCTTCCTTACCCGAAATAGCAAATCCTTTGGCTGCCTCATGTAAAACTACTCCTCCAACTCACCGTGAAGAAATGCAGTTTTTACATTTAGCTACTCTAACTCGAGATCTTGCAAAGCAAGTAAAGTAAGTAAAATACGAAAAGAAGTATGTTTTACCGCAGGAGAAAACATCTCATTGTAATCAGTGCTCTCACGCTGTGTATATCCCTTTGCCACAAGTCTCGCCTTCTACCTTGCTGCCTCGACGCCAGGAATGCCATTTTTTCGTTTGAAAACCTATTTACTTCCGATAAGCTTTTGGCTCTTTGGTACTTTGATAAGTTCCCATGTCTGATTTCGATGGAGTGATTCAATCTCTTCACTTATAACTCATAACCACTGCGACGACTCCGAACTAGCCATCGCCTTAGAGTAAGACGAATGTTCATCTGTCTCCATCTTATCACCTACAATTAATGCATAAGCAATATTTGTATAATCATAATGTACCGGTGATTTAATGTGCCTTCTTTGCCTATCTACGGCTATAGTGTGCTGCGGCTTTACTGGTTGTTCACTATTACTAACTTTAGGAACTGTGGCTTCATCTATAATCTCAACTTCACTAATGACACCATGATCTGTCTTCTCTATTGATTATGTCTCAGAACTCCTTTGTTGAAGCATTGCAGTCTCGTCAAAGATCACATCTCTGCTGATTAGAAAACCAGGTGATATGGGATCAGTGCACCATAGTTGGTAGCCTTTCACCCCATGTGCATAATCCAGAAATATGTATTTCTTTGCCCTCGGCTCAAGCTTACCATCACTCGTATGAGCATATGCATGATATCCGAATATACGTAATCCGGATTAATCAACAGGTTTCTCCGACCAAACTTTCTCAGGAGTCTTCCACTCGACAGCAAATGATGGAGCTTGATTAACTAAGTAACATGCCATGTTTATTGCTTCAGCCCAAAATTCCTTGCCAAGTCTTACATGTGAAAGCATACATCGAGCTCGCTCAAGCAAAGTTATGTTCTTCCGTTCTGCCACGCCATTCTGTTGTGGTGTCCTAGGTACTATGTGGTGTCTCAAATACCTTCTTTCTTGCAGAACTTGGTAAAATCTTTACCATAGAACTCCATGCCATTATCGATTCTCAAGCACTTGCTTTGTTTATCTGACTACTTTTCAATCAATGCCTTAAATTTCTTGAACCAATCGAACACAACATATTTGTGCTTTAGAAAGTATACCCATACCTTCCTCAAATAGTCATCGATAAATGTCGGCATATATCAGGCACCTCCTTTCGAAGGAACCGAAAACGGGCTCCAAACGTCTGAATGAATATATTCAACTAATTATTTGATAGAATGAATAGCTATAGTAAACTTAACTCGGTACTGCTTCCAAAAAATACAGTGCTCACATGAGTCCAACTTCCCTATTTTCTGACCTTTCAACAACCCCCTTTCATTCAGTATCGTCATACCTGCCTCGCTCATGTGCCCTAAACGCATATGCCATAAATGAGTCAAGTTAGAGTCTAACTCACCTGAAGAAACTGTAGCGGTTCCAGTCACGGTCTCTCCCAGTAAATGATAGAGAGAATTAACTTTCTTCCCCTTCATCACTATCGTGGCACCTCGAGAGATCTTCAGTACTCCACCTTCAGTGGTGTACCTACACTTGATGTCATCAAGTGTCCCTAGAGAAATAATATTCTTCTTGAGCTCCGGTACATGCCTCACATTTGTCAATGTGCACACCACCCCATCGTGCATTCGAATCTAAATTGTCCCTATTCTCACAACCTTATAGACTGCATTATTCCCCAAAAGAACTCTACCACCATCTGCAGTCTGGTAAGTAATAAACTAGTTCTTATGAGGCGTCATATGATAAGAACACCCAAAATCTAGCACCCATTCATCTCCAGATGAAGTAGTCATCATACCTAAAACAACTTTTGCATCACTATTGCTCCCTTCGGCAACGTCTACCACATTGCTTGTGGCATTCTGCCTATCAGTTTTATTCATCCGCTTTGAACAATCTCTCCTAATGCACCCATCCTCGTGACACTGAAAGCACTTCACACGTTCATTGGATTTTCTATGGCGTGATTTTGATCTGCTTTTACCTCTACTGCTACTAGACCCTCGATGTTGTTCTTTACCTCGAATCGTCAGTGCTTGCGCTACTCCTTGCGCTAGGTCGTCATCTTGCAACTTTCTTTACTTTACCACTCCTTAGAGAATAAGGCGGACTTTACCTCTTCTGAGGTAATTGTAGTATGCCCCTGCAATAGTGAATCAGTTAAGTGCTCACATGACTCTAGTAAAGAGGCTAACAATATCATGCCATATTCTTCATCATCAAGTATCATTTCGACGTTCTTTAGATCCATCATGAGTTTATTAAATTCATCTAGGTGGGTTTTGATAGACGTACCTTCAATATATTTAAATTGAAACATTTTCTTCAACATATACAAGCGATTGTTCAAACCTTTCTTCACATAGAGTGCTTGAAGTTTTGCCCATAATGTTGTGGCATCCTTCCCCTCAGCAACCTCTATTAAAATCTCATTCGACAAATTTAATAGGATTGTGCTATTTACTTTTTCCATTAACTCTATCCTCTCAGAGGCTTTCATTATAATTGGCAACTCATCTTCACCATCCAATGTCTTAGCCAAACCTTGAGTTGTCAATAAAGCCCACATCTTGATGCTCCATAACACAAAGTTGTTCTCCCGTTAAACTTCTCAATTTCATATTTCCTCTCAGACATAATTGCAGTAACAGAATTTCCAAATAATAATCAGACAAGCAAAAGCTCCAATACGCAGAAACGATAAGATCTTGCAAATTACGTCAACGCTAAATCACTAGAGAAATAAACGAGAAATAATAAGAACACTAGAAATTTACGTGGTTCGGTATGAGTATCGGTATCTACATCCACGAGGAGAGCCAACAGCAAATAATCTACTATACTCGAAGAATCAGAGTTTACAATCGTTCACACGCTCGAGTATTTCCCACACCTAGATTTAACCCAAAATCCGAAGTGTTTATAAATAAACAACTCACTTAGATATAAACTCACGGCACAAAATTACCGCGCGTTCAAACTTTAAACAAAAAGCTCTACGTAACGAAGAATTCACACGCGGCTCTCTTTAGTTTGACGTGTGCAGCTTCTACGTGCAGCTTCTTTTCTTCTACATAGGGTTTTCAGCCACACGTCTCCTGGGGATGTTTGCTTTATATTTATATGTGTACCCAAATGTCAAAGTTTGACCCGGCTCACCACTTTTTGGCTCCACGTGCAGAGGACTTCCTTCTTTCCACCATGTGCCCAAAGTCAAACTTTTGACTTTGGGCCCCACCATGGATTACCTACAGAGGAATTCGGTTCCTCCTGAAGATAAAGGAAGAGAAAAACCTTTGCTCTTTTTTTTTTTTTTTTTTTTTTATTCTATTTTATTTCCTCTTTTGTGTAGCTATAAGGAGTCCAAGAAAAGAAAAACTTCTTCATCATAAAAATATCTTCATGATCAGATAATAAGAAAAATTTTATCGAAACGAATCGCGTTTTGCAAATGCTCAAACTCGAGACATAATTTAACAAAATCATTGGACCTACAGTCGATTCATTTATTATATATGTAAATCCTAGATGCAAAAAATATGCCGGAGTTGTTCCTTATTAATTGGGTGACAGTACATGACAATTTTTTGTTAGCTTGTTGATGCCAGTTGTAATATTAAAGATGAAGGGAAAATAGTTAGACGTGTACAATCTTCTCAAGCATATCTTTTGAAAAAAAATAAATTGAAAAGGACATCAGCTTTGGCTCCATCGTAAGACAATATCAACAAAGTCTACTTATAGTAGGCTTACATTGCTCTTTTAATTTTCTATTAAGCCCATATTTATTTATTGCTATTAGTTTATTATTAACTCCTTAGTTTGTGCATTTCTTCTCCATGACGTCACCCTCGTTCCCTTAATTTAGCGTTTCTTTCTTCCTCATCGTCACTTTGCACGCAACGACATCCATTTCATGGAATATTTTAATGAGACCAAACTTTCAAGGGTTTATTATAATACGAATATTAAATGTGCAGAGGATTCGCGATCATACTCTTTGACTATACATACAGTAATCATTGACAAATGAAGTTATAAACTGAATTTACTAGTAAAGTATAAAAGGCTTGCTCGTGATAGGTTAAATTTTTGAGTGTATCCTTCTAAAAAAGATAATTCATACGCAAGACAGGACTTTTTAGTGTATGCCGCATTTAATTCAAAGACTGATTCGACATTGCTAGAATGTTGCAAGTGGGGCAGTGTCATTTGTAGTTAAGAACCATGGATTAGAGAGGCTAGATAGACATTTCCCTGCCAAGTATTGATGTGGAGGTGACCTAAACACAAGCTATTAGCCAAGGTTACTTCCTCTTGTTTCTTTGTGCATTTTGTATAGATAACAATATACGATGAGTTGGATTCACGAGTGAAGAATATAACTTGGGTGTTGTGCCAAATAACACTCGCAAAGAAGGCATTGTAGAACAAGTGGGTGTATGAGATCAAAGAAGAAACTGATGGCAGCAAGAGGAACAAGGGGAAATTTTTAGTAAAAGTTTTCCTCCAAATTTGTAAAATAGTTCGATGTGAAGATTGCACTCCCCCTTGGTGACTTAGAGGAGGGTATATATATGGTATAATCAGAAGGTTTTCAAATTCTTGGTAAATAGAACTATGTTTGCAAGTTGAATGAAAGTCTGTATGATTTATAACAAGCTTGTAGATGGTGCTATAAGAAATTCGACACATTTATGTGTGATAATGAGTTCACTAGATGTGAAATAGACTATTGATGTTACTTCAAGAAATCTAATGGTTACTATATTATTTGATTGTTGTATGTGAATGATATGATCATTGCAAGATCTAGCACGGGGTAGATCAATAAATTGAAGCATCAATTGTCATAGGAGTTTGAAATGAAGGACTTGAGAGCAGCAACTTGGCAACTCAGATTCCTAGCATGAGGATCATGTGAGATAGATTAGAAGGATTTAAAAGTTGTCTCAAGAAAAGTGCATTTGAGAAGGTGTTGGATAGATTAGAGTTCATTCTACAAAACCCAAAAGAACGCCTTAGAGAAGTCACTCTAACCTCTTGAAGGATTAGTCATTAAAGACATATGAAGAGCGGGAGGATATTATAAATTATTGAGATATATCCTTTGATTCTTTATATCTCTCAAAATTATGCATATATCTCCATTGATTGTGTATATCTCTGATTAATTTATAATTAATAAAGTTTGTAAATAGGCACATGGACTCTTCATTATGGCACATAGAGACACACTGAGATATACAGCAATTTCAATATTCTCTCTTCCACGGTATTCATTATCTGTTAGCTTGTTGACGCCGGTTGCAATATTCAAGATGAGCGGAAACTATTTCATGCATGCTATCTTCTCAAGCATGATTAAAGACAAGGGAAAGGACATCAGCTTTAGCTCCGTTCAAAGACACCGTCTTATCACAGTCTACTTTCCCCAGGACCACGTCGATCTTCTAATGGATTATTCACTCATAGTTTTATGTGTTGCTAACTCTTGCTTGTTTATCCATTTCCTCTCCATTCCGTCACCCTCGCTCCCTCACTTTTGTTTTTCCCTTGCCGTCATTTTGCATGTAACGACCACAATTTTGAGGGTTTAAAAAAAAAAAAAAAAAAAAAAACAACCAAACTTTCAAGGTTTATTATGTTATGAGTATTTAATCTCTGGGTGTTTCGCGATCATGCTCTTGGACAACGTATATAGTTTTCTTTGACAAACGAAGTTGAAAACTGAAGTTATTAGTAAAGAATAAGAGGCTTGGCTGTGTTAGGTTAATGGCTTGAGTGTTTCCTCCTACAAAAAGATTTTTCACACGTAGGCTATGATATTTTAGTATGCGCCGTATTTAATTAAAGACTGATTAAATATTGCTTGAATAAGAGTCTCTCATTCATTGCTGAAGTCGAGGATTCGAAACCCACAATTGCTAGCGTTAAAAGTGAGGGGCCATGGTGGTGGGGTCCTATGCTAATCTCCCCCGAGGTATAGTCGTCCAGTCCAGGTGCCGTCTGGGCATTGTAGGACCGTGGGACCCCGAATAGCATAAGCGAAAGGGGGCCCGGCGGATCCTTGGTCACAAAAAAAACAAAAAAAAAAACTATGCATTAGAGAGAGACATGAACCTATTCATTTGTAGTTAGGTTACATGCCAAGTATTGATTAGGAACTTGACCTAAACATGAAGTTATTAGCTCAATTTATTACCTATTACCGATGGCATCTATATAGCCAATGTCACTTCCATGATGATGAAAGATGTTTTTTGAACTCATTTTGTCATATAGTGTGATAGATAGTTATCAAAATTCAGTCTCTATTAGAATGTCCAATCAAAAAAAGGTGGAAGAAGACCACATGTATATAATATATATATATAAACCTTATAGATAAGTGATGTGGGATACTTTAATGCCTCTCTCATGTAGGAGCCAAAGTAGGAGAGGATTTGACAAACAGGGGGTGGCGCATGCGAAATAAACTAAGGCGGAACTTGGTTGTTATACCACATTAGAATGTCCAACCCAAAGCATAAGCTCATGAGGCGAGGCGAGCAAATGTATCTAGGAGCACACGATCTCCATAAACAAGCGATGATGTGGGGTACTTTAACATCATGAATGAGTGACTTTTAAAGTTCTTGAAGGCCACATCAAACAAAGACTCAGCTTTACGGAGTTTTTGAGTGATCAACAATCTATTAACAATCAAAACGATGTTGCTTTAATTTTAAGGGAAGAAGCTGGAATTGCATCCCTTAGAATTTGGCTACTTTCCTTTTAGGTAATCTTTTCGTGGATCAACCAATACGTTTAAATCTCCTATCTATCAAAGATTTGTATCAAGAAATTAAAGATGCTGAAGGTAGAAGAAGCGAGTTTCCTTAGCCCAAGTTCGAAGTTTATTCTAAGATCATCTCATACTACACACACTCGTGTGCACGGAGAGAGAGAGAGAGAGAGAGAGAGAGAGAGTGATCCCCCAAAATCGCACAAATACACTAATAAAATATCCCTGGGTATGAAGAGCAAGTGCACTAAGCACAGCGGTTGCTCCGTGAATGACCTAAAGATACAAACCCGTCGCGACATACATGTATACTCTTCCTTAACCCCCCTAGTCATAAGTTACAGACTGGAAAAACCATCAGCGACTAGTTCCTCGCTCTCTTCCCCTTGTCAAAACGCAGGATCGGATCGTCCTCGCGGAAGAGCCGCTGAGTGTTGAGCATGGTGAGCAGGATCAGGCCGAGGAGGACCAGGAACGAGAGCGCCGACAGCACGATCATGAGCCCCGAGGCAATCGGACCCTTCACCTCCTGCGCGTACTCCGACGACGCCAAGGCCAGGAAGGTCAGCGGGAACGAGTACGCCCACCATGCGACGTTGAATTTCCTCATCGACTTCTTGAAGAGCGCCGGTCTGCATGCCTGTTTCGACACCACCACAAGACAAACTTAGTTGAATAATTTATAACAATTTACCCAAGATTAAAGAACGCATGTCAACTCAAACCCTAATTTATTGGTCATACCCGATATTGCGTCATCTCTTAAAAAAGTAGCTGGCGTAAGATGTATATATTAAAGATTTTTGGAGGTATAAATTAATAAAGGATGAGTATTTTGTAATTGGGGTCAAAAGTCACGCAAGAAAGTTGCGTAACACAGTTGCCTTAATCGAGGGGGAAATTTTAGTTTATTGAATGTTTTTCTCGAGTGGGCTTGACATTTTAGACCCTTAAACTATGGTACGATCATGATCATATATTACCACGTGGTTTTTTACTAGTCACTCCAAGTTATGAAATTTCCTTGCCCAAAGAAAGGAGAGATTGGTGGTTTTTTCCTAGTCACTTCAAGTTATGAAATTTCCTTGTCCAAAGAAAGGAGAGATTGGTTGAGCTCGATGACTAAGTTTGTCCACTTCGACATCAGATGCGCACCACTTCAATTTTCAGGAAAAATTTGCTTAGATGCACACCACTTCAATTTTCGGGAAAAATTTGCTTGGATAAGCATCTTCTACTACAACTTGGAAGATTTTAGGTAAATATTTAGACTTTATCTAATGATAGGTCGGCACAATTTCAATCCCCGGATCGATACCAGATTCTCATGTCTCGTTCTAAAGGACAGCTCCCTTTCATTTTTTACTTATGTCACTCTGTTTGTCTATTAAAAATTTGATGGAGTCAGAAAAGTTAGTCGTCATGATACAATCTATTATTGTAATCTACCAAGTTATAAGTATTTTGGAGGAATGGTTTGGGAGAACTTTCGCCAGATCACCACTTCAAAGCTTAGTCATGATACTAGTCGATTGAAGATATTATGTTATGAAATGCTATTTAAGTAATGAATTTAACCTAGACATACCACGACACCTACTACATCGAAACTCGAGAGATCAGCAACCCTGCACAGATTTTTCTGTACTGTGATTAGTTGCAAATTAGCCTGTTGCTGCAGCATGAAAGATTTGCGTATCAACTAGAGAGACGAAGGGAAGGGAAGGTAAGTGCTGATTACCAGAGAGGTGAACAGAAAGAGGGAGAGGAAGAAGAGCATCTTCGACCCGATGTCGAACTCGCCGGCGATGGACTTCCAGGCGACGCTCGCCTTGCTCGGCGCGGCGAAGAACAGGAAGAACACAGGCCTCAGCATCGCCGGCAGCTTGTCCCCGCCGGACAACCGCTGGTACAAGGTGACGAACAGCACCAGGTAATGCGCCATCCCCAGCGAGAACATGCAGACCGCGGTCTCGCGCCACCCCATCTCGGCCGCGGCCCGCGCGCCCACCAGGTTCCCCACCACCGAGAGCTGGCTCGTCGGGTTGGCCACCATCGAGAGGAACCGCCTCTCGGTCGTGAACCACTGCCCGTAGACCTTTACGTCGAGCAGGATCAGGGGGACCGCGAAGGCCCACCAGAGGACCAGGTACAACGTCGTCTTCGGCAGGTCCGACGTGAAGTCGGCCGCCTCGAGCAGCACGAGCCACGCTATCCACGGCGCGAACAGGTAGTTCGCTCCGACGTGGTGCTGGAACTCCGCCTTCACCAGGCCAAAGTGAAAGAAACACCGGAGAATATAGAGGAACGAGAGGGAGATCTGGACCAGCAGGGCGAAGCCCCAGAAGATCACGAACGTCATGTGAGGGATCACATGAGAGAGATGCTCGAGAGGCAGCGAGTCGTCGGGCATCGGCGACGGGCGGCGGAGGATCTTCCACAGCAAGGCCTGGCTCGCGAGGGAGAGGCTGATGCGGAAGTAGCCGGCGTGGAGCCGGGTCAGGATGGACGACTTGAACGTCTTGGCGACGGGGACGAGGTGGTGCTTGGGGGTTCTCGCGCGGGAAGGGTCGATCACCGGCTGGAGCGGCGGCTCGTATTCGATCTCTGATGCCATTCAACGACACCGGAGGTTGCGGTGGCAAAAGGCGTTGTCTCCTCTAAGGTATGTTTGGACGCTTTGGGTTACGAGGTCTTGACGATATATGTTGAGAAGTGTATGGAAGGTTTATATAGAAAATCAAGTCGAGTACGGAACGAGTTTATAGTTTTTCTTTTGGATTTGTCCTTTTATTTGGATTTTTCGGTGACGTTTAGGCGAGCAACTTGGCCTCGGTCTAATGGATTTTCAAGAATATATGCCGAGGGCAGGGCGAATGGAAATGGACGTTTCGAACGGGAGGAGATCCTCCCGCCCTTAGTTGAGTATTACCGCCCCTTTCATTTCATGTCAAATCATGATGACAAGACAATTGCTTGCTTTTGTTTCTGCTCCTTCTTTCTTTTTCTTTGAGGATCCAAGTTATCTTGATTTTAAATGTCGAGATCATATGCATGTGAGATACACCGAGTTCCAATATATGCTGCCGGCGATCTGACACCTGCCGTTCGAGCTCAACCGCATTGCTCAGCAGCCGCTCTCCCCCATTTCCTCCACCACCTCCACACCGTTACCCAACCGCTGATCATGATAAGCCCGAGCTGGTGAGCTTTGGAGATCTCAGGCTCAACGGCGCACGCAATTTTCCTAGGGTTTTTTCTTTATAAACTCATATTCGAAATATAATTTAACATTTTCTTTTATTGTCGGAATTGTTAAATTGTTCACGTGATCACAAACATGAAGGGGGAAAGAAATTTGCACTTTCAAACTATCATTGTCATGTCATGATCATGATATATGTAATTATCATTACATTTCATGAATCACTTTCACGATAACATTACTCACGGAAGGTTTTGTCCATGTCATGGTCATCGTCTACCATTCAACATGATATGATTATGTCACTTTTCATTGCTTTCGTCTCAGTAACTTTCTCCCTTGCAAATCGACGATTGAATTCAAGGATTCTAGTGAGCATTTGTGAATTTCTTCTATTGACCAAAAAAAAAAACACACTTAGATAATGGGACAAAGATTAGTCAAAAGACACCGACCCAAGGCAGGCCTAGGGACGTGTCTAGCCTACCAAACACTTTAGGATCAGCAGAAATTGGGCCAGCTCATATATGGGTCCATTAAGGGCCCTACTATTATAATAATTAGAATGTTGGTAAAATTTGGATTGGGGAATACCCAAATCAGACTTTGAGATGTGAAAATACGCCGTTTTTAAAGAATTATTGGCTCCACAATGTTACTAAAGATTAATGACAAAAATCCTCCAAGATATAATAAAACCTTAATAAGAATACTAGATGATAATTTTGGCATTTCTCCAAAAATGCAAATAAAAGCTGTACTTTTAGAAAGAAAAGTTGACAAGAAAAAAAATGTGAAATGGAAAATGACAAATTTATATTAGTCTTTAAGAATATATGCAATCCTGCAAGAAAGATTGCATTGTGAATAGATGCTTTCTCAAAAGACAGTGAAAATTCGGATTAAAAAATAATAAATAACAATTTTTCTTCCGAATTTTATAACTTCTAAAATCAAATACAACATTTCCAAAGTTGTAAGAACACCTAATAACTAATAGGTAGAAGAAATAAAATTCCAAATTAAATAACAAAAAAATAATGGTAATTCTATTGAGAACAATCACATTGTTTTGATAGGACACAAAGGTTATTTAATAATTATAAATTCAAATTTAATAAATAAAAAATAATGATTGTTGAGTAGTGCCAAATTTTGTCTTTGTGCACTCACAAGTGGGTCTATTAAGGTCCAGCCCACTAAGCCCATCATTTTCATTTTGTAAGAATTGAAGACTTCAATTGGCCTACACACTCCCATTTATTTTATAGGGATGGATAAGTGCAATAGAAGTTCTAAAACTTGTCACGAAAATGTAATTGAGTTCTAAAACTTGCAAAAAGTGCAATCAAATCCTAAAACTTGTTAGAATGTTTCAATCGAGTCCTAAAATTAACACCGTCAAAATTTCTAACGGAAAATGCTGACACGGCACGAACGTGGCTTTTTATAGTCATTTCTCTCTCCTACGTGGCGAATAGTTAAAAAAAAAATACCACACATGCAAACGACGTTGCGTCCTCCTTTCTTCTTCACCATTGTGTCCCCCCCCCCTCCCTCTCTTTCCTTTCGCTATTCCCGAGTGTCCCCTTCCCAGGCGTCTCTTTTCCTTCTTCATTGTTTGAATCACATGTCTTCTTCTTCTTCTTCCCAAAATCATCTGAACTCAAAGCCCAAACTCGTGTCATCGTCTCGTTTCCTATAAACGAAATTGACGCTCGATCTCCCTTTGAACCCTAAGCCCCAAATCAAATTTGACGATCTGCAATTCTCTTGCAATTTGGGTCCCCTCCCAAGTTAAAGTTCGACACCCATCATTATTTGGAGTTCATAGAGCTCGAGTTCGACACTCGTCATGAGTTCGTATTCTTTTCTTTGACGAGTGCGAGTTCGTGTGAAGACCTCTCTTGCGAGAGTCTTGACATCGAGTGGCGTCGAGGATGACAACAGGGTCGGCGACGGTGATGGTGACTCCTCCTCACGCAGGTCTCGCTCTCTGCATTATAGCATTTGGTTGTTTTCCATTCTCCAATACTAGTGACAAATTAGAACATTGATGTAATATAACGTAAGTTATGGTTGTCTGTTCATCCAGTGCATATGAAAAGAGAGATGTTTTTTGGAGATTGAAAAAATCTCCTAATTCTCTCAAGTAAACACATTGCATTATGCAGAAGTTACTTATATCAAGATGTTATGAAGGAATCATAATATAGCTAATATACTTCTATTAGGTTCCTATAATACGAAGGCCAGAAGAATGAGGGCGCCAACATTTGAATTAAGTGGCGTAACTCCTAATGAGGTCAACTTGGAGCCAACATGTTATTGTTGTCTTCAATCGCCAATTCTTATGGCAAAGAAAAGGAAAAACGCAGGAAGAAGGTTCCATGGATGTGCTAAGTTTGATAGTCCAAGTTACTGCAATTTCATCATGTGGGTTGATCCAAAGATACCAGATCATGTGAGGGACAGATAGTTGACCTCCTTGAAAGAAATCAAGCATTGTGTGAATCAAGCCAATTGAAGCATGATGAAATCGATGTGAGCTCATTGCTAGCTGAAATGAAGACTCAAAAGGTGAAAAATAGACGTTTAAAGGAGGAGCTCGCACGAGTAAAGAAAGAAAAGATGCTATATCAATCGGCATTCATTCTATGCATGTGTTATATTGCTGTATTGGTTATATGTAATGCGATGGGAATTTTCTAAGTCTTCTATAGTACCTTGTTTCTAAGTTTGTAAATTTGAACACTAGTTGTGGATAATTGAGATGGGAATGAAATCTGATTTGAGTTTATAGTTTGCAAGACCGATTGCTTGCCATGCGAGAAATTACTTTCGCATTGAAAAATGTTGCTTGATTTGTGTGTTTGTCAATAGCACTATATGAGCTATTGCCACCAGAATACATTTGTAACTTTGAAAAAAGGTGACAACTCTCTGATTATGCAATCGAGATTGTTAATTGGTGATTTCTTAATGATTGTAATAACGAGCTTACCTCAAATGGAATGTGTCAAAAACCAAGTGAAATCAAATTAGTCGGCTACAATACCTAAGTTACCTAATCAAATCTTCCATGAATCATCCAACGTAGACCATAGAGACCACGCAAAGCAAAACCCCATCATCTAAAATGAAAAATTAGCAATAAGAGGTGGTGGTATCGGTTACCATTAATGCCCTCAAGGGACTCGAGAAAAAAGGTATGGGAAAGAAGATGACAAAAGTATTGGAAGAATGAAAATTCTTCATAGCCAATTTCAGTAATCACCTATTAACAATCCTGAAGAGCAACCACTTTCGTGCATTATCCAAACCAAAACCAAGCATCCCACATAATTCCTTGAAACACGATTCATTGACAAAGCAACATGCTTACATTTTGAGTGCACAAAAGGTTTTGTTCAACAAAATGCCTGCACTTTCAATGCACAAAAAGTTCTTTTCAACAAAATATGCACTTTCAATGCACAAAAGGTTCTATGAACAAAAGCTACATGTCTCATACATAAAAGCAGCTAATAATTGACATAAATTCACCTAACAACACCAATTTCAGCAAAACATATCAATCCAATATGATGGTCCCCGGTGGTTCAGTAGGTTCAGCCTTCACTTTATTCATAATTATGGCACTTTTCCTAAAATATGGTCTTGCAGCAATAGGCTTTGGAGGAGTTATTGTAGCCTGAGATGACTGAGCTTGGGAACTGGCCTTAGGTTGTAATAGTGGCTTCGGCTTCACCGCAATGTGTTTTCGAGTAGCTACTGCTACATGATATGATTGAGGTTGGGAACTGGCCTCCAATTGTGATGGTGGCTTTGGCTTCATTGCAACATGCTCTCAAGGAGCTAATGTTACATGAGATGATTGAGGTTGAGAACTTGCCTGGGGTTGTGATGGTGCATTTTGCTTTATACCAAGATACTTCTGAGCTATTGTAGCCTGAGATGACTGAGTCTGGAAACTGGCCTCAAGTTGCGATAGTGCTTTTGGCTTTATTGCGACGTGCTTTTGAGGAGCTAATGTTGCATGAGATGATTGAGGTAGGGAACTTGCCTGGGGTTGTGATGGTACCTTTCACTTTATACCAAGATGCTTTTGAGCCATTGTAGCCTGAGATGACTGAGCCTGGGAATTGGCCTCATGTTGCTCTAATGCCTTTGGCTTCATTGCAATTGCTTTCGAGGAGCTACTGTTGCATGAGATGACTGAGGTTGGGAACTGGCCTTGGGTTGCAATAGTGGCTTCGGCGTCACTGCAATGTGTTTTCGAGGGGCTGCTGATGCATGATATGACTGAGGTTGGGAACTCGTCTGGGGTTGTGATGGTGCATTTTGTATTACATCAACATGCTTTTGAGGACAAGTTCTTAATTGTTCAGGTTGTACACTAACTTGGGAATGCACCATTGCTATTGACATAGCTCTTGAAACTACCCATTTGTCTGGTAGGTTAAAGATTCTTGCATCAGTTGTATTAGGCTACATAAGAATGAGTATGTTTTTAGCTTAAGGAGATAAGCAATTGCTATCGGAAAATTTTAAAAATATTACTCACCTTGAGAATATGAAGGTTTGTCATAGGATTTGCATCAACACCCTGTTAACACATAAATTTTGCCATTTTACTTAAGACTTAATAGCATTAAAAGTTAGGAATTAGTTGCTAAAAAAAAGGAGAAAAAGAGATAAAGAGAAAAAAAAGAAACAACAAAACAACAAAAAAAAAAGAAAGAGAAAAACGACTAGAGGTCGGGTCGGGCCGGATCTGGCATTAGCCCTGCCCGCCACTTACCTCTCTTTCCCCTACATGGCTTAGGCCCGTTTCCCTTTTGGCCCGGCCCATGCCTCCGTCGCAGCACCGGCCCCAGCACCATCGCCCCTTGCTACCCGTGGCCGCCGCTCGCTGCGTTGCCGTCACTGTTGACACAGAGCCACTAGAGAGGAGGCATGAAACCAGGTCTTGGCCGGGTAGGGCGAAAGCCCCATCGAGTAAGGTTTTGAGCAATCCGGGCCGGGTATATCGGGGCCGAGATTTGGGCTGTTTTTAGTACGTGGGCTTGTAGACTTTATTTTAAAAATTAGACTAGATTGGGCATGCACATCAAGCCCAGCCCGGCCGGTTTCTGTTGGTTTGGGTCGTGCGGCCTGGCTCGGTCCGGGCTTGAGCTATTTGGCCTAATTCGGTCCGAGCTCGAGCCCTTTTCAACGAACCGGGTTGGACCCAACCCAGGGATCCAACCTGGGTCATTTTTAATATATTATAATATTATAATATTGTAATATTATAATAATATTTTTAAAAGATAAAATTATAAAAATATAAAAAATATTTTTGAAAAAATAAAATTTTTGAAAATTAAAAAACGTAGGGTTTGGTTGGAAATTGCCATGTTTTGCCTCCTTAGTGTAATTAGGTCTTTATTTACTTGCACATTGATTATATCACGTGTTTAATTTGCATATTTGATTATGTTTAATTGCACTTGTTCAATTTTACTGCAATTAGAATCTTGGTAGCTGTGGTTATTATTTTAATGATTGTGCACCCGCATGATCACCTCACATATTAGTGGATATGTATAAAATCAATCCAAACTGCCTGATAAAAATATTTTCTATTAAAATGAACAAGATTAGGTACCGAAATGGCACTAATTGATCAATTAGTGTAATCAAGTCCTCAACCCTAGATTCTCTGGTTGCATAGGAAGTGAGGTACACTCTCATGCCTCACTTGATTTCTAACCGACCCTAATAGGCTAGTGGCGACTATGTTTTTGCAAAATTCTTAAAAAATACCCCAACGTCACACGAGGTATGGGCTTGGGAGAGCCCATGCCTAATCATGGGTAGGCCTGTCCTTTAGGTAATACCCATAAATCTACTCTCTCCCCTTGAGGGTAGGTCGCGACACACCCAACCCTACCATTTTCATCATCTTGGCTTGTGATTCTCTTTGTATCATGTCATTTTTAATGGTAGGTCTTTTAAACTAAAATAATAATAAAAATTCATTCGACATGAGAATGTAGTCACAATACATGTATGCTTGGGGATTGAGGTATTACTCACCGGAATTTTCTTAGGTCTATCCTTAGCCATTACATTAGCCGGTGCACAATAAATGTCTTTCCCTTGATCAGAACGAACTTCACCAAAAGCATTGGCCTCACTACTACATCCTCTTACATTAGCAATAGCCATGCATCCTATATGGACTGTTATAGTGGCACTACATCCTTTTACATTGGTACTAGCACTACACCCTCTTACATCTGCACTAGCCTGAGCAGAAGCATTAACATGCCCACTATTGTCTTGTATTGAATTTGCCTTTGCAGAAGCATTGGCATGGCTTTCGGATTCTCCTTTAGTTACGCTTGTTGTTGCTTTAGCTTTAGCTTGAATATATATTCATAATTACTAAATTGGAATATTGACATATAAAACTTACAATAATTGTTAGATGACAACTTATTTGTCTTTTTTCTAAGCCTTGGTTCAATGGAATTAGCTTGAGATTGAGCATAAGCTTCAGCTGTATTTGTATTGGCATGAGCATTGGATGTACATACATTGGCCTGAGCATTGCTTGAGAAGTACATATTAAGCATTGATTGACAACATGTTAAAGTGACATGCCCAGCATTAAGATGATCAGTTAGTTGAGAAAATACTTTTTTTAAAGGACATTCCTTGCAATTATGTCCAACCACATTGCAAGTAGAACAAATTATTTGCTTACCCTCTTTAGTCATTCTGTCACCTCTTACAAGGTCAATTGGTTGCTTTCTTCTACTCATTTTTTGCCTACTAGGCATGTTCTTCATTGGTGGGGTTTGATGAGCTTCTTTATTGGTTTTATTCCAACATTTCTATCCTCTTATTGTAGGCATCATGAATTGATAAGCACTTGGATACATTGCCTTGTTGAAGCACTCAGCTAGATAGTCACTCAGGTCATTTCTCTTATGGTGTATCGCACAAATGGTATGACAACATGGAATTCCACTAAGTTCCTAAGCTTTCCAAGAACAAGTCTTTAAATTCAAGTCAACAACATATTTGTCACCACCTTCCGTAATCTTAAATTCCTAATCTCCATTCCATATCAAATAGCAATACCTGCTAGCAGTTGTATTCTCATGTAACTTATGCATAATCTTTGGACCATAATTTCTAGTCCACCTAGCACATCCATCCCTCTGAGCATGCATTCTATTCATAACCATGATTCTAATGTCCTCCAGCATACTCACAATGGCCTTGCACCTAACTTCCACGCACCTGCCATTGAAAGCTTCGCTGAGATTATTATCAATAACATCATATTTAATGTTGGTGTCAAAGAAAGCTTTGCACCAATGTTTTGGCTCAATACTGAATAAATCATCAGGACCTTGCTAAGTCATTTCCTTCAACCTCTATCTATGCACCTCGAAATCTGACATATTATTACTTTTGACACATCTCCAAAATTGTCTCATCAACTATTTTTCTTTGTATTTTTGACCCCAATTGGAATATATGTGCCTTGCACACATCCTATGCTCTGCATTTGGCAAAAGTTCAGCTATAGAAGGGATGAGACCCTAACAAATACTAATACACACACACACACACACACACATATATGAAGACAGAAACAAAAGAAAAACATTAATACTAATAAGCATCATAATGTCACAATCAATTTACAAATGAGTCATAAAGAAGAATTACATACCTTTTGTTAGTCACTTATCAAGGCCCATCTGTCACCATTACACATATTGAGGTTTGACTTCAACAATTCGATAAATCAAGTCCATGTGTCCTTATTCTCGATTCTTACCACTGCCCATGCCACTAGATACATTTGATTGTTGGCATGCCTTCCTATGGCACATAACAACTTGCCTTTGATCAAACCCCTCAAAAGACATCTATCTAATCCAATGATCTCCCTACATCCAGCCAAAAAACCTTTCTTGCAAGCATCAAAGCAAATGTAAACCTTATCAAATAATGGTAGAGAATTTGGCAATGACCTTTCAACTTTCAATTTAAAATTGCTTGAAGGGCTTGCAGTGTAAAGTTCTCCCAAATAGTCGTACATCTGTGCATATTCTTTCTTGTAATTGCCTTGTAGTTCCTTCAATACTTTTAGCTTTGTTCTCGTACACTGACTTAAAGTGACATTTACTCCCAGTTGTTCTCTAACTAATTTCTTTAACCTAGGTGCTTTGATTTTAAACATTGCAGAAATGAGAATCATGAAGTGTTTAGCTAAATAAGTACTAGACACTTTCTTATTCTCGAAAGTGATACTACATATATGCTGATTTATATACCTTTTCAAATGAAACGACCCAGTTTTGCTATTAAGAGCACCATAGATCATCCAATTACAATTTTTTTTTAGGCACACTTGGCTTTTATAAAGCTTTTTGTGTTCTTAGTGTATTTGATTGCTCTTTGCTCAGCCACAAAATACTTCAAAATTGAATTTTTGAACTCAGTTGCATTCTCAAATGTCATGCCAACAATAAATACTATATTTGTACCACTTTGCTCATATGACGGGAACCTACTTCTCCTTGAAATAACATCAACCTCTTCATCACCCTCATCATTTAAACTTGATTGAAAATTGTCTTTTTCATTTGAATCAGCATACTCTGTTTTGTACCCAGAATCATCTAATGATTGAGCCTCATCCACAATCGGTGGTTAGAAAGTACCAGTTGCCTCACTATAAACGCCAATTTTGAGCCTATGTCTTGTTGAAAATTCCTTTAATTTTCTCATTGCATCAACCAGTTCAAAATCATCATCGTCACTCGACTGTTCCACATCTACCAAATTATGTGTATCATCATCCTCTTCCTCATCTAGATCCCTATTGGCAACTTCAACCCGATTCTCGTCATCATCAATATTCCCAATCACAGTTTCAAATATATTACCAGCCACATTATCAACTTTTTCCTTATTCACATTAGACATATCTCCAGTTTCCATCTCAACGCCCCCCATCTCAGCTCTTGTCTCTTCATCATCAACATGCTCAGCATATAACTCAATATTTTTAGAATGCAGATGATGATAAAATAGATCTATCACATCAGAGTTATCCCATAAATACCTAAGCATTATTCCGTCTACAAGAGTTGTACTTCTAGGAACTATGTGAAAGAGTTTTTTTTTTTTTTTTAATTATTTTGCACACCCCAAAGCCTCAATAGCTTCAATGTTACTAGATAGTGAACTCTCTCTATCCGTTGAGTGATAGTTTTGCCCCATTTCGAAACCCTAGTTTTCCTGGACAATAATCCAAGCACTGAAATCCCATGGCTGCCTCGAACCTGCTCCCACCAGATTAGAATCCCCACCATCATCAAGATCCCCACACCCCACTCTATCCATCTTTCTCTATGTAGACTCGTGAGAATGGGTTCCACCTGAAGCATCTCTCTCCCTGCCGAAGCCTCATCCCCATCGTAGACTCACCCGGCAAAAATGATCATTCCAGTATATGCTGATATAACCTCCAAGGATTAACTAATTTCAATCGCAATACTACCTTTTAGGGCTTCCCTCACTCCATATCCCCAAAAGTACCATTACCCAAAAAGTCGCTCACCCTCCTCAGTTGAATACTCCATTCATCATCCCAAATACATCATCCATTATTAAACCCCTAATTAGAGTTGTATTTGGTACAATATGGAAGGTGCTTACGAGAACCATCTCAGGATGGCGGCACTATGCAAAAGTATGGGAGACTTACGGTCAGCAGAAGACGTCAGGAAGCTGGATGCAGAAATTCCTGAGAAGGAAAAGCAAGAAAGTGAACTTATCCTCTATGGGAAACTTTTCTCTAAACCAAATGTTAATTTTCAAGCATTTTGTACTACCATGAAGAAAGTGTGGAAGTTTGAGTCAGCAAAATGTGAGATGATCAAACCTGGCATTTTCCTCTTCATGTCCAATTCGGTAGAGGAAAATAATAGAGTGTTAGAATCTGGCCCATGGCCGTTCACGACCAACCTACTTGTCTTGAAAGAAGGAGATCCCAATGTTCTGAAGCATTGCTATGAGTTTACACACTATGCATTTTGGGTACACTTTTTGGGGCTCCCTCAAGCTTAGGTTACGGAGAATTCAGTTCAGCATATTGCCTCGAAGTTGGGCAAAGTGGAGATGGTGAAAGTTGAAGCTCGGAATAATGGCTCGTGCAAAATCGGCAAAGCAAAAATCAGACTCGACCTATCAAGTCCTCTGAAAACAAATACAATTATTAACCTAGGAGAAAGGAAATGGTGGATTGATTTTAAATATGAGATGCTACCACACTTTTGCTATTCATGTGGATGTATAGGACATTATGCCAAGTTTTGTTGAAGATACCTTATAAGGACACTAAATTAGCCCAAGAAAAACCTGGTAGATATGGTTCGTGAGAGAATTTAGTCCGTGTTGTAAGACTTTCTTTGGAAAAATTGACCTATCTCTTGAGAAAGAGGAAGTTGAACCTGAAACACCCCCTGTTGATGGGAACCCGCACAAAGAGAATACAGGGAATCGAGATAAGGCCCTGCAAGTATACAATCCTACAGTAAATGAGTCAGTTGTAGATGCAAGAACGACTAAATACATGTCCCCAAGTCGGGGGAAAAGAGCACAACAAAATCATATGCTAGTTCCACACTTGGTAGAGCAAAAGAAGAGTGCAGGGATGTCAAAAAAAGAAAAGTCAAGACACAAAACCCCAGCAGCCAAAAAACAGAAACATTTCTCTCCATACAGGAAGCGAGGATCATCAGCCTACTTACTTGATGAGGAGACTCTCTTGAATACCCCAATTTGAGCATGGGAAGAGATCTATGAACGAGTTTTGGTGGCTAACTCTAATAAGTCACCTCAATATGCATGAAGCTTTTGTGCTGGAACAGTCAAGTTGGACACTCTCCTGACAGTCCAGCACCTTCAAGCCTTAATGGCTTGTGATAGGCCAAATTTTTTTTTCCTCATGGAAACCAAGAATCAAGAATCTATGGTTGATTAGGTAAGAAAACGTCTTCAAAATGATTATTCTATTATTGTCAATCCTATGGGAATTTGGGGTGGACTAATTTTAATTTGGGATGAGGAGGTGAAGGTGGAAGTTGAATTTAGCTCCAGGGAAATTATTGATGTTATATGTAAGGATATAAATAGTGGAATAACTATGAGGATATATTTTCTCCATGCATCTACTAACTTTCAAGAAAGGTTAAGATTATGGCAAACCTTGCGCTCAATTAATCTGTCAAACAATCTCCCGTGGATATATATAGGAGATTTCAATGAAGTTCCATATGAGTGGGAAAAGGTTGGAAGACGTGAGGCAGATTGGTATAAGGTTGTAGCGTTTTGGGAGTTTTTGAATTAATGTTCTTTTACGGATGTTGAGAGCAAGAGATGTACTTACACATAGACAAACAATCAGGAACGTGATGAGCCGGTTAAAAAGAGACTTGATAGGGTTCTTTGTAACCTAGAATAGTGAGTACTATTCCCCAACGCTGAGGCTTTTGCACTACTAGCTACTGGACCAGATCATAGCCCCCATAATCCTCTCATTGGATTCAGCAGGGGAAAAAAGGCAAAAGGCTTTCAGATTTGAAGTGTACTAGTTAGAGAATACTGAGTGCAAAGAAGTGGTTAAAAAGGCTTGGAGGGCTGAGAGAGGTAATCCACTGGATATTATGAGCAAAACAAGGAAGGTAGTGGCTAAATTAGGGAGGTGAAGTAGAAAGAGTTCTAAAAATACGTCCCAACAAATTGTTTCACTCAAGGAAAAGCTTAATGAGATTACACATAATGCAGAAAGGACTTCAAGAAAGGAGGAGTATAAGGAAATTGTTAACCAAATTGGAGGCTTATGGAGGCAAGAAGAAATGTACTAGGGTATGAGATCCAGGATTAATTGGATGAAATGGGGAGATAAAAACAAGAAATATTTTCATGCCACCACGATCCATAGAAGACAACAAAACAAAATTTCTATGCTACGACTTGATGATAATAACTGGAGTCAAGATCCATCAACCCTTAAGCAACACATTACAAACTTCTATCAATCACTATACACTTCGGTGGGCAATAGGTACTATTAGCCAGTTCTAGATCAATGCTCACAAATAGTCACTAAGGAGATGAATGAAGCTTTATAAAGGCATATTACGAGGGAAGAAGTTAGGAAAGCCATTTTTCAAATGGGAGCTACAAAAGCATCAAGACTGGATGAACTTAATGGATTATTCTACCAAAGTAACTGGCTAGTGATCCATGAGGATATCTCCAGATTGGTAGAAAATTTTTTCAACAAAGGTATGTTCGACCCAGAAATCCATAAAACTCATATTACTCTTGTTCCCAAAGTAACCAACCCCCAGAGCATTTTCCAGTATAGGCCTATTAGCCTTTGTAATTTTAATTACAAAATCATTGCAAAGGTAATGGCCAATAAACTAAAAATCTTGATTCCAGAAATTATCTCATGAGTGTTGACACCTAAATTTTGATTAGGTTATTAATTAGGCTTTAATTTCTTTTATTTTTCCCTCTTCTAAATAATAATAAAAACAAAAAAAAAAACAAGCAAATCAAAAGCAAAGCAACCCATTTTTCTCTCCTTCTCTTCCCCTTCTACGTGGGCCCCTAAAGCCCATTTTCCTCCTCCTCCAACCCGGCCCTCTTCGGTCATCTTCTTCCTCCATCCGCCTCTGCAACACACGTGCAGAGGGCGCGACACCGGATGAATGGACGGACAGCGACCCGCGTGGGGGGTAGCTGGTGGACAGGTGGCAGATGGGACGTCGGTTCGATTGACGAAGGCCGTTTAGCACGCGGGGATCGGTGGTCGAAGCTCCGTCGACCAGTCGCCTCCTCGCCTATAAATAGGCCCTCCACCTTCGTCGAAAAACTCACACAGAGGAGAGAGAGGAGCCAGCAAGCTCAGAGGGGTTCCTGAGAGATTTCGGGGAGCTCAAAAAGCGAGCAGGGCGAAAATCGGGTCGCGAGCTCAAACCGACCTCCCGCCGAGAGACTTCGGGGGAGGCCGGCGGCGAACGAGCCCGAGAAGGAGAGCACGGCAAAGTGAGGGACCTCCGGTAGCAAGCTTCGAAGACCTTTCCTGAGAGACTTCGGGGAAGGCTTGAAGGCGAGCGACCGAAGATCTCAGATCTGGCCGGAGGAGGGGAGTTTTGAGTAGAGGAGGTTCGAGATCTGTGAGGCGGGAGGTTGCAGGAGAGAGAAGGCTGGAACCAGGAGGGAGAAGGCACCTGCCAAGCCACCACCACCATCCCCGACGCAAGCCGAGACCCCTGCCGAGCCGCTTCGCCATCGATCCGTCGACGCCACGCCAGATCTGGGGACCGAGGAGCTGCCATCGCTGCCCTGTCGTCGTCACCTCCATCGTTTGTCACCTCATCGAGCCGTTGCTGCGAACAGGTTGGAGCCTCCCCCCACGTATTCTGTCGCCGTGCCACAAGTCCCGTCATTGATCCGGTCGAGCGGCCGGCTGTCGGTTGCTACGTTACCGTCGTCGAACGCCGAGCTGCCGCTCGATTGCCCCCCCAAACCCTCCAATCAGCGCCGCAGGTAGACGGAAGGAGAGAGGGTCGCGAAACCGGGTTGAGCCCGGGTCGGGCACGTGACCCGGTGCTCTAGGGTTTCGTCGAGCCGAGTCAGGTCGTAGGACCCGGGTAGGGTTTCCTTCGAAGCGAGCCGGGTTGTGTGCGTGGGATGGGTAGATGTTGGGCTGGAGTTTTTTTATATAAAGTGGGCTAAAATCGGTTTGGGCCCTTTTTTTTTAAAAAAAAAAAGAGAAAAAAATCCCGGGCCAGGCCCGCGTTGCGGGCCCATCCAGTCTCATGGGTCATGAACCGGGTCGGTCCCAACCTAGGAACCCGACCCGGTTCGTTTTTAAAATATTATAATATAATATAATATTTTAGAATTAAAAAAATCAAAATAATAAAAATGTCCATATTTTCCCAAAAGAACCAAAAAGTCGAAAAAGACAAAAATGATTTATATTTTCGGAAAAAAAAGACCAAAAAATCAAAAAATGCTTTTTATGTCCAAAAATGAGAAAATGACCCAAGAAATGTTTTTCTCCACAAATGCATCGAAAATTCCTCAAAAATCCAAAAAGCCTTAGGGTTTAAACAAGATTAGGTACCGAAAGGGCATTGGTGATTAACTAGTGTAATCAAGTCCACGATCCTAATTTCTCTAGTTGTGCAGGAGCGAGTATTTCTCCCGATACTTCTCTTGGGTTTCTAATCAATCCATCCAAAATCGATTAGTGGTGAATTCGTTTTAAAACTAACTTACATGTTAAAAAAAACTTGGACTATTAAAGTCATGAATTGGTGGACTTGGGAGAGTCTGGGCTTAATAAATTTAGCCAAACCATTAGCCTCCGCAAGGCGTCCGCCCTTGATCGGGCGCCGAAAAAAAGAGGTCGCGACAGCTTGGCGACTCCGCTAGGAAACTTTTGAGGACTTAGGCCATTTTATATTTGTTTAAATACTTTGCTGACTTTGGTTTTTTTTTTCTTTTGTGCAAGGTAACAGCTTAGAGTTTTTTTATTATGTTAAAATAAAATATTTTGTGATTATAAACTGTTGTGCGTGCTTTACTGTTTTAACACTACACATGGCACACACATCCCAGCCGCCGGACCTGGGCCACCATAGGATTTCTAGGATGGTGTTAAGAAAGATACGACCTCGAACGCGAGACTGCGATGTAGAGGTTGTCTTTCTTTTCCCCGAATTTCTTAGCCGAGGTTAGAAGGGTATGCTGCTAACGCGAGACTGCGACGAGCAGATACCTTTTTAATTTCAACAAGCCTTCTCAGTTAGAAATCAAGCCGCACGTCCCATGCGCATGTCTTTGTGCTTGCCATTTTTCTTTAAAAGCAAAGTAATTTCTTTACTTTTACTCAGTCTTTTTTATTGGCCCATGGCAATTTAGGGTAAGCTTTTTGAGTTCCAGTTTATATGCAATGGGAGAAGACGATATCCAGTTTATTCCCACTCCCAAAGTAGAGCTCTTCAAATGGTGGGATCAATTGGACCAATATGCCCAAGAGCGCGTGAAAGCCAAAGTCGGTCATCTCTTATCGTTAATTCAAATTATTGTTCATCTTCAAGTCATACAAGCCATGGCGCATTTCTAGTGCCCGAAGACAATTACTTTTATATTTGGTAAATTTGAGCTAACCCCAACTTTGGAAGAGTACAACATTATCACTGGAATGCCTCTCGAGAATAAGCTTGTCAGGCCATCAACAGGCATTATCCCGTTGCATGGGTTAGCGCGACTTTTAAGAATTGAAGTTCATATTATGAGGCAAATTCTTGAAAATAACCATAATACCTGCCCACTAGAATTTATGAATACCTGTTTTCAAAATCAGCTTATGACCCAAAAAAGTGAGATTTTCCTCTTGGCCTTTTTCGGGTTCATCATTTTCCCCCATCAAAGAAATGTCATAAGTCCTAAGATGGCATGGATAGTTGATCAGATCTTGAGGGGGCAAAATTATGTCAACATGATTTTAACTTAAACATTCTTGTCCTTTAATGGTTTGAAAGAAAACATGGAAAAAATCATGCGGGTCTCTCCGGAAATTTTACAAGTCTGGTTCTTTTCTCACCTAAGCGAATTCCAAGACTTCATGCGATCGTCTGAAACGAATGATTTCAAAAATCCTTTACAAAAATTTATGGTTTTAGGACCATACATTCCCAATTAAAGCTGTTTAAATTGGATAAACTTTCTAAGAGACTCAGCCCCTGAGGCATTCCAATGGTGTGCTGGTCGGTTCCATGAAAAGAGAGCTTGCTTCGCTTACAAATGCTGCCGCCCAATTCCGTTACTCGATCTCACCGGCGCCATTCCCTATTACCCATATAAGGTGGCACAACAATATGGAGCCCTTCAAGAGATCCCACCGCCTTTCAAGAGGAGGATCCCTCCAGTCCTTTTCAACACAAGCCGTGACTACGCAGTCGAAATTTCTATCGTTGAGGAAACCTGGGACAAGTGCCATGGTAAAAGGATTGTGGTACCTGAAGGGCTTGAGGGAGAAGAAAAAGCCCACCATGCCTCCACATCTTACATCCACAATCATTGTATCCCGACAAGATGGAAGCCATTAGTCCCTCACTCAATCAGCGAGAGTAGCCAGCACGAGCAAGCAGAGCTTATGCAAAGGATATGGGAATAGGCCGGATACTCGTCTCTGAGCCAGTCCAAGAAAGCAAGCACCTTTGCAAGAACAAGGCTCCCCGTCACATATAAAATAGCAGTCATGTGCCCCTTAGTGTTTATTTTGTGAAAGTTTTGTCCCATTATTTAGGGACTTTTGTTTAATATCTAGTATTTCCTTATGTCATTTTTGAGTTTTAGATGTCAAAAGTTGACGGTCTATAAAATCCTCTTTTGATAAATAAAAAACAATTAGACCATTGCCATGGGTCAATCTTTGTTTATTTTCGTGCTCATTCATTATTTTCACGACGACATGGTAATTATGAATCGTCAACTATCAGCCACCCGCGAATGGCCTCACATAATAGGGCCTGATCAGAATGATGTACAAAATTGCCTTGCCAACATTGAAGACGGCGTAGAACAGATGTTCATTATCCTTCGACAACTCTCAAAGCAAATGGAATCCACTCAAATCAAACCCAACTCCGTAGCTGCTTTAAGCACCGTCATGACACCCGCAAATTTGCCAGAGAATAGCCAACACCATAGACAGTTTGAAAAGATCATGAAAAAGTTAAACCAGCTGCAGAGGCAGAATCTCATGGACCTGTCTAATTACGCCGGCATTGAGATCCCTAAAGAACTCAAAACACCTGAATGCAAAAGGTATGCTGATACCTCCCGTCCAGAGACCTATTTGCAGGCCTACCTGATCTGAAGGATGATTCAATCGTATCAATCAAGCTTGACTGGCCCCGCCTTGTGATGGTACATTGTCAGGAAGATTAGTCCCCTTAAGACCTGGGGGGAACTAATTCATGTTTTTTACCAAGAATATAATATTAACATCAGCCCTCACATCACCTTGCCCTACGAAGAACCAATGGTCGCGGAGCACGAGGAGTTGTTAGTCGCTGAGATAGGAGAAGAAAATGTCAATGAAGTCTCACATGATAAATGGGCGATTGAGCAACATCCTATTGCTGAAAAGTTTCCCACTGGGAAAGGCAAAGAGCCTATGTACAAGGTCAAAGACACAGAGCCTGTTCAAAACCAGGGCACGACAGGACAGCTCCCTAAGCTTACTGTAAGAGCTAGGGTTCAAAGAATACCGACCACTATCAACCTAGAGAGGGAAGCAGAGAGTGAAGCTCCACTATCTCTCACTCCCCTTGACAGAATCGAACTGGCGAAACGAAGGGCCTTACTCAAAAGATCTGGACCAGGAGCCAAGAAAAGAAAGCCTAAACAAATCAATTCAACATCTACCACTGAGTATAGGCGAAATTTGATAGCTAATGAGCCGCCGCACCAAAACTTCGAGCATTCCTTGGAATACAATCCTGAAGGCTACCATCCCCTAGAGTACAACCCTGAAGACTTCCAGTCCCTAGGATACAATCCCAAGGATTACCAGTGTTATACAGATGAAATCGGCCATTCATCGTATAACTGTTTTCTACCCACACACAGGGTCGAAAGCCTGTCAAAAGAGGGAACATTCATCCTTATCCGCTATGATCTCAATGAACTACTAAGCTTGTCACCTGACCATGAAGATAGCTTAAATGCTTCATCCTCGTTTGGTGATTTTGACCCAAAAGAAAGCAATGGAATGATCTCGATAGAGTCCAGCCTTCCTGAAGCAACATAATTCACCACTGCAATGAATATGCAATGGGAAAACCAGTGGCCTAATCAGGATACATCAAGCCCGTCTTGCACTCATAGGATCATGACCCCTGGAGAGATGTGGATACCTAATCTCCGCAAATATAATGGCACGACTTGCCCCGTGGCTCATTTGCAATATCTTCATGCTGAAATAAGTTGGTACTATAGCCCGATGTCATTCACAACTCGGGCCTTCCAAAAAAGTCTTACAGGGCCTGCATTGTAATGGTTCATCACAGTAGATATCTACCTCACGAGAGATTGGAATGAGTTGTCTTCTGCATTCCTGCTTCAGTATCAAAGCCAGATTGGGACTGAAGTGCCTTGTCAGAACTTGGTTCACTTCAGAAGAAGACCAATAGAGGATTTCCGAGCATATGCAAGGAGGTGGGAGGCTTTTATGATGCAAACTTACCCTCAACTGGCCGAAGAAGAAATGATAAAGTTGTTCATAGGGGCTTTACCTCGCAAGCATCGTTGTTGGTTGCATGGGTTGCATTTCTGTAGCTTCAATGAAGTGGTCTTCTCATGTGAATACTTCGAGTCTACTAGAGGCGAGGAACTCTCGAGCGCCTGATTTCAGAACCAACACTATCAAAGTGCTCTTTTTTCATAGGAGTTTTCATGAGTTTTGCTTGTTTTTATAATTTCATGTTACTGCTGCATTTTCCATTCCAATAATCTAATGTACAGTTCTAATATTTGTTTTAAGAACATCAGGCGGTATTCCAAACCAGCCCGGTGATGCTATCAAACCATGAAAAGAAAATACCATCCAAGGAGAATACTGAGGGCTGGGCTTCCTCATGCTTTCTTTCCCCCAAAGATATATACTTTTGAAAACAAAAAAATGTTTCAAAATCTTTCGTCAAAACAAGATGATTAAATCATGTTTGTCTTTCTAACTCACTCACTTCATGTCTCAGAAGATCATTCCCATCCCCTTTGACTTAGTGTGACAGGGGACATTTGAAGTAAGCGCATCAGGTGAACTCGCCAAATTCAAGGACACCCTGCCAAGAAAACATGGGCAAATAGAAAGAATCATCCCACACCAAAAAAAGGGCATACGGTTGAAAATCAAGCCGTCCCTAGGAGCTCTGTGCACTTCACCTCGCTCCTGCCCAACTCGTTCACAAGCCAGAGCAATATCTTTTCCCCACAACGTGCCAGAGCAACCAGATGCTGTGGTTTCATCAACGGGACTTCCAGCTTCGACAAACCCAGAAGCACAAGGAAGAGATCTTTTCTCTTTCTTTGAATTGGCTATTGTCAACAGGGAAGAAATCCAGACAATTAAAGCAGTCTCTAGCCCCTATTCAAAATGAGGACCTAGAAACCTGACTTCTTATTCAGACGCATGCTCTAGCAAGAAGTAATTGCCATCAGAGAATTGGAGGTTTTGATTGTCTATCTTAGATTCCATAGAAGCTTGAAGTACATAACTTTGCTCAATGCTGCTAATGGTCATATAGTCAAAGACATAAGAAAATTCCACAGAAGGAAGGCATTGAAGATGAATCAACAACCATCAATCATGCATACATGGCCACAAATGAGGAAGGCCAATCGAAAAAATGTCGAACTGTGTTAAGACGAAGAGGCTGTCATCAACATACAGAGATCACTAGGAGTTAACAAATACAAATTCTGAGGAAGGGTAATTCGATATCGTTTTCAATACTCCCGCTCTCTGAACTCATTTTTGACATATTCTCCCTATTGACAGGAAGCATTGGGATTCAAGAACCAAGCTTAATGATTAATTTAGGCAAATCAAGTGACTCGTATCGAATTCACCTGATTTCGAGTAAAAGGATGTGTTGTCTAGAAACCGGTTCAGTTAAATGAAAAAGAGCGACGGACACCACCGGCGCTTTAGCCTAGTAGTGACCTAACGGAGTGAAAAGTGCAGGACTTCATATCCACCTGATACCTCAGGTCTATCCAATCAATTGAAAACCAATGGAGGGTAATGTTGTATCGTTCCCAATTGTTTAACTCCTGAGAGAATTCGTGACTGACACGTTCTTTCCTATCTTTTGTAGGATCACCTAATTGTCAAAACAAAGGATAACAAATCAATGAGAGGCATGACAAACTCTCCTAAGCGAAATGGCGTCATGAGTAATCACCAAAGCAAATGACAGAAAATCTTCAGGCCTTAACTCACATTTGATTTTGGCTAGACTAATTAATCTACTTGTACATCTTCTCTTCTACAGGGGCAAAAGCAGAGATGCCCGATTAGATTCTCAATCCTTGGTTGATCATTCATGTGTCATATCCCTAATCAATAGGGAGAACCATCGACACCCCTTTTGCGAATAACCCTTTTGATATTCAAAATCTAACATATTTGGAAACACCGCTATGTTAGCCCTTAAAGTTGTCAATAGGGTCTTTTTTTATAGTCAAAACCATTCATTTGTTTTGAGAGTACAAACTCCATCATATTTAAAATGTTGCATGCCGTTTCCAAATGAATTCTACATGATGATTTGTCTATCTAAGTTGCTGATTCCACTAAGGATTATTAGAATAGACAGCTAAGTGAAGAATACAAAATTAATTGAGCATGCTAGATGAGGCGCGTCAGAATGATGAAAGGCAAGCCATATCCTACACACAATCCCCCCATCTATACACTTGTGAGATGAGTGCAGAAGAATCCATGACTGCAGGGTAAAGAGTTCTCTCGCGAATGGTATGATAACCAAAATAATGAGAGGCATTTCATTGCTCACCCCTTTGAGCTCCTTACACTGGTGAAGCTTCTCTCATACCCCCGTCAAAAACCACCCCACACTGGGGCAGATCGGAGGCGAAGCAGCATCACAAGGTGAGAAGAGAGATAGAAATTTTATTGCTCGCACTTGCATCAATCTTCGGGTGTCTTTATTGCATATGAACACTCGCGTTAATTTAAGTGCCTTAGAATCACGAAGAGCAATTCCTTCTCTATACACTCGTATGCATTGTACAACCCAAGTGAGTCTGTAATTTTACCCTCACATTGAGACAAAGCAGAAGTCATTGCTGTAGCCTAGAGCGCCGGTTGAAGATAAAGACTCAAGAGTCTGATAACGGTGCTTTGATTAAACTTGCCTAGGCCAATTCCTCCAACAACAAGAAAAAGCAGGGGCATAAAAAAGCAGTGTACCTGGTAAAAGCAAGGTCAATGCCCAAAAGTGAAGAACTGGAATAAAAATAGGGGCATGAAAAAGCAGTATGCCTAATAAAAGCAAGGCCAATGCCCCTAGTAAAAAATACAGCCAGGAAGAAGTTGTTGTTGTGGTCCATAGAACCTCCATCCGATAAGAAAGACCAATAACAAATGCCAAAATAGTCACCAACTCTCACCATCTTACATGTGAGCCAAGTCTACGTTACATTTCCATTGTAAAAGTCTTTTCAGACTAGGGCACTTCAATTAACGTAAGATTTCATGTGTACATAAGCATCACTCGAAGAAGTATGAGCAAGATTATTCTATCTCTTTTCGCAGGATTCTTGATTTGCAAACTCGGGGATGATCGTGCGGCACTTCGTTCATGAGCCTTGACCTCGACAGTCCCATTTGATGAGCCACTGACCAAGTCTTCATCACAATTTCAACAAAGACCTCTCACATTGGTAAAGTCGTACCACTTGCGAGAATACTCGGACCCCTGCTGACATGATAACAGTGAGATAGTATGGTCCTTATAAATCCTGCATCAATGGTCAGGATAGCCTTTTTCCATGACAGTGAACAAAAAGTCCTTTCAAATTGAAAGTCCATCATCTAGCATGCTCAAGACATCTACATTCTAAATGAAGGTTGTCTTTTAAAATTTTCCCTAATGGAACTTAGATGATGCAAAACTGACAAAATTGTCATGCATGAATCTCATTTGAACTCATGAATTTACAACACATACAATCATGTGTGCATACTGTGCAAATAGCAGACATACTCTCAGAGATCAGAGATATTGCTAGGTAAGCATATCCCTATTTGTTTTAAGGCACCTACCACTATCCAGGTACTCTCTTCTTGATACTCAACCTATTTGAGTCGTCCCTTGAGTTTGAGTACTTGCAACTATCTAAGTATCACATTGTCTTTAAGTACCCACCACTTGCCGGGTACTCCCTCTTATCGACACTGACCTGTTCAAGTTGTCCCTAGAGTATTGATATTTGAGACTGTCCAGGTATCCTCCCGTTTTTGAGTACCCACCACTTGCCGGGTGCTCCCTTTGTTGACACTCGGCCTGTTCGAGTTGTCTTTAGAGTTTGGATGCTCATGACTATCCAAGTATCCTCTTGTCTTTGAGTACCGGCCACCATTCGAATACTCCCTTTCCGTGACACTCTATCTGTCCAAGTTGTCCTCAAAATTGCATCATTGAATACTAGTAGCCATTCAAGTATTCCATCGCATTGTGTGCCTGTGGTTACCCAGGTATGCTTTCTTACACTTGGACTAGCCTGAGTAATCCCTGATCATATCATTAAATACTTGTGTTCATCCAAGTATTCCAGTACTCTATACACCTGTGGCTACCCAGGTGTTCCACCCCTTTTAAGTGCCTGCGGCGATCCAGGTAAGCCTCATACCACATTCAAGTTTATAATACCAGGAGGTGAGAGACTTTTACGAATATGCGGGGCATGTTCTCGATATTCCCATTACTAGGAGGTGAGAGGCCTTTATGAATATCCAAGGTACGTCCTCGATATTCCCATTGTCAGGAGGTGAGAGACCTTCACGAATATCTCAGGTACGCCCTCGATATTCCCAATTACCAGGAGGTGAGAGACCTTCATGAATATCCAAGGTACGTCCTCGATATTCCCATTACCAGGAGGTGAGAGACCTTCACAAATATCTCAGGTACATCCTCGATATCCCCATTACCAGGAGGTGAGAGACCTTCACGAATATGTGAGGCCCGTCCTCGATATTCCCAATTACTAGGAGGTGAGAGACCTTTGCGAATATCCCAGGTATGTCCTCGATATTCCCAATTTACAGGAGGTGAGAGACCTTTATGAATATGCGAGATACGTCCTCGATATTCCCAATTACCAGGAAATGAGAGACCTTTATGAATATCCAAGGTACGTCCTCGATATTCCCTAACTGCCAGGAGGTAGGAGACCGCCATGGATATCCTAGGTACGTCCTCGATATTCCCATTACCAGAAGGTGAGAAACCTTTACGAATATCCCAAGTACGTCTTCGATATTCCATTTACCAGGAGACTTTAAAAAAACAATCAAGTATTCTCTAGAGTTTGGTACTTATGATTATCCAGGTACCCCTTTGATACCTGCGAACGTCTAGGTATCCTTCAAAAATTTGTACTTGTGATCATCCAAGTACCCCTTTGATACTTGCGAACGTCTAGGTATCCTCCAAGAGTTTGTACTTGTGATCATCCAAGTACTCTTTTGATACCTGCAAGAAATCAGGTATTTTCCAGTATCTAGTAGTTGTGATTATACAGGTACCCCTTCGATACCTGTGAATGTCTAGGTATCCTCAAAGAGTTTGTACTTGTGATCATCCAAGTACCCTTTCAATGCCTGCAAAGGCCCAAATATCCTTCAGGTTAGTACTTGTGAATATCCAGATACTCTTTCAAAATGCTTGTAAATGTCCAAGCACCCAACAAATCGATGTCCTAAGAAAGGTCGGCGCATCTCCCGAGAAAGGTCGGGTACCAACTGGTGTCCTCGACTGAGGTCAAACACCCCAATAAATCGATGCCCTAAGAAAGATCGGTGCATCTCTCGAGAAAGGTTGGGTTCCAATAGGTGTCCTTGACAGAAGTCAGACACCCCACAAATCAATGCCTTTTGAAAGGTTGGCGCATCCTCCCGAGAAAGGTCAGGAGACATCCAGTGTCTTTGACAAAGATCAGGCACCCCACAAATCGATGCGCTAAGAAAGGTCGATGCACCCTCTCGAGAAACGTCGGGCTCTAACTGGTGTCCTTGATAGAAGTCACACACCCCACAAATTGATGCCCTGAGAAAGGTCGGTGCATCCTCCCGAGAAAGGTCAGGTTCCTACTGGTGTCTTTGACAGAAGTTAGACACCCCCAACAAATATGATGCCCTGAGAAAGGTCGGCGCATCTCTCAAGAAAGGTCGGGTACCAACTGGTATCCTCGATACAAATCAGACACCCACAAATAGATGCCCTGAGAAAGGTCAGCGCATCTCCTGTCACAGCGACCGAAGAAAAATTCGGGTCCGAGACAAACCACTTACTACTCTGACAGACGACCGAAGAATGGTTCGGGCCCTGGAAAAGCATTTTACCGTCATGGCGACCGAAGAAAGGTTCGGGTCCGAGGCAAATCACTTATTACTCTAACAGGTGACCGAAGAATGGTTCGGGTCCTGGAAAGGCAATTTCCCATCAAGGCGACCGAAGAGAGGTTCCTAGACAAATTATTGATTGTATTAACAGGCGACCGAAGAATGGTTTGAGTCCTGGAAAAGCAACCTCCTCATATCACCAGGTAAGATGACGCCTTGATACTTGTCAAACTCTGGATTCACACCCTATCTCACTCACTCCCGATAAGTAACTACAGGTATCTTCTTATCTGTCTTAGTATGTGTAATGTTATATTGCTCATTTTCTGCATAGGACACTAGGTCCCAAATAAGATATAATCTATTGCATATGTATAGACAAAATTTAGGTATCAGGTTTGTCTTTGAATGCAACCTCTGCAAACTCACATTCAAAGAGGAGCAGCTGTTGACACCTAAATTTTGATTAGGTTATTAATTAGGCTTTAATTTCTTTTATTTTTCCTTCTTCTAAATAATAAAAACAAAATAATAAAAACAACAAAAAAACAAGCAAATCAAAAGCAAAGTAGCCCATTTTTCTCTCCTTCTCTTTCCCCTTCGCGTGGGCCCCTACGACCCATTTTCCTCCTCCTTTAGCTTGGCCCTCTTCGGTCATCTTCTTCCTCTGTCCGCCTCTGAAGCACACGCGCAGAGGGCGCGACGCTAGATGAACGGACGGACGGCGACCCGCGTGGGGGGCAGCCGGTGGACAGGTGGCAAATGGGACGCCGGTTCAATCGGTGGAGGCCGTTCAGCACGCGGGGATCGGCAGTCGAAGCTCTGTCAACCAGTCGCCTCCTCGCCTATAAATAGGCCCTCCACCATCATTGAAAAACACACACAAAGGAGAGAGAGGAGCCAGCAAGCTTAGAGGGGTTCCCGAGAGACTTCGGGGAGCTCAAAGAGCGAGTAGGGCGGAAATCGGGTCGCAAGCTCAAACCGACCTCCCTCCGAGAGACTTCGGGGGAGGCCGGCAGTGAACGAGCCCGAGAAGGAGAGCATGGCGAAGTGAGGGACCTCCGGTAGCAAGCTTCGAAGACCTTTCCCGAGAGACTTCGGGGAAGGTTTGAAGGTGAGCGACCGGAGATCTCAGATCTAGCCAGAGGAGGGGAGTTTTGAGCAGAGGAGGTTCGAGATCTGTGAGGCGGGAGGTTGCAGGAGAGAGAACGCCAGAACCAGGAGGGAGAAGGCACCTGCCAAGCCACCACCGCCATCCCCGACGCAAGCCGAGACCCCTGCCGAGCCGCGTCGCCGTCGATCCATTGATGCCACGCCAGATCTGGGGGCCGAGGAGCTGCCGTCGCTGCCCTGTCGTCATCACCTCCACCGTTTGTCGCCTCGTCGAGCCGTTGCTGCGAACAGGTTGGAGCCTCCCCCACGTATTCCGTCGCCGTGCCACGGTCCGTCGTCGATCCAATCGAGCGGCCGGCCGTTGACTTGCTACATCACCGTCGTCGAACACCAGGCTGCCGCTCGATTGCCCCCCCCCCCCAAACCCTTCGATCGGCGCCGCGGGCAGACAAAAGGAGAGAAGGTCGCGAAACCGGAGTTGAGCCCAAGTCGGGCGCGTGACCCGGTGCTCTAGGGCTTCGTCAAGCTGGGTCAGGTCGTCGGACCCGGGTAGGGTTTCCTTTGAAGCGGGTCGGGTTGTGCGCGTGGGCCGGGTAGATGTTGGGCCGGAGTTTTTTATATAAAGTGGGCCAAAATCGGTTTGGGCCCTTTTTTTAAAAAAAAAAAAGAAAAGAGAAAAAAATCCTGGGTCGGGCTGGCAACGAGGTCTCGCGGGTCGCGAACCGGGTTGGTCCCAACCCAGGAACCCGACCCTGTTCGTTTTTATAATATTTCAGAATTAAAAAATCAAAAAAATATTTTCCAAAAAATCAAAAAAATAAAAAATGTCCATATTTTCCCAAAAAAAGCCAAAAAGTCAGAAAAAGCCAAAAAAGGATTTATATTTTCCAAAAATGTCTAAAAAAGCCAAAAATGATTTATATGTTCAGGAAAAAAAAAAGACCAAAAAATCAAAAAATGCTTTTTATGTCCAAAAATTAGAAAAGGACCCAAGAAATGTTTTTCTCCACAAATGCATGGAAAATCCCTAAAAAATCCAAAAAGCCTTAGGGTTTAAACAAGATTAGATACCGAAAGGGCATTAGTGATTAACTAGTGTAATCAAGTCCCCGATCCTCATTTCTCTGGTTGTGTAGGAGTGAGTATTTCTCTCGATACTTCGCTTGGGTTTCTAATCGACTCATCCCAAATCGATTAGTGGCAACTCTGTTTTAAAACTAACTTACATGTTAAAAAAAAACTTGGACTATTAAAGTCATGAATTGGTGGACTTGGGAGAGTCTGGGCTTAACAAATTTAGCCAAACTATTAGCCTCCGCAAGGCGCCCGCCCTTGATCGGGCGCCGAAAAAAAGAGGTCGCGACAATGAGCGAAGCGCTTTTGTTGGGGGTTGACAAATCCAAGACAACATTCTTATAATTCAAGAGATTCTACATCAAAAAAGGGTGAGAAAGAGAAAGTAGAAATTTCAAGCGATCCTTGTAGTTGATATGCTAAAAGCCTATGATAGAGTTGAATGAGACTTTCTATGTGATCTCATGTTGAAAATGGGGTTCAGTGATAAATAGGTCTCTTAGGTCAAGCAATGCATCTCCTCGGTTTCTTTTATGTCAAAGTTAACGGGGAATCCTCGGAATACTTTTATCAAACTCGAGGCATTAGGCAAGGAGACCCATTATCTCCCTACCTATTTATCATCATGGCTATTGTCTTATCTTCCCTAATGTCTAAACCTATAACAAATGGAAGTATAAAGGGATTTCGAATAAATACATACTATCCTACGGTTGCACACCTTCTTTTTGCTGATGACGCCAGATTTTTTCTAGATGAGACAATCAAAGAAGCTCAAAATTTAGCAAATATTTTGCACCAATATTGCTATGCATCGGGACAATCAATTAACCTCAACAAGTCAGGTATTTTCTTTAGGAGAAACTATCCTCCAAGCCTCAAGTTGAATCTAGCAACTAAACTAAGGGTCCCAATTATCGAGAAAATGGGAAAATACCTAAGCATAAATCCAGACTAGGGTCGAACAAGAAAGCAAATATTCTCCTAGATTCTAGCCAAAGTTGACATGAAATTAGAAGGGTGGAAAAGGAAGCTGATTTCAAAGGCGGGGAAGGAGGTCTTGATTAAAATAATTATCCAAGCACTACCACAATACGCTATGTCAATTTTCAAGGTTCCTATCTCCATTTGCCAAGCAATCGAACAAAGAATCTCCTCCTTTTGGTGGAAACAAAATGCAACCAGCAGAGGTGTTCACTAAAAAAGATAGGATATCCTGAAAACTATGAAGGATCATGGGGTCTAGGTTTTAGAGATCTTGTTGATTTTAACTAAGCTATGTTGGAGAAAAAAGCATGGAGGTTTACTCAAGGCCCAAATGCTTTATGGTGCGGAGTTTTAAAGGTATTTATTTTCCCAAATGAGATTTTTGGAATGCAAACAAAACTTCTCGGCCTTCTTGGGGTTTGGAAAGTTTATTAATAGGAAGAGATATAATCCAACTAGACATCAAATGGGAAGCGGGTAATGGCAAAAGTATTAGAATCAGAGAAGACAAGTGGCTACTTTTGAGCAAAATTGGAGGTCCAGCAAACCATAATGACCCTCAGTTTGTAGCTGACTTGATAAATCAGAACTCGGGTGAATGGGATTCTCAATTACTAAATGAAATCTTTGAGGGAAGAATTATAAAAGAAATATTAGCTACTCCTTTAACACCTAGGCCAGACAAGCTTCTATGGACAGCAAATAATTCAGGCTCTTATAAGGTGAAGAGTGGATATAACAAAATCCACAATATGGGGAAGTCCGATAGGGAGGATCAACTGTCGACATCTTACCAAACCCCCAATAGACTGTGAACTGAAATGTGGAAACTACAAACCTACCCTAAAGTCAGGTTCCTTTTGTGGAGTGTATGTAGTAGTGCTCTCCCTACAAAGGAAAATCTATATCGGAGAAATATGTTACCTGATCCGATATGCTCTCAATGTGACCAAGATCCAGAATCAATGAAACACGTTTTCACTTTATGCCCCCGGACATAGCAGATCTGGTCAGATCCCAGGATTGGAGTCAATACTTCCCCGACAAACATTACACGAATCGACAAATGGGTACATGAGTTTCTTACCTCCAGTGCTTGTCCCCAGACAAAATCCATGTTTGCAGGAGCCTTTTGGTTGATATGGAAGGCACGAAACACCATGGTCTTCAAAGCACGAAGGCCCAACCCAAGTGTAATCATAGAAGATGCCATCGTCATGACCAATCTTTTAGAAAAATGGATCTGCAACAAATAAAAATTTGCTGAAGACACCAAATCTGGAACAGAGGAAGAAGGCCCGAAGCTACTGACCTCAGCGAAGATCAACGTGGACAGTTCTTGGTGTTGCTCCTCTATGGAAGGATCGGTTGCGAGAATTTGGAGAAATAACGTAGGAATTCTCATAGACGGTTTTGCAAGACAGATCTGCGCCCCTTCTACATTTGCTGCTTGATGGATTTAATTGGTGATGGGCTTAAGGCCCGTCCGCCCATGCTGGGCCAAAAGGCCCGGCCCACGGGAATAGGGCCCGTGGATGGGGGAAGGTATAAAAGGGAGGAAAGAGAGAGAGATGGCACTGTTGGAATCAACGTACGTACGTCCTCCCCTCTCCCGAGCTCTCTCTCCCTCCAAAAAGAACAAGTAAGCACAAGGCCACTTTTTTTCCCCCTTCAAGGCGTCATCGGATCGAACGGGGCCGATTTTCTTCCTCTTCGCATTGGTGTCTAATCTCGTGGCTAACAAGGTACGCTCAAATCTGTGGTGTGCTTTACGATCGGTGATACGTGTTATTCCCGGGCTTCGTCTTCCGCATTGATTTACGGGTTCGATTTAGTGTCGAATCCGGTTTTCGGGGATCCGTTATTCCCAACATTGGTATCAGAGCCCTAGTTCACGTTTTCCCGATCAATTTGATGTTTTTTGATTGAATTTTCGCAAAAAATTCTCGGCCGTACGGATCGGGGCGTGAAATCCCGACACCCGAGCACTGTACGTCGTTTTTTCTGAGTTTCCATAAGTCGGAATAAAAATCTGAAGGCATAGGAAGAAAGGCGACGTCGAGACGAGTCCGGGGACAGGTCGTACGCCGCCGGGAGACGCCGCACGCGCCCACACGCGCGGTCGGAAGGCGGCTAGCGCGTGGGCGCGACGCGCCGGAAGCGGCCCCGCTTCACCCGGCGCGTGCGCCACACGCGCCGGTCGGCGAACCGGCACGTGCGCGCCGCCGGCGGCGAACCGGCACGCGCCGGTCCGCGGACCGACGCGTGCTGACGTCACGAGATGACGTCATCGTGACGTCATCCAACGGTCGGTAACCGCTCGGATGACGTCACCGATGACGTCATCGGCGACGACGTTCGCCGGCGGTAACCGGCCGACGACCCGACCCGATCGGTGACCCGACCCGACCGCGGACGCGAGCACGCGCGTGGCACGTGCCGGCCCGACGTCCGCGTGACGTCGGCCCCGCACGCGCGAGGCACGTGCGGTCGGTCCGCGCGAGCGGTCCGACCGGCCGACCGGCTGTCCGGTCCGACCGGTTCGACCTTCGCGACCGCTCCGACCCGCGCGCCCGTTGACCGTTGACCGTTGACCCGACCCGAAAAAAAAAAAAAAAAAAAAAAAAAAGGAATTTTTTTCTTTTTCATTCATGCCTATGTGGGTTATAAGTAATCCATTTTTTATTCTGCATTTGTTGCATGAATTTTGGAAAATTATGTATTTTCCTTATGTTTATTATGGATTATAAGTGATCCAATTTTAGTTCTGCATTTGTTGCAGGAACTATAATGAGTTATGCACGAATACCTGCAAGCCCGAGAAGGGACGAGGGAAATGCAAGACTTAAAAGGCTGATGTCAGATTTAGCTAATTATCGGTGGCATGACGGTGATTTAGTATCACATGTGGTCAAGGTCAATCAGATGATACAGGAAATCATCTGGAATAGTTATCTTATGCCGGATTTTGAGAAGGTGCCGGCTTTGATGAACACTCTTCCACCCGAATGGCAAAGGTGTTGGATCGGCTATGGGAGGTCAACGTGGTCCCCGGATTATAGGAAGCTAGTGGAAGCTTTTGTAAGAGAGTACTATAGGATTGAGTTGGCCAAAACTTCAACCCTTAGATTGAGCGCCACATGGCGCCGAGTGAATGCGCCTTGGTGGCGACATGAAAGCTCTCCAAAAGTTTTTCCATGGTTGGCAAATGTGCCTTCAGTTTTCTCAGATGTTTTGACTGATAGATTAGAAGGGACATTCCCTATTTATTTCTTTGATTAATTATGTAATGTTTACTACCTGATTGTTGTTGATGTAACAACTTATATGTTAGTCGTGTCATGTGAAAGCATTATTATTTTATTGGATATTAGATTTTATTTGCTTTCTGTTATTGCTGGTTGCTCTGGGTAATTAGTCAGGTAGTAATAGAAGTTTTTGTAACTTCATAGAATTGATTTTGCATATGACAATCATATTAATGATAGTTTTAAGTTAGGATTTTTGGAGGATGATTGGAAACATAGTGACCTTTTGATTCTGAAGCCTTATTTGAAATTATTTATTAATATGATGGGTCTATGCAAATAGGGATGCATAAATGATAGGCATTAATTATTCGTGCATGGATGTCGATGTGTTCGAACGATGGTTCAAAGAACTAAGAACGTGATTGCTGATATGAATGGTAACAATTGTGAAATATTGAATAAGAAGATTCAATATGTGCTGGAAAAGCAAGAAGCACTAGAAGCTCTTGACCATGTTATGGAAGATCTTAAGGATGTCATGCGCCACCTTGAGCTAGTAGAGGACCGCCTAACGGCATTTGAGCCGAAAACGGATATTTGCAATGCTGGTTCTAGCTCAGAAAGGGCTTTGTGCTCTAAGCGCAAACGTATTGATTCGTTCAATATGTGGGAATGCAAAGGATCAAGTCCTTATTGCAAGAAATCAAGAGTTAACCAACACAAGAGAGGAAAACGTCCTCAAGTGAAGAAAATGTCAAGGGTGGGGTGTTACAATTGTGACAAGAAATGTCACTATGCTTGCAACTGTTGTGAGTCAAAAAAAAAAAAAAAAAAAAAAAGACAACACCTCTTGTACATTTGAGAACTTTGCTTATGTGTCAAGTTCAATATTATTGGCTGAATCCAATCCTTTTGTGGACTGTAGATTCAGGAGCGACAGACCATGTAGCAAAGGATAGAGGATCCTTCGTGGAACCGACGAGTACCAACCGGGCCCCGAGTGGATCCATATGGGAAACAACTCTAGAGCGATGTAAAGGAATTGGCACCGGCCAATTGAACATGAGTGGTGGACGCACCTTTGATGTTCTATATGCTCTAGAATTTCGTCGAAATTTAGTGTCCGTCTTAGCGTTGGTTAAGCTTGGTTTTGGTATGAACTTCCATAATAAAGGTGTAGATTTGTGTTTAGATACAAACTACTATGGTTGTGGTCTCTTCTTGAATGGTTTTATTGTACTTGAATATTGACGTGATGATGTCAATATGTTATTCCCTTGTTTCACGTCTTCTACCTTATATGATAATGATGTGAATATGGTGGTATGCTAGACTTGGTCATATGGGCCAACAACGTATGAATAGACTAGCCATAGAGGGCTTGTTGGGCAATATTGAAAAAGTCGATTTGTCCATAAGTGAGCATTACCTAGTAGGGAAAATGACAGGGAAACCATTTGGAAAAGGTAAAAGAGCTGAATTTCATCTGCATTTAATCCATTTGGACGTCTGTGGTTCAATGAATGTGAGAGGAAGGCAAGGGGCTGTTTATTTCATCACTTTTTTATAGATGATTATACTCGAGTCGGATATGTCTATTTGATTTCTCATGAATCAAGCATAAGTTGTTTCGAAGGTTTATGAACCTGGCAGAAAATCAATTAGACAAGAAAATAAAATGATTTAGATCCGATCGAGGTCGAGAATATTTATCTGATGAGTTCAGAAAATTTTGTGATGAAAAAGGAATAGAAAGACAGTTGTCTATTCCGTATACTCCTCAACAAAATGGTGTTGCGAGAGAAGAAAAGAACCCTCTTGGAATGGTTATGTCAAGATGGCGCATGCTAACTTACCTATCACTCTTTGGAGTGATGCGTTGTTAATCTTCTGCCAATATACTTAACCGATGCCTTCCAAATCAATTATTTCCACTTCATATGAGTTATGGACAGTTAGAAAACCGGACTTAAGTTTTCTTAAGCCATGGGGTTGTGCTGCCTATATTCATGAGTCCTCTCACAAGTTTGGGAAATTGGGTCCCAAAGGAAATAAGAGTATTTTCATGAGATACTCCGAGTGAGATACTCCGAACACTCGAAAGGGTATGTGTTCATAGGTGAGCAGGAAAGTGGGAGTATAACTGAATTTGAATCACGAGATGTCACATCCTTAGTGGATGAATTTCCTAAGAAGGGCGAAATAAGGGAAGATTGTTCCCTATTTGAAACCTTGGATCAAGATAATGATGTCATTGGAGTTCGTCCAAGTGGGAGTAATATGAGATGTGATGAATTGGATTCAACTCATTCTTAATTGCAACCACCTTGATGTGACAACATCATCATTACCTAATCTAAGTGGGAGCATAATGGGGAATGATGCTAAGTGTACAATCTCCCATACGGTGAACAAGTCGCCAAAGTATTCCTCGTCAATGTTTTGACATTGAAAGGGAAACTTTTATGGTTGCTCCACAAGATGAAGATGAGCCAAGAAATATTAATAAGGCTCTAAATTGCCCTAATAATGAAAAATGGATTTATGCAATGGAAGAGGAAATGGAGTCAATGAAGTCAAACCATGTTTAGGAACTGGTTGATCTTCCAAAAGGACGCAGAGCTATTGGGAACAACTGGGTTCTCAAAATAAAGCGAAAGGCTGATGGCTCGATAGAAATGCATAAGGCTCGCCTTGTAGCGAAGGGGTATAATCAACAGGAAGAAATTGATTATGAAGATATATTTTCTCCTGTAGTGAGATTTACCTCGATTCACATTATTCTGGCAATAATGGCAAGTATGGATCTTGAGTTACATCAAATGGATGTAAAGACTGCTTTCCTCAATGGAGAATTAGAGGAAGGAACATATATGGAACAACCTGCTGGTTTCATAGTGAAAGGCCAAAAAAAAAAAAAAAAGGTATGTCGACTTTGGGGGTCGATATATGGCCTTAAGCGATCGTCAAGATAATGATATATACGTTTTCATAATGCCATAATGGCATATAACTTTACAATGATAGATGATGATCATTGTGTATATATCAAAAGATCCAATGATCAATTTGTGATCATATCATTATATGTTGATGATATACTAATTGCCAGAAGTAATATGGAGTTTGTCAATACTGTCAAAAGTTAGTTGTCTTCCAATTTTGAGATGAAAGATATGGGTGAGGTTACATATATTCTTGGAGTTAAGATTTCAAGATTATAAACCCATAGACACTCCTATTGCAAAAGGTGAAGGATTGAGCCATAGACTGTGTCCAGGGACTCCACAAGAGAATGAATAAAGGAAACATGTTCCTTATGCTAGTCTTTGTTGGAAGCTTGATATACACTATGATGTGTACATAACCCGGCATATGTTTTGTAATTGGAATGGTGAGCGAGATACCAATCCAATCCAGTCCAAAGACAATGGAAAGCCGTTATGAGAATACCGAGGTATCTAAAGGGAACTGCTGATTAGACGATGAGTAATTAAGGAAAGGATCTGTGACTCTAAGGCTATCCTGATGCTGATTGGGGAGGAGGTTTAAATGAAAGGAAATCTACCTCTATGTTTGTTTTTCTTACTGAATGATGGCACCATATGTTGGAGCTGTAAGAAACAAACATGCATAGCCTTGTCCACGATAGAAATTGAGTTCGTGGCATTATCAGCGGTAGTATAAGAATATGTTTGGCTTTAGAGATTTTTGGATCATTTAGGTGTTATTGAAAGTGCTGCGGATTCATTGTTGATTAACTGTGATTGCCAAGCAGCAAAAGTGTACACCAAAGATCCAAAATATCATGGCAAGACCAAACCCATAGATACCAAGTATAATTTTGTCAAGGATATGATTGCACAAAAAGATGTGAACTAAAAGTACATACTACGCATAGAATGGTAGCAGATCCTATGATAAAGCCAATACCTAGAGATGTGTTTTGTGGCCATATGAAATCTCTAGGATTGCGTAGAGGCTGATGTACTGAATATTGTAATTTCCCTAAGTGTTCACAATTTGATGAATTTGTGTTTTCATCATTAATGCCTATGAATCTTTGTTTGATCTTTATGCATCTTAATGCTCAGTGCATTACTTTAAGTTGAGAAGTATGTCGGACAGATATAAGATTAGCCCACTCACACGGGTAATCGCCTCTATTTACTGTGTGATAAATAGGGATGAGATTGTTTTTAAGCTTATTATCTAGGTGATAATCGAGAGCTCAAGCTTAAAACACGTATGTCGCCTTAACTGAGTGTTAAGATGATGACATAATACTTACTAGTCTGAAAGTAAAATACCCCACATATTTTACCTTATCTCGTCTAAGATGCCGATGTGAGTTCGATGAATTTTGTGAATGAGTAGATACGTGAACTCAAGTTAGACATTGGGTATGTCTGAACTATCATCTGTACGGTATTGAAAGAGTAGACATACGCTCCATGGGAAAGGAGTTAATACCGTAATACGTAATTCATACTACGTATGCATGAGACGACCAATAAGAGTGGCAAAAGTTTGATCTCAACTTTTATGTCGTGTGAGACTCTTGAGGAAAAGAGTTCCTCAATTTTTTAGTCCCCTCATGACTCTTACTTATTCTCGAGATTTCTATTTAGTGTTTGCTATCTTAGGATGTTGCCAATGGTCATGAGTGATTCGATCTAATGGGGCATTTCTAGAAAAGCAAGTTGAACTGAAATTGAGAGTTTGAAGGAAAGAGGAAGATCGATTTTGGAGAATCACATTGTAATTTTGTATTCACCGGTTAACCAATTATGACTGTCTTTGTGATAATCATAATTGTGAATACAATATATATATATATATATATCATTGTTTAAAAGAGATCAAGAGAGATATAAATGTGATCAATCGATCTAGGGTACTGCATACTAAATCTACTCGGAGTGTGACGCCCATTATGAGCTGCTATATATTCCTAACAGATGTATAGCAACGAGCTCTCAAAGTATCTTTGGTCGCACGGATTATTCACCGATATGAATGTTGAAGAGAGGTAAAGAGAATCTGTTCGGCCCACCATGTGCGAGTGGGAGATGATGGATTTAATTGGTGATGGGCTTAAGGCCCGTCCGCCCATCTTTGGGCCAAAAGGCCCGGCCCACGGGAATAGGGCCCGTGGATGGGGGAAGGTATAAAAGGGAGGAAAGAGAGAGAGATGGCACCTGTTGGAATCAACGTACGTACGTCCTCCCCTCTCCCGCGCTCTCTCTCCCTCCAAAAAGAACAGTAAGCACAAGGCCACTGTTTTCTCCCCTTCAAGGCGTCATCGGATCGAACAGGGCCAGTTTTTCTTCCTCTTCTGCATTGGTGTCTAATCTGTGGCTAACAAGGTACGCTCGAATCCGTAGTGTGCTTTACGATCGGTGATACGTGTTATTCCCGGGCTTCGTCTTCCGCATTGATTTACGGGTTCGATTTAGTGTCGAATCCGGTTTTCGGGGATCCGTTATTCCCAACACTGCTGAAATCCAACAGTTAGAGAAGCTCTGTTATGGCTGAAGCAAAAGCATGAAACACGAACCGAAGAAGCACTTAGAACTGACATGTGCGTAGACTTATCAATGGTGAACTGCATTATAGGCCACACAGAGACTCCATGGGCCTCTCGGCCCATTATATAGGATTGCCGTTCATTTTGGCTCAGCTAGGAGGCGTTTATTTGAAGTATGAGCCAAGAGACACAAATCAAGCTGCAGATTGAGCTACCAAGGCCTGTCGAAAAAGCACCCTCCCACCAAACTGGGTTGTTGATCCCCTCATTCCTTCTGGTTAATTTCGTGTCTTGACTTTGGAACTTTTTGTAATCCACCTTTAGGTTAGCTATGAAAGCCGTTACTTTATGACCAAAGAAAAAAAAAATCCAAATGCTACTTGAATTTGCAGTATAGAAACATTGTCGCATCACCTCCATATAAGTGAAATACATCACTAAATATAATTTTCATAGTACAGCATATTTTAATTCCGTCTACATAATTAGTACATTAATGAATTACAACATATTGCAAATAAACATTTAAACATACAAGTCATATTCAATTTTTAGAATGATAATTTGTCATATTATTTAATATCATAATTTCAAGAATCAGTGTCAATGTATCTTTTAATTATACGTGATACTTATGATAGATCACTTTTGCATAAATTAAAGTGGTCCTACTATATGAAATGAGCGGTAGCATTACATGGACAATATATAGGATCTGATGTATCCTATGCTCAAATTTCACAATATAATCATTAATCTATTTTGGATTTGAGTAAATCTTAAAATTAGTTTGGTCAAATAGAATGAACTTTATGAAATCATTTACTACTACCACACGCGCCCTCGGTTCATGAACCCATGCCTCTTTTGTCAACTTGGCTCTCGCCCAAATAGTTAGACCCCTCTCAAACCTTTCCCACTTACAATTCACATATATATTTTATTTTTGGGGATTTTTACACAAAATCAATAAATTATTCGTATTTATTAGGTAACCCAATTCAAATTACATACGTTATGCTCTATAATAAATTAAATATTCATATTTAATGCGGACACAATTTGTATAGCATATGACATGCTCTTGCTAGACTATAGATATATTGCTTATATGACAGTCATTCGAAAATTATAGAATTGGGGGCAATAACAGTCAAATCAAATCTCTAAATTGTTTGCGGTTTGACCATTTCTTGAAATGGAGTTTCCGCAGATGGTATCGGATTTTGGGTCTCGCAATATCGCATTGGACGGTTTGGATTGAGTTCATTATTTTGTGGTCAAGTCAACCTAATTTTCTGACATTTGACTTTTTTCCTTTTTCCTTCAAATAAGCTATAATGTGTGGACGAGTCAATTCGATGCAGGTGTACTTTTGCCTGGCTTACTTTGAAGATGTCAAGTCTGAATGACAAAAGGGTGGATCAAAAGCATGGTTAAATATTAATTATATTTCTCATTAACTTTAGTCGTAGAGTAATGCAAAGCGCATACCTTTATGAAAACGAGTGATGTCGTAAATGTCATGGTTATATGAAGACCTATTGTAATGTTATTGCATTAGTCTGTAAATATGTTTAAGCAAGAAGCAGGCCTATGTGGACCAACATTTTCGAAATAATATACAAGTAGTTTACGAAACTGGAAAAAACTACTTCAAGAATTATTGAAAGTTTATATGTGACTCTCTTAGATTAACTCACTTAAGATATTGTCCATTTTAACCCGTCTCATATCAAGTTTTACAATTTCATCTTTTGGCATATGAATGAGCATTTTCCCAAAAGGCCCCTCATCCTAGTGGTACTTTCATTTGAAAACGTTAAACAAACATTGGGGTTCTAATATTAAAGATTATCGTTAAGTCAAAAAATACTTTTTGTGATTTGATTTTAGTTTCACATCTCTCGAGAGCACTCTCCCTTGTCTAGTGAGTTCATTCATAGTCCCTTCGCCATCCTATAAGCTTGCTAAGAAGTACTTATTACTCAGGCCCTTTAACCCTAGCAAACACTCCCCGTTCTCGTCAAATTGAATCATTACAAATACACTAGCTTTCTCATGGTTTGTTCTAAACTACACACCTATGAGAGAGGATTTCGCTTTAATACCATATTATGACAATCTAGGATTGACTTACTCAAAATATTATTCATTTCAGCATGTGCTATATCAAGTCTCACGGTTTTGTGTTTTAGTGTACAAGTTGAAATTTTTGTAGGAGGTCACCCATCTTGGGAGTGCTCTCACCTAAGCATACTTAAAATTGGAGTTCCAATACCAAACATTATTGTCACATCAAAGAACACTTTTGATAAGTTAATTTAAAATTCACACACGAGCGCGCAAATGCTCTCCTCATTATTAAGTGCACAATTTGGTTTATTTTTGTTCCATTCACCATCTTAGAGACTTACCAGGAATCACTCTTTGCCCGAGCCCTCTAACCCCTAGTAACACTTCCCACTCGCATCGGACCAAATTGTTACAAACCTACTAGCTTTTGTATGGTTTATTTCTTAATTATACACCTACTGGAGAGGATCTCACTCTGATATTATATTGTGACACCTTTAGATTAACTCACTCAATAAATTGTCCGCTTTAACCCATCCTATACCAAGCTTCAAGGTTTCATCCTTTGAGATACATATGGGCACTCTTCTAGGAGCTCGCTCATCCTACTAATGCTCTCACCTAAGCATGTTTAATATTTGTGTTTCAATGCTAAATGTTGTCTTTACATAAAAAGGCATCTCTTGTGAGTTAATTTCACACACACACACACACACATCTCTTGATTTGCCATCCTAAAAGTGTGATATCCTGAAATTCGAGCCCTCTATAGGATAAATGAATGTGAATTTCGTCAATGCATTGTTGATTGATCTCACTCGAAATTGATCACTCCTGAGATACTGACCTTGAGGGGAAAGGCTAATGAGGACAGAACTCGTACGACTAAAGAACTTAACCTGGAAAAACAACTTGACCGTGAGACTTGTGTGAGGACAATCCTGTAGATAAGTAGGCCGATTTCAAGAACGACTAGAAGTCGATTCACGGACAGAACGTAATGGAACAACGGGTGATTCCATTGATCGTTATCGAGCCCGCGAACAACTCTATGTCGATTCTCATAATCGTGTACTTTGAAAGAAGAATCTATCCTCCGCAATTTCATGTAGTCAAGGACGTCCATGTGTCGAGGTGTCTTGAACGTGGTTAGACACAAGTCGGTTACGCATGAATCCTCAAAACCGCCTATCAGTTTGAGTTGTACCCAATGGCATTAGGGCAAAATTGACAGGGCATGAGAACCCAAGATTGGACTTCGAATTATCTGGAATGTCCGGGACGGACTTTGGATGATGCGACTTCAACAGTCAGTAGTGCCAAGCAAGCTGAGTGTAGGGAAAAAGGAGTTAAGGACCAAGAAGGCAAGCCTATGAGGACGTGGGAGAAGTAAAGCCAGTGTGAGTCTTAGGCCCAAGGTGGGACAGCCACCATAATGGGCCCAAAGCAAGTAAGTGAGCCCATTGGCCCAAACCAACTATTCATCTTCCAAGCCCATTACCTAATCTTAAGCCCATTTGAGCCCAACCAATTCCCGAGCCCATTACTATTCAATTCCAAGCCCATTTCTTAGGCCTGCCCATCAATTTTAGCCTAAGGTTAGATTGGTAAATTGTGCAATGTGGAAATTACCATTGTGCCCCTAAAAGCAAGTGGATAAGGGCAAAGGAAGAGAGAGAAGGTGATGTCATCTTGCATGGGGACTTGAAGCAAGCCTTCAATAACTTTGATGAGGTTTGACAGCAGCTCAGTTCTCTCTCTCTCCTCCTCCTCCTTCAGCCCCAACCGTCAAGCTCCTCTCTCCCCTTGTTCCTCCTTTCTTCTCATTTTGCGTGCCACCCACCATTGTGCTCAGGAGGTCCATACCATACGAGAGGACTTGGCCATTTACCGGTCAGAGCCGCTGTTTGACCCGTCGACCAGCCAGAAGCCAGTGGCAGTCTGACCGCCTGGCACTGTTCTACTCCATATGACATTTCTCCAAAAACTCGAGTTGTTCATCGCCTTCCCATGAGAATCAACCTACGCTCCACCCACCACCAGGACCAGGAGAGAGAGACCGTACAGAAGAGCCTGGCTGCTTGCCGAACAGAGCTGCCGACCGACCCATTCGCCGGCGAGAAGCCATCACTCATTGGACCGCCTAAATTCTGCCTGTTTCGCGATTTTAGCCTGTTTTCTCACATTTTGAACAAGCTTTCACCCAACCCAGCTACGAGCCACTCCCCCTTGACTTCCTGTGTGACATTCTAAATTTTCACTTCTGTTTTTAATTAAATTAATCAAGCATTTCATCGACGCGCCTATAGGGCTGTTCTCAAAACTGATCACTCTCAAGATAACTAGACTATTCAGGGGAAGTCATTAAGGAATTTTAAGGCAAATAGACTTGAGAATTCGACCAGAAATCTGCTACTCGACCGTGCTCATCTTTAGAGGCCATTACGGCACAGTTAAAAATCGATTTGAGATCAGAGATAGGTCGATTCGATTAAGATGTGTGGCTAATCATGGATGACACCACTAAATTGGAAAATTCTTATCGGCTGGCACTAGACTGATTTTTCTATCGTTTTGGTACCCTGTGTCCATATTTGAACTCTCAAGATTTTCATGACAACCAAGAGTCACCAATGTGTTGAGTGGGTTCCTTTGTGGCTTGAAGAAAATTGACCACAAGTTATTTGCACCAAAAATCTTCGAAAACTACCCAGTAGCCTAGGTTACGTTAAAAACGTGCCTGAGTGAAATTAACCGCGAATTTGAATCTGATTTCAGAAATTGAAAGTTATGTCATGTCATAATAAATTCTAGGAGTGTCAACTCAGTCTCAAAAGATTTTTCTGCAACCCGAGACTTTTTGGGAAAAAATCGTCTTAGAGTCGCTTTTGTCCAAAAAAAGGCAGGGACCGTTTTTTATCGCGCAATTGGGAAGCAAGTGAGATCAAATGGTGAGGAAAAATACCAATTTTATTATTGAGATGTTAATTGAATTGTTGAGGGCCGAATTGGAGTGATTCAAGAGAGAATATGTGTCTAATTGAAGCCAAAACCCTTAAAATTCGTAGCTCCCCCCTTGCCTAGCCAAAATGGACCATTTCAAAGGTTGTAAGGGGTGCATTGTTGGCTGAAGGAGAGCCAAGGAGATGCTAGTGATAGTGGATGGTCAAGGAGACTATGGAGGAGAAAAACTTGGCCAAGTAGGGCTCTTATCCCCCTCTCTTTCTCTCCAAGGCTAACCGACCAGCCTATCTTCTCCCTCACTGTGCATTCGGACGCCAGCAGCCTAGGGAGAGAAGCTAAAGTTGTGACATCACGATTTTCCAATTCTATTTTCAATAAATTGAGACGGGCATTTCGTTGGCACGCATAGTTCTTTTTCTTGAGTTGGCCACTCATGTGAAAACTAATCTATCGGGTGAAGCCATTAAGAGATTATAATGCATCAGACTCGAGAATTTGACCAGGAAGCGACCTTTCAACCGAGTTAATCTGCAAGGGTCATTACGGCACAATTAAAAATCAATTAAAAACCGGAGATAGGTCGACTCGACAGAAGCATGTGATCGAGTGTGGGTGATTCCACCAGATCGCACAATTCTTATCAATCGACACTAGACCGACTTTTCTGTCGATTGAGTATCTTGTATTCGTATTTGAAACCTTGAGATTACCCCGACAACCGAAAGTCGCCAATGTTTCAAAAATGTACATTGTGGCTTGAGATGATCAACCACAGGTCAAATGCATGAAAATTTCTAAAGGCTACCCGGTAGGTTGGGCCGCGCTAGTATTGTGCCAAAGTGAAATTAACCGTGGAATTGAGATCGAATTCAGAAATTGGAAGTCTGGGTGTGTTACAAATCATTTTAGAAATATTGACTCATCTTCGGAAGATTTGTTCATGCAAGCCGAGTTTTTCAGCAAAATAATCAGAGAATGACTAATTTGGCTCGAGAAATTAGTAGGCCCGCTTTTGGTCGTACTTTTGGGACTTAAGTTGATTCTATGGACAAGTGAAGATGTGAATTGAAGTGCGGTGACATTGGATTAATTTTATGGACTTTGATTGGACTCAATTGGGAGAGAATTGATTGGAATGAAAGGAATTGAGGTACAAAGTTTCATGCCCCGGCGGAAAAATAAAATGGACCCATTGAAGATTGTTGTGGGGGGTGGATTTGAAGTTAGTGGAGCATGACATGGGATGAGGTCATGGTGGGCCATTTGTGTGGAATTAAAGAAAAAGAAAAAGAAAAGGGAATGGTCCCATCTCTCTCTCTCTCTCTCTCTCTCTCTCTCTCTCTCTCTCTCTCCACCCTCTCCCAACCGTGCGACTTCTTCGGCCCCTCTCCATGTTCTTCATCTTCTTCTTCGGACTCCAGCAACCAGCGAAGCTGGAGAAGCTACACGCCTCCGCCGTTCACCGCCGTTCGCTGCCTTCGCCGGATCCGCGCTTCCCGGCCCCAAATCAGTAGTTGCAGAAAATGGGTATGCCAGCGGACATTTGGCCCGTTTTGGCCGCCTTCCCGAGCTCGGATGCTCGGCCCACCTTGAGGAAAGTCGATCCTCGCATCGTTCTCGTCGTTTTGGTCCGCTCGACTCACTAATCCGGTGAGTTTAGCTCACTAAATCTTGATTAGAGGGTTAATGATGCTTTAGGGGTGCTTAGTTTATGTTAAGTGTTATTAGGTGGTTAGCTTAATTTATTTAAGTGTAGATTATATTAAGGTGTTTGATTAACGTAAATTGTGTTTAATTTAAGGTTAAGTGAGTAGTTATATTAATATAAGCTTTGATGTGACATAAAGGAATTTACTTTTGATTTATTTAAATATTCCGAAATTATTAAATAATTTAATATTATAATATTATTCGAAATTATTAAAATATTATTATTTAATTATTTTCGGAATAAATTTAATTATTTATTAAATTCCGGAAATTTTCTCAAGACCCTAAATTCTCATAATTTCGTGCCGGTCGCTGCTATGTAGTCAGATTTTGAAATTGATGATTGGATATTATAAATTGAGTGTGGATTGTGAAAGATATGGATATTATTATTTAATTAATTTTCGGAATAAATTTAATTATTTAATAAATTCTGAAAAATTATTTTGGAACTTTATTTTCTCAGAATTTTGTGCCGATCGCTGCTATGCATTTAGAATTTGAATTTGATGAATGGATGTGACAAATTAAGTGTTGATTGTGGTAAATAGGGATTTTATTCATAAAAACCTAAATGTCAGGTTTTGATGCAAAAATTGAATTTTAATGATTATATTAAATAGTGGGGTTTCAAAAAGTGAGATATTGGCTTTTTGATTCGAAATTAGCATGTCCCCACACACGTGAGTAATTTCTGGAATATTTTTAATATGAAAAAAAATGGCCGGGATCACTGTTTTAAGTGGAAGCATTGAGTGAAATATAAAGTGTCCTGGGGCCGAGTATGCTTTGGCTGTGTGATAACTAAGAGGAATCGTCCTGAGCTGTTGAGTCGGACTTGCCCCTATATGGGATGCCCACGCGATGGATGCGGGTCGCAGTTGATTCTGGGCCCATGCTCCTTCAGGAACGCCGTCGATGTACTGACGAAGCCGCGCTCCAAGGTGGGGAGGCGATGCCTGGCTATGTGTCAGTAGATAACCGAATTGCGAGTAGGCTATGCCATTGTGTGGCAATGAATAATAATTGGAATGCGTGCTAAATGCAACTGTGATTTATATGAAATTGATGGCGTTCCAATTGTTTGAATTATTATTACTACCTGAGATTGTGTGATACGAATTGTGCTAACCTGCAGGAAGGAATTGAGGCGGGGTAAGTTCTCTGTGTGATGTGGCTAAGCCACCCTTGGGCGTATTTTCTTTCTAATAGGGGTTTAGGGGGTTGAACTTGCTGAGACATTGTCTCATCCCGGTTTGGGGATTAAAATTTCAGGTCCCTAGATGGCGGTCGTGGAGGACCCGAAGCCCTAATTCTAGAAAGGTGGAGACTGAAGTGTCGGTGAACGTGTCATACTAGTTGGTTTTATGATAGTTCCCCTTTTTGTCGAGCTAGTCTATTTTGTAGACAGTCCAGTATTGTATTTAAACCTATGTGTTTGTAAATGAGTGTTTGGTATTATGATTGATTGCCTGCTTTTCTCTCCCGAGTTAAATGTTGTCAGGGGATTTGTTTCGCTTGCGCATGCGTAATAAAATGAATGGGTCGGCGACGTATCCTGGGATGTCGTATATTTGATCGACCGCAGTGGGATGTGCACGCGCTTGGGGTTCGGGGCATGACAAAAGTCGTCGAAATAGCTAGCAAGCCGAGGAGCCACCCGTCGCCGATCACACTGCCACTTGTCGCCGTCCTCACCCTCGTGCTCCCCACCGCCCGCATGCGTGCTCCTCTGCCTCCCTCACGCCATCGTTCCAGCTTGTCTGCCAGTCCAGTGGGCTATTTCACAGCCCAGCAAGCCGCCATGAGTCCCTCCAACCCCGTGAGCCCGTGTTGTTGGCCGCTCAACCTTGCCGTTGCCTCCACCAATCTAGTTAACCTCAACCAACCTTGTTTCCTCTCTTTTGTAGCCCAAAACAAAGAGTTTATTGGTGGGTTTCCAACCACCTTCAAGGCCCGTTTTGAGGTGGTTCCAAGACTCGGTTGTTAGGCCCACCTTGAGGAAAGTCGAGCCCCGCGACGTTCCCGTCGTTTTGCACCGAACCGCTCGTCAAATGGGTGAGTTTAACTCACTAATCTTCGTTTAGTAGGCTAATGATACTTAGGGGTTGATTAGATTTAATTAAGTGTGATTATGTGGATAGATTATAGTAGAGCAATTTATTTAGTGCCTTATTGATGCATGTTAGGCAATTGATTAGTATAATTAGCGAGTAAACACGTGCTAGTATTTATTGAATGAGTCTAGAAAATTTTTCGGGCTCGTCTCGGCTTACAATTAGGCATTACGGGCCTAAGTTGGATTTATCGGTATTTATTTAATATTTTCCATAATTATTTATTTATTTATTTATTTTCCGAAAATTAGGCTGGGATAGCCGACGACCGGAATTTTATGCTAGTTATTGTGATGCAATCTGTTTATTTATTCGAGCGTTAATTTGTGCCAAATTGATTTAATTGTGATTTTAGGATTTTATTCTGAAATTAATCAATTTTGGTAATTGATTGGAAAATAACCGAGTGTCGATTTACAACGACAAATGTTATGTGCTATTGAAACTGGTGGAATGTTAAAAAAAAAGTTATTATATTTTGGCTAAGGTCAACCGTGTACCTACACACGGTTATTTATCGAGAATGATAAAATGATGAATTGACTATATGGTTGGAGTGGTATACTATATTGGCCTAAGGACGATATGTCAGCTTTGGGCAAGCAATATACCGGTAATACTATATCAGCCTACGGACGATATGTCAACTTTGGGTGAGTAGTATACCTTATTATTAGCTTTGGGCGAGTATATATAGTATACTATGATAGCCTGGAGGCACTAATCTATTAGCTTTGGGCAAGCATATATATAGTATACTATATTATCAATTTTGGGCGAGCTATACTATCTATTTGCAGCTTTGGGTGAGCAGTCATAGACTAAGGTCGGACTTTATAGATAGTATTGAATGTACCGACCGGGAGAAGGTCATGTTGACATGTAATCGACCAAGTCGATTGATCAATATTTTGATCTGATTTGGTGAATTGATACGTTCGTGTATATTTGGTATATATACTAACTTGCAGGAAGAGACTGAGGCCAAGATAAGTCCTTTGACTCGTGTTGTGCTTAGGCAGCCCTTATAGCGTATTGGCTTCCTAATCAGGTTTTAGTGGGTGTTGACACCTATTTTAAAATTTAATTTATCTTTTAGAAAATAATAATAGAGCATTTGGTTGTGGAGGGAATTGAACCAAATTTCAAAATTTAAAAAGGTTCGAAAATCGTGTGATTTTGGAGCCGTTAATTTGTTGAACGGTTGAGTGAATATCTCCACTTTGGCAAAACAAATTCGAGTTTTCAGTTTATAAATAGAGGGTGCGAGACGTGAAAAGGTGGGGCTTCTTTCGTCGAAAAAATTGAAAAGTGAAAAGAAAGAAAACAGGGGGGGCTTCTCTTGGTGAAAAAAAAAAGGAAGCAAATAGAGTGAGAGAGACAAGTGAGAGAAAGTGTCAGGTGAGAGAGAAAAGTAAAAAAAAAAGAAGAAAAAGGAAGGGAGAGAAGGAGCCATCCGTGGAGTCCTCGAGAGAAAGAAGAGAAACACAAAGCAAAGAAAAAAAGAGTACAAAATGATGGGATGTTTACTGTTCATCCTTTTCCTCTAGCTCCTAGAGTGATGGGATGTTTACTGTTTATCCTCTTCCTCTAGACTTCCTTTGCTACGTCCCCTTTGTTGCTCCTCGTCGTCAGCACACCAGCAACCGGACTTTCTTCGCCGGCTCGACGCCCCTATTCCGCACTACCTCAGCAAATCACCATCACCGGCGACGCCACCGGAAAGCCGAGTTGCTTTGCACGGCCCGAATCAACAAGCCCCTCCACTTGCTCACCACACCACTACAGCTCCGAATCTACCTCTCGACGCCGCGCCCTCCTCCGAACCAACGCCGCGCCCTCCTCCCGACGCTCGCGCCAGTAGCCTGCGCGTCAGCCACCATCGCCGCGACGACCCGACGCCGCGCCCTCCTCCGAACCGACGCCTGTAACCTACCGCAATCTACAGTGCCCATCACCGCACGCCTCTGTCCCTTTTGCAGGTCGCCGTGCTGCCCTCCGATCCTCGCCGGAGCTCCGCACCTCCGCAACCTCCAATCGACGGTGACGCCACCGTTACAGTTGCTGCCCTTCACTGGAGCCGGTGATCAGCCACACGAGCACAAGCCGTGCTTGGAAAGAAAAAGCGAAAAGGAAAAAACAAAACAAAAAAGAAAAGGAAATTAGGTAGTATATTTTTTATTATTTCATGTTATGTTAGCTTATTTTTAAGTTTAATTATTTGAATTGTAATATTATATGTCAATATTTGTAGACCTTGTAGACATTAGGAGTTTTATCCCAAATTAAGGTAATTATTAATTTGACCCGTAAGACGTCGGGTCATTTTTTTTAATTACTTTAATTTTTAGGAATTTTGATAGCATTTTCAATTGTTAAATCATTATAGAGTTAAAATAATTGTTAATTTAATCCGTGAGACAACGGATTATTTTTTCGGTTATTTTAATTCTTATCTTCATTTTTTTTAAATAATTACTTGTTTGGAAAGATTAAAAAAAAATCAAAAAAATCAAAAAGCACATAAAAATCTAAATATTGCATTAGAGCATTTAGGTTTAGTAAATTAAGACTTCATTTTTAGGGTTAGTAAATTAGAATTGCATTTATAGGATTATAATTTTTAGATTATACTTTTAGATGGGTGAGTTTTGTTAGGGCTAATTTTAGATGATGTTGGCATGTCTTGATTTTTATATAGCTTTTAGGATAAAATATAGTTTAAGTTAAATTGATTCCTAAAATAAATTAGAATATCATTCACTTTAGTTAGTCTATATATTTTTAGATTAAGTCAACTTTCATTTAGTAAAACAAAGAGAAGATAAAAAAATGTCATGCATGCCATGTGAGTTATAGTTTAATTTTTTTTTAAAAAGAAAATGCCAAAAGATAATCATTGCACCATTAAGTTACTTTCTTTTTTAATCATTAGGTCATTAAAAAAATAAAAATAAAAACTAAAGATCATTTCCTTGGTTAGTTAATAGGTTAATTCATAATTAATCTCATATCATCATTATTTAGCATAGGCTGCATATATGCATTAAAAAATGAATCATCATAAAAAAATCATAAAAGAGCATACATGTAGAAATACCATGTCATTCATCCCATATCACGTAGCACATGCATATTTAGGATTATATAAATTAGATTGCATACATATAGTGATAATTTTAAGTCATATCATATGAACTGTATCTCGCATGTCATTAAAATAAATTCATGTATATTAAGTTAGATTAATATTGCATAATAATAAAAATTAGGTGTCATGTCATTTAGAAATCATGTCTAGGGCATGCATTTTTATTAGCATTTTTTATTTGAATGTTATTTTATTGATTGCGCACTCGCATGACCACCATTTGCATGTTAGTAGCTTAGGTTTAAATTAATCAACATTGCCTGCAAAATATTTTTTAAAATTAAAATAAAAGGTACCGAAAGGGCGTTAGACTAATCTAGCGTAACCATGTCCCCGGACCTATTGAATCTCTGGTTCGCAATAGTAAAGTATTCTCCCATACTTTACTTGGGTTTCTAACCAGCCCTAATTGGTTAGTGGCGGCTCCAAATTGAAATTGCATGTTTAAATAAATTAATTTCTATCAAGTCGCGATTGGTAGGACTTGGGAGGGTCCGTGCCAAGTCTTCGGACTTAGTAATCCATTAGCCTTCTTTAAGTAATTCACCTTTAAAAAATTCGGGAAGGTCGTGACAGCTTGGCGACTCCGCTGGGGACAGAGTTAAAACTCATAGTGGATATAGGCCTGTTTTATTTTAAGAAAAATATTTTGTTTGGCAGCATGGAAACAAGGTACGCTCCTAACATAATGTGTTAAATGTTTTTGCAGATGGGAGGTATAAGGGGAGTAGTCTTTGCTAACCCTTGTTTTGCAGGTTGGAGTTAATAATGAATGGTTGAATTTAAACTATAGAAGTGTTGTTTGCAATTAAACTGTTGTGCATGTTTTATTGTCTTTAGCACTACACTATAGCACACACAACCCGCTTGGGACTCCGGGCTGCGATAGGATTCTTAGGATGGTGTTGGGAAGGATATTTCCTCTAAAGCGAGACTGCTATATAGAGGTTGACCTTCTCTTCTCCGAAAGTTCTTCATGGTGTCGAATGTGTTTGTCCATATCTGCAAGACTGCGTGATTATTGGGTATTCCATTCGACCGAGCCGGCCGGAGTTAGGGGGACCTGACACGTTAATGCGAGACTGCAACGGTCAGATCATCCTCTTAGCTCCACTTTGTTAAGCCGTCTAGATAGAAATCGAGCCTCACATTTCATACGTGTGTCTATGTGATTTTCATCCATTACCAATGAAAGTAAGTTGTTTAAATTCTCACTACCGCAATTTACTTACTTGCAATTTCATTGGTCCATGACATAGGTTTCTTTGTCGGTCTTATTTTATATGCAATGGGGAAAATCGACGTACAATTCATTTCCTCTCCCAAAAAGAGCTCAAAATATGATTGGACCAATTAGATCAAGGTGACCAGGCCTTACGTCCGGTGGTCCCGACGTGACTAAGAAGCCCACTCAGCAAGCACAAATTGAGCATCTTAAGCGGAAAGTGGAAATGATTGAAGTTGAAAATAAAAAGTTTCGCAAGACATTGGGTTTCCAAAAGCATATAAAATAAAATGTTTTGGTTTTTGTTTCTTAGTTCAATGTCTAAGGACCTTGATTTCAATTTTTAATTAAGTGTTTTCAATTCTTAGTCTAATGTGTAGGGACTTGAATTTCAATTCTTAGTTAGAAAGTTTGATTCAAATTTCAAATAAAATGAGGCGATTAGACCATTGTCATGGGCCATTTTCCTATCTTGTCATCGTTTCTTACATTATCTCTTTTCTCCCTAGGTAACAACACGGCTCACCTAAGATCACCAATCCGTACTCGTTCCAGAGCAACAATGGCTGATAACACCGAACAAGTGCGTGTTGCTGAACAAGCTCATATCGCCACCCTCGAAACGGAAATGAAGCAAGTCCTAAATGTTCTTGAGCAGCTCTCTAAGCAAATCGATTCTCTCCAAGCAAACACGCCCCACCAGCTCCGCAAGATGAAGTGGTGTTACCACAACATGTTCCCATAGCTGATCCGAAGGATAAAGGCAAGAATATATCCATAAGTGGCCCATCAAGCTCTAAGGATGTCTCCAAGGAGAAAATTACTGACACACCTCAAATTGTTGTTGATGAGGAGATACAAGTGATACAGCCGGCTATACCGAAGACTGAGCAAGAAAAACGCTTGGCGAAAATCGAGGAGAAACTTAAGCAGCTACAGGGTTCATTTAGCCAAGACCCAACTGATCTATCCCATTATGCAAAAATTAAGATGCCAAAAAGTTTAAAATGCCGACTTTGAGAAGTATGATGGCACCTCTTGCTCGAAGATCCATTTGCGGACGTATGTGGTCGGGATGACCCAATATGTTGATAACATCCCCTTGATGATTCAACAATTTCAAGCAAGCCTGACAGGACCGGCACTGCAATGGTACATCATGAAGAAGATTAATCTGCTGGAGACTTGGGAGGATTTGACGGATGCCTTCTTCAAGCAATATAAGTATAACATTGATGTCACTCCATCTCGAGAAGATTTACTTCGCACTGAGAAGAAGAGGACGGAATCTTTCAAAGCATATGTCACAAGATGGAGGACCGTAGCTGCTCAAATAACTCCAGAGCCAACAGAAAAGGAGTTGATGGATTTGTTCATGAAGACTCTCCCTCCTGAGTATCGAAATCGAATGCTGGGATCAACTGCTGAGTCATTCAATCAGCTAATCCCTGTGGCGAGCGAATTGAAGTAGCACTGCGTGATGGATGGGCATCTGATCAAACCAGCTCATATGGGAGAGTCTCAACCAAAAAGGATAAGGAACCTGTAATGGAGGTTAATGCAACTTATGTGCAACCACCTCGCCCTACCCCGAACACCCATCAGGGAGGAGCACGACCATTTTTTGGCCAGCAGAAAAACTTTTCCAAGCGTCAATTTACGCCACTTCCTAAGCCCGTGTCCAAGATCTTGCCGACCCTTCAGAATAAAGGATTACTCGCAAAGGAACCCAAGCGATCTAATCCCGAACGTTTCCCCAATTATGATCCGTCCAAGACATGTGCTTATCATATGGGGGAGGTGGGGCATTCTCGTTGACGATTGCTATACGCTGCGACACAAAATCCAAAATCTTTTGGATGCCGAGGTGGTCTCATTTCGCGATGCACAGCCGAACATCCGAATAACCCACTCCCCGACCACCCGGAAGCCGTGAATGTCATTTTCAGTTTTGATGCCGAGCCCACCATGTTTCGGATGATGCATGAAGAAGCAGAAGTTATGGACACCTGGGCAACCAAGTGGCAAATTCGATTACTATGTAAAGTATTCGGCTCCTCTCGGCTCCTACTCCGACCCACGGGATATCATCCCGATGGATGGGATGGCATAGATGATCCCGCACCTCCAAAGATTGAGAGCTCTGATGACGCACTCGAAGAAATGACTGAATTGTTTGAAGATAATCGACAAAGCTCGAGAGTAGGAAAATGAGTAGGAAAATTTTAATTATTTGCACACTCCTCTGCGCAGAGTCTTTATTGCTTTCCATATTTGCATATTTGCATTTTCAATTCTAGGATTTCCCTTATTTCAATAATGTAATTTGTTTTTCATCCAATAAAATACATAGAGATTTTCATGTTTTAAGGGCATGTTGAAGTATACCAAACTAGCCATGTGATGAAATCCTACCAAAAAAGGCAAGGAGCTAATTCAAGGCTAGGCTTCTTCATGTTCCCTTGAAAATTTTTTCAAAATAAAATAACTTTTTAGCATGCATCTAATTTACCCTATTTGTTTCTTTTAATTATCTCGCTTTATGTTTTAGGTGCGGCCTGCGCACATTTAAGGAATCTCTATGAGCTCTCTTGCAAAGAAGGGCAAGACACGTACACTTAACATCTTTGACTTTATCTTTTGATGTGTAAGGATAGAGCATGGCATTTTTATCATTTTAGAATGTTTTCACATGATATGCAATTCGTCAATTCCACTTGAAATTTATCAAAATGGATAATTCAAGAAAGATGTCGAGTTACTTGAGCATGCTAAATGAGGTGTGAAAGGCAAGCCTAATCACATACACAGTCCCCTGTCTATACATTGTGAGGTGAGTACGGAAACATTTTGTGCTTCAAGATGAAGAGTTTTCTTGCAAGAAGTACGGCATCTGAAATTACGAGAGGCAGTTCATTTGTCTATCCCAAACACTACAGATAATCCATTGCTTAACCCTTTTGAGCCCAAATACTTGAAGAATTTCTTTCATACTACCCCTGTCAAGGACCACCCCACATCGGGGCAAATGGAGGTAAGTTGACATTGAAGGAGAGTAAAATAGATAGAAATTTTCTTGCTCTCACTTGCATCAATCTTCAAGTTGTGCTATTACATTGAATTCATGTGGTAATTTAAGTGCCTTAGGATGACGAAGAGCATTTCTTTCACTACCCTATACACTTATACCATTTGCGTAGCCCACTTGAGCCTATGAATTCATTTCATGTCAAACCTAGTTGGTGATCATCCCCCACACTGGGGCAAGATGAAAGACAATCATTCGAATAGCATGGTCTAAAATGCTGATGAAAGAAGACTGAGTGAGTCCAAAGAAGATAAGTGCAAAAACTAAGGGGCATGAAAAAAGCAAAGTGTGCACAGTAAAAGCAAGGCCAATGCCCGTGAAAAGAAGAGAAAATGACTGATGAATTGGGGGCATATATAAAAAAAAGCGGTGTGCCCGATCGATGCCCATCATCAAAGAAAAAAATGTTGAGAAAAATCTCCAGTTGAATAATCATTGGCATTAGTGATAAACTCTTGAGCCAATAAAGAAATCTGTCAAGAAGACAATCCGTGGCGAAGAAAACTGGTGGTAATGTCAAGATGATCACCAACTCTTACCCATTACACACATCTTTGAGCCTAACGATCCTTTCGTTTCTCAAACCCAAGAACCAAGCCTATGTTACGTCCCTTACAAAATCTCTTCAGATTAGGGCACTTGAATTAACATAGGAATTCATATGTTTGGAGCATTGCTCGAAGAAGTGCGAGCAAGATTATTTCTTTCTTATTTTGCAGGGTTCTTGACTTGTAAACCCGGAGATGATTACGAGACTTGTTCTTTCAATAGCCTTGACTCAAAGAGTCCCTTTTGCTAAGCCATTGACCAAACCCACATTACAACTCTTGTCAAAGACCTCTCAGATTGGTAAGGTCGTACTGCTTGCAAGAAAATTCGAACTCTTGTCGACAAGATGATGATAAGATTGAGTGATATATTCCCACATCAATGGTTGGGACAAATAACCCCTCCTAAATGAGAGCGAGTGAAAAAGCCTTTTTCACACCAAAAGTGTCTCATTTAGCACGTTCAAGAGATTCACACTATAACTGAAAATTGTCCTTGTGATAATTTTTCCAGTAGAAGCTTGATAAAGCCATCATGCATGGACCTTCATTGAATTTTTCCTCAAAGACCAAAAAATTGTCTTTAAAACCCCGGGTTTGTTCGAGTCATCTTGGTGCTTGATGAGAATTCCAAGTACCCATTTATAAAATGTTTTCAAATGTCTACTTTAAGTTCCAGATGTTTGAAACTTTAAACACTTGATGTGATTTCCAAGTGCTTGTCTTTTCAAACATCTGATGTGATTTCCAGATGTTTAGTAAAATATTTTCAAATGCCTAGTGTGAACTTGAGATATTTGAACCTTTAAATGCTTGATGTGACTTCCAAGTATTTGTCTTTTCGAGCGTCGATGTGATTTCCAGATGTTTAGAATTTTTAAGTACTTGATGCAATTTCAGGTGCTTGGGATTTGATGAGAGTCCCAAATCCTCCAAAGATTTTTCTTGATTCGCTTTGATTTAGGCGACCGTAGAATGGTACGGGTCCTAAACAACATTTATTGCTCTAACAGGCGACCGTAAAATGGTACGGGTCCTGGAAAAGCAGTTTCCCCATTCAGGCGACCGTAGAATGATACGAGTCCTGAAAAATCAATTTTCCGTCAAGGCGACCATAGAATGGTGCAGGTCCTCGACAATACCTATTCCCTATTTAGGCGACCGTAGAATGGTACGGGTCCTAGAAAGTGAATCCCGTTTAGGCGACCATAGAATGGTATGGGTCCTAGACAAAACCTATTTCCCTATTCGGGCGACCGTAGAATGGTACGGGTCCCGAAGGTAAATCTCCGTTTAGGCGACCGTAGAATGGTACGGGTCCTAGACACAACCAAACACTGTCATACTGGGCGACCGTAGAATGGTACGGGTCCTGGGAAAGCGGTCTCTTTGTAAAGTTATGTTACTATTTTAGGCGACCGTAGAATGGTACGGGTCCTGGACATGTAACACTGACTGCCTAGAACTACTCTATCCTTCTTAAAGGTAGGTTATTCTAGGTGCTTGGGATCTGATGAGAGTTCCAGATCCGTGAAGACCTTGAACCTTTCAATTATCTGAAGAGATTTCCAGATGTTTGTCAGGTCTCATAGGAATCATTTCACTCCTAATAATACTATTCTCGAATCTCCGATAAGTATGACAGTACGTGTTCTTCTTTGCATTTGCATTTCATTAAGCATGAAGACATAGAAATATATGCTCTCGATAAAATCATTGCATTTACATTGCATTATTGCATGACCTTGCATTTCAAAAAGAATTAAATTTATTTGAAAAAGAGGTCATTAGCATTTGCATATACATTCCATATTCATTTTGCATTTGCATTTCATTGAGCATAGACACATTGAAATATATGCATTTACATGGCATTCTTTATTGCATGACATTGCATTTATTTGAGTCCATTTCTTTTCTTTTTTTTAAATGGTCATTACAATTAGCATTTGCATATTCATTTTGCATGGTTTAAATTTAGGTGTCATTTATCTTTGAATGAAACCTCGACGAGCTTCCCTTCAAAGAGGGGCAGCTGTTGACACCTATTTTAAAATTTAATTTATCTTTTAGAAAATAATAATAGAGCATTTGGTTGTGGAGGGAATTGAACCAAATTTCAAAATTTAAAAGGTTCGAAAATCGTGTGATTTTGGAGCTGTTAATTTGTTGAACGGTTGAGTGAATATCTCCACTGGCAAAACAAATTCGAGTTTTCAGTTTATAAATAGAGGGTGCGAGACGTGAAAAGGTGGGGCTTCTTTCGTCGAAAAAATTGAAAAGTGAAAAGAAAGAAAACAGGGGGGGCTTCTCTTGGTGAAAAAAAAAAGGAAGCAAATAGAGTGAGAGACAAGTGAGAGAAAGTGTCGGTGAGAGAGAAAAGTAAAAAAAAAAAGAAAAAGGAAGGGAGAGAAGGAGCCATCCGTGGAGTCCTCGAGAGAAAGAAGAGAAACACTAAGCAAAGAAAAAAAAGAGTACAAAATGATGGGATGTTTACTGTTCATCCTTTTCCTCTAGCTCCTAGAGTGATGGGATGTTTACTGTTTATCCTCTTCCTCTAGACTTCCTTTGCTACGTCCCCTTTGCTGCTCCTCGTCGTCGGCACACCAGCAACCGGACTTTCTTCGCCGGCTCGACGCCCCTATTCCACACTACCTCAGCAAATCACCATCACCAGCGACGCCACCGGAAAGCCGAGTTGCTGCACAGCCGAATCAACAAGCCCCTCCACTGCTCACCACACCACTACAGCTCCGGATCTACCTCTCGACGCCGCGCCCTCCTCCGAACCAACGCCGCGCCCTCCTCCCGACGCTCGCGCCAGTAGCCTACGCGTCAGCCACCATCGCCGCGACGACCCGACGCCGCGCCCTCCTCCTGACGCCGTGCCCTCCTCCGAACCGACGCCTGTAACCTGCCGCAATCTACAGTGCCCATCACCGCACGCCTCTGTCCCTTTTGCAGGTCGCCGTGCTGCCCTCCGATCCTCGCCGGAGCTCCGCACCTCCGCAATCTCCAATCGACGGTGACGCCACCGTTACGATTGCTGCCCTTCACCGGAGCCGGTGATCGCCACACGAGCACAAGCCGTGCTTGGAAAGAAAAAGCGAAAGGAAAAAACAAAACAAAAAAGAAAAGGAAATTAGGTAGTATATTTTTTATTATTTCATGTTATGTTAGCTTATTTTTTAAGTTTAATTATTTGAATTGTAATATTATTTGTCAATATTTGTAGACCTTGTAGACATTAGGAGTTTTATCCCAAATTACGGTAATTATTAATTTGACCCGTAAGACGTCGGGTCATTTTTTTAATTACTTTAATTTTTAGGAATTTTGATAGCATTTTCAATTGTTAAATCATTATAGAGTTAAAATAATTGTTAATTTAATCCGTGAGACAACGGATTATTTTTTCGGTTATTTTAATTCTTATCTTCATTTTTTTAAATAATTACTTGTTTGGAAAGATTAAAAAAATCAAAAAAATCAAAAAGCACATAAAAATCTAAATATTGCATTAGAGCATTTAGGTTTAGTAAATTAAGACTTCATTTTTAGGGTTAGTAAATTAGAATTGCATTTATAGGATTATAATTTTTAGATTATACTTTTAGATGGGTGAGTTTTGTTAGGGCTAATTTTAGATGATGTTGGCATGTCTTGATTTTTATATAGCTTTTAGGATAAAATATAGTTTAAGTTAAATTGATTCCTAAAATAAATTAGAATATCATTCACTTTAGTTAGTCTATATATTTTTAGATTAAGTCAACTTTCATTTAGTAAAACAAAGAGAAGATAAAAAATGTCATGCATGCCATGTGAGTTATAGTTTAATTTTTTTAAAAAAAAGAAAATGCCAAAAGATAATCATTGCACCATTAAGTTACTTTCTTTTTTAATCATTAGGTCATTAAAAAAATAAAAAATAAAAACTAAAGATCATTTCCTTGGTTAGTTAATAGGTTAATTCATAATTAATCTCATATCATCATTATTTAGCATAGGCTGCATATATGCATTAAAAAATGAATCATCATAAAAAAATCATAAAAGAGCATACATGTAGAAATACCATGTCATTCATCCCATATCACGTAGCACATGCATATTTAGGATTATATAAATTAGATTGCATACATATAGTGATAATTTTAAGTCATATCATATGAACTGTATCTCGCATGTCATTAAAATAAATTCATGTATATTAAGTTAGATTAATATTGCATAATAATAAAAATTAGGTGTCATGTCATTTAGAAATCATGTCTAGGGCATGCATTTTTATTAGCATTTTTTTATTTGAATGTTATTTTATTGATTGCGCACTCGCATGACCACCATTTGCATGTTAGTAGCTTAGGTTTAAATTAATCAACATTGCCTGCAAAATATTTTTTTTAAAATTAAAATAAAAGGTACCGAAAGGGCGTTAGACTAATCTAGCGTAACCATGTCCCCGGACCTATTGAATCTCTGTTCGCAATAGTAAAGTATTCTCCCATACTTTACTTGGGTTTCTAACCAGCCCTAATTGGTTAGTGGCGGCTCCAAATTGAAATTGCATGTTTAAATAAATTAATTTCTATCAAGTCGCGATTGGTAGGACTTGGGAGGGTCCGTGCCAAGTCTTCGGACTTAGTAATCCATTAGCCTTCTTTAAGTAATTCACCTTTAAAAAATTCGGGAAGGTCGTGACAGTGGGGTAGAACTTGCTGAGACATAGTCTTACCCCATTGTGGGAGAACATTTCAGGTTTCAAAATGGTAGCACCTCCACCTCCTCCCATACATTTTGGTATACTTGAGGAAGTCACTGAGATAGGTTATCACGTTCCGATACACCACCACCCTAAAGGTTAGAATATTTAATGGTGAAATCCACTGTATGGAATGATGTGGGTGGACCCCACCTGGTGCCTCATGTGTACCGATCGTGGTATCGCCATTACAATGATGGCCGAAATGAGGGCCTTGTACCGGAATCTGATATGCCTCTGTACGCTTTAGAGGTAGTATATGGGAAGGGAACATAAGATCCTAGGGGTGGATCGGTTATTGATGCAAAGGATCCCAAGCTGGGTGATGATCCCGACTCTCCAGAACAATCAACAGTGGACTCCAGCTGGAGCATGGAAGAAGGAGAGATCGTTGAGGAGGAGGAGTACCTAGAGGAGAACCCGAAGGAGGAACCTGAAGAGGACCCTGAAGAAGAACCTGAAGAGGAGTCGGAGGAGAATCCAAAGGAGGATCCAGAGTATGACCCCGACGAAGATTGAGACCCGCCCTGTTTTGCAAACCCTAAGTCGTAAATAGTCGGAGGAGAATCCAAAGGAGGATCCAGAGTATGACCCCGACGAAGATTGAGACCCGCCCTGTTTTGCAAACCCTAAGTCGTAAACCCATGTGTGATAGGTCTGACTTTGTTAATAGTATTATAATATAAACTATGAGGTTTGCTTTGTATAAAAGTGTGGTTATGGTTTTTCAGATTCAAAAAATATAGCCCTACTTTTCTATCTCATTATTTTATTGTCTTGGGATTATTTTATATGCTTCCGCATGCTTATTAAAATGAAAGGGTCGATGATGTGTCTTGGGACGTCACTATTTAATCGATCAGGTGAGGGATGGGTGCGTACCCAAGGATCGCGGCATAACACCCTGGTGCCACCGGTTGCCAGCCACCCCTCGCCAGAGCTCCAGCAAAGCAGTTTCACTCTTTTTCCTCCTCTACTATTCGATTTCTTGGAGTTGTAGAGGGAGTTGGAGCTTGTGGCTGCTGTTTCAGCCTTGGGACCGCCTTAGATCGTCATGGTTGAGGTCTTGGTGCGTAGCCTCCATCATTGTCGCCGCGTAAGTGTCTTTGGCCCATCTAACGGGTGAGTTTAGCTCCTAATCCCTTGATAAGTGCCTAAACTTGCTTAGGGTTGGTTTATTTAGTGTTGATTCTGGTTTGTGAGGTTTAATTAAGCTATGTTAATCTTAAGATAGTTGGTTAGATAAATGGCTTATATTAGTCTAATTTAATCTTGCTTTATTTGCTTAATTGTGCTTATGTGCTTAATTAAACTTGTTTGGCTATAATTGAATTATTACTTGTTTGGCTATAATTGAATTATTGCTTGTTTAATTTAGTGTTTTCAATGATTTTTGGATTTAATTTATTAGTTATTAAATTCTGGAATTTCATTGTTCATGGCGCACTGTTCACGAAACACTGTTCACCCGAGATTGAAAAATATTCTAAATTCATGTAGTTTAATCCTATGAAGTGAATGAGTGTATAAATGCATGGACATCCACATGGACTGAGTTATTTTCACAAAAAATGAAATAATGGATTGTCCAGGGGACATTGGATATGGACTGCTTTTATGAGAGAATGAACTGAGGAGGTATGTGTGCATGATCAAATGTTGGAACATCACCCAACGGGAGTTTGGGGGCGATACCCGGCGGGAGTCGGAAGCCGGTTGCAGTAGACTCTAGACCGATGCCCATCGTTGGGATACCGTCTAAACGAGAGTGTTAGACGAAGCCGTGCCCGACGAGGTGAGATGAAGCCTGATCTTTTTATCGGTAGCCCGGCAGGAGTCAGAGGAGCGCTGACTAGGAAGTTAGCCATGATCAGGAGGTCATTATTATTTGAAGCACACATAAGTGTTGAGGTGCATGAGCACTAATTGGAAAGTTAGCCATGGCTGGTAGGTCATTAGTAACTAGAACACAAGTGAGCATTAAGATGGTTGGGCCTTATTATGGGGTAAAATTGCGTGGTGTGGTATGGGACGTGTCATAACGATTTTACCTTATAATCGGGACCTGTGTGATCGATTGATACTTGATGGGTGGCGCACTAAAGTACAAGAGCATATGATCATCATGACATCATTAGTTTTGGTTACACAAGTTGATAACGTTATTTATGGCACACACGCATGAATCAATAACATGCAGGGTGTGACAATGGCCAGGTGAGATCGCTTGTGACGCAACTCGTATGTGATTGATGAATTGCATCATCTAATGGCCATGTGCATTGCGTGTATTATGCTGAGATTCAACGTGCAAGGTATGGCATACCAGGTAAGGTTGCATGCAAACCGACTATTGATTGTTGGTTGTTAGTTGTGGGTCATTGGTTGTTTATGGGGTGGTTCTGAAGAGATACCCTAAGTTAAGTTAGTGTCCTCACCAAGGGCTTAGGGGAAGACTCACTGAGATTTATATCTCACTTATTATTGTATAACCATTTTCAGGTCTTTAGGATGTCACTTCCACCAATGAGGTTTGGTATCCCTAAGGATTGGGATATTGTCGTGACGCACCACCGCTTCCCGGGTCGATTGCATCTGTACGAGAAGTATCTCACCACCATTTGGGTAGATGAAAGACCGGGGCAATGGATACTCCATAGGTTCCTAGCGTGGTTCATCCAAAATGGAGATATGCTGCTTGGTCCCCTGAGAGATTTTGACGGGCCGCCTGGTAGGGGCCCTAAGGACGATAACTGGGATCCCATGGAGCTGGATCCTCTTGACAGCACAGTGGAGAATCCTGGCCCCACTTCACCAACGACAGACCCATACGGCTCCAACTCTAAATCGACGAGGTCTGAATCCTCTGGATCTAAGTGACTGTAGTATCGAGCCTGAGAGTTCTTTTTGGTGTACAATTGGGTTAGCCTAGACTAGTCTCTTTTTGGTTTAGCTTAGAGGATGGATCGGCCCCTCTGTTGGGCTTGTAAATCGGAAACTATCCTCCGTAGATTAATCCAATATGAAAATGTAAAAATGTGTATATATATGAGTAGAGGTTGTGTTTCTACTATTCATCTCACTATCCCTGTTTGATTACTTGATTGTCTGTTGATAGGGAGATGTTTCATTTTCCGCTTGCGCATAATGAAAGATTAAAAATGAAAAGGTCGGTGATGAGTCCTGGGACATTGCTTTCTATTGACCAAGGAAGGGGTTGTTGCGTGCCCGGGATTCAGGGCGTGACAAAAAGTCTGCCAGGAGCCACTCTTTTTGTAGGCTATATGACCTCAACAAACATTCCCTCCCCTCGTAGGATCAGGTTGTTACATTAACATGACTTCAAATGATCAAGTTGGTCAATACTTACCAGATTTAAAACATCATATACTAAAAAGTGAAAAGCTAGAAGTAAAATTTCGTGTAAACAACTTGAGTATATTAAGAAACATGTTCTCATTTAAACCATTTAATGCATTAAAATGTCCAATCAAAAAACTTAAATTGATGGATAAAGAGATAACACAAGTATACTATGTGGTTATTTCAACAACCCAAAAGACCAAAGCAAAGGACAAGAAAAGAAGTACTTTTGGAAAAAGATAAAAAGTCACAAACTTTTGCGTAAGTGTTGAATACCTCATATCATTTGTGTACAAGTTTTATATTCTTTTCATCTACATGTGATATCCCTTCACATATAACTTCAGTTTTTGTTGGACATTCTAATATCATATTAAAGGCAGGTTTTGTTCCAGTTTATTTCATGTTTCAACTCGTTTGTCAAATTTCATTTGTTGTTCTCGATCCATGGTGTTAAATATCACATGTCGTGTATCCTTGGGTTTGTATATTTTTGATAGACATACGATTTCCCTCCACCTATTAATTTAAACTTTAAATCTAGGCATTGCAACACTAAAAAAATATGCTCGAATTGCTGCTCTAGGATGGAAAAAAGAAAAAGCCAACGTCCAAGAAGAAAGGGCCGAGCGAAACTGAATGTGTCAATAGTGTCAACTCTTTCAGAAAATTCAAAGCCACTGTCGTATGGGGACCGTTTGTGCAATAGGAGACATTTAAGAATTCAACCATTTGATTGTGTTCACATCTTGAAAAAGGTATGACGGATTGCCCTTCGTTTTTCTTTATAAATCTAACCTTTATGATAATTGAAACCATGGCCATATGAAAATGCTTAATCGTTTCCTAAGAAAATAGAAAAACGTTATTTTCTATTTAAGAAGTTGAATCAGGCAAGAAGTGGAATGTTCATATGGGTCAAAACCAGGTTAGGAGCATAACTTTACGTGCGTATTTAATTATGATTTGACAATTTGTGCACATAAAATCATATGACTATCGGTATATACTTCATGTTAATATGTCAAGACCAAACAATTGTTTCATTACATTCATCTTTGTCATTTAGTTGATACTTAGAGAAGTGAAACATTTGATTTTTCACATTTTACGTGCAATAGTGATGGATACATTTTGTCTTAGAAAAGCCTCTAGTACCAAATTTTGTTACCATGATATATAATAAAAGCATTGTCCATTTCGACATTTATTTACACAAGCAAACTAAAAGGAATCAATAAAATCAACAGGCTAAATAATTAAGGAAATGATTTGCGGTTGTGAAAATCAGACCCGCATATCAATTAATGCTTTTAATTAATAATTTTGTGGAATTAATTGATACAATTATGCCCCAAGAGATAAATAAAGAATCTTGTTAATGAGCCTCATTGTACAAGTATACTATATACGCTGTATATCTTTGTTCAAAGGATCAGAAAAGCTGGCTTCCAAACTCATCCACCTCTTCTATACCAGAAGCCCTTGATTTTCTTGCTAAATCTCGGAGCTGTGACAAGCTCCACCCCAGCTTCATCGCCACCTTCATCTCGAACATCTCTCCGTTCTCTCTCTTGCTGTAGTCGCTCTCTTCTAGCGTCGCTTCGATCGTCTCTTCCCTAAGATCGAAGTGTTAGACGCACGTTGCGCAAACCCCAAGATCTCCATAACTAGAACAAGCACACGCATGATTGAATAGAAAGAATTGACGCACCTGTTTTGTGATCCATTGTTCTTGAAGCGGAAGTGGAAACACAATGTTTCACGCGCAAGTCCTTCTCATCTATTGCCCTCCGTATCACTGGCTCAATGAGGCGGCCCCCCTCACGTGTAGCGCTAGGTAAACGCCCCTTAGGTGAGGATACAGGTGAGAATTAGGGTTAGAGGAGAGACTTGAGCACTATTTATAGAGTTTCCAGCCAGTCCCTCTCATTACGGGCCGGCTCAACTCGGCCCACACTAGCCAAATTTGCCATATTAGACTAATTAAGAAACCTTCTATCTCACCTTAGACCAAACCCCGTAAAACGGTAAACGTTAAACGGTAAATTACAATATCAATTAATGTAGTCCACAATTAGAAAAACTCTTACATTCTCCCACTTGGGCTATATTAATTGAAATCGTATCGTATGTGCGCACATTGGTCCGAGATAATTCTTAATAGTCAATCCTATCCCATAAAGTCTTAAACACCGAATCATGGCGGTAACTGCATGTATACACACAGAGCCTTCCATGGTCACGAATGCTCTCAACTTTATTGATATGGATTCAATATGGTAGTGTGTCAAATGGATAACATCTCTCATAGAGAGATCTCATTTGTCAGTCACCATTCTCTTAACTTTAGGCGTCACAAAAACTTGTGCCACTAGAGAATGCTTTATGGTTCCAATGAACCCACATATGTCTTGTCCTTATGGTTAACCTTTCTTTATGTATCACAAGACATATGCACAAGGCTAATAACCGGATGCCCGGATGCCCCTAGCCTTCACTCAAGGTTTAAACAATACCCTGAGACTTTTAACAATATATATCAACATAATAACAATCCATTCAAAAACATTTTATTGAATGCAAAAGTTGACATATATGTATCAAACTATTACTAAATTATAACAAAACAGATGTAAAATTTATTCAAAGAAGAATAAAACACAGCTCCCACTAAATAACAGCATCCCAAGACGCTCCTGGGCCCATACTAATGACATGTCGATCAAAAACACACGGGCGTAGGCCTTTAGTTAGTGGGTCTCGCAACCATATCATCTCGTATGAATATAATCTACCGCAACGTCACCATTCTCGCACCGATTCCTTTATAGTCAAAAACTTGACCTCCATGTGTTTAGACCCCTTGAGACTTCTGTTGTTATTAATAAACAACACCGCAGAGTTATTGTCACAATATAACTGTATGGGTCTATCCACAAAATCAAAAACTGATAACTCCCTAATGAGGTTTCGGAGCCAAATAGCTTGAGTAGCAGTTGAAAAACATGCTACAAACTCCGCTTGCATGGTAGAAGAAGATATAGATTTCTGTTTTTCGCTCTTCCATGATACTGCACCTCCTGCCAACATAAATATGTATCCTGTCGTTGATTTCTTATCATCTTGACAACCAGCAAAATCTGCATCTGAATAGCCTACTAGTTGCAAGTCCGGAACATGTCTATACATCGCATATAATCTTTTGTTCTCTTTAAGTACCTTAAAACCTTCTTGGCAGCAACCCAGTGATCGTGTCCTGGATTTGACTGATATCTGCCTAGAAGCCCTGTTGCAAAAGCAATATCTGGCCTAGTACAAACTTGAGCATACATGATGCTTCCAAGCACACTAGCATAAGGTACATCATTCATTTGAGCTTTCTCAAAATCTGAATTAGGGCATTGTGAAAGACTCAATTTATCACCCTTAACAACAGGAGCAATTTCTGGTTTGCAATCTTGCATATTGAATCTTTCTAAAACACGATCAATATACGCCCTCTCGAGATAAACCCAATGAACGGCGTGAGCGATCCCTATGGATCTCAATGCCAAGAACAAAAGACGCCTCACCAAGGTCTTTCATGTCAAAAATTTTCGATAACATCCGCTTTGTCTCATGCAGTAAACCAATGTCACTACTAGCAAGCAAGATATCATCTACATAAAGTATGAGAAAAATATATTTCCTCCCACTGACCTTGGTGTATATGCACTAATCTACTTTGTTTTCAATAAATCCAAATGAAGTAACAACATTATGAAACTTGAAATACCACTGTCTAGAAGCTTGCTTAAGGCCATAAATAGACTTTTTCAATCTACAAACAAACTGACCTGAGTCATCTGCTACAAAACCTTCAGGCTGCACCATATAAACCTCCTCATCAAGGTCTCCATTTAGAAAAGCAGTCTTAACATCCATCTGGTGTAACTCCATATCATAACAAGCTACCAATGCTAAGATCACTCTAAAGGAATCTTTAGAAGAAACTGGAGAAAATGTCGCTTCATAATCTATTCCTTCTCTTTGAGTGAAACCCTTAGCTACCGATCGGCTTTAAACTTTTCAATCTTTCCTTTGGAATCCCTTTTAGTCTTAAATACCCATTTGCAGCCAATAGGTTTACAACCTTCAGGCAATTCAACAAGCTCCCAAACACCATTGTGTTTCATAGATTGCATCTCATCTTTCATCGCATCTAACCACAAATCTGATTGAGGACATGAGATGGCTTCAGTATAAGTCACGGGATCAACAACACAGCCTATGTCATAATCATGCTCTCCTAGGTAGACTAGATAGTCTGGTGGTATAGCTGAACGTCTTTCTCTAGTTGATCTTCTGAGTGGAGCTACTTCAACCTCATTCTGAATTTGAGGGGCTTGTAAAATTTCATTAGGAACTGTCTCAACAATAGGATCATGTGCCACAACAGGCTCAGTTTGTGGCGCAAGAGGCTCCATAATCGTCTGCACAGATGAAACAGGGGATCCAAGTAATCCCCACCATACTATCATCTTCAATAGCTTGTGAGCAGCTACCCTTTTCAGCTATATCAAATTCCAGAAATTTTGCGTCCGAGATTCCACAATTCTTGTTCCTCCATTAGGGTTATAAAACCGATACCCCTTTGAATGATCTCGGGTAAGACACAAAGTAACACCGAGTAGTTTTGGAATCCAGCTTACTTAATGTTGGATTATATAACTTCACTTCTGCTGGACATCCCCAAACTCTAAGATGATTCAAGCTAGGTTTACGTCCAGTCCACAACTCAAAAGGAGTCAATGGAACCGCTTTAGTAGGAACACGATTTAGAATATAAAGAGCTGTTTTCAAAGCTTCTCCCCACAGAAAATTAGGTAAATGTGTCCTACTAATCATACTTCTCATCATGTCCATAAGAGTACGATTCCGCCTTTCAGCTACACCATTTTGTTCAGGACTTCCGGGCATAGTAAACTGACCTATAATCCCGAATCCTCTAAGTATTTAGCAAACGGCCCTTTAAGTTGTCCAAAGCATCACCGTGCCTACCAAAATACTCACCACCACGATCGAGATCGACAATCTTAATAACTTTTCCCAATCAAGTTTCTCCACTTCGGTCCGAAAATCTTGAATTTATCAAGAGACTCGGACTTTTCTTTAATCAAATATAAGTATCCATATCGGGAATAGTCGTCAATAAATGTGATGAAATAAAAATTTCTGCACAAGGTAGGCGTGTAGGGTCCACTAATATCGGTGTGAATAACCTCCAACAAATCGAACTTCGTACGGCGGATTTCTTCTTTATCTTAGTCATTTTACCTCTGCAGCGCTTCACGCAAGTCTCTTGATCACCTTTAAGAGTAGGCAAGATATCAGCCTTTATAAGCCTCTCTACTCTTTCTTTAGAGATGTGACCAAGACGTTTATGCCACAATGCATAAGACTGTTCTTTAGACAGAGGCCTTTTGGAAACAACCTTTTCAAAGAGAATAAGCAACGTATATGTCGTTGGGAGATAAACTCAATCGATATAATCCATCGGATAAATTGCAACACCCAATCTTATTTGAATCATAAAACATGGAAATAGTATTACTCTTTATTTCAAAAGAGTATCCACACATGTCCAAACAAGACACAGAAACTAAATTCCGCCTAAAAGAAGGTATGTAAAAAGTGTTTCTTAACACCATCCGAAAACCAGAGTCTAAAATCAAAATAACATCTCCCACGAACTCAACGTCAACTCCAACGCTATTTCCAACAGTGAGTTTTGATTCATCCTGAGTTGGCGTCCTTCGGTTTATGAACCCCTGAATGGTAAATGCAACATGATTAGTTGCACCACTATCTAGCCACCAGAATTGGTTGGAACTTCGATAGATTGGATTCATAAACTAATGCCAAAGAATCATTACCTTTAGGCTCTCTCTTATTTCTCTTAGATAACCAAGCCTTAAACTTGCTGCAACGTCTCTTCACGTGTCCTCTCTCCCTACAAAAGTAGCAAAGAACACCATCCTTCTTGGTAAACGCTTTCTTAGGACCAAGAGTGTTAGAAGGACCTGCACCTTCAGAATTTCCTTTGTTGTTGGAAGGACCAGCAACTTCTGAATTGCCTTTATGGGTATAGTTCTTCAACTTCTTACCCTTGTCACTAGCGTAACTAGAAGCATAAAGAGCAATATGTCCTTTATCTTTCTTCAATTTCTCTTCCTCTCGCCACCAACCTTGCAATAAGGTCATTAACGACCAGGTTTCATCTTGGGAACTATAATTGGTCTTAATAATCCCAAAATCGGAGGAAGAGTATTTAGAGCTTGATGGACAATGCAAGCAATAGGAATTTCAACATTGAGAGCCCGAAGCTTTGTTTGCAAATCAACCATCCTCGTAACATAATCTCTAACTCCACCGAACCATCATACTTCATAGTAAAAGTGTTTGCATGTGTGTCCCTATCTCAAAGATTAGGCGACACACGGTTTCTAGCCATCAAGGCTTCTATCATCCGCCTAGCATTGCGGTCATGCGGGCAAATCACTTTTCAAGTGTTCCTGAATGGAACGCTTCATGGACAGCAAGCAAATTCTATTGCTCTTTTCCCATGCAGCAAAATTTGCTTTTTGAGCCTCTGTACTCTCGGTAGTCAAATCTGCCGGCCGATCAATAGTAAGAGCCATATGAACATCTGCCATCTCCATAGCAAACAGAAAATCCTCTCTCCATCTCTTAAAATTCGAACCAAGCAAGAACCTCAATGGTGACGGAGTTACCATTTACGAAAAAAAGTGACTGAAAAAACAAGCAAAAGATATATAATTAGTATCATGTGAGCATTGTGTAACTTGACACACAAGTACACATCCCGAGAGTTACATGCAAAATCACATAATCACATTTGGGCGTAATACATGACAAGCAATTGTACACTCCCCACATGATAAGGGTTATGAGAATATATTCCAATTTTCGTGAATTCATCACCTTTGGGCATATGAACCATTAGGATCACACTTCTCCACCACACTATCATGTATCCCTCCATGAACTAATACACAATCACCTCCTTTGGGAGTATAACTATGTATTAGACCGGAGACATCCCAATCAATATACGAGATTGAAATTTCTCAAACCCAATCAAGCGTGCCACTTTGGCAGTCACAACTCAATTGAATCATTGAAACTCTCTCATACCAGGGATATAAACTTTACATCTCACATACATCATATACATGTGATTTAACTTTAGTGATAGAGGCATTAATCACTAAAATCACATATCATGCTAATTACATTGCTTTATTCATTAATAAAAATAAATTTTATCGTATATTATTAATGAATAACACTTATAAAGTTCATGTGATAACATACCCGTATCCCGGCACCCGTATTTTCAAGAACACAGAAAATACAAGAAAAATACGCGAAAATATACTAAAAATTCACGTATTTAGGGCTTTGCATGTATTTTCACATCCATAAAATCATCAAACATGAAAAATAAATACACCATGACGTAGAGAATGATCATACGAATCAATCGCCGCCGGCCACGTACAAATCGGAGCCTCCACGCGCCCGCACGCGCCGCCTGAGTGCGCGGCGCGTGGAGCACACGCGCGGCGCGTGTTCGTCGCGCGCGAGAAGCGCGTGGCCGCCCGTGGGGCGCGTGCGGCCTCCTCCGGCGACGCGCCACCCACGGTTTTCTTCGTCTCATCGAGCCCAATCCGAATATATAATTTAATTTAATTTTTATTGAACGAAAAGTCTCGAAAATCACAAATTAGGGCAAGATCCGTACTAATTATGGCTAATCGGAACAAATTAGGGCAAAATCAATTGTGTTCGTGTTCTAGGGTTATGGAGGCTCTGATACCATATGTTAGACGCACGTTGCGCAAACCCCAAGATCTCCATAACTAGAACAAGCACACGCATGATTGAATAGAAAGAATTGACGCACTTTTTTTTGTGATCCATTGTTCTTGAAGCGGAAGTGGAAACACAATGTTCCATGCGCAAGTCCTTCTCCTCTATTGCCCTCCGTATCACCGGCTCAATGAGGCGGCCCCCTCACGTGTAGCGCTAGGTAAACGCCCTTAGGTGAGGATACGGTGAGAATTAGGGTTAGAGGAGAGACTTAAGCACTATTTATAAAGTTTCCAAACCGGGCCTCCCTCTCATTACGGGCCGCTCAACTCGGCCCACACTAGCCAGCCCATATTAGACTAATTAAGAAACCTTCTATCTCACCTTAGACCAAACCCCGTAAAACGGTAAACGTTAAACGGTAAATTACAATATCAATTAATGTAGTCCACAATTAGAAAAACTCTTACACGAAGAACCCTGCATAGTTTCTGTACATCTCCACGACCATACCAACTTGACCTCCATGCTCGATGACGTTGATGATAGCCGCCATTGCACCAGCAATGGCCGCCACCGTCATGGCTGTCGAGCCACCAAAGGCTGATCCGGCCACAGCCATGCCGGCCAGCAAAGGAGCAGAAACCGCCATCATCTTATTCAACTTTAGGGCCAAATTCCCGAGCCTCAAGTACTCTTGCTTGTCTTTGCTCTTGAGGACTTGGACGATGGCTCTCATCTCCACTTTCAGCTCCTCGCTCCATCCATATCGCTCTGTGTTTGTGACGGTTTTGCTCTTGAGGACTTGGACGACGGTTGCTGCTGCTCCGGTGATTCCTCTGCTAGTTGAGGGCGACAAAACAGCAAGGAAGGAGATGGAGAGGAGCTTCGACGGAGAAGAGAGGGGAGAAGGTGGAACCGGTCTCTCTCTCTCTCTCTCTCTCTCTCTCTCTCTCTTTGGCCCCACAAACATGCCCACCATGTGAGTTGTCATCCACCCACATTTTCTAGCCCCAAAATGCCCCTTCTAGAAGCCCTTCGGTAGTCCAAAATGTTGAGTCTACGGGGCATACGAATTTTGCAAGGAAAAGGCACAATTTAGACTTCAATCCTTCTTAAAACAAATCAATCCGGCCTCCAAAAATTCAATCGTCGAGTCCTCAGTCAAATTAGTATTTTTCCTCATCAATATAACCCACCGGCATCCCAAATTCACAATCAAAAACGGTCTTCTGCAACTTTTGATCGAAAACGGCCCTACCTTGACTTTTTCCAAAAATGTCTCGGGTTGCTAAAAAATCTTCTAAGACTGAGTTGATGCTCCTAAAATGACCTGTGACATAACAAAACTCTTAATTTTTAAATTTGGATTCGATTTCACGATTAATTTCAATTCGGTGCGAATTTAGCGCGTCTTAATCTACCTGGTAGCTTTTAGGAATTTTTGTGCATTTGACTTGTGATTGATTATTTTCAAGCCACAAAGTACATCTTTAACACATTGACGAATCTCGGTTGTTATAGAAATCTCAAGATTTCAGATACGGACACAGGGTACCAAATTGATAGAAAAATCAGTCTAGTGCCAACAATTAGGTGGAATCACCCATACTTAATCACATACCTTTGTCGAGTCAACTTATCTCTGAATTTCTAATCGATCTTACTGTGTCGTAATGATCTCTTGTAGATTTGCACGGTCGAGCAATTGTTTCCTAGTCGAATTTTCAAGTCTAATGCGTTAGAATCCCCTAACGGCTTCACCTAATAAACTAGTTATCCCATGAGTGATCAGTTTAGGGAAAAGAACTATAAGCGCGTCGATGAAATGCCCAACTATTTCGATCAAAATCAGAACCTGAAATTCAGAACGTCACACATCTCCACTCTATCTTCGACATCCTCCAAGATCGCATAGAGATTCTTTGCGATCAGAGCGCTTGGATGATCAATGAGGCCCCATTTGGTTTGGCTTTCCGAAGGGGCTTTGGGCCCCCAAAACCCCTTTGGGAAAATATTTTGTGTTTGGTTCACACTTTTGAGTCTCCATTTGCCAAATGCTAGCATTTGGAATGCTGAAAGCCCAAAGTAGGTCCGGACCTGCTTTGGGCTTTCAGTATTTTTGGAATGCTAGTCTAAGGTTTAATGAATTTTTTTTCCTATATAGCCCTTATTAATAATCATGTTTTCCTCTTTTACCCTCGAAAATACTATTCATCGTCTTCTTCCTTCTTCCTCACGAAGCTCAGCCGACGAGGCCGATTAGTCGCAAGTGGCTAGATCTCGGCTCGCCGGGAAGCCTTGCCTCGAGGTCATGCGACCTCAAGCGAGGTGGCATGAGGTCGGGCAACCTCGAGCGTCGCCCGGGTCGCATGACCCAAGCGCCACCGCCTAAGGTCGAGGGACCCAGGCGATGCCGCCTAAGGTCGTGCGGCGTCGCCTGGGTCGCTCGACCTCGGTGCAACCCAACCACTTGAGGTAGCGCGACCTCGGTGGCGTTGCTTGAGGCCACGTGACCCAAGCGTCACCCGAGGTCGGCAAGCCACCTCCCCCACCGCCACCACCACCGCCACCAACCGCCTCCCCACCACCACCACCACTATGGAGCAACTACATCTCCTCCTCCCTTTTCTTTTTTTTTCTTTTTTTCCTTTTTCTTTTCACCTTAAAGCTGCTTTGCAAAATATACACAAAAATGAGTTTCCAAACACACTTGCATTCATAAAATGTCCATTCATTCAAAGTTATTTGGGGAAATGCAAAGCTATTTCCCCAAAGTTGAACTAAATGGGCCCTGAGTCTGAGTTTCGACGGCTTTAGGGGTTGGATCGAAGCGTTGATCATTCGCTTCAAAGAATAACCCAAAGAGGAAGAGGAAGAGGAAGAAGAAGAATAAGAAACTAGTAGAGAGTAAGCTTGTGAAGCAGCCATTAAGGAATCGATGGCTTTTGAGAGGATTGCTTGAGGAAAAAGAGGAAATCTGCCGATCGGAAGACGGCCTTCCTGTAAGATTTGCGACGGAGAGATAGACGGTATTTATGGAAGTCGGTATTGGCAACTGGTGAGGTCTGTACTGAAATGATGTTCATGGGTTTCGACCGTTGGATCGGAATAGGAATCTGAAAACCCCCGGTCGATCCGACGGTGGTGATTTGTCGTCACTTGGGTGCCATTGGCGAACCACGTGCTTTTGACCTTGACTCTCCAAGTCAAGTAAGTTGAGAAGGTTCCCGAAAGAAGAGATCGATCGAGGTGGGTGAGGACGTCCATGCACCACTTTAATTTTCGAGACAAATTTGCTTACATTAGCATAGAAAATTATGAAGACTTTTTATCTAACGATAGGTCAGCAGGGTTTCAATCCCTGGACCGATAGTAGATTCTTCTGTCTTGTTCTAAACAACTGCTCCCTTTCGGTTTTTCTTTTTTTTTTCCCCTCCGTTTGTCTATTAAAAATTTGATGGAGTTGCCAAAGTGGGTCGTCATGATACTATTTTTTTATTTCCCTCGCGCGGGAAGGGTCGATCACCGGCTGGAGCAGCGGCTCGCATCCGAGTTCCGATGCCATTCGATGACGCGGGAGGTATGCGGTGGCAAAAGGCGTTGTCTCCTCTAACAAAGCTCATTTATGTGCATGCTCTTCGCTTGCTACTAGTGCTCTGTTTGATAAGGGGTTGGGTGGTCTTGGAATCATTGACATGAAGTTTTATCATCGCCTTTTGTCACATGAATACCCCGAAGATCGCTCTAATGAACAATTTAGAAGTTTATGATACTAAAACATGCGCAATTCCCATTAATTGGGTGACAGTACATGACAGTTCTTGGCAGCTTGTTGAGGCCGGTTGCCGTATCGAAGATGAGCGGAAACCGGTACAGGCAAGCAATCTTGTCAACCATAACATTAGGACATGAAAACGACATCAGCTTTGGCTCCATTCTATAGATCCGTATCAACAAAGTCTACTTTTCTTAGGCCTAGAAGATCTCTTGATTTGGTATTCCCTATAGTTTTATTTGCTGCTATTAGTTTATCGTTAACTCTTGTTTGTTTGTGCATTTCGCATCGGATTCTGCCACATCAAGTTCATATCGCAACTGAAAGTTTCGTGTTGTGTTTCCATATATGCGCCCGGATTTTGAAACTGGAGACAAATTTGATGCAAAGGCTAGAAAATGTTTTTTTTTCCCCATTCATTGGATATGGTTTTGACCATTTCGGCAATCAGCTTTGATATGAATAAAGTAGGAAACTAACAAAAATTGATGATGTTAGGGTCATGAAAGTATGTTGTACAAAGACAAATATGTGGTAGGATCTAGGGTGAGGAAACAAACAAATTACGACTGGTACATGACGAAAGATGGGAGTCGAGATCCTACTTTTTACGCAATCTCTGTAAAATGTTGAACGTTAATTACGCAATTTTTTTGCCAGGCATTTCATCTAGATTTTATAAAACTAAACTTGTACACTTTTCCAAACCTTGTGTTGGTTGAACATGATAAAACATTCATGTTGCCCTTTGATCTCTCCCGTGAACTAAATCATTGGACCTACGGTCGATTCATTTATTATATATGTAAATCCTAGATGCAAAAAATATGCCGAAGTTGTTCCTTATTAATTGGGTGACAGTACATGACAATTTTATGTTAGCTTGTTGATGCCAGTTGTAATATTAAAGATGAACGGAAAACAGTTAAGACGCATGCAATCTTCTCAAGCATATCTTTGAAAAAAAAATGAAAAGGACATCGGCTTTGGCTCCATAGTAAGACAATATCAACAAAGTCTACTTATATTAGGCCTACATTGCTCTTTCAATTTTCTATTAAGCCTATATTTATTTATTGCTATTATTTTATTATTAACTCTCGTTAGTTTGTGCATTTCTTCTCCATGACGTCACCCTCGTTCCCTTAATTTAGTGTTCCCTTCTTCCTCGTTGTCATTTTGCAGGCAACGACATCCATTTTATGGAATATTTTTCTGAGACCAAACTTTCAAGGGTTTATTATAGTACGAATATTAAATGTGCAGATTTTTCGCGATCATACTCTTTGACTATACATACAGTAATCATTGACGAATGAAGTAATGAACTGAAGTTACTAGTAAAGTATAAAAGGCTTGCTTGTGATAGGTTAAATTTTTGAGTGTACCCTTCTAAAAAAGATTTTTCATACGCAAGACATGACCTTTTAGTGTATGTTGCATTTAATTCAAAGACTGATTGGACATTGCTAGAATGATGCGAGGGAGGCAGTGTCATTTGTAGTTAAGAACCATGGATTAGAGAGGCTAGATAGACATTTCCCCGCCAAGTATTGATGTGGAGGTGACCTAAACACAAGCTATTAGCCAAGGTTCCTTCCTCTTGTTTGTTTGTGCATTTTGTATAGATAACAATGTATGATGAGTCGAATTCACCTGTGAAGAATATAACTTGGGTGTTGTCCAAAATAACACTTGGAAAGAAGGCACTGTAGAACAATTGGATGTATGAGATCAACGAAGAAACCGATGGCAGCAAAAGGAACAAGGGGAAATTTTTAGTAAAAGGTCTTCTCCAAATTTGTAGACCAGTTCGATGTGAAGATTGCACTCCTCCTTGGTGACTTAGAGGAGGGTATATATATGGTATAATCAGAAGGTTTTCAAATTCTTGGTAAATAGAACTATGTTTGCAAGCTGAATGAAAGTCTATAAGAAATTTGACACATTTATGTGCGATAACGAGTTCATTAGATGTGAAATAGACTATTGCTGTTACTTCAAGAAATATAATGGTTGCTATATTATTTTATTGTTGTATGTGAATGATATGATCACTGCAAGATCTAGCACGGGGTAGATCAATAAATTGAAGCATCAATTGTCAAAAGAGTTTGAAATGAAGGACTTGAGAGCAGCAACCTGGCAACTTAGATTCCTGGCATGAGGATCATGTGAGATAGATTAGAAGGATTTAAAAGTTGTCTCAAGAAAAGTGCATTTGAGAAGGTGTTGGATAGATTAGAGTTCGTTCTACAAAACCCAAAAGAGCGCCTTAGAGAAGTCACTCCGACCTCTTGAAGGAATAGTCATTAAAGACAAATGAAGAGTGGGAGGATATTATAAATTATTGAGATATATCCTTTGATTCTTTATATCTCTCAAAATTATGCATATATCTCCATTGACTATGTATATCTCTGATTAATTTATAATTAATAAAGTTTGTAAATAGGCACATGGACTCTTCATTATGGCACATAGAGACACACTGAGATATATAGAATTTTCACAATTTTCTCTTCCACAGTATTCTTTATCTTTTAGCTTGTTGACGCCAGTTGCAATATTCAAGATGAGCGGAAACCATTTCATGCATGCTATTCTCAAGCATGATTAAAGACAAGGGAAAGGACATCAGCTTTAGCTCCATTCAAAGACACCGTATTATCAAAGTCTACTTTCCCCAGGACCACGTCCATCTTCTAATGTATTATTCACTCATAGTTTTATGTGTTGCTAACTCTTGCTTGTTTATCCATTTCCTCTCCATTCCGTCACCCTCGCTCCCTCAGTTTTGTTTTTCCCTTGCCGTCATTTTGCATGTAGCGACCACAATTTTGAGGATTTAAAAAAAAAAAAAAAAAAAAAAAAAACAAACTGTCAAGGTTTATTATATTATGAGTATTTAATCTCTAGGTGTTTCGCGATCATGCTCTCGTACAACGTATATAGTTTTCTTTGACAAACGAAGTTGAAAACTGAAGTTATTAGTAAAGAATAAAAGGCTTGGCTGTGTTAGGTTAATGGCTTGAGTGTTTCCTTCTACAAAAAGATTTTTCACACGTAGTTTATGATATTTCAGTATGCGCCGTATCTAATTAAAGACTGATTGAAGATTGCTTGAATATTACCATTTGTAGTTATGAACTATGCATTAGAGAGAGACATGAACCTATTCATTTGTAGTTAGGTTACACGCCAAATATTGATTAGGAGCTTGACCTAAACACGAAGTTAGTAGCTTAATTTATTACATATTACCGATGGCATCTATATAGCCAATGTCACTTCCATGACGACAAAAGATGTTGCCTAAACTCATTTTGTCATATCGTGTGATAGATAGTTATCAAAATTCAGTCTCTATTAGAATGTTCAATCAAAAAAAGGTGGAAGAAGACCACATGTATATAAAATATATATAATAAACCTTATAAATAAGTGATGTGGGATACTTTAACGCCTCTCTCATCTAGAGATAAAGTAGGAGAGGATTTGAAAAGCAAGGGGTGGCGCATGCGAAAAAACTACGGCGGAACTTGGCTGTTATACCACATTAGAATGTCCAACCCAAAGCATAAGCTCATGAGGCGAGGCAAGCCAAATGTATCTAGGAGCACACGATCTCCACAAACAAGCAATGATGTGGGGTACTTTAACATCATGAATGAATGACTTCTAAAATTCTTGAAGGCCACATTAAACAAAGACTCAGTTTTACGGAGTTTTTGAGTGATCAACAATCTATTAACAATCAAAACGATGTTGCTTTAATTTTAAGGGAAGAAGCTGGAATTGCATCCCCTAGAATTTGGCTACTTTCCTTTTAGGTAATCTTTTCGTGGATCAACCGATACGTTTGAATCTCTCCTATCTATCAAAGATTTGTATCAAGAAATTAAAGATGTTGAAGGCAGAAGAAACGAGTTTCCTTAGCCCAAGTTCAAAGCGTACCCTCAGATCATCTCATACTACACACGCTTGTGCGCGCAGAGAAAGAGAGATTAAACAGGGTTAGAATATTTAAATTATAAATCATGCTTTCATTTTAAAGTTTAAGCTTTTAGATCATTAGCAATGATCTTACAAAATCGCACACGCTACTAATATATCCCTGGACATAAAGAGCACATGCACTAAGCACCGCAGTTGCTCCGTGAATGACCTAAAGATACAAAACCATGGCGACATACATGTATACTCTTCCTTAACCCCTCCTTAATTATAAGTTACAGACTAGGAAACCATCTGAGCGACTAGTTCCTCGCCCACATCCCCTTGTCGAAGCGCAGGATCGGGTCATCCTCGCGGAAGAGCCGCTCGGTGTTGAGCATGGTGAGCAGGATTAGGCCAAGGAGGACCAGGAACGAGAGTGCCGACAGCACGAGCATGAGCCCCGAAGCGATCGGGCCTTTCACCTCCTGCGCGTACTCCGACGACGCCAAGGCCAGGAAGGTCAGCGGGAACGAGTACGCCCACCACGCGACGTTGAATTTCCTCATCGATTTCTTGAAGAGCGCCGGTCTGCATGCCTGCTTCGACGCCACCACAAGACAAACCCTAGTTCAATAGTTTATAAAAATGTACCCAAGATTAAATAATGCATGTCAACTGAAACCCTAATTTATTGGTCATACCCGATATTGCGTCATCTCTTTCAAAAGTAGCTGGCGGAAGCTGTATATTTTAAAGATTTTTGTAGGTATAAATTAATAAACGATTACTATTTTGTAATTGGGGTCAAAAGTTACGCAAGAAAGTTGCGTAACCCAGTTGCCTTAATCGAGGGGGAAATTTTAGTTTATTGAATGTTTTTTCTTGAATGGGCTTGACATTTTAGACCCTTAAACTATGGTACGATCCATACAACAGAGAGAGCCGATTTCCCGGTACACAATTTCCACGGACGAATCTGATGAAGGGGACAAGAGAGTGGAAAGAAAAAGGTTGCTAAAGAAACATCATACAAAAATATGTACTGCATGGTTTTTTCCTAGTCACTCCAAGTTATGAAATTTCCCCGTCCGAAGAAATGAGAGATTGGTTGAGCTCGATGACTAAGTTTGTCCACTTCGACATCAAAAGCACACCACTTCAATTTTCGCGAAAAAATTGTTTGCATAAACATCTTCTACTACAACCTGGAAGATTTTAGGTAAATATTTAGACTTTATCTAATAATAAATGGCACGATTTCGATCCCCAAATCGATATCGAATTCTTATGTCTCGTTTTAAAGGACAACTCCCTTTCGTTTTTTACTTATGTCCCTCCATTTGTCTATTAAAAATTTGATGGAGTTAGAAAAGTCGGACGTCATGATACAATCTATTATTGTAATCTACCAAGTGATAACTATTTTGGAGAAATGGTTTGGGAGAACTTTCGCCAGATCACCTCTTCAAAGCTTAGTCATGATACTAGTCAATTGAAGATATTATCTTATGAAACTCCATATAAATAATGAATTTAAGCTAGACGTACCCCGACACCTACTACATCGAAACTCGAGAGATCAGCAACCCTGCACAGATTTTTCTGCACTTTGATTGGTTGCAAATGAGCCTGCTGCTGCAGCATGAAAGATTTGCGTATCAACAAGAGAGACGAAGGGAAGGTAAGTGCTGATTACCAGAGAGGTGAACAGAAAGAGGGAGAGGAAGAAGAGCATCTTCGACCCGATGTCGAACTCGCCGGCGATGGACTTCCAGGCGACGCTCGCCTTGCTCGGCGCGGCAAAGAACAGGAAGAAGACCGGCCTCAGCATCGCCGGCAGCTTGTCGCCGCCGGACAACCGCTGGTACAAGGTGACGAACAGCACCAGGTAATGCGCCATCCCCAGCGAGAACATGCAGACCGCGGTCTCGCGCCACCCCATCTCGGCCGCGGCCCGCGCGCCCACCAGGTTCCCCACCACCGAGAGCTGGCTCGTCGGGTTGGCCACCATCGAGAGGAACCGCCTCTCGGTCGTGAACCACTGCCCGAAGAGCTTTACGTCGAGCAGGATCACGGGGACCGCGAAGGCCCACCAGAGGACGAGGTACAACGTCGTCTTCGGCAGGTCCGGCGTGAAGTCGGCCGCCTGGAGCAGCACGAGCCACGCTATCCACGGCGCGAACAGGTAGTTCACTCCGACGTGGTGCTGGAACTCCGCCCTCACCAGGCCAAAGTGAAAGAAACACCGGAGAATATAGAGGAACGAGAGGGAGATCTGGACCAGCAGAGCGAAGCCCCAGAAGATCATGAACGTCATGTGAGGGATCACATGGGAGAGATGCTCGAGGGGCAGCGAGTCGTCGGGCGTCGGCGACGGGCGGCGGAGGATCTTCCACAGCAAGGCCTGGCTCGCGAGGGAGAGGCTGATGCGGAAGTAGCCGGCGTGGAGCCGGGTCAGGATCGACGACTTCAACGTCTTGACGACGGGGACGAGGTGGTGCTCGGGGGTCCTCGCAAGGGAAGGGTCGATCACCGGCTGGAGCGGCGGCTCGTATCCGAGCTCCGATGCCATTCGACGGCGCCGGAGGTTGCAGTGGCGAAAGGTGCTGTCTTCTCTAAGGTATGTTTGGACGCTTTGGGTTGCGAGGTCTTGACGATATATATTGAGATGTGTAGGGACGGTTTATGTAGAAAATCAAGTCGATTACGGAACGAGTTTATAGTTTTTCTTTTCGATTTGTCCTTTTATTTGGATTTTGCGGTGAAGTTTAGTCAAGCAACTTGATCTCAGTTTAATAGATGTTCAAGAATATTTGCCCGGAGCAGGGCGAATGGAAATGGACGTTTCGCACAAAGAACAAAAACGTGACGAGGAGACTCTCCCCGCCCTTCGTTAAGTATTACTACCGCCCCTTCCATTTCCATCGAATCATGACGACAAGACAATTGCTTGCTTTTGCTTTTTGTCTTCTTTTTATGTTTTTACGATCAAAGTTGTCTTGATTTTAGGTGTCGAGGTCCTCGACCGCAGTACACAGCAGCCGCTCTCCCCCACCTCTCTCTCTCCCACCACCTCCACATCGCTACCCGCCCAATTGCTGGGGGCTGACGGTGGCCACCGATCAGGATGAGCCCAAGCCTGAGATCAAGTGTGAACCTTGGAGATCTCGGGCTTGATGCTGTAATTATCTTAGGATTTTTTTTTTTTATGAACTCATATTCGAAACATAATTTAATACTTCTTTGATTGGCGGCACTATTAAATTGAATGCACGGCATGATCGCAAATGTGGAGGGGGAAGATATATGCACTTTCAAACAATCGTTTTCATGTCATGATCATGACACCTGTGCAATTGTCATTACCCTTTATAAACCAGTTTCGCAATATGCTTAATAAATCACTTAACATTACTCACGGAAAGCTTCGTCTATGTCATGGCCCTTGTCTACCATTCAACATGATATGATTATATCACTTTTTTCTTTGCTTTAGTCTCAGTAACTTTATCCCCTGCAAATCGACGATTGAATTCAAGGATTCGAGTGAGCATATGTTTATTTCTTCTATTGACCCCCACCCCCCCCCAAAAAAGCATAGATAATGAGACAAGGATTAATTAAAAGACACCGGTCCAAGGCAGGCCTTGGGATTTGTCTAGCCTACCAAGAACTTTGGGTTCAGCAGAAGTTGGGCCAGCTCACATATGGGTCCATTAAGGGCCTCTAATTATAATAATTAGAATTTTGGTAAAAAAATCAATTGGGAAATGACGGAATCAGACTTTAAGATGTGAAACAACACTTGTCTATAAAGAATTATTGACCCCACAACATTGCTAATGATTAATGGTAAAAATCCTTCAAGATACTATAAAGTCTCAATAAGAATATTAGATAATAATTATGGTATTTCTCCAAGAACTCTCAAAATGAAATAATTAAAAACAAAAGCTGTACTTTGAGAAAGACAAATCAACAAGAAAAAAATGTGAGACAGAAAAATGACAAATTTATATCAGTCTATAAGAATAGATGCTTCAGGAAAGGTTGCATTGTAAATAGATGCTTTCTCAAAAGACATAGTGAAAATTTGTATTATAAAAAATAGTATTAAATAATATTTTTTTTTCTGAATTTTATAACTTCTAAAAACTAACATTTGAACAAATACAACATTTCAAAAGTTGTGAGCGCCTAATAACTAATAGGTAGAAAAAATAAAATTCAAAATTAAATAATAAAAACTCTATCATTGAACGATCACACTATTTCAATAGGACAAAAGGTCATCTTATCATTATAAATTCGAATTTAATAAATAAAAAATAATTTATTTTTTTTTGGTCGGTTAATAATAATTGTTGAATGGCAAGGCACTTCCAACATAGAAGACCTTATTAAAAGATTGGGAATAAAAAATTATTGCATGTCAATCCAATAATCTATACTTTTATCACTGCTTATGATTATTTCAATATCATGTATGACAGATAATTGTCAATATCATGTAAACAAATGTTCTAGCAATTCAGCAGCTAAACTACACAAAAACAAGAGATCGTAGACAGATCTCCACGTTCTCGTCCTGTGCAAAGTCTGCAGCTCATCAAGCGTGCCCATCGAAATCATGAAACCAAACCTTGGCATGCAGGGATGGAACGACGCCAACTTATGCTGATTAGCCGTCTGCTTTCTCTTCCACCAAAAAAAGGAAAAACCTTCTGCTTCTCACTATGATCATGTTCCAACAACTTGCAGATGAAAAGAAGCCAGTTTTTACACCTGCAAAGGAGTACTTATTGGCATGTGAAACATAACTAAGTCCCTTCAAAGACCTAAGAGTTGGAGGAACTTTTAGTAACTTAACCCAGATAGGAGTACGAGAAGTATCAATATCAAGACTCTTTGACTCAAGAAGATGGGATGGAACGATGCCACCTTATGCTGATGAGTCTTCTGCTTTCTGATTCTGATCATGTTCCAACAACTTGCAGACAGAAAGAAGTCAGTTTTCGTGCCTGCAAAGGAGTAATTCAATGGCATCTGAAACATAACTTAGTCCCTCCAAAGACATAAGAACTAGAGGAATTTAAGAGTAACTTGATCCAGATAGGAGTACCAGAAGTGTCAGTATCTAAACTCTTTGGCTCAGGAAAATGGACATTATTCGAAGGACCATTCTCAATAGCACGATGACAAGTTGTAGCTGTGGGGAGTTTGAACAAGGACAGTCCGTTCTCAATCTCACTACCCTCAACTCCGCCGTCAGCAGGTCAGCAGCGGAAAAAATCACACCACACTGAATTTCTTCCTCCCCAAGACTTCTTGGCCAACAAGAGCAGAACCCCAAGTTTCGACCTGTTTATCAACAGCAGATTTCAGAATCACTACCAATTTTCTCCCATCAACAAAATCTGAGATTCACAATACCTCATAACTTGAGCTTTCGAATATTCACCAACTAGCACATCCCTTCACTTGGTACCCATTACAGCATCAAACTTTCAGTTATGGCAATGGTTAATCTGATATCGGCTTCATAAATCTACTATGAATGGAGGATGATAACTTAGATACCCAATTACGAACATATCACGTTTGCAAATTCGGTGTTGACGCCTAAAATTAGGCTTTATTTTATTTTGTTTTGTTTTATTTGATTTTCGGATAATAAAAAAAAAAAAAAGAGAAGCAAAAAAGAAAAGCAAAAGCGGAAAAGAAGAAGCAACCTCCGCATGGGCCCTCGGCCCATTTCCGCCTCGGCCCGGCCCCGCCAGGTCGTCTCCTTCCTCGTGCCTCTGCAGAGCACGCGCAGGGGGCGCGACGGAGGGGAAGGGGATGGATGGACGGCGATGGGACGTGGAGCAGGGGGAGCTGGCGCCGGATGGGACACCGGTTCGGCCGGCGAAGGCTGTGGCGATCGGCGATCGAACTCCGTCAACCCGGCCGCCCCTCGCCTATAAATACCTCCCCCCCAACGACGACGAGGGACACACTGAGATCGCGGAGAGAGAGAGGGAGCCAGATCGAGTCGCAGCCCTTGGACACCCCACTGAGAGACTTCAGGGGGCCGAGGGCTCGCGGCCTCAAAGCTGAGCCCCGCTGGAAAGAGGAGTAGAGAGAGAGAGAGAGAGAGACGCCGGAGAAGAAGAAATCCGCGGGAGGGGGCCTCACTGTCATCGCCACCCTCGTCGTGCCGCCATCACGATCAGGTACCGCGCCGTCGCTGTCGCCGTCGTAGCCCTCCCCGTGTCCCGTTCATGTCACGCCGCCGCCACTACCGGAGTCACGATCGCTGCCGAAATGCCCAGGTCTGTCCCCGGCGCCGCGGATTCGCAAACCCTAGGGTTTGCGATTTTCCGGTCGCGAAGCGATCCGGACCCGGAAAATCGGGTAGGGTTCGCGATCCGCGGCATCGGGGGTCGGGTCGGGTGTTGGAGCCGAGTTGGGTCGGGAGCGGGTCGGACCGGGTAGGGTTTCGGAAGGAACCGGGTCGTCGGGCCGGGCCGGGCGTCCCCAAACGCCCGGCCATGGCGTCGTTTTCCATATAAAAAAATTAAAAAAAAAAAGTCGGGCTGCGTAGCGGCCCGTCCGCTCTTTCGGGTTGGCCGGCCTCGGACCCAACCCGCGGATCCGACCCGGTCGTTTTTATATTGTTTTAATATAAAATAATATTTTAAATAAAAAAATAAAAAATAAATACTTTATTTTCAAAAAAATCAAAAAAAAATCAAAATTTTTTTAATTTTCAAAAATATTATAAAAAGGTTTTATTTTCAAAAAAATTGAGAAAAATCAAAAATAATTTATTTTGCAAAAATATTTCGAAAAATATAAAAAGTATTTTATTTTCCGAAAAAATCAAAAAATCGGAAATATTTCATATTTTCCAAAAATGCCAAAAATCCAAAAAAAAGGCCAAAAATTCAAGAAAAAGCCAAAAAAATTTCAGAAAAAGCCAAAAAGACTTGTATTTTAAAAAAAAAAAAAATATACCAAAAAGTCCCAAAAAATCCCTTTTGTACCCAAAAATTAGAAAATGACTCAAAAAATGTTTTTCCTCCCGAAATGCATGGAAAACCCCTCGAACATCCAAAAACCTCGGGGTTTAAACAAGATTAGGTACCGAAAGGGCATTAGTGATTAACTAGTGTAATCAAGTCCCCGATCCTAATTTCTCTGGTTGCGCAGGAGTGAGTATTTCTCCCGATACTTCACTTGGGTTTCTAATCAACCCACCCCAAATCGATTAGTGGCGACTCCATTTTAAATTGATCTACAAGTTAAAAACTCAGACTATTAAAGTCGTGAATTGGTGGACTTGGGAGAGTCCGGGCATAACTAATTTCAGCCGAGCCATTAGCCTCCTTAGGCGCTCGCACCCGACTGCGGGCGCCGAAAAAAAAAAAAGGTCGCGACAGCTTGGCGACTCCACTGGGAACTTGAAGACTTAGGCCATTTTTGTCTTGTTTAAATTCTTTACTGACTTAGGTTTTTTTTTATGCAGGTCAAAAGCTTAGAAATTCATTTTTGCTTAAAATAGATTATCTTGTAATTATAAACTGTTGTGCATGCTTTACTGTTTTAAACACTACGCATGGCACACACAACCCTGCCGCCGGACCTGGGCCGCCTTAGGATTTCTAGGATGGTGTTAAGAAAGATACGACCTCGAACGCGAGACTGCGATGTAGAGGTTGCCTTTCTTTCCCCCGAATTTCTTAGCCGATGTTAAGGGGGTATGCTGCTAACGCGAGACTGCGACGGGCGGATACCCTTTTAATTTCATCAAGCCTTCTGAGTTAGAAATCGAGCTGCACGTCCCATCTGTATGTCTTTATACTTGCCATTTTACTTAAAAGCAAAGTGATTTCTTTACTTTTACTCAGTCTTTTTATTTGGCCCATGGCAATTTAGGATAAGCTTTTCAAATTCCAATTTATGTGCGATGGGGAAAGACAATATCCAGTTCATTCCTGCTCCTAAGGCAGAACTCTTCAGATGGTGGGGTCAATTGGATCAGCTTGCTCAAGAGCGCGTGAAAGCCAAAATCGGTCATCTCCTATCGTTGATTCAAATCACTGTTCATCCCGAAGTCATACAGGCCATGGCACATTTCTGGTGCTTGAAGACGACTACTTTTATGTTTGATGGGTTTGAGCTAACCCCAACTCTAGAAGAATACAGCATCATCACTGGAATGCCTCTCGAGAAAAAGCTTGTTAGGCCATCAACAGGCTTCCTCCCGTGGCAAGGGTTAGCGCGACTTTTAGGAACTGAAATCCATGTCATGAGACAAATTCTTGAAGACAACCATAATACCTGCTCGCTAGAATTCATGAATGCATGTTTTCAAAATCAGCCTATGACCAAAAAAAGCGAGATTTTCCTCCCGGGCTTTTTGGGTTCATCATTTTCCCCATCAAAGAAATGCCATAAGTCCTAAGATGGCATGGATAGTTGATCGATCTTGAGGGGGAAATTATGTCAACATGATTTTAACTCAAACATTCTTGTCCTTTAATCGTTTTAAAGACAACACGGAGAAAATTATGCGAGTGTCTCCTGAAATTTTACAAGTCTGGTTCTTTTCTCACTTAAGCGAATTCCAAGACTTCATGCGATTGTCTGAAACGAATGCTTTCGAAAATCCGTTGCAAAAATTTATGGTTTTAGGACCATACATTCCCAATCAAAGCTGTTTAAATTGGATAAATTTCCTAAGAGACCCGGCTCCTGAGGCATTCCAATAGTGTGCTGGTTGGTTCTATGAAAAGAGAGCTCGCTTTGCTTTCAAGCGCCGCCATCCAATTCCGTTGCTCGGCCTCACCGGTGCTTTTTCCTATTTCCCACAAAGGGTGGCACGACAAGATATGGAGCCCTTCAAGAGATCCCGCCATCTTTCAAGAAGAGAACCCCTCCACTTCTCTTCACTCATCAAAATTTTGAATACATGGTTGACATTTATGAAGAAGCTTGGGACAAGTGCCATCGCAAAAGGATCGTGATACCTGAAGGGCTTGAGGGAGAAGAAAAAGCCCACCACGCCTCTACAGCCTACATCCACAATCATCACATCCCGACAATGTGGAAGCCATCGGTCCCTCACTCAATCAGAGAGAGCAGCCCGCACGAGCAAGCAGAGCTCATGGTGAGGGATTTGGGAATTGACTGGATACACACCTCAGAGCCGGTCCAAGAAAGCAAGCATTTGCGCAAGCGCAAGACTCCCTGTCGCATATAAATTGGCAATCATGTGCTCCTTAGTGTTAATAGTGTGAAAGTTTTGTCCCATTGTTTACGGACTTTTGTTTAATATCTAGTATTTTATTCTGTCATTTCAATTTCAAGTTTTAAATGTTAGGAGTTGGCAGTCTATAAATCCTCTTTTGATAAATAAAAAAAGCAGTTAGACCATTGCCATGGGTCAATTTTTGTTTACTTTCATACTCATTCATTGTTTTCGCAAACGGCAGGTAATTATGAATCGCCGACCACCAATAGCTCGTGAACGGCCTCATGCACTAGGGCCCGATCAGAATGATGTACAAAATCGCCTCATTAACATTGAAGATGGCGTAGGACAAATGTCCATTGTCCTTCAACAACTCTCAAGACAAATGGAATCCACTCAAGTCGAACCCAACTCTATAGTTGTCCTAAGCACCGTCATGACACCTGCAAATTTGCTAGAAAATAGCCAGTACCATAGACAGTTTGAAAGGATCATGAAAATGTTAAGCCAGCTGCAAGAACAGAATCCCCTGGACCTGTCCAATTACGCAGGCATTGAGATCCCTGAAAAACTCAAAACACCTGAATGCAAAAGGTATGCTGATACCTCCCGCCCGGAGACCAACTTGCAGGCCTACTTGGTCCGAAGGATGATTCAATCGTACCAATCGAGCTTGACTGGCCCTGCCTTGCGATGGTATATTGTCAAGAAAATTAGTCCCCTTAAAACCTGGAGGGAACTAATTCATGTTTTTCACCAAGAGTATGATATTGGCATCACCCCTGACATCACCTTGCCCTACGAAGAGCCGATAATCGCGGAGCGCGATGAGTTATTAGTCACTAAGACAGGAGAAGAGCATGTCAATGAAACCTTGCATGATAAATGGGCAGCTGAGCAACATCTTGTTACTGGAAAATTTCCCACTAGGAAAGGCAATGAGCCTATGTATGAGATCAAAGACGCAGAGCATGATCAAGACCGGGGCACGACTGGACGACTCCCCAAGCTTACTACAAGAGCTAGGGTCCAAAGAATACCAACCCCTATCAACCTAGAAAGTGAATCAGAGAGCAACACTCTAATATCTCTCACTTCCCTGGATAGGATCGAGTTGGCAAAACGAAGGGCCTTACTCAAAAGGTCTGGACCAGGAGGCAAGAAAAGAAAGCCTAAGCAGATCAATGCAGCATCTACCAGCGAGCCACCGCACCAAAGCCTTGAGCATTCCCAAGAATACAGCTTTGAAGGCCACCATCCTCTAGAGTACAATCCTGAAGACCTCCTGGCCCTAGAATACAATCCCAAGGACTTCCAACGTTATTTCAACAATGAAACTGACAATTCATCGTATAACTATTTCCTACTCTCGTCCGGAGATGAAGGCCCGTCAGAAGAAGAAGCATACGTCTTTATCCGCTATGATCCTAACGAAGTACTAAGCTTGTCCTCTGACCATGAGGATAGCTTCAATACTTTATCCTCATTCGGAAATTTTGACCAAGAAGAAAGCAATGGGGTAATCTCGGTAGAATCCAACTTCCCTGAAACAGAAAAATTCACCACTACAACAGACATGCAGTGGGAAAACCAATGGCCTAACCAAGATACATCAAGCCCGCCTTGCGCTCATAGGATCATGACCCCTGGAAAGATGTGGATACCTGATTTCCGTAAGTATAATGGCACAACTTGTCCCATGGCTCATTTGCAATATCTCCATGCGGAAATGAGTCGGTACTATGGCCCGATGTCGTTCACAACTCAGGCATTCCAAGAAACTCTTACGGGTGCATTACATGTGGTTCATCACAAAGCGAGATATCTATCTCCTAAAGGATTGGAATGAGCTGACTTCCACATTCTTGCATCGCACCAAAGCCGATCGGAACCGAATTGCCTTGTGAGAGTTTGGCTCACTTCACAAGAAGACCAATGGAGGATTCCCAAGCATACGCAGGGAGATGGAGAGCTTTCATGATGCAAACCCGCCCTCAATTGGCCGAAGAAGAAATGATAAAGCTGTTCATAGGGACTTTACCTCACGAGCATCGTTGTTGGTTACATGGGTTGTACTTCCATAGCTTCAATGAAGTAGTCATCACATGCGAATACTTCGAGTCTACTGAAGGCGAGGAATTCAAGCACGCTTAGCCTCAAGACCAGCACTATCAAAGCACTCCTTTACACGGGGGTTTTCATGAGTTTTACTTGTTTTTATAATTTCATGTTTCTTATTTTAGTGTGCTACTGTTATATTTTCCATTCCAAGTACTCTATTGTACAGTTATAATATTTTGTTTTAAGAGCATGAGGCGGTATTCCAAACTAGCCCAAAGATGTTATCCAACCATGAAAAGAAAATATCATCCAAGGAGAATACCGAGGACTGGGCTTCCTCATGCTTTTTCTCCCCCAAAGACGTATTTTGAAAATAAAAAAAATATTTCATCACCCAAAAGCTTTTGATAAATCTAATCATGTTTGTCTTTCTGACTCATTCGCTTCATGTCTCAGAAGATCATTCCCATTCCCTTTGACTTAGTGTGACGGGGGACATTTGAAGCAAGCGCATCAGGTGAACTCGCCAAATTCGGAGACACCCTGCCAAGAAAACAGGGGCAGATAGAAAGAATCATCCTACACCAAAAGAGGGTAAGTCTTATTTTCTGAATATAATTTGGAAATGATGTCCTCTCTCTTCTATTTACAGGATACAAAAGATGAAACGTAATAGGTACAGGCATAGAGTTGAGATCGAAGCATCCATGACATTTCTCACTCCTGCCCAGCTCCATCTTGAGCCAAAGGACTATCTTGTTGCACGACACGCCCAAACAGCTAGATGTTACAGTTCCAGCTTTGACAAGCCAAGAAGCACAGAAAAATGAATTTCTCCTCTCAAATTGGCTACCGTCAACGGGAGAAAATCTAGTCGGTTGAGGCGATCTCTAACCCCTTATCTCAAATTGTGACTTAGGGCCTAGAAATCTCACTTCGTACTCCAGACACATGTTCTTCCAAGGGGTAGTTGCTATCACAAGGCTTGAGATTTTGATCTCAGATTCCATAGAAGCTTGAGGTACATGACTTTGCTCAATGCTGCTAATGGTCATATAGTCAAAGATAAGAAGAAAATTCCACAGAAGGAAGGCGTTGAAGATGAATCAACGACCATCAATCATGCATACAGGGCCACAAATGAGAAGGGCTAATCGAAGGAAGCATTGAACTGTGTCAAGATAAGGAGTCCATCATCGACATTCAAATATCCTTAGGAATCAACAAATACAAACTCTGGGAAAGAGTAACTCGGTATCGTTTCCAATACTCCCACTACTCGAACCTGCTTTTGACATATTTTCCCTATTGACAGGAAGCATCGGAATTCAAGAGCCAAACTTGATGGTTAGGTTTGGCAAATCAACATTGGCCGAGCTAGTACGTGGAAATGACCCACGAATTCACTTGACTTCGTGTAAAGGGACACGCCATCCATAAGCCAATTAAGGAAAATAATTGACTCGATGAAGTGGAAGACACGAGACTTCACATCCTCTTTGTACTCCAGTCCACTTAATCGTTTGCAAAACCAGCAAAGGGTGAGGTTGTATCGCTCCCGGTTTTTCGACTCTTGAAAGAGTTCATGACTAACACATTCTCTCTTCTCTCGTTGTAGGATCACCCGACCGTCAAAATACGATAACAAATCGGTGAGAGGCATGACAAGCTCTCCCAAACAAAATGGCGTCTCAAGTATCGCCAAAGCAAATGACGAAAAATCTTCAGGGCCTCAACTCACATTTGATTTTGGCCGACTAATTGATCTACTTGTACATCTTCTCTTCTACGGGGGCAAAAGAAGAAAGACCCGTCAAATCAATGATCGATTCCCAATCCTTGGTTGATCATTCATGTGTCATATCCCTAATCATTAGAGACAATTCATCGACACCCATTTACGAATAGCCATTTGTGAATAACTTTTCTGATGTTCAAAATTCAACGCATTTGTAAATACAATTCTACCAAGTAAACATCCCTAAAGCTATTAATGGGGTTTCTTGAGTAAAAACCATTCATTTGTTTTGAAAGTACAAACTCTCTCATGTTTAAAATGATACATGCCTTTTCCAAATGGATTTTGCATGATGATTTTGTCTGTCTAAATCACTGATTCCATTAAGGATTATTAGAATAGACAGCTGAGTGAAGAATACAAGATTGATCGAGCATGTTGGATGAGGCGTGTCAAAATGATGACAGGCAAGCCATATCCTACACACAACCCCCCATCTATACACTTGTGGGATGAGTGCAGAAAATTCCATGACTACAGGGTAAAGAGTTCTCTCGCGAATGGTACGATGATCAAAGCAGTGAGAGGCATCCCATCACTCACTTTGAGCCCTATATACTGACAAATTTCTGCTATACTCCCGACAAAGAACCACCCCACACAAGGGCAAGTCAGCATTACAAGGTGAGAAAGGGGATATAAATTTTCTTGCTTGCACTTGCATCAATCTTCGAGTGTCTTTATTGCATATGAACACTCGCGTTAATTTAAGTGCCCTAGAGTCGTGAAGAGCAATTCTTTATTTACGCACTTGTATCCATTGTACAACTCAATTGAGTCTGAAAATTCACCCTCACATGGAGGCAAAACAGAAGCTGCCGCCATTCGAGCAGCATAATCGGAAATACCAGAAGACTCAATAAGTATAACGAAAGCATTTGCTTGAACTTGTCAAGATCAGTTCCTCAAGCAACAAGGACGAAAACTAGGGCATAAAAAAGCAGTGTACCTGGTAAAAGCAAGGTCAATGCCCATGAATGAAAAATCGAGATGAAAAATAGGGGCATGAAAAAGCAGTGTGCCTGGTAAAAGCAAGGCCGATGCCCCAAACAAAAATACAGCCATTTGTATTCCCAAGAGAAATTGCTTTGATACAACCGCCATCTGACCGTGAAGAAAGACTAGTGACAAATGCCAAGACAATCACCAATTCTCACCCTCTTACATGTGAGCCAAGACTACGTTACATTCCCATTGTAAAAGTCTCTTCAAACTAGGGGCACTTCAATTAACGTAGGATTTCATGTGTCAATAAGCATCACTCGAAGAAGTACGAGCAAGATTACTCTATCTCTTTTCGCAGAATTCTTGACTTGCAAAAACCGGAGATGATCGTGCGGCACTTCATAAGCCTTGACCTTGACGGTCCTATTTGATGAACCATTGACCAAATCTTCGTCACAGTTTCAACAAAGACCTCTCACATTGGTAAAGTCGTACTGTTTGCGAGAATACTCGGACCCCTGTTGGCATGATGATAGTGAGATAGTGTGGTCCTTATAAATCCTACATCAATGGTCAGGATAGCCTTCTCCATGAGAGTGAGTGAGAAGTCCTTTCAGACTGGAAGTCCCTCATCTGGCATGCTCAAGACATCTATATTCCGAATAAAAGTTGTCTTTTAAAATCTCCCCCAGTGGAATTCAGATGATGCAAAGCTGACAAAATTGTCATGCATGAGTCTCATTTAAAGTCATGAGTTTACAGCATATACAATCATGTGTGCATATTGTGCAAATAGCAGGCATACTCTCAGAGATCAGAGATATTGCCAGGAAAACATATCTCTATCCCCATTTGTCTTAAAATACCTACCACTGTCTAGGTACTCTCTTATTGACACTCAACTTATTTGAGTCGTCCCTTGAGTCTGGGTGCCTACTGCTGTTTAGGTATCCCTATTGTCTTTGAGTGCCGGCCACCATTCGGATACTCCTTTTCTGACACTCGACCTGTTCGAGTTGTCCCCAGAGTATTGATACTTGTGACTGACCAAGTATTCGTTTATCGTTGAATACCTGCTGCTGTCTAGGTATTCCTATTGTCTTTGAGTACCGACCACCGTTCGGATACTCCTGTTTCCTAACACTCGACCTATTCGAGTTGTCCCCAGAGTATTGATACTTGTGACTGACCAAGTATCCCTTTATTGTTGAATACCTACTGCTGTCTAGGTACCGCCATTGTCTTTGAGTACCGGCCACCGTTCGGATACTCCCTTTTCTTGACACTCGACTTGTTTGAGTTGTCTTCATAGCTAAGATGCCTACAATTGACCAAGTATCCCATTACCTTTGAGTGCCTTTCATTGTCTAGGTGCTCCATTTCCGTGACACTCGACATGTCTGAGTTGTCCTCAAAATTGTATCATTGAATACTAGTGGCCATTCAAATATTCCAGTACTTTGTACACCTGCGGCTATCCAGGTGTTCTACCCGTTTTAAATGCCCGCGGCAATCTAGGTAAGCCTCAAACCACATTCAAGTTTATAATACCAGGAGGTGAGAAACCTTCACGAATATGAGAGGTACGTCCTCGATATTCCCAATTACCAAAAGGTGAGAGACCTTCACGAATATCTCAGGTACGTCCTCGATATTCCCATTTACCAGAAGGTGAGAAACCTTCACGAATATCTCAGGTACGTCCTCGATATTCCCAATTTCCGAAGGTGAGAAACCTTCACGAATATCTCGTGCGTCCTCGATATTCCCAATTACCGGGAGGTGAGAGACCTTCACGAATATCTCAGGTACGTCCTCGATATTCCCATTTACCAGAAGGTGAGAGACCTTCACGAATATCTCAGGTACGTCCTTGATATTCCCAATTACCAGAGGGTGAGAGACCTTCATGAATATCTCAGGTACGTCCTCGATATTCCCAATTACCAGGAGGTGAGAAACCTTCACGAATATCTTAGGTACGTCCTCGATATTCCCATTTACCAGGAGGTGAGAGACCTTCACGAATATCTCAGGTACGTCCTCGATATTCCCAATTACCGGAGGTGAGAGACCTTCACGAATATCTCGGTACGTCCTCGATATTCCCATTTACCAGAGGTGAGAGACCTTCACGAATATCTCGTGCGTCCTCGATATTCCCAATTACCGGGAGGTGAGAGACCTTCACGAATATCTCGGTGCGTCCTCGATATTCCCAATTACCGGAGGTGAGAGACCTTCACGAATATCTCGGAGTACGTCCTCGATATTCCCAATTACCAGAGGGTTAGAGACCTTCACGAATATCTCAGGTACGTCCTCGATATACCAGAGGGTGAGAGACCTTCACGAATATCTCAGGTACGTCCTCGATATTCCCAATTACCAGGAGGTGAGAGACCTTCACGAATATCTCAGGTGCGTCCTCGATATTCCCATTTACCGGGAGGTGAGAGACCTTCACGAATATCTCGGTACGTCCTCGATATTCCCAATTACCGGGAGGTGAGAGACCTTCACGAATATCTCGGACGTCCTCGATATTCCCAATTACCGGGAGGTGAGAGACCTTCACGAATATCTCAGGTACGTCCTCGATATTCCCATTTACCAGAAGGTGAGAAACCTTCACGAATATCTCAGGTACGTCCTCGATATTCCCAATTACCAGGAGGTGAGAAACCTTCACGAATATCTCAGGTACATCCTCGATATTCCCATTTACCAGAAGGTGAGAGACCTTCACGAATATGTGGGGCACACCCTCGATATTCCAACTACTAGGAGGTGAGAGACCTTCACCAATATCCAAGGTATGTTCTCAATATTTCCAATTATCAAGTACCCCTTCGATACTTGTGAATGCCCAAGTATCCCCCAAGACTTCACACTTGTGATCATCCAAGTACCCCTTCAATGCCTATGGTCAACCAAATACCCCTTTTGACGCCTGCAAATGCCCAGATATCCTTCAAGTTAGTACTTGTGAATATCCAGGTACTCTTTGATATGCCTGTGAATGTCCAGGTATCTTCCAGAATCGATGCCCTGAGAAAGGTCGGTGCATCCTCCCGAGAAAGATCGGGTTCCAACTAGTGTCTTTGACAAAGGTCAGACACCCCCACAAAACAGATGCTCGAGAAAGGTCGGCGCATCTCCCGAGAAAGGTCGGGTACCAACCGGTGTCCTCGATACAAATCAGGCACCCACAAATGAGATGCCCTGAGAAAGGTCGGTGCATCTCCCGTCAAGGCGACCGAAGAAAGGTTCGGGTCCTAGGCAAATCATTGATTGTTTTAACAGGCGACCGAAGAATGATTCGGGTCCTGGAGAAGCAATTTCCGTCACGGCGACCAAAGAATGGTTCGGGTCCTGGAGGAGCAATTTCCCGTCAAGGCGACCGAAGAAAGGTTCGGGTCCTAGACAAATCATTGATTGTTTTAACAGGCGACCGAAGAATGGTTCGGGTCCTGGAGAAGCAATTTCCGTCACGGCGACCGAAGAATGGTTCGAGTCCGAGACAAACCACTGATTGCTCCAACAGGCGACCGAAGAATGGTTCGGGTCCTAGAGGAGCAATTTCCCGTCAAGGCGACCGAAGAAAGGTTCGGGTCCTAGACAAATCATTGATTGTTTTAACAGGCGACCGAAGAATGGTTCGGGTCCGAGACAAACCACTGATTGCTCCAACAGGCGACCGAAGAATGGTTCGGGTCCTAGAGGAGCAATTTCCCGTCAAGGCGACCGAAGAAAGGTTTGGGTCCTAGACAATCATTGATTGTTTTAACAGGCGACCGAAGAATGGCTCGAGCCCCGGAAAAGCAATCTCCTCATATCACCAGGTAAGATGACGCCTTGATACTTGCCAAACTCGGGGCTCACACCCTATCTCACTCACTCCCCCGGTAAGTAACTACGGGTATCTTCCTATCTCGTCTTAGAATATGTAATGTAATATTGCTCTTTTTACATAGGATAATAAGTCTCAAATAAAATATAATCCGCTACGCATATATGGCCAATTTTTAGGCATCATTTTGTCTTTGAATGCAACCTCTGCGAGCTCACCTTCAAAGAGGGGCAGCTGTTGACGCCTAAAATTAGGCTTTATTTTATTTTGTTTTGTTTTATTTGATTTTCGGATAATAAAAAAAAAAAGAGAAGCAAAAAAGAAAAGCAAAAGCGGAAAAGAAGAAGCAACCTCCGCATGGGCCCTCGGCCCATTTCCGCCTCGGCCCGGCCCCGCCAGGTCGTCTCCTTCCTCGCGCCTCTGCAGAGCACGCGCAGGGGGCGCGACGGAGGGGAAGGGGATGGACGGACGGCGATGGGACGTGGAGCAGGGGGAGCTGGCGCCGGATGGGACGCCGGTTCGGCCGGCGAAGGCTGTGGCGATCGGCGGTCGAACTCCGTCAACCCGGCCGCCCCTCGCCTATAAATACCTCCCCCCCAACGACGACGAGGGACACACTGAGATCGCGGAGAGAGAGAGGGAGTCAGATCGAGTCGCAGCCCTTGGACACCCCACTGAGAGACTTCAGGGGGGCCGAGGGCTCGCGGCCTCAGAGCTAAGCCCCGCCGGAAAGAGGAGTAGAGAGAGAGAGAGAGAGACGCCGGAGAAGAAGAAATCCGCGGGAGGGGGCCTCACTGTCATCGCCACCCTCGTCGTGCCACCATCACGATCGGAGTACCGCGCCGCGCCCGCGCCGTCGTAGCCCTCCCCGTGTCCCGTTCACGTCACGCCGCCGCCACTACCGGAGTCACGATCGCCGGCCGGGTCTCTGTCCCGGCGCCGCGGATTCGCAAACCCTAGGGTTTGCGATTTTCCGGGTCACGAAGCGGATCCGGACCCGGAAAATCGGGTAGGGTTCGCGATCCGCGGGCGTCGGGGGTCGGGTCGGGTGTTGGAGCCGAGTTGGGTCGGGAGCCGGGTCGGACCCGGGTAGGGTTTCGGAAGGAACCGGGTCGTCGGGCCGGGCGGCGTCCCCAAACGCCCGCCACGGCGTCGTTTTCCATATAAAAAAAAAAAAAAAAAAAAAAAAAAAAGTCGGGCCCGCTACGCGAGCCTCGGCTCTGCGTTTCGGGTTGGCCTAGGTCGGACCCAACTGCGGATCGACCCGGTCGTTTTTATATTGTTTTAATATAAAATAAATACTTTATTTTCAAAAAAAAAAAAAAAAAAATAAAAAAAATGTTTTATTTTCAAAAAATATTATAAAAAGGTTTTATTTTCAAAAAAATCGAGAAAAATCAAAAATAATTTATTTTGCAAAAATATTTCGAAAAATATAAAAAGTATTTTATTTTCCGAAAAAATCAAAAAATCGAAAATATTTCATATTTTCCAAAAATGCCAAAAATCCAAAAAAAAAAAAGGCCAAAAATACAAGAAAAAGCCAAAAAAATTTCAGAAAAAGCCAAAAAGACTTGTATTTTTTAAAAAAAAAAAATACCAAAAAGTCCCAAAAAATCCCTTTTGTGCCCAAAAATTAGAAAATGACTCAAAAAATGTTTTTCCTCCCGTAAATGCATGGAAAACCCCTTGAACATCCAAAAACCTCGGGGTTTAAACAAGATTAGGTACCGAAAGGGCATTAGTGATTAACTAGTGTAATCAAGTCCCCGATCCTAATTTCGCTGGTTGCGCAGGAGTGAGTATTTTTCCCGATACTTCACTTGGGTTTCTAATCAACCCACCCCAAATCGATTAGTGGCGACTCCATTTTAAAAATTGATCTACAAGTTAAAAACTCAGACTATTAAAGTCGTGAATTGGTGGACTTGGGAGAGTCCGGGCATAACTAATTTCAGCCGAGCCATTAGCCTCCTTAGGCGCTCGCACCCGACTGCGGGCGCCGAAAAAAAAAAGAGGTCGCGACATTCGGTAGATCAACATCCACCTCTACTTTTTGATGACCAATATTCACTTGAACCTACCAGTTTTTATATAAGAACTAGTGACGTGAAAAGGGGGAAAAGGAGAAGATCGTCCGCCACAAAGATACAATTTAATCTCTTGATTACGATCACCATGCAACGTTGAATCGTTTCATGCATTTCTCAAACAGCAAAGGTCGGCAGGCCTTGTTGAGATTTTGGAGTTCGCGAGAAATCAAATCCAAGAAAGAGTCAGTCGGAGTTTCAAGGAAGCGTTTAGATCAAGGGACATGAATGAAATATGGACTTGCTCATCCAACAACAAGAAAAACAATGGTAGTGCATGATTCGTCCATCCAACTTAATTGCCGCCGTACAAGATTAGCTAAGCTAGTGCATCATGTCTACGTAGTAATAAAGTCGCTAGTTAGGTCTTGGTTCATCAAACGCACATCAAGCTTGTGAATTCATCAAACCTAGCATAATCCTTATTTAAGTCTCCCTCTCTATATGCAAAAATTGTTCACGTTAATGCTGGTCAACCTCAGATAGGCCATGTAGAATGGCTGATAATGACTAAACCGTCGCTTCAATGATTTCCAACCAAAATTAATCGAAATGACTATATTGACAAATTATCAAAAGGTTTATAACTAAATTGACAAAATTAAAAATTTTAGGATTGACTTGGCCGTCATACAATAAGTTTATAACTTTTCGGACTATTATCCCCATAACTATAATAGACTATCATAAAACGTCTCATATATAGTGAGTCTTTCTTTAGCTAACACAAGGTAATTTTGCTCTTAATGGCTGCCCATTTACAGAAAAATTCCTAACAAAGCTGATTTACGGGCATGCTCTCGCCGGTTTCATTTTTTGCTACTATTGCTCTGTTCGGTAAGAGGTTGGGTGGTCTTGGAATCATTGACATGAAGTTTTATCATCGCCTTTTGTCGCGTGAGTACCCTGAAGATCGCTCTAGTGAACAATTAAGAAGTTTATGAAACTAAAACATGGGCAATTCCCATTAATTGGGTGACAGTACATGACAGGTCTTGGCAAGCTTGTTCAGGCCGGTTGCCGTGTCGAAGATGAGCGGAAACCAGTACAGGCAAGGAATCTTCTCAACCATAACATTAGGACATGAAAACGACATAAGCTTTGGCTCCATTCTATAGCTCCGTATCAACAAAAACTACTTTTCTTAGGCCTGGCAGATCTTTTGATTTGATATTCACTATAGTTTTTATTTGCTGCTATTAGTTTATCGTTAACTCTTGTTTGTTTGTGCATTTCACTTCGGATTCTGCCACGTCAAGTTCATGTCGCAACTGAAAGTTTCGTGCTGGGTTTCCAGATCTGCTCGTGGATTTCGAAACTGGAGACAAACTTCATGCAAAGGCTAGTATGGTTTCGACCATTTTGGCAATCGACTTTGAGATGAATAAAGTAGGAAACTAACAAAAATTGATGATGTTAGGGTCAATGGAAGTATATTGTACAAAGACAAATCTATGGTAGGATCTAGTGTGAGGAAACAAACAAAGGGGACTAAAGAGATTGTATCAGAGGGAGATTCTAAGAATATTCTGGTTAGGAATCCTGAAGCTATTGTTATAAACTGATTGACAATCAAAATGAAAACCACCTATGTCTGAACCACTTTGAGAAAATCCAATAGAACATCTAAATCTGTGTAGAGGCATTCTTAATCATTGAATTATTTGCTTTTAATTGATGTTGGCCGACCATAATATTTTTCAGAAGCAATGCAGGTTCAAGATTCTATTAAGTGGGATTAGCAATGCAGGATGAGTTGCCTACAAGAGGTAAAAGGTGAGGCAATAGGTTCAAAGAAAACCTGATGGGAACAAGCAAAGTGAGGTTGGTAGTAAAAGGTTTTCTACACAAAACCCAATGGTGAAGTCGACTAAGTTTAGGCTTATGTTGAGTATTGTTGCCACTAAGAATTTATATCTAGAACATTAAGATGTGAAGATTGCATTCGTCATTGGTGACTTAAAGGATCATATCTACTTGGTTTAACCAAAATGTTTCAAGTTCCTAGCAAACAAAGCTGTATCTCTAGGCTAAAGAAAAACTTGTGTGGTTTGAAATAGACTCCTAGACAATGGTAGAAGAGTTTTGACTCATTAATGTGCAGTAATAGGTTCACTAGATCTAAAATGGATAACTATTATGACTTCAAGACATTTGATAACCGGCATAGTAATTTGCCATTATATGTATATAATATGGTCGTTGGAGGAACAAGCATGAGGAAATTAACATACTGAAGTAGCAATTGTCTAATGATTGTGCGAGATAGATCAAAAGGATTTCTTAAAATGTCTCAAGAAAAGTATAATGAGTAAGTGTTGGACAAATTCAGAGTTTAGAGTGCAAAGCCCATAATGGCTCATTAGGGAAGTCATTTCAAACTCTTAATGGAGCAGTCACTAAACATATGAGGAGTGGGAGTACATGGTCAAGGTACCTTGAGTCAACTACCAGTCGTTTAATATATGCCGTTGTGTATATCAGACAAGACGTAGCTCATGTAGGGGGATTGTGAACTAATATATGGCTAATCAGAGAATGATGCATTGGGAAGCTATAAAAGTGGCTATAAAAGTAGCTACTAAGATACCTAAGAGGTACTTTGAGCACTACATTTTTTTTCATAAAAAATAATGTGCCTTTACAAGGCTTTGTCAATACAAAACTTGGTGGTAACATTGACAATGGGAAGAGCACATCGGGGTTTTTTTTTTTTTTTTTTTCTTCAATGGCATTGTAGTCAATTGGAACTCCAAACGTCAAAAGTATGTGTCATTCTCAACCACTGAAGCACAGTACATTGCTATATCTAAAGTTGGCAATGAGATCATTTGGTTGAAGAATTTTCTAAAGATGATAGGTAAGAAGCATTATAGTAGTGGTCCTTTCATTGATAGTCAGGATGCTACTTGTCTCGCAAAGATTCCAGTACTTCACTCAAGGGAAAAAACACTTTTAGTTGAAGTATCTTCATATCTTTGAGTTAATGAATGATAAAATGCTGTAATTGAAAAAGATTCTTCGTACAAAAAATATTGCAGATATGTTAGCCAAGGGTGTCATAACAGAGAACTAAGGTTGTACATTACATTGTCTCCAAGGTTAGTGATGAGAAGGTGCCACCACACTAGGACAATTTGGTTATAAAGACGAGTGGAGACTATTGCCATTTTGAAGATCAGATTCAAAGTAGGAGATGAATGGAGTTGTGAAATCTGATAAATGAAAGAATTTTTAAAGGAGTATACATATAATTTCCATTACTCTATAACCTAAACTCTTGTTGTATATTAATATGATTTCTCTTGTAATTATAACTTGATATAATAGTTAAAAGATTGTCTAGTACAGTAATATAGTTTCCCTTAATTATTTTGAAGGATTTTTCACGTAATTATTTCCTTGTCTTCTTCTCTGACTATTCTCTTTTACGTTTCTCATTCCCAATAGAGGGGAGCTTCCCATATATAAGCCCATATCCATCATCAGTCTCAATTAAAACACTTCACACCAAGCTGTGCGACTACATTAATACCAATTGAGATATGTGCATAACAAAAAATCCATATGTAGTCAAATAATTATATTGGACTATCATAAAGTGTCTCATATATAGTGAGTTTTTTTTTATTATCAAACATAAAGTACTTTTGCTATTAATTGCTTCCCAAATACAAAAAATTCTTTCAGAGCTCATTTACATGCGCACTTTTTGCTAATGTTTTGCTTCTAGTGTTCTGTTTGGTAAGAAGTCAGGTAGTCTTGAAACCACCAACATAAAGCTTTGCACTCACCTCTTATCACTCAAACAACCCTCTCCTTGTCTCTCATTGCTCTGAGAGAGAGAGAGAGAGAGAGAGAGAGAGAGAGAGAGAGAGAGAGAGATCCTCTCATGGACAATTACGACTGGTACATGACGAAAGATGGGAGTCGAGATCCTACTTTTTATGCAATCTCTGTAAAATGTTAAACGTTAATAAAACTAAACTTGTACACTTTCTCAAATCTTATGTTGGTTGAACATGATGAAACATTCATATTACCCTCTGATCTCGCCTGTGAAGGAAATAATTGGACCTATGGTTGATTCATTTATTATATATGTAAATCCTAGATGCAAAAAATATGCCGGAGTTGTTCCTTATTAATTGGGTGACAGTACATGACAATTTTTTGTTAGCTTGTTGATACCAGTTGGAATATTAAAGATGTACGGAAAATAGTTAGACGTGTACAATCTTCTCAAGCATATCTTCTGAAAAAAAAAATAAATGAAAAGGACATCAGCTTTGGCTTCATAGTAAGACAATATCAACAAAGTCTACTTATATTAGGCTTACATTGCTCTTTTAATTTTCTATTAAGCCCATATTTGTTTATTGCTATTAGTTTATTATTAACTCGTTAGTTTGTGCATTTCTTCTCCATGACGTCACCCTCGTTCCCTTAATTTAGTGTTTCTTTCTTCCTCATCGTCACTTTGCACGCAACGACATCCATTTTATGGAATATTTTTCTGAGACCAAACTTTCAAGGGTTTATTATAATACGAATATTAAATGTGCAGAGGATTCGCGATCATACTCTTTGACTATACATACAGTAATCATTGACAAATGAAGATATAAACTGAAGTTACTAGTAAAGTATAAAAGGCTTGCTCGTGATAGGTTAAATTTTTGAGTGTATCCTTCTAAAAGAGATTTTTCATACGCAAGACATGACTTTTTAGTGTATGCTGCATTTAATTCAAAGACTGATTAGGCATTGCTAGAATGTTGCAAGTCGGGCAGTGTCATTTGTAGTTAAGAACCATGGATTAGAGAGGCTAGATAGACATTTCCCTGCCAAGTATTGATGTGGAGGTGACCTAAACACAAGCTATTAGCCAAGGTTACTTCCTCTTGTTCATTTGTGCATTTTGTATAGATAACAATATATGATGAGTTGGATTCACCCGTGAAGATATAACTTGGGTGTTGTGCCAAATAACACTTGCAAAGAAGGCATTGTATAACAAGTGGGTGTATGAGATCAAAGAAGAAACTGATGGCAGCAAGAGGAACAGGGGGAAATTTTTAGTAAAAGTTTTTCTCCAAATTTGTAAAACAGTTCGATGTGAAGATTGCACTCCTCCTTGGTGACTTAGAGGAAGGTATATATATGGTATAATCAGAAGGTTTTCAAATTCTTGGTAAATAGAACTATGTTTGCAAGTTAAATGAAAGTCTGTATGATTTATAATAGGCTTGTAGATGGTGCTATAAGAAATTCGACAAATTTATGTGCGATAATGAGTTCACTAGATGTGAAATAGACTACTATTGTTACTTCAAGAAATCTAATGGTTGCTATATTATTTGATTGTTGTATGTGAATGATATGATCACTACAAGATCTAGCATGGGGTAGATCAATAAATTGAAGCATCAATTGTCAAAGGAGTTTGAAATGAAGGACTTGAGAGCAGCAACTTGGCAACTCAGATTCCTGGCATGAGGATCATGTGAGATAGATTAGAAGGATTTAAAAGTTGTCTCAAGAAAAGTGCATTTGAGAAGGTGTTGGATAGATTAGAGTTCGTTTTACAAAACCCAAAAGAACGCCTTAGAGAAGTCACTCCAACCTCATGAAGAAATAGTCATTAAAGATAGATGAAGAGCGGGAGGATATTATAAATTATTGAGATATATCATTTGATTCTTTATATCTCTCAAAATTATGCATATATCTCCATTGATTGTGTATATCTCTGATTAATTTATAATTAATAAAGTTTGTAAATAGGCACATGGACTCTTCATTATGGCACATAGAGACACACTGAGATATACAGAAATTTCACAATTCTCTCTTCCACAGTATTCATTATCTGTTAGCCTGTTGACGCCGGTTGCAATATTCAAGATGAGCGGAAACCATTTCATGCATGCTATCTTCTCAAGCACGATTAAGGACAAGGGAAAGGCCATCAGCTTTAGCTCCGTTCAAAGACACCGTCTTATCAAAGTCTACTTTCCCCAGGACCACGTCGATCTTCTAATGTATTATTCACTCATAGTTTTATGTGTTGCTCACTCTTGCTTGTTTATCCATTTCCTCTCCATTCCGTCATCCATTTCCTCTCCATTCCGTCACCCTCGCTCCCTCAGTTTTGTTTTTCCCTTGCCGTCATTTTGCATATAGCGACCACAATTTTGAGGATTTAAAAAAATTAAAAACAAAAAAACAAACTGTCAAGGTTTATTATATTATGAGTATTTAATCTCTGGGTGTTTCGCGATCATGCTCTCGGACAACGTATATAGTTTTCTTTGACAAACGAAGTTGAAAACTGAAGTTATTAGTAAAGAATAAGAGGCTTGGCTGTGTTAGGTTAATGGCTTGAGTGTTTCCTTCTACAAAAAGATTTTTCACACGTAGGCTATGATATTTTAGCATGCGCCGTATCTAATTAAAGACTGATTGAAGATTGCTTGAATATTGTAATTTGTAGTTATGAACTAGGCAGCTGCGTTAGTTGAGAGACTCTCCTTCATCACTCAAGTCGAGGGTTCGAAACCTGCAATTGCTAGCGTTGTAAGTAAGGGCCCGTGGTGGTGGGGTCCCATGCTAATCTCCCCCGAGATATAGTCATCCGGTCCAAGTGCCATTCGGGCACTCTAGGACCGTGGACCCCGAATAGCGTAAGCGAAAGGGGGGCCCGGTGGATCCTCAGTCACCAAAAAAAAAAAAAACTATGCATTAGAGAGAGACATGAACCTATTCATTTGTAGTTAGGTTACATGCCAAGTATTGATTAGGAGCTAGACCTAAACACAAAGTTATTAGCTCAATTTATTACATATTACCGATGGCATCTTAGCCAATGTCACTTCCATGATGACGAAAGATATTTTTTGAACTCATTTTGTCATATCGTGTGATAGATAGTTATCAAAATTCAGTCTCTATTAGAATGTCCAATCAAAAAAAGGTGGAAGAAGACTATATATATATATATATATATATAGACCTTATAGATAAGTGATGTGGGATACTTTAACGCCTCTCTCATGTAGGAGCCAAAGTAGGAGAGGATTTGACAAATAGGGGGCGGTGTATGCGAAATAAACTAAGGTGGAACTTGGTTGTTATACCACGTTAGAATGTCCAACCCAAAGCATAAGCTCATGAGGCGAGGCAAGCCAAATGTATCTAGGAGCACACAATCTCCATAAACAAGCGATGATGTGGGGTACTTTAACATCATGAATAAATGACTTTTAAAATTCTTGAAGGCCACATTAAACAAAGACTTGGCTTTACGGAGTTTTTGAGTGATCAACAATCTATTAACAATCAAAACGATGTTGCTTTAATTTTAAGGGAAGAAGCTGGAATTGCATCCCTTAGAATTTGGCTACTTTCCTTTTAGGTAATCTATTCGTGGATCAACCGATACATTTGAATCTCTCCTATCTATCAAAGATTTGTATCAAGAAATTAAAGATGCTGAAGGTAGAAGAAGCGAGTTTCCTTAGCCCAAGTTCAAAGTGTACACTCAGATCATCTCATACTACACACACTCGTGCGCACGGAGAGAGAGAGAGAGACAGAGAGAAAGAGCAGGGTTAGCATCTTTAAATTATAAATCATGCTGTCATTTTAAAGTTTAAGCTTTTAAATCAATCGATAGTGATCTCCAAAATCGCACAAATACACTAATAAAATATCCCTGGGTATGAAGAGCATGTGCACTAAGCACAGCGGTTGCTCCGTGAATGACCTAAAGATACAAACCCGTCGCGACATACATGTATACTCTTCCTTAACCCCCCCTTAATCATAAGTTACAGACTGGAAAAACCATCAGCGACTAGTTCCTCGCTCTCTTCCCCTTGTCAAAACGCAGGATCGGGTCGTCCTCGCGGAAGAGCCGCTGAGTGTTGAGCATGGTGAGCAGGATCAGGCCGAGGAGGACCAGGAACGAGAGCGCCGACAGCACGATCATGAGCCCCGAGGCAATCGGACCCTTCACCTCCTGCGCATACTCCGACGACGCCAAGGCGAGGAAGGTCAGCGGGAACGAGTACGCCCACCATGCGACGTTGAATTTCCTCATCGACTTCTTGAAGAGCGCCGGTCTGCATGCCTGTTTCGACACCACCACAAGACAAACTTAGTTCAATAATTTATAACAATTTACCCAAGATTAAAGAACGCATGTCAACTGAAACCCTAATTTATTGGTCATACCCGATATTGCGTCATCTCTTTCAAAAGCAGCTGGCGGAAGCTGAATATATTAAAGATTTTTGGAGGTATAAATTAATAAAGGATGAATATTTTGTAATTGGGGTCAAAAGTCAAGCAAGAAAGTTGCGTAACCCAGTTGCCTTAATCGAGGGGGAAATTTTAGTTTATTGAATTTTTTTCTTGAGTGGGCTTGACATTTTAGATCCTTAAACTACGGTACGATCCATACAACGAAGACAGCCAATTTTCCCGGTACACAATTTCCACGGACGAATCTGATGAAGGGGACAAGAGAGAGTGGAAAGAAAAGGTTGCTAAAGAAACATCATAGAAAAATATTTTCTATGTACCATGTGTTTTCCTAGTCACTCCAAGTTATGAAATTTCCTCATCCAAAGAAAGGAGAGATTGGTTGAGCTCGATAACTAAGTTCGTCAACTTCGACATCAGATGCACACCACTTCAATTTTCGAGAAAAATTTGCTTGCATAAGCATCTTCTACTACAACCTGGAAGATTTTGGGTAAATATTTAGACTTTATCTAATGATGGGTCAGCACGATTTCAATCCCCAAATCGATATCAAATTCTTATGTCTCACTCTAAAGGACAGCTCCTTTTCGTTTTTAACTTATGTCCCTCCAATTGTCTATTAAAATTTTGATGGAGTTAGAAAAGTTAGTCGTCATGATACAATCTATTACTGTAATATACAATCTATTATTGTAATCTACCAAGTTATGAGTATTTTGGAGAAATGTTTAGGGAGAACTTTCGCCAGATCACCTCTTCAAAGCTTAGTCATGATACTAGTCGATTGAAGATAGTATCTTACGAAACTGCATATAAATAATGAATTTAACCTAGACGTACCCCGACACCTACCACATCGAAACTCGAGAGATCAGCAACCCTGCACAGATTTTTCTGTACTTTGATTGGTTGCAAATGGGCCTGTTGCTGCAGCAGCATGAAAAGTGATGCGTATCAACTAGAGAGATGAAGGGAAGGTAAGTGTTGATTACCAGAGAGGTGAACAGAAAGAGGGAGAGGAAGAAGAGCATCTTCGACCCGATGTCGAACTCTCCGGCGATGGACTTCCAGGCGACGCTCGCCTTGCTCGGCGCAGCGAAGAACAGGAAGAAGACCGGCCTCAGCATCGCCGGCAGCTTGTCCCCGCCGGACAACCGCTGGTACAAGGTGACGAACAGCACCAGGTAATGCGCCATCCCAAGCGAGAACATGCAGACCGCGGTCTCGCGCCACCCCATCTCGGCCGCGGCCCGTGCGCCCACCAGGTTCCCCACCACCGAGAGCTGGCTCGTCGGGTTGGCCACCATCGAGAGGAACCGCCTCTCGGTCGTGAACCACTGCCCGAAGAGCTTTATGTCGAGCAGGATCACGGGGACCGCGAAGGCCCACCAGAGGACCAGGTACAACGTAGTCTTCGGCAGGTCCGGCGTGAAGTCGGCCGCCTGGAGCAGCACGAGCCACGCTATCCACGGCGCGAACAGGTAGTTCACTCCGACGTGGTGCTGGAACTCCGCCCTCACCAGGCCGAAGTGAAAGAAACACCGGAGAATATAGAGGAACGAGAGGGAGATCTGGACCAGCAGGGCGAAGCCCCAGAAGATCACGAACGTCATGTGAGGGATCACATGAGAGAGATGCTCGAGGGGCAGCGAGTCGTCGTGCGTTGGCGACGAGTGGCGGAGGATCTTCCACAGCAAGGCCTGGCATGCGAGAGAGATGCTGATGCGGAAGTAGCCGGCGTGGAGCCGGGTCAGGATGGACGACTTCAACGTCTTGGCGACGGGGACGAGCTGGTGCTCAGGGGTTCTGGCTCGAGAAGGGTCGATCACCGGCTGGAGCGGCGGCTCGAATCCAAGCTCCGATGCCATTAGATGACGCCGGAGGTTGCGGTGGCGGAAGCTGTTGTCTTCTCTAAGGTATATTTGGACGCTTTGGGTTCTTGCTCAAGGTCTTGACGATATATATTGAGATGTGTATGGAAGGTTCATGTCGTAAATCAAGTCGAGTACGGAACGAGTTTATAGTTTTTCTTTTCGATTTGTACTTTTATTTGGATTTTGCGGTGACGTTTAGGCGAGCAACTTGGCCTCGGTTTAATGGATTTTCAAGAATATATGCCGAGGGCAGGGCGAATGGAAATGGACGTTTCGCACAAAGAGCAAAAAAGTGACGAGGACACTCTCCCCGCCCTTCGTTGCGTATTAACGCCCCTTTTGTCGAGATCATACACATGTGATGATCGTGCTCTTATGTGTCGCCGGCGACCCCATGCCTGCCCTTTGAGCTCAACCACATCGCCCGGTGACCACTCCCATGCCCATGACCCTCTCGGCCCCCCTTCTCTGTCTCTTCCCCCACCTTCAGCCCCTTGCCAAGGGCCGACGGTGGCCACCGATCATGATGAGCCTAAGCCAAGATCAAATGTGAGCCTTGGAGATCTCATGCCCAATGACACACGTGTCGTGATAGCAAAAAAAAAAAATTTGAGGTTTTTTCCTTTATAAACTCATTCAAAACACTTTACCAAAAAAGAAAAAAAAAAACTCATTCAAAACATAACTTAACGCTTTTTTTATTGTTGACATTATCAAATTGCACATATGTCGTGATCGCAAATGAGGAGAGGAAAAGATATCTACACTTTCAAACTATCATTTTCAGGTTATTATCATGACACATATGTCATTGTCATTATATTTCATAAATTAGTTTGACGATATGCATAATAAATCGCTTAAAATTACTCACGGAAAGCTTCGTCCATGTCATGGCCATTGTCTACCATTCAACATGATATGATTATATCACTTTTTTCTTTGCTTTCGTCTCAGTAACGTTCTCCCCTGCAAATCGACGATTGAATTCAAGGATTCGAGTGAGCATATGAGAATTTCTTCCATTGACCAAAAAAAAAAAAAAAAAAAAAACATAGACAATGAGACAAAGATTAGTTAAAAGACGCCGGCCCAAGGTAGGCCTAGGGATTAGTCTAGCCTACCAAGAACTTTGGGTTCAGCAGAAGTTGGGCCAGCTCATATATGGGTCCATTAAGGGCCCTCTAATTTTAATAAGTAGAATGTTTGTAAAAATTCAATTGAGGATGACGAAACCACACTTTGAGACCCCACAACGTTGTTATGGGTAATGGCAAAAATCCTTTAAAATACAATAAAGTCTCAACAAGAATATCATATAATAATTTTAGTATTTTTCCAAGAGTTCTCAAAATGAAACAATTAAAAACAAAAGCTGTACTTTTAGAAAAAAAAAAAATCGGCAACGAAAAAAAATGTGAGTCAGAAAATGACGAATTTATTTCAGTCTTTAAGAATAAATGCAACCCTCGAGGAAAGGTTGCATTATAAATAGATACTTTCTCAAAAAATATAGTGAAAATTCGGATTAAAAAATAATAAATAATAATAACTTTTTTCCAAATTTTATAACTTCTAAAAACTAAAGTTTGAACAAATACAACATTTCAAAAGTTGTAAGAGCGCCTAAAAACTAATAGATAGAAAAAATAAAATTCAAAATTAAATAATAAAAAATTACAATAACTCTATTGCGAACAGTCACACTGTTTTGATAGAATCCAAGTGTTATTTTATAATTATAAGTTTTCATGTACTCGCAAGCCGGTCTATTAGGGTCTGGCCCAATAAGCCCATCATTTTCATTTGTAAGAGTAGAAGACTTCAATTGGCCTACACATTCCCAGCTATTTTATATGAGACAAGGCACTTCCACCAACGTAGGAGACTGGGAATGAAATTTTTTTCTTGTTGCATGTCAATCCAATAATCTATACTTTTATCACTACTTATGATTATTTCACTACCATGTATGACAGATAACCGTCAATATTAGGTAAAAATATGTTCTAGGTTCTATAATTGTCTCGATTCAGCAGCTAAACCACACAAAACCACGGAGATCATCGACAGATTTCCTCATTCTTATCCTGTCCAATGTCTGCAGCTCATCAAGCATACTCATCAAAATCACGAAACCAGACCTTGGCACGCCGGGATGGAAGGACGCCAACTTATGCCGATTAACCTTCTGCTTTTTCACTCTGATCATGTTCAAACAACTTGCAGATGTAAAGAAGCCAGTTTTCGCACCTGCAAAGGAGTAACTTAGTGGCATCTGATGTTATTTTTTTATTTAATATGATCCCACATTTAGTTAAATTACCTACATTAGATTTCATTGAGGATTTATTATCTAAATCTAGTTGCTGATAACTACGGAAATTGTCCATATCTACTAAGATTAGTCTTGATAGGAGACTATATCTATTAGAATTTGTATGGGCATATAAATAGGTCATCTAAGCCAAACCCTCTCATGATTATCATTGTTCCAATTCTCTGATAATCGGAGAACACACCATCAACATCGAGAGGGCAATTGGCTAGAAGTGCCTATTCATGATCGTTCAAGCTCCGAGTATATGTTCTTGATATCATCAATGGCTGAAGGTTAGCAAAAAATTTACACATTTCCACAATTGATCCATATTATTGGGATCATGGTTTTTCTTAAATTTTCTAATAGTTGGTATGGGAGCATGTTTATATCTCTGCCTTGATGATTTTCGTAGGGCCTTTTGATTGAATAAATAAATAAATAAATCGAACCGATGATTTTGGTAAAAATTAGGGTGGGGGAGTCATGGCGGTTTGGGTTTGCGTTTTGGGGAACCTTGCTTCAAGCAATTTTTGGCCCTTTTTGCCAAATCTTGGACCTGTGTGATCATGCTGACCTGGTCTCCAAAATACATCACTTATTTTGGTCTGAGGTGGGTAGTCAGAGGAGAACTAGACGGCAGAAGGCACTGCGAAACGGCGAAAAATGGCGTCCATTCGCGCAAGGAAGAAGGCAAGTGGATCCATGCGCGTGCTACGGTTACTACCATGTGGATACCACACTCCACGTGCCCCGTATGCGTGGCGAACCACAGGCACATGTGCATCACACGCCCAAGTGGTAAAGTGGGCACGTGTGCACCACGCACTCGACAAAGCTCCTCTTTGCACTTTTATTTACTGTTTTGCCCTTTTGGCCTTTAAAATTACGATTCTACCATTGACTAATTTATTTACGGTATTGCCATTGGTCATCTTAATTTACTGTTTTGCCCTATTTTGTCCTTACGTGCAATTTTGTGAATGTTTTATGCATGTAATTAAATGTCTAGTGATCCAACCACTGGGGGTTTGCCCCAATGGCCACCCTTCCAACTTGGAAGGAGGAGGTGAGGGGTTCAAATCCCCACCTTCTCAGTGGGGATTGGGGCGGGGACGATTTCATTTCAAGAGTGGGTTTCGACTCCCACGCCCTGCAAGGAGGTAGGGCAAAAGTCTGAAAGTCAGTGTTAGAGTAGGACCGACAAAAAAAAAAATGTCTAGTGATCCGTATATATACAATCAATTAAAGATTAGCCACAATATCTTTGATTATACTAAATTATATACATTAAGAGTCTTTGCATCACATATCGTCAAAGACATTAATTGTAATTAGTCACATTAATATTATGAATTTTATCCCACTGGAATTTTCAATATGTTAATGTGATTAATTAGGATGAAATATTATTTTATCTTTCTTAATTTACCCACATGGATTAAGGAAGGAAATATAATTTGATAGTTTCATCATGAAGTAATTATGAATCTATTCAAATTGAAAACTTACCCCACAAGTAGTTTTTAACATTATGTGATTCACATTTTATAACATGTTTTATATTGATAAAACATGATTTAAGCTTATTTGTCTCAAATATATAATGTATAAGTTTCCTTTAACTACAATGCAGTTTTACCACCTGTGATTAGTTATAGTATAATTGTTCATAAGCTGAACGGTGATAACTATAAAGAATGGAATGAATTAATTTTTCTCCAATTGGGGTGCATGGATATTGATTATGCTATATGATCAGACGAATCACCTACTCTTATTAAGGCTAGCACTCAGGCTGAAATTACTCTTTATGCATAATGGGAGCGGTTTAACCACCTCAATGTAATGTACATAAAGACAACTTTCTGCTAACATTCGTTGTTCAGTCATTCAGCATAACAATGCCAAAGAATTACTCTAAGCTATTGATGCGCAATTTGAATCTTCAGAGAAAGCGCATGCCATGACCCTGATTATGAAGTTATCATCGTTGAAGCTTACCAATATAAAAGGTGTACATGAGCACATTATAAAGATGAGGGACATTGTAACTCAACTGAAAAATCTTAAGGTTGGGATATCTTAATATTTTCTTGTATACTATATCCTAAACACTCTCCCACAAGAGTATGCCCCTTTTAAGATCTCTTATAACACATATAATACTAAATAGTCAATCAATGAACTTATAACCATGTGTGTTCAAGAGGAAGGGAGGCTTCTTAGAAGAATGTTGATGCAACATTAAGAAGATCTACTAGAATAAAGAAATAAGCAATTCCTAATGATTATGTTGTGTATCTGCAAGAATCTTATTACAATGTTGGAGCTGAAAATGATCCAAAAATGTTTTCACAAGTCATGAGTTACGATAAATCCAATTTATAGTACAATGCTATGAAGGAAGAGATAAGTTTTATGACATCTAATGAAGTACGGGATTTAGTAGAGTTGTCCAATGGGGCAAGGGCCATTAGTTATAAGTGAGTCTTTAAACTTAAGAAATATTCATTGGACAACATTTAGAGATACAAAGCCAAACTCATTGCCAAGGGATTCATTCAAAATGAGGAAGTCAATTACACGGGGACATTTTCTCATGTATCTAAAAAAGATTCTTTTCGTATTATTTTAACATTGGTTGCTCATTTTAATATAGAATTACATCAAATGGATGTAAAAACGGCATTCCTTAATGGAAAACTAAAAGAAATGGTTTACATGAAACAATCAAAATGATTCTTCTCTAATGCTAGTGAGCATTTGGTATGCAAGCTTAAGAGGTGTTTGTATGGCTTGAAACAAGCATCCCACTAGTGGTACTTGAGATTCCATGGGGTCATCTCTTCTTTTGGTTTTATAGATAATGTCATGGATCAATGTATATAGCAGAAAGTCAGTGGGAGCAAGATTTGTTTTATTGTCCTATACATGGATGACATTTTACTTGCAACTAATGATAAGGGGTTGCTACATGATGAGAAACAATTCCTTCTAAGTGTTTTGACGTGAAGGATATGAGTGATGCATCTTATGTCATTGGCATTAAGGTCCATAAAGATAGACCTCGATGTTTATTAGGACTATCTTGTGAAACCTATATTAATAAGGTCTTAGAGAGATTTCGGATGAAAGATTGTTCATCAAGTATAGCACCAATTGTGAAGGGTGACAAGTTTAATTTGAACCAATGCCCGAAGAACGATTTTGAAAAGTAACAAATCAAGAACATCACATATGTTTCCGCTATCAAAAGCTTAATATATGCTTAAGTTTGCACTCGACCTGACATTGCTTTTACCGTGAGAATATTAGGAAGATACCAGAGTAATTTAGGTATGAACTACTAGAAAGCTGCAAAAAAAGTGATGAGGTACCTTCAAGGTACAAAGGGACACATGCTTATGTATAGGCGGACTAACAGCCTAAAAGTAGTTAGTCACTCGAATTCAAACTTCAATGGCTGCGTTGATTCCCGTAAATCTACATTAGGATACATTTTTATGTTTGCTGGCGAAGCTGTGTCCTAGAGGAGTGTGAATCAAACCTTGGTTGCCACTTCTACCATGGAGGCTAAGTTTGTTTCTTGTTTTGAGGCCACATCACATGGTGTGTGGTTGAAAAGTTCTATATCGGGGCTTAGAGTTGTGGATTCCATTACTAGACCATTGAGAATGTTTTGTAATAATTCAGCTGTAGTTTTCATGGCTAAAAACCGCAAAAATGGTAGTTGAAGTAAGCACATCGATATCAAGTATTTAGCCATTAAGGAATGTGTTAAAGATAAGAAAGTGGTTATAGAACATGTAAGTACTAAATTGATGATAGCCGATCCTTTAACTAAAGGCATGCCACCAATGAGTTATAAAAATCATGTAGTCAAAATGGGCATTAGTTCAACCATATAATTTTTTCTTTATTTGAAAGAATTTGTGAAACTTTCATTCATTTGCGATGTTTTTCTTAATAAAGTTGTATACATTCAATTATTCTGAGAAGAACAATCATGTTTTGACCTAGAATAAACATAAGGCTTATTCATTATGTTATGTTATCATATATGGGCTAGTGAGACACATTGTGATACATGGAAGATAATAATCGTTCTAAGAGAACTTATCGCCATGATTCATGTGTTTTATTTTCAGCACGAGGTTTTGTAGATTTGGTTAAATATTTCGTTCAATGAAATATTGGGATAAAGTGGGAGAATGTAATGGTTTTCTGCAAAATTTTTAACATGTGAAACATAACTGAGTCCCCCCAAAGACATAAGAACTAGAGGAATTTAAGAGTATCTTGACCCAGATAGGAGTACCAGAAGTATAAGTATCTAGACTCTTGGACTCAGGAAAATGGACATTATTCCAAGGATCATTCTCAATGGCACATTGACAAGTTGTAGCTGTGGAGAGTTTGAACAAGGACAGTCCATTCTCAATCTCACTGCACTCAACTCCGCTGTCTATCCCCCCGAAGCATGTCAGCAATGGAAGAAATCACACCACACTGAGTTTCTTCCTCCCAAAGACTTCTTAGCCAACAAAAGCAGAACCCCAAGTTTCAACCCCTTTATCAATAACTAACACATCCCTGCACTTGGTACCCACTGCAGCACCAAACTTTCAGTTATGGCAATGGTCAATTCGATATCTGATTCATAAATCTAATATGAATGGAGGATGATAACTTAGATACACAATTACAAACATATTACGTTTGCAAATCTTGTGACACTCCAAATTTTGGTTTTTTATCTCACCAATTCTTTTGCCATAATTTAACTATTTAAATCTAATACCCAAATAAAGCTATGAATGGACAACATAAATGCTTGAGCTAAAAGAGCTAACCTAAATCTGCCATAAGCTTTCAGCTAGAGTCATGAGAGCGTATATATACTAGTATGTATATATTGACCGACCAGCAACGCAAACAAAGGTGATGAGATCACCAATCACAATATAGGTTAAATGTATTATCTTTTGCTCATTTAAAAACAGCTCCATTGCTTTTGAACTTTTTTTCTTTTGAGTACTTACTAATGACCAATATTCACTTGAACCTATCAGTTTTTATATAAGAACTAGTGACGTGAAAAGGGGGGAAAAGCAAAAGATCGTACGCCACAAAGATACAATTTAATGTCTTGATTACGATCTCCATTTCCTCAAACACATAATAAAATGATAAGTCCACTTCCAAATGTGTCCACCTCCTCTACTTTCATTTACGAAACTAAAAGGGTTCGAAAGGACACAATTCGAAAAAAAATATAAGTTCACTTTTGCATGATCAAATTTAAAATTTACCCATTATTACCAAGCTTTGGCCTGGGACATACAACAATGACAGACACATCATCGCAGATTATACGAATCTACCCAGGTTTCTGGATCTACAAATTTACATTAACCATCCCTCAGATAAATCACTTTTACATCAAGAACTCTCGGAGTCGCTAGAAAAACCCTAGAGAGGGTTCATCATCTTGTTCTTCATCCCACAGAAGCTGGTCGAGTTTGACCGCAGTGAAGACCAATAGACAGAGGAAAACCACGACCGACAAGGCCGATAACGCAAGCATGACTCCTTTTCTTCCGATGCCCTTCATGTCGTGGGCATATTCAGCTGAAGACACGGCGAGGAAGGTGAGAGAGAAAGAGTAAGCCCACCATGTAACGTTGAATCGCTTCATGCATTTCTCGAACAGCAAAGGTCGGCAGGCCTTGTCGAGATTTTGGAGTTCGCAAGAAATCAAATCCAAGAAAGAGTCAGTTGGAGTTTCAAGGAAGCGTTTAGATAAAGGGACATGAATGAAATATGGACTTGCTCATCCAACAACAAGAAAAACAATGGTAGTGCATGATTCGTCCATCCAACTTGATGCTGCCGTACAAGATTAGCTAAACTAGTGCATCATGTCTACGTAGTAATAAAGTCGCTAATTAGGTCTTGATTCATCAACCAATGATGGAGCGTTGAGGATTTGCTTTGCCTTACGTTATATCAGATCAATATTTATATTCGGTATTGGGACATAAGACCATCATATGGGTGGGTCGGCCAGCTCTCTCCCAAAGTGATAATAAAACCGAAGTTTACAATCCTTTTATATGCTTTTTTGTCCAGTAAAAATGGTTTGGATTAAAGTATATAACTTACCGAACTCTTAACGTTAATGGAGTGGAATGTCTACTAGCCAGCTTGACTAGGTTGTTAAATTTATGAGGGAAAGCAAGCAATATACAACTAACGCGAAATGGCTTCTAGGAAATTACCAGACATGCGAATATGAAGAGAGACAAGTAGAACAGCATCTTGGAGGGTGTGTCAAAACTTCCTGAGATGGAGTTCCAGGCGGAACTTGCCATGCTCGGCACAGCGAAGAACAAGAAGAGACTTGGCCGGAGGTTTGGCGAGGAATTGTCTTCACTGGATAATCTCTGGTAGAGGGTCACGAAGATCACCAAATAGTGAATCATCCCCAGTGAAAACATGCATAGAGCACTCTCCTTCCACCCCATCAGCGCTGCTGCCCTCGCGCCCACAAGGTTCCCCAAGACGGTCATATAGCTCGCTGTGCTTGCGAACGTTGATAAGAACCGCTTCTCCGTTGTGAACCATTGCCCATAAATCTTCACATCAAGAGCTATCAAAGGAGCCGCAAAGGCCCACCAGAGCAACGTATACAGCGTACCATTTGGTGAAACCCATGGAGATGATTGAAGCAAGAGAAGCCAAGAGACCCAAGGGGCAAATAGGTAGTTCACTCCAACATGGTGCTTGAACTCTTGCTTGACCATATTGAAGTGAAGGAAGCACTTGAGTACGTAGAGAAGAGAGAGGAAGACTTGTATTGAGAAGGCTAAGCACCAAAGGAGATGGAAAGATAGTGTAGGAAGCTTGTGGAATATGTGATGGAGGCCTTGGGAGCTATTCGCTTGGTTGCTTAGGATCTTCCACAAGATAGCTTGGGATGAAATGGAGAGGGTTATGCGAAAGTAGCCTGCATAGACTCTGGTTAAGATTGAGGACAAGGGACTTAGAGACTTGGAGGTGGTGACTTCTTCTTGGATTGTATATAAGGAAGTTTCCATTACAGGTTGAATTGAGGGTTTGTGGAAAAATTCTTGGTTTTTGTCTTCCATAATTGAGACTGATTTTTGAGTGGGGTTTGGGTTTATAAGATGATGGCTTATGCTGGAGATGAATTGCACATCTTAGGTGCTTTGCTTATATAAGAGTGATGATAAGTGGAGAGTTGAGAAATAAAAAAGAAAGAAAAGAAGAAAGAGGTTTCCTGGTTGTCATTGAGGATTTGATGATAAGACATGCATTAGGGGACACACCTTAAAGGCAGATCAAATGCTGAACTAAAAAGCTGCCTTACTTTCCAAAATATTGTTTTAAAACATTATCCATGATACAAAGGAGAATCATTCTCACAGAGGGCGGTACAGGGCAAGCATAGATGCATTGTGCGATGTAAATGTCTCATTTAAATTAAATACGTCCAACTATAGTTTTTATTCATTTTTTCAGTTAGGCGGTATTTCAAATCAACTTTCATGTACTAGATCAAGACCATATCCCCAATTTTTATGCCATGACTTGAGGATGTGCAAGACACATGTGGCTGCATCGGGGTCTAAGCCAAGAGATTAAGGTTTTGGATTTGGACTCTGGACTTTTATTTCTTGGCTTTTACTCTTTACTAAACAATTTTCCAAAAAAAAAAAACAAATTAACAAGAGAGAAACCTTTCAAGGCATGTCAATAATAGCCTATCAAGTCACCCAAGGCATATCGACTTATAGCATGGCAAATGGAAAATGATCGCTCAGCTTTCAGAAAGCAACGCCATGTTTATATTGCCTTATCTAGACAGTATTCTGTTTCCTGTCACATCACATATAATTTCTTCGTTGACTCTTTGCTCAAGTTGCTGAACTTATGAATATTGAGAGGAAGTTTTTGTTTTGTTTTGTTTTGTTTTGTTTTGTTTTGTTTTACCTATGAAAATAGCGAGCGAGAAGTTGGGATGAGGCCATAGGTTAGCATTATAGTCTTTATTTTTATCGTATAGGCCAAGCTAATGTCTTAGAAAGACTACGCTCAAGATTTCACAGCAAGAAAACGATCCTTTTTGTGACCTTGGTATGTTCTTTAAAATCTACTAGCAATGACCTGTGAAGGGATGACTTATCTCTTTAAAGAAGTCTGTCATTAAGTTAAAAGTAAGAGTGAGCAATTCCAAGTTTCATATAAACCTGTCAAACGGGTGGATTGGATTGGGTTTGAATCGAGTCATAAATAATCCGACCTAAATCGACCCATTTAATCAATAATAACCTATTTATCGTAGTACAAAATTTTTTACCCATACCCGACCCGACTCATTCGCAACTCATATCCAATTCATTTAACTAAATCTAAAAAAACTCATTTTAAATGATATTTTTTATTAAAAAAATGATATTTACTAAAAAGCTTTCATACAATACAAATTTAATGACCAATTTTTATAATTTTTTTAGAAAAATAAGCCTTCATTTTTTTTTTTTCTTAAATATTTTCCAAGAAGTATTTTTAGGAAAATTTCAATTTTTTTTTTTTTTTTGCCTAAAATTTGAAAATAAATTAGATAATATTTTTTGTTATTTGGTATGAAATATATGACTAAATTTTCCTCCTTGACTCCTTTTAATTTTTTAATTTTTTTTAAAATGAATTTTTTAAATTTTTATTTTAATATATATAATTTTAAATTTTTCTTTCTTTTTCTACTTTTTCGGCCAGCCAAAGGCGAACTCATTAGCAAGATTGAGCTTGGCCGATGCATGTGAGCTCAAGTCTCACTAGATGTCGCAAGATTCAAGCCTCGCCGCCATCAACGAGCTCGAGCCTTGCCTGGCCGGTCACCAACCGTCACTATGCCAGCCACTGATTAAGGAAGAAGGAAGAAGAAAGAAAAAAAAAATATAAAAAAAATTATAATTTCTATTTTTATAAAAATATATATTTATAAATTTAAAGAGTGATAGAGAGTGTGAGGGTGGGACTGGAAATGGGTTCTTAATCTAACCCATTTAAGACCCATTTATTTTAAGTTTTCATTTTGAACACATTTAACTAGTCCCCTCAAAATGTAAGTGACCCAGTAAATTGGTCATATGTGACACACCTAGAACCTAAAATTTATCCATTGGAACTGATTCATCATTTTTTAAAACCTAGAACCCATCCTATATACCTTGAAACTTGGAACCTACCTTATCATAGGTTTTAGAATTTACCTAAGTTCTACCTATATTACTAATCGAACGATTGCAGTTAATCATCACATTTAATTATCACCACTTACTACTAATCGATTTATCACAATTTATATTTAGACACATGAAAAATATGAAACATTAACAAAGCAAAAGTTTTAATCATAAAATGGAAGCTCGGACTAATGGTTTCAAATTATACACTTATCATCGGACACCATAAAATACTGTAAAATCGCTCAAAGATATAGACCAAGTAAAATATAAAAACTTGTTCCAAGTTCTAGGTGTAAGTTCGAGGTTCCATCAACTTAGAACTTGGAACTTATCTATCAAAACAAGTTCTCTAATTTTTAGAACCTAAAACCTACCCTGCATACCTTAAAATTTGGAACCGAACAGGTTCCCACTAGTCCATTTATCCGGTTCTACATTCTATCCTAGAACCATGCTTATCCCTAGTTAAAAGTTTGCGTCTACTTCCTGGCCAAATTGCCACATAAAGTTCCCTGCCCTTAGGACTACGGAAAATTTCGTCTCGTAGCCAATCTGTTGATTGTATCATGATTCCATTTTAGTCCCCAGGAAATTAACATAAGGATAATAGTGAAAAGGGATAAAAGTATATTGGATCGAAGTTTAGAAACCACATTGTACAAATAAAAAAATCAGGGACGATATTAGAAATTTGATCAAAACTTAGGAATTAATTCTGTCATTTATCCTAGTGAAAATTTATGTTGGATGGAGGTTCTCTATTTCCATTTGTGCTCTCGTGATGAGGTGCCTCAAGTATCTCAATTATTGATACATGTGAAAGACAGTAGTCATGAAACTTATTACTTAATATTTCAATGACAAGATTCGTGGGGACACCAGAATAGATTTGATGTGGGGTAGAGGATCTTCGTCTCTTAAATCGGTTTCTTATGATATGTGGTTGTAGGAAGCAAAGGATGTTAGCTCTCGTATTAAAGCTCATGCGGAGACAATTAGTAAAAGTTTAATACCTCAATTCCGGAATTCAAAAGAAGTCTAGTAAAAGTTTAGTACCTCAATTCCGGAGTATTGAAAAGAAGTGTTAACACCAAGCCAACGTATTTAATTGGGCATAAATGTCACTCAAAATTTGAACGTATTTAATTTGCTGTGCTTGCCCCTGGACTTGATGCGACCTTTGGGCTGCTATAGGGCCATTTCAACCTCCTCTCACCTCTGTTCCTTGACCCCCGCTGTTGATCTCTACCCTGAACTATAGTTTGCACGCTACATCCTGCGCCAGGCCATCATCTTACAATTTTCTTTACCACTGGTTGAAGAACAAGACGGACATTATTTCTCCCGAGATGATTCTAGTACAGCCACATTGTAGTAAATGAGTAAAGTTGTCTTGTGATTCTGGTAGTAATGCTAATAATATCGTGCATTGTCTTTCACCAGTTTGGTCCTCATCGCTGTTTTTCAAATCTATCATGCGTTTGTTAAACTAATTTAAATGAGCTCTAATGGAAGTATCTTCAACAAATCAAAACTGAAACATTATTTTCAAAATGTATAGTCGATTATTTAACCCCTTCATTATGTAAAGGGCCTAACATTTGGCCCACAACGCCATGGCATACTTTTCGATCACTTCTATTAACATATCATCCAACAGGATCAACAAGATTATCTCTTTGCCTTCTCCATTAATCCAACCTTATTCGCCTCTTTTATTATTTTCAACAATTTATGTATCATCGAACACCTTGGCCGAACTTTGAATTGTTAATAACGCATGCATCTTATCTCTCCACAACTCAAAATTGCTTCTCTTGTTGAACCTATTTATTTCTACTTTTTCTCCAAACATAATTGCAACAATAGAACATCCTGAAAGTGATCAAACAAGTAGAAGCTCAGAATCAACTCCAGAAAACCCTAGTTCTAATGTTATATCAGTTATTATAAAATAATAAGAAAGTTAATGGATCTTACTATTCAAATATGATGCAAGAAAAAGAAATTATCATAAATAAATGAGGAACTATAAATAACACTATAGATTTATATGGTTCAATCCTCGAGTACCGTACCTACTTCAAGGAGAAAACCAGCTGCAAAGAATCAACTTGTCAATCATAGAGTTACAGAATTACAATTGATCAATCCAGCTTTGGTTTCCTAGCCCTAAATTATACCCAGGAGACCCCCAATTGTGTTAACTCACAATCTCTCATAGCATATTCACCAGAAAAAAAAATTATAGAGGGAATTTTAATAGGAGTGTGCAACGGAAACTGCCCGAACCGGGATCGGACTGGACCGGACCGGACCGGCCGGTTTTGGGTAGTTCTCACGTTCGGCGGTCCGATACCCGGTTCATAATCTTGGAACCGGCGGCCGATTGGTCCAATTCCCGGTTCCAAGGTGGGAACCGAACCGACTGGACCGACCGGATAGGATCAAATTTTTTTATATATAATTTATATACATATAATATATAAATACATATAATATATGAATATTATATATGAAACTTATTGCAATCGGAATTGCAATTGAGGTTACAACCTCTTATGTGGCCAAGAGACCACCAAAGCTCTTGTTGTTACTCTTTATTTATAGAGAAAACTTACTTGTTAGTTTTATAGAGATTGTCTATAAAACCTAAGCCAAGCACAACCTTTAATCACATTGTTCATGGCTTTTATGCTTAAAATTAAGTGTGAAACACATAAACTATGATTGATATTCACGCAAGTGAAATTTGAATATTTTGCACGTGAAAACATGTGTGAGTAGTTTTATTAGATTGCTCGAGAACCAAATTGGATTGATCGGTCCGGAGCATAATCATTCTTTAGTGAATGTTCGTTCTTTAGTGAAAAAGAAAATGCCGATTCTGTTCGACCGGATCGGACCGGACTGGAATCAATGGTCCGGTCCGGTTCCCGGTCCTAGGACCAAACGGTCCGGTCCACGGTTCCCAAAATTGGGAACCGATTCTCCCGGTCCAATTCCCGGTTCCACCTTGAAACCAAACCAAACCGGGAACCGATCACCCCTAAATTTTAAACACTATGTTGAAACCTATATGTGTAATTCACGGTGAACCATATCTCAGGCATCGCACACGAACTCTGCACTCACTCGATTAACCTTTGCTTCAACAAGGCGCGGAAAAAAAAATCGGTAAACATCGGCGGGCACACTCTGCACCAAGGAGGATTGCAAGCCATTCCTTAACTCTACCCGATTAACCACACATATAAAAACGGTATGCTCATGATTCGAGGTGGATCGCAGTATCTACGCAAAGTCCATAAATGTCCTTTGTCCTCCAACGTAATTGGGCTTCTCCCGATTGAAATTCATGGCCAATTTAATCGGGCTCAAGCTCGAGACAAAATTGACACGAACACATACTTATTGGGACGTGGACATGACCGATTTGCATTATTGGAAGCTCTAGTCAGCACAATCATATCTTACACGAACCTATGATGGCGCTGACTAGAGGTTCCAATTTCTTGGCGTGCTTTTCCTAACTGCTAAGTTTCCTTGGTTGTCTGTTGTCGGTTTATGTCATTCGTACAGCAGTCATACGTACATCCCTTGCTTTTCCTAACTTCATATTATTCGGCACTTACTTTTAGGAACATGCGCTTGTCTCTTCATGGACTTATTGATTTATTTTTTTTTTCTTTTCTTGGTCCTGAGAGTTTAGTTTAGCATAATCAATCCACAAAAGACATGAAATCATCGTTATTTCATGCAAATACAAAGGTATTTTCTGAAATTAAGTCACTCAAATAGTTTTCAGCTTAATTACTACAGATTTTTGGGAAATTTTCCAAGAATTATCTCAAATAGAATTATATTTTTAAAAGATGACATGGAGTGAATCTTGCTTTCAATAAGATCTCAAATGACCAACTAAATCTTAAATAAAAACCCCAACTTGCCGAGTCATGATCTTTAATTCTCCAACTTACACAAGAAGAAAACATTTCCTACTCCTCTAAGATTAATCAATGAGAGAATAATCGAAATATATGAAATCTCTTGCAACAAACCATCCTTCGAAATTACGGATGCCAAAAAGGAAATTCTTCGGTTCCTTAGTTCGCGATTGTGTTGATTTCAACTCTTGTTTGTTATCAATATTTTTATCCGTTTATCTGGTCAACACATATTTATAAACATACATGCGTGTCTTTCTTTTATTCATTTTAAAAGACCTTGCTAGGCTGCTACTTTTTAGCTCCATCGCACTACAACTGCCTATGATAGCAATCGACCTTCTACCTAACTATGAATTGATAGATGTGACTTAAATTATATATAATATTATCTTCCGTATTGCCGGAAGAAACGATCCGTGCTATGCCCTATTACGATGATCTCAATATAATAAATCATCTTCGATGCCGACTTAGGTACGATGCTGGCGTGATGTGCCAAATCTAAAAATCTCAAATTATTAAATGAGCGTGCGGTTTACCATAATTACAAATGCTTAAACGGCGAGTAAAATTAATGGAGGCGGCCGCTTCACCAGTCCGGGGGGGACGGCTAGTTGGTGTATCTTGATGGGCGAGTCATGTTGCTGATTGGTGTGAATCTGAAGAGGGTGATGCTGATATAAGTTGACGTGTTCTTGATGTTGAAGGCTTGCTGCTGCTGATACAAGTGGAGGGTTGCTGCTGTCGCTAGTGCGCCTTTCTCTTGTTTTGCTGCGGTATACACTGCGTCCGCCACTCTTGGCCAGTTCTTACCCAAAAAGCTCCTTTTTACCTACAACTTGTGCGGCTTCAACATCCCCCACTTGATTTCACCTTAAATCTTTGCTTGCTCCATTTAAACTGTAAGAAGATGAGAAAGAGATAGTCGAGAGAAGAGAAGGAGAGAATTTTCTTTGTATTCTGTATGTCTTCCAATGTACAATGTTTACATTGTTTATAATACAAAGTCTGTATATGAAAAGCAAGCAAATATTTTACAATATTTGTATCCGATTAGATCCGATACTAAATGGACGTAATTGATCCTTGAATGATATTGTGAATCTTCATGCATATCTTCCAACACTCTCCCTCAAGCTGGTGGCTTGTAGATATCCAAGACACTTAGCTTGCTTAGGACATACGCGTGCTGACTTTGACACAAGGGTTTGGTGAATACGTCCGCCGATTGCTCTTCTGTTCGGATCCCCAGTGTCTCAATTATCCCTTGCTGGATCTTTTCTCGCATAAAATGGCAATCCACTTCTATATGCTTCATTCTTTCATGAACTATTGGATTCGAGGCAAGTTTGAGAGCCGCATTGTTGTCACAAAATAATTTGGTTGGCCCTTCAATTTGTACCCCAAGATCTCGAAGCAATCCGCGTAGCCATACTATCTACATATTGTCTTTGCCATGGCTCGATACTCTGCTTCTGCTGAGGATAATGAAATAGTTGGTTGCTTCTTTGTCTTCCATGAAAGTAAAGAATCCCCTAACTTGATACAGAACCCCGTTATGGACCTCCTGCTCATTGGACATGTCGCATAATCTGTATTGTAGTATGCAGTCATTCTCATATCAAATTTCTTGGAGAGAAGAATTCCAAGTCCTGGACATTTCTTTAGATACTTTACCACTTTATGTGATGCATTCATATGGAACTGCTTTGGATTGTGCATGAACTGACTAAGAGTTTGCACAGCATAACTGATGTCGGGCCTGATCATAGTCAAATAAATAAGCTTCCCAACAAGTTTCTGATAACTCATTGGATCTCTTAGTACAGGATCAGCTTCTTGAGAGATTCCAGCATCATACTCTGCTGTGGTCAATTTAATATTTTGCTCAATCGGAATTATTGCCGGTTTACATCCTGACAATCCCACTTCTGATATGATTTCTAAGGCAAATTTTCTTTGGCTAAGACATATTCCTTGATCTGAGCGAGCAATTTCTATTCCAAGAAAATACTTTGGTGACCCTAGATCTTTTATGTGGAAAGTAGAGTGCAAGTATTTCTTGAAACTTTTGACAGCCATCTCATCATTGCCCATAATCAATATATCATCTACATATATCATCAAGTATATGGATGACATACCTTTGGTCCATGTGAAAATAGCATAATCAAATTTGGACTGTTAAAAACCAGCAGCTATCAGGGACTCAGAAAATTTGGCATACCATTGTCTAGGTGCTTGCTTGAGCCCATATAAGGATTTGCGGAGACGACATACTTTATTCTCCCCCTGTCTCCGTAATCCCTGTGGTATGTCCATATAAATCTCTTCAGCTAAATCTCCATGCAAGAATGCATTATGGACATCCATCTGATGTAATGGCCAGTCCTGGTAAGCTGCTATGGAGAGGAATGAACGGAAAGTAACATCCTTGGCTACGAGCAAGAAGGTTTCATGATAATCAAAACCTTCCTTCTGTGTGAAACCCTTTGCCACCAATCAGGCTTTGTACCTTTCAACTGAACCATCAGCTCGATATTTGATTTTGTAGACCCATTTGCATTCAATCGGTTTGCGATGTTGAGGTAGACTAACAAGATCGCATGTCTGATTGTCCACCAGTGCCTGCAATTCTTCTTCCATCGCTCTTTGCCATCACGGGTCAATACTCGCCTCTTCATAGCTTGACAGTTCTTGTTCTTCAGAAATGTGAGTAATACAACATCTATGCTCCTCGGATAACCGATCGAAGGAAACATAAGAGGAAATAGGAAAAAGAATACCTGGATTTCTCACTCCACATATGTAGTCCTTGGTCCAAGTTGGAGGACGTGTTGCTCGTCCTGACCGTCTTGGCTGAATGTCCTTAGAAGACTGAGTTGTTGGAATATCTATAGGCGAGGATTCCGATGTAATCCTCTCATTCGGTTCTTGATCCGTGTCTTCTGCTAAAGGTGTCGTTGGCATAGTGGATGCAGGAGCAGTACCTGTATTAGCTGAGGAAGGGATCAGAACATATCTCGGATCATTGATGGATTCTTTGATATTGTGAGTATGAGAATAGTCCTGTATGTTCCTGTCTGATTCCTTTATAAAAAAAAGGGAAAAAATCTTCTTGGAATGAAACATCTCTACTAACGAAGAATTCACCTGTAGAGGGATCATATATTCGATATCCCTTCTGTAGGGTAGCATACCCCATAAATATGCAACGGCGAGCTCGAGGACCCATCTTATCCTTAGGTCCTACTATAGATGCATAGCATAGACACCCAAAAAAATCCTCAGATGATTAAGATATGGCTTCTTCCCAAAGAGAATTTCAAAGGGGCTTCGACCGTTAAGAATCTTGGTTGGCATACGGTTGATCAAATATGTTGCAGTCAATACACATTCTCCCCAAAAAATATCTGGAATGGAACCCTGAAATTTTAAGGCCCTGGCCACTTCCAGCAAATGGTGATGCTTCCTTTCCACTATTTCATTTTGTTGAGGTGTGTATATGCAAGAACTCTCATGCAGAATCCCTTGAGATGATAATAAAGTCGTACACTCATAATTGAAAAACTCTTTCCCATTGTCTGTCCTAATTTTTTGAATATTTTTCCCAAACTGAGTTTTCGACAGAGAGAGGAAAGTTTTTAAGTATGAAATGACTTGACTCTTAGATTGCATGAGGAAAATCCATGTAGCCCTTGAATGATCATCCACAATGGTAAGAAAGAAACGAGAACCATCATGATTCAGTGTATGATATGGTCCCCAAACATCTATATGAAGTAAAGAGAAAATGTCAACTGCACAACTTTTGCTCAATGGGTTGCGTGATTGCTTTGCAAGTGGGCAAATGTGACATTAAGAATAGGGAAATGAGGAACTATGACCCAATCTGGAATGAAAAATGAAATTTTTATCATTAGTAGTCAGATTACACAATGATTGTTTATTACAATGAAAAATATCCAGATTCTTGGGTGAACTTCTCCAAAAAAATAGTCCATCTGATAGATTACCCCATCCCATCAGTTTCTCAGTCGAAAGGGCCTGAAATTGACAATTATCAGCATTGAAGGAAACTTGACATGAATTCTCCTTACAGGCTCTAGACACAGATATAAGATTGAACTGGAATTTAGGAATATATAGGACATTGGTGAGAATGATTTCATAACTAAGATTAATTGTCCCGGTTGTAGTAACATGAGTAGTATTCCCATTTGGTAATTGCACTATAATAGGATTATCCAGTTCTTCATTAACAGTGGTAAACAATGCCTTCTCACATGCAATATGATCACTGTCTCTCGAATCAACAATCCAAGTATTTCTCTATATATTGTTTATTCGACAATGAGAAATACCTATAAAGCTACCCCCCCTTTTTTCTAAACATCCAATTTGTGTAGTGCCTGCATCAACTGCTCATATTCAACATGAGTAATAGGTGGATTTGTACCCGCCTGTCCTGTAAGTTGATATGATGCTACTGATATTTCTTTGCCCTTTTTTTCACTAGGTTTGCCATGCAGCTCCCAGCAATTTTCTATGGTGTGATAAGGCCGTCTGCAGAATTCACAATATAATTTGGCCTTATTTTTTTAATTCGGCCCATAGGAATTAGGCCCATAGGAGTTCGGCCCAAAGGAATTGGGCCCATGAGAGTTAGGCCCATACAGATTTGGCCCATGATTTCTCGAAAGGTTCCCACCATTGGATCCTTTAATGAGCAAATCATCTCCACCGTCCAGATCTCCATGAGTTCGCGCCCCTCTCTAGCCGTCTAATCGCTGCATGCGATCGTGACCGTCCGTAGCAGAGCCTTTAAAAGGCTTAGCTTCCGCGAACCCTAGGTTTGCATCGCGCTTCCTGTCTAGGGTTCGCGAAGCTCTTTCCGTTCTTGCGGCGAGGGCTAGGGTTTCCGCCCCCTTTCCTTCGGTCGAAGCAAGCCTTTGGCTTTCTTCTTGCACTGTGAGTTGAAATATTCGGCCGATCGAGGGTGCAAGCTCCATCGCTAGTATATGTGACCTGAAATGGAGGTAAGAATCATTAAGAATAAGGAGGAATCAAGTTGCCTTCTCTCTGTCTTTTATCGCCTTGTACTGTTGAATGGTGGTTTTGAGTTCGTTGAGTTTCTTCTCCGCTGCTTCTAGCTCGTTCCAGAGCGCTGACAGCTTGTTGAAGCATGTTGTCACGAACGTGTTTCCCTGCTTCAGTTCGGTAAGAGCTTGATGTAGCGAGAAGATTCTCGCCCGATCCAGTTTCCCGTACATTTCTCTTATATTGTCCCAAAAAATTTTCGAATCTTCTGTTGGGGGCAACCCAGCTTCTATCTCTTGGCTGATGCAGTTGCCTATCCACGTCCTGACCAATTGGTTGCACTTTTTCCATTGTTGCCCTAATTTCTCATCAGTTGGAACCGGGACGGTTCCGTCGATAAATCCCTCTTTGTCTTTTGTTACGAGGGCTCGACGAAATTCACATGCCCAATTTGAGTAATTTTCCGATCCTATGAGGGGGTGACTGATAAGCTGCAACTTTGGTCCGTCGGCGTTTGAGACATATAGCGCATCGTCGGGTTCTGGGCGATCCATGGCGGCCGCGAATGGAAAAGGTATGAACCCTGTTGGGAATCCTGGATTTGTAGACTGAACCACACTCAAATTTTCTGATATGCCCATATGCTCAGGGCCGATGGCTGTGCCTGCCCCAGTGTTGGCCGGTAGGCCTCCATCGGTTTGCACACTCTGGTAGCTCGACTGTGATGTACCTGGGTTTAATCCCTGGATCCATGGGTATGGCATCCATTGATAAGGATACCCTGAGAAAGGTAACCCTGGATTGAGTTGAGTCGGATTTTGTTGCCACTGTGTGTGCTGTAATGGTGTTTGACCTTGGCTAGGCTGCTATTCAACTATGGATGAGCCTAAATTGGACGAAACAGGCGGTGTCGGATTTGTTCTCGACTGATCTCCAGAGGGTAAGACAGATTCTTGTGAGTTGGTTATGATGAAGAATTTGCAAAAGAAAATCATGTTTTGTAGATTAAGTCTTTTGCAGATTCCGAATTCCTCCTGAAGACTACTCTGTTCTGCAAGAGTCACAACAACAAAGACAGAAAGGAAAAGGAAGGCAATTCGGACAGGCATGCGGAAGCTAGGTCAGAATCAGAGGCTGCTCTAATACCATGTAAGAAGATGAGAAAGAGATAGTCGAGAGAAGAGAAGGAGAGAATTTTCTTTGTATTATGTATGTCTTCCAATGTACAACGTTTACATTGTTTATAATACAAAGTCTGTATATGAAAAGCATGTAAATATATTACAATATTTGTATCCGATTAGATCTGATACTAAATGGACGTAATTGATCCTTGAATGATATTGTGAATCTTCATGCGTATCTTCCAACATAAACTCCACAATCTACTGGCCGGATAAAAGCTATGTTTATTTGGGAAAATAATTTTTTTAAAAAAATCTTAAATTTATTATAATTACATCAATTCAATCCTAATTTTTTTTAGTTAATTCAATTCTAAACATTTTATAATTGTGTCATTCTATTCATCCGACTAATTTTGGTCGGTTAGGCCGACATGGACACCGGCCCACACCGATCGTCCATGTGATGTTGACGCAAAGAATTACTAATAATATTTCATTTTTTTCGAATTTTTATTATATTTTCTCTTTTCCTTTTCTTTTCCCTTTTTTTTTTCCTTCTTTACTTCTTTTCCACATAGTGTCTGGTGAGTCTTTGGCGAGGCTTGCTAGCCACTAGGCAAGACAGCTTTGCCTAGATCTATGACATCCTAAATCTTCATTGTATTTATTATGTATATTGTGCTATAGAGAAAGAAGATTCATGTTTCTCCATACAGGCATTAATAGTTGTCACATGTTTCTCCCTATCTTTGATAACCATAATTTATTAGCCACTTTTCACTAATATAATTGTCAAATTCCTTAGGTTCTCACCTAAATTCTTACTTGAAAATTACATCTTTTCTTGCATCACTTCTTGTAACTCTAGCCCATTAATGCTCTTTAGGCTTTCAAGCCAAGAGTCCTCATTCATTCTCCACATCTCTTTCATTTTCAACCATAACTTTAAACTCTAGCCCATTAATGCTCTTTAAGCTTTCAAGCCAAGAGACCTCATTCATTCTCCACATCTCTTTCATTTTCAACCATAACTTTAAACTCTAGCCCATTAATGCTCTTTAAGCTTTCAAGCCAATAGTCCTCATTCATTCTCCACATCTCTTTCATTTTCAACCATAACTTTAGCCTATAGATTTACATCATACATGATCTCACTCTTTTGCTTCAATAATTACAAATCAAATAGTGATTCTTATTCATGCATCTATTTGGGCTATCTTCTCTCATGCATGATCTCACTCTTTTGCTTCAATAATTACAGATCAAATAGTAATTCTTATTCATGCATCTATTTGGGCTATCTTCTCTCTCTCTCTCTCTCTCTCTTCTCTCTCTCTCTCCCCCCCCAAATCAAGTGTTTTAACCCCAATGTCATTATGGCTTTTAACTTTAGTTAACTAATATCTATAAATTTTATACAAGTCAAGGTCTTCTCCGTCTCTCATTAATAATTGAAATGATTACAACTCAAATAATGTTTCCTCATTTATGTATTTTACTTGGCTAATAATGCTCTCTCTCTCTCTCTCTCTCTCTCTCTCTCTCTCTCTCTCTCTCTCTCTCTCTCTCTCTCTCTCTCTCTCTCTCTCTCTCTCTCTCTCTCAAATTACATCATGGATGATATCATGAATGACATAATTTTCTAATTCTAGTTACTTTATGTCACACTTATAACACTAGCTAATTAACACAAGTTGAAGCTATTCTTTAAAATAAGTACAGAAGGAAGAAAAAATCATTTTCTCTTCTCCTCTTTGGGTAAAGCAACTTCATCGTCTTGTTTTCAAGTGCAAATTCTCTTTTCCTTTTCAAAACAAGTGAAGCTCCCCCTAAATTTTAATTAAGTTCCAAAGTTCATTCAATTTGAGTTAATTGAGCTTTAAATCTCATCTTTCAAGTATTTCTAGGTAAAAGTTGATTGACTTCATTTTTCTTCTTATCAAGCTAATTTTGTTGTTTTCTTAAAAATTGAGAGTTGTTAATGTTTGCTCTTGTTTATTTTGCTTTAAATGTGATTAAGATTTTGAGTTGTCTAAGTTTTTGTTCAAGGTAAGCAAAAACCCTAGGCACTAAGTTGGGTTGATCCACTTAGTGCTTTTGACTTGGTTGTTTGTTGGCTATTAATTTGTTTTGGCTTTTGTTGTAATGTGTAGGTAAGTCTTAATGATGGTACGTGAAATCTTGTGTTCATTTGATTTGGGTTGTTAACCTCACTCCGTGCCTAGGAGGTGTTTGATAGATTTCTTATGGGTGTTTGATTGCTTCTCTATGATGTCATGACAATTTTTTAAGTGTGAACCCGAAAGTGATATTTTTGTAATTTGACTAAATTACCAAATTACTAATTATGTATTATTGATTAATCATGTGATCAATTCTTTGCATTGTCAATATTCACGTTATCGATTATTTGAGTTATCGATGTTCATGATGTCGATTCTATGAGTTGTTGATATCACACTACTGGTTATATGAGATAATCTAGGGATGCCCGAGTGGGACCCTCTTTGGAAGGTGTGTGGTTTTGGGACGAAGCAGGCGAAAGCTAGTAGGCCTATAACGACTCGGTCCGATAAGGGCAGGGAGTGATCACCGAGGCAAGAGGGTTGGGACAAAGAGTGGCTCTTAGCAAGCTTCTAGAATGGTGAAGAAGGCAAGAATAAACCAAACTACCCACCAGAAAAGGGGAGAGCACGTTGGGTACGCCTCAAGAGTGTTCATGATGCCTCGTGAGGTTAAATAGATCATGACCAGTAACAAGTATGAAGTCATATGTGTAAGTTTTGATGAGTTTCATGACCCATATGAACTCATCTATTTATGTGTTTCATGATTAGTATAAACTCACTTATGAATGTTGGTAAGATTCATGACAAATATGGAAAATATGTATAGTAGTGGTGAAATGCATGACATGTATAAATTCACTTGTATGTGTGTGTGGTAGTGAGATACATGACAAGTATACACTTGTCTATGTATGTGTACAAATACTAGTGCATCTTAAAATATGCTATCCATTTGCTTTTGGGTGAATGAACATGTAATGTTGTTAATGGATCTTATTGGCATATCATGGTAGAAAAGAAAAGGAGCTTGTTTATGCATAGTTATTTTGTATTGCCTTGAACTCATATTGTTTGATTAATGCCAGGTTGAACATTAAAACGATCTCCTACTTTAGACCTAAGGATTTCATTTACTAAATTTCAGCTCGTCCCTTATTTTTCATTGTGTAAAAGGGTCTCTTTGTAAATAATGGCATAAGGGATGAGGTGATGCCTGAGACCACCAACCCTTAAGTTGGATGGTGGCTTGATTCTGGAATAGTATGGGATTAGTAGTACTAGTGGGCTCATAACCCACAAGTCCCAAGACCAATTGTGGTTATAATAAGTACTAATATTATGTAAAGAAGAAGCAATATATACTAAACTCGTATGACTTTCTTGTACGATGTACAGTGACGTATTTTGGATTGCTTCCGCATGCTTAATTATAATTATGAGTATAAATGGAAAAGAAACGTGTAGCACGTGACATACTTGGGTCGTTACAAGAGTTGGGCAAAACCAGGCTCGCCATGACCTTGGGGCTGTTGACACTTAAATTTTGGCGTCCTATTTGCTCATTTATCACATTAAAAATTAAAGGTTAATTTTATCCCTGAAAAAATATTAATTACATAGCATATAAATTTAGGTGCATTTATTTTTAATTTGCTTTTTTGCATTTATTTATTGGACTGATGGTAGATGGGTTCGAATTAGTGGTTTTGAGCTTTAATTTGGCAAGCCAGACTAAGCCCACGAAACAAGCAAATTGGCCCAAGCCCTTTTTTTTTATGATCAGAAATTATTTCGTGAAAATAGGAATTTGAAATTTTCCGAAATATGATGAATTTTTAGATATGGCAAATGTGATAGAAAAATTGTTGGAAGATACACGGCATCTCTCAAGATCATTCAATATCGGATCCAATTGGATTCCGATTGTAATTCCAATTATAGAATATTTACTTACCTTTTTCTTGTACACACATTGTATTATATACAGGACAATGTACATTGAATATGTAGTAAATACAAAGTGAAAATTCCCATCTTCTCTATTCGACTACATTCTACTCAAATTCTTACATGGTATCAGAGCTAGGAGGTCCTGAGTTCAAATCTTTCAGGCCCCTATTTGTCTCCCCAATTAAATTTCCACGCTTAGTACTAGGCAAAAAGACCAGACTAAGCGTGAGGAGGAGTGTTAGAATATTTAAATAATAAACTACGCCTTCATCTATCAGCTTAAGCTTTTAGAACAGTTGGCAGTGGTCCCACAAAATCTCACATGGTATCAGAGCCACATAGTGATCAGGAATATTTTCTGGTTCCTTATCCAGACAATACAGGGACTGATGCCATGTACACTATGGGCACAACACCCTTAGAAGAAGACATGGATCAACACCTGGGAGAAGAGATTGCATCAGAATCTCCTTCTGAAAATCTTATGGAAACACCAGCACTTCAATCCCCTTCTGAGGCCATCCAGCCAAGAAGATCAGGGCGAGCCACGCGTCCCCCAACCTGGACCAAGGATTACGTATGTGGAGTAAGGAATTCACCAGGTATTCTCTTTCCTATTTCCTCTTACGTCTCCTTCGACCGATTATCTGAGGAGCATCGATGTTGCATTGCTCGGATTTCTGAAGAACGAGAACCTTCAACCTATCATGAAGCAAGCACTGATCCACGATGGCAAAAGGCTATGGAATCAGAATTACAAGCACTAATAAATAACCAGACATGGGATCTTGTCAGTTTGCCTCCACATCGCAAGCCTATAGGATGCAAGTGGGTCTACAAAGTCAAATACCGAGCTGATGGTTCTGTTGAAAGGTACAAGGCACGGTTAGTGGCAAAGGGCTTTACACAGAAGGAAGGTTTTGATTATCACGAGACCTTCTCCCCAGTTGCCAAAGATGCTACGGTCCGGTCATTTCTTTCGGTTGCAGCTTATCAAGATAGGCCACTACACCAAATGGATGTCCACAACGCTTTCTTACATGGAGATCTGGATGAAGAAATCTATATGGACATACCACCAGGTTTACGGAGACAGGGGGAGGATAAAGTGTGTCGTCTCCGCAAATCCTTATATGGGCTCAAGCAAGCGTCTAGACAATGGTATGCTAAATTCTCTGAGTCCTTGATCGCTGCCGGGTTTCGACAATCAAAGTTCGATTATGCTGTCTTCACATGGACCAAAGGTACGTCATCTATATATTTAATGATATATGTAGATGATATATTGATCATGGGAAATGATGAGGCAGCTATCAATAGTTTCAAGCAATACTTGCACTCCACTTTTCACATTAAAGATTTAGGGTCACCAAAGTATTTCCTTGGAATAGAAATTGCTCGTTCAAGCCAGGGAATATCTCTTAGCCAGAGAAAATTTGCCTTGGAAATTATATCAGAAGCTGGATTATCAGGGTGTAGGCCGGCTGTAATTCCAATCGAGCAAAATACCAAATTGACCACGGCAGAGTATGATGCTGGAATCTCTCAAGAAGCTGATCCTACACTGAGAGATCCAATGAGTTATCAAAAACTTGTTGGGAAACTTATTTATTTGACCATGACCAAGCCGGAAATCAGTTATGCTGTGCAGACACTTAGCCAGTTCATGCACAATCCAAAGCAATCCCACATGAATGCAGCGCTCAAAGTGGTCAAGTATTTGAAGAAATGCCCAGGCCTTGGGATTCTTCTCTCCAAGAAATGTGATATGAAGATGACTGCATACTGTGATGCAGATTATGCGACATGTCCGATGAGCAGAAGGTCGATCACAGGTTTCTGTATCAAGTTAGGGGATTCTTTACTTTCATGGAAGACGAAGAAGCAACCGACTGTTTCGTTATCCTCAGCAAAAGCAGAATATCGAGCTATGGCAAAAACAACATGTGAAGTAGTGTGGTTACGTGGATTGCTTCGAGATCTTAGAGTGCAGCTTGAAGGATCAACCAAATTGTTTTGTGATAATGATGCAGCCATAAAGCTTGCCTCAAATCCGATAGTCCACGAAAGAACGAAACACATAGAAGTAGATTGTCATTTTACACGAGAGAAGATCCAACAAGGGATAATTGAAACACTGGGGATCCGAACGGAAGAACAGCCCGGCGGACATATTCACCAAGCCTTTATGTCAAAGCCAGCACGCGTATCTTACGAGCAAGCTAGGCGTCTTGGACATATACAAGCCACCAGCTTGAGGGGGAGTGTTGGAAGATACACGGCATCTCTCAAGATCATTCAATATCGGATCCAATTGGATTCCGATTGTAATTCCAATTATAGAATATTTACTTACCTTTTTCTTGTACACACATTGTATTATATACAGGACAATGTACATTGAATATGTAGTAAATACAAAGTGAAAATTCCCATCTTCTCTATTCGACTACATTCTACTCAAATTCTTACAAAAATATTACGATTTATTTTTGCAATATTCGGATTTAGAGAAAAATTCTATCATAATCTTGAATCCTTATCAATAGGGGATAAATTTGGTGAAGAAATATTGCGGATGTTGATTCGAAGAAGAAATTAAAGATTCTAAGCCTTCGACTATAAAAAGGGGTGTGCTTATGTTTTAGGGAGGCTTTTTATCAGTTTTCAAAGTAAAAAAAATTGACAAAAGGAAAATAGAGTTTTCAGGCTCCAGGAGAAGAAAAGTCAACTGAGGGTTTCTGCTGAAAGGCGGAAAACCACAGAGAGAGAGAGAGAGAGAGAGAGTACGGAGACAGAGAAGAAACGCTCGGCTGTAGAGAGGAAAAACGTCCACTGTTCTTCTTCTTCGCTGCTGGGTTTCCTGCTGGTTTCTGCTACTCCGCTCGCGTCCGCACCGTTGTGCTCGCACCGCCGCTCGACCCAGCCGCGCCACCGCACCCCTGCGCTGATGCTTTCTCCTGCTGTGGCCGCGACGACCCACGACTTCCGCCCACCCGAAGCTCCATCGCCGTCGTCTCTCCCCCCTGTGAAGCTACTGTTGCCGAGAGCCACTGAGCTTCGCCCTCAACCTGTTGGAAGCTGCATCGCCGAACACTGTTTTCCCGCTAGCCTTGCGACACTAGCAGCCCGCGAGTCCTCTGTCCTCGCGTTTTTGCTAGCCCCGCGGCATCAACTCGTCAGTCACTGTTGCGCGCTGCTCACCCACGAACCGTCGCCCGTCCTTTGCTACCGCCGCTCCGACTGACCCGCAGACGCCCGAGCCCGCCTAGTTCCGCCTCTAGTCCGACGCTCGGCGGCTACCTCTCCGAGTTTTGCCCGTAGCAGCTGCCACTCCACCTCCTTCCTCCCCTGTTCGCCGCTGTTCTACCAGCTATTGCTGGAGCTCCGACGGCCGTGCCCGTCACCCTCACCGGAGCCCTTGGGTGACCTATCACCACAGCCGCTGCCCTTGAGCCGTGCCGTGCCGAGCCTCCATCATTGGTCTATTCCACCAATTGGATTTTTTTGGAAAAATTTCAAATTTAGGTAGAGATTTATTTTAGATTTATTTTATCTTATTTAGCTTTTAATATTTTGTCTCATTGTTTGAAATATTTCTTGATGCCTAACTGAAATTCCTGATGTAGCATCTAATTCACAACCGCACAAATTTTTATCTCATCTATAAGGCTTTAGATGGAATAATTATTCACGCGGGAGTAAATTTGATATCATGATCTTTAAAGTTTAAGATCAATTTATCGATTTTATTAGCTTAATAGTCAAGTTTGAATTTCAATTCAAATGGTGGATAGCATTTTTTATGATCATGGATGGTTTGATGTTTATCTCTTAATTGATATATTAAAAAAAAAAAAAACCGCATTTGCATTCCATGTAGATTAGGATTGATTGCATGACAGGTTAGTTATATTTTAAAATGCATGTTTAGAAGGCATTTAGAATAGATAGCATTTCACTTTCGTTAGATTTTTATTTTTTAGTGATTTAATTACGAATTTTCATTAAAAAAATACAAAACATTCATGCCCATGTCATCTAGAATTAGGTTCGTGAAACGTACTTTGATAGGTTCATTTAATTAGAAATTGTCCATCATTAGAATTAAGTCATTAGGTTAATTTAGATTGCACATTTAATTATTGCATTCTTTAGAATAGATTGCATGCTTATTTATGTCATATATTTTAGGTTATATTGCCATGTCATATCATATTAGATTAATAGCACGCATTACATAAAGCATGATTCTTGTTAAATAAGTGAAAACAAAAATTGAGTGGTTGCGTGTTAATTAGAAATCATATCTAGGATTAATGATGTGAAATTTGATTTAACATTGTAGATGCTTTCGTTGATATGAGGTAAGTTTGCAATTTATTCATGTGTTAAATTTGTGATTTGCACACCCGCATGATCATCTCACATGTTAAGGAAGTGAATTAAAATCAATTCAAGCTATCTGCAAAACAGTTTTTCGAAATAAAAAGAGAAAAGTACTGAAAGGGCACTAGGAAAGTCTAGTGTAACCAAGTTCCCGTATTCAAAATCTCTGGTTTGTAAGAGTAAAGTAAATCTCCCGTTACTTTACTTAGGTGTCTAATCAACCTACCAAAAATAAATTAGTGGCGATTCCTAATTGGAAAATCAATTGCATGTTAAGAACTTGAATCTAAGTCGCGAATTGGTATGGGCTTGGGAGAGCCCGAACTAAGTTTAGTCTTAGCAATCCATTAGCCAAACCTAGGTGGTAACTGAAAATTTGATCGCGACAGGGGCCATGAGTGAAGACAACCTCGCCAACTGTGGGTGAAGCCACCTTTACCACAACTAGGAAGGCCATGGCAAGGTTGGCCTTGGCTAGTGGTTAGCAATGGAAAAAAAAAAAAAAAAAAAAAGCAAAGAAGGAAAAAAAAATAACGATAAAGAAAAACTAATAAAAAAATTCAAAACAATAAAATATTATTATAAAATTATCCATGTCGGTTCAGCCGGGCCAAAAATGGCCAGATGGATTGAATTGGCATAATTGTGAAAGATTTGAGATTGAATTGGCCAAAAAAAAAGTTTAAAACTGAATTGACGTAATTGTAATAGGTTTAAGGCTTCTCTCATAATTCTCCCCTTTTATTTTATATAAAAAATAAAAAAGAATGAGGTTTTACATCAAATATAACGAACCAATCCTTTTACGAACCTTGATGTGAAAATGAATGAGTTATCTATCAGAAGAAAAACCTGTAGGTAATGAATGGGAAGATCACAAAATTGGAAGGAGGATTTTTGGTTAGATGCATGGAATTTGTTAAGCATTTTCTTCGAACAAATATAGAACCAGAATGGATGGTTTTGTGGAGGTGCATACACCGCAAGTGGCAAAACTTGGCCCAAATGGATACTTAAATACCAAAAATTCCAAAATGTACACTTAAGTGTCAAAATCGAAGAAAAATGGAACACCTATGTGTCAAAGGCAAGAAATTCCAATTAAACAACTTATGTGGCGCATTTTCTGACATTTTTACTATTGAAGTGGCAATTTAAAAAAAAAATGTCCACATTAGTAAAAAGCCCATAAAATTAATTTTTAATAGACATATTTATTAAAAAAATTTAAAAAAATAAATTATTTTAAAAGAAGAAGAATAAGAACAAGAAAAGGAACGGTAGGTTTAGTGAGGGTCAGTCGGGGTTGTTGGCCCCTGCCTAAGGGCCATTGCCCAAGGGCCACTGCCTAAGGGCCGACGACCCTAGCCGACTGCCAATGAGGGCCTACAGGCTCTTGCCCAAATCCAAGGAAGGCCGTCAGCCCTTGGCTCCCTTAGGTGAGGGCTAGTAACCCTCGCTGGATCTAGGGTGAGGGGGAAGGTCGTGACCCTCACCCTAGATCTAGGCAAGGGGTCGACCACTACCCAAGTTCCGAAGATGGTGGGGCGGCAATGGCAAGGGTTGTGAAGGCTCTCACCGATGCAACCCTCACTGAACTTGCTATGCACCTTTTAAAAAAATATAATATTTAGTTTATAAATTTATTTTTAATTAAAATTTAATTAATGAATTTATGGGCAAACAACGTCATTTTCCCGACCAGATTTTCTAGAGCCTCTATTTGTTTCAAGATTCATGAGCATGGCCTTTGTTTTATGTGATCTCTTAATGCCTATAAAAGGCAAAGATGATGTAACGTGTTTGGCATAATCTCTTGAAGTAAAGTGTGTACTTATGTAAAATCTCTCCATGTCTCTCTAAGAATCCTGTAAGAAATGCAGTTCAGCTAGTTAGAAATGTTACCCTTGAGTGTCTCTATACTTTGAACTAAATTTCTAGGTAATTTGCTACTAAAAGGCTGTCCCTAAACAACTTGAATAAGAAGTTCACTCACTATGGGAAGGCATACCTGCAACGACTTATTCAATTTTCCTTGATCTAAGCATAGACCCCCTCATTATTATTAGTAAGTATTTTGACGAACCACATAGACCACTTTGTTATTAAAATGAGTCACGTTGAATTTCCGGCCATCTTGGCCGAACTTGGCATTGAAGTGTCCCAATTTTCTCCACTAAAAAAAAAAGTAACACTTAAGTATACATTTTGGACTTTTGGCACTAAAGTGTCCACTTGCATTATGTTTTGGCACTCCCGATATACTTTATCTTAGTTTTATGTCTACTACCAATTCTTCCTTCCAAGCTGCAACTCATCATTTAGATAGATGGAAGTAGAGGGCGAGGGGGTGGGAAGATATTTTAACACATATAGGACTAGAGTGGATGGTTTTATGTCTACTACTAGTTCTTCCTCCTAAACTACGACCCATCATTTGGATAGATGAAGGTAAGGGGGACAAAAAAAAAGGTTGATAGTTGAGAAAGTGAATGTTAGCTATTAGAGTAATTATTATTGTTTTGTTGTTAGATTGACCTCTTCTTAAATGGGTTCATTGAAAAATTCCCAATTTTCAGTCTAATTTATCTCGAAAAAATTCCCATCTTTCACTCTTGTTCCCAATCTGTCTACTCGTTCAAAAATTGCCATTGATTTTTTTCAAAATTATCGATATCCTATTTCATGCAAAGGTAAGCATGTTGGTGAAAACGCTAGTTTTGATGATGAATAGTTAACTAGCCCTAATATTGATAATTTTGAAGAAATTAGAGATGATTTTTGGACACAGGTAAATTTGGGACTATAGTGAAAGCTTGTAAATTTTTAAGGCTAAATAAAGCTCAGAGTAGAATTGGTTTAAACCTAAAGTTGGTTTTTTTTTTTTTCAAATGAAATTAAGCCAATGGGGTACAAAAAAAGTTGATAATTGAGTGAGTGAATGTTGACGACTAGAACCAATGAGGTTTATCCCAGTGATCACCATTCCCAAATAAGGTTCAAATTCACATCTTCTAGAGAGTTAGGGTGGGGATATTTAGCTTTAGGTGTGGGTTTTAACTTTCTTGCCCTGTAAAGAAATAAGACAAAAAATTGAGAATGAGTTGAGAACTAGAATAGGATAGACAAAAAAAAAAAATTTAACGATTGGAGCAAATTTTTTATTTAATTTTCCCGATTAATCTCTTATTAAAATGGGATTGAGCTTTGTTACAAGGGCAAGCCCAATCTGTACTATAGGTGTGTTCATGTCCTGTAGGCCCTCCCCCAAATCCATAATGACTAACGAGTTTCACATCAACAAGCCCAGCCATTGAATCGTACCTAAAATACTCGCAAAACCTTTCTTATCGGTACAACAAAAATAGTATCATCTAACTTCCGTACACTGTCGTCGTTATCTTGGCCACATGCCAACCCACCTGAACCCCTCTCTCTGTCTCTCTCCGTCTCTCTATTGCTAGTAAAGACTAGTCCCAGCACGTTCCCAATCCTAAAATACCCTCCGCTTTCATTTTGATGCCGATTTCACCGTCTCTTCTCAACGCTGAAACTACTACTATCCTAAGTGTTTAAGAATTCTTTCTCTGCATTGATTTTGGCCCCTGATAGGTCCTTTGGTTAAAAGGTCTAGACCTTTTGGTTATGGACGGAACACTAACGGGTGCTGTTTTTTTTTTACCTCATAATATGGACATTTCGTCGTTCATTTTTTTTAGGTAAATTTGAAAGATGGTGTTAAATGTATCGAGGTGATTTTCTTTTTCTTGTGCAATTTTTGTGTTTGGGCCCCAAAGAGTGAACATTCTTGTAAATTATCATCAAAAGGACAAAAAGAACAAAAGAAAGGAAGAAGCTAAAGCATGTCAAGTGAAGAAAGACGGCAAATGCAACCGGTTCCCAAGATGGCGTCTTGGAAAGAAACGAACACGAAAGAAGGAAAAAGAGAGCCCTGAAAGATAGACGTAGATAGATGAAGATGCGAAGGAATGCAAGGGGAAAAATCTGGCAATTTTGTAACTCAATTTTCACAAATTTGACAATTCCACATGAACCAAGAACATTACATCCCCAGAGAGTCGAATCGTCGTCTCCCTCTCGCTCCCGATCAGAGCTACTCTCAAGATGTCCACATCTACAAGAACCCACCACCAACCCTTCTTGATCTTCTTCTTGAACTTCTTCTTGATCTTCTTCTTCTTCGCTTGCGTTTGCATTTGCTGTGGGACCGGTTTCCGGTGCTTCTCTGCTCTCTTCGCTGCTCCTGACCGTGACCCAACTCTCGTCCTGCTCCCAATTCGGCATTTGAGGAGGAGGAATCGAATTCGCGCTCCATTCGCCGACCAACTGCTGGATTCTCTCGCCCGGAGGGCGATTCGGAGGAATCCTCCGAAGCAGGGGATGACAGGGCTCTGAATTTTCGAGGGATGACCAGATCGCCGCTTGCTCCAGCACGCTGGTTGGAGATTCGGTGTCTGGGATTTTGGTCTGGGCTTCCTCCGAGAGGAATTCGGGAGCTTCTTCTTCTCCTACTTCTTCTTCGACAAAAGGGTGGCGGAGGAGCTCGCCGGCCGACCACCGCTCCGACGGGTCTCTCCTCAGGCACTTGCTCAGAAAGTCCCTGCATTGCTCGGACAGGAAGCTCGGTACCTCCGGCGACTCGCCGGAGAACCCGATTCGGTGGATCGCGGATATGGGGTCGGAGACGTCCGCCCACGGCGGCCGCCCGGTGGCGATTTCGATGACCGTGCACCCGAGGGACCACACGTCGGCCGCGAACCCCGGCCGTTCTCCCCGCGCCACCTCCGGCGCCATGAAGAGCGGCGTCCCGCCGACCGGCCCCTCCGCCGCCCAGTCGCCGCCGACTCGGCGAGCCAGGCCGAAGTCGGCGATCTTGGGCCCCTCGCCGGTGACCAAGATGTTCTGCCCCTTGATGTCGCAATGCGCGACCCCCCTGCCGTGGACGTACTCGAGCCCGCGGAGGATCCCCCGCGCGCACCACCGGACCGCCGGCTCCCCGAGGCGGCCGCCGCGCGCCCCGGCGGCGGCGGCGGCGTCGGCGAGCGTGCCGCGGGGGCGTACTCCATGAGCAGGTTGCACACCCGCCGGCCCCCCGCCTCGCGGGTGACGTCCCAGCCGCGGTACGCCACGACGTGGGGGCAGTCCAGCTCGGCGAGGATCGCCCGCTCCCGCCGGAGGGACTCGGAGCGGGAGGCCTCGGCCGACTTGACGGCGAAGACGTCGCCGGAGCCGGGGGCCGCCGCGACGGAGACGGCAGCGGAGGAGCCGCGGCCGACGGTGGGGCCCCTGGTCCAGCTCATCGGGGGAGGCGGAGGGGAGGGGGATTTGAAGCTTGCTCTCGCCGGCGGCGTCGGTGCTTATATTTATACACAACGATGCAAGAAGCCCGCGCTTCGGTTGCTTCGCTTTTTTTCTTTTTTTTATTCTTTTTTTTTTGGCGCTTTATGGGGATTGGACGGCTGCCTTTTTTTTCAGCGCTCCGCGGGGCCCAGTGCCCCCTTATCTCCCCGTCCTGATGGCGACACGTGGCGAGGGAGGGGGGCCGACGGGTTCGGCCGCCCCGAACGACGACGACGATGGTTTTGCTATTTATTGATTTGATTTGTTTTTTTGGTTGTTTTTTTTATGGGGGGTTCCTTGAATGGGAAAACGGAGGGGTCCACGTGGCGGCACGTGAGCACGTGGGGTGGAGTGCGGTTGAGGTTTGGGGCATTTGATGTTCCAGATCGGCATAATTGGATCTTGTTGATGAGGTTGTGGGATATTCGAGTTGGCTTAGCTGTGCATAGTTTGAGCGTTAGTACAAGAATTTTTCTTCTTCTTTTTTTGGGTTTTTTTTCCTTTATGGGTTTAATTGAGTATTCTAGAGACTTGTTCTCTTCGACTTGTTCTATGTAGGCGAATAATGCCATTTTTCAAGTTGTCATGACGGGGCAAGGAAAACCCTGATTTAGTAACGAGAATATGTGTACGGTTGTTTTGACAATGCGATGAGCAAGTATATATCCGCTTGCCTGAATCAAACAATCACTTCCGGTTATCAATGATGATTTGATGAAGGTCGATTCATGGAAATGTTTTATTCGATGCATGCAACTAGCACGTGCTCAACAGTCCAAAATTATGAGTTTCGAAACAATAGGTATAACGATTCGGTGGAGAAAATGCACATGCACTTAATGCTCACCTATATATATATGTATATTGTTTGAAGTTGTTTATTGTTTATAAAGAAAGGCCCTCACCTTGCCACATAGTAAAATAGTAGATATTTCATGAGAGCTTAATGGGATAATTATATACCATCAAAGTACAAAGTACATTCTTGAGACTGCTCACACTTGCTCCAAGAAGCATATACGATAAAGGACATCGGTTAAATCATTTATATTGTCTAGAACTTGTTTGTAAATGACCAAAAAAAAAAAAAACTATTAGATTACTTCCTACGTTAACTTTCTCTCCAAAGTTCTAAGCGACAAGAACATATTTCCAAATAATAAAAAACTTATATATAATTACAAAGGAAATTATCTAATTAATGTCGAACATATTATATAAATATCAATTCATTCTTAAATTTTCAAATTTTGTCAATTTAGCTCTAAATATTTTCGTGAAATTCTAATGTAATCTTTTGAATCAATTTTCATTAGAAATCACCAAAATAAAAACATGCCATGTAGATCATCGGGCAACAACTAGATATCAGCCTTTTTCTTTTTGCGAAAATCAATTGAAAAAACTATATTGAAATTTTATGCAAATATTTAGAACCGGATTCTTCAACCAATAAGTTTATGACGAGTTGATATACGTAAATAAGTTTTTGATTCATCGGGTAATTTTCCCCATAATTATGTGTTGGATTAAAGCTACTTTGAATTAAATGAAAGTCAAATAAAAAAGAATGGCAAGACTCGCGGCAACTCGTAAGTTAAAAATTGAAATGACCCCCATAAAGATCTTTGGAAACTAGTAATGCATAAAGAGCATAAGTTTCCACTTTGTAAAAAGTTCACAACGTGAACCGTTATGGTGCAATCTTTGGGTCCAAAGAATCGAACTTGAATGCAACAAGATTAGGTCTTTTGAAAAGGGTATCTCACGAGCACCCCCCCCCACCAAACGTTGGAATCTCATCTTTTTTTCTCTTTTGTCTTTGAATGGGGGTGAAGAATTTGAACATTTTTTTCATAAATGTAAAAAGATACTAATAAAACAAAACCGAAAAAAAAAAAAAAAGACAAAGAAAAAGACAAAGAAAAAAAGAAAAAGAAAGGGGTCATGATAAAGGAAAAATAGCTGGCAAAAGGAGATGGCTCAGAAGCAGACAGCTGAAACTTTAAGAAAAGAATAGAGACCACCTTAGTAACCACTTAACCAACCACAGAGCACCAAAGCTACCACCGCCGCCACTCCAACTCCACGCTCCAACACCGACCCACACCCACCCACCAACCCTTCTTCTCACCTTTTTGGGCAGCCCAAGTTCGTTAAGATTAATAATAATCAAATTGGACAAAAAAAGAGTATAATTCCTTAAAAAAAAGAAAGACCCTAACTTTCGGTCCAATTACCAATTTTGTCCCGACCCTTTTCTTGTGTTGAAGTAAATCACAAATTTTCTCTCTAATCTCACATCTACTCCCCATTAATCTATTATTTAAAAAAAAATGCCATTGGTTTTTCAAAATCATCAAAATCAAGGCTACTTAAAGGTCCGTTATCATAACTCACATCTTCAATAGTATCCTCACCTTCTTATTGAATCACAACAACCTAATAAATTTGAATAAGTTGGTGGTGATTTTCAAATAAAGGGTTGACATGGGTGGATTTGGGATCAAAGTTAAAGTTGATAATTTCTTTTCAGATAAAAAAGGTTTAGGACATAATTGAGATTAGACCAAAATTTGAATTTTTTTTTATTTTTTAGTGAATTAAGCCAAAAAAGAGAAGGGGGGAAAAAGGCAACGCCCACCTTCTTAGTTGGTTAAGGAAAGCTTCGTTGGTTGGATCTGATCTAGGAGACTTGTGCCTTGACTTACTGTTATGGCATGATTGAGAATTCTGTACGACGGAGATCGCTTTGCGTGTGTTACCGCCCTTTGGAATCTGATGCCATGTGTCGTCGTCCCTTTGGGATAAAGGTAAAGAAATTTGATTCCTCTCGTCACGCCCGCCGCAATTTGGATCCCGGGCATGTGCCATTGGTGATGACGTTTCTGTTGGACGCAAATTACGTAACCCCAAGATCTCCATAACTAGAACAAGAACATGCATAATTGAGTAGAAAGATTAACATACCTGTTTTGGAATCCATCAAATATAAAGCGGAAGCGAAAAGGGATTACCCACTCATCAAGGGGATCCACTGCTCTTGAAGCGGAAGCGGAAACACAATGTTCCACGCGCAAGTCCTTCTCCTCTATTGCCCTCCGTATCACCGGCTCAATGAGGCGACCCCCTCACGTGTAGCGTTAGGAAAACGCCCTTAGGTGAGGATACATGTGAGAATTAGGGTTAGAGGAGAGACTTGAAAGACTATTTATAGAGTTTCCAAATGGTCCCTCTCATTACGGGCCAGGCTCAACTCGGCCCACACTACCAAAAATGCCCCATATTAGACTAATTAAAAACCTTCTATCTCACCTTAGACCAAACCCCGTACAACGGTAAACGTTAAACGGTAAATTACAATATCAATTAATGTAGTCCACAATTAGAAAAACTCTTACATTCTCCCACTTGGACTATATTAATTGAAATCGTACCTTATGTGCGCACATTTGGTCCGGAGATAATTCTTAATAGTCAATCCTATCCCATAAAGTCTTAAACACCGAATCATGGCGGTCGCATGTATACACACGAGCCTTCCATGGTCACGAGTGCTCTCAACTTTATTGATATGGATTCATATGGTAGTGTGGCAAATGGATAACATCTCTCATGTAGAGATCCCATTTGTCGTCACCATTCTCTTACCTTAGGTGTCACAAAAACTTGTGCCACAAGAGAATGCTTTATGGTTCTAATGAACCCACATATGTCTTGTCCTTATGGTTAACCTTTCTTTATGTATCACAAGACATATGCACAAGGCTAATAACCGGATGCCCGGATGCCCCTAGCCTTCACTCAAGGTTTATACAATCCCTTGAGACTTTATCAATATGTATTCAACATAATAACAATACATTCAAAAATATTTTATTGAATGCAAAAGTTGATACATATCAAACCGTTACAAAGTGTAACGAACACAGATGAAACCTTTATCAGAGTAAAGCCAAAACAGCTCCCACTAAACAACAAAATGATCCGAAGATACTCCTAGGCCCATGCTAATGACATGTCACTCAAATACATATGGGCGTAGGCGCTTTAGTTAGTGGATCTGCAACCACATCATCTGTGAAAATATGTTATATTATAAGTCACCTTTCTCAGATTTCTTTTTATGGTCAAAAAAATATTTGACCACCATATATTTAGACCCCTTGAGACCTCTCGTAGTAAATAAATAATACTACAAATTTGTTATCTCAATACAACCGTATGGGTCTATCATCAAGTTAAAACGATCAACTCCTTCATGAGGTTCTCGGAGCCTAAAAGCCCAAGTAACAAAGATAGTAGAATGTTACTAACACTTTGCTTACATAATAGAAGATGACATAGAACTTTATTTACTGCACTTCCTACTAACATAAATCTGTATCTTATTATTGATATTATAAAGTTAACATATGAATACCTTACTCACGGCAAGAATTAAATATGTCTCAGTAAATTAGCATATAATCACGTGTCTTCTTTAAGTACCTTAAAACCTTCTTGACAAAGCAACCCAGTGATCATGTCTTGGATTTGACCGATATCTGCCTAGAAGTCCCGTCACAAAGACAACATTTAGTTTAGTGCAAATTCGAGTATACATTATACTTTTAAGTGCACTGACACAAGGTACTCCCTTTAATTAGATTTTCTCAATATCTAAATAAGGACAATGTGATAGATTTAGTCCATCACCCTTAACAACAGGAGTAATTCCCGCTTGCAATGATGTATATTGAATATTTCCAATATACAATCAGCAAATATCCTCCGAGAAAATCTAATATAATATGGCAAAAACAATCCTTACGACTTCATCTGAAAGTATATAAGATATCTCAAAGTCACAATTTGTAAGCAAAATATTATATACATAAAGTATGAGAAAAAGTAAATTTCCTCCCACTGACCTTGCAGTATATTGAATTACTTTGTTCCCAATTGAACAAAATAACAACACTATGAAACTTTAATAATATTGTCTGAAACTTGCTTGACCATGAATTAGAACTTTTCGGTCTACACACACAAGTTTACTTTGAATCTGGCTGAAAATCATCCAAATTGCACAATATAGATTTTGTATCTATTTGGCGTAACTTTATATCAAAATAAATTATTAATGCCATGTTCACTCTGAAAGAATATTTAAAGAAATAATTATTTCTTCACTATAAACAATCCACCCCTCTTTCAGAGTTAAAACTTTAATTACCAATTTGGCTTTAAATTCCACAATCTTTCTTTGAAATTCTTTTAGTTTTTGTACGCCAATTTTCAACTAATAAACTTGTGATCTTTAGACAAGTCAGTAAGTTTCCAAACATGTTTCATAGATTGTATATCGCTTTTTATGACATCTAATCACATACTTAATTGAGAATAAGAAACGACATTTATAAATATGTCATTACATCAACTATATAGTGGATATTGTAATCATGCTCTCACAAATAGATTATATAGTCTGATGGTATAACCGATCGTCTTTCCTTAACAAATCTCCTTAATAAAGCCGCAACCACTTCATTCTACACTTGAGAGGTTTAAGAAATTTCATTATAAACTATATCAAGAATAGTACCTTGAACCTCAACAAGTTTAGTCTATGGTATAGGAGATTTCATAATTATCTATATAGGTAAAGACAAAACATAGTAACCTCCATCATACTATTATCTTTAATAATCTGAGAGCAGCTATCCTCTACAATTACGTCAATATTTAGAAACTTTAGAGTATGTGATTCCATAATTCTTGTACCTTCTTTAGGGTCATAAAATCAATACCTCTTTTGTATATGAAAAAATTGCTTTCATAATATCAGCCCACAAAAGAAAAAAACAGATAAATTAGTCTTACTAATCATACTCATCACCATGTTCAATATGGTGCATTTATACCTTTCGCCAAATCTCTTTGTCGATTTTCAGGTATAGTAATTAAATTACCACCCTGAATCTATCAAGTATTTGACAAATGACCCTTTAAGCAATTCAAGTATTGTCATACTTGTCAAAATACTTACCGTTACAATTAGACCCGACAACCTTCAAGACTAATTTGAACCAGTTTATTCTTTATCTCGGCCATTTTTCTTAAATAGAAAACTTTCGAAAACAATCTTTTAACCATATACAAGATGTATATGTCATTAGGATTTAAACACAATCTTTGCAGATGTGTCCTAATTTCAATATCGATAAGACATAATTTCAAGCAACTAAGGCTTCCATCATCTTATAGCGGTGCGAAATCCGCAGCAAACCTCTTTTCAAGTGTTCCGAATGGAATCGCTTTATGGACAAGATAAATTCATTCAATTGCTCTTTTCTCAAGCAACAAATTATATGTCCATAACTTAAAATTTGAAGCAAGAAAAACCTCAATAATAATGAAGTTATTAATTACGGAAAAGGTGACTCGAAAACCAAGCAATATATATAATTAGTATCATGTGAGCATTGTGTAACTTGACGTACAAGTACACATCCAGGAGAGTTACACGCATAATCATATAATCACCTTTGGGCGAGAATACATGACATACAACAGTACACTCCCCACATGATAAGGGTTATGAGAATATATTCCAATCTTCGTGAATTCATCACCTTTGGGCATATGAACCATTAGGATCGGTCACTCCTCCACCACACTATCATGTATCCCTCCATGAACTAATACACAATCACCTCCTTTGGGAGTATGACTACGCATTAGACCAGGAGACATCCCAATCATCATACGAGACCGAAATTTCTCAAACCCAATCAGCGTGCCACTTTGGCGGTCACTACTCAATTGAATCATTGAAATTCTCTCATACCAGGGGATATAAACTTTACTCCTCACATACACCATATACATGTGATTTTAACTTTAATGATAGGGCATCATATCACCAAAATCACATATAATGCTAATTACATTGCTTTATTCATTAATAAAAAATTAATCATATATAACGAATCAAAGACAGATTCCAATGAGATCATTGATCACAAGAACACATGAGAATTCTCATAGAAGCAAGCATCTTGTGCACCCTGATTACTAATTACTAAAACAACATTAAAAGAATGCCGATCCAAAGGATTTCTCATAAGTTAACATCAATAGCAATACAGGGTACACCATATTGATAAGCTTAACAGCTGATCAACTATTGCTCATGAGTTTCATAAGGCAAAACATGACTCCAAGGCCAACAACTGATTTATTAATCAATTTAAGTAACAAATATCATTACTTCAATCAGTGGCTATAAATTGAGTCAAACCACGTAACTAAATATCTAAACTATAACAAGAGATACTATTGCTCGCATAAATATTGCCATACTCCTTAACCATAAAAATATTCAATTTGATAGATATTAACAAGTGACCAGGATAAGTTCATGTACACATGCAAGAACTTAATCGACACGCATTACCTACATACAAACGGATATGTCAATCAAGATAATTAGTTTAGTCACGAGTCCTTAAGACATCCATCATTCAAAGATTATCAACGTGTCGAGGAGTATGCATGAGCAACAAAAGTTTCATAATCTTTACTTTTATTTCTTATCACCAATACATACCAATTACTATCCCATATTGATTGTATCTCATCGCCAGAACTTCAGTTCACATAAAGTTTGATTTTTATTGATGAATCACACCATTATGATGTTTATGTGATAACATACCTGTAACCCAACACTTATATTTCCAATTTTCACAGAAAATATAAGAAAAATACGCAAAAATACACTAAAAATACACGTATTTAGGGTTCCGTATGTATTTTCACATCCATAAAATTATCAAATATGTAAAATAAATACACCACGACGTAGGAAATCACCATACGAGTCCAACGCCGCCATCCACGCGCCGATCCGACGCTCCACGCGCCCTCACGCGCCGCCTGAGTGCGCGGCGCGTGGATTCACGCGCGGCGCGCGTTCGACGCCCAGGCGGCGCGTGGCCGCGCGTGGCCGCGCGTGCGGCCTCCCCGGCGACGCGCCGCCGACCTTCTTGCTCGTCTCGTCGAGCCCAGTCCGAATTTATGATTTAATTTTATTTTTATTGAGCAAAAATCTCGAAAATCACAAATTAGGGCAAGATCCGTATGAATTAGGGCTAATCAGTACAAATTAGGGCAAAATCTTTATGCGTTCAAGTTCTAGGGTTATGGTTGCTCTGATACCACATGTTGGACGCAAATTACGTAACCCCAAGATCTCCATAACTGTAATGCAAAATACGCATAATCGAGTAGAAAGATTAACATACCTTTTTTGGAATCCATCAAATATAAAATATAAGCGGAAGCGAAAGGGATTACCCACTCATCAAGGGGATCCACTGCTTCAACGGAAGCGGAAACACAATGTTCCACGCGCAAGTCCTTCTCCTCTATTGCCCTCCGTATCACCGGCTCAACGAGGCGACCCCCTCACGTGTAGCGTTAGGAAACGCCCTGGTGAGGATACGTGGAATTAGGGTTAGAGGAGGAGACTGAAGACTATTTATAGTTTTGACCCCCTCTCATTACGGGCCAGCTCAACTCGGCCCACACTAAAAAATTTATATTAGACTAATTAAGAAACCTTCTATCTCACCTGGGCCAAACCCCGTACAACGGTAAACGTTAAACGGTAAATTACAATATCAATTAATGTAGTCCACAATTAGAAAAACTCTTACAGTTTCGTCATTTTATTCGTCTAGTAAAAAGCATAGGGTAGATCACCTAATTATCTTGTTCATGTGATTGTCCGTGCTGCTGCTAGATTCACATCATATGTCTATAAGCTGCCCGGTTCGAACAAACCCGTGATAGCCCGAGCCTCAAGTCCGAGGGTTGAGACTCGAGGGAGCCTCGGATGTCTCCAACCAAACTCGACCGAGGGTTGTTGAGGATCGACCCAGATGATCAACAACACGATGGTGAAGGGGTAGAGGATTGGCAATGGCGGAGTTGGTGGCGAGGGAGAGGCATTCTTGGAAATGGCAGTTGAGAGAAAGTGGTTGATGCCGTTTGAGAAAGGGCTGGGAACAAAGTAGTGGTGGATAGAAACGATAGCTGGAAGACGGCTAGGAAGACTGGCATTCTCTGGAAGCTATTGTGTTATTGTGTTATGTATGATACTTCTATACTCTCAAATATGTTATCAACTGGTGTCGAAAAATCTAACACATAATTATCTCTTTTGACACGCGAGTCTAAAATTTCGACATGCAATTCTAACACACGCATAGTCTCAATCCTAGAAATTTTCAATAAATGAAGAGTCAAAATGTAAACATGAAAAAAAAAAAATAAAGATAATAAATTTGGAAAAAAATTAAAAACCTAGTTCTCTTATCTTTTGACTCTTACTTCTCGGATTCACGATTTTTTGTGTAAATTTATTCTAGGCTTTTTTGTGTATTTTAGTGTGATTGAAATACTAATAAAAATGATAATTTATCATGTATATATAAAATATATATTTAATATACAATGTGTCAAAATTCTCTATTTTTTAAAAAATAACGTGTCAACGTAATATGTTGTATTATGTCGCGTGTCGCGCGACGGCATTAGTACTACTTAGGCAGATGGTAAAATTTTTCTTTTATGTCTACAATTTAAAGATGTTTTTACTCATAATCTAATTCATTAAACACATTGGGAATGTATGACAATACTAATGGAAGATACGAGAAGAATGAGGCACGAGTAGACCCTCTGCACATGTGTAACTCATATATCCAGCGACATGGTGACTAGCGTCGCATGTAGCGAAGTTAATTCTTTAACTTTTCGTTATACTTAACATCGGGCGCAAAAAAAAAAAAAAAGGGGAAATTTATCAAAGGTTATGGCACTATGGAGTGAAGTGCATATGTCGCCTAACTTGCCTTGCATGAATCGAAATTGAGGCCATTGGACATCAAGTTTTGGCCCAAAGCATGGCGGTCCGACTAAGATTTGAAGCAGCCCAACTTGCAATCCTCTCTCTCTCTCTCTCTCTCTAAAGGTAAAGAAATTTGATTCCTCTCGTCACGCCCGCCGCAATTTTGCTCCCGCGCATTGTGCTATTGATGATGACGTGTCGTCATTTCATCCGTCCAGTAAAAAGCATAGGGTAGATCACCTAATTATCTTGTTCATGTGATTGTCTGTGCCGCTGCTGGATTCACATCATATGTCGATAAGCCGCCCAGTTCGAATGAACCCATGATAGCCCGAGCCTCAAGTGATGCAGAGGAAGCAATGCTTGAAAAGAATTCCAAAAGATGGTGTTTATTTTAAATAAAGAAATGCGGATTACAATATTTTATATGCCTATTTATAAGAAGGTTGCCATTTAGAAAATAACAAAATAACTAAAGTCTAATAATAAAATTGAAAAGATATTGATAAACCAGAAAATCTGAAATTTAATAACAAATTAAGGAAAAGATATTGATAAACCAGAATATCTGAAATCTAATAACAAATTAAGGGAAACACGTGAATAAAATATTATAACTTATTTGTAATCTTGAAGATCACGCAATCCTCCTTGATTTGTGGGACCGCCCGCTCTTATGACACTCCAATGTTTCCATAAAGGCATTTGCATATTGTTCTGCATCATCAAATTTGAGGGTTGAGACTCGACGGAGCCTCAAATGTCTCCGACCAAACTCGACCGAGGGTTGTTGAGGATCAACCAAGATGATCAATAGCACGATGGTGAAGGGGTAGAGGATTGGCAATGGCGGAGTTGGTGGCGAGGGAGAGGCATTTTTGGAAATGGCAAGCTAAGAGAAAGGGGTTGATGCCGTTTGAGAAAGGGCTAGGAACAAAGTAGTGGTAGATAGAAATGGTAGCTGGAAGACGGCTAGGAAGCATTAGCGTTCTTTGGAAGCTATTGTGTCATGTCTGACACTTTTATACTCATCGATACGTTATCAACTGGTGTCGAAAAATCTGACATATAATTATCTCTTTTGACACGCGAGTCTAAAATTTCAACACGCAGTTCTAACACACACATGGTCAATCCTAGAAATTTTCAATAAATATGAGTCAAAATGTAAATATGAAAAAAAAAAAAGATAATAAATTGGGAAAAAAATTAAAAACGTAGTTCTCTCTTCTCTTTTGATTCTTACTTCTCGGATTCACGATTTTTTGTGTAAATTTATTCTAGGCTTTTTTGTGTATTTTGATTTGATTGAAATAATAATAAAAATGATAATTTATTGTGTATATATAAAATATATATTTAATATACAATGTGTCAAAATTCTCTATTTTTTGAAAAATAATATGTCGACGTATTATGTCGTATCGTGTCGCGTGTCACGTGACGGCATCAGTACTACTTAGGTAGATGGTAAAAATTTTCTTTTATGTCTACAATTTAAAGATGTTTTTATTCATAATCTAATTTATTAAACACATCGGGACGTATGACGATAGTAATGGAAGATATGAGAAGAATGAGGCACGAGTAGACCCTATGCGCATGTGTAACTCATATATCCAGCGACATGGTAATTAGCGTCAGTTGATCCTTTAACTTTTCATTATACTTAACATAGGGCGCAAAAAGGGGAAATTTATCAAAGGTTATGGCACTATGGAGTGAAGTGCATATGTCACCTAACTTGCCTTGCATGAATCGAAATTGAGGCCATTGGACGTCAAGTTTTGGCCCAAAGCATGCCGGTCCGACTAAGATTTGAAGCGGCCCAACTTACAATCCTCTCTCTCTCTCTCTCTCTCAGAGCTTCTAAGCCAAGGTCTTGTTGGGCTTTTAGGTTCAGTTAGCATCTTGATGACATCCAGGGGTTAGCCCAGGTTGGAATTAGTCACCTTAATTCAAGTCGGGCTTTGAATGGTTTGGTCAACTATTTGGACCAGTGGAGACTGAACCAAGTTGAAGACAATGGATCTATAGTTGCTCGAGGGCCATGAGATCACAACTTTCGAGATCTCCTTTTAAAATTCGAAACTTTTTGTGGGTATTATTGATATGACATAATTGGATTTTGGATATTGTCGACGGCCGTTGAAAAGTATTGTTTTTCCCATACGGAGTTAAGATCCGACCGTGCACGTAGTTATAGTGTGTTGAAAGATGAATATATACTATATATCGATGTAACCTTAGCTAGTGCTCAAATAATGTGAGTCGAAATCGTCTTTTCTTCCTCTAATGCGATGAACTAAATAGATACAGTCCATTTTCAGATATGTTGACATCGACCCTACTTGATTATTACGGTGTTAATTTTGGGCGAGCAAGGATAAATTCATAGAGATAAAAACTCTGTCGTCATATTCTGTTACTCAAATGTTATAAACAACTACATATTCGGTTTTATGTAGTAAAATCCCTGCTTTCCTCATTCAAAATTTGATTGGATGAAGAGAGTCTTATCAGTGTTACGTAATACATGCACGTGTAAAATGATATCTGGGAAATCTAGGGGCATTCAAAAGATCTGAGATCAATTGAATCCAATCGAATCGAACCAAAAGAGCATTAACTCCATCTGTGGTCCATCTGTGGGGGAGGGATGTAGGGGATTTTTTTCTTGGAGAGCTAAAAGCAATTTGACTCCTTTAGAGGACCACCAAGATGAGATGAGCTGCTTTTGTGTCGATTCGCACCGAGCCTGCTTCGTCTTTTCCAGGCCGCTGGACAACACTGAAGTGAGAATGAAGCAATCTCGCCATGCGACACGCTCTGTGTACACCTCCTCGATTGGTGCGACGATGACAAAACCTTGTCCGTGGTCCTTTTTTCTTAGCACCAGAGAGAGAGAGAGAGAGAGAGAGAGAGTTCGCGCACGTCATGTGTGACTTCAAACCCATATTGCCAAATGGGGCACTTTATTAAGGACTTGAACAGAGCTTGGACATTAATGAATGACCAAATTATTAAGAAAAGTACTTGCAGTGCAGAAGATCTCAAGACACTAACTTTTGCAATAATGCTTTAGAAGTTGAAAATTAATGAGCTTAGCTGGATAGCTTATTAAGAAAATAACATATATATATATATATTTTTAAATTATGATTTGAATCTAATTCGTGTAACAAAGATGTATTTCTTTCTCTCTCTGTTTTTTTTTTTTTTTTTGGTAATATAAATAAGTCTTATTTATAAAATGAATACTAAAAGCTATTTGTAATCATTTTTTCAAAGATTTCTAACTAGCTTATTATTCTACAAGTATTGCAATAATTATTGACTTTTTTAATTGTTATAATCATAAGACTCACAATGTAATTCTGTTCTTAACAGTAGAATTCTTTCCTTGAATCTCTTATAAGAGACAATACATGCAAACTTTAATGGGTGCTTAAGATTACCGAAGTTGCATCCAATGGTAACTACAATATTTCCATAAGCACAACATATGTTATTTCTCCGGTTGGAAACAATCAGTCACTTAATTATCTCAATTTGTTTTTATGATTATCAGCTTATCACTGCAAGATTTAGCTTTTGAATTAGAAGGTTTTCATCAGACAGTTCCTATTAATACTTTTCAAAACATGGAATGTCAAGTGATTTGAGGAATTTGGAAGGGGAAGGGGGGGGGGGAAGTTAAGGATGTACTTGTATAAGGTTACCTTTCACTCTATGCATGTGGATCAAAATAATATTTCAATCAAGAATAGAGTTTGCTTGCAAATACATTGAATGACTTAACATTAATTCTTGCCCTATAAGAAACTTTAATGCTCCATTGAGCTCAAATGAACAACTACCTACTAGTAATCGTTGATGTTTAGAGTCGCAGAGAAATTGGCAACAAAATATTTATGGTGGCTTAACCCTAATTAGAATTGCATGATATGTATTTATAAGAGTGATTAATTACCATATGGATATAGTTAGAGACATCATTACAAAAAGACCTCATGATACATATAAACTACATATTAATACCCCTCTCAATCCGAAGTGTAATAATTGAGAGTTTAGATCTCAATAGCACATGACATGGACTAGGTAGCCCTTTGGTCAAGATGTTTGCCAGCTGATTCGGTGTAGGCATGTGGTGAACACGTAGATCACTGAAGCAACCAAACTCAATATGTTTGGTGTGAGTATGGAACATGAGATTGAGAGCAACATAGATGACAAAGATATTGTTGCATTTGGATGTTAGGCTTGAGGAGAGGAGTAGCGGATGAGTATTTTGAGCCAAATAGGAGGAGAGGGGCCTAGGCCATGGCCGCCTACGCCTACTGCTGGCTAGGCCATGGCAAGGATTGCCTCGCCCACAGCCGCCCACGTCTGCCTGTGCCTGGCCCACATGTGGGTGAGGGTTTTGCAGTCCTAGTTGCATCATTTTTGAAGGCTTGGCCATGGCTAGACCGAGATCTAGAGGAAGAGTTGCTCGGCCATGGCTTCGCCGAGATTTGGAGGAGTTGGCGTTGGCTCAATCAAGACATCCAAAGAAAGGTTGGCCATGCCCAATGGCTGGCGAGCTCCCGTGACCCTCGTCAACGAATCCCGCCGCCACCTCCGGTTCAGATTTCCGAATTGCTGCTCATCTCTCCTTCAAGTTTTCGTTGTGAGTTGGGAAAGAGAGAGACCAGGAAGAGAGAGGGAGGAGATTTGCCAATTTCTGACAGGTCCGTGTAAGGGCAGCACGTGTTGCTGACTTGATGGACTTGTACAATTGCTGAAGAAACCCATTTTACATATAAATTACATATCAATACCGATAAGGTTTTCTAGTTGGCTTGGAAGTTGACTTTACTATCTTGCGACTCACCCAATTTCGACGACGGGCAAACTCATCTCAACCAAGTAAATCCTCTGTAAACGCGCGAAATAACTAAGACTCAATCTCCGGGACCAGTTGAAACCCGGTCAGAAAATGCTCGGTGATCCGAACACGAAATTATTTATCCTCGCGAGCATGGACTTGAACCAAAGAATACAACCTCGTATTCTCGACGGTCGACATGTCCAAGTCTTCCTTGTTGAATGCATCCATTTAGCTGGACTGAACTGACGGGAGTTGATCGCGCATCTTCTTCGTTCAACTCGCACGCGACCATGTGCAAGTCGCCACCCATTGGAGACCCCGTCGACGCCGTCGCCATCGTCGGACCCCCGCCACCTTCCTCCTCTCCTCCCCCAATGAGAACAAGCGGAAGCAGAAGAAGGAAATCAGAGCGTAGAAGCGAAGAGACAGATCTCGTACGGCGGATAACGTACGGTGCGACCCCCACGTTCGCTCCACGTTCTAGTCGACAAGAAAAAGATCTCGTTCCCTTGCGTGACGTCGTTCGATTTTCTTTTCTGCATGCAAAGTCAACGACGTATCGCAATCGTCCAATCACAGGACGACAGACAGCCGTATCCACCTCGTAACAACAAGCGAGACTGCACCCCCTTCCCCCCTCCCCTCCGCCACCTTTCTTCATTAAATGAATTTGACCTGCAAACCCCATTATTTTTCACGCCATCGTTGAGACTGCCCCCCCTTCTCCCCTCACCCCCGCCACCTTTCTTCATTGAATAAATTTGACCTGCAAACCCCATTATTTTTCACGCCATCGTTTTTTTATTTTATCGTCTTGATTAAAATATATGAAGGGTCGATATTCATGTGCGCGAGTATTCTAAATAGTTCGTGCATTGAAGACGGTCGCACGCGCACGTAGTTGCCTCGAAGTCTCCAAAAAGTCAGACTGCTTTCAGGTCTGGCGTTCGGCCTGGGCATCAATCTAAATAACTTGACGTGTCAAACAATGGTGGCCGACTTCGTTGACCGCCGCGGCGATGACAATCTCACACGGAATCGCAACCGAGGACCCTTCTTTTGTCATCTTCCCCCAGGCCGAGATCTCTTCGTCGCGTTGATTCTTGAAGGAGCTTTGCCTTCTGTACCAAGTCAAATGGAATCAACTCTCTTCCTGGGGTTCTCGTCTACATTGGGTAGGGATTGGGATCCACAGTTTGGTAAATTGAAACCCAAAGTTTGAAATCACAAGATTATTTCTCATAAAAACAATAGAAAGAATGATGTTGTGTTCTAATTCCCCCCCCACATGGTAAGAAACCAAAGACCCTATGAACATGTAAATCTCATACTTATCCGCCCAAGAAAGGAAAAAGAAAAAAAAGTTGGTAAACAAAAGGAAAAAGACATTGACATGAGCTAAAAACAAAGGAATTGTAAGTCGAAAAAGGAAATGGACCCCCAGCTCTAATTTCCTGGGAAGCTGTTCATCTTGCTGTTGCTTGTGCTCATGTTAGTGGTGTAGTTGTTGTTGTTGCCGGTGGTTGTGGCGGCGGCAGCAGTGCCGGTTGTGGTGGTGGCGGTGCTGTTATTGGGATGTGCACCACCGATTATGGAGGAGATGGCAGCAGCAAGGGCCGCAGTGAAGTTGGGGTCGGCGGTGATGGCGGCTGTGGCCGCGCTGAGCGTGTCGGAAAAAGAAGCCGATTGTTGTTGTTGTTGTTGCTGTTGCTGCTGCTGCTGCTGCTGTGCTTGTTGCAAGTGTTGTGGTAGCGAGGCAACTTGTTGACCTAATTGGGAAGAATTGGCCAAATCTTGAGACAATTGGAGGCCAGAGAACTTGGATTGATTGTAGAGTGCTTGCCCAAAAGCTGGAGGAAGAGACTGTGAAGGCAATGAGCCAAAGTTCTGGGGCTGGCCAGGGAAGGGGACTTGGAATTGGGGCTGGGGTCTTTGGATTTGCAACGGGTTCGGGGAGTGGGTGAGGTCCAGCGTGACCGTAGGGAACGGGGCTGAGGCCGAGATCGTGGCCATGCTCGACGAGCAAGGCAGGATCGCCCTCGCCAGCAGGTTCGGGTTCATGATGCCGTCCGCGCTCGACATCGACCCTGAGAGCAGCATGCTGACCGCAGCCGCGGTGGTCGAGGCCATGGCCATGGCCGCCGGCGGGAGCGGGTGGTTGTGGTTGCCCTCATAGGTCGTTATCAGAATCCCTCGGTCTTCGGCACAGCGCTGAACCTGTAATCATTACCCAAGATTCTGGATTAGTCCCTTGCGCCACCGCATTCATACATGAAAACCTCAATTTCGATTATCAGTCTTGGTAACTCTAGCATTTCCTTTCGACATTCGAAATTTCCGAACCTCAATTCTAGTCATGTCTAAGATCTATATAGCGAAATTTTACTTTCGACTCATGAATTGATGATGGAAAGAACGTTAGAACTTACTTGCTTGCGAACGGGGCAGCCGACCGCCATGGTGCAACGATAATAAGCTCGGGGGCACGGGTTCCCCTTGGCCATCTTCTGTCCGTATTTCCTCCATTGGCATCCGTCGGTAATCTACACGATCGCATAGCAAACGAAATTAGCATCGCACGACGGAGAAACGACCAAGATCCTGATCTAGCAAGGTGAGCTGAATTACCATGGGAGCCTCGGATCGAGCTCGGACGGAGACGCGGGCCTTCCTCATCGTGGCCTCCGCGGATTGCTCGATGCTCGTCCTCGCCGCGTCCAGTTTGGCCGCCTTGTTCGGCCCCCAGCCTTGAGTTTCCGAGTCGTCGGGACTCTCGTTCCTAACACCTCTCTTGTCACCATCTCTAGCGCCGGAGCTATCTTGTTCGGCCTTATTGTTATGAGCAGACGATGCGACTTCCATTTTGGCCAACGGCGACCTTGAGCCATCCCTCGTCCTCTCCTCCGATGAAGAGTTCGAGATCTCGTCGGTCTCGGCGGCAGCGGCTGACACCGGGCCGAGATCAAGAAACTGCCTCGGCACCACCGTCTGGTTCTTCTGCATCGCATTCTGCAATTTCGGACGCGAGGCATCAGAACTATTCAGACCCAGAAACACTTTCCTCTTCTCGTTTCGCAATGAACTTCTCTCGCAAGAACTGAAACTTACCTCGTGATCTTGCGCGGGCTCAGCGCCATTGCTCTGGTGCTGGTGCTGGTGCTGCTGCTGGTGCTGGAGGAGTGAAGAGAGGTGCAACTGCAATGCGGTGTAGTTGCTCGTGACCTGGCTGAGCATCTCCCTCAGCCTCTGGTTCTCCGAATTCATTCTCTGCAGCTCCACGTGCAGGTGCAGCAGCTGCTGTAAAAGAAAATCAAGAATCGCCGTTAACTAAACAGACCAAGATCCTAAAATTCGACAGCCGCGTGCGGTTTTGATCGTGACCAGGTTTTCTCACCTCGTTCTTGGCTCTTTTCTCCTCGACATCGGAGGAGAGCCCGTCGTCCACCGTCGACTGGTCGCTCCCGGTGTTAGCAGTCAGGAGGCGCAAACCAGTCTGTCAACACACAGAATTCAAGATTAGAAACCTTAAAACAAAGCAGAATCAGCGCCGAGATTCAACTTATCTCCTGATTTCCACGAAAAAAAGAAAGAAATTCAGCTCGAGTTCTTACATTCACGTTCAGCTCCGACCTCGCGGGGCCGGACGCGACGGAGCTCTCCCTCTTGACGCTCACGGTGGCGGCTCTACCCTCCTCGCCGCCCGGGGCGGCGGCAGGAAGAGACGACCTGCTCTTGCTATCGGAGAAGAAGTCGACCTCGCCGACGACGACCCGGCCCTCGTCCGCCGCAGGCGCGGACGAATTTAGGTTGGAGGAGGCGTGGCGGTGGTCGTCCCGGCGGCCGAGGCTGGCGGAGAAGTCGATGCCGGGGAACATCCTGGCGGCTGCGGCGGCGGCGGCCGCGGAGGCGGGAGGGGGGTCGCCGGGGAGGTCGCGCTTGAGCTTGAGGAACCCGGAGGGCTTCTTGGGGAAGAAGGAGTCAGAGTGGGAGGAGGAGGAGGAGTCGAGGGTTAGCCCCCATCCAGCCTTGTCCATAAATAAAGAAAGAAGAGAGAGAGAGAGAGAGAGATATGCGCAAGAGCTCGAGGGAAGACGATGCTTATGATGATGAGGGATGATGAGGGAGGTGACGATGGCGGATGAAGGAGGGAGAAGGAGAGAGAAAGAAGAGAGAGAAAGGAGAGAGAGAAAGGAGGAGGGAGGGGTGGTGTGTTGTTGAGAAGTGTGTGAAGTCTTTGGCCGAAGCAACTGGAGCGCCTATAAAAAGGGTTTGGAACGAAGACCGGAATACATTGCAAGACAGAAAGGAAAATAATAATAAAAAAATCGAAAAAGAAAATTATTTATTTATTTATTTATTTGATGAAGATTTGCGTGGGGAGGGAAAGAAGGGATTTTCGGGATCTGGGGCGAGCGAGGCACGATTACGTCAGACGGTGCGTCAGCGCGCGACAAGTGTATTTATCTCTCCTGTCGAAAATGAAATGGTTTTACACGTCACATTTTTCAGCTTTTTTCCGTTCGGTTTTTATTCCCCCAGAGAAAATAAATTTAATTGCGTTTTAATTTGGGAATTGAAAGAAATTACGGAAAATGCATTGGTCCCCATCTATATTTCCCTTTGAATTTTCAAGCAACGATCCATGGAAACTCACATTACGAAGTTTCAAGGTTCTTTTTCTCCATTGAACGTCACGTGTTTTCTAGGAGATTGAGACCTCGACTCCTCATTTATTTGATTTTTCTTCCCAATCGTTTTCAAAACCCATAAATTTGTAGTTGGTACTTATAAATTTTTTAAGGAATGGACTTTACAACAATTTGTAATTATTTTTTATTTGATTTTTTGTAGTTTGACCCTTATTCCTTCGATAGATAAAAAACCGTCGCCCAATCAATTCTCTATTTTATACATAGAGGGTCGGGCGATGCATAAAATCAAATTTTGGAATTCCGAAAATTCGAATAGAAAAATATCCCAAATAAAAAAAAAAAAAAAAAAGGAAGGAAGGAGGAAATTATCACCGGGAGAGAGTGGCCCTTGGATTTGATTTTTCGAGATGGATCCGGTGGAGAGGAGAAGAAGACAAGGGACTTTCGACACGTCTAGAGATAGAGAGAGAGAGAGAGATAGAGAGAGGGAAGTTTCGGAAGAGGTTTCGTCAAGAAAGGAGGTTGACTCGTTCGTAAATCTCCGCAGGAAAGAAAAAATTGAACTCATCAGATGCGGAGCCACCGCCCCGTCCGGTGCGGCGCGTTCCACGTGAGGAAAACCCACCCCAAAAAAATTATTAAAAAGGCGTGGGGCTGGGGCGCGACGGTCAATAGTCAACGGAATTGACGGCCCGGCTCTCTCTCTCTGCGACCGGCGACCGGCTGGCCCAGCGGCCGGGTCTACGGGTGGGCCCCGCGACCGCCCTTTCGGGTGGGGCGGGAGACCACGTTGTTGCCCGCCCCCGTCGGGTTGACTGGTCACCGGCTGGACCGAGTTACGGGGTTTGACTTTTCACTCCGCTCCCCCGCCCCGGCAGCCAAGCCACCAATCATGATCCTCTTAACCGACCGTACGCAGCGTTTTTCTGAACAGCTGGTGGTGTCATGGACGTGGGGGAAAGAAGAGGGGGGAATCATTGGAGAAATTGGAGAAGGAAGAGGAGGAAAAAGAGGAGGAAAAAAAAGATGGGGAATAGCCTTTTCAACACGATATGCATGTGTGTAATTAAGGCGATGGAAATCCCCTACCAAAACATAAAAAAAATATAACTTTTTAATTTTGCTCACCGTGACACCGCTACTCCAAATTTTTTTTTTTTTTTTCGTTCGTGTCACTAATACCTTAAAATTGTACCATTGGGACAAAAATACTATCCATCTTGACACCAATTTCTTAAATAATTTATTTTTTTCGTGTCATTGATACCACAAATTTGTGCACATGTGATCTAATGATCATTACAACCACCGCGTTTCGCGCCTACGCCACCCTTCCAACACTGAAGGGGGGAGGTGAGAGTTCAAATCCCCACCTTCTCGTGGGGGATGGGGGTAGGGACGCGTAAGTTTCGAGAGTGGGTTGCGACTCCCACACCCCGCAAGAGCGGGCACAAGTCTGCGAGTGAGTGTGAGAGAAATAAAGTAGGACTGACCAAAAAAAAAAAAAATCTAATGATCATTACAAAAAAAAACAAAAAACAAAAGAACCCTGAGAAAACCTTTTTTTTGTTCTTGTCACTAATACCCAAAATTGTACTGTCGTGACAAAAATACTATCCATCTACATACAAAATCTCTAGTCTTTATCTAGCATGACACTGGTTCCTCGAATAAACTTTTCTTTTCACGTCGCCAATACAGCAAATGAGTACACATGATACTAAAAAAAAAACTTTAAATTTTGCTCATTGTGACACCGATGCTACAATTTTTTTTTTTTTGTGTGTGGAGTTAATACCCCAAACTTGTGTCATTTATCTAATGAAAACCTTTGGTCACAGTTCCATCCAAGACAGCCATTACAAATTTGGCCGGCGACGTGGGTGGATGATAGTAGCCAAATGGGGTTGATGTGAATCTGACGTTAGACAAAAAATTTGAAGGTATTTTTATCACATCGGTGCAGGTTTAGGGATTTTTAATGATGCAAAAAGAAGTTTGGAGCACTGGTGTTATGGTGGTCATATTTAAGGTAATTAAGGATTTTTTGGAGATACAACAGAAAAAAATTGGGGTATTAGTGTCATTATTAGCTCAATTCAAAGCTTTTGGAGACAAAAAAAAAATTAAGGTATTGGTATCATAATAAACAAAGTTTAGGATTTAAGATGATTAATATTTGTTGGAAAATCCACAAGTACAAAATGGAATTGTGTAATATATTCCATATATTGGTAACGATGGTTTAAATTTTTTAACCCAATAATTGAATCTTCTAAATCCTTTCATGTACGTCATTTTCGAACAAATATCCCAACATTACATTTATTTTTTTTTCCTTTTATCTATATCGAATGATTCGAAGAAAATAACATATGTGGTTATCGGGAGTATGTGTAGGGCAATTAAGGAAATTATGATAAGATTGAATGCCGCACGAGGTATTGCTGGTTTGGACAAAAAAAAGGGTAATCCACCTTTTCAATGAGATATCTTAGAATTGGATAGACATGTTATCCTGACAAACTCATGGGTAGAGTGAGACCGACCTAGCTAAATGTAAAGTCAAATTTTTGGAGCATGCAATGTAAGACATATTTTTACATTGAAATGCATGAACATGGACATGCCATATCTAGCCAATAGTCAAATTTCCGTGACCTAATTTGCTCATATAATAACTCCTGAGGGGCTTGATTTTTTCCATAAGCTATATACATTTCAAACAGTGGAAATTTCCGTGCATCCAAGACAAAGACTTTTTCTGCATGCCCACAGAAAAAAAGAAGAAGGAAAGAGACCATGAGCTTTGAAATGACAAAGATGGACAACAGCAACATCAGTTCAATTTCCCTTTCTATTAAATATCTTCTCCCTTGATCTTTCCCGCCCACATGGGTACACGAGTATTCAACTCCAGAGGGACTCTTTTTTCCTGCTTTTGGAGCCTCTAATTCCAACAGGTGCTGGCTTTTGAAAGATGATGGTTAGGTGGGGTGTGTAACACAAGACAAGAAAGTAATGGCCTGGATAGAATCCCATGACTTTGTATTCATATTACCTTTGAAAGGGAGATTTCAACATCAATTCCACACGAACGGGCTAGATTTGGCTTAGTGGTTAAGGAAACGGACTTTTCGTGCAATGATAGAAATAAACATAACCGGTTCGAGCTTTCCATACATTGAATACTGGCGATATCACATCAGGGTCATTGACCCAGGATTAAACTTCGGTCTTATCCGATCAGTACTGTCGATAAAGTTCTTTCAATAATACATAGTATCTTACCTTTCCTGCTCAATCAATCCATAAAGATTGTATGTATATCACCTCGCCCATGTACATGTAATTAGCTATACTCACAAGGTGGTGAATTGAATTAGAAATACCGTGATCTAAACCTTAGATCTATTGGCTCGTAAGCGTTAACGACTCAGCCAATCCTAAGAGGGTTAATGTCAAATTAGCGGCGTTTTGCACAATATTCAAGGGAGCTTCCCCGTGGACCGATATCGGGGCAGAAACTTTCAACATCAGAACCCTAGCAAGGTACGCACGCAAATGGGAAAGCGTCCCCACGAGCTTAAAACTTGACCAGACGTGGAGATGTTCGCGTTTGATCGAAAAGGGGCCGGTCGTCACTGTTTACTTGTACGACAGGACCAGCTACAACGTGGGGATGTGTTCGGTTCCCTTCTTTTTCAAAGGTTCGGACGTGGAAAAAGTGGATTCTTCTCGTGGGGCCGATTTGTCTCTTTGAGAAATTTGTGGACAAGGAGGAGAAAAAGGGCAGGGGGAGGGAGAGCTTTGATGGCGGATTTTCAATTTCAAAGTCCAAAAGCAAACGGCGCCGGAACAAAGGGAAAGAGGAAGGAAGCTGTGGAGTGTTGGAGTGAAATTGCTCCTACTTTCGATTCCATTCAAAGGGTCTCCTTCCTGCCTCGTGCGACTCGCGGATAAAGTAGAGTTTTGTTTGGTAAAGGTTAAGTTAGCAGGCCGAAAACGTTGTCTCAATAGAATATTGATATTTCGCGCGCCAAAGGGATAAGAAAAGGCAAAAGATTACTCGGATAATATTCGATTTTGGATTGATTTTACGGCATTTATTGAGGGTGGGGGGGAGGTAATGAAAAATGGGTATGGGAAAATGTTGTATAATATGGTCAACGATCGAAGCGTGACATTATGTAAGTAGTAGTCCAAATTAAGATAATGGTAGTCAGCGGACGCAGGTAAAACATAACCTTGCAGACCGTCCATCAAGGCAGGACCACATAAAACTTTCCCTGGTCTCCGATTGCAACTATACATATAAATGCTCCAAAGTCCAATTTCTTTCCGGTTTCCATGCACGTTGTTATGTTTGTTATTTTGTGGCAAATCAGCCATCCTCATTAGGTACGTCTTGAACTTGCGGAATACCTCGGCAATCTCGTCGACTAGTGAGGACGCGAGTCAAAACCCTGATGAGCGGTCCACAGATGTGATTGCTCAACCAAAGAAATGCACCAGTGTTTCTTAAGGTAAACCCATGATGCGATCGGAAAGATTTCCGCACAAACCTAGAACGGTCTTGATTTGAAAGCACAAGGGCTTAAAGTACGAAACTAAATAGTCTAATGTATAGAAACGAGTTTTGAAACCGACAAAAAAAGATGGATTCGAGGCTTCAAAACGACCTCAAATAAGTTCCCATCTTCGATCACCGTTCTCTATGACTCATAACGCCTCTCGGATTGAAAGTCATGTTCAGTTCAACAAGTACGGCGGTAAATTTTTTCCCAAGCCGCCCTTTTGAATCTGTGCTCGTTGGAATGCTCTGAAAAGTTCTTAACATTCTTGAATGTGCCTAAACGGCGGAGCGGCTATATCCAATTTAACTCTGTACATGTCCGAGCCGACGGCAAAATTTCCACGAAACTTTAATTGGTAAGTGCAAATTTTCTCCACAGTTTTCCAATGTTTGAAACATCGTCCCCAAGATCTGATCACCTAGACATCTGAAACTAAGGTTCAAGTTATCGAAATCGATGACCAAACATATAAGATGGAACCGGATCAAGTTTGAACGAGAGCTTTCATTGTCATCAGCTAACCTATCTCGTTCCGTCGCTACATGTAGATTTGGTAGCCGTAAGGTGTGCTAAGTTGTCCTTATTTCAATTTGTCTTAACTAGAGTACAAGGAGAGAGAGAGAGAGAGAGAGAGAGAGAGAGAGAGAGAGAGAGAGAGAGAGAGAGAGAGAGAGAGAGAGAGAGAGAGAGAGTTGTCACTCAGGGTCCAATTGTTTCCATGACCAAGTTTGAATAATCCATTTGGGTAAGGATACAAAAGGGGAAAAATTGTCCAATCAATCCTAAACCTATTGTCTAAACATTGATTTAATCATAACTTTTTCGATTTTATCAATTTAGTCCTAGATCTCTATATCAAATTTCAATATAGCTCTTCCGCCAGATCTTTACGAGAAACCATCAACGCTGTAGTATGCTACGTAAAACGGCCGATGATGATCGGGCCATTGTGAGAAGTACTACTTCAAAATTCATTATAACTAATTTGTCCTTTGTCTCAATGACTCCTAAAAACAATTTAAAAATAGAGTTCTCACTTGGGGTCCAATATTTTCAATGAATCAACTTAAATAAATCGTTTGAGGAAAAGCATCCAAAAGGAGGAAATTATCCAATTAGTCCTAAACTATTTTACAAATATCGATTTAGTCTTAAATTCTTAAATTTTGTCAATTTAGTTCTGGATATCTACATTGAATTCTAATATCATTTTTCTAGCTAATTTTCACCGCAAATTATTGTTGCCGCGGTGTGCCGTGGAGGACGTTTGGTGATGAACGGACCACCGCGAGAAATAATGCTAAATGATTTATTATACCTAATTTGTCCTTGTTTCAACGACTCCTAAAGAAGAATCTAAAAATAGAGGCGTCACTCGGGGTCCAATATTTTCAATGACCAAGCTTAAATAATCCGTCTAGGCAAACGCATCCGAAAGGCATTTCCTAGCGTCATAGCCTGAGCAAGATCATAGACAAGAAGCCACAAAATAATTAAACAATATAATATTTTATTAACTAATAATTATAAAAAAATACAGCAAAGGAAGAAAAAGACAGGGTTGACTGAGATTTCCGTTGACCATTGGATACACACCCACGTGGCTTTCTGCCATGACGTGGAAAAATCGGTCCATGGTTAGGTCGGACAGCTTGCCAATTAAAACTACATTAATAGTGTGCAATAATGATATTGAAATGGAGAAAGAGACAAGGTAGAAAAAACGGGACAATTATTTTATTTTATTTTATTTTTGTGAAACGTTTATGGTGACAGCTTATGATGATGGCGTAGAGGCGCAAGAAACGCGAGGATGCCTTTCACATTATAAAATGAGGATAGTATAAAAGATTGGGGAGAAAGAGGCTAAAAAGATAAAGTGTTGGTCAAATTTGCTTTCCCCCTTGTGTCAACGATCCGTCTTCTAATTCCAATTTGTCATTTTCATAAGATTAGACTATGACATCCTATGCACATCTAGTGAAGAAAAATTTAGTAAATGGGTTTGTTTGATTCGGCGCCTATGATATGATTTAGTACTAACCACTATGAGCTTGCAAATTATTGTCACAAGAAAGGAAATTTTTCGTAAATAATATTGCCCTTATAAATTATATATTCATCTCTCGGTTTAATCTTTTTTAGTCCTAATTTTACATCGTTTTGGGACTTCTTATTTACCTCCCTTATTATTTGTTTTCATAGTTTACTTTAAAGGCAAAGTTTGATCTGTGCAAAAGCGGGAGTAGTTGACGATGTTCTCGTAAAATTTGGTAGATCTAATTTTTGATAAAATATTTCTTTCTGACATACGCATTTGCTATTGTGTGAATAAACAAGTTTCTTTTAGCTTTTTTTCCATGTGCAACAATTTCTGATCAGGGAAGCTTTTGCAAATAAGCAACGTGAGGGAGAAAACAAAAAGAAGAGGTTGATTAGGGTTTTGCTAGCAGACAAGATTTGGTGTTTTCTTTATTAGGAAAAGTCATCGTTGATTGGCTGCCTTGCGAATATGAAGGTTTGTCTCCATCTAGAATTTTGTTCCCTCGGTTTAGATCCGAAGTTTCAAACTTCTTTCTCTTCATTTCAAACCCTCGTAAGACCGACGAATCGAATCGATATTAGTCGCATCCATTCATCCATCCTTTTGACCTACCGACCCTTCAACATCATATGAACGCTCGCCATTGGATGAGAGAAAATTTGGGGGGGTGGGGGAAGGGATCAAAAACAAGCCCATCACTCGATGTGAACTCAAGCAGGGGCGACAAGGGAAATGTCCGCATGAGTTTTGCACTGTTCTAGCCGGAATTTGGCAAGAATCCTAGAACTGAATTATGGACCAAACGATGATGGGTTGAACCCGATTCGTCACGGGTGATGGATTGGGTGCTTCGGTTTATTTAGTGAGAATGACATGAATAGTCTCTGAGCTTTTTCGCTTCATTTGGCATCAATAATGTCGTTTTTGGGATGTTTGGTATACCGAGCGTATTGGACGTAGTGGTAGTGGCAGTGAATTAGTTTGGCATGGGTAGACCCCAAGTTGCAACTCAGGACATGCACGAGGCGTGCAAAGAGGGAACTCTCAGTTTTAGAGAGAGAGAGAGAGAGTTGCATATGAAAAGAGAATAATCTCCGCTAGATAAGAGCTCCATTGATCATTGCCAAAAGGTGAGGGGTTCGAAACCCAATTGAGGCACTTAGTGTCTTAAATGTGAATGAAATCGTAAATCTCGAAACTTATCGGATTGCGTGCCATTCTCTCCCACCAAGAAAATCTCATCTCTTGCGGTGTAACATTCCAACCATGCATGCCACACATGCTAAACCTTTGAAAATTCTCATTTGAACTAGGAAATCTGGGGGAAAATTACCCAATCAATCTTGACTTATTGCAAATATGCTAAGTCAATCTTAAACTTTTTAATCATACCAATTTAATCTTAAACTTATTGCACAAATATCAATTCAGTCCTAAATTATTCATTTTTACCAATTTGATTATAAACATACACGGGAAATTCCAATATCTTTCTTCCCTTTTATCATTAGAGACACCGAATTAGAATCATCTAAATTTTCGAGCTGGGATTCGAAAGCTTCATTTCGTGAATCCCTATTTCATCAGTATGTTCACCATCCTCACCTCGAGTCTCCTAGACAACCTTTGAAGTTGGAGTCTCGGAAAGCATCGATCTTGTCAGGTTCTTACCGGGAACGTCAAGTGCTCATGGCGTTGCTTGCTTTTCATTCCGAATGCAAATCTGTTCCTGAGGAAGGCATACATCGTTCCGAGTTTCCTGGCCAACAACTCTTGCCGTCAATAATGTCTGCATCTTAGACCGAGTTATCGCCGGCACTTTGCCGTCTCTTCATCTCTCTTCGCACGCCGTAGTCGTCACGGCCGACAACCGCTTCAGCCTCTATGTGCTCCGTTCTTTGTACTCATCATAATCAACCGTGATTCACGACAAGCCTCAGACCGGGTCGTCATTGCATCCGACCTTTTTCTTTTAGAACCTGTCGAGACGCTTTGAGACCTAAAAAGAGGTTAGAAGTTTCGATCTCTGCCAAGATAGTTGTCCCCACGACTGCTGTACCAAGAATCGTATTCCCACGTTCTTCCCGTTTTGATAGCAACTGCCGACAAAGTGGGAAAGGGCTGGCACGTGTCGCAGATTTATCATATGTTCTAAAAAGATTTACTGCTTATGAAGGAGAGAATTTTAGGGCTATACGCGTATATGCATTCGTGCACTTGTGGTGCCATTTGCTTCTTACACACAAACACATGCTTGAGGCATGTTATTAATTATATGGTTTTAATGATTCTATTCATTAGTACGACATTGATTTATGTGGAGAGGGGTTCTACTGGTGAGATCATGTCGACGGTTGACTAGAGGGGAAAATTACAAAAAAAGTCATTCACTTATTATATTGTTACCAATTTAGTCCTAAACATTTTAATTGGAGTAATGTAGTCTTACACATTTTTATATTGATATGAATTTATTCCATTTGGCCAATTTAGGTTGGAAATTAATAACATTAACCATTTTAAATATTTTTAATACTTTTAAAAACCTTTTCTTGGGAATTTGAAGTTTTATTAACTTTTTCTTTTCCTTTTTTTTTTCTTCTTTTTTCCTTTTCCTTCTCTTTGGTGGTAGGTACTTAGCCATGGTTGGTGAGGGCATTGGGGCCCTCACCGGCCATAGGCAAGGGTCACCCTTGTTGGATCTGGTAAGGGCTGCTCCTGCTCTCGCCTAGGTCTGGCGAGGACCGCCCTTACCCTAGCAATGAGGGTCGAGCCCTCATTGGATCTAGCGAGGGTCCCGACATCCTCGTTGGCTTTCGCTTGTGGCCAATCGTTGACTATGGTCGAATACCATCCACAAGCCAAAGGAAAGAGAAGGGGAAGAAAAAGAAAGGAAAAAAAGTTATAAAAAAAAAAAAGAAGGAAAAAAAGGAACATTTAATAAAAAAATTCATTAAAAGTAAAAAGAAAAGTATCCATCTGAGCACTACTAAATAAGACAGCTGGCATCCAAGTCAACAATTTTCATTGGCTAGATTAACTTAATTTATCAAATTAAAAGATTTATGAATATATCGATATCAATAGAATAAATTTAGAACTTTTTTTTTAAACTTTTTCTTTGACCAAAGTGTTTTTCACTGATGCTACGTATGTGCAAAGGAAAAAGATCCGTTGACTTTAATAAACACCTTCTTTGAAAAAGAAAGTTGCATTGAATCGATGGTGTGATTTTGAAGAGGTTAGAGTTGTTACTTAGCATGCGTCTCTTCGATTTGGTATCAAACCCACAGTATAAGTGTCTTGATTCCCAATTCCGATTTTTCATAACAAGTCATGTTGAGTAGGTATCAAGTTCCTGTCTCAAAATCGGTTTACCTTGAAACCAATAACTTATGATATAATTTTTTCAATAGGGTATTATCGTGAATAATCCCAAAATTATTGTCAAATAGTATTTTCTCGAGTTCAAACAAGTTTGGTCGAATAGAAAGTCTACCCCGTGACGCCGTGACCCAATATGCCTCCAAGATCAGCTAATGTGACTCACCCATTAAGGTCCACATCAGAGTTTATTTATCATTGCCATTGCTTTCATGTTAAATCGTTTTCGTCATTATTCAGAAACCCTACTACTCTAGTAAGTAGTCATGATCTGTTTTGACTCTCTCTCTCTCTCTCTCTCTCTCTCTCTCTCTCTCTCTCTCTCTCTCTCTCTCTCTCTCTCTCTCTCTATGTAATATAATATAGTATAAGTAAATATTTTTCCACTAATTAAGAACAATTTCACATCTCCCGAGGGCTTATTCAATTTGGCCTCCATTGACCTTTTCGCTTGTTGTATCCATGAGTGACGGGTTGAGTCGGCCCGGGTGAACTGTTCGGTGAAGAATTATGACTTACTTATAATATTAGGGTATTTTAAAGCAATGGGAATATCAAATGAAATTCTTACTGCGTGAAGCTCTAAATGATAGCAAGAGGAATTCCATCTTGTATAATTGGGGGTGAGAATTAGGACCGGTTCAACTTGGGAGACTTACAAAATTAGCCTTATTCAAATGGTATCAGACAGTTCATTCCGGCATCGAATTAATTTTTGGATTAAAAAATTTAGGAACCCGTTGATTGGTTCAGCTAACCGGAAGGTTTTTGGGTAGAATTGATTTTTAACTTGCTCAAAGCCAACCATAGATCTCTTACATTTAAACACTTTCTACTTTCTTATGCTAAAGTATTTACGTCGCCGGCTGCCGGCTATACGGCGATTTCCAGGTTACCAAAGAAAAAAGAAGTATTTTATAATATTTTATGTTTCTTTTTTTTTTTTTCTATAGAAGATTTCTAATTACAATTGCGAAATAAATATTCTTGATGAAGAAAAAATGAAACAAGAAACAAATGTAAGCTAGTTCCTGAGTCGACTCTGCAATCAGCTGGTTCAATTCTAGAGCAGCTAATGTTGGTTTCCAAAATTGGAAATTAATTCTGACAAAGTAGATTCTAATCTTTTTTTTTATCTTTAATTTATCAATTCTAGGACTGATTACCCTCACATATGACCGGTCAAAAATTAGAGGATTGAAAATTTGTGTCAAGTCATCTAATTCATGTCATTATCAAAATGTGTCAGACGTGTTATCAAGTCCTTTGTTTTTTTCTGGTTGAAAGTTTGATGTGGGACAAGAGGCAACTTAAATCCTAGACTATTATGAGAGCCAGAACACTGTGGAGGGTACAATCCATACAACTTAGATATTAAGCCAATTAGTAGTCTTACCTAAATAATTCCAAATTACTTTTGGTTAGGAGTATCACGTTCTCTTTTCTTCGGTGGTTCAAATTTCCATCATAGGATCCGTTGTTTAAGCGATGTAGGCCCATGGCCACAATGATTATTTCATTCAGTCGTATTCCGATATGATTTCAAAGCGAGTTTCCCTTGTTTCGATTGATTCTATGATCCTGTCGGAATCTAATTCCCGTGTCATGTCGAGAAACGGTTCGATGGAATTGTAGGAATGGGCTCAGAAAATACTAGCCCGAAAACGAGGGGCTACCCGGCCCGACTAGGAATGGAGAAGCTTAGGCCAGGCCCGATTAGGCCCACCACATATTTGATCCATTCTACTAAACAAATCACAAGCCCATGGACTCATCTATTAAGGTTGTGACGATGACTTGATCAGCATCACCTTAATTTATAAAAGATTTTGTATAGTGTTGAAGTATCCATAATTTTTGTCATCAATGGGTAATGTACAGATTGTGTCCAATGTTTGAAAATTCTTTCTTTTTTTTTCCTAATGGAGTTTTGCATCGGTATCGATTTTTCTCAATGATGATTAGTTTGGTCGATTGCAATGGCGTTCGCAGTGATGTTGTCCACAAAAAGATTGCTTCTTGGTTAGAAACCTAGAATCAAGTACCGGTCTTGTGTCTCTTGATTCCAAAAATTTAGAACTACATTGGTTGGATCCCGGTTTGATTCTCAATTTTATCAACGAACCGACCCACTTTTTTTATTTTGTATAGAAAAATCAATTTTTTATTTTATTTTTTATAATAAGATATAAAAGTTGCACTATTTCACTATATAAACATATATTGATTAAGTGGTTATTTCCTTTCATATTGAAGAGAATGACTGCAGAAGAATTTTATTTTTCTAAAAGAAGATTCAAAATCAATTCAATTGAGGAATTGCGGACGAGCCATTTGGACCTTGAAATTGAGAACAGGACCTATCCTAGGCCGGTTCTAGGTTCGTGGAATCAGGTTCTCCCTAGAATAGGCCTTGAACCAGCCGGTTCGGTCCAGTTCTCAAGTTGAATCAAACTTAGTACTCACTCCTCATTATCGGTAGCTAATCGATCTACGTCAAAAGGAATGATAATTTCTTTAATACACCATTTATATTATAATTTATGCAGAAAGAAAGACATGAAAAGAAGTAAAGTTTCTGATTTCAACCCACTCTCTCTTGAACTTCAAAAATCTCTAATTTATTTTTTTATTTCAGCTGGGGATCTTCTCATTACTTGCAAGGAAGCAAAAGCATAGTATACCTTAAATGAAAATGATACTAAAGTAGCAAAAAAGAGAACAAAAGGCATAAAAGCTGAAGAGTGTGAACCCCACAGAAATGTTCCTTGGTCTTCTTCATATAACGCTTTAGCTTTTCCTTGTGCAGATGAGAGACAACATCAACCCCATTCAAGCCTTTAACTTTCTCCATTCAATTGCTTTTCTCCTTTAATTGCTTCAAATCATTTTTATGCTGCAAATCTCTACTCTCCCTACTTTAGTAGCGCCTCCAATGGCTTCCCTCCTCACCATCAAATCACCATCGCTCCATTTCCAGATAACTCATCTTCTGGTCTTCTTTCTCATCCTAGCACCAGCTCAATCGATTAGCCACTGTAGAACCTCATGCGGCGCCATTCCGATACACTACCCGTTCGGCATCGACGACGGATGTGGCAGCCCGTATTACCGTCACCTCCTCGTTTGCTCTGACACCGGCAATTTGGAGCTCCGGACCCCCTCCGGCCGATACCCGGTTCGCAACATAAGCTACACCGATCCGCACATCTTGCTGATCGACCCGTTTATGTGGAACTGCCTGGACCGCGGCAACTTCCGCCCCACGCGTGCGTTTAGCCTTGACACGAGCACGCATCTATCTCTCTCCCCTCAGAATGATTACTTGTTCTTCAATTGCAGTGAGGAGGATGTCATCATTGAGCCGAAGCCGATGTTCTGCGAGCGGTACCCTGACCGGTGCGACTCATCATGCGACAGCTCGAGCTACCTGTGCCGTCACTTACCGCAGTGCCCCTCGGCATTGGGATCGAGTTCTTGTTGCTCGTATTATCCGAAAGCCACTGAGTCACTTAGGCTCATGCTCAGATACTGCGCTAGCTACACTAGTGTGTATTGGAAGAACACCGGCGCAGGTCCATATGATCAGGTCGCAGAGTATGGTATTAGGGTCGATTTCGACATTCCCGTGACCACTCGGTGCTTGACATGCCAGGACAATCTGAAGAGTGGCGGGACTTGCGGATTCGATACGCAAACTGAGAGCTTCTTGTGTATTTGTGAGGGTAGGAATGGTACCGCTTCTTGCAAAGGTATGTTTCAGCGTTCTGAGCCTATCCCTGCTAATATTCTGGTGAACATTTGATGTTAAATGTTGCAAAACCTGATGCTAGGGATATAGATCATTATTTATACATTCCGATCTTGTTTAATTTCTTTATCAAATTCCGCGGTATGAGTTTCTGGGCTCAATTGAGCGCTGTTTTGCAGATCGCAGCATTTCGGGGCACAGCAAGACTGCGGTAATTGCAGGTAACAGAAAACCAAAGACATATCGGTTCCAAATTCTTGATACTGAACCTCTTCAGATAGCATCTGACAGTGAATTTTGAGGTTCAGATTATGAACTCATAATAAGCTGAATTCCAAACTTTTCTTTTTGGGTTTCGATTTTGGGCTTTGCACAGGGAGTGTGACTGCAGTTTCAGGAGCAGGAGCCATAGGAATTGGTGCTGGGATTTGGTTCTGGAAGAAAGTGAGGGCAAAAGCACCGGTCACATGTGGGGTCCAAACCAATGACAACAGGCTCTTTTAATACGCTAAAGCAAAGTAAAGACAGACATCTCCTCTTGCTTGCTTTTCTTGATCCTAGATATATAAATTCTGCTTATTCTCATTCCTGAGTCCTCTCTGATTCTATTTATTTGCAATACACAATATAACGCTGTCGTCAGACCGAGCCATGCTTGCTTTTTGCACTTGGTGTGTCACTCGATGTGAGAAACTTCTTAAATAGATCCGATTCATCGGAGATCACATAATCACAGCCGTCGAGTGATATAAACCCCATGTCGGAGTCACTGTATTAATTATTGAAATTCACTCAACCACTGTAGTTAACACTGCTAGTTCAAGCATCTCCCAAATGCAATGGTTATGCTAATTTAGATAACCAAATGAATCATCATAGGTGATTAAACGAAAACCACGAGTCAAGAGGTGATTATCGGTTGGGGCTGGGGTTCATTTTGTGTATGGCTGGTGTTTGCTTCAGATTAATATGCTTGTTCAGCCCGAATTATAGAAGAGCCTTTTAGCAAAGGCCCAAATAAAGTGCTCTTCTTCAGTCAACTTCTTCGTTGATCCAAGCTTTTCAGGAGAACAAGCACCGACACTCAAGGGTGTTGACCATTTCAGGCCTAAAATGAAGGAAGAAAAACCCTAATCAGACCAAAACAATGAGTGCTGTCAAATTTGACAAGAGGAACTTAAAAAGGATATACCAAATTCTGTATCTAATACTGAATTTTGGTGATACGTGAGCAAATATGATCTCCAGCCCAAGTTTTTTTTAGTGTAGTTGCTGTCTCTTCGATTTAGAGAGGAGCATTGACACAATTTGTAGTCTCGGAATGATCATGCATCGGAGAAATTAGGTAAGTCGAGACAAAATTCGTTAGGTTTAGATATATCCAATTTTGTATGGATCCTCCATTAAAAGTCGACACATGCCAAATGAATTTAGTATCAAATCCTAACTCACTATCTCTCATTCTCTCTTCACATTACCAGTCAACTCGTCGCACCATGTTGCCGATCACTCTCCATCACTATCTCCTCATTCAGCCAACATGCTGTTGCAGTCATATCTACTACCATCGTCCTCGTCCTCGTCCTCTCCCTGTCCCTGTCCCTGTCCCTCTCTCTGTGCCATGAGATCTCGCTATTGAGATCTAGACAATTCTCTTCCAGATGTCGGTGACGAGATTCACTCTGTATCGAGGGAGGTGTTGCCGCCATTCACCATCTTTTTACATGTAGTAGGTATCGAGATTCAATGTCCAGGACATGAGCCTGTGGTCGACTCATGCGGGTTATACCGAGTCTTGTAATCACCAATAAGGTCCTTGTTAGAGATAGATAAAGGAAACCGTAGGCCATACTGAGATAAAGTACATAGCGTTTAGATATTAGTACTCTATTCAGGGTAAAATGATATACGATACTCGCATAATATCTTCTCCTTTCAGAGATGGCAGTATTTATGCAACATGTTCACGAGATTGACAATAATTCTCTCAAAACACTGAAACTGGCAATCGATCTTGTGCCCTACCTTAATCCCGATCACTAAAAAATAACAAAACCACTCTTATTACGTTTAAACTAGCTTGAACGATGACAATTTTGGGGGCAAAAGGTCCAATCAACCACGTTGATGTTGGCCTTGCCTTTATTACCTTCAGTAACATAAAAACAAATCAAGACTTTCTACATAGTACCTCATATACAAAATGTACCAAGTTACCAACAAATTCACTTAATACGATGATAACTGCACAATTTGCTTCAGACCCTTCGACTCCAAATCTTCACGCCGCTTCACATTCATGCATAGCTGCACATCCCATAGACACAAGCAGAATACTTCCTCTTGCACTTGTTGTTGCAGCCCCCGCAATGCTTCTTGTCAAACATGGCGTTCACACACTTACCTTTGCAGCATATCTCCGAGTACCTGCACTTGTGCCCGCACATCCCGCAGTTCAGCCTGTCGGTGCTCACGTTCACGCACTTCTTCTTGCAACAGTCCCGCCCGGGGCTTCCCTTGGCCCGGCAGATCCTCGGGTACTTGTTGCAGGTCAATGCGGTCCTCAAGCTGGTGGCCTCCGCAAGGAACCGGCCCGTGCCTCGGAGAGAAGTGGGTGGCTCCAGCGTTTCGAGGGAGGACGAATCGCCGGTCTCACCCGGAACATCGTCTTCTTCTTCCCCGTAAGCAAGGTACGAGCCTCCTCCTTGCGAAGATGATGGTATTGCAGATGCAGCATGGAATGCCGCTACTGCAATGAGCAATACCATAAGGAATGATTTCCTTGGGTACTTCATCTTTTGTGAGCTTGAGAGAGAGATAGAGAGATGGTATTGATGGAGAGGAATGAAACGCGATGGGGATATTTATACAGGACAGATCCTTCATGCTGAATGAGGACAACGCATGGCTCGTCCGATAAGACGATTCGTGGAGTGGAATGTTGTCTAATTTTTCAAAAGTAAGCGGAGTTAGGCTTTTGATAAACTGAAAGAGGAAACCGAACTCACGGGTTTGAACGAAGAACGATCTTATACGATATCTGTACCTACAAAACCACACGCCCCTTTGTACGACGATTAGGTCAACCTTGACTTTCGGTGCGATGTGTAAATCAAGTTGGACATGATATCTGCGAAGGGGAGGTGGCGATGAAGTTCACCAAAGGAGCAAGATATCATTTCCAACAAATTGATTTTAAGACAACACATTCCTTGCTAATGCTATTGCATTATCACATTAGCCTTGGTTGTGTATACGTATACTGTACACACATACATATGTATACCTCTAGCTAGGTCCGAACTAAGTACATGCGAGAGGATTCGAACTCGCAACGCTTGAATAAGGTAATAATCGGGCTTTGCCCCTGTTCTTAAAACTCGACGCTAAAAGGTGGGATCAAACTAACACATCCTGGCACTCCTCATCCGTGAGGCAAGATGATCACCAAATATTCTTAGTTTCTTAACATGTGTGGAATTTTTACTATTATTGGAAGGTTTTAGCAACACAATTTTAATTGGGGAAAATTACCAAAAAAATCATAAACTTATTACAATTATGTCAATTCAGCCATACACATTTCAATTTAGTTAATTAGTCCTAAATCTTTTGACAATTTGTTAATTCAGTTCATTTGGCCAATTTTCACCAAAAATTGATGACATGAACACTAGCTATTTTACGGGGTATAGCCAACCCTGGCATGAAATTTTTTAAATTTTATGTATTATTTATTTATATTTTCTTTCTTTTTTTAATTGATTTGAGTTGGCAAGGGGTTGCCAGCCACTAGTGAAGGCCCTCGACCATTGCCAGCCACTGGATGAAGGCTAGTGTGCCCTCGGCAGCCACGGGTGGGCTCGGGTCACGGTTTTCATTGGGTTCACGGGCCTCCTCACAATTGGGTGAGGGCTACTAGGCATTGCCGATTGAGCCAATGAGAGTCGCTCAGCCTCGGTTGATGGCTGGCAACCACCTGCCCACCTTAATCAGTTAATAAGAAAAGAAAAGAAAAACGAAAGAAAAGACTATAAAAATTAATAAGAAAAATCCACATTAGTGCCACCCATGCCATGTAAGATGACAGGGGTTCACATTATTAATTTTCAGCCAAAATTGACAAGACGGATTGAATTGGTAAATTACCAAAATGTTTAAAACTAAATTGACTAAATTGAAATGTTTACAACTGAATTGGTTCAATTGCAGTGAATTTAGGATTTTTTTTAAGTAATTTCCCCTACTAATCGACATCAATTACTTTTTTTACTTCATGATTCTTTTTTTTTTTTTTGCCACTACAAAGAATTTAGTAACCTCTTCCTTTCTTACTTTATTAAATGATTATTGGACTTAATTGAATCTTTTACCTGAATGTTATCTTAAAAAAACTTAAATCTCATCAAGAGCTGAATTTTTATGCTTCAGCACTTAATTGGGTTATCAAACTGACCCAAAATTTATCTATAGTCACCGAGAGGTTATTGCAAGGACTTTTTATCTCAAGGAGCGTGCATGTCCAGATTATGAATCAGAATCCGTGCAGTCTCTTTAATTAAGCCACATGAAAGCAATTCCTTGCACAACCATCATTCTCCGCGTGTTACGATTGGTTTAGGTTTTAACTTTTAGATTTATATTTTAGTACTTATATCATTTTACAATATGCATCTTATGCAATACTAAACACCCCAAATATTGTACAAGCATATGCAAATATAAATAGTAATTTCCATTTTTCAAGGAAATGCCAAAAGTACTTCTTAGAGAGCTTCAAGCCTAAATAATCAAGCTATTATTAGTGGGGTGCGCAGAAATTAACCCAAGAAAACTACCTAACCTTAAAAAAAAAAAAAAAAAAAAAGTCTGGCAAAAAAGATAATAAAATAAAAATATTCTTGTATCCTAGGTACTTTCTTTGATGGTCTCAGTCAAAACTTGTATTGATCCTCTGGAATAAGCTCCCAAAAAGAAGAAGAAGATGTAATTAGTCAAATTAAGACTCTTTGGCCAAGCAAATCAATTTCGATTTGAAACAAATTTTGACAAGCTGCGTAAATTGTGGATCTATTGGAGAAAAACAACTATTCTCCATTGAGCCACCGATTGCTTATCCAATGCAGTTTCTGATTTCCATAGAGAAAATCAAACATGAAAATAATGAGGAAGGTTCTTCAAAATAATCATAAATATTCATAAAACCGGTACAGAAGCACATCGAGGTTTGAACAAGAACTCGTGCGTTGAGTTTTTTCTTGTCTTGGTTTTTGACTTCTCATAGATAAACAACGTAAGGAATAATTTTAGGTTTGTGTTGACTAATCGATACATTGACAGGTCAGAGAGATCACAGCAACCCTAGAGTACTGTTGATATTATCCGGTTATGGCGAGCGATAAGTCAACCAGGAAGCTACAGGACATGTTCGCGCGGCCTTGTTGACCACATATTCACGAGTTGTTTTTTTTAGGGTTTTCTCTATTCAATAGGACTGGAGATCTGTCCGCAAGCGCATCCTGGCCCGGCAACATGGTGTTCCGAGTTGCATTAGGTCAATCATCAAAAACCGATTGACTTTAGCTTTTGAAAAATGAATGAGAGGAACAAACGCACGTTTGAGCTTGATGCCTAGACTCACGGCCACAAACTCAGTCTTGCGGTTCAGATTGTCTCATGATTTGTAATGCATACCAGATCAACCCAATGACTTACGTGATATTGATTGATTCATGTGAATCGAATATTGTATGTATCTAATTGATACGAATTCAGCTCACATGATTTGTTGAATGAGGTGGGTGATATGTGAAATGTTTCGGATGTTAAAGAGATTTTCAAGCAACAATCTAATCATTAGATAATGACGCTATATATGTAAAGTGGCCTTGCAATATGAGATCGAGATGCAAGACCATAACAGAAATTCGTTTGATAACGCCAAATTGTTTTTTTATTCCCCGGAATAGAAAATTAGCCCAGGAATAAATTTGGAGCAGAAATGATAAGCAAAAAAACGTTACTTGTTCCCATGAACAATTTCTAGAAATAAGTCAATTTTCTTTTTTATTTTTCTTTTATTCCTCTCTCTTGCCGCGGCCACTTCCAACCGCCCGAAGTCACCACCGATCATTGGCCATCGCTGCCTGCTGCCGCCGCCACCGCCGCCACACAGCCCATCAGCCGCCACCTCCTACGGCCGGCGGTCGACGTTGATGATGACAGTCAGCGGCTGGCGGTCGTGCAGAGGCGGCCGCGGGCGGCGATCTGTGAGTAAAAATAAAAAATGAATAAATACAAAAAATAAACCGTTACATTACCAAACGCATTTTTATTCTTTTTCTATTCTAAGAGTAGAAATTTTGTGTAGTTACAAAACGGGTTTTTTATTCGAAATTGTTTCGAAATAGAAATAAATAAAAAATATTTCTAAAAAAAAAAAAAAATTCTCCCCAACTAAGAAGCATTGTCATATGCAATCTAAGTAAAAAATTAGGAAACCCCTTTATCTTGCTAGTGAAACTGTCACTGGGCATAATTATAAAGAGGGGTAACTCTAGATGTCAAATTTTCTTCTTAAGGTTTGACCAAGAATGACCGAAAATATCACTTTATTAAAAGTTCGATTACAGAATGATATTGGGTTGCATTCATCAAGAGCTTTCCAAATGTACCTCATTAGTCCAAATGGGACACTGGACTTAAAGATATCATATCTTTTAATCACAAACACCCAATTGGGAAATGTCAGGAATTGTATAATTGGCCCGATTAATTAATTACATCATAAAAATCAACTTATAAGCTTTCCAATACCCCAAAAATCACAGTGATTAGATTTTTAACAAAAAAAAATATTGTGACTTTTCACCTCAACTGTCCATTCGCCCCGATTCCTGGAAATCCGTGATCCCAACGTTAGTTCAAATATCAAATCTCATTTTTGGAAAGTTCTGGTCGCAATCTTTTTCCATGAATGCAAATATCGAGTCAGTCGGACATCGGACGAAAGAATTATATCCAAGCAAAGTTCCATCAAATTTGAATAAAAACAAGTAACAACTACAAAATACTATTTTGAGGGAAAAAAATTGGCAGTTGACCAACCCACGACTGCATCGCAAGGTTGGACCGGTGGACCTTGCAAGGGGAAATTTTGGCCCGTCAAAGGGTTAATCGAAGGGAGTTCTGCTTCTTCGAAGGGCCGGACTTACCCTCTCGAAGGGATTTTATGCCCCTTTGAAGGGCCGGCCCAACCTTGCGCAAGAATCCTCTTCATTTGCGTAAATCCCCTAATGTGAAGTCTTCTGTTCTGTTAGTATGTCTATAAATATATATAGCTATGCAAGTGGGTATAGTCTTTATTTTTCATTTTCAACGAGGTAACTCGTTCCAGAATTTTCTTTTCCATTACATTCTCTCAAATTCTCAGTGCTAATCATATCGATATTATTTTTTTAAGGGAATTCCGATGAGATTCATGCTTGAAAGTTTCGACAATCCCAGAGGATGCTAATTGAAGAAAAATCTCATGGTGACAAGTAAGTAATCTAAAGCCCCATTAAAATCGTTATAATGCTAGAGTTAGCCTAGAATTATTGAATGAACAAGTCATTATTTTGTTGGCTTAAAATTACGCTTTCCACGAATAAATAGATAGGTGTAATGCATAAATAGATTGTTGGTTTTAAAAAATGCTCTTAGTTTCTCAACTTTTTTTTAATGGGCGCAAATTAAATCTTTTACATGCTTATTCTAGATAGGCTAGCGGCCTCGGTACTTAGAGGGGTCGTGTGGTACAACTTCTCTTTAGTAGTTTCAGTTATTATAAGAGGTGGTGCGGCCATTTACAACATTTAGAAGATGTTTGGCAAATATCTCACAACTGCAACACCTCCATAACTACAGCAGCTCATGACTGTTTTAAAGGAATTACTTCACTCAACTTTGAGGTGCTGCAACTTCAAAAAATGTATTACCATATATAAAGTCAGAACACTTTACAGCACAGTTATAACATAATACGTTTTGAACTGCCACACTTCAGCTACAATCATACCAAATAGCATGTTAAAATCACATGAATTGTCATCAACACTGACCAAATCTTGATGGGGGAAGGAGCTTACATATGTTTTGTAATGTAAATAATGACAATATTAAGACTGCATGCATTCATTACATAATAATCTGCATGGGCCATATTAGCCCCTATGCCATATTGCAATTACATTGCCTGCTTATTGTATTCACACACTCATATATCTAAGCATCATGCCTATCTAGCTAGCTGCTAACTGTTCGGTAACAGCAATCTTATTTTTATTACTTAGTAACTTGCAACAACCGATTTTCACTTGTGGATAAATCAATGAAACCCTCATCTCTAAGCATAGTTACACAAACCATGCACACATGAACTTCCTTTCGAGCACTTGTTACCGCATCGCCCGCAATGCTTCTCATCGACCGATGGATTCACGCAATTCCCCTGGCAACACATCTCACCATATTTGCACCTCTTCCTGCAAGCCCCGCAATTAAGCCGGTCCGTCGCCACGTCAACGCACTGCTTATTGCAGCAGTCCGGGCCGGGACTACCCGTCGCCCGACAAACCCTAGGGTACTTGTCGCATGTCATGGTTGCACGAACGCCCTCGGCAAGGAAAAGGTTTCCCAGATGGAGGGGAAATGGAGCCTCGACGCTGGATTCGTCCTCATGGCTTGAGGAGACGATGCTTGGACTTGTGATACCTGGTATCTCAGAATTAACAAGCGTAAGGCAAAGTAGAACTGACATTATACAAATTGAGTTTGATAACTTCATCGTTTTGGCGGATAAAGAGAACTAGGGTGGCTAGAGGCGGTTGATAATCATGTAAAATCAATGAGAATAAGGTGCCTATTTATAGCAAATCGAAGGAGGGAAGCAAATGCCATGTATCGGTAACGAGGATGTCTTTATCAATCTCTCTTTGCAAATTTCTAGTAAATGGAAGTTGGGATTCCAACCAATGCCAAGAATTTCAAACAAAGAGAACAATATGAAGTTTGAGAAAGGAGATGAACCGAGAGAATTGCGCATGTGCTCATGTGGTTTGGTTGACTTATGCAAGCGATGCAACACCACGACGAAATTTTCACTTGATTTCTTTCATTGATTTTTGGTGACAATCTTGAGGCAGGGGCGTAGTAAATAGATAACTTATCTTAAGGATCTTCATGCAGTGTTAAACTAGAAATTATGAACTCGTAATCTAGATTAAGGAGTGGGAGAGAGATCCTTGGTGAGATTAAGTGCACAGTGATTCCATCTTCGTAACTTGGACTAAAACCTAATCTTGGGTCCAGCATTTTAACCAGACCAAACTTGTCGGTTCGGGGTGGTTCCTGATTTCTACAATTTGGAATTGGTGATTATCGATCCAATTCCTGGTTCAAGGTGTGGACCAAACCATTCGGACTACCTAGACTGGATCGGTACTGTTTTTTCATTAGAAATTTAATGATACTTGATCATATTTTATCACACATTTAGCATCTTTCATTTGAGATTTTCATTAATTAAGAATTAGATTGAGAGTTTAGACTATGCAACAACACTTGTGGTCTTGTAGGGAATAGAAAAAAAGAAAAGATAGATATCACCACTGGTTCTTGGACCCATCCGGGAATGGAATCGAACTAGCCGGTCCAATCTGGTCCAGTTACAAGACTAGATGGGCCGGTTCCTAGTTTCACAAACTAGAAACCGGCCCTTCTAGTATAGTTCCCAATTTCAGTGTGGGTTCCCGCCCACTTTAGAACCGATCACCCCTACGAGTACACACCAAGTAGAGATGCGACCTTGGACTTTGAAGCAAGAAGTTTCTCATCATTGGCATCTAATCTGTGTGAGCACAATCATCCGGTCAATGTTTACTAGTGCTAATCATGGTGTGATGATCTAATGACCATGATCTTGTCACTAATTGATCACGTACAAGAGCCTTTTTTGTCATTACATGACCAAACTGATAAGCCCAGATCGCACGTTGTCAATTTGACGATGCAAGAAACGGGTCTTCTTCGAATATCGGATTCGGTATCGGTTATACTTGCACTATCTTTCGAAGACGATTGAATTTCTATGGATATATTGTGCACGTCTCAATTAGCCCACCTTGACCGTGGATTTGCGGTTTTTTTTGGTCAAAATCTATGTGAATACACATGAACTTGAAAATCTGGTCGACCGGGTCAATGCTATCGCCTGTTGGGTCGGGTATCAATCTCACTCACTTTGACATCAAATAATTTTTCCTTTTCCTCCTTCTACGATTAATATTAAAGAGACAAAAAAAAAAAAAAAAAAAGATATTGTTTCTTCTTGTTTTCATTGCTTGAAAAATCTATGTGCGTGTACGATATCCGGAAGAAAATCTTTAGTAACTACGTTCATGCACCGAACTCCTAAGGTTGTGCTTGGTAAACGGAAACGAAAACCGAACACCTTTTATTTTCTCATCAAAATAGAGATTTCAATCGCAATACTAAACTATAAAAGTTTTTGACGTGATTTAAAATTGTTATGAATTTTAATATTAATATGTTTTTTTAACCTGATTGTGTGCTTGGTAACATATTTGCTCCCGAAAATAACTTTTGTTAAGAAATAATATTTTCCATTTCTATTCCCTAAACGAATTTCTGAGTATTCGAATGGATTTGATAACTTCACAAAATTTCTACTCATGGAATAAAAAAAAAAAATGAACTGGAATGCATTTAGTATGACCTTCAAATTTTTTTAATAATTTTCTAAGATTTTTCTAAATTTTCAGAATTTTTTCTTTTTTCTCTTCTTTTTTCCTCCCTTCTTCTCCCTCCTCTAACTAGTTGCCAGCTCTTGTCTCTAGTGCGTTTGGTATGACACTTCAATTTTTTTTTTTTTTTTTGTGACATAGAACTTCTTTTATTTTAATTTTCTAAGATTTTTCTATTTTTTCTGAATTTTTTTCTTTTTCCCCCTCTAACTAGTGGTTGAGCCTTGGTAATGGCTAGTTACTGGCCAAAGATGAGAGCTGGCAATCTCGTTGTGACTGGTTGAGACTGGTCTTGCTCCAATTTGGCGAACCTCACCAGCCTCAACGAGGTTGGCCTCGCCATGGTCGAGCGAAGCTAACCTCATGTGCCAAGGTGAGTTCGGCCTTGCCAAGGCCCGACGACTAGCTGGAGGAGAAAGAAGATGAAGAAAAGAAAAAAAGAAAAAGACTTGTTTTATAATTTGGGGTACAAAAGAACAGAAAAATTGAAGAAACAGAAGCATTACCTGAGAGGCCCTTAGAGTTGTTCGACATTTTAAGAAAAGAAAGAGTAAAAGTTAATTAAACAATGCATTAAATGAAAAGAAATGTCGTTCGAATCTTTCTCCATCAGTACTCCATTCATCTTGCTACTAAAGTATTTGTACTTTTGTGTCCTCTAATGAATCATTGAGGCCAAAAACAATTCAACTTCCAGTTTTTCTGCAATCCGGAATGGAATCGGCTAGTTCTTGTTTTTCTATGAGAACGAGATTTCTTTTGAAAAAACAGATAATTGATCCTACAAATTATCTTTCATGGCATAGTACAAATGAAGTCTTGTTAAAGGGCAGTTGCAAAGTTCTGGAACCAAGAACCGCGTTCGCCCTAGAATGGGTAGTCTTAACATAAGAACCCAAAACCAAATTAGTTACAAGGCAGCTCCGAAATTTTGAAATCGAGAATGGAGATGGACTTAACTGGAACTGAGAATCAACCAATCGATTAGGGCTGGTTCGGTTTACTTACTATATCAAATCGACCTGGTTGCTTATCCTAGATGAAAAAAAAAAAAAAAAACCTTCAACTCTCTTTGGACTACTAGGACGTGTTTGGTAATATGCCAAATAGTACCCAATTCTATTATTTTATTCTCTAGGACAAAAAAAATAAGAGAGATTTGATTCTTACCTTTACCAAAAGAAAAATAATAATAAGAGAGATTTCTTTGGTACCTTTTTTGTTTTCAGGAACCGGTTTGTTTCTTGAAATAGATTTGGAATAGACTCAAGAAGTAAAAAAAAAAAAAAAAAAAAAAATTTTTAAGGAACAACTCTACTATCAAGCCTTTCTCCTTTATATTTTTTTTTTTTCTCTTTTCTTCTTCTTCTTCCTCTTGTCAATCGTGGGCCTCTGGAGAGGTCGAGTCTCGCCTAGCCACCAGCAAAGCTCCCCCGAGGCCAGCAATGAATAAGAGGAAGAAGAAGAAGAAGAAAAAGAAAAAGGAAAAATCTAATAAAATTATTTTTAAAATTAAAAAAAAAAATTAAGAGTTGTATCAAAAGTATTTCTATTCCAAAAATAGAAATTTTGTATAATTACCAAATTCCTTTGAATTTTCAAAAACTCCTCCAATCAGAAAAAATTATTTGTAAGTAGTAATTGTTTAGAATGATTAACAAAAGCACCTCTAATATCCTGGAATCTGCTGCTCTTCCCTTTGTTTTTGCGAGGGGTTCGCGGAGGCAATTGCTCCGGCGTGCATCCCCAAATGATACCGGTTTGACTTGAGACGGCTAACAATGATTCGGCAATGCAACACAAATCATGCGGTGATGGATGATATATATAAATTATCAGATGAGTAAGTATCTCACTGGAAAAATGATTGACTTAGAGCATGTAAAAGAGTGCACATTTACTTATGTAATTTTATTCACTGTGGTTGTGATATTTTAATGTTGAATTTCCTTATAACCTAATGTAAGCGAGACTATATTGGTGCATGCATCTATATTTTTAAGTCAAAAGTTTATTTAGTTCTCACCTACATATTACTTTAATAGTGCAAACTATTTCAACCTTAGATAAAAAAAAATAAAATTGACCAACCAAAAAAGAATAAAAAGGAAAGCGAAAGAAAAATGTTAACTGTGCGTGTACGACATATATGTACATATTAAGATACAAATGAGTTTTCTTGTCATTGTAGATCTGTTTTACAGAAAGTTTACCTAATTTTATGTATTAAACGTTTTCCCCAATCTATAGTAAGCTAATTAATAGAAGAATATTTACCCGTTCAAGTATAAAGTTAAAGCCAAGCATATGTTACATATATGTGCCTTTATATATGTAGCATAAATTACGTAAATGCTCATAGAAAATGGCATAAAAGAGCTTGTTTGTCATTGTAGGTCTGTTTGACAATAAATTGAAGAAAAAACCAAACCTATTTTATTGATTGCACTTTTTTCTGAATCTATATTGGATGGAGAAATTATCCAATCAATTCTAAAACTGTCACATAAATATCATTTCAATCTTAAATTTTTTAATTTTGTCAATTTAGTCCAAAACCTTTATGCGAAATTTCAATGTAATTTTTTATTGCCAATTTTCACTAGAAATCGCTAACTTAGCAGTATAACCATTGACAACTATCCTAAGTGGCAACACCAGTGATTTCCAGTAAAAATTAATCGTAATGATTATATTGAAATTTCGCGCAAAGGTTTGGGATAAAATTGAAAAATTTAGGATTAAATTTGCATCCATATAATAAGTTTAGGACAAATTAAATAGTTTTCCCCATATCAAACTAATTAACAAACCAACAATATTTAGATTCTAAGTATCATTTGGCTCGAGCGTCTCCTTTTGCCCTAGCTTCTTGAGCATCTCATGCATCCAGATTTACTTAAAGTAATCCATTTTAATGTACTGTGTAAAGTCTCCCTACCATTAGGATTTATAGGGAAATAGCCATGTTTTTGTCCAGATTAATTCACGGTTTGTGCTTACTTAGATATAAATATTTCTTATCTAACACGGCAAATTACATCGCATAGTACGAACTGTAAAATCAACGGAACATTACCCAATTCATCTGTTTGGTCCGTCCTTAAATTTCCTCGACCTTAACTAAATTTGCTCGTCTCATCGGACGACACATTAACAACTTTCAATCACGTCACCTTTGGAACATAATCAGTTTTTATAATATTACGATATTCATCCTCTTTATATCATTATATGAGCAATGTACTCACGAAATAACAGGGAGATTTCTCATAAGATTTTATGACAAGACGCTCCTTTCTTATTAGAATCATCAAGCGAAACACAGACGACCACGACGACCCACAGAACTCTTACGTTAAAACAGAAACTGAATCGAATGAAAGCTTAGTTTTTCACTTTCCATTGCTGTTTATCCACCCCCATCAAGCGTAACCGCACATCCCGGCGACACAATAGCTCCCTTTCGGGCACCTTCTATTGCACCCGCCGCAGTTCCTCTGGTCGAGCATAATATTCACGCAGTACCCTTTGCAGCAGATCTCTTGGCCCTGGCACTTGTGCCCGCACTTCCCGCAGTTCAGCCGGTCGGTCTCTATGTTGGTGCACCTCTTCCTGCAGCAATCTGGCCCATGGCTGTTCTTCACTTGGCACAACCGCGGGAACTCATCACACGTCGCGGTCACCACCACTCGCCTCTGCTCGGGGAGGAACCGCCGTGACGGCGTGTCCAGTTCAAAGTCTTCTTCGCCGCCACCATTGTTAGGATCTGTCGTCCCGGAAGCATTGGCAACTGAGGCCGCCACAGCAATGAAAATGAAGAGGAAGCGTAGGAGCGCACTCATGCTTGAGGGCGTGTGTGCTCCTCAGCTTCAAGCTAATGTGGAGTTTCGTGCTGTGAGAGATAGCAGGGTGAGAATTAGGGTTTTTATACAGAAAACAGAGGGAGAGTTGACTGGAAAGGGGGATGGACGTGTGATGTAAGCCGTGCATGCATGCTTTTCTGAGCGCTGCCTCGACGCAGGAGGCTGCTTCCCTTGCAATGAAAATCTCTGAAGAAGGTAAATGGCGCGATTGGATCAAGAGCATCTAGCTGCAATTCTGAATCTTTCTCTCCGTAATTTACGGGAGTGATATATCACCGGTTCAGTCTGGGTATGGTGAAGGTTAAATGCGTTGGAAGGTCAAAAGAGAAACTGAATATTCCAAAGTAAGAATCTATTATATGTTATATCAACTTGTGGCTGGGGTGAAACATTCAAGTTAAATGATCGAATCTAACTACACTAGCGCAGGTTACTTGTACAGCATAAGACAGAAAGATGCCTCGTTGCTATGAATTTAGACAGAAATGCTTTTGGTGATATATAATATATAATTGTGGGTGATGATTCTTAGGATCCTAGGACGGTATTGCTATGAATTTAGACAGAAAGATGCCTTGTTGTTTAATGTTGAGACTTTTTTTTAAGTACTCAACAGCACAATTCAGCCAAGTTGTTAGACCAAAACTAGTGATCTTACTAGTAGTAATTGGTTGAGTTAAGCATGATTCCCTGTAAATTTTATGCCCTCTGCTTTTTGAATTTGGCATTATACCTCTCACAAAATAATAATTGCTAGAAATATTTGTGAAAGATTCCGCATTTTTCCCTTGATTTTTCATATTTGAGAACATATCTCCCTTAATTGTGCACATCCCTAATAGATTATAATGGACGTTGTAGTATCTAGTCACCTCAAATATTTATTTTGTAGAACTTATAAGTATCTCACGTGCTCTTCATTATGAAAGATACATAAATTATAGAATTCTCTCTTTCGCATATTATTATATTGGTGGCTGGGTGATATTTAGGAAATTTTGAGTGCACCTAATGTGTCTCACCTCCAACTTGGTGCCTTGTAAGCTTATTTACACAAGACTCAACTGTGTATGTGCCATGTCAGTTTGTTGTTGCATAGCATGGAAATGTTAGATTCAAGCGCATCAACAAATGTTAGATTCAAATATATCTATCATATTAGCAGGCACGTCCATCTGTTGTCACGTAACCTACACATGTCATACCCATAGTAGAGAACACTAGTTAGCGTGGTCTGTGAGACTAGTTCTCTATCATAGGTTGATTAGACTATTGATGTCTTTACTAAGTACATCCATCTAGACTTTTTGTTTCGTTTTCATCTTTTCTCCGAACTTCCACTTCTTCTACATCACTTGAGCTTGAGAAGGAATGTTAATAATATATCTACAATAATCTTCATATCTCTTTTAATTTTCTATATTTTCTTATGATTATATATATATCGCCTTGATAGTGCATATCTCTAATTGATTAAAATTAATATTGTAATATCTTATTATCCTAAATGACCATTTTCTAAAGTCTATAAATAGCTCATGTACTATAAATTCTATCTAGTCTTTGCAATATGACTTTTTAATTTAACACATACTAATAAGGGATATGTACGAGATATGGAGAGTTAAGGGAGATATGGAAAATCTCATAGATATATGTCTAAAACGTATTGGTGTTTGGAGAAAAGATTTAAAAAAACAAGAAGGTGCGGGTGGCTAAGGCAATAATCTGATCGAGTGATGGTAGAGAGCCAATCCAATAGGCTAAGCGAACCCTGATATCATTATAACATGGTAGATATGCAATTTTTTTTTATGTATGCAGGATACGCAACAATAGGTTGATGTAACAAAATTTGATGTGTGTAGCCTACTCGACAATAGGTTGATATGATAGATTCGCATTTAAGTCTTGCATGTACAAGTCACATTATGGTGGATTGATGTGGCACATACAAGTCTAATGTGTGTAGACTACACAACACCATGACATTATGATCGGACATCTTGACTGTTGAATAATGTTGAGGATCCACATTGAGGTAGTAGTACTACTGGTAATTGAAGAAGTGAATGATACAAGATGCAAAGTGTACCCTAGTGTGCATCGAGCATGCATCCTATGCACTCAAAAATTTCTAAAAAAATTTCTATGATTGTACAATTCTAATACCAAGATAAGAATTTGAAAAGAAAAATCGTACAATTTCCGTGCACTTCAAGAGTACATGATATATTTATGAGTTTTATAAGATAACTATGAATATTTAAAATATCCTATAAGGTTTCAAGCAATTTACATCAACTAAAAATCTAAGTGCAAGCTTAGCAAAACATACAAAATATTGAAATTTAAAAGTAAAAAATCATTCCACATACCAATAGGAATTAACTTCAAAAATCAACACATGAAATTACAAGTGAAAATACCTACCTTTTAAAGTTAATTTTCCTATATCCTTGGAACATATTATTAAGTGATTAATATTATCATTAGCTGAGTAATTATATTAAAAAAAGAATTTAAAAAAAAAAATAGCCGAGTAAATACGCGACCATTAACGCGATCGCGAATCCAGACGCCATATTGCTCTCCGACGGCGGCGACGGAGCGGAGCGCGAATCGAGCCGAGAACCGATCGGAGATGGCCACGTCATCGCCGGCCGCCGCCACGGAGGCGCTCCGGGCGGTGCTCCACCGGGTCGGCCAGGCGGCGGAGCGGTGCGGCCGCGGCGCCGACCGCGTGCGGGTGGTGGCGGTGAGCAAGACGAAGCCCGTCGCCCTCATCCGCCAGCTCTACGACGCCGGCCACCGCTGCTTCGGCGAGAACTACGTCCAGGAGATCGTCGACAAGGCTCCTCAGGTGCCGCGAACTCTTACCTGCTCGAAGTTCTTTTTTTTTTTTGGCTGAAATGGCGGTTGATTTTGTCGAAATTCCGAGTGCGTGGGAGGGATTTGGATGATCGCGGTGATTGAGGGGAAAACTGAAGAATCTGATTTCGGTTTGTGTCTGTTCTGAACGGAGTTTGTAGTGAAAAGTTCAAAGATTAAAGTTGCTGTTTTTCGAGGATTTGCTTCGATTGGCTTTGACGATATGCAAAATAGTATCGAGTTCTGCGAAAAGTTATGTTCTTTTCCAATTGTTTGATTCCAATTATTGATTTTGCAAGTGCAGCTTCCGGACGATGTCGAATGGCATTTCATTGGGAACTTGCAGAGTAACAAAGTGAAGCCTCTTCTCAGTATGTTTCGATTAAGTCTCTTAGACTACTCAATAGACACTGCATTTTGTACTCCTGAATCTGGATTCCTAGGCTGCATACTATGGGATAGGATATGAAGTCCCTCAGGTTTCCTATATCTTGTTTGGTGAGTGACAGGATGCAACACTGGATATAACCATATGATGTCTGATTAAGTGGTTTTCATTCATAAGATTAGACCGGACTGCAGATAAGAAGATTGTTATAAAACTATGTTTAGAACAAAGTGATCGGACTAAGAGAAAGAGGGGAAAGAAATGTGACAATACTCGATCCACTGTGACTATGGTATGGTGGTCGCCATCCTTATGCAGCCCAAAAACCAAAGCTACGCAGCGAGTTGATCTGAGAAACCAAATTGTTGAGTTGCCTTTTGGTTTGAGATTGCAAGGTTGTGGGTAGTGATCAATGGAGTCAATGGGCGACATCCATGGCAGCAGTGCTCCTGTCTCTCCTTAATCTCCAGCTTTAGCCCTAGTCCTATAGTTTTCACTTTCTGCTTTTGTTTTTTCTTTAATTTCATATCCTATTCCTGTCTGGCTTGGATAAAATTATGTTACATCCTAAGTGAATTTTGGGCTATATCTGGGTTTGGTTAGACATATCCCATTCCAACGACTAGCCCAAATGCCATATCAGATAACTTATATCCTATCTAGGTCCACACTGTATCCCACCCATCAAATGCAGCCTAGCTTCATAATCCGATTTTTTTTTTTTTTTTTTTTTTTTTTGTGTGGAAATTGTTCATAGAAAGGTTAGTGATTTCTGTCTGACTTTCCGCCACCCTGATTCTTTTTTATTCTGGCAACCTGCCATCGTGATGTTCAGATGGAATATTTTAGCTAGGATTGAAGTCAATATTCTTTAGGCTCTACATTATAAAGCTTAATAGTAATTGAATCTCGTGAATTTTACTGATCCTATGGCAAGACATTTGAGTTCATTTCTAAGAGTAAGAAATGATAATGTTGACATGCTTGCCCTAGGATTTTAGTAGGTTTTATTTTATTTTTTTAATTTGGATGGATCAGGTTGTCATATGTAGTTGTAATAACTAAACGCAATTTTTTTTTTTTTTTTTTAATTAAGAAAGGTGATTCCTCATATGGCAATCAGATATTTTATCATGTATGGATCCTTTTATCTATGGTTGGAAACTATGTTTTTAAGATTGTACTGATATTATTGCGAAATTTAAGAAAGGTGATTCCTCATATGGCAATCAGATATTTTATCATGTATGGATCCTTTTATCTATGGTTAAAAACTATGTTTTTCGGATTGTACTGATATTATTGCGAAATTTTAGTTCTCTTTCAGTTGTTCATAATGTCGTCCCTGCTCCCTCTTTCATCTTGATTGTAATTTCTATGGAAAATGTCTCACCTTTGCAGCTGGTGTTCCTAATCTTGCGGTTTTAGAGAGCGTAGATGATGAGAAGGTTCTTAAATTCACTCCTTGTTATTTCTTTGACATATCAGAAGTTTGTGAATCCACATCTGTATCTGGAAGGCTCTAACATAGTTACCATTTGCCTACTACTCTGGAACTTTCAGATTGCCAATCGACTCGATAGTTTTGTGGCAAGTGCTGGAAGAAATCCTTTGAAAGTGTTTATCCAAGTGAATACCAGTGGAGAAGAATGTAAGCTATTCAATTTTCTTAATTATTATTGAATTGATAGGCTGTAAAATTTTTGTCCCTCATGCTAGGATGATATCTTCATGACTACTTATGGATTAGGATAGAAGACATGTCCATTACAATTATTATTCTCTTAACTGTTTTCATCATAATGAAAACTGCGGTTTCTGATGTTTTGTCAGCAATTCTTCATGAGTAACTGCTTTGCCCTTGGTAATGATTTTCTCACGAGAACTGTTCAGATATCATTATCAATCCACTTATAGCCATTTCCTTTTGAGAGTTTGGATCCAAGCTGCTTCATTTTTCATTTGTATATATACCTATGCCGAACATCTGTGTTTTGGATATTTTGCATTGTATCTTCTATTTCTAATTCCTAGAGGCAAAGCACTCGGAAATGCTAGGGCTCGGTGTAGAAGTCATTTCTGGACTGTATCCTGTCTTTTTAGTGTCTATAGTTAAGAGTACAAGTGTGCAAAGAATGTATTCAGCCATTCTTTCTTCAACTAGGAAGTTTATCGGCTACCAGATTTAATTGGGAGTAGAAATGAAGAATGAAGCATGCCGTGGGGGAAAAAATAGCATTTGAACATGTTTAGATATGTTGTGGCCAAAAAACATGCTAAGATATTAGGGATAATTACATTTAGCATTCTCTATTGGGGTAGTCTCACTTTACATCCCTAATTGCAAATATAACACTTAACATCCTTGAACCTGTTCAAGACATTTTACTTTAAGTCCGCTAATTATTTTCGTCAACCAACTGTAAGAATAAGTTGCCAAGTCTTTACAAGATTGTCTTTATAATGTATGGAAACACTGCAGAATACTTTTGAGATATTTTTCTTATAAATGAGGCATAATTTAGCTAAATTAATTCACTAAGTCAATACTTTTCTCTCTATATTAGGTTGCACTTTCTCTTCACCCAAACTCTCTCTTTTGGTGATTTTCTCTCTCCTCTAAAAATGATCAAATCTCAGTTAATTAGAACAGTTATTACTGTGCATGCTTAATATATTTTCCTTCAAAATTGAAAAATATAAGGTTTGGGTTTCCCTTTGTATATTGGTAAAATCTTACTGCATAATGGATTAGAAATGTGAAATTCATCTCTAGGGGTAAAATTATATTTTTATTTGGGAGAAAGTTTGAGAAGTAATTCAGTTAAAAAGTTCTGAGTCATGATTGAATGGCACCATTTAGTGGGTTTTTCTATTAGACTTTCTTTTGTGTTGGCTTAAATTTTGAAAATTTTTAAAGAAGTGACAGACTTGTTCTTTTTTCTCAATGTTGTGCGTATAGATCTTAATCATAGACAATTTTGCAGCAAAATCTGGTGTTGAACCCTCCAGTTGTGTGGAGCTTGCAAAACATGTGAGCCAGAACTGCTCAAACCTAGAGTTCTGTGGTCTAATGACGATTGGGAACCTGGATTACACATCAACGCCAGAGAACTTTAAGGTGATTACACGCAATCTCTGACTTGCTTTTTGATGATTTGCTATTGAGAAGCTGGTTGTTCACTGCCCCCTAATAGTAACATTTTTCTTGGTAATTTTAGACATTAGCAAGCTGCAGAAGTGAGGTGTGCAAGGCACTTGGAATACCAGAAGAAAAATGCGAGCTGTCCATGGGAATGTCCGGTGATTTCGAACAAGCTGTAAGGAACCTTGCAATTCCGGATTTTCTTGCTACCACTAATTGGCATGTTGAGCAAACATAACGTTACATCTAAGAGATTTGTCAACATCAGTTGCACTGTGTGCTTAAACTTCTTCTGAGGCCTTATCTAGTAAATCCTGTCTATTAAATGGTAATGCTTAGTTTTACTTTTTGTTTGCTAACCTATGCAGATCGAAATGGGAAGTACAAACGTAAGGATTGGATCCATTATATTTGGCCCAAGGGAGTATCCTAAGAAATCATCAGATTAGCATCTTCCCAGCATCATGATGATTGTGATCACTTGTACGTATTCAAAAGCCTTGAAAAGTGTCACTTCTTCAGCATGGATGATCATAACTAGAGATCCAATGATGAGAAAAGAGTTCTTTCAGATCAATTCATCGTTCCCTTCCATTGGGAATGGAAGATGTTCTTGAAGCATCCTCATAAACATCGGCTTGTCCAGCAGCAATCCCTGAAACCAGGAAAATAGAAAGTTCGTTTTGCTGCATAAGATGTCTCTGTGTCCATAGTTCTTTTCAGCGCATAAATTTAAAGAACGCTGATTATAAAAGGAAGTGAGACCTGAACCTGTTTTAGTTTATGTGAAATGCAGATAAATGCTAACTCAGCCAGATTTTGATCTATCATTGTCATTATTAGAGCTTGAGATGAAGAATCATGCCATACCAGACCTCTTGATGAACTTGCTGTTGCTGGGCTCAAGACAGCGTAACAGTGAGGTTTCCTTAAGAACTTCGTTCTCCTGCTCTGCATCGGTTTATTCACTTGCTGAAGCTTTTCCTTTATTCGCAGCCCCATATCTTTACCTAAAGTCTATTCTTTTAACTCGGTGTTTAATTAAAACCCTTCGGTCGGTCCAATTTACGTCGTTGGACCGCTGCAGTATATTCCACGACTTCGGTTTGCAAAGTGTTAAGGGACCGGTGGTCCGTCATTCAATCACTTGTGTATGTGGCAAGTGTGGAAAAGTCTTATAACCACACGGGTTTTTTCTTCTTTTTGCTGGAACAACCATATCCGGTACATTCTAAGCATTCATGACCATTTAAATCGCCACCAATCTTCCGAATCCAAACCCGTATCATTAAGTAGAGAGAGAGCGAAAGGACGTTTGCCCAAGCGTGACGCACATCATCATCGATCTTGTGAGGACTTAATGTGCTGAGTCTGCGGACCCCATGGAAACGACCATTTCAAGTTCGCTCCCGAACCCACATGGACCAATCCAGCTCACATCCACGAACATACATATATATATCAATTTCGTGTGCCATTTTGAATATTTGGCGTGCGAAACATTTAGAAAAAATTAAAGTCGGAGACGCTGAATTTCCTAGACGTAGGGCACACGAGCTTTTACTTACTCGGGTTTAGCTTAGATGATCACGAAAGGTCCTTAGTGAGGAAATAAGCATTAAACCTTTCTATAGTGCTTTTAGTACTCAACAAGATGATTCAGAGCACCATTTGTACCAACCGATGGCATGGCGTTAGGCCCAATTTCCCTTTCATGCAACTTGTTTTTTAGGTCACTCTGCTCATGCGAATCGTGGGCAGGTCGAGCGCATTAAGATATTTGACTTTAGGCAAGAGTTGAAGATTACTAGCTAGACGTGAATTTGTGCATAATTTCAATAGGTTTAACTTGCTATATAAGTATCATGTGCCAACAAATGCAAAAGCAACTTGAACAAGAAAAGCACAAGTCTAGTAAGAATTTTCCGTTTTACAAGGAACAATTCTAGCAAGATGATTCTAAATGAATTAGAGTAGTAAACAGTCTATGTGGCGCATGACTTGGCTACTGACATGCACCGCCAATTGGTAAAATCATGTTTCTTCCTAACTTTCTTTGAAATTTTACGAGACCATTGACAACAGTTCTAAAAATTGTTTGTTGCAGACACATTTGATCCGTTTAATAGTCGCCCTTCACCGTAGGAAGAGATAAGATCTAAGATTGAAGTGTGAAAATTAATGATTGAGGAGGCAAATATGGGGCATCAAGATATTCGAACACGAAAGTATGAATCCAATTTGAAGCAAAACAAAAGTTTCGAGTGTGATAGAAGCATTGATGGGGAGGATATGAAGCATGCTCGGTAGCTAAAGCAGGTGCGCAGGGTAGAGATCACAGCGAGACAATGGCAACTTCTGCCCATTGGAGTCGAACGATATGGCGATCGGTCCCGAAATTATTGTGCCGCGTGCCTGGTAATGGTAAATGAACACCATGGGAATGCATTTACTCCTTCAGACCCCACATGCTCTCAACCACAAAAACTGTCCTAAACCGTGATTTCCACCGAGGAAGAGGCTAATGCAGCAGAAGATTATGATGATGGCGATCAAGAAACGTGACTCACATCGAGCATGGGTTTTCTTCTATCAACTTGTTGCTATCAGGCTGCTTAGAGCCAGGGAAGTTGGCACAGAGCAGACACGGTTGCTTCCTTGATGCAGCTGAATTTTTATGATAATGTGGTCTTTCCACCTCTCTAGTTGGGGTGACAATATGGGACCAGGCAATAAGATTTCTTGCTCCCCTGCCAACTCTTTCCCTCTAACTTGTCCTTTGTCAAGCCCATTCATGTGATCCCAACTTGTCCTTTGTCAAGCCCATTCATGTGATCCCACTCTCCTTATAAATCTTCATCTTCACTTATTTCTAGCAACCGTAATTCACCCTCATTCCCCTATATAACTCTTAGGTTGCACAAAGAGAGAGAGAGAGAGAGAGAGAGAGATGGGGAGGGATCAGTGCATAGGAATGGCAGCACTATTGATGGCTGTGTGGATTGGGGTGAGTGATGGTCAGCTGGCTTATGATTACTACAAGACAACATGTCCAAATGCTGAGGACATTGTCAAGAGGGAGATGCTGAGCTTTGCTTTCTTGGATGCAACTGCACCCGCTGCCTTTCTCAGGCTCATGTTTCACGACTGCCAAGTTCAGGTAATCATCACTTCATACACACAACCGCTCCATCATTTCCTCAATCATGCATGGTGTCATGTTGTGTCTGTGTATCCTCTGAGAGAGAGAGAGAGAGAGAGAAAGAGAGAGAGAGAGAGAGAGAGACGTACATAAATGCATGAAAGTTAGACTGCACTCCCTACCTACATTGATCTCAGAACATACAAAGAGATTTCCTTACCATAACTAACATATTCCACAGTTCTAGCATTCGGCTTCTCAATTGAATACATCCCTTTTTTACAACTCCCATTTCCTGGAATGTTAAACATTATTGTAGAACACCTTTGAAAACATGTTTTTCGAGTTGGTGTTGCATTGAGAGTTCTCCTCCTTTTTTTCTCTCTCTAGGGAGATACTGAGAGTGCATTATCCTTTGTTTAGTTGATAATATCTTGAGCTTGTTGCTTTCTTCCATAACTACAGGATGACAATACTTCTCATTTTTTTTAGGGATGCGATGCTTCAATACTTCTCGACCCGATTGGCTTGAAGTCGGAGATTAAATCGTCGAGGAACTTCGGCATCAGGAAACTCGATGCGATCGAGTATGTCAAGTCGGCATTGGAAGCCGAATGCCCGGGCCAGGTATCTTGTGCAGACATAATTGCACTAGCTGCAAGAGAATCGGTGGCTCTGAGTGGAGGACCACACATTGCCATTCCTCTTGGAAGGAAAGACTCGAGAGCTAGTAATTACCAGCAAGCCGATGCTCATCTCCCTTCTCCAAGTATTTCTGTCGATGCATTCCTTCATATCTTCATGGCTAAAGGGCTGAATCTCGAGGAATCAGTTGCGATCTTGGGTAAGAATCACGTATCATTAATCTCGATATTGATCAACTAAACACATCGGCAGAACTTGTCCTACTCAGTGGCATTAATGAATCTATATGTGAATAAACTAATCCTGATAGACTCTTCAATGGAGATTCTGGCGATCACGGCTAGTCCAGTATCAGAGTACGGTTTTTGCATTAGCTAATGTGATACCAACGTACCTGTTTTGCGACATACTTGTTCATAGAAGTAAAACTCACATAGCGATTGTGTACTAACATGAATTTGTAACATGAATTTGAGCTGCTATAACCATTTAGAATGAATCCCGCAAGACTAGTGCCGATCCGTACTAACAAGTACGGACACTGCCGTGCGAACCGCTCTTTGCAGGTGCACATACACTAGGCGCCGGACACTGCCTGAACATCATCGACAGATTGTACAACCCGAAACCCGACGATCTAATGAACCCAGTGTTCGAAGCTCGGCTCAGACTACAGTGCCCAAGTCTAAATCCCCTAATGAATCTCACAGCCACATCCAACGACATAACCCCAACAATATTCGATAACCAGTACTACAGGGACATATTGTTGGGCAAGGGCTTGTTTTACATCGACTCAAGCATCTCAAGAGATACTCGCACTTCTGACATCGTCAAGCAATTCGCCATTGATCAGGACTACTTCTTTCGCGCATTCTCTTCAGCATTCGTCAAGCTCTCTTCAGCCAACACCCTCAGCAAGACGAAGGGCGAAGTGCGGAAGCAATGCAGCAGGGTGAACTAAGTGAACACAGAATTTAAGCATTTCCTTTTGCCTTATCACGGTCAATGAAGCATATTCATCACTGATTGATCATATGTGTGAATACTGGTGGGTGTTTCTTAAATATTATTGGTGTGACGGAATAAAATCAAGAGGCTATAAATGAAGTCACATGCGATTGCTCCTCATAACTACGGCCACCGAGGGCCTCGCTTGCAATGTGCCTACCTCATTTAGTAGTTGGCTGCCTCAGCCATTACTCGTGCTGTGAAATTAGACATTCTTGTCTACAAACTGCAACTGCCAAAACAACCTAGTCATGATTAGGAGTATGCAAAAGAACGAAGACCCTCCCAGACCGCCCAAAATCGGATCGGAACCGCCCGAAACCGGTGATTTTTAAGGGAACCATTCGGTTCCCGGTTCCATGGGTGGATCCGCCTACTCGCCCACCCGAACGGGACCGGTTATATTATAATAATATATTAATTTTTAATATTTAAAAAAAAATCGAAATTAGCAAATTTAAAATTTAGGACTCCAATCACCATCTTATCTCAATTCAATACTCTCCTACTCCATCTCATCTCTTTTAGTTCAAAATCTCTCCGAGCTCCCTCTCCCTCTCCAATTCACCTCCGAATCTACTAATCTCCCTTCGAGTCCTAGTCCGAACTCGGCAAAATAGTGAGTTAATTCTCTTTTCCCCCCTCGAACTTGAACTCTCTCTCTCCACATCATCGCTATCCTCGTCACCACTTCCACATTCACTATCACTATCGTCCTCGGGCTCATCCCACTTCTACCTCCCCTCTTCCTCCCCCTCCTCAGCCCTCCCCCATCATCCTCATTTTCGAGGATGGGGGCGAACTCCAAGTCTAAGAATAGCTCATCATCCCTATTGTCCTCCTCATTGTCGGTCTTGGGGGAGGAGTGGGAGACAGCGGAGGCAGTGGCGAAGATGGTGGTTGTGGTCAGGATGGAAGCGACGCGAAGGTTGTGATCGCCGCCGCCATGACGCTAGTACTTGAGGAGAATAAAATTCCCATGGTCGAGAGAGCCATAATAAATAGATGTAAGAAGGATGAAAAGAGGAAGGTACGGAGGTTGGACCAATTCTATGGACCACCCGAGAACCAGACCGGACCAAACTGGCGATCCGGTTTCCAAGTGGATCCATGCAACTAGCGGGCGATTCTCGATTCCAATTTTTTGAAACCGATTCTTAGCGGCCCATCCGGACCATTCACACCCCTAGTCATGATGATGTAATTTGAACTTGTGTGGAAGCACATAGCTTGATTGAAAGAAATTAATGATACTATTCCACTATATAAAATGGAAATTATCAGACTGCATTCATAGAAAGGTCAGAATACTGTAGGCCATACTTTTCATAAAATTCAATGACAGCCTAAATTGTACGAGTACCACCCCTGAGAAAGTAGAGTACATAATTGAGATCCCTTGCAGAACCAAGAGACGAGGTTGAAAACTCGTATAATGAATTGTCAGGGGGGAAAAATATAACAATAAGAAAGGTAAGCGCACGTGTGAACTCAAATTTTGTAATTCTCAAGTCGTTTTCTCGAAGCTGCTGTCACAAAATTTTGGTGGTTAATAATGTAATGCTATCGTCTGACTATATTACCTATAGGCTTATCTGCATAACTTTTAGCAAGGTGCTCCACTTCCCCTCCAAATTGTCTTGAAGCTGGTCAGTTGTTACTTGTTAGGTCACCCAGAGCCCTCAGAAATAACTAGTAGTGTAGCCAATCAAGGAGTCGAATCTAACAATGAGGAAGCATCAAAGTGATTGACCACCCCCTCACTCAAAAGGCGCATGGCTGCTCCTCGTGAGAACTTCCTTGCAAACAAAAAGCAGGGAACAGATGACAAATTTGCACGGCACCACTCTGTCCGAAACTCTGTCTCATAATACACATGATTGATTTTCTGCAAAATTGATTATAAAAGCAATGGATTAGAAAATGGGATATAAATGAAAATGGGGGAAATTAAGTGGAAGAGTGTGAATAAGTACCATAAGCAGTTTTAATTGCAAGGACTAATAGGGTTGAGAAGTTAAACAAAGAGATTGGTCAGTTCAAGGAAGGTTGTCTTTATTCTTTAGAATTAGTTACCCAAATACCTATGTAGCAATCAAATTTAGCAGAAGCCTATGAAGATAACAAATTTATCACTTTGTTATTTGCTTAGCGAAAAACTACCACTTCTGCAGCAGGGAAGTCGATCAAGGAAATAAACAAAAAGTTTAAGCATCAAAGATTGGCAACTAAAGCACTAAGCCAGATTTGCTATAGAACAATGAGAGACATAATTTTCTCAGCCCGTCATCAACTTAATCTTAGAGAAAGCACCTTCATTTTCAGAGGATGAAAAATTAAAGGGAAATGTGCTCAGGACTGACCTTTATTGCCTGGATTTGTTGCGGACTGGCATTTGCATAATCAAACGTAACAGGATGCCAACCTTTAGTATCCATCTTTGTAGCCGACTGGTTCCATGAGGTATACGTTACTGTTCTTCGTTCAAGTTCAGTGTCAAGCTCATTCAACTAGCAGAACATACACAGTAAAAGACTTATAAGCCATGTGATATCAGAGTCCAGTAAAAAGGTGCTTGCAATGTGAGCTTTAAAAAATCAGGTGGCATCTACTAGCAATGATTGAAGTAGAGGTCAGCCAGGTATAAGATGCTTAAAATGACCAATGTAGCATTATGGGATGTAAACATGAAAGAAGGCGGGTGAGTAATGAAGAATATATTTCTTACAGAAAGCAACGTCTGGACAAAATGCTCATCTGGAATACAATTGTGCTGCTTCTGAAGTTTCTGCAGTTGGCCATAGATCTCATATTAAAATAACTAGCAGATCCCTTTTAGAAGCAATTGTGAACATCATGCATCAACGTCATCCGGTCCCATGAAACATCAAAATCACTTAATTAGCCATACTTAGATCCTTCAAACATTGAAAATTTTCGAACATCTCCAGCTATATGCTATTAGACAGTGTGCAATATGAAGTATCCAATCAATAGCAACCTGCAGGATTTGTTGCATGAGAATTGCTAGTTCCTTTAAGAGCTCACACTGGTTTGTAGATTGATAATTTGAAACATTTCATCATTTCCTATGATACGTAATTTGGCATTTAGAGTATGACCCTAAGGCTAAATTGAAACTGTGCTATGCACAGAGAAAGCAATCCAAACAACTACCAGGGGGCACAGCTTCAGAACTCTAGGCTTCAAACATATATCAGATGTATTCATAATTCCCATATTTGGAATTCTCAAAAAAGTGGAACTTGAGAAGAGTTAAGCCCACAGTGCAAAAGTCCCAGTTTCAAAAGGGCAATAGAAAACATGCAGAGAGAAGTTAAGCCTCCAAACTATGAAAGCAGCAACACTCCTGTGTTTTAAAGAATACTGATGATTATCAGAACACCACTGCAGTTGGTTGATCATGCAAACCTTTAGCATTTAGTCAGTGCAACAGCTGGGAAAAATTTATATCATCCAATTGTCAACATGGCAAGGGTTGGGAGCAGGGAGTGATCTCAATAACAAACCAAGCAATCAAAAGATTGAAAATTTCACATAACATCATAACATGTCAGAAGGTACAGATATTGATATATCTCTATGATGGGTCAAAAGTCACTCACAATGTTCAGCTTTCCTTTACTGGCATCTACAGGTGGTCGTCGCTGGTAGGCAAGCAGCAGCAAAGTGAGTGAGAAGCAGAAAACTTTATAAGAATGAGTGTAAACAAAAAACATATGGCATCATCTACCTTACAAAACTTCTTGAATGCTGGATAAACAACCTCATCATCTACAACCACTTCTGCATGCTTACGAACTAAGGCAATCCACTGCAAATGTGGTACCAATGAGAACATCAATACAACAAAGGCCACGGAAAAATGCTGGTCTCTATCAGCACTAAATATCAGCTCAATAGATGCATCATTATCAAAATCCACAAAAAAAAAGAAGAAGAAGAAGAAGAAGAAGAAGACAGACAGACAGACATGGAACAAGGGAAATTGAGGTGCAATTCACAGAGCAAAGAAAGGGTGAACCAGGTGGCCTGGAAATACGAAATATAATGATCGCTCTGTATAACTTGATAAATCTAAAGGAAACATCAACACAATAAGAGCTCCATCATGTAGGTTTCAAAGAAAAACCATACACCAATAAAAGCTCTAGCATGTAGATGGAAGCCACATTTACTTATCTATGTTTCCATATTACAGATAACAAAAACTTTCACAATAGATGTGAACAGAGGCGAGTTTAATTTATCTGGGGCATGCAATAGCTACAACAAACGCTCATTGAAATATCAGTTGATACATCTTTTGAGGATGGAAGACAAAAGAATAAAACAAAAAACCTGTGACCCTTTTCGCCATCTCTCTTTTGGAATAACTGGAAACATTTGAGGGTTGTACCGGTCTTCCTTTGCATCAAGAAAGCTACAAATTGTAAGGAAATGCATCAATTTACGGATGCAATGTATCAATCGAAGCAAGAAATCACTATACGCAGAAACAATGCTAAGCACCTCAACTACCAAAGGCCTCCATCTACCTGTCCACAAAACTCCTCGAAGAAGCCATTAGATAGCTGTATATGTAGCTGAAGTTGTACAAAGGAACACAACTGCAGCACCAGGAAAAGAGAAACTTCATATATAATCAAGTTTTGCGAAAAATGGACAAAAAAAATCTTACGTGACTTCATAACAACTTTGAAGAACTAGTTCAAGCCAGGAAATGCACTTGTATAGATCAACAATAAGCATATGTCTTTCTATATGGAAAAGAGAGAGACCAATTGATATGTAGCAATGACAATCTTACGCCCACATTTTAGTGCAAATGGATAACAAACTGAAAGTTAAAACTCTCTGATCATATTGAAACGGATCAAACTCAAAATTACATCAAAGAAGCAAACCATAAATAAGCAGCAGCTAGAATGGTTTGGATTGAAACTCATTTATGGAATGTGGAAATTTATATAGAAGGATGCCTTCTGGAAATTCAACTCGTTTAAAATTAGATGCTTATTAGAAACATAGAAGGAGAGTTACTTATCCTCAGAAGAAAATGTTACAATGGAAATAATTTGAGCTCTTCATCGAATAAGTATTTATTTAATAACTGTGTTGCTTGTAGCAAAGACAGCATACTGCTTAATGCTGCTGGTTTAAGAAAATGATTGTTTGCTCACCCAAAAGGAGGAGGATCAAAATCAGAGTTACTCGTCCTTAATGCAGAAGAAACTCTTAGCTTGCAATATGCATCACATAAAAATTGATTTATTCGAGTACAAAGGACACCAACCTATCGGAAAGGAGAACAAATCTTTGATTTGCTGGATCCTCAAGTGCTGCAGCAAACAACAATCTCTCTGCTTCAATCATACTCGACTCTCCCCACCCCACCTGTTAAATCACACGACATTCAAATAGGTTCAACTTATCATGATGGTTGAGTCACCACCGGCAACAAAGGAGGAAAAAGGCATGTTAGAGTTCAATGATAGACCTATTGTAGATCCACCTCGCAGCCAAAACCATCAAAAGAAAAGGCATCACTCAACTTAACTAATTTCGACCAAAATATCAGAACAAAAGAATACACAGAAACATCAAGTCTAGTGAAGATAGTTTCATTGAAGCTGCAGACAACCCATTGTATTTTGTTCCATTCTTCTCGTCTCCAGCAACTACATGGACAGCTAAAAATAACAACTTTTGGGAGACAACGAAAAACCCAGCAACCGAACTACAAATTCAACCTCAGGGAAGACCAACTTCGAGCTTGAAATCATCATGTCCGAGAGAAAAACTGAAAAACGAAGAGAACCCAAAAAAGGAAAAAAAAAAAAAAAACTGAAAAATCACGCATTTCCTCTGAATTCCAGGAATCACCTGAATGCTATTCCTCAACTGGCGACCATAGAAGAAGCGCGACCTCGTCGTCGACGCGTCGAACACGAACCCCGGCTCCGAGTGGATGTATATCGAGAAATTCGCCGCGTCCGCATTCTGCAGCAGAAAACGCACACACACAAAAAAAAAAAAAACCGTCGGTTCCCCAACACAGCGCGGATAAAGGGATCGCGAGAAATCTCAAGAGATCACGTCGGAAACCTCGAAGAAGCTGCCCCAGAGGAAATCGAGCGGGAGGTTGCGGCGGGCGAGGAAGAGGAAGGCGAGCTTGGGGGTGCCGGCGAAGCGCGATCCCGCGCCGCGGCGGCGGAGGACGTCGAGATGCGGAGACGTCGACGAGGAGGAGGAATAATAGTTAGGCGGGGAGTGGAGGCGGAAGAGGGCGAGGAGGCAGAGGGAGAGGGAGAGGAGGATGACCAGCTTCCAGCCGAGCCAGAGCACGTGCCGGGCCGCCACGACTTGCGCGGACTTCTTCATCGCCGCCGCCAACGCCGACGTCCTCCTCCTTCCTGCCAACAAAGCAGCGAACGCCATGAATCCCCCACCACAGAGCAGAGCACAATACACAGGGAGAGAAACAGAGAGAGAGAGAGAGAGAGAGACAGAGAGAGAGAGAGACTTACATTTGATTGCAGAGAGGCGGAGGAGGAAGGAGATCATTTGGAGAGAGATGATGGAGGATTCGAAGCTCGCAGGGGTAGAGAGAGAGAGGGGGGAAGAGAGAGAAAGCTTGAAGCTTTGGTTTGTCGTCGTCTTCGTCGTCCTGGTCGGGGCGAAAAGTGACGTGAAGACTATGCAGAGGGGCGTTTTTTTCAAGGGGGGGAGGAAGACGACGCGGGGTGCCCGAAACGACGCCGTGTATTATGGGGGTTTCCGTTTCGTTTCAGTTCACATTCATTAGCTGACGCCAAAGCCCAAGCCTCCTATTTTCTTATTTTTTATTTTTTTTTTTTTTTTTAAAAAAAATCTCTGTCTCTCACTCTCTCTCTCTCTCTCTCTCTCTCTACCTGATAAAAATTAGAAAAAAAGAAGAGAAAGGGAAGGAGGAAGAGGAGAGGAGACGGCTTGGCAAGATCTTCCGATTGTCAACTTCTTACCCATACGCAACGTTCGTGCATCTTTCTAATTAGTAGCAGAAAACAGATCTTGCATGCATTTGAAACGGGCGTGATCCTCTGCGTAAGCTTGTCATTCTTTTTTGTTAGATTTGTCAAACGGGTAAGTCGACCTCAATTCGAATATGATTCGACCCAAATAGACCTATTTAATTCATTTTGACAGTTTTTCCGGGCAATACAAATCTAATGAATCATATCCAACCCGACCCCATATGATTAAAACATTTTTCACATTGAACTCAATTTATGAAAACCCGTACCCAAATTTAAGTCAAAATGTAAGGTGAGTGAGCGCAGGGACAAGAGAGCAAAAGAGAATAAAAAGAGAGTCGGGTCAGATCTAAGTAAATTGTACAACCATTCATAACTCATTCACAGCTCATTTATGACCTATTTATTTACATCCGTTTGCTAATATAACCGGCACAAATATCAATTCAGCCCATCATATATTTGTTAATAAATAAATTTTATGGCTCATTTTTTATAAGATTACTTTCCGCATAATGTCACCCTCTCTCTTTTGCTTGTTTAAGGGTAGAGTAATGGTTAAACAGCACCGTCCCGGCATGGTACAGGGACGTGCCAACAAGTAGGTGAGACCCAAACATGGGGTGTCTTGAACAAGAGGGTGGGAAAGGCATCAATGTCAGCAAGGCAAAGCGCGTCTGGTGAGGGGTCGAGCTACTTCTTGTTTCTTGATCTTGGCTTTTCTTGGAGATGAAATCTTTGACCATTTCTCTCTCTCTCTCTCTCACCACCCAATTGCTCAGGACAAGACCCTTTTACAAGGTCAACAGCTTGATTTCCCAGTGACCCCAACCTGCATTCCTGTAGACAACGCGCTTACCACACGAAAACTGATGAGTCAGATGATGATGCATGGACATTGAAACAGCACCTTATTCAAAAGGGTGAAGGAGGGAATTCTGCTGGATAAGCAAGCTAAGCAACTTATACAAACTGTTTCTCAATACAATATACGCTCGATACATCACAACCGCCGTATGGTAGCATCTCACGGACTGAAGGATACGATACAGGAGATAGCGATCATTGCTTCACCAAACCCACAAAAGTCTTATTTCTCATCTCCAAGGAATGCATCCTCACTTCCAGGATCTAAACGTTGGAATCAAGACTCACGGCTAACGTGTTTGCATTCCCAAGTTAAACACCTACCACCACACAATGCAATGCCTCCTTTTTGGTTGATGAAGTAATGGCATAGGAACCACTCTGCAAGGTAATATATGTCGGCGACCTAGCAGATCTCACCTGGTCCATTTCTTCTTCTTCGTCGTCTGGTCTTACGAAAGAATCTGGAATGTTGAGGTGGGTTTATATCAGCAGAACAAAAGATTACAAGATAAAACTGGAGTCTCTTTAAGGAAAACACGACTCTCCTGACACTGGCAAATAACCAAATTCTAAGTGCTATACACACCTTGGCATTTACATCTACTGGCATGAGGTAACCAAGGACCGACTCCACAATGCAGAGTCAAAGTGACTATTGAGCTCCGACCTTAACATTTTGGCGGTCCAAGATGACATTTAGGATCTTGCCAGGGACAAAGATCCTCTTCTTGATGGATTTTCCATCCAGATACTTGGAAAGTTTCTCATCTTTCGAAGCTAATCTGAAAGCATCCTCCTCAGAGCACCCTTCTTCAACCTGGATAGTACCCCTCATCTTGCCGTTGATCTGAACTGGTAGCGTTATAGCTGACTCCTTCAAGTAATCGGGATTAGCCTGCCATTCAAAACCAGAACTAGGGAATGACTGGTGACTCGTAAGGGGAGGGTCTCACTCTATAGAGGGGCAGACCATCAAGCTATCACAGAGATGCGGGATAAGAAAGAGCCACACAAATAAAGATAATACATACCTTTGGAAAAGCTTCATAAGCCAATGAATGCGAGTGCCCTAGGCGGGACCAAAGCTCCTCTGCCATATGAGGAGAATATGGGGCTAGCAACAAAACAAATGCTTCTGCAACTGACACTGGCAGTTTTTCCCACTGAATGAAAGAGAAGGAAAGAAGATAGAGCACTGATCTCACAAAAAAATAATGCTATACTAGACACAGCTGAGAAAAAGGAAGAAGTAAATAAAGCAACGTTGATAAGGTACTAGGGGCATTTCATTCAACAGAAGAAAAGCTACCTTATACGCAGCATTAATGAACTCCATCATTGCAGAAATTCCAGTGTTGAACCGCGTCCCTTCTATTTCCTCTGTCACCTGTAAATGGTAGAGAACTTAAATTGACAGCTCCATCATTCTTATGCTGTGTCATCATTTACATGTCCATGCTGTGGTTGAATTCCCACAGGTCCTCATAAAGAAATTTAACAACTTCTAGTAATTCATTTGTCATTCAAAAACAAAGTATGCGTGTAAAATGGCAAGAACTTAGCTAACAAGCTAGAAACCAACAGGGCATTCTAACGAAATGACAGATGATGCAACAGAAGTAAGACCTTAGCAATACATTTATGCAGAGAACGAAGCTGTTCTAGACTTGGTTCTACATCTGTTGCCACCGTTCCCCCCTTGAATGTACCACTAGGTGATGGTGAACCAATAAGCAGCCTCCACGTTCTCGCCAGAAACCGATGAACACCCTCAATCCCATTTGTGCTCCAAGTTTTTGAGTCTCTGGAAGCCAAAGGAAACAATAGAAACTTGAGAATGCCTCATAATGATAGCAAGAGTTTAGATAATGTGATCTAGGGGGGAAACAGAAAACTGAAGGTATACCTAAATGGTCCCATGAACATCTCGTACAAGCGAAGAGAGTCCGCACCATACTCAAAAACAACATCATCAGGATTGACAACATTTCCCCTGCTCTTACTCATTTTGTAAGCACGTGCTGTTAGACGAACATTAGGATTGTCCTTCAGTATGAAAAATTCCCCAGATTTTGTGACCTAAGCAAAGAAGGTGGTATTGCTTAATGCACAAGATAATGTCATGATTTCTACCTGAAACGCCAAAGCTGATGCATGAAAGTGACTTACTTTTTCTTCAGTGACTACTTCTTGAGTATATTCGCCCAATGAATCTGCAGCTTCTGCAGATACATAATTTCCATCAGCATCTTTGTATGCTGTATATTGGACCTGCCACACACACCATTTAGAAGAGCATTCACTGATAGAAGAAAATATGGACAAACAGTTATTACTGACCTCCCCAAGAATGATTCCCTGGTTTATAACACACTTGAAAGGCTCTTTCGTGGAAACAATACCAATGTCATACAGAACCTGAAACATATCCAGCAGATAAGTATGAGACTGAAGTAAATAATATCGGCTTAACACCACAGGCAGCCACATTCTGCCTAATAATAACATGCATGTGTTCCAAAACCTAAAAGCCTTTCCATACCAACTTCGACCAGCATAACTACCCAAGAGAGCGGACCCATGTAGATCTAGGCTAATAATTAGTTTTACTCTGAACTTTCCTCTTATGCTCTGTACAAGCCCAAGACTGCCCTAAGAACCACTTCCAACGAAAAAAAAACTATTGAAAATCATGATATGATGCTTTTGGTCAAGGTAATTTGGATTATTAAAGGGCTTAACCACATAAGCACATGTTTTAAGTATAATCCTGATTCTCACCCATCGTTTCTTTCGTTAGTTAGTTAGTTAGTTAGCATTAGACAACCTAGCCAGAGACAAAGGCAAGAGACCCTCCAAACAAACCTTGTGCCAGAACCTGGCATAAAGTAAATGGAGTACAGCATGTTCAGCACCACCAACATACACATCAACTGGGCCCCAGTACCTGAGACAAGATGGTAACATGAAATTTAATGTGGAGAGGCAAACATATAAGATGCATGATCCCTGCATTAGACCAATCAAAGAATATCAAACTGGTGGAAGAATATGAAGTGTAAAGGTTGATCTTACATTTCTTTCTCCTTAGAGACTAATTCTTTGGAATTTTTGGGATCCATAAATCTCAGATAATACCTGGTTGAAGAAGGAAATGCACAAAGTCAAATCCCAAAACTTTTATAAGACCATTTGATACCTGCACTTTACAAGTACAAAAAGTTCCTGTAGACCACACCAAAATAATTACCAGCAAGAACCAGCCCATTGCGGCATGGTGCTTGTTTCTCTTCTACCAATTTTTCCAGATGATTGATCCATGGTTTGAACCTAATGAGAAACTAAATTCAGCAGAATCCTATTGATATAAGCTGGGGAAAAAAATGTTTCACAGGCGAAATAAAATCGACTAGGTGACAGAAAACATACCCATGCCTCTGCCTTCGACAATGGTGGTTCCCCCGTACCCGTGGGTGTAAAGTCGTCTAACTCAGGAAGCAAAAGAGGCAGGTCTGTTTCGCTGAGTGGGACACTCTCACCAGTTTCATCAAAGAAAATGATAGGTATAGGTTCCCCCCAGTACCGTTGCCTAGCAAAAAGCCAATCCCGCAACTTGTAGTTCACCTGCAAAATTACAATTTTAAGCAAATACAGGTATTGCAATCTTTCATGGTCAATTTGAACCACCCCCAGCCCAACCCTTCCAATCACATGGAAAATGTATTAAATAAAGATAACACTGCACCTTCTTCTTCCCATTGCTAGTCTTCTCAGCCCATTCAGTGACTCTGGAAGCAGCTTCGCCGCTCAGCAAACCATTGATGTCAAGCCCAGACATGGAGTCTGAGGAATTAATAATTATCCCTTCACCTGAGTAAGCCACCTTGGAATCAGGACTGCTTTCCCCATCAGGAGTCACGACCCAACGGATAGGGATGTCATACTTTAGAGCAAACTCATGATCCCGTGTATCATGTGCTGGTACAGCCATTATTGCTCCGGTACCATAACTGCCAGAAGCAGAAAGTGTAGGTGATGCACATACTTTACGATGTGCTCTCTGGAAAAAGAACCAACTTGAAAACACAAGCAAACATGTCGACAAGAAGAAATGAAAGTCATAGAGACCACTTTCAAGAGAAATGTTTCCAATAATTTGCTTTGGCAACAAGACATTCTCTAAATCTTCCAAAGAAGTGAAATTAAACAATCAACTAGTGATATATACCTCCCTAATACATAATCTGCAACCCATATGGGGATGGCTTCTCCATTAGCTGGGTTTACTGCGAAGCTACCACTAAAGACACCAGTTTTTTCCTTCTGAAGCTCAGTTCTCTCGAGGTCACTCTTTTTCGATGCTATGTCCTTGTATTCCTCGACCTATTACAGCAAAATACAAAGTTATTATTCTGCTTACCATTAAAAAGAAAGAAATATGAACTCAAAATAAGAAGATGATGAGCGTACATCACCACGTTGGGCTTCAGAGACAAATGCTGACAACAAGGGATGCTCAGGTGCAACAACTAAGTACCTGCAAGAGAAAGGCATGGATGAATGCATGCCATAGCCCAACCAAATTCAGTATGGAAGAGTTCCTGTACAGCTAAGATGAGGAAGAAGAAGTTTTACGTTACTCCAAAGATTGTGTCAGGTCTGGTAGTGAAAACAGTTAGCTCTAGATTTCTTTCCATTTTATCACCATCAACAACACGGAACTTTAACTCAGCACCTTCTGATCTCCCTATCCAATTTCTTTGCATTTCTTTGACGCTTTCAGGCCATTCGAGGTCATCTAGATCTTCAAGAAGACGGTCAGCATATTCAGTAATCTTGAGCATCCATTGCCGCATTGGCTGCTTGTAATAAACAATGACACTGTAAAATTATAAAACCATTCAAAATAATGAAATCAAGAGTGTAACCAAGCTAAAAAAGGTCTTATTGTTTCCTAAATCTCAGTATATCATCATTTACCTTTCTTATAACTGGATGGCCGCCACGCTCGCTCACACCATCTATCACCTCCTCATTAGCCAATACAGTACCAAGAGCAGGGCACCAATTTACTGGCACTTCAGCCTGAACAAGTAAACACCTGGACAATGAAAATTTCAAACAAATACTGAATATTCAGACAGAAGAAAGTGGTTTTAAGTACCTGATATGCCAATCCTCTCTTGAAAAGCTGAAGAAAAATCCATTGGGTCCACTTGTAATATTCTGGTTCTACTGTGGAAATTTCACGATCCCAATCATAGGAGAAGCCCAGTGATTTAAGCTGCAATTACAGTGCAAGTGCTTGAATGTAAGACCATAGCCCGCCATATACTAGGAGCTTAGAAACTGCTTTAAACAGTGTCAATGATGAAACTATAAAGTAGTAGCCACAAAAGTTTTCCTGCAGAAGGAAACAGAGAATATATATGAAGAAGTGTCTGCTAATGCTCTTACTTTCATTGATTGGATGCTCCATAAAAAGGTTTTACCTGTCGAGCCCTTCTTGGATATTCTTCCAGATTGATCAAGACTATCGTAGCTTTTCTGACTTCTGCTAATAGTACCCTACAGTCTAGAGATAACCAATCCACTTTCTAAGCTATGAAATCAAACAGCTAACACGCCTCTCAGATGATCAGACCCCTTTTTGCAGTTTTCTAGTACACGTGACAAAGAAGCCAAAAACAAAGTGTCCTCACGAGAGAAAAGAGGTCAAAAAAAATTTTCAATGGCATGTCTAGACTCCAGATTCTTTCCCACACAGTTCAAATCACCAAGCTAACGCAGCTTTATGATGATCCCCTACAGTAAACAAGGAAGGTAGGTCACCTGGGTGCGAAATCGGTTAATGTTCCTCAAAGTTGTGATTTTCGGGTGGGTTCCAGTCTGCCAGACACATAAAGAAAGTCCTGTTATAAACCACTACATAACCACAGCAGAATTATTCAAAAAATGCATGTAACCACCAAGCCAAAATTGAAAAGAAAACCTCAATCGCATACTGCTCCGCAGGCAATCCGAATGCATCCCATCCCATCGGGTGCAAAACATTGAAGCCTTGCATTCTCTTGAATCTAGCCAGAATATCAGTGGCAGTGTATCCCAGGGGATGCCCAACGTGTAATCCCGCTCCACTGAATCGAAAACAATCCATTAATAAATAAAAAAAATAAAAGAAAAAAAAAATCTAACTTCCAAGAACACAACGTGAAAACCAAACTAAAAATGAATTCAGTCCGAATGGATAAACCTAAAATTATTGAACCGATCACAACCAACCCCAGTTGCTCAAGACACTCAACTGGACTATGCTTCCCAATTCCCATCATTGGCCTAGTGAAGTTACCAGCTTTCCCATCACAATCACTCACTGACGACAACAACAACAAGAAACTAGAGAGAGAGAGAGAAAGAGAAACCTGGGATAAGGGAACATGTCGAGGACATAGAACTTGGGCCTGGACGTGTCAATCTCATCTGGGGTTCTGAAAGTTTTGTTCTTTTCCCAGTGTTCTTGCCACTTGGGCTCAATCTCATGAAAAGGGTACGCTCTTTTCACCGAAGGCTCTTGCTTCCGCTCCTGCTCTTGAACCTGAGCCAATTCACCGCTTACCCGACTCCTGATTCTTGCTCTGCCACAAGCATTCCCTCTACGTTTTGCACCATCGAAGTGAATACCCAAGAATTCGTTCTTGACGGTGCTTCTGGGGGTCAGTTTTCTGGGCAAGAACGGTCTCTGGCCCTGTGCAAAGAAGGGAATTGGAAGAGGCTGATAAGGAGGCTGTGACAGCAGCGGGTTGTGCAAATACTGAGAGCCTGTATTCATTTTTTCCTGAGGGAGCGTGTTGGAAGCGGAGGAGGGGAGGGAGGGGATGGTGGAGAGGATCAAGATAACGCAGACCAATCCAGTCGTTGATGGCGGGTAAAAAGCCTTGCCGTTTTCTTTTATCTTCTGTCCTGGTCTTTGCTTCTACATTTTAAAGCCTCTCCCTTGCACTCTAGCCGGAACGTGCAAAACAACCGAGACCTACCTGACTCGCACGGAACCGGATCGGACTAGACCAAAATCGATCGTTCTCGATTCTAATTTATTGAAATCAATGGGTACTTATCTGGTTTCCAATTTAGAGTGAAATTGCCCATCTGCCCACCCAAAATGGATAAGTAGTATATAAATATATATTTAAATTTTTAAGAAAAATTTCTAATAAAAAAAATTAAAAATGAAAACCCGAAAATCTCAAATCTAAAGCCCAACACTCATTAAATCATTAAATGAGTGATCGTTTTGTCTCACTCTCATCTCGTATAAATTGGCTTTACATCTCTCACTCACGGCCTTAATTCTCAAGCTCAATGTCCATCGACTCATGATGTTAATTCTTAACTTTCAATATGAGTCCAATCTTTTTACTAATCTTGTAATTAAAAATAGGGAAATTTTTTGCTTTTTTTCTTTACTTTGGATTGTCAGAAAACATTGCACTAAAGCTTGATGGGATTAGTTCCATACACTCACTGGAAACCAGATTGGACTGACAATCTAGTTTTCTGATGGATCCATGAAATCAACAAACGGTTCTCAATTCTAATTTTTCGAAACCAATCCTTAGTGAGCAATGGCTCACTCTGACTATAATCACCCCTAATTTCAGCTTCTTTTTTGGGCTGTTCTTTTGTGCTCAATAGGATTAGAGACAAACTGCTTCTATCCCTATCAATTGGAGGGATGGAAGAGTTGAGACCTTTGGTGCCTCCTCTACTTAGACATGATCAGTGATCGGGCCATGTATCGAACCTAAATGTCCTTATTTAGACCCAACCTTGATACAAGAAAATACCATGTCTTCTTAATAAGATGAATCGAGCCTAGGCGGACCTAGTCGGATCTAAATGAATGGAGCCGGGTTCAAGAGAGGACACGATTGCCTAGGCCCGCCCAAATGTGCTTCGGGCCTTGGGCCCTAACCTCAGTCAAGGATTGAGGCCTTGTAATCTTTGGGCGTGCATGTTTTCACTTCTTTTTTCGTTTAAGAACAGATATTTTGTTTTTTTGTTAATAATAAAAAAAAAGAACGTAAATGCGTTTGTTTGCGTTTTTGTTGAAATCTGTTTTTTTGTTAAACAAAAAAAGAACGGAAATGAGAAACAAAAATAAGTTGTTTTTTGTTCAAACACTTTTGAAGAAACACTTCTCTCTCTTCTCTTTTCTTCTTCTTTTTTCTTTGGCCAGTCGCTAGCCTTGGCCATGGCCGACGACCGGCCGTCGAGGGTCGGCGACCTCACCGGAGCGTCACCGAATTTGGACTAGGCCAAGCTCGCCCAACCAAGGCGAGGCTGAGCCACACCGGCGCGGGTGACGCTCGGCCTCGCCTCACCCAACCACAGCGAGGCTCGACCTTGCCGTGGCTGGGCGAGGCCGCCCCCGTCGCCCAATCGCCGGAGGCCGGCAACCGGCCAAAAGAAGAAAAAAAAAAAAATAAAAAATAAAGGAAAAAAAGGAAAAATAAAATAAAAATATTAAAAAATTAAAAGAAACAAAAAAAAAAGAAAATAAATTTACCAAACGTGTTTCTATTCATTTTTTATTCCCTAACAAGTTTATCAAAACGCGTCTTTCTGGTCAAAAATTGTTTCCCGGAACATAAATAGTTTTTTCTATTTCTATTCCCTGAAGCAGTTTTTGAACAGAAACGTTATCAAACACGCCGTTAATTCCTGTCAATAGTCTGTTTCCTCCCCTTTTTGGTTCTTCAACTTGTCCTTCTTTCTTTTCTACCTCCTTTCCTCATTTTGTTTGTTTGTTTAAAGAGTGAGTTCTACCTCCGACTTACCACATCTTGTAAACTTTGGGACTTGCACACTAAACTTTTTTGGCAAAAATTCTAAAACATTTTCCAATATATAAAGATTGACATAATACCGATGACTTATGAAATAGGTTCACAGAGAATAGCCAAAACCAACAGTTTTGGCTGTTTTACATTGTTTTTACTGATTTGTGGTCAGTTTCATTGATGTCGACAGAGAACACGAAGAAATAATCTTATTTCAAGAGAAATTTGCAGTATCTCAAAGCAAATCATGATGACTAACAATTAAAATAGGCTTACAATAAAACTGCTAAAGTGCCAAGATGAATAAAGCAAGGCAAGCATATATTCTGCTACCTTTCTACTGCATAAACACCTATTGACAGAGCGAAACACTATTTGACCTTTTAGTCTCTTCAGGCCAAGCCAATATCATCCTACTTAATATAGTCTATAATCCTGATCTGAGTAATATGGCATATGCTTCTCTACAGTTGCAACTCAAACTTCCGGTTTGAGCTACATTTGATCCGGAGACAAAGACAAACCCAGGAAAAGGGATTTAGCCTATGCTGGTCGACATAATGTTCACAGAGGACAGTTCATTCCAACAGCACACAATTTTGGGGCTCGTGTTCATACAGCATGCCTTTTTTTTCCCCCTCAGATGCCTCTCTAGCTACTACCTTCCTGACATAAGACTGATGGAAGAATGGGCTTCACAGAGGGAACCGATGTCCCAATCATCTCCAGTAGAAGAAAGTGTCGTCAGCGCCACCACTACCGACCTCATGGTAGGTCGAAGTCGAGGATTTTCTTGGGTGCATGCCTTAGCGATGGTGGCCATCTGCAATGCAAACACTTGAGAAAGCTTTTTGAGTATGTGGACAATCATTCTATTGAGATAGTTGAGTCCTCCAATTAAGCCTATGTCAAATTCCATGGAATACCTTTCTCCATTCCATACAATCAGCTAAAGAACTGTTTAGGAACTAGCTAACAGCTCATTTCCTAACAACTTAAATTTTTGGGACAAAAATGGTTCGTCTAACACTACCGAAGTACCTTATAAACTAAGTCCGGTGGGTAATCATCATCCAGCCTGGGGTCGACAAGTTTAAAGAGGCTATCTTTCGGATTAGGCTGGTTTAGAACATCCCCAAACTGCAAGACATTAGTTGTGTTCAGTGCAAGAAAAGCTGTTGGAATGGTTAGGACATTACCCCAGCTAGAATAGAAGAGAGAAATGAGGGCGTGAAGAAAAGAGGACCAACCAAAGCAACAAGTCCTTTTGCTTCTCTCGTAGTTCCATCCATCTTTACAACAGCTTGTTTAGCAGATATGAGTTCATAGAGCACAACCCCGAAAGCATATACATCTACTTTGGGGGAGACGTCACCATATTTAGCATACCTGCACAAAAGCATTGCCGGTGAAACCCACTTCAACCTCAGAATCACAGAAATTTCAGTTAGCAACAGTGTTTGCGAATCTGGCATTGCGAATGTTTCTGATGAACATAAATAACTTGAAAGTATGTCTTACTCTGGCGACATATATCCAAAGGTACCCACAAGACGACTGTATGAAGAAGCACTTCCGTACTCAGTCAGTTTCGATAAACCGAAATCCGCAACCTGTAAACATAGATATGCTTCAATGGTAGAGACAATTTCAAGTTACAAATCCACTTGGAGCAGAGCATTATCAATACCTTCCCCCGAAAGTCCCTGTCTATCAGAATGTTCGCCGATTTGATGTCTCTATGTAGACCGGGACAGTGTTCTCGTGGATATACTCAAGTCCTCTTGCAGAATCCAGGGCAATGTTCATTCTAGTGGACCACGGCAATGGCTTCTTCTCTATTGAAGGGAACGTGGTTATAAGAAGAAAAGGAAAAGTACAAGATGTGCGATCCAAATGAGTATGGAGGATCGTCTTACCAGAGCCACGCAAATGTTGACATAAGCTCCCATTTTCGAGGAACTCATAGACCAAGAACAAGGAACCTTCAATGCAGTACCCTATTAAGCGTACCTGCGAAATGTTTTGAGTGCGTATTATTGGAAATCACTAAACATTCTTCTTCGTGGAACATCATCATTCAAAATCAACCAGACCAGGAGCTTTTTCTGTATTTTCCTTATCACGGGCTCAAGTAATTATACTACTATCCACTGACTACGGCGATTGAACTCTTGAAGCAAATATCTTAATGTTCATATGGTGATGTCAAGTTCGTGTCGGATATTATATTTGAATGTCCACACATCCAGTAGCTAGAACAGAACATACCAATGAGAGTGAAGTCTCTCTACCAGATAATCAGTACATGAGTTTCAAAGATTAATCCCATTTATTGACCTTAGATCCGCTTCAAATGGAACAGTAATTGACTAAGTTGCTATATTTATCGTTGAATTACTCAAGGAGAAAGTGAGTGCAAAAACCCCCCATTTGGCAGGGAGACCAATTTCAAGGCACCATGTTCATGAAATGATCAATCGAAGGAAAACCTCCTACCAGGTTCAAGTGATGAACACGGGTCAGAACCTTCAATTCCGCGAGGAGTTCCTTTGATGCATGCTTATCCATCTTCTTGATAGCAGTTTTCTACATTTCAGCTTCACAAAATCAGCCTTTTCTCTTGAAAAAGAAAGGCAGGCAATGAGTGTCACATTCAAAATCCCTCTAGAAGAACTAAAAAATAAGTGATGGTAAAGTATCATAGTTTATTCACGAAAATCATGATGTATAACTTGTCAAAGAAGATTGGAACTTCAGCAGATGCGACCAGAAGCGTAACTAAAACCAGGAAGAGAGGAAGGAGCATAACCTATCCAGCACTTCAGTAGAGTTAGAAGCACAAGTTTCACTTAATGTTCTATCCGTGTTTACTCACACGTCTAACATCAGTGCTATCATCATCAGCTATCATTAAAGATCAGTCTCATGACTCTTGCCACTCTCAACTTGCCTGTTCTTTAATTTCCAGTCTGCTATTTTTGCTGAATTGTAGTTTTATGCTTTTCAAAAGGCTTTTCAAAGTTTCTGCTACTTGTGATAATGATTAGGGGCTCGCTACGAACCTCGCCTCTCAGTTCGGCATAGTAGACAGATCCAGAGCCACCTCTCCCTATAACATTAGTTGCGCTAAAGCCATTTGTAGCCTGGGCTAGCTCCTCATAATAGAACTCTACAGATCGGTATACTGTGATACCTGAGAGCTTACGCGAAGCACCAGCATCAAGCTCCGATTCCGAAGTTTTTTCTTCTGAACCTGAATGCCCATGTCGTGCAGAGTCAATGATCACACAAAGTTCAACGCTCACAAATGAGAAACCAAGACAAAGATGATCTATTTAGTAAAGTATGGTTTGCTGTTTCGAGTGATGACAAATTGGAGCCAGAATTAGTACCTTGTCCGTGTTCAAAATCGCTCTCATCAGATGCTTTCAAAAGAGTCATTGCCTCCATCACCTTCTCCATTCGATAGAAACCAGTGAAGAGACAAAAAGCAGCCAACGCAATTGCCGCTACCCCTGCAATTGATATACCGGTGATGGCTTTGCTGGAGATTCCTGATCAGAATTGGACCCATTGTTACTTGCAGGATAAATTAAGGCCTGTCTCAACATTGGACCTCAAGCAATTAGAGATGAAGGAACAATAAGGGAAGCAATGCTCATAAATGATCCAACAACCTTGTCTGCAAAACAGAGAACGGGAGCTTCAGATTATCCATGAGAAACTAAGGAAACATCGCAATGAAGCTCTAAATTCACTCTCTCACACTCTGCGACACTATGACTCACCTTAACTTCAACGGCGGATAGTTCCCACTTGGATCTGCAACATTCATGCGAAGCAATGTCAGGAACAACTTAATGAGTAACTGAGGATGACAAAACCAAAGCCTTAATAAAGAGGAGAATCCTATTATCTCTAAGCTTTTTCTTGCTTCGAGTTCTATAGGCATCAGCAATCAATCATTCTTCACTTCCCGACATCATTTTCATTTTGGTGAATCATATACTGGGCATAGGCTACATGTCACAAATGTTAAAAGTCTTCCAAAGAAAAAGCAGTGACCATTTCTAGGACTAATTGTTGGGAGCCATGTTCAAGGGTTCAGCTGAGCTTTTCCAATGTCAAACCCAAAAAGCCCCAAGCTTCTCTCAGTCAGCTTATATAATATATATGTTGACGGCCATGTGTTTCATTCAACATATAAGGAAGAGGAAATGTTGCAGACCAAAGGGCATGTCACCATTAGAATGCTTATCAGGAATTCATGAGACTTAAACCGTGTTGCTTTTCTCGGGCGCTTCCCTTGCATGCACACTCAGTTATTACTTCGATCGCTTGAACATCACGTGAGACGCACGACCAAACAGCCGGGACGAATTAGGCACACACATGACTGGTCCACCAGACGCTCTCCAATCTATTAGATGTTACCTAGTTTCCATCCATCGAACAATATAACTTCTACAGCGACTGTCAAGTGTTTTTATGGGAAATGATATCCGATAACTGTCTTGATTGAATGAAATTTTACCGTAGTCCATGAATAAAACGAATACTTTCATAATTGAAAAGATCAAATAAAGGTACGACCTTTAGCCGGCACAAACACCAGCCCCGTCCCTCCACTGAAGTTCGAACCCGGGTTGTACAGCTCCAGCAACCGGGCAGGCAGGCCCGACTCTGCCGCCAACCCTGACAAGTTGTCCCCCGGCCGGAGTGGATACGTCATGAACGCCCCGTAGCTCCCGGACACGCGACGGTCCCCGCACGTGCAGTTCACCGTCACGTTGATCGTCGCACCGTCCGGTATCCGGTTGGGGTCATACTCGTTGACCTGGACCATCCACTTCAGGGTCGTCAGATTGGAGTACCTAAACCTCGCGACCTCCTCGTACGTGTCGTCCGACTGGAACACGTACGTGAAGGTGTGGCCGAGGAAGTCGCCGTTCAGGCAGTCGCAGGCGAAGGGCACGTTGACCCGCGTCCCGACGTCGACAACGTCCCCGCCGGAGACGCCGGAGACGCCGGGGTTGTAGCGCTGCACCTCGGGGACTGGCCGGTTGAAGAGGGTGCTAATGTAAGTGAGGTTCGACGCCTCCCACACGTAGTACGAGGCGACGGCCAGCTCGCAGCCATGTCTGCACCTGGCCTCAGCTCTGAAACAGACGATCGAGACGAGCTGGAAGGCTAGTATCACGAACCGGGTCGCCGTGGTTTCGGCCAGTGATCGTGCTTCGATCATCTTCGCGGAGCGAGGGAAGCTTTGAGCTCAGGGGGCGGCAGCATTCGAGTGGGGGTGAGTCGACTGATTTGAGATCAGTTGACCCGTGAGGATTGGAGGTCCTAGGAGTCCGCAGGTTTAAAAATGTTGAAAGCCCAATGCATGTCCGGACATGCTTGGACCATTCAACATTTTGGAAATGCAATTCACTGTTCATCCGGGGTCACTGTTCATCATCTTCCTTTTTCATTTTCATCTTCCCCGCCTAAGAGTCGAGCTTCTCTGGCAGCCGCCACCGCCACCTATGGGTTGTGCGTCCCCGGTGACCATCGCCTGGGTCCGCGCAACCTCCGACCACCAGATTTGGCCATCTAGAGGCCTAGCCGTTCGGCGGCAAGATTTGGCCTCTGCGACCTCAGGCAACAGTTGGCTAACAGTTAGTTAGCTGACCGCCACATTTGATTTTTAGACTAAAACAAGAAAGATAAAAAATAATAAAAATCTATTATAAATGTGAGTTTTGCCAAAAGATATTTACATTAAAATTACTTTTCAATACTATTTAATATTACAATTTATCAAGCGGTGTAACATTTCAGAAAATCCTTTATCTCAAAGATATTTACATTTTCCTAAATCATTTCTCCAAAACTGAATCAAACGGCCCAGAATGCAAGAACGGGAATTGTGGGACATTGCCAAAACAGAATCAAAAGATAGAGAGTGAATGATGCATCTAATGTTGTTTTAATAATCTTCCTAGCATGCATTATGAAGAATAACCTGCTTTAATTTTTGTTGGAACCAAAAAATAATGGCAATTATGGAAATTTGGAACGAGGCACAAATTGGAGGAGAATACTTTTCTGGTGGCATCTGCCCATATGCAACATTCACTCTCTATCTTTATATATTAGCATAATACCTATGAAAACATCTAGGAATAATTGGTTCTTAGTCCGTTCCAGAGGAACCCGTAATTCACACAGCAAACAAAAAGATGAGCGGTAAAAAAAGAGCAAAAGGAGCAACCTCCCTCCCCAGAGCAAGGTTGTCTTTTTCAACCAGTTGTGGTGCCTTTCTCCCTCTTTTCTCTCCGATCTTGTTTCCTTTTCCATTATTTAATGTGTTTAATCTATCCTTGACTCTCCAACCCCTACACCCTCTTCCCACTCGTCTCTAGGTCCATCTCCATGTCACTCTGGTTTTTTATTGCATCCGGTGCAGGAACCCACTTCAGATTCCCCCAGTTGCATCACCCCCCACAGTCAAAAAGAAGACCGGGTCCTCGTTTTATGGGGGGTGCACATGACGAATTTTAATTCATGGGCAGGAACATAGCGACAAAAAGAAAGAATGGAGAAAGAAAGGAAAGAGGGAATGGAGGGTGTTCTGTTCTTGCACTCGGGGGTAGGAAAATACATATTATATATAATCAACCAATCCAGGTTCTGACCTTGGAATTGGAGCCGGATCGATCAGTCACCGGTTCCAAGAATAGGAATTGGGAACCGGACCGCCCTATCTAGGAACCACCTAAAACCAGTCGGTTCGGTCCAATTTGGGCGATTTTCAATTCGGACAATTCCCATTGCACACCCCTAAAAACTTCCCACACCTAACACAAGTCTTCAGGCACTCCTTCTAACTACATTAAAATGAAACAACAAAAGTCCACAAAGCTTAAAGAAAAGGCACACAAACGATAAATGAGACAAAGACACGAAGTCTTTGCTCCTTCTGATGATGAAGAAACCTCAGGCTCTTTGACCAAAAAACAAACAAGACCACCCATTTTCCATATGAAAGTATTTACTCCTTGTTGAATGGTGGAGGGTCTACCCAAACATAGCCCATCATAAATCATGATGATTTCCTTTTGTCTTCAATCTTCTCGTCCACCATAAATCAAGACACAAGTCATGAATGTGCTCAAATCCAACAATCAGTTTTATATTATTCTAACATTCATACGATAATTCAGTCGTATAGATCCAATGGTGGCATGGAAGATTCCTTCAACTTATGTCATGATACTAAGAATGTAAGTGGGGCAATCAAAGGCCTCTGCTACAACTTTTTTGTATCGTGATTCTGCTCACCACATTTCTTTTTAATTGCATTGAGGATGTTATAAAACAATCCCTCTATCGATAGGATGGGATTATGAAAAACACATTACAATATTTAGTAGACGGCCAAAGCATTGAATGTTCGGGAAAATTAGGATTTATCGATCAGGTAAGCATCTGGTTTTCGTTCTTCAATTAATGCATCACATGATTCACAAAATGAATTATTCTACTTATGTTCAACTCCACCAAATGATGTTTTGCTAATTAGGGCATGATAAGAGCAAGGCTAAAATCTTTGTACCGATTGATGAAGAACAAATCATGGGTTCGATACCGAACCATGAAGAATGAAAAACTGGTAGAACGATATGTTTGAGATTGTAGAGAGTGACAATCAAATTTCGTTGTGTCAAAGTGATGCAAGCCTAGGGGAGGCTTTCTCAAACAATAGGATCGGGAGAGTGACTCGCGCACAAGAAACAGGACGAACAGTAATTTCAGCACTGCGCAAGCTCAGGAGAACAGTCGTATCTTTGTCGATACATATCGGATCGATCTGATTCCAAAGCCAAATGAACAAAGACTTCTGGATCTACAATTTCTGTGTTTTGGATTTTCTGAAATAAGCACTGTAGGATAGTCGAAATTGGGTTGGAAGTAACGAACAGAACAGGAAAAAATAGGAACTTCGTTGGTTGCTCTTCTAGGCCTCCAAGGAAGTTGAGGGGGGGCACCGATTCTTCTAGATTGATGACTGCAACTCTTCAAGGATGCAGATTTCGAAAGCTCCGACTCTTCAAGGACGGAGTGAAAACTCTTCTAGGTTTTCAAGGTATGAACTTTACAAGGTTCATGATACTTGCTTCAAGCAAAGCTTTTCATTCATCAAAAGTTGTCTGTCTTCTACAAGGGATTGGCTTATATCATCAAAGAAATAAAAACAGAACGTTGAAACTAGGAGAAATAAAGACAAAGCGTTGAAAACTAGGAGAAATAAAAACGGAGCATTGAAAATAGGAGAAATAGTAAAGAGCATGGAAACTATAAACTAGTAAAAGCGTCACGCGAGCTTCCAAGGTGTCTTTCAAGCTTCCGGGATGGACTCAAGATGTCGTTATGGCTTCTCGGTTTCGTCGAGCTTTAATGCGGGCCGATCTTCTTGGTCGAGGGAGCCGGTCTTCAATGTGGGCTGCATCATCCTCCCCATCTTTAAAGAATTCGTCCTCGAATTCTTGCCATCATCATCAGAAGAATCTCCCACCGTACTAGGTGCCAACGTAATCTTCTTGCCTCCAAATCGCATAGCAATGATCCCAACGCGATGATTCTCCGGAACATTTCGATGCTCAAACACCTCATTCACAAGTGTTAGCCAATCAACAATTTCATCAGGAGACTCATTACCTGTAAATTCTGGAACATCTTTCTTGATTTCCTTTTCCCAATCTCGCTCACGAATATGTTGTAAACGATATCGAACATGCCTCCGACCGTGAATAGATTGAACACTCTCCGAAGAGGAAGAGTCACCACGGGAATTTTCAGTCTTGGAACAGAGTGGAGAATTATTTGCTTCAGCCCTCAACCGCTGAACTTCTTGCGTCAATTCGTCAATTTGTTGTTGCATATTCTGAGCGAGTGTGTGCAATTCATTGAGGGGAACGGTTCTGCCGCCACGACGCCTAGCTTGTCTTGGAGGCATTGTCCTCTCCTCCAAAGCTCTGATACCAAATGATGCAAGCCTAGGGAGGCTTTCTCAAACAATAGGATCGGGAGAGTGACTCGCGCACAAGAAACGGGACGAACAGTAATTTCAGCACTGCGCAAGCTCAGGAGAACAGTCGTATCTTTGTCGATACATATCGGATCGATCTGATTCCAAAGCCAAATGAACAAAGACTTCTGGATCTACAATTTCTGTGTTTTGGATTTTCTGAAATAAGCACTGTAGGATAGTCGAAATTGGGTTGGAAGTAACGAACAGAACAGGAAAAGATAGGAACTTCGTTGGTTGCTCTTCTAGGCCTCCAAGGAAGTTGACGGGGGGCACCGATTCTTCTAGATCGATGACTGCAACTCTTCAAGGATGCAGATTTCAAAAGCTCCGACTCTTCAAGGACGGAGTGAAAACTCTTCTAGGTTTTCAAGGGTTGAACTCTACAAGGTTCATGATACTTGCTTCAAGCAAGCAAAGCTTTTCATTCATCAAAAGTTGTCTGTCTTCTACAAGGGATTGGCTTATATCATCAAAGAAATAAAAATAGAACGTTGAAACTAGGAGAAATAAAGACAAAGCGTTGAAAACTAGGAGAAATAAAAACGGAGCATTGAAAATAGGAGAAATAGTAAAGAGCATGGAAACTATAAACTAGTAAAAGCGTCACGCGAGCTTCCAAGGTGTCTTTCAAGCTTCCGGGATGGACTCAAGATGTCGTTATGGCTTCTCGGTTTCGTCGAGCTTTAATGCGGGCCGATCTTCTTGGTCGAGGGAGCCGGTCTTCAATGTGGGCTGCATCACAAAGGCTTCTCTTCCATCCTGCAATCAATTGCTCGGAAACTAATGGATGAAGAAGACCAAGCCAAGCTGCAAATGGCATCCCTCTGTAAAAGGTTTTAGGAAAACTGTGGTCAGTAAATCACATTGGGTTTATGGATGGTGTGGTATCAAAGAAAAATTGAAGGAATGTAGACTCACTCTCTTTGGTCAGCTGCACAAATGCCCTACTGATAACTTCCAAGCTATCCAAAACACCATGAGAAGAGGCTGGATAATTGAAAATGTAGCATTTACCCAAATGGAACAAGGCACACTTGGTTTTACCTTCGATTCTGAGGCTGCCAAAAACAGTGTTTTGTAGATAGGGCCTTGGTCCTTTGCTAATCATCTGATATTGCTGAAGTCATGAGAACCAAACACCCTTCCTCATTGCTATGAGTTTAGCTCCTGCACTTTTTTCACTTCGAATCCATGGGCTCTCTTCTCGAATGGATTTCAGAGGAAGCGGTCCGCCAAGCTGCAAGTAACATTGGCTTTGTTTCTGATGCTAAGGTTGAAGCTGAGGGTTTTGCCTCTAGTAAAATAGGGAGGGCGATAGTTACTCTAGATCATTCATGCCCATTATTGTCCCTTCTGGATGTAGTTCTATGGAAGAAGGGACGACGAAAATATTGAGAACGAATTCATCCAAACTCCAGTGCATTTGGGGCAAATTGTGCCTAATGACAGAGGTGAATCCAGCCCATAAAAGCAGCCAAACAACAGTCAGAAAGAAGAGGAAAAGCCACTGGATTACAAATGAAGTTTCTATGTTGGAATTCTAGAGGATTTGGCACACCCCTGATGATTTAAGCCATTAAAGCCCTCATGACTCAAGAGAGACCTAGTATGCTTCATCCATTCACTAGCGAGGAAAAGGATGTCAAGTTTGAAATTTTAATGAGGAAAAAAGAAGGATATCAATGTTCTGTTTTTATTTTTTTTCATTTTCTTTCGTCATTGTATTCAAACACTGAAAAAGAAACATCTTTCTTATTTAACGAACAGAGTCAATCGGCGCGGCCTTTCTCCACCTCACCGTCCTCAAACTTGAATGCATACTTCGACAATGAGCCAGCCAATGTGACACGTTTCTGCTTTTATATTTGAACATAGTCTAACTCGTTGGTTTGTCCATAATGTTAGCAATAGAGACTAGTAGTCTCCCACAATCGACTTTTGATGGCTAGAATCCCAAAAGTGCAAAATAAACACATGATCCAGACATTTGCCTTCCATTTCAGTGGCACCTCAGTTAACATCGATACGAAGTTGGAGCTGACAAATTCAATGTTATGAATCATTGAGAGCCCCGAACGATGAACAGAGTGCTCTAAAGTTTTTTGGCATGTAATTGTACAATTACATATGAGAAAAGATTTTACACTCAGATTTTTCTACAAATTCAAATTACTAAGCAATAGGCATCACTGTGCCTTCTTTGACATTGTTACAGTCACGGTTACGGATCAAACCATAATGTCCAAATATGATGTTTGCAATTACCTTTCATCTGAGAAGCAATTTTAACTCAATTTTTGATGAATAAATGATTAAGTGCTGCTCCAACATAAACAACTTCAGCTGCTTCAATGCAGACTACTCTTGCACTAACTCATCACAATTGGTCTCATGACCAACAATGAAAATATATTATCATCCCAATTGATCTCATGATATATTCATCAGATATTTGCTTCTATAAGAAGATAACCAAATCTAATACCATGTTCTCGTGCAAGATTTCAAATCAAATAGAAGTTATGTGGTTCATTGAAGAGAAAAAGCCATGCGTTGTAGCACCTTAGTGGATCGATCAGCCATCATCAGAATGGAAATGTTCTTCTCATCCACAGCAAATGCATGCTGTGTAGGAAGGTGTCCTAAGATTTTTCCAGATTTCATCACCTGATGCTACGGACCCACGAAAGGCAAGAACAAACAGGACAGAGACAGAAAAATTAGCCGCCGAATCCAACTTGTCCTGTACCCTTAAACCAGCACGTCCTGTACCCTTAAACCAGCAAATAAGAACCAAAGGCACATTGGAACAAGTGTTCAATGGTGCCGCTGATTCTATAGCTTGGGGTGTAGGGTATCTGGATTCTAACAAATTCAGAAAAAGATCCAAGAGAATGGAAATATGAAAAATCATCCTCAAAATCCAAAGAGTTCGTTAAAGAAATGCTTCTGAAGAGATGGGGATTGCAGATTAAGATGATTGATAATGTGAATTCAAAAAAGGTAGTCCAGAAAAAAAAAAACGAAACTTCACATGAATCACTGACGGATTCAGAAGCTACTCAGTTTAGCATCGCTCGATAGACATCTCAGATCAAGTGTCGGATCATCTATATTTTTGCTTCATCCCCATCTTCTAACAGTGAAATCACGTCACATCAAAACCAAACAAACAACCCGCAGACTTTTGCAAAGACGGCATCTTTATCAAGTCGTAACCAAAAACCAAGTCGAAAATCGAAGAAACAATCATAAAAACCAGATCTTTATCGGGGAGAAGAAGAGGGAGCTACTCAGTGGTGGCGATAAAAGCATTAGGTTCGATTCTGCCAGCGTTCCGTCTTCAACTTGCAAAGTCAGAAGAGGGAGCTTGGTATCCTCATCGTAACTCCACTTCCAGTGAAAACAAAATCAGATCGAATCGAAATAGCACAATCTACTGATAACTTATCTATACTCTTACGAATTTTCAGCAGAGAGAGAGAGAGAGAGAGAGAGGCTCCGGTCTGTTGAGCTTGAATTTATGGAGTCGTCATCGCCATCTCTCCCTTCTTGCCCCTCTTACGAAAACAAAGCAAACAAAGCAAAGAGAGAGAACTGGACTCATCAGAAATCAAAGCACCATGAGAAAAACCAAATCTTGAAGAACTCTCAAGAGGCGACGACTCTCGGATGGAGGGATGGATATACTATTGTTAATGGAAACTAAAATCTAAGAATTAAGTGATCATTTAAAGCATCGTTTTTGTGGCGAACCCAATAGCCATAGCAGGGGTTATGGCAGTTTTACGGAATGATTTGCCAGTATTGAGTCAATGATGATAGTAACGGGCATTGGCTACACGAGGAATTCCAATGGCCGATTAGATTACCTCGTGCTGGCCACCGGCAAGTCCTCCCAGCATGTGAAGAGCCCCTCTTTATAAGGCATGTTCATTGCTCTTCATCGACCCATTTTTCAGTGCAAAATGGGTGTCAATCGTCTCCTTTAGCATTAAATTCGGTGGAGAGCCACTGCCTTATTTCCAACCCTCGAGAGGTATTTGACAAGGCAATCCACTATATCCCTATCTGTTTATTCCGGTAAAAAGGTGTAATTGCAAATATAAACCACTTAATGTTTGTGAATGATTCAATCTTTTTCCCCTATGGAAAGTTTAGAGAAAGTTAAAATATTGCTGCAGTTTTGAATCAATATTGTTATGATTCTCGCCAGGCTATTAATTTGAATAAGTCATGGATGTTTTTTGGTAGGGGTTCTGAATAGGAATCGTTCTCAGTCATGGAGAACTCTAAAATAGAGCTTTTTGAAAATCAACATAGATGGAGCTTAACTAGAAGGAACGATGGTGGTGCATTTGCATGTGCAGGCAAAGATAGCTCCAAACAACTGGTCAATGGCTTCGCGTGATCAATCAAGGCGGCTTTCGCAACACAAACTAAATCACAAGCTCTCGTGGAAACCCTAGTGTACTTTTATCCTTGATTTGGTGACTCATTTGAAATAGAGTCAGATTGTTTTGATCTGATAAGCAGCCTCAAAAGCTCAGCACAGATCAGTTGGGACGTTCGTGCACTTATCAGTAGTGAAGACCAAGAGCTCTTAACGTTTACTCGAATTCTAAACGAACTGATATTAATAGAGAGTCCAATAAAGTAGTAGATTGGATTCCGAAAGCTCAAGGAGTCAAAATGAATGAAAATGATATTCCTGACCCACCCCCCCAAAAAAAAAGGAATCAACCAACAAAATTTAAGAAAGAAACTAAACAATCAAAGACATGGGCTTTGATGCTGGAGAAAACATTAGCTTCTCAAGTTATGCCAGCGCAACAAATTGGAAGAATAGGTGAAAAAGGAGCCAATCTTGAATAGGTGAAAAAGTCAAGCACGAGTAGCTAACAAGTAGCTTGAGTTGCTTGCACCCTTAGCATAGGCAAAATCTGGAGGGAAGCCTGGTTATATTATTCAGGTGCCAAGGCAATGTCTCAGCTATGCTTCCTCATCCTTGAACCGCGTATGACACAGAAACTTTCAGGGACATTGGTTTGAGATAATTACCTATACACGTAGTTTACCATGATGCCAGCACTCTGACACTGTCCTTTCTCCCACCGATCTGCCATCCAATTTATTCTTTCAACCATCTGCTCCCAATCGAGGAAAAAATAAGGAAAGAGCAAGTTAATAGAGAATTTTGCATGTTTATATTCCTAGAACATTTAGAAGTTTTAACTTTTGTTACGAAAGATTCAAGTTTGAATAGTTTACCGCTCCATTTTGCAAGTGAAAATTGGCCACTGAGTCTAATGCTTTGCCTCTCTTTTTCTCTTGCAAAAGGTACCTGCAGTCATTTGACCAAGTTTCATAAATTTTGTAGGCAAATGCCACTATTATCTGCACAGCAAATGAAATTGAATGGCAAATAATAGCACTTCACCCAACACCAGAACTTGACTCGTTTTTACATTTTGCAAATCACTATTGTTCAGCAATACTTGTGATCTTGTTTTCCACCATAAAATTGATTTTACTAACACGCCAGGCACATACTCAAGTTTGGAGAGAAAAAAATTTACCTGGCACAGAGCCACATCAGAGGAGGCTTCAATACTGAAAGCATTTCAGGTGAGTTGGTCCATGTGTAGTCATTTGTGGTCAGCAAATTAAACATTACTTCCATGCCATTTGTCATTGCTTTGTATTCCCTGCAACCCAACCCAAAGAGTTGACCTTGTGATGCACAACAATTTATATGAACATAGAAGAGAAACAGACCAAGAACAGCTATTTATTCTGAAAAGGACATTACCAATCATAATTCAGCAAAAAGATCTCAGATAAGCAACTAAAATGCTCACAAAACAACAAAGAAAACACTAAATAATTTTTATCAGGAACAGACCAAAACTAGCAACAACTATATCCATGAGAAAAAGAGATTTCTGTAGATCATACAACCCCTCCCAAACATTAGTCCTTTACAAATAGCACAGAGCTACAGTCGACTAATTAACTAAATATTGGCAATCAAGAGGCAGATAGTAACTTAACCATGGAGGAACTCCAAGGTTTAATCTTCCTATTTTCTACTGTTGCATAACATGTCGAGTACTAAGTAAACAATGAATTGAAATTTTAATTTAAAAAAAAAAATGATACTGCATCCTCAATCAATACCTGCTTAACTGCATAGACAATTGGTCCATCTTCTAGTATAAAATCTCAAGTTCTGGGTCAATTTACCATTGTATAAAATGGTACTTATGGGACATAAGTCATGAGATAAGCTCCTCGAAGCTGTTTTAAACATTAACAATCTATACTGAGGACCAACCCATGTGTTTGATCCATAAGATCCATTATACAAGAAAAATTGATGGATCAATTCCACACATCGCACTTCCGAACACTGCTTAAGGTAACTAGATGATGACAGAGACATGATGTTTCATCATCAATGCAAAATGATCAGAGGAAGCTCAAGAAGATTACACTCAAAGTTTCATGAACTGGGAATTGAGTGCACCAAAAGCTTATGACATGATAAAGGAATAGGCTTACTCAGACAAGTTCGAGAGCGCCCTGTCCTCTACTACCTGATACAGTACTCCAACAGCTCTTCCATATCTCCTCAATCTTCTTATCTCCCCATCTTTGGCACCTCCTAGTAACACTCCACAGACTGCAGAACACTCCGCCATTTCTCCAAATTTCTTCTCTTTAACAAAGTCAACCGAGTTTGGACCACCTTCAAGATCCAAGAACTGCCCAGCAGCCATTCCATTGAATCCCACAGATCGGGCAATCTCCGCTATCACTTGGAGGAGGCAAGGCTCTGGCACGAGGTCAGATGGTGTCTGGGAGACTATGTGACGGAAGCCGAGAGGAAACAGCGCATCTCCAGCTAGGATTGCCATGTCAACACCGTATACGGTGTGGCTCGATGGCTGGCCCCTGCGTGATGGATCATCATCCATGCAGGGGAGATCATCATGAATGAGTGAAGCTGCGTGAACCTGTAATCATCAAATATGGATTGTTGAATGACCATGACATCAGAGATCAAATACTTTTTCAGAGCAGAAGAATTTGACATAATCTGAGACAGAAAGGAGGTTCTCTCAAAAATCAGCTAATGTCTCACTAAAATTTTAAATGCTTGGTGGAGCCCTAATTTGTTGATAAGATCTAGCCCTTAGACTGTAAACGTTTACTGGGCAAACGCATCTTTATTAATTCTACCCAGAAAACTAATGCTTCAATGACTACTGAACTAAACTATACTTGGAGTGAAAAATGCAGTGACCTTATTCTCGAGGCCTAATCACAGTAGAGCCTTTGCTTCAGCCTGATTCGATACACCATTGAAAGAACCAGCTAGCGACCTTATTCTCAGAGTCGAATAAGAAAAATGCAGCTACATAGAAGAGCTTGTATCTCCACTGATGCACCTGACCAAGCTGGAGGCCTGTCTCCATTTTTTGTCGACAGTACAGTATTATCAGCAACTCAATGTTGAGTGATATATATCTCTAGGAGGATATAAATCAGACAAAACACCAAGAGGGTTGATGATTATCAAACCAAAGGGGGGTGGACTTTTCATTTCGTTACCAATACCTACATAAGGCATCAAAATGCACCTGAGGTTGAGTATTTTTCTCCATGCAGAGGTACTCTGAGCCTTGTTCATCTCCTTACTTAAGACGCCGTGTTCTGTAATATTTATCAGGATCCAGGCAACAAAGTGTTTGGTTTGGTTGTGACTTGGGAGGCATGCGCTAAATCACGTTGAATGTTTCAAGCTTTCATCATTCTATGTTGCTTCTCAAGAAGGTGTCAAATTATAAAGATGATGAAAACTCAGCCATAAGTGATCTCCCTCTACATTTGGCTGACATATGCCAACACGTCAAGCCGATGTTAAAATCCAAAAACTAAGAAAGCAGTGAACTTTTCTCAAAGTTGTAAAAAGGAAAAGGAAAAAAACTTTCATTTACCAGTAGCATTTTTCACATCCAAAAACTAAGAAAGCAGTGAACTTTTCTCAAAGTGGTAAAAAGGAAAAAGAAAAAGACTTTAAATTAGCATTAGCATTTTTCACATTCCCATCAGACCAAAAATTACAGGGACCACAAAAAGCTTTTCTTGTTCCTCACTGTTCCAACTCTGAAAACTTAAAAGGAGTGCAAAAACATATACCTACACTGTACAGAGTATAATTAGGCCAAGTCATCTCCGGAGTTGACAAAACTTGGGACTTAGCTTTTCCACTTCTGCTGAGAGAGACTCATTTCCCTCACAAGCCTCTTTGGGTACGTCGAGCCCCATGGATTGTGCTTGCATGTGTTGCAGAGGGTATAATCAGGTCAAGTCACCTCTGGAGTAGTTGAAACTTGGAACTTAGCTTTTCCACTTCAGCCAAGAGAGATGCATTTCCTTCACAAGCCTCTTTAAGTACTTCAAGCCTTCCGTGGACAGTGCTCGCTTGCAATGCACCCTCCTCTTGTGCAGTCATTTTGGATGGGGATGAATTCTTGTATTGGATGAGATCCATCATCATTCCCTGCGGTAACAAATCCCAACAACAAGTCAAATTCAATCTACAAGTTTCAATAGAACGATCACGTACATGCCTCTTCCTAAACAGAGGGATTCGGGTAAAAATAGCAGCCATGATCTACATTGCATATACACATTTGTTGGAAAAAACGTATCTCCAGAACCCCACCACACCCCCTTCCTCATAATTTTATCTAGAACAAATCAGATAGTGAGTGTATGATCTTTTTACAAAATCCCAACCTTTCCACAATGGTGGCCCTGAACGATAACTATCATACATAGCCATCCAGCAGCAAGAGACCACCATAAAATTACTCCCTTTCACACAAGAAAAGAAGAGTAACCAGTAGATTGAACAAAGCATTCGATAGTTACATCCACATTTTACAAGACTGCTTAAAATTCAACTGCTCAACAGAATTGCATACCTCATGTTGTTGCTTCCGAAAGCAATACCGCAACAAGGACTTCACTAACTTATTTCGTAGCAAAACACGATCTTTTGCATGATCAAGGAAAATGAAAGAGGAGATATGGTGCAGGACAAGCGTTAATGCTAGTGATCCTCTAGCAGCAGCTCTTTCAAGTGCTCCAGAAACCCATGACTTCACATATGCTTCTAAGATGTGTTCATCATCCTGCAAATGAAAAGACATGAAACTCATTAACAACCTTAATACAAGTCTCTAAGCATTTACACGAGATCCTCAGTGAAGTCATTCCTCGGAAATGGTGTATTGTGAATGGAACAGCAGCTTCTGAGATTTGAGAACTACCAAAGCAGGAAAAAAGCATTTACCCAGAGATAACATCTACCCTACATCTAGAGTTCATAAAATATCCAGCTTGTCAAAGAAATTTTACATTTTTCTGGTGTGCCAAAGAAAAAACGGAAAGTATGGCACAACTGCATAAAGTAAGATTCTTGAACAAGAGAAATACTTGTGATGGCAAGCAGCCACTTCAGAACATAATGGTTCAAAAGTGTAACAAAAACCCTGAAGGCATTAAGTGAATGGAGACTACATATAACATGGACCATTAGAATTCCGTAATTAAGTGATATAGTATATACTTTAGAATCCCCTCTCACATGCAAGCTGCAACGAAGAACAAAAAGACAACCATCCTACACATGAAGTAGATATCAAAAGATGTAGAATGGAAGATAATTTTCCTGCTCCCGGATGGAAGAACAGGGAATGACATAATAGAAAACCAACCATGAAATGAAATATTAGATGAGACATAAAGGATATAAATTAGGCAGAAAGTTCAACCCAAAAATTTAATCTAACAAATGGAGGAGAAAATATGTAAATAAGAACCACTGACCTCATTTTGAGTAATATGGGTGATATATTTACTTTAAGAAAAACAAACCAATACCACAATTCCACTGCTTGAACAAGTATCTTCATGATGTTTGAACAAACAAACAACAAAAGAAGAGAACAAGTATTTTCAGGAACAATACCTCAGGAGGTTCGAGATAACCTTCAGCAGTGGCTAGGCACTTATCTAAAGGAGGCAGAAGATCCAGAACCCGAGCATTAGACAGTGCATTCCATGCAGCAAGTCTTACAGAAACTTCCACATGACGGTGGAGGTACAGCGCGACTTGACGACCATACAGCAGATCACCATAGGATATTGCAGCAAACTGCTCGACAAAAGCTTCAATAAATGTTGAGTAACTATCATGAATTTCTGATCCATATTTTAACAATCCCCATTTATTTGCGCTACCCATTTCAGGCTCATCTTTCAGAGTATGTCTAGTGCTTCTACTTATAATTTCTTGATCAAGAAGCTGTCCAAAGAATTCTTGTAAAGCTTCATAAACATCTCTACTTCTCTGCTCTTCAATCACAGACAACCCAACAAGTAAGATCATGGACAAGGAGTGAAATTTCCAAACTAGTGACACATGTTGAGCAGGTGAAGTGATATCTGTGCATCCCGAATGAGACATTGCCTCCACGCCTAATAGAAAGAACATTCCAGCTTTAGCAACTTCAGATAGATCATCATGATCCTGAACAAGATTAATGACACCAGAAACTTTCTGATTTGTACTGTGCAAGCCATCCCCTAATGAACTGATTGGGCTGATGAACCAATGCATGGGAAGTGGCAGTCTCTGGTAAGCCCACTCCATAGTCAGATTATCACAAGGAGGATGTTCCTCTTTCTCATCTGACATGTCCATATCCTCATGAATGGTTTCAAGAGAAAAACTACTATTTTGATTTGCTTTATGCATGGTACTCTCGCTGCCTTCTATGGAACTTGCCTTTTTCTTTGCACACAACCATCTCTTTCTGAAATGGGAAGACAATAATTTGCTAATATGATGTAGGTCCTCTTCACTGTACTCCCACGTCAGAGATCTCCTGCTAAGAGAAAAAAAGTGCTGAATACATATATTCAAGCACTTTAGAACAGGGACTTGAAACAGAAAGTCAAATGCCTTCTCCACAACAACCCTATCCCTTGGGCCAGCAGTCAAACAAGCTCCTAAGGCACCATTAACTCTATGCAAAACAATGGCTTGGCCCTCACTGAAGGCTATATGCTCAACTGACACCACTGGAACAGTTCCAAGCAAGTACACAAGAAGACCTGCATCTTTTTGTGCCAAAAGGACACGTGTTGACCAATATCCTCCACGAGAAGCACCCCATCCGACCCCTACTCCTGGAGCAGGACCTCCTCTTCCAAACGTCTCTATGGACTGGATTGAGTGCCATTCAGAAGCAATTACATTTAAAAGGAAATCAAGCACTTTCTGTAGATCAAGAAGAGAACCCTTGAGCAAACCATCCTCAAGAATTTTCTCTTCTGCTGAGATGGAAAGTCCTTTTGTTGGAGGACTAGACATTCCAGCCTTGGCTAACTGAATCAAGCGATCAATTTCAACCATCAACTGCACAAATCCATGGAGACAGCACACAGAAGCCAAAGAGGTTCCACTTTCGCTTTTAAGTCTCAAATGAGACAACTTTTCAATGAACGATCCAACTCTTGCAGAATCTGTTCCATTATCTATGCTGCCATTCAAAGAGCTAAAGAATCCTTGCCGAATAATCTCTAAACCAATTTTTGGTACAAATTCGGGAAGCCAAGGCAGTGACTTGCCATCATCAGAGCTATTTATTGCATTGTCTGGCCCCACTCTTTCAAGAACAACTGACAGCATGTGCATGACCGAAGAATAAACCCACAATAAGGACATCAGAGATTGAGTTCTCAGGTCATTTTTCTTTCCACTTTGCGACTCAAAGAACCAAGAGATGCAAGAATCATTCATCCATTCTATCCACTTTATTCCATGATCAACCATTGGGATAACATAACTCCAAGACCATGACTCAGTACCATCACCAGCACACCTTGTATTTTGATTGCCTGTATGTTTCTGTGAATGAAACTTTGGAAGTCTACAAGCTAAAGCTGCCAGAACAAGGTATGCCTCGATGGATATTGAGAAAAGTTCTGTCATGATATTATTCTCCGACAGTTTTTCCATGGAAGGTGGATTCAACCACAAGCACAAGGAATGAAAGATATCTGAGAAGAGTGAGACACAATATCCATACTCTATGCAAGTCCTCCACAGCCGCAATTGTTCAATCATCAGAGACGAGGAAAGTCTGCAGCGCTCTTTTCCCAGTTTAGTCCATTGGTCAAGCGAATAAGCAGGTTGATACAACTGCCATATCATGGCATGCACTGTTCCGCTCCTTATAAGCTCGATGCAATACTTCCTATTAGATTGTGCCAATACCTTTTCAAAAAGTAAACAGAAATGAGTTTCGCTGGCTAAGGGACCAATTGTCCCATGAAAGATTAGACCAGTGCAAGATGCATACAAACTGATAACTCACCCTTAAGAGTGTAACAGATTTTATCTTGGAAGGCTGAATTTCCATACTGCTTTTCATGGAAAATCTGTGGACAACTATTTGGATGAGCCTTGGACAGTCCATGATAACACATGAAGCAGTTGGTGAATGTCTTGCTATTGCAATTAGAATAGAGATCATCCGTTCTTCCAGAGCTTCAGTCGGATCCATCTGAAACCATTCATTTGAAGACAAAATGATTTCTATAAGAAGTAAACAGGTCAAAAACTGACACAACAGTTAGATCATGCTACCTCCAAGATATAACGAATTCTTGGCAGAATTCCCATCCTGACTAAACCTGCAATAAAATCTTGACCAGCAACCACAATATCGTCCTGAATAGTGCGCTTCCCTTCAGATTCATCATCAGCTGTTTCTTCCATAGGAAGAATGTTAGAGGATTTAGCACTGTACTTCCAAAACCCACCATGAAGCAAACCGCCATTAATTTCTGGTTTACTCCTAAACACTGGGGCAGTGTAGAGATACTTTCCGTGCATACTCATTCTCTGAAAGAACAACATATCAAACTTAAACTCAACCAAATGAAGAGTTACAACAATGATAAGCATCTCTGAAGAAAATTTTACCTCCAATTTGTCAAAGAAGTTCTCGTTTAAATCACAGCTGAGTATGCACTCAACAACTCTCGCACATGCTAAAACTACAGAATTGTGGTTGTCATCAAGACACATCCTGCAAATACACAGCATTAAATTAAATCTTCAACTTTTTTCAAATGGATGGATATGATATCAAAACCTAGAAATATAAAGCCTTTTGGGAGTAATAATCTTAATGTAGAATTTATCATCCAACGATGCTCAGAAAAGCAGTGTAACATTAGTTAGAAGCAGCTTAGACGATAACCAAGTGACCTCATTACTTAGATTCCCAAAAGTATCTGAAAATATAGAAAGGGATATTCAAGCACTAGTCAATCCCTATAAGCATTGCAAAGCAGTCCCATCACTGATTCAACATGTTGTGGAGTGTACCTATAACAGAAGAACTAATGCTCCAGTGAATAAGGTAGTTACAAACAAAAAAAAAAAGAAGCAGCATGCACAATTTCCTCATTAGTGTAAACTCTTTTGAGGATATCAAGGAGCCCATGTCAGCAGTATGGCTTAGAATCATTTGTATATATAAGCTTAGCACAACAAAAGAAAATATGGAACTTCCAGTAACAATGCAAAAATCAAGGCCATGTCCACGGCTTATTGACTAACAATATGAAGGAAGGATGATGACAAAACCTATGCAATAAAGATTACCTCAATGTTAAGACAAGTTCAGGTTCTGGGCCGAGTGCAAATGCCCAGACAGCCTCCCAATCCACTGAATCTTTATCAACATTAGAATATCCAGTAACAAGATCAACTTGATCCCGGCAAATATTGTGCATTGCCTTGTCAAGTACGGAAGCGAGAAGATGAAGTGCAAGGGCCCGTTGTCCCGGAACCTGAAGCATCAATTCATTATTTACCAAATATGCCAGTAGTGTAGAAGGTTTATGTAACTTAGCAGTAAAGGATATGAACTTAAGAACAAACACTAATGAGAAAGCAAAAACTATCTGATTAGCTTCAAGTATATATAAGCTAAGCATTGATTTAAAAGGCAACTTACCACACTTCTTGTAAGTGCCACCGCTTCTTTGATAGTATAACCCGCAGCACCAGGGTCACCTTCAGTCCTCAAGAAGTCTCGCTCGGCAACATTATCAGCATTCTGCCTGTTCTGACCTGAAGTATAGTCCCGATAAGTGATAAAATCACAGAAAATATATATAAATTGAGACATAACTTGAATTAACATTAAAGAATTCCTCTGATGCACACTTAGAACTCAAGCATAGAACATGCCATACTCTGATCCAACTAGATGAGAAAGCTAGACAAGAAGGTAAGTTATTGAATATACACTTCCAAAAGATTCAGCAAATGAAATCTGGGGAGCTAATCAGATTAAACTGCATATATTAACCCTATCACTCATTAATAAAGCTGTCTAGTGAGAATTGGTGCAGTGACACCAGAAATGCCACACCAGTCAGACATCAGCCAGGTGTGGAAATCTGGGAACAGGAAAATGTGGTTTTCAACCATAGGTTGACATAAGGGTAGGACCTACGATTGAAAACAAAGGCACTTATAAAGAAAGCTCATTCTACTTGTGTTTATCAAGGAACAAAAGCCAATCCCAAATTCTATAGTCATCATTTTAAATTAAAGTTCTTATACAGGTCAAAATCCATAGCAGCTCAAGACATTGCAGTCCCCAGCAACATTAGGTTTTGCTATTCAAATCAGTTGATGAAGATGCCCATGCTACATTCTTGCACATTTCATTAAAAGAATAGGTCAAGCTAAACGAACCTAATCACTACACAGGAATGCACTAGTGTGACACCTTACGCTATATTGCCTTAGTTACTATATAGAGACTCATTGGTGTGACTAGCGCATGATATAGCTAGATAAGTTGCTCCCGTCATTAAGTTACTAGTGCATGTCAACCCCATTTGTAATGACTAACAAGATGTGAACTCATTGAAGAACTAGGTATCTTATTTTTGGAGAAGGAACCATCATCTCGACTCAAAAGGCGCCAAAAGATATGCGTAACAAGAGACACTAACTCGAAGTGATTATATTAGCAATTGACTTACCAGTCCCCACAACTGGGTCAATTTCACTTCGAATGATATTTCCCTCTAATGAAAATCGTAATTCTCGTACAGTCTCAACCCTATGAGTCCAAGCACTCCACAAACTGCCATCTCTTGGTCCAACATGCTGGATACCAGCATGATCCTGCTGACTTTGGTTATCTTTTACAGTCTCCGATGATACCAAATTAGATACTCCATCCCTCGTATTCCGTGATTCTGCATTCTGAAGAGACTGAGCCCCACTTAATGGACTACCCAGTGTTCCATCCATAGCTATCTGAGAGCCTGACAAATTTTGCTTCTTGAATTTCTCTTGACCCCTTCTTTCTAGCAACTTGAGCAATGAAGGGTCCATCTTCTTCATAATCTCAGCCCGAGCTTCGGCAATTTCATCAGGAGACATACTCTGTAATCGGGCACGGTTCTCCACATCAATTTGACTCTCAAGAGAAGAATGGCTATGCCCATCATCACTGAGACTTGATCCAAACAAGGAGGTTGTAGGCGAGCTTGACAATTGATTTTCCTGCTCTCTGGAATGATCGAGAAACGAGGAACTTAACTCTTTTGCCTCGTCCAGCATTCTTACAGATTCATTGGTTGAGACTTTCACTGAACCAGTTCTACTGCTAGTATGCATAGACCCCAAATCTCCAAGTAAATTAGCAGCCTCAGCACTCTTGTCACCGTCAAGGGAACATCCCTGAACTTGAGCACCTTTACCTGTATAGCTTTGCAAACCAATCAATGCAGAAGTCTTACCATCTGTGATACCCCCATATGTTTCATACACGGGCTCAAATTTTGATTGTGTTTTTGCATCTACTTCCATAGGAACTGCACCACTTAAAGATGTATCATCTGCGAGGTTTGGCTTATCTTCACTTTTGATCACCTCTCTACCTCGCACTTCAGCCCCTGCGGATCCATGTTTTGTATTTTTACTACCAAAAGAGAGATCATTTCCGGCGACAAGCTCCCTCCAATATTGTAAGTTCAATTCCCTCTTCTCCTTTCTTTGCACTGGTCTAGCAAGAGCTGCGATCCGCTCAGAAGCAGCAAGCTTCCTATCTTCCTGAGCATCCTCCTCATGATCATCACTGTCATGATCTTCGTCCCATCTCGTGCTAATTGGACCCCAATGCTGCAGATAGACATTTCACTATCAACAAAAATAAAATAAAATAAATTACCAAGGAACTTCCTTGTTCTATCAGTTCCCAAACAAATAAAAAATGACCCTCAAACTCAACCAATAACTCAATGCCATACCAGGATTTTACCTTCTTCGAGCTCCCTACTCAAAACTGAAACTTCACCACTAACTTTACTACTACACATTCCAACCCGTCTGAAACACGTTCCAAACCTGCCCTTAAACCAATGGCTAGATTTACAAACCAAACACGAAACTGCCGACCTTAACACTCACCCATTTCCCTCACTTCACCGAACCAAGAATACCGAAGCAGGAGTGGTGACCTGTCCCGAAACTCCCGTGTAATGCTTCCGTTACTCAATAAACCCAAGAAAGCAGACAAAAATTTTCAAATTCCCACCGCCCAGAAGAAGCGCAAGAAGTTTCAGGAACTTACGGGGCCGTGAGAACGGTGCCGCGCGACCGGGAAGGGGAGGACGGTGGCCCTCGGAGGAGGGGTCGGGGCGGCGGCGAGGGTCTTGGTCGCGGGGACGTCGGAGACGCCCTTCTCGACGATGCTCCCGATGAGCATCGAGGCGTCGTCCTCATTGACTTGGGGCTTGATGGTCCCCGGTACCTTGCCGCGAGGTGGGATTTTCCGGCTTCCTGACCCGCTGCTCCTTCGCTTGTCCATGGCCGCCTCTGCTGCGTTGTTCTCGCCGGAGGTGGCGCTGGCTTGAGAGAAGAGGAAGCGCGGAGTCCTTTTCACCTGTGAAGAGGCAATATAAATCTCTAAATTTTAACTCGATATATAATTTCATCTATAAGTTCTTAATTTATTAAATTTGATTCAATTTAATTCTTGAATTATACGAAAATGTTCAATGTTTTCTGTGATTGAATTCATGGATAACATTAGAAATTTTCATATAATTCAGGAACTATATTTAATATGTATAGAAAGTTGAGAGCTACATTAAATAAATTAAAAGTTTATGAACCATTTATATATTGTACTGAAATCTAAAGATCATATTAAATAAATTTAAATTTTAAAATACAATGTTGCATACAAAGCCTACCAAAATCGTTTGGTTCAAAGATTTAAAAAGCTCATTGGAAAAATATGCTTTGGTTCAGCATTTAAAAAGATTGGAAAAATGCAAAGCAGTGGGCTTTGGAGGAAATGTAAAGATGCTTTGAAAAGCAATTTGAGAGAAATGATATTTGGTAGAAAACACATTTGCAAAACCCGTTTGGTGATTAATCTAAATATTTTAATGTTTAATTTGTTTAAAATTAAAAAATAATGTTTGCGACTTTTTTAATTTATATTTGATGTTGTGTAAACAATTTTATTAAAATTAAAATTCCCTTTTTTTTTGCTAAAAAACATTAAATGGAAAAAATTTACATGCCATCTTTCTCAATTACAAGAATAATACTTTCATTACAATAAAAACATGATAATATATGCTTTGAGGAAAGAAACTCATTCTCTTTAAAAATTACAAATATCCTTAATTACTTCATTCCATGTCAAATTATTTACAAATTGACTACTATAAGAACTTCTTTCTCTCATCACCCGTAACGCGAATTTTTCTTTTTTGGGAGCTGACAAAACTCTTCGTGAAATTTATTCTGTCTATTAACACTTGAATCCACGCCTTGGTGAAAGGACAAGAGAGCAGATGAATTGATGAACTAATCAAGCTCGGCGATATAAATCAAAATCTATTTCGATACGCTCGAATGACCCCTTCTCATAATGAGAATGTATAGAACCCTATTCCGGGTTCTTGATATACTCAACATCATTGATTATAATTTCATTTGCGCAATTGTCGCACCTCCATGGCTATATTATGTTAATCACTTCGTAAAATAGATTTCGCAGAACTTTTGGATATACCCAACGTGACTCCTAATGCACTGTGTCCTGCTGATGAAATCATAAGCACCACATGTTTCCCCTCCATCAGAATTATCCTTTGCCATTTTTAGACATACTGAATTTCTTGAGAATATCACTGAATTTTGTCGTTTTTAAATGCAATTTTATCCGTGTGACATGTGGAAAATAAGCATGGAAAGTCTCTGGAAAGAAGTGCACTTTCCACCTGGGCACTCGAAGATATTTTACTTAAAGGCCACTGCAGATATTTGCATTGGCAACTTCAGTACAAGAATCACACACTAAAGATAACGAAAAGCTCCAAGCTCTTGTGCTCCTGACCAGCCATGGAGTCCTGCACAATCCTCCCGTTTTCTCGGAGCCTCTTTCTGTTATCTCGGAGACACGACAGAGACAAAGCCTGTCCGGCTTCATCGCTCTTCCAGCGCCGGAGCTCTCAGCCCACTCGCATCCATTGCCAGAAGATGTACGTCCCCGGTAAGACGTTTCACATGCTCTCTCTATCTTTCTGTCCCCCTCTCTCTATCTCTCGGTCGATCGATATTTGATACATTTGCATTGCAGGGTTCGGAGAAGGATCGCCGGAGAGGAAAGCTGCGAACCACCTGCACAAGTTCTTCACTTATATTGCCGTCCGGATCGTCAGCGCACAGCTGCAGGTTCTTTGCTGTTTATTTGCTTTACCAGCTCGAGGCATTAGAATTTTGACCGGTGCTGGATAGTCTAATCAGTGAACTATGCCTGTTTATCGAATCAACCCAAATTTTTTGATGGATTAATGATGGTGTCGGACCAGTTCTAGGGTCGTAACAGCTACGAGTGTGTGTGCATGTTTGTGTCTGCTTGACCTTAGTGAGGATAATGCATCGATGAAGGTTGCCCGGATCTATCCAAGTTGATGTTTTTAAGGCAATTATGAGCTTTCAAGAGCTATAAAACTAACGGAACTGCTGATTTCTATGTTTTCTCTGTTAAGTATACGTGCTAGGGTGTGCACTGTAAACAAAATCCATCGTCATCACTGTCTTATTACGCAAAATATATGGTGACACTGATGAACATAGCCAATACACAGCACTGTTTCAATTTTACGAAGTGCCCGTGTATATTTGGGGCAGTTTTATCTTTTACTGGTGATTTCCCAGTGCAGAGCTATAACCGGGAAGCGTACGACGAGCTGACGGAGTTTTTGAGCCGACACTCTATGAACGACGGGGACAAATTCTGCGCCGACTTGATGAGGGAATCCCCGAGGCACCAGATATTAGGTTAGTTTCTTCCTTATCCCTCTGGACTAATCCATTGAGGAAATTCATCTTCTCGCCGATGATACTTGAACTCTAGGAAACCGATGATTCCAACATCAAATGTAATATGTGCCTGTGTTTTGTTCTGTCCTGCTTATGATATTGAACTTGACTTGAGCTTTGGTTCTGGTGAACGATGCTCCTGTCTTCCAAACGGTGAAGCTTTGCGCATTTTAGAGGTAAGTTGATCCGCTTCTCTCTCTTCCTTCCTTTCCCTTTTCTATTTCGTTGTTTACAGCATCTACTTATGCAATTGGCTTACACAATGTTCCAGGTTCGATCAGCATATTGCAAGCAAGATTTCGAGTGGGATAACCTGAAACGACTAGCTTCCAAGGTAAAGGCGACTTTCTTCTTATGTACAGCTTTCCCATTTCGGAGGCTCATCGAATTCGATGATTCATGGGAGTGATGATTTTTCAATCTGCAGTTGATGGGTGAAGCTAACACAACGCTCATGAGGGAGTACGTGCTGGAAACCAGTCATGTGGAAACTGAGAGCGGGAAGTGATCAGTTTTCTGGTCCATTTCACCATGTGCTTTCGGGCCATACACACGGATCTGTTCTGTCGCCATTGTACAATATTGTATAGCGATTTTCAACTACCGCATAGAAGGAGATCATTAGATGAAGATTCCTATGTAAAGAACTTTCCTTTCTCCTATGATGAGGTCCAACAGAGCTTCTATTATGAAGAGATATTTATACCACCAGTTCTCTACATATTTTGTCGAAAGTGAGCTACTTCTGCTTCCAAGAAACTAAATTGAATTAGTGCCTCAAGAGTTTCTGAAGTTTAAGGGATTGGTGTCTTCGTTGAAGAAACCGGTCAGTGCTACTTAAAATTGAAAGGCTTGGAGGTTACTATTTTATCAAACCCCACACTTGTGACATCTTTTAAAATGGTACTTGTTAAGTACCTCAAGCTTCTTTGGATCTAACAACACATCTGATACCTAACAAAGCAATATGAAATTCAGGAAGGGTAGCCTCGGGCTCGTCGCTCATTTCCTGAGAGAATACCTAAGCACTATGTTCCGTTTCATTGAGTTGGAAGATAGAGTTGGGGCGGGATCGACAACGTGTGAACTACAATGTACTATCATCGGTAGAAACTAGAAGTTCCTGTCTCAATTTGAAAAGGATATGCTTCTACTTGGAAGAACCATCGAAAGAAATGAAAGAGTACAATCTGTCAGACAAATTGACATTGCTTTCTCAAAAGTAACAAGGCTACTTGCAAGAAGATTCTTCCCAATGTTGGATATTCCCAGATCTTTTTCAATCTCTTTATAATGACATTCCTTTTTTAGAAGGAAACATTTTCTCAAGAAATTTTCCAGTGCTCCCGAAGAATGTCATTTCGTCCACTGAAGTCAATTTAACTGGATAAGGTATTGTCTTCTCGTATGCAATTAATATGATGTATGGACTTCTCTTGTCCAATTGCTAGTGTCTCAAGAACAGACAGGACATTCATGAGATAATGAACATGAGGTCATTTCTAAAACCTCCATTAAAGATTTTAGTGCAATGAGAAATACTATAGAACACCTTGATTACTGTATTGCTTCCGGAGTTAAATGTTGCCACCATCGCCGTGAGTTGATTGTGATGAGCAATGTCCCTGCATAACTAAGCTCGCTCATGTTCTCCTTTGAATGTGCAAAAACAACTGCGTTCTCATTGAAGAATACTTGGGCTACTATGCAACCTTCCCAGCTGCATTATTCATGCCTCTACTCCCTATAGACAAAAGTAGATCCACAAAATTAGTAGACAGGGAAGAGGAAAGCTTATAGTGCCAATCTCGAGCTCTCAGTGCTGATAAATGCATAGAGTCGTGATTGTCCAAGGAAAAAGAATACTACCTTTACATATTGAAGGATGTCATCTGAGGAATGTATTTGCCCTGTACTGAAATATGAGTGAGCATATTCCTCAATGTTCTCCAGCCTGCAGTGGATAACTTCACATCATCTTCTCAAAATGAAGACCAAATAAAAAGAACTGAACTCGACACATGACAACAAGTTGATATAAGAAAGCATGACCCTTTTTGATGTGTTTCACACTTCACCCTGTTTCATCTGGACTGAAGAGAGCAATCGAGTTGAGTCAAGCCAACACGGTGGCAGGCTCAAAGCTTGACTCGACTCATGATCTAGAAGCTCAAAAGCTCAACTTGAGCTCAATCAAGTACTTTTTTTCATGCTTTATCTCAACATAGTCGAGCATGACTCAGCTTGACTCGATTTTAAGTATATAAAACTTAAAATACTTTATTTTCCTGAGGTCAGTCATACTCAACATGGCTCGGAATACTAGCACCCATGCTTTTTATTTGTGCTTAATTATATAAACGGGTGAAATAATAATTACATAGTAAAATCAATGAGATACTCAATGAGGCTTGTGATCCAATTAAGTCAGGTATCTTTAAGCTTAAATTCAGCTTGACAAGCTATTTGAGCTACTCGAACTTAGACTTGAGCTCGAAAAAAAGAAAGGAGCCATTCTTGAATAGGTGAAAAAGTCAAGCACGAGTAGCTCACAAGTAGCTTGAGTTGCTTGCGCCCTTAGCATAGGCAAAATCTGGAGGGAAGCCTGGTTATATTATTCAGGTGCCAAGACAATGTCTCAGCTATGCTTCCTCATCCTTGAACCGCGTATGACACAAAAAATTTCAGGGACATTGGTTTGAGATAATTACCTATACACGTAGTTTACCATGATGCCAGCACTCTGATGCTGTCCTTTCTCCGACCGATCTGCCATCCAATTTATTCTTTCAACCATCTGCTCCCAATCGAGGAAAAAATTAGGAAAGAGCAAGTTAATAGAAAATTTTGCATGTTTATATTTCTAGATCATTTAGAAGTTTTAACTTTCGTTACAAAAGATTTAAGTTTGAACAGTTTACCGCTCCATTTTGCAAGTGAAAATTGGCCACTGAGTCTAATGCTTTGCCTCTCTTTTTCTCTTGCAAAAGGTACCTGCAGTCATTTGACTAAGTTTCATAAATTTTGTAGGCAAATGCCACTATTATCTGCACAGCAAATGAAATTGAATGGCAAATAATAGCACTTCACCCAACACTAGAACTTGACTCGTTGTTACATTTTGCAAATCACTATTGTTCAGCAATACTTGTGATCTTGTTTTCCACCATAAAATTGATTTTACTAACACACCAGGCACACACTCAAGTTTGGAGAGAAAAAAATTTACCTGGCACAGAGCCGCATCAGAGGAGGCTTCAATACTGAAAGCATTTCAGGTGAGTTGGTCCATGTGTAGTCATTTGTGGTCAGCAAATTAAACATTACTTCCATTCCATTTGTCATTGCTTTGTATTGCCTGCAACCCAACCCAAAGAGTTGACCTTGTGATGCACAACAATTTGTATGAACATAGAAGAGAAACAGACCAAGAACAGCTATTTATTCTAAAAAGGACATTACCAATCATAATTCAGCAAAAAGATCTCAGATAAGCAACTAAAATGCTCACAAACAACAAAGAAAACACTAAATAGTTTTTATCAGGAACAGACCAAAACTAGCAACAACTATATCCATGAGAAAAAGAGATTTCTGTAGATCATACAAGCCCTCCCAAACATTAGTCCTTTACAAATAGCGCAGAGCTACAGTAGACTAATTAACTAAATATTGGCAATCAAGAGGCAGATAGTCACTTAACCATGGAGGAACTCCAAGGTTTAAATCTTCCTATTTTCTACTGTTGCATAACATGTCAAGTACTAAGTAAACAATGAATCGAAATTTTAATTAAAAAAAAAAAAAATGATACTGCATCCTCAATCAATGCCTGCTTAACTGCATAGACAATTGGTCCATCTTCTAGTCTAAAATCTCAAGTTCTGGGTCAATTTACCATTGTATAAAATGGTACTTATGGGACATAAATCATGAGATAAGCTCCTCGAAGCTGTTTTAAACATTAACAATCTATACTGAGGACCAACCCATGTGTTTGATCCATAAGATCCATAATACAAGAAAAATTGATGGATCAGTTCCACACATCGCACTTCCAAACACTACTTAAGGTAACTAGATGATGACAGAGACATGATGTTTCATCATCAATGCAAAATGATCAGAGGAAGCTCAAGAAGATTACACTCAAAGTTTCATGAACTGGGAATTGAGTGCACCAAAAGCTTATTACATGATAAAGGAATAGGCTTACTCAGACAAGTTCAAGAGCGCCCTTTCCTCTTCCTGTTCAAGTATATTTTCCCAGAATGATGAGCCAGATTGATCAGATGATGTATGTGTGGCATCATCTGTTTCAGCCAGCTTTAACTGAGATGCCAACTTAGAGAGTAGCCATTGCATATAGCCTGGGATTGGGCTGAGAGTAGCAAATGTCTACATGGGAAAAGTGATAAGCCTCACAAGGTAGTTCGAGAACATTTTGGGGAAAAATCATAAAACTGAGCATCAAAGAGAGACAAAAGCTTTCAAGAAATTAAAGTTCTATAATGAATGGTTAAGAATCATGATCTTTCTTTTTTGCTATTTTGAGGTTCATTAACAGTGGCACTATTCAGAGGAAATATAGAGAATGTAATATTTATTTATCTGATATGGACTGTACGAAATTAGCTTAAAACTGCCTTCTGCAGGAATGTTTTTTTATTTGCCGGTCCATTGAAGAATAAGAAACGACTGACGTTGGCTACTCTTGACTGTCTAAATTAGAAAGTAAAAGAATTACTCTTGATTATGGAATGGAGATGGTTTCTAAGCTTGTATCAAAGCACATTGAAACCCCCATGCCATGATCTCTAATGCTATCTCATAAATAAATTCAGATGTGGCTCAAGTTCACCTAATTCAGTCTACTAACAAGCAACTCTACTCATGGCATTATACCCACTTCTTAAACTGTTGCACCAATCATGAGTAAGAGATTCCCATCCAATCTGCGAAGGACCTTCATTAACTTCATTTTGTAGTTTCTAACTATTACAATGAGATTTTGTGGGATTATTGCCAATTGCTCTGGGAGTTTAAGCTGTTGAAGGTGTGGTTTAGTGTTTAAATTTTCTATCACTCCTCCTCAAGCTTAGTGTGGTCTTTTTGACAAGTACTAAGCATGGAAATATTTCTCACAATTACAGACTAAGGTGAATTGGTAAATAACTTCTCACACAAAAGGTTGTAAAAGCCAGAGAGTTATGGAGGAAAACAAACCAAGTAATTTCTTCATTTTGTCAGTATTGGGGCCCAAAAAAAAAAAATTTGATAGCAATTCTAATTTAAAAAATTACAGGTGAAGTATTCATGGAATTAATCGAGTGAACATTTCATCTCTAAACCAGTTAAACCCAAGTTAAAGAGTCTGAAAATGGGTAAGCTAGCTTAACATATAACAAAACCAGCTAACAAGTTATTCAACTTCTCAGTCTTACATATAAAAGAATAAGCAAACATTCTCTCATTAAAAACATGTATCCAAGTTCTAACTGATAATGGAAATACTCACAGAAATTTGAGGCATTTCTCGTTTCACCAATGTGATGACCCGTTTAATAAGAAACTTTCCAAGGTTGATCCCTGCCAAACCAGGCTGCAACATTTCCAAGTACACATACTATTAGTCATGTAAAAGCATCTTTTGATTTCAGCCATAAAAACAGCAGATGCTAGCATAGTCATTGAAACACCATTGGTGTATTTCATCATATGCATGACTCGCATCTGCTTGGCCAATCCCCAGCACCAACAATTATACAAATGCTTTGGTCAAACTTATCTATTTCCAAACTTTTATCATTTTATTAGCGCAAACTTGAAGCATGGTAGTTTACAGTTTAACTGAAAAGCCACAGCTCCCCCTAGCAGGTTCCAATTGCTAAATTCAGGCATCCAGATAGATCCAGATTACATGCTACAAAGGACAGTATTGAGCTAAACGTGAACCAAAACTTGTAAACAATCCACTAAATCCTGTTGATAGATATGGATATTGACAATCACATGCTTTGTGATTTCTATATTTCATATAAGCAAAAACTACGAAGCCAACCTGAGTTGATGATATAGAGTAAAACAATGCGCATGTTGCTTCATGTTCAAGTATGGGAGGATCATCCCATAAAACCTCCTGTCATCCAATCAAAGAGTTAAATATAGAGATCTCTAAAAATAAGAAAATTCACATGATGTAAGACATGCCTGTATTGTCTGAGCCACAGTTTTCAAGAGTGCAACTTCAATGAATATGAGAGGTTCTCCTGCACAAGATCACATGCAGAGCGATGACTTCAATATAGTAGAGAATTTGAGAGAGAGAGAGAGAGAGAGAGAGGAGGAGGAGGAGGAGGAGGAGGAGGAGGAGGAGGATAGATTCTCAATGAGATCACTCCAGTGTTCCACACATCCAGAAACTCAAATTTCATGCATTTGTGGAAATTCTCATTTGAAGGTTGGAGATCATCAAAATGTAAGTAAGTGATGCTAAAATGCTTGGGAACAGAATGGGGCTCAAGGGAAATATGAATTGCAACCAACCAATTAAGAAACCGAGCCACCCAAATAAATAAAATATCATTTGATGGTTGGGTTGACAATCTTTGACTGTTCTAACACACCAGTAAAAGAAGAGAGCTGCATTGTAATCACATTGAAATGTAGTCCAGCAATGCAACTTCATATTCTATACTGCTGATTGGACATACTTAACAAGGGGATACCATAAAAGCACTAGCAAAGTAAATTCCAACTTATGAAATCATATATACTGTTCAGTGCTAGCTATAACTCTGTAACAGCAAGGAATATGAGAAAAAACACACAACTGGCAAATAAGTGCATTAAAAAGGATAAGCATTGATATGCAGCATCGAATGTTGAAGATCTAACCAGGTATTGCTGGATGTAAATATCCAAAACAACGACGTCCCACTCCTAACCGTCTCTTGAGATCTAGAAGATTGCTGATAGGATGCACAGCCTGCAGTGAAAAGGGGAAAAAAAACTAGCAAAGGCTCTTAACTGTCACACTCCAGAGGTAGGAAGAATAAGAGAACAAACCTCGTAGGCCACGATCTTTTCTAGCAAAGAAGCAGGATAATCCCATGTGATTTGATGAAGCTCCAAAGTAGCAGGACTAAGCCACGTGCCAAGCTTCTCCTTCAAATAGGAATCCAGTGCTCGCAGGGATGGTATATTTTCCTCTCTGTTTTTATGAAGATTATATCAATCAACATCAGATCTCCCAATTAGGGCCGGAACACTTGCCCTTTTTATGTAAATGTTTGAACTTCAGGATTAATCAGAAATTAGAAAATTTAAATAGTAAAAAATGTTATTGTACTGCTCAATGCAGTACGAACATGCCTAAAACAAGGTGAAAGAATCGACTTCACCAAAAAGTTAGAAGCTGTCCAGGCCATACATAACCAAATCACTTATATGATATGAACCATAACCTTACGCGAGAATCGACAAGATATCAGCTCGAAGGATGGACAAGAACTTCAACCCTCCAGGATGCGTGTTCAATCTCTCAAAAAGAACTTCATATGCTGGCTTAAGAGCATGTCTCAAATTTCTCTCTATACGATAGAAAGCAGAAAGCGAGCTTTCCTCGACAACATTGCCCTCTTCAGCTGGATCAGCTAAAATGTCAAAGTTCGAAAACATCACTAATTTTCCAACAAGAGCACATACAAGAATGATGATTACTAATAGACGCATGCAAACCAAATTGCTAACCTTTTGGAAGCTCAAGTCCAAGATACTGCTTTATCAATTCCCTCACTTGTGCTCTATTTAGATCGTACTCTTTGGCAAGTGAAAGCAGCAACGCCTTACGGCTTTCTGTAGAGAGGCTAAAATAACCCTACATTTTTCATATTTGACACTGTGAGAACCCGATAAGTATAACTGTCTATTGCCTCGCAAATTTGATTAACAATCAATCAAACCACTCATCCCACCTCTGTGAAATCATTGAGCACATCATCCAAAACCTCTGTTTTGTTCATCGATATTGCCGAGTGCATCGACTCCTTCACAAGCTCAAACGGCCTGCCCATCAAATTCACAACACCATATGTTTTCATCCCAGGTTAAAGAACTCAACAACAACCAAAAACTAAACCTTGGGGTCCAAAAAGGTAGACTCAAAACCATTTCTTTGTCTTCTTTAAAAGTAGAGAATCAAAAGAAAACCTTTTATTTCGGCATGAGAAGTTCGTCTGTTCATTTCCATTCTCTGAAGCAGGTTCCATGCCACTTCCACCAGATTGATTTGCTTGATTATCAGGCGCGACCCGGTTCACTTTCTCCTATTGGGTAATCGATTCAAAACAGAACAGCCTCATCATCTTCTCCAATCACCCGGAAACAAAAACAAAAGCAGAGAAAAGAATTCAACTTTTCCCACAAACAGAGAGTCCCATGTCCAAAAATCAAGAAATGCAGCATCCTCAGAGGTCAACGCAACAACACTGAAACCGGAAACCCAGACACGCTCCAAGAAACATCAAGAGAACTAGGGAAGTGATTACAGCGAGAGGGGAGAGAAGGATCTTGCTGGGATCGCTGGGCCTCATCCTGGCTCTCATCAAAATGGCCAATCCCTTCTTGTTCATGCTTTTTCTGGGCGGTTCTTGATTCCCAAACTGCTGCTACACTAACATGTGGAAAAGGTTATATCTTGAACGGTATGCTTCCATAACGAGCGCAAAGAATTCGACTTTTTCGGACAGAGCCTCTGTCCGTTCACCCGTCGTTTCCTACAACTGCCATCCGGATCGTTCGGTGAAGTAACTCTTCCCCTCTCTTCCCCTCTCTTCGTGGCGAAGTTCTCCTTTTCTTGGAAATTTTGCATTTTACTCCCGAATTTTGGGAAGTGTTGGACTTCGCACCCTCGAATGGAAGTGAGAATTTTCATACCCGTTTATTAGTGGAATCATACCCACGTTGAGTAGTGACGATTGGTTTATTAAACTATTCATGATTTGTATTGCTATTTGAACATATTGGAATCATACCCACTTTGAACAATGACCACTAGTTTATTAAACTATTCATGGTTTGAATTGCTATTTAGAGATATTGCGACTACCGAATTTGCTGTAGATTGCCTATTTTCTCTAAACCCAAATGTTTAATTTGTAAATTAGATCTACTCTTCATTAGCTGTGAAAAAAGATTGGATAAAATCAATATGGAAAAAAAGGTGGATTGTCACATCAAATTACAGATATGGAAAGATGTACTATGGCTTGAGACAAAACTAATCTCAAATTCATGAAAAGTACGAATCCAATTGCCTTGCCAACTTCACCATCTCTGAAGTTTACTCAATTGGAGATTAAGGGGTTGTTTGGAAATGTTTATGTTCTTTGGTTTTTCTGATCTTTTACTCTCTGAAATAAAAAATTAACATAAATCCGTTTAATAACGTCAATTAATTTTCTATTCCTTGGAATAAAGAAGTTTTTATTCTTCAAAATAAAGAAGTTTTTATTCCTCGGAATAAAGAAGTAATCAGGAAATAGATTTGGAACAAAAACAATAAATAAATAAATAAAAAGTAACTTCTTGTTTTCGAGAGTAATTTCTAAGAATAAGTTATTTTTTTATTTTCTTTTTTCTGTTCATCTTCTTGCTGCCCTTCGCCCCTCGCTACTGCCCCTACTGTCCGGCCATCGCTGCCAACTAATCGCCACTCACCAACTGCACCCCGACCGCCTACTACTGCTAGTTGGCCAACTGTTGTTGCCAACCTTTGCCATCACTAGCCGACCACCCTCCGCCAACGTTGCCACTCTCCATCACCCGTCGTCCGCTAATCTACCGTCGATTGACTACAGCGATCAGCTATTGGCCAGTGAACAGAGGTTGTCGATGGCCAACGAGGAAGAATAAGAAAAGAAAAAATCTTTAAAAAATTAAAAGAAATGGAAATTTTATAGATTGTACCAAACATATTCTTATTATTTTTTTATTCCGAAAATAGAAATTTTGTATAGTTCTAAACACATTTTTTTATTCGAAATTGTTCTAAAATAGAAATAGAAAAAAACTATTTCTTAAAAAAAATTACTTTTCGAATAGAAATGTTACTAAATGAACCTTAAGAGTCAAAAAAATATCAATGTTCACGTCTCAATTTTTTATGATTTTGAATATTCTTATAAAATTCATTATGATGGAACCATAAGAAAACAAACCATTTTCGCTCGTCCTCCAGCCAAATGGTGGTAAAATGCTTGCTTGCCTTTACATTCTTAGTTATCGAATCACATCCATGGCATGTGCCATCATAGTACCATCGCATTATCATCACATTAGTTAACATGGTGTTTTTTTAGGTATATATTCACTTAAGTGTCAAGCGATCTATTGAAAGTTATAACAATCAAATAAAGACTTTTATTAAGAAATTACAATACTCGAATCAATATTTTTCGCAAATGATGAAACTCAAATAGTAAAAATAATAAGCAAAAAAAAAAAAATTGTGACGCTTAAATAAACACCATTCCGAGATTTGTGCAAAGACTAGGCCAAGCCGTTGTCTTGCTTCCCCTCCTCGTCATTTCCGATCTCGTTGCCTTTGACCAGACTGTCCTGAGCAGACAAATAAAGAACGCAGATTTTCAGACAACGAACGGAAGAAACCTGACCAGACCACGAACTCCCCCATCCTTCCACCTCCACTCAAAAACCAAACTGAAAACGAAAAATTCCTCATTTGGCAATTTGCCATCCTCAAATCACACGCGCATGCTGATGATGTTTGGATACCGGATCCTTGTAACTCAAGACACCACCCCGCATCCACTTGCCATCTTGTCCTAGAAAAGAAGACCCGGTTCATCGGGAAAGTCGAATCCTTGGAGCGTCAGCAAAGGACCCACTTGCTTCGATCAATTCCAGATCCAAAACTATGAGATGGGAAGGTCGAACGGAGAAGTCAATGATCAACCCGACGAAGAAAACCAGCCCGGGTCGGCCGGCTTCCGGGCCAGCTCGCTCCGCCCCAGGTCCCCGAGGAGCAGCCCAGCCGAGCCCGGCAGGCCCCGGCCGAGCCGGTTCTCGAGCCCCGACCTCTCCTGCGATGGTGGGTCCTCGTTTTCTTGCGTAAAGATGAAAGCTTTGGAGTTCCTGTGGGGCCGTGATAAGGAGGTCTCCAGAACTCAGCAGAGGGTGAAGAGGAGGATGGCGAGAAGGTGGTACAAAAGAAGGGGGGTCGTTTTGGTGATTGGGTTGGTGGGTTGCTTTCTCTTGGTGAATTGGTGGATGCTCTTGAGCTTGCAAGATCACAAGGTTGGCATTGAAGGTGGAGTTTCAGGGAATTCGTCTTCTGCAGTTTCATTTCATGTCAAGGTATGTCCTGCGGCAGCTGTTGAGATTCAATTCTTGGGAAGAATTTTTATTTGGTGGATTGTATGCATAAGCATTCCGTGGTTGTGGAGCTTTTCGGTAGACGTGTCACTAAAAAGGGTATGCTGGGAAGATTTCAATGGAATAGTTTTGACATCTTCCATGGATGAATTCTTCTTTAGACCTCGTAAATGGGCTGGCATTAATTATTGATCCATTGAGGGAAGTGGTACAACGAACGTAGGTCGCTATATTATTATGGTATTTGATTCTGCCAAGGTCCAGTGTTTTTGTCCAAGAATTTGCTTTTCATTTTGGTAAGCTGGCTTACAAACGTGGTCTCTTGATATGTAAGTATAATCCTACCAAAGTAAAAAGTTATTGTAGTTGGAGGAAAGCCAATATTCCGAAAGTTCCTGGGAGTTTATTCTATATCGAAAATATTTTGTTTTGTTCAACAAAGTGGAGCTCACCTTAGTTTGGTAAAATATTATGTACCGAACCTTGTGCAGCTAAGATTTGCATCTAGATGGCAATATACAGAGACCAACGTTTTAGTCTATTGATCCTGTTCACTTTTATCAGAAGGGAGGCATGAAAAGTGTCCGGAAACGAGTGAAGCCTTGGACAGGTATGTATGGAAGGTTGTTGGCTTGGGCTGCCCATGCCTTGGCAGAGGTACAAATGCACTATCTTTATACTTTGTCAGTTTGGCCTTCAGAGAGTGGAGAGCTTAATCATCTGACAGTAGCTCTGTTGGCTCTGGGTTATGTCAAACAGGGTCATAAAAAACCTGAGCCAAAAGACTTATGGCAGGAACCATATATTCCAGCTTCTGCATGGAAACCTTGTTCAGATCAACGTAACTGGAAACCTAGTGGTAAGCTCTCTCTCTCTCTCTCTTCATGTGCGCACATGTCTGTGCATGCATGCGCTTGTGTAGATACATTGGTTGTGTGCACTGAAATGGAGAGGTTGTAAATGTGGATGATGATGATGATGTTGTCTTCTTTGTGTACATGGAAACAATTAGCACATCATCATGAAAAAGAAAACCGTGAACAATGCTTGGGCCATCTACTAAACATAGCTTTACTTCTACAGGTGGTAACAATGGATACATAATGATCACTGCAAATGGTGGGTTGAACCAGCAGAGAGTAGCTGTAAGTAATCCCTCTGCTAAATTGTAACACTACTTTAATTCCAGTGATGGCCAAATTATAGCAGCTTGCGTCTTTTCTCTACTAAATTCTCAACTTGATTCTAAGCAGGTCTGTAATGCTGTTGCTATTGCAAGATTACTCAATGCAACTCTTGTTGTTCCACGATTTTTATACAGCAGTGTCTGGAAAGATGTTAGGTAACTTGCTACCACATCTTTCATTTATTCTCTGCAAGTTACTTTCCTTCAATCTACGCATTCCTCTGTGATCATTGTGGTTAACAATTAGTTGAAACTGATAGTTTGGTTTGGATATTAATTCAAAGCCTTTACTATTTAGGTGACAATTCATTCTCAGTTTCTGTCGTCTTAGATTTTTCAAACAGGAACTCATTAAATTACCTGTTTCTTCTAGATGATGTTATTTTTCCTTTTAGGAAAAATCTGTTGCAGTGAAACTGTAGTGGAGGGTACACATTATACAGATTGTCGTCTATTAGGGTGTCAAGATACTATGCTTCTGGTGTTGATTCATTGTTGATACCCATGGTGAATGTTGATCGTCTACGCTATTAAGTCTGAAAGTTTATTAGATTCAACATTTGCACAATATACATTTCTTGGTCAGATATTTGCTTCTCTATCCTTTATCTTTCTCATTGGAAAGTAACCCTTTAATTCCATGATAGTCAATTCGGCGATATCTATCAGGAGGAGCATTTTATTAACTACTTGACTCCTGATATTCGGATAGTGAAGGAGCTCCCTGAAGAGCTACAATCATTAGACTTGGAGGCAATTGGCAGCCTTGTGAGTTACTCACTTCAAAACAATGCCGGTGGCTTTCTAATTAGCATTGTTAGGCTTCATCCTTCGTGGTGCTAATTACGTGGGCATTTTTCCAGATTACAGATACTGACATCAGAAAGGAATCAAAACCAAGTTTTTATGTGAAGAATATTCTTCCTCTTCTGATCCAGAATAGAGTCGTCCATTTCCTTGGATTTGGAAATCGTCTAGCATTTGACCCCATGCCATCTCAATTGCAGGTAATGGTTTAAGCTTAGACAAAGTTATTGTAGCATGACCCTGTGAGGGATTTTAACATTCTGTTTAAAGTCAGTCTTACTTTATTTTTTATTGTTTCCTTCTTTATGCTTGCTCTTTCTAATTGAGGAAACTTCATCTAGAGACTTCGTTGCAGATGTAATTTTCATGCTCTCCAATTCGTCCCAAAGATACAAGAAACCGGGGCTTTGCTTCTTCAGAGAGTACGACGGTGTCCACAGCCTGGATTGCTAGATCATTATCTCGTAGGTCCTTATGCAGAGTCAATGCTGAAAGAAAAGGGAGGTCATTCTGGGAAAGCTTCTAAGTACCTTGCTCTGCACCTGAGGTTCGAGATTGACATGGTGGCTCATTCCCTGTGTGAATTTGGTGGAGGCGAAGAAGAGAGACAGGAATTGGAGGCATTCCGCAAAGTCCATTTCCCTGCATTGACTCTTTTAAAGAAGAGCTTGAAGTATGAGTTATTTTGCATCCTGCAGTAAATTTTTATTTTCTTCTGCTTTTTAGATGGCAAATTCCTGGTTTTCTGTTTGGTGAAACAGTCTAGCATTTTCCTTTTGATAGAATGGCCATTTCTCATTGACTACCTAAATTGTTTGTATGAGACAGGTTGCCTTCTCCTGCTGCCCTGAGGGAAGAAGGCTTGTGCCCTTTGACACCTGAAGAAGCGGTGCTTATGCTAGCCGCTCTTGGTTTTAAAAGAAAAACATACGTATATGTTGCTGGAGCGAATATATATGGGGGGAGGTCGAGGTTGGTTGCTTTGAACAGCTTGTATCCTAATTTGGTCACCAAGGAGACTCTTCTTTCAGCAAGTGAACTGGAACCTTTTAAAAACTTTTCTTCTCAGGTATGTAGTCTGTGTGAAGTAGTCGCCTCTAGCTTGATTTCATTAGCCTTCTCTACATGTTATTTCTCTTTTCTGCATTTTCTTGGGATGATTTGAGAAGCATGCAATGATTATGGACCACGCTCTATCACAACTATTGTTAGTCTGATTGTCTGTTGCCTTTCCGCATAATAATTCAAATTTCTGCAGTTAGCTGCTTTGGACTTTATCGTCTGCACCGCAGCGGATGCCTTTGCCATGACGGACTCAGGGAGTCTGCTGTCATCCTTGGTCTCTGGTTACCGAATATATTACGGTGGAGGAAAGATGCCGACAATAAGGCCGAACAAGAGAAGACTTGCAAACATCTTTACGAAGAACAACACAATAGAATGGCGCGTGTTTGAACAGAGGGTGAGGAAAGCGGTGAGGCAAACTAAACATGTTCAAACGAGGCCAGTAGCAAGGAGCATTTACCGGTACCCGCGCTGCAATGAGTGTATGTGCTTTACCGAATAATATATCGAAGTAGGGTCTGTCAATTGTTAGTTGTTCATTGTTTTAACATTCTTTTTCACATGCTAATTCAATTGAATTTTGTAACAACCATAAGCAGTCATCAGATCAACCGAAGATTGACAGCTGATGAGAAAGTTCCTTAGAAAGATCTTCATACATTACATTTTTGGAGATGATAGCATTGTCATTATTCTTTCACCCCATAACAACCAACTTCTCTTGCCCAATTCATGCTATTATTTATGCAAACAAAACTCTTTTCTCTTTCTGATTTTCGACTTTATGCTTGATTCCTAATTACCTAAGGTTCAGGCGGTATGGATTGTTCTGAAGATTTCTTAAATAAATGCATATATATTAGATAAGTAGTAGCCTCAGCTCGTGTAAGGGTGGGGAGGAACAGCACCTACTTATAGAATAAGACAAGTCCACAGCTGTTAAGGCTGGAATTCAAGTGAATTAGCCTGAACTACCTCTTGGGCGGGTTTGCTCGCCCAGAAGGCACAGGATTTCAACTGCGAATCAATTTTATTGTCATTTCCCCAAAGTCAGCATCAGACATTAAGAATGTACCCATTCAGCAATTCATGGTTCCTTCGAGGGAAGCTGCCATTACTAGGATGAGCGACTGAAAAGTTCCATTCATTTGATCCAGAGATTTGCATAAGAACAGCCGTTTGTACACTTCGAATTCCTCTAAATGGTCTCCTCCCTTGTGATAAGGGCCTATGGACACAACCTCAGGATGGGCCTTGTTGTTGATCCCACAAAAAGCCTGAGGAGGTCTAAAGAACGAACGAACAATCTGGGTTCAGATTCCTCGTTATTGTTTGTACTCCCTTTCTTCAGATTTCATTCCTAAAATTAGCCTGTCCCTCCATCTCTCTGAGGTCAGCGCGAAGGATCGAGAATGAACACAGGAAGTATGCATGGAGGAGCTAGAATGTGCGGTCACAATACCGCGGTTGACCGCTTCCAAGGATTTTCCTAGATGACTAGGACTCTCTCTGACCAACCCAGGTAGTCAGGATTTATCGATAAAGTCTTCCTTAATTATCTATTGGAGTAACGCGTAGTGCCATTCTATCGAAATTTACCTTGGTAAGCATACTCCAAGTTCAGGGTCTTCTAGGTTTCCGGCAGCGGTGTGGCTCCATCCCCGCTCTGGCTACTGGGTCAGTGCCCATTCAACTAGTCATTTTCACACCGTTAGAAAAAAAGACGATTCCTCAATGGACAATTGGAGATGAAATCAAGACATTCTCAGCCTCGATACTTCCAACGGAGACTGTTTTAATTTACTTCCTGGTTGATTGATTGGTGCTGTGACTCGAGCCTTTTAGTTTCGATCTTGGAAGTGGGATCTAATCTTAACTTACTTTTGTTAATTTAAGGAAGCAAAGAGCGATTACACCGAGGAACAGAACCAACAGAATATGCAAATGACATCACGCAACAAATTTGGCAATACTAGTGAGTTGTTCTGAAATTCATCAGAGCCTCAAAAGTGTATACTGAGTCAACACAAGCAAGCCACAACGACATAACCGACACCCAGCATGTTCACCTCCTCGGTACTCTTGTTAGAGGCAGGGTCTAGAACTTTTGCATGACAACTGAATTGATAAGGCCTGCCTGCTCTATTGTCTGGTCGAGTTCAGTCAGGAGCTTGGGAGGAAATCCCATCATCTGCAGATGGTAAGTCCTGGAAACCCCAGGTCTAGATGCATCAACAAAGGCACGGATGTCCCTGATAGTATGGTGGTGATTGAAACGTCCAATTATCCGGGTTCCATCCGCCAATCTAAGCTGAATCGAAGTTGATGGCATTGTCTCGTCCACAACCAGGCCCGCTGATGGGGCAGGAGCACTGTCAACAGAAGCAGAGGCGGTCTCAGGCGCTGCCATTGCAGGGGTAGAGCTGTTTCCTAGTGTTCTTCCAACACCCTGAAATGGAACGTGATGCTTTTCTGGTTCCTGCAAGACGATGCATGTTAACTCGATAATTACAGAGTCTGAATGGCCTAGATATAGTCTTATAGTGGTGATACCAAGGGGATTTTCTTAACGTGTACCAAAAGCAGAAATGATAAAAACACATGATTTCATGAAAAAGACCATTTAGTGTATTCTCTGGTATCAGCTAAGTATACCCCTCTATTAATATAAGGAAGGGAGACACTGCAACAAGAACAGCAGTACAGAAATTACTCACAGGGCACTTCTCATCCCTCCTTATGAGATTCACATGAACAGAGGATCTCCTGTCGGCAGGCTCGAGCTCTTTTGGACACTCAGACTTCCTAATGCTCTGCATGTAGAGAATAAGACATGAAGAACACAGCAAAAGAAGAACTGGAAAAATAAATTGAGTTCTAGCCAGGAGACAACTATCTGTAAGATTAACAACATATTTGTTATCCAGATCCAGGAATAAAAATTCCCAAGAATCATACCGAGGCCTTTTGATTTAGACCAAAAGAACATCAGATACTCATCAAAATAGAACAAGCTAAAGGCAAGAACTATCAAAGAGTTTGGATTAAATTCCTGACAGAGTTATATAGTTTATCTCCACCAGCAGCATCAACAACGGGATGAACAAATTGGCTCTATAGATTTTTTTCACGCCGACGCACTCTATTATGAATCAAGACTTCCGTAAGAACCGAGTATTCCGCATCAATCCTTCATGTCTCTTTCCACTTGGGAGGAAAATAAAAGGTGCAGTGCTCAAATTTCAATTAGTTTCATTGCCCGCCTAAACATGTTAAACTGAAAATACATCGTAGATATTCACGCAATGAAATCTCTAGAGAACAAATTTCAGTTTTTGTTTTCAGTTCAAGTAAATATATCAGATCTTATACCTCAAGGAAAGCTGCATTTTCAGGATCATCCAATCTCCTTAGAGGGCCATCATTCACAGTGAACCCATTGCTCCAGAAAACAATATTGTGAATGACAGTCTCAGGTTGCTGAGGAGCTGATGGCACTGTTTCTCCTGAAAGTAGTCGTCCAGTTCCAGTAAAGCTCCTTGAACTTGAAGATGGAAGCAGGTTGTCTATAGGACCTTCTACAGCACCCATTTGTCTAGCCTGATTAAAGATTGAATCCACATCATTTCCTTTTGAAGGATCTTGCACAAGCATCCCACTGCAAATTATAAATCATAAAGTGTCAGCCTTCAGCTGTGACAGTCAATAACATTGTGCTCTGACACAAGTGCCAAAGATTTCTTCAGACAACCCACTTGCTCAGTTATGGAAACTAACTGCTCAGTTATGACACCGCAAACAAAACCTGATTTATAAACAAAAAAATTCATGTCCTTCCGCAGGAGTAATACCACTGCAGAAACATCAGCACATAAATATTGAATTAATAAATAAATAAATCCAATATAAAAAAGCAGTTGATCGACACATCAGCCCTTAAGTTTCCAGGTTGTTGCAGAGAAAAGTAGCTTGTACGTTCTCATGCATCCTTCATTTGTCCCTTAGCCAGAAGCAACAATCACTGAAACCTTCAAGGAAATTCTTGTCAATGACAACCTATGTTCCTGTCCTAAAATTTATATAAAAAAGGATACCTATTCAATACTGTGGAATCCCAACCTCATTTTAAGGCTTCACGCTACATTTTTCTACAAGCCCAGTGCATTTGAGAATATAAAACCAGAATTAGCCCCCCAAGCACAGGTGTGGACTAAAAGATAAAAGCCCAGCAATTGTGACTTGGCACGTAAGTTCCCAATGAAACATGAAGTTAAGACTAATTTCACCTTTTTTTTCATAAACCAATGTAAAATGACCTAAGAAATCACCCTGCTACAAGTAGACGCCATCCAGTATCTAGTTACACGTGCACTCCCGATTACCTTGATGCTACTCCCCCTTAAAAGTGCTCCACTCTACATACCTGGACCCGTCATGCACATAGCTTATTCCGATGTAGAAAATCTACGATGAGTACATCCATTTATGCTGCTGCATACAAACCCCAAATGCCGAAATCAACTCAAGAACCAAATTTTCTCCCAATAAACCAACCCATCGCCATCGCCACCATTACCACGCCATCATCGATCAAGGGATCCCTGTCAATCTGTAAATTTCAGTTTTTTTTTTCCTTTCCACTAGCATCTAATTCATTGCCTAGTGGACACAAACGAAGTCGGAACACTCAAAAATCGACTTTTTCTCAATAGAATACCACAGGCAAAATGCATAACATACTTCACGGAACGCCTTGAAACAGCGATGAAAAACAAGAAGCTTTCAAGAAACAACAAAAATCCCAATCTCCATCCTCAGTCAGAGCAAGCAAAGACCCATCGAAAACGATCGCTTCCCCTCGGCCGAACGCCTCGAGACGAATCTAATCCAATCCAATCGAGGCCAAACCGGAGGAGCGGAATCGAACGGAATCAAAACGCGCGAGAGAGAGAGAGAGCAGGGGATGAGGGTTTCGGCGGAGGAGGAAGAGGAAGGGGGGGAGGACCTCTTCTCGCCGCCGGTGTAGTACTCCTGGGGGTTGTCGGAGTCGCTGTCGGAGTCGGGCCCGGACCGGCGGTTCAGATCGGAGAGGGTGCGTATGCCGCCGGACCGGCTGCCGGAGGGCTTCGCCGGCTTCTTGTCGCGCGAGGCCATGTCGTCGTCGCCGCCGTCGTCGTGGTCGCCCGCCGGTCGCCGCTCGGTCCGATCGAATCAGCGCTTCGCAGAAGAGAGAAAGAGAGAGAGAGAGAGAGAGAGAGAGAGATTGGCGATTATTCTGATTCTCGTTAGCTTGTTGTTTCGGCATCTATTTAAAAATATTTTATTCAATTTAGCCCAAAAAGAGTATCTTACAATTATTATTATTATTATTATTATTATTATTATTGTTATTATATGTGAGGTATTTAGAAGCATGTGGGCTAATCTCAAAGCAAGTAATCCAGTCAAAAATCCACGTCAGCATGCTCCAAGAATTCCGACGGTCTTTGCCACATCAGCTTTTTCCATAGGCCCTTGCAATCATCTCTCAATGTATTTTTCAGTTTTAATATAAGTTAATGTCGAGATTCGGTTACGCAACTATTTGTAGGTGCACCTATCGTTCATTTGATGTTAAATGTGCAGAAAGTTCGTTATACCGATAATGGACACAATATGAATCCTTATATTCGATGTCCCACAAATGCATTTGGGTACGAAATAGTTTGAGACTATGACACTTTTTGTTGCTTGGGCTCGTTTTAACATATTGATCGATGATTAATTAGTTTATCGATAGCAATCCACATATTTGGAAAATTTTAAAAAATATATAAATTTATGATATGAATGTCAATTTAATCATGAAATTTCCGATTTAACCAACTTAATTATAAATCTTATAATAATTTATCAAAATAATCCTTCTAATCAATTTTAATCGAAATTGATAACGAATATCGTTGTTTGTCCTATATAGTATGGTGAATTTTTTTAAAAGTTCTCATGAATTTTTTTGAATATCTTTTTATTTGTACCTTTATATGTCATGTATGTCCAATTTATCAATCAATGATTTGACTTCATTAATCATCTCATGCTTCCATATATAGTACAAGCCACATGACATTGGTCCACACTACACTTAAAAAATTATTTACAATTTTGCAACCGTATTTTACTTTCGTTTTTTTTTTCTTAATCTCCGACCTTGCTAACCGATTTATATAATCTCCCAAGATTTAGGATTTTCTTTCAATACAGCTTTCTCTTTATGTCTTTTCATTTTAAATTATTTCAGCGTCGGCCGCTGACGTGGCACGCCGATGACGCGTGGACCAATGGGTGCCGACGAAAGTGGGAAACGCCTCTGGAAAAGGAAAGGAAAAGCAGAGGGAGGAGTAAAGCTTCGTCTTTTCAGCGTCGAACGGAGCGCGCGCACCACCTCCACTCCTTCCCACCTCCAATGGCCGATCCCTCCCCCCGCACCACACCGGACACCGGCGGCGGCGGCGGCCTCGGGCACGCTGCCGACACCGGGCACTTCTCCGGCGCGCACACCTCGAGCGAGGACTCCGGCGGCGGCGACTGGGGCAGCTCCTCCGACTCGGAGAGCTCCGGGGACGTGGCGGCGGCGGCGGCGGCCGCGGGCGTGGCGACGAGCTTCAGGCTGTTCTCGGAGTCGATGCTGAGGATGGAGCACGCCGAGGTGGAGATGGCCAAGGCCCGGGAGGCCCTGAGGGTGGAGGGGGAGCGGCGGCGGGCGGAGCTGGAGGGCGAGATGACCCGGATGCTGCTGCAGACGCAGCTGCAGGTCGCGGCGGCCGTGGCCGGGAAGGGCCACGGCGGCGGCGGCGGAGGCGGCGGCGGCGGGAGGAAGCGGAAGCGAGCCGAGGACGATGACCGGCCGTCGGCCTCCACCAGGTAACGCACTAGTTCACCCGTTCGCCGCTCCCGGCGGCTCGCGCCGATTTCACTGAACCGGCTGAATTCATGAATTTTTGTTCTTTTCGCCTTTCCGGGTGCTGTGGAAATGCAGGGAAGGAGCTCTCTTGCTCAGCTTGCTGCACTGTAATCTCTTCTTCTGAAGTGGGTAGACGCGCATGTGTTCTTCGGATGCTGCTTTCATTCTCGTCTCTATGGTAAAGCTACAAGATGCATTTCAAAAGTGTGCAAAAAGGATGTAACTTTGATGTTAGTTTTTCACGTACATGTCGATGTCTGCGAATCTTCGCCATCGGTTGATGTTTATAAGATTCCGAAGTGCGCGCGTTTGCCGCCTCGGACAGGAATGACTGTAAATCCGCTTGTGGCCATGAGTAACTAGATGTGATGCTTTTACAGTGGAAAGAGTCAGAATTAGGTGAGTTTGGACAAGAGAAGAATGTAAAAGAGTAAGGGACGCGTCCCGCCAATCGGAGGCAAGGATGCCTCTTCAATTTAGCTTAGATCCAACTGGAATTTCTTCTTGTGAGTTGTGGGAGCTCCGGCCCTCTCTTCCGCGACACTGAGCAATGCATTCCGTCGGCTTGCGGCGCTCTCAATGTACTCTTGCAGAGGCGGGAGAATCCCCTCCTCGTCCTTGTTCGCCTGCCTGCGAATTATCTGCAAATGTAAAGAAAAATCAGAAAACCCTGATTGAGTTCGTTCTGTTTCCCACTCTATGGCTTAGGAAAAACTCGTCGTGGTCGCCGACTAATACCTTTGAAGCCCATGATCTCTCTGCTTGTTGACACACATCTCTTATGTCCCTTCCAGACATCCTGGTTTAACAGAACATTCAGATTAGTTGGGCTTCACAGAAAAACATTTGGGTACGGATAAAGGGCAGAAAGTAATAATCTCCAGTAGTACAGACCAGAGTGCGAAAATAAAAATGGAACGGTAGAATAAACAGATTCCTTGCTCTAAAGCACCAAAACAACAAGAAGTTGCTATGGAATATAGACTTTAAGGGACTAACCCTTCAGTGACTTTAGCGAATTCAACCAACTCAGGTTCTGTCAAGTGCTTTGCATACTGAGCCGCTATTTCCTGGCGGTTCCGTTGGTCAGGAAGGCCAAAGGTGATCATTGAATCAAACCGACTGGAAGAACATGAGTAGCGCGTGATTACCAAGTGACTGGATCAACTCATAATTGGTGCTTTGCAGATACATGCACCTGCTTTACCTGATTAATGCAGGATCCAGGTCTTGCTTCCTATTTGTTGCGGCTATCACGACCACCTTCTTATCTTGTTCAAATCCATCGATCTACAAGAAGGGAAAACAATTTGCTGGGAGTCCTGCAATTGCTAGGAACGCTAAAGGCAGGTGTTGAGACAGCATATGACAGAATAGCACGGCAAAATGTATAAAGTTACAGAATAAAGGACCTTCGAGGGTTACTAGCTTAAGCTAACTTGCAGAATTGACCTTATGATCAAGTGGCAAAAGGACCAAAATGTTCTACCATTAATGTCTAGATTATTCATCTAAACAAGTCTGACAAGAATGGTGTTCTTGCAAATATAGGTCGATTACAACACCGACACAGATTTGTTTAGTCAAATCTACATCATTGATCAAAAGTAGTATTCAGAAATGAAATTCACATAAGAGTGATATTCTTTCCACTCTAGACAATATCAGATATCACAGATGTACGAAATCTAGGGAAACACCCTCTCCTACCTGTCGCAGCAATACTGATAAGATCCTTCTTGTAGCTTCATGCATTTCACTATCACGAGCAACAGCAAAAGAATCGACCTTCAAGGTGCAAAGTTATCATAACTAGGAGCTCAACATATTCAACTGATAGGACAGAAACATTAGAACCAGCTCAATCGTATAAGATAAAGAAATGGATGAAGAGTTGTCGTATGTTGGACCCTATGATCTCTCCATGCTTGCTAGTTGTCTCTTTCTACAAAGTATAACATGAACTCCCACAGAAATTTACTTCAGCAAGAAGAGCTTGCCTATCATCCAGACATACCTCATCTAGGAAAACGATAGCGCCATTTGGTAACTCATTGGCAAGTGAAAACACTTGTCCCAACAGTCTTTCGCTTTCACCATAGTACTTTGACATGACAATCTCCAGTGGTACATACAGTAATGGAACACCCTGCAAAGACATGTAGTAAGCATGCATCGCTATATTAATTCAATCAAAGGCAGTCCAAAGATCCCGCTACTATCACTAGAAGGAAAACAAATTTTGATCCCCCACATTCCATAGCCCCTACAAAGAGCAGCTAGAATTAGAGTGAAAGCAACTCCAGCAACATAACTTTAAGAAATCAGTATTAGACACAATAAAATTAAAACTTCTTGCCTAACACTCCTCTTATAAGGCATACTACAACGAATGCACCCAACCATGCAGCACATATTATTAACTATTTAGCATAGTCATCATAAGGAGAGAAATATATCTATTGCTTGAGGGCGATATTGAACAGAACAGCCAATTAACTGAGAGCATGATGCAGAAAGCAAAAGCCATGTGTCACATAGATAAGATAGCAGCTATGAATGTCCTTATCAGCTGATGTGGTATCATACCGCTTGATTGGCGATAACACGAGCACATGACGTCTTCCCTGTACCTGCAATTGGACAGGTACCATAGTTAAGCTTTGCCAGACTAATTTGTCATACTAAGAAAGGACAGAGAAACAAGATACGCCAGTGCAATTTTTAACGCAAGTAATTTGTTCCAATGGAAGGAGCCTAAAATATTGCACAAAATAATTGATGCGACTCAAGGTGAATTTTCAAAACCCTCAAACTAAATAACTTCCCTATTTATAGGACTGTTACTAAGAATGTTGGAATAACTATGATAAATGAACAGAAAAAGCTTATTGCCACTCAGGCATAAAAAAGATACATGCTTTATAAAGTTCACTCTTCCTACCAAATTTAGTAGAGTTTCTATGTATTTTAATAACTCATGGAGCACTATTAGGAGAATTAACCCACTTATTAGCTCAAGTGCTGACATTAACAAGCATCATATGCTTTATTTAAGAGGAGTGGGGTGGGGGAGGGGGATACAGTCTAAAAGGTCTTTTAATGTCAGTAAACTAAGGCAGCACCTATAAACGATCGGGAACTCAGCAGCTTCTCTAGCTTTTCCATTCATAAGTGACAATAACATCAACACTTGTCACGTACATAAGTTGTCAAAAGGAACTTGAGCAAATAAAAAGGAAAAAATTAGCCACGCTTTTATTATGGTCATTGCAACAGGCAGCAAATAACTGTTGTGCCAATTGTGCACTCTAGTATGATAATTACAAATTGCCACACAAACACATTTTTATTAATTTGAAGTGAACTATCATTAATGTGCACCAAGGGTTGCCAGCCCATGTAAAAAAAGAAGCTGGTTGATTTAACAATGTCAACTTTTCATGTAGTACCAAAATCTACTCTTCAACTCAACTGAGAGTGCATTATTAAAAAAAAAAATCCAAAATCTGAGTACAAGTTTATTCCTTGAAATGCTCTCTGCTCTTATCCTTTCAAGTGAAACCCTGGCCAATGTTCAATAACTACTCCAAGGCTCATACAGTTAAAAAAAAAAAAACCCAGAAAAAAGAAAAGAGATAGATCAGGGCCTTAGATGGTAAGTCTCCAAAAAAGTATGACTAGAAAGAGGTCAGTAAAATCATCGGCCATAACCACTAGTTCACTTAAATTCTTTTGACTAACTAAATAATGAATAGTAGACAAACCTGGTGGACCCTCAAAGAGCACTGCTCGAGGCCTGTTCGACTCAAACTTGCGCCTTGTTCCACGAGCAATATCATCATACACCTCTGGACTATGTAAAGCCAGTAATATGGTGTCCTCTATCTCCCTTCAGGACATGCATGTGAAAGATACGGTACATAAGTATTACATGTGGCCATGATGCTATCGAATGGTAAATGGAAAGGATGCAATAAATTCTGATAATACAAACATCAAATAGAGTTCAACCAGTATTCTTGCTGTGTAGTATAGAAGTCTTTTAGTACCTTTGACAAAATGATTCGATAATTTTTCCTCTAAAAACAAAAATAGATCACAAAACCTATGAATAAAGAAAATGCTGACAATCGACAAAAGCTGATAATAGTTCACTGTAGAATGAATAAGCTGTCCTCGACTTCCCAAGTCTGCATCCTCAATTATTACCTTAGATAATTCTGCACATCCACTTCTACACAAGTAAAAGTAGGACTGTGTCACCGCCTTCATTAAATTTCCAGAGAAGAGGCAAGTAGAAACAGCTAACTACATGGATTTTAATCCATCTTTTACATGGCACACATCCATGCTGTTGCTGTGGGCTAAAGCAGAACAATTATGACACTAAATCTCTAAAATTAGTACGCTATTGCATTAGCAAAGCATTATCCAATACCTTTATAAATACAGCTCTTCAAATAGCCTCCCACTACATACACAATAAGCTAACTGAAACTATATGAATGAGGTTTTATAAATGTAATACTTCACATACCGTTTTTGCTTTTCATACCCAGCAATGTTGTCCCATGATAATTTCTTGCTTTCAACATCAACAGGAGGTTCATCAATACCGTAAATTCTCACTCCCATTGACTGAAGACTAGTAATCGTCTTTTCTGGGGTTGTTTTCCTTTCGGTACCTTCCCTAGGTCTACTTTCGAAAGACTTATTACTCCCCAACTTTCTACCCGCCGATTGCAAGACAGACACAAAAGCTTCCAGCTCTTTCGGAGTCAAGCTTCCTGGCTTCATGAACTCAATTTCCTGCATAAGTTCATGAGATAGATATTGTACTTGTTTTTCAGAAGCAGAACAAAAGGATCGAGCTGAAAATATAAAGAAACAGTTCATGAGATAGATATTTTACAAGTTTTTCAGCTCCAACGCAAAATAATGAGGCAACTACGAAATTCCATTAATGAGAAATGACAACTCACCGCTTTATCTGCAGTGATAAGAGAGTGAAATATAAGAATGCATAAATCACCCTCCTGTTTCTTTATATTTTCAGCACGATCCTCTTGTTCTGCTTCTCTTTGCCTTTCTGGAGGGTTGATCATTAGCTGCCAAGCAACTGCACTGGAAAAACAAGCACAAAGCATTCTTAAGTGAACTAGTGCAGAACCATCAAACTTCCAAAGGAATACAAGGAATCAAAAGGAAACAATAAATGAACTGCCATCAGTGATGAGGATGAGAGTTGACCTCTCAAAGGCAATCAACTTACCTGTCCCAACCACGCAACAGCACATCTGAACCACCACTGTGCTCCTCAGCCTTCACTCCAAGGTTGGAAACAAGGTTTGCAATTAGTTGGGATATTTCACATGCAGGAGGGACCTGAAACTTCATTGTTACCTGCAGTACACAATAAATTTTTATTTAAGAACTTCAAACCATGCAATTACGTTTAGATGGAATTCGGGTCCATGTAAAGCACAATGGAGGTGAGGGCAGCACATCCCATAGAGCAACAAAAACATGTAGTTTGGTAAATCATAAGTTGTGCCAGTGACGCTAAATTTTTGTTTAATTAATGAATAATCTGATTTCTTGATAAGTAGTTGAATTTACGAACACATATTCAAATGATGATGCATGCTATAGAGAGCCAAATCTCAAAGTAATATTTTCAACTCAATTTCAATGAAATAGTACATGGTTGAATTTAACTTCAAATCCATGTATTCAAAGATAGGACAAAACCACGTATTCAAAGATAAGTCAAAATTATATTATTCACGCTAGAAAATACAAAATACGTGTTTCCTATTGTCAAAATATGCTGAAAGACTTCATAAATCAGTCATAAATATGCATTGCTTCATAAGTCATTCTACACCTTACTCCAACTCCTCCAAATTATACAAGATTAAGAACATTGATCCAAGGTCAACCATAAATCTTCTTCAGAAGTATCAATCAGTTCTATAGCCAATGATAAAAATCATGTCACACTCCTTCACGTTGGCCAGAATTTAATTCTTGAAACCACACTATAGAAAAGAGCCATCACTGTTATGCCATGAATAAGAAAAAATTATTGTGAAGAAAACATCCTACTGAATTAACCTTTTGACCTTTAACACCGACGGAAAACCTGGGGTAGGAACCATAATGCATTCCTTTACTTTTGAGCGACTCTTCAACACGCTGTCGCTCTGTCCTGGCGATTTCCTCCAGCTTTTCACCAACCGATGGTGACTCTGACTGCAATGGAGGACTCTCAACAGGCTGCACAAAGCAAAATTAGGTTCTGTACAATACTCAATATAAACAATCATGTAAAAAAATTTACACTATGCTTTGACAACTACATCAGGAACCTGGAATTTCAAGTTGCAACTTAAACGTGATAAAATAGGTATTAACTTGGCAACAAGACCAACTCTGTATGTGTCAGCATAAGCATGACACATTGATCTCTCCTAGTTTACTCATAATTAAAATTTGTCCTTCCCATCAAAACATTTAAAGATCAAAGAACACGGTCTTTCAATTAAATTCCTAATCAGACCTTATCATCATCTGCATATGCTACTTCCAGAGCTCCAGCTCCAAAGAGTCCAGCCAAGACAGCCGGCAATAGAAATTGCGTTCCGCAAACATCAGGCAGTAATTTAGCCTCCTGGATCTTACCCGTATCGAGATTAACAAGTTGCTCAAGTGCCCCTGCATTTGTCATTACAGACAGAGATATTCAATTCACCGATTGCAAAGACATGGAAAAACAAATCAAATGGATCTTTCCATGTCATCGACCATGACAATTTACTCTCGGTTCATCAATTTATCTCCGACACGAATCCACCAAGGCAACAAGCATTCCTCACCATATAAGAAAACTAATTCAGGCTCAAGCAAGTCCTCCAGGAGCAAGGGTAGACACTAAACCGATAAAAGAACATATCTTTCAAAAGAAACTAAGTAACACCACTCCGGCGCGCAAACACCAAACCGAAGCAATTCCAAGTCGATTTTTTGCTGCCGACCCGTCGAAAGTTCGAACAAGCGAAATGGAAAGGACTCGCAAAAATTCAAACTTTTTAACACTGCTCGATAACCACGAACGTCGCGTGTAAGTTCAGCAGAAGCGAACTTCAACAGCGAGAGCTAACGAGGACAATGACCGAGAAGACCAAACGAAGTGCCCAAAAAGCACTAATCCGCAGCTCGCACTACGATTCACGCAAGCGCGCTCGTCGGCGGCTACGGCGGAGCAGACCGAAGCGATCGAATCTGCACCGTCGGGAGAAAGACACGCGGACGAGAGAGGAGGAGGAGGAGGAGGAGGCGGTGCGTTACGTGGGGCGAGCGGGGGAGCGAGGCGGCGCGATCGCGGCGGAGGCGGAGGCGGAGGCGGCGGCGCTAGGGCTCTGGAGGAGAGGGCGGAGCGGCAGGAGCGGCAGGAGCGAGCTGACGTCAGCAGCAGCTTCCTTGGGGCCGACATGGTGGTTGCTCGGTCTCGCCGAGCCTCCGCCGGAGAAAAAAGTCAGCCGGCGGAGAAGAGAGAGAGAGAGAGAGAGAGAGAGAGAGAGTGTGTATTTTCAGAGTCGGTCCGGAAAGTACATTTTTTTCAAAGCGGCGAAAATGGAATTTGGGCTTTGCTGAGGAGACTGTGTTATGTATGGTAGAAAAAGTAGTCGCTATAATTGCACCCTCAATTGGCTCCTGACACATCCCGGAAGATTCGATGACGAAAGTGCTCTTGTGAAACGTTGCACTCCTTTTTGGCCTTTCGCGTGATCGGCGTTTATGGTAACCTCATAGTTTTTTTTTTTTTTTTTTTTTTTTTTTTTCAGAACCGCCATACAGCCAGTAACAAACGGCGTAAACCCGGAACGACTCGTAGGGACTCACCTCCCACGAGGTGCAGGTGAGTCACGTAATGGAGGCGAGAAGTTTCGAACCTCTTTCCTACCGGTTGAGGGACGAGACGCAAACCATCTTGTCCACCGTATGGTGGGTGTCATAACTTTTTTTTATTTATGCTTTTTAAATAAGTTTTTGATCATTCAAATGCATTTTGTAATTATATAAATTTTTTATTATCGAAATGGAAAAAGAGTAAGAATACATTTGCTATGACATTCAATTTTTTTTTGTAACATAAAATTTCTTTCAATTTTTTGAAAACAACAAGAATTCAAAATCAAATGGTGGCTTTGGATTTGCACGGTGATGGCGCAATGCAACAATGGTATCCGTGAAGATGACGGACTTGGATGAGAATTTGAGTGTTGGAGATGGAAGGTAGCGGAAACAGCTTGTTGGCGAAGCGACATGATTGCCATAAGGATCTCAATGGTGACGAGGGGATCCATGATCGTTGGCATTGTGATGAAAAGGCATTTGCTTGTGTGGAACGTGAACTTACAGATACTCCGAGTTTTTGAAAGATAGTGCTCGAAGGAAATTGTATAGCATGCTCATGAATCTAACATAAACAGAAAAAAGGTCAAGTATGGATCGATCTGGCTCCTGCATGGATCTCCTTGAAAGGATTCGAGAGTGATGTATGCACTCTAGCCATCATCAGTTCAATGAAAGTTAGAAGTGGAGGGACAATGGAATTACTCTTTTCCCAATTTTCGAACAATTGACTCGGTAACAACAAAATGGAATGGACTTGCATCGCACTCGAAATCTAAAACTTTATAGATATGGTGTTATATACATGATTATTCTAAATTTACCGTGGGAACATACACCTTTGAAACAAAGAGGAAACTTTTAAAAAGGAAATTATTAGTACAGACATGTCCTCTCTCTCGATTGTCTAAAACGTTAGGCCGTGTTTGATAATCACGATAAAAATTGAGATATAATAAATTTTATCATGTCTTATGTTTGCCCACTTTCCAAAATAGGATAAATTCATTTGTTTTGCAAAAAATGAACGATTTAGAAAACAATTTTTTTTAAAAAATCGTTTATATCACTTACAAAAAAGTATCAACTCGTATTTTCTTCGTCCACGAAAATATTTAAACATAAATTCGTTATCATTAATGCATAGTTGCATATTCCATTGACTGATCATTTCAAACAATCATTTTGACAAAAAATATTTTTCAAATTATACATTTTTTACAATTTTTCTTCAATAAATAAAAAGCCTCTTACATCTTGACCGATAACGTTTTTTCCAGAATTAATATGCAAATTTTCTAGAGTAATGGGATTTGTAATTTTTTTTTTCCTGAGTCAATGACGACACGAAGGGTACTCTTTTATAAGCAGTACACAAGGGCAAATTTATACCGATATGCAGTTTCCAGACATGATAAAATAAGAAAACGTCTAACTTTATTACTACAATTCCAAACGACGACCAAACACAGATTTAATATCTGTCTTCGTTTTGCTTTACCAGGAGACAGTGGTCTTTATCGGCCATTGCCTGTCTACAGTTCATTTTGCGCAATTCATCATTTCTAGGATTACACGATTGGCATCAATGTCTGACCATTCATATTCCCTAACATTCTAAACGTTACTTATTCACCTATTGATAATTTTTAGGTGATTCGAGAAATTACTACTACAAAATTACTCAGCACAATTAAAAAGAGTGGTAGTTACAGAAACACTATCCAGTCTGACTCGGAATTTTACTCTTGAACAACCGATACCAACCATCCAACCATAAAAGATGATCACGAATAAAAGTCTTATTGGCAGCCCACGAGGCATCTCAATATCATCTACCCAGCATCGCCAGACGATCGATTTATTAGCTCAAATCATAATTTAGTTTCAGAGCTACAACATGAGCAACTAATAAGTAGTCACAAAGCAGAATGAGGCCGTGAATCTGAAATGAACACCTATAGATACCAAGTTGATGTGGAAAGCCTTTGTGCCATCATACTCGGACGATACTTCTAACCAACCTCTAAGTTCTACAAAAATCCAATGCAACGAGAAAAACAAACATAAAAAGATCACGAGCTGAGCCACGCAAAGTTTGAGTTTCTCCAGGAACTCATTACCACGAGATTGTTCACTTATCTAAGCTTGAGCTCCAAGCTCCAACAAAAGGGTGTGGTTGACTGCATCTGATGCTGGGCCATTAAATTGAATAGGACCTGCAATGAAATGCAAGGAATATAACAAGACACTCATAGAAGGAAGGGAATGCACGACCACAGACCACAAAGAAATAGCAAACATGCATCAAACAGATCATACGTAGTGATGAACATTCTGAAAAGCCACACTAGTTATAAAAAGGAGAGAGAACCTACCAGGACTGATATATCTGTTCTTGATGGCCCACTCGTCCCGCATCGACGCAAACTTCTTGAATGGTGCACCTACATCAATAAAATATCCATTGCTTAGAAGATCCAGGTTTGTACTGTCAAATTTAGCAGGTGTACTGCATGCAGCAGTTTTTACCTTCAAGCTCCACCATTGCCTTCTTGATCACAGGCTTGAACTTACCTGGGATAAGATAAAAATTTCGGACTCAGCTTAAGATGTAAATTTAAGGGCATAGATACATACAATCATGCACACGTGTAAAGACAGACAGGAATAACTGTCATTTTTGTGAGACATAAACGAACCGCCGGGATATTAGGATGGATAAATCAAAACTGAACCCCACTTAAAGATCCAGCCATGCTATCAACAGAACAGGTAAAAACCTAGTCCATGGTCATTCTCCCCATTGCTTCCATGAAGCACGCAATTACTAAATAGGATGATCTAGCTTCAGAACCATTTAATTATTCAGTCTCAGAAAAAAGAAAATTAGTATCGTCCTACAAAGAATCTCAATAAATTAGTATACCATGTCTCCTCTCAACGTCCATCAATGATGTTAAAGCGGTTCCACCAACAGTCCACTCCGAAAGTGGGGCAGCTAAGTTTGCCACCTGAAGATATATTATGCTTGTGAGCTCCAATAGTTCCACAGATGATAAAGACCAGTCAACTGGAAATGAGGACCACCATCAAGAATAAAGGGAACTTTGTTAGGGGAAAAAGACATACTGAGGATATCAACCCGGTTTTCCCACTCTGGAGGAGAGCTCCCGCTGCAAAACCCAAAGCATAGCAATACGTAGAGTCAAAGTTGGTTGGCAGACCACATCTGCCTTCATACCTGAAAGGCAATTAGTATGCATTAAATAAAGAGTAAAGGCAATATGGTCAAGGTCAAATGAAAATCCACCGAGAATAACTACAGGTTTCAAGTATTTTACAACCACCAGAAAAAGGGAACAATTATTTGATACCCTTCCTGAGTAGACCTTTCCAGTAAAACAACAAAAGAAATGTCAGATTTTCACAGACAAATCGGTATTACCCGAAAAAGTGGGATTGTCCTTTGAAGTTCCCCTTGTATGTACCTTCCTGCTTCCTCTTCTCCAATTCAGTTTCAACCATTTGAATGAGCATCTTCTCTGTCTCAATTTTAGCAACCTAAACAAAGAAACAGATAAGAATGATGACAGAACCCAAAGAAACTGAATATTAGGTGAAACGGTTCAAGATGATAACAATTACCTGTACATTTCCATGTGGATCTCTTTCAAGCATCAATTGTTCTTGAATTGCTTGAGGTAAAAATTCAAAGAGCTCTAAAGACTGAGCTTGGAGTTTCTTCTTCCAAAGCCCACCTTCATCCACGACATCATGAGCAAGAATTTCATTTAGTTCTGAAATAAGGTGCTGCACCTGCAAATAGTACAGTTCAATTAGTGTCTACCATGGATGTATCCTCACTAGTCACTTGTCAGTCCTAAGAACTAATTTTTAAAAAGGTTTGCAAACTACATCTAAAAGAAGTACAAGTTTACCTCTGGAATGAAATCGATAAGGCCTTCTGGTATGAGTATGACTCCATAGTTGTAACCAAATCCCGCACGTTTAGAGACAACATCAACGATGTAGTCAGTGACATTTTTAAGAGTCAGCTTCTTGGCAGCGACCTGCATTGAGTTGTAATTCATATGACTAGTCATTCAACAATTATGAGAATGATATTTCTACAAAAAGGCTTGTTATTAACACTTTTACTTAGTTATTGTACGAGTGACGTCCATATACAAGTGAACACTCAACTAAATTAGGCAAGATTAAGTTGGAAATTCAAGTGGAAGAAAACTAGGTAAAGTCTAAAGTCAGTATTAATCAAGAAATGGTCTATGACAAAAAGGACAAGCTACTCCAGCAATAAGCTAGAAATACAAAAAGTTGCCTCAGAATCATCAGCAAAAATTCAAGAGCATCCTAAGCATGGGGGAAACCAGAAAAGCTTCTTCTAGTGCACATAAATGTACTAAAGAAAAATGCCAAAAACGTTTCAGGACAGATGCCAGACTGATACACTCAATTACTGTGGTGCGCCATATATTGCTCTTCTTTTCAAGCGACATTGAGATGTCTAAAGCTAAAACTTTTAACCATAGGTGGATCATTATTAACAAAATCAGTCAACATATGAGTATATATATAAATATAATAGACAGAGAATTAAAGTGCAAGAGAACATAACATAGTTCCTTTTCCTCTCTTCTAGGCTACGCCATTCCTATATCCAAGCAAAATGAAAGACTAAGAAAATTACCTCTTCTCCAATAATGGTGATATTAGGATGAGTTTGCAGAGCACATTCTAGAGTGATGTGAGAAGCTGCACGTCCCATTAGCCTCACAACTGCATATGCAAGCATAGGATAAGGAACAAGCAGATGAGAAAGGATCATGCAAGGCATCATGTCTCCAACAAGCTATCACAGCATATTCAATTCTTAAATGAATGAATACAGCGGACGCATTTCTTTTGAGACCAGAGAACTTGAGGGAAGGAAACTGACAGGGAAAGCAAACACGAATAGATTTGAGATTAGAGAGGAGCACCATCAGCAATGAAACTGATCATGCAAAAGATGGAGAATTGTAGAAGTATTAGGCAAGCTGCATTGTTTAGACTGAGATAGGACCATAATTAGTAATAAATACAATCACACCTAGAGGAAAAAGAACAGCACTGCAGCACAAAAGTATTTTAGAAAATGTGAATTGCAATTTAGGAATGTCAAAAAAAGAAAGGATTTAGAAGATACATAATCGCCATTAGACCAGGAGGCAATTGTTAGGTTGAACAATGCAGCCTGAGAAGGAAAGCTGATGTTTTAAAAGATGAGTTCAGATATAACCAAAACAAGACAGAAGACCATAAGTGTTTGACATTACTGGTAGAAAGGGAGGTGCGCGAAAGTCTAGGGAGAGGTTGAAAAAGTTTGCGGTGCTTTGCTTATAATTGCAAGGAAATCAGTAGTATCCTAAAACATTAGAGTAACCATACGAATTTGAATTCTCTTGTCGGATTGTTTTAACTTTCAAATAATTAGACATTTAAGCAGAATCAAAGTAAGATCTGCTCAAAGTGATTGATCTGACCTGCTTGCTTATATGTTGTTCGCAATGTCTAACAACTTTCCAAATACTAAAAATTGATGTTGTTTAAAGGAGGGCACTGAGCAAAGTAGAAATTTCAAGATTGACGACATAGTAGTATAGTAACTCATATTATAACACTCAAATCAGGTACTAACAGTGGTAATATTTTCCAGTTGACCGAGCATCTACCATCACATTGCCAATCTGTTCAGAGTAGATCTGCATGAGAGACATAGACCACATGAGAAGCCTCTCCAAGATGGAATTACAATTATCAATTCTCGTTGCATCTCTATCAAAGCATCCCACATCAGCACAATCAGCATATAACATGATTAGAACAGTTCAAATATAAAACCAAATTAAGAACAAGGAGTTCAGCATCCCATAATCAGCTAAAGTTTACCTTGCAAGCAGTATCAAATCCAAAACTCACAGGAACCTCTTTGCATTTGAGATCACCATCAATGGTTTTGGGGCATCCAATTACTCGAGTTTTCATGTTTTTACTCCTGGATGTACCAATGCCATCAAAAGAATCAAAACAAAAAGTGATAAGAGTGCAAGCACAGAATATCCCTATTATAGGCAATCCAATTCCATAAAGCGATAACTACAAACATAATCATAGGGAAAGTGCACCTGAAATTTTCAGCAAGGAGGCAAGCGTTTGTGTTTGAGTCATCTCCACCGATAACAACAAGGCCATCCAAGTCAAGTTTTTTTGCTGTTTCTTCAGCTTGTTTAAACTGAAAAAAGGGTCAGAAGTTGTCAGTCTCATCTTCTTGCATAAAATGGTAATCCTATTCAACCAAGAGAGCGAAAAAGAAGTGGACTCACCTGCTCTGGAGTTTCAATTTTGTCTCTCCCACTGCAGATCATGTCAAAGCCACCCTAATTGAAGCAAGAAGAAAATAATGTAAAATGCTTAGCCAGCTTGCTCAAACATTCACCTTAACAAACATGTACACGCTGCAGTTTGACGATGCATTACTACACAGTCAAAGTCTGATTATTTTGCAACCTACATTTTTAGATTTATGCACATAGCTTCCCCATGCACCAAAAAAAAAAAAAAAAACAGAGCAGCCACCCAACTATTTGTTCCAAAGGTTTCTTGAAATCCCATGATTGAAATGAATAACTGGCACGTCATATCTCACAATGGATGCCATCATTTCCTTTGTACAACTAAACAGCCTCACCTGGTTTCTGTAAGGGTATATGTACTCAGGAGTGAGTTCCACATATTTGCACTTCATGATTCCAGCAGGACCGCCCCGGAACCCATACACTGTGCTGCCTTTCACACGATCTTGCAAGTAATCTAACACCAAATTTAAATTTTTTTAAAAAAATTATCATTAAAGGTCCATCTTTAGAGACACAATCATAACTGAATCAATCGCTTGAGAGAGGAATCACATAATAATCAACCAGAGCAGCATAAGATTATCATGATTCTCACCGAAGATTCCAGCAATCACATTGTGCCCTCCAGGAGCCTGACCTCCCGACAACACCACTCCTATCTTCAACTTCTGGCTTGGTCCATCGGAGGCGGAATCACCGGGCACCACCATTGCCGACGGTTGCCCGAACACACATGGAAAGAGCTTCGCGATCTCCCCTGCGAAAACAGCACCACCACCACGCACACTATCAAATCCCACCGCAACCGGAATCTAGATTGCGAACGGCGCTCAACTCAGCAAGCAGCAAGCGACCAAAAACTACACATCGTCGGTCCTCAAAATGCGAAGCGCACAGTATTCCCTCGACAAAACCACGCGCACGCAATCCGACAACGCGGATCAACAACTCCTCCAACGATCGCGAAGGCTCTACTCTACAGCCAAGCTAAAAACGCTTAACCGGATCCAACGGATGTGGCAACGAGGAGCGGACCTGGATTGCCAGCGGCGGAGCTCGGGGGGCCGTCGACGACCTTGATGGGGCCCTTGAGCACGGACGGCAGGGGGAGGTCGTGGTCGATGCGGCTCGTCTGGACGTCGCTGTACACGGAGGCCACGCGGCCGGTGCCGGCCGGCTTCCCGCCGGAGGCGGCGGCGGCGGCGGCGAGATCGCCGTTGTACACGAAGCTCGGCGACATCGGCGTTCCGGTTGTACCTAACGCTGAGAGACTGCGAGGGAGAGAGAGAGAGAGAGTGAGAGTGCGCGAGTGTGCGAAAATCGGGCGATAAATCTTAAATGCTTGCCACAGAGGGGCAAAATAGTCTTTTCAAGCTTCGGTGTCTCCGCCCCCCGGCGTAAGCGAAGAGAAAGTTGGTTGCCCCACGCTCGTCCGGGCGCGAGGGCAGTTTGGGGATTTCAGGGGGGGAGATGTTTGGACGGTTTGGTGCGCGTGCCGTCGGATGATGTTGATGATGATGATGATGGTGATGGTAAGGGTGCAATTCGTGGGATTTGTAGCACATAGATTTTTCACATGCTGATCCTAAGGAAATAAATTAATTTATTAGCACTTTTGATTAATCAATCGTTGAGAGATTCATGTGAATTTCGACACGATTACGTCGGAATCGCAATTATAATGTAAGGATCGAGTGAGGGCAGACGCAAATTATTGCATGAGGTAAGATCAACGGTGAGCTTGATCTCATGGGAATTATTCGTCACGTCGCTTGGAAAAGATTGGGTTTTGTCGGTTTTAAGAGATTGGTATTGTGGTAATTCAGCTCGCCCATATGTTCTGTTTTTATCTAACAGGTCGGTTCTCCGTGCTAGGGCAATGTCTACAACATCAATTTACTTGCTAATGAGGGTGGTTGGATGGGATCTATATGTGCTTATTCTATTGCCATGGTTCATGGGGTCAGTTCAGATCTTGGTATGCGTGGTTCAGTGCTTACCTAACCTTCCCTCTTGGGGGTTGGTGTGGATTTGAGGCTTTGAGAAGCAAGGAAGAGAATATCCCATGGGGATATTGTACCATAAAGATTTATCTTTGAAAGAGGGTTAGCTTGTGGGTTAATTGCCTAATTGGACATCGATGATGCTTATTAATCAGATCTTTCTCAATGGAAAAAACTTGCCTTTTTATGGTGATAATTGGTGGATGCGAGGAGATTTGTTGGGGATATATTCTATATCTCCAATTGAGGTCAATTTGGGTGGGCCAATTCAAGTTGGGATGTTGCTTTTCCCCCTTTGTTGGGATTCGCCCAATGACAAGGATGTGTAATTTGGTTGTTGGTTACCTTGTGGAAATCACAAAGACCATAGAATTTCTTGATTTAAATTCATTTAATTCGAATTTGATGGTTTAGTTGAGATATCATGCCACAGTAGCTTTTGGGACATAGTTTTTGTGAATTATTTTTCTTTTGTTTTAGCCCATTAGCATCTTGAATGGGAAGACAAGAGCGTAGCATTTGGGGCATTCTTCTCATTCAATTAGGGATACGAGGATGCAAATGTCAGGGAGTTTTCACCATTGGTGGAAGGGCTGGATTACTAAAGACTGAAACAACTAATGAAATAGAAATCGGGTATATTCGATCAAGGTAGATGGTCCCTAAACATTTAGTTAACTTTACAATTACATTATTGAACTTCGATTTCAATTTCTATAAATTGAATTTGTGGTTTTTTGCAACGTTCTTTGACTAAACTTCTGTCAATTTGTTGAGGTGTTGACGGGATGACCATGTTATGATGTTTTGCATTGATGTACTCTGACCAAATTTTGGCCATTTTTTTGTACATGTTTGCCGCATCGGCACTTCGCCGGAAAAGTGGACCCTATTCCGGCTGAAGAGCACCAATTGTAAAGGATAGAAAAAGGTTTAGTGCATTAAGTGACTCTACCGAACCTAGATGGAAAATCCATCAAAGTACAGTAATGTCATCCTAAGTCCTTTATGTTTTTTCAAAGATATAACTTTGCTCTCGTTGTATCGTAATCTATCACTCAGTTCAAGACACAATGAAAAGATTAACATATAATAAGCCTTTTCATGATTGGCCCTAGTATAATAATCATTTATTATCTTTGAAGGTGTACGCTTGAAAGTTTTGTTCACACCGATCTTCTTTAGAGTAATTTCACTTCTTATCAATAAGGGATAATACCCTAAAAAACCCAAAACTGGTACACTTGTGACAAATTTACCCCAAACTATTTTTTTTTGACCACAAAAACCCCAAACCCAGATACTTTTGACAAATTTATCCCAAACCTGGTACACTTGTGACAAATTTACCTTATGTTAGTTTTCGTTAAATTTTATTCTCAAATTATTAAGTTAAATGACACGCGTGACGCTTAACCAAGTATATCAATTTAGGATTTTATGTTCCGTTTGTCACGTTTACGCTTTTATGATTTTTTTGTGGTATTAATCCAATTTAGCATATGGTATATTTGTCACAAATTTACTAGTTTAGGGTTTTTTTGCAGTCGAATAAATTAGTTTGGGGTAAATTTGTCATAAAAGTACCAGTTTAGGGTTTTTATAATCAGTCGGGGTAAATTTGTCACAAGTTTACCAGTTTGGGGTTTTTCATGGTCAAAAAAATAGTTTGGGGTAAATTTGTCACAAGTGTACCAGTTTGGGGTTTTTAAGGTATTATCCCTATCAATAATCATTAACTTCTAAAAAAATTTCATATGTGCACCTAAAATAGGGTCTTTTTTTTTTTTTTTTTTCAAAAAAGTGAACTCTATTTCAAATAAAACTCTAAAGTAGCTAAATCGAGTCTTAAATAAAAGTCTGAGCTCGCCAATAGACATTTTTCAGCGAGTAGAACGGGCAATATTATTCAAAATTCACAATTGGGTAAAAAATGAAGAGAATCGTCAAATTGAATTGGGATCGGGTCCTTCCATCAAATTTTCACGTTTCCTTCTTCCTCTCCCTCTGCTCTTCAAGCAAATCGCTCACGCCCGAGATGATCAAGCTTGTTTGCGGGGGCAAAATTCCTAGACCAAATATCAAATAAAAAGAGCAACACTACTAAGGATGTTAAGTAAGCACAATTTGATCCGAATGTGATTCATTTAAACTTTGTTACTCAACAAAACTCCCCATGTGACTACTACTCAAACCCTAGGAGCTTCACTAATCCTATTGCTTCCAAATCAACCGCAACTTCAAGAAAAGCATTGCCACCAACCCCTAATCTACAAAGGGAATCAAGATACTTTGAGATTTGTCCACACCATCATCACAAATCCCAATTAACAATTCACACCCCCTCCATTCCCCTCCAAAAGCTCCTCCTCTCCCAACCACAGCTTCAACTCCTTTTAAAGGACATGTACCACAAGTTACCAACTCAAGACATAATCATTCCTAATGAGACCCACTTGCTAATTTTGCTCATAAATGGTTGGTTCCTGCAAGAGTTTTCCTCAGTAGTTCCTCCTTCATGACTAAGGATGAGGAGGAGCTCAGGGCTATCCAAGAAGCAGAGGCCTCAGAGCAGAGGGTGTGAGTACCTGTGTTGCGGCTGCAGACTCAGCGTTTCCTCGTCGGAGGAGGATGACGGGAGCGACGGTCTGGACCGGGTCGGAGCAATCTCGAGCCTGGCACACGCCTTGGTTCAAGAGCGGCTTGACCAAATGATAAGAGAGAGGCAAGAGGCGAGGCGTGCAGAGCAAAGGAAGCGAAGAACGGGAAGGACTGAATTCATTTTGATAGTCGCTGTAGAGATGGAATCATATGATCCCGCGCAAGATTTCAAAGACTCCATGGTCCAGATGATAACATCAACTGGAATCGTAGATGCGAAAGGCCTTCGGCGACTATTGGATTGGTACATCTCTGTGAATTGCGAGGATAGTAGGGGAGTAATATTGGAGGCATTTCATGATGTTTGCTTTAACTTGTTCGTTAGGAAGTAAATGAAAATGATGGATTTTTGGATTGTCCAAGGGGAAGGCTCATGCCGTCAAGCCTGCATTCAAATCACATTTGCATGTAGAAATCTCTTGCTAAGCAAAAGAGGCATCCTGGTTCAAACACAAACTTAACCACCTGATCTTCATAAGGAAACTAGGGGATGCATGCAATGAAATCTGTGAGTATTCATCGTGGGAAACATGGTGAGGTCCAACGACATTAACTACTTGACAAATAGCCTTCGAATCAAACAAGATATAGCATGGCCGTTCGGTTGATAGAGAGGATCAACTCGATTCTAGTCTATCAAATATACATCTGTGATTCATTTAATACCATCATGCGATAGAAAGATTATCAGTAAAAACATTGCACGGCTGCAGAAAGGAATCTTTGCGCTTGTCTTTATTAGGGAAACAAAAGTAAGAAGAAACCTCCGATCAGATTCAATCACTTGATAGATCAAGAAACCTCATCTTCCTGGAGATGACTATTGTGCATGGGTATCTACTGAGGTTTGCAGACTGATAATTTGAGTTCGCGAGTAAATTTGAGTAGTCAGGGTTTGCCAGAGTTGAGGTCATTGATCCAAAGGAGAAAAACCATTGTTTGGTCCAAAATAAATTCATAACGAAAATTAGGTAACTGATGAAGTGGAGGAGGTAAGGCTTTGAAACAAAGAATTTTCTCTCTGCTATCTAAAACTCCTTTTAACTTTCGAGAAGATAAATGATCAATAAAATCGATATGAGTTTCATAGATGAGCTAAACTTCAGTTCTCAACTACTGAAAAACCTCTATGAATCCTTAGCAGACTATGATCGGAGGACTTATTTCACACATAATATAATCAACATACACCACAGTTCAAACATAGATATACTCTCAACGAAGTATGTTGATCACTACAAGGAGTCTTCACTTATTAGTCAATTACAGCGACAACAAGGAGCTACCTTCCTTGATAAGAACAAAGATGCTTCCAGCATCTCCCCTCGAGATACGGAGTTCCTCATCCAGGTAGGTGGTGAGTAGCCACGACTCGGCATTGCTGTTCGAGAGGGAGAATTTGATGGGTGGTTGGCTGGAGATGGTCTTTGCAACAGAGGAAGCAGTGTCTTGAACAGAGTTGATCAAACCTTTGAAAGGAGCAAGGTCAATCCTTTGTCCTAGGAACTCAACATTCTCCGGTAAGACAATTGAGTCGGTGAGCCGCGGAGTTCCAATGATGCCTTCTTCAAACTTGATCTGAAATAACAGAGGAGAATGCATGACTGCTGTCTCTGCATGTAGGTAGGTAAGAAACATATAGAACAAGGAAGATCCAACTCCTGATAGTTAATGATGTTGATTCTCCAGGATTTTTCGCCAGCTTTTTATGTATTAGCCATCTATCTTTTCAGAGAAAATTTCACATTGTGCTATTGTACTTTCACTCTTCTTCTGATCGGGTCCCTCTGACATTGAATCTAATCAAATTCAACTGACATGGCTGCTGGACATCACCAGTATGATGCAGATAAAATATGCAGATGCTCATGTGGATAAAATTCAGCCAATATGCACAACCAAGTGGACATTCAAAATTGGAAAAATTTAGTCCACACAACACTACGACATCATCCGATGGCTACGTCAGCTGCATTTGGCTGGATTTGGTGCCGAGGAACTTGATTAGAAAATTTGCGAAAAGAGAATAAATTGATTAGATGAATTACCAGTACAAGGACTTATCAGTAAAAGCATCAAAATACAGGGCCGAAAAGTAGAATTTATCCATTTTTCATTCACATGTTTTGTCTTTTGTTCTCATTTGGCTGACATTTATATAGCAAAAGTAGTACTCCATCAATCCGGCATCCAATTTTACTCATATGGCATTGAAGAAAGCAATTTTCTCAGTTCCTTAATTTTCTTTAGCAAATAACTATTGAAACCCTAAAATCAAATGACCCTTAGAGTTGTAACAGAGAGAATAACATTTTTAGGAACCAAGAATGAACCTGCACGCGCTTGGGGCTTCGGACTTCAAATTTGGCATTGGTGCTAAAAGAAGTCGTAGCCAGTGGGCCAGAAAACAGGACAGAGTTCTGGACAGTGAAATTCTCCGAATCAATGGTCTGAGATATCTCCTCCACCTTCACCAATGGCAGGGTACCCCGTGCCAACAATGGGAATAATTGCACAAAAGAGGTGTACCTGAAACCACATAATTTAGTTGAATTCACAATATAACAAAATGCACTTTGAGAGAACTGCATAGTGTCTATATGCACAATGAAGATGAATGGGCACTCTAGGAAACAGCTAATATGAGGTACAAGCTCAAAGAGGAAATTTGGAGAAATAATAGTAGATCCTTTGGAAAACTTTGGGAAACAGCAGAAGACAAATGGAATAAGCACAAAGCAATGAATAATTATATGTGTAAACAAACATGCAAACTTATCTCTGCAAGCATGCACTTTAGGTCCTCAGACATGGAACCAACTGCACATGATACTGGCTAGTAGATCAATTACTTTAGACTACTCTGACAAACTTTCATGGAGCTTATACCACTGTTACCACAGAACCAGAATATGATTTTACTCTCGGTTCATCATTTAGATTCATGAAAGAAAGTATAGCAAGCAACTCAAGCAAAGTCTGCAACTTGGAACAGTTTCTAAATACTCCGTCCTTGTCAGTAGTTGTCGTCATTATAAGGTACATATTCCTAATGAAATCTCCATCATGAAGAAAAGTTTGAGCTACATAAACCGTGTCAGCAATCTTAAAAGACATCTCACCTGGAAAGCACAATAAAAGCACTATACTCAAGCTGAGATAATAGGTTTGAACACCATGTGTTCAAAACAAAGCAGCAGATGTAAGTATCAACTATAGTGGCCACACTGAGATGAAATGAATGACACTTTAAGGAAAGATGTTGGGCACTTGGATCTTGCTAGAGATATGAATGGTTCTAGAAAAAAGAACTGTTGAAAGAGGATCGTGTAACCGACCTCCTATAGAGGAAAAAGCTCGTGTGTTACTGTCGTAGAGTAGCTCCATGGCATAAGCATAATAGTGTTACCATGCTAAGATTCGATTGAGATTTTATTTACAGCTAAGCTAAGCAGTTAAATTTCATCATAAACCAAACAACCAAACACAATTCCAAACATGATGGCCGAGTTCAGTCAATTCGCTAGTCTCATGGTACATGAACCTAATATATTGTGGTACCCATTCTGGTCTTTTGAAATAGTAGAAACCAATAATTGGTACTGGTAGATAGTGACTCAACACCTTCTAGTTTTACACGCCGGGGTCACTTGTCCTGCTACTTCTAGCAAATGCTTGTCGAATTGATGTCTACACATGGCATGTGAAACTAAAGCCACGCCGAATTGTCAAACTTCTTCCCAATTATTCATCAGAGATCACATGATCAACCTGCTGGTTCTATCATACGCAGGCAAATCATACTCGCCATCAATCCTAAGTTACGGATGAGCTGTTTTGCAATATTCCGTTTTTTACTGAAACATTTTAGAAAACTTTTTGTTTAACTTTTGTGATTTCTTCAAAGCTCCTTGAATTCACGTTCAATGTTTCCTCTGAAATCTTTCTTCAAAATCGAGTACCAACGCACAGTTAATTCAGTTAATGCAGTTCCTGGTTAAGCTAAAAGAAAGGACTAACCATGATCAAGAAACACGTTCTCCATGTAACTCCAAACGAAATCAAGAAATTCAACAGTTGATTCCCAACAAAAACCCAACAAAAAAAAATTAAAATGAAAAAACACGGAAACTTACGCAAGAATCCACTTCCCGTTGAGCAGCGTCAGAGCCTCCGTCGGAGCCGGAGTCGGGTTCTTCGCCTCGAGCTGCGTGATCAGCTCCACGATCTCCGCCCTCGTCTCGCTCGTCGCCCTCAGCCCGCGGTCCGTCCCGTAGAACGAATCCACCAGCTCCTTCTTCAGCGCGGCGATCTCCGGCACCTCCTTTGGCGGCTCGGGCTCCTCCGGCTCCGCCACCGCCACCGCAGCCCCGCCGCCGCTGGTCCCACTCACTGGCTCCTCCTCCCCCTTCTCGGGCACCCCTTCGTCGCCGTCCTCAGCGGCCCTGACCCGGAACACGGGTCGGACGCGGCGACCCGGGTTGCCGTGCCGGATTCTTGAGCCGCAGGCGATCCTGGAGGCAATTCCGGGGTTGGCGACGGCGAGGACCGAAGGCTTGGGGGAGAAACGGTGCTGGGTAGGGCTCGACGAGAGGGAAACGCATGGAAAATGGATGAGCTGCGAGACGGTGGACATTTTCGGACCAAGAATCGGATTCCGACGGTTCTTGATTTTCCGGCGAGAAACAGGGGAGGTTTCTTGTTGAACAGAGAACAGGGGAAGGTTTCTGCGGACAGAGCAAGGCCCGGAACGAGGAACCAACGATGCGCTTTCGTTCCGAACTCGAGTTGCAAGAAGACGAATCGAATGAAACGACAGAAGTGACCGACGACAATCGGAGACTTGGAGAATTCGAGGTTCGAGTGATGCAAGACTCCCGTTTTTTAAACCACTGCCAAAAAGAGATTTTGGCATCTCCGGCGGAAAGACGATTTTGCCCCTGAGTCAGCACTCTGTTTTTTTCCATCTCTTAATTTGGTATTAATTAAAATGGGAATCACCCTTGATTTGGGAACAATAGATATGTTAATCATTCTCAATCGGGAGTCGTACTCGGGGTCAAATACAATGTATCTTATTAGTCTAGAAGCCTATATTGGATTACAGCTCACCAAATGTTTTATTAATTCAAGAGATTGGTAGTAATGGAAATGTCAATCGCTCTCGATTTGGTAATGATGGAAATGTTACTCCACTCTTAATTTGGCACTCATGCTGTCAAGGGTAGTGTATCTTCAATTGGTAGGAGTATGTAGATAAGGATGCCATCTCTATTGAACGAATAAGCCTATTGTGACTCTTAGCACTATGAGCTAATGAAGTCACTCATTAACTCCATGAGATAAGAAAATAAATTGTCAAAGAATGAGTTAATGACTTGACATGATGTTGTATTTCATGGTATATAAAGAAGTGAACCTCCATTGCGCGTGAATTGATCAATGTCGGAAGAAGCATCATATCAATCTATATAGACCCAAGATTTGAAAGAAGATGTGAAAGGTTATTTGATGAATCAAGAGACTATGAATTTGATGCTCAGATAGATTGTTATGCATTTCACTTTCCCAATTAAATTGTCACATTTTATCCTTGAGCTATATTCTTTCATGATATTCATGAGACAATTTATATAAGTCATATTTAGGTGCAGTTCTAATACTATCCCAAAACCCTTTTTTTGTTTATAAAAAACTCATCAATTTCCACTCTAGTTTCAAATTTGCCCCGTGTTCAAAAATCGATATTGTTTTTTATTTTCAAAGTCATTAATATAAAGATGCTACCATTATCCCATATCAAAATGAAGGTGTTGATGATGATACAAGTCATAATAATGAACCCCCACACTAAAGTGAAGGCATTGATGAAGATATAGGTCATGATAATGAACCCCCAACTGGCTCTAATGTTTATAATTTTGAAGAAATCGACAGTAATTTTTAGGAGTAGAGGCAGATTTGGGGTTATGGTGAAAATTTGCGATTTTTTTAGAGAAAAAAGTTTATATTAGAATTGGGATTACAGGATTGAAATTGGATCTAAGATTGAACATTTTTTTTTTTTTTAAAGAAATTAAGCCCAAATTAGACACCTTTGTTGGGGGAGATGGTCCAGCTGAAAACCAAATTGAGCAGCGCATTGCGCCTCCAGAGAAGCTGCCACAAATCATCATGGGCTTAATTCATGTGGAGGGTGTTTTGGTCATTGCGAATAAGGTTAAGGCCCGCGCAAATCAGTGGAGATCCACGTGAGGCTGACACGTGGACTCTCGAGCTAGCAAAAAGAACAAAGACCATCTTTTATGAGAGGTTGGGAATTGACTTCGTAGTCCTGAATGAATCCCGCAAATAATGCCTTTGGCATGACCATGAATTCTGGAACTTTTCAGGACTCACATGAATTCTAAGAACAACCAATTCAATTCCCGGTTTGACCAACCTAGAACAGGTTCTACCCGAGAACCTATTCAAATCAATTCAACTATTTACATCGATTTTAAAGTTTTTTTGAGAGAAATTATACTTCTATACTTACTGAAAATCGAACCAGGATTTTTCTCACATTAATGAATAACATAATCACTTGACCAACGTATGCTTTTGTTGTGCAATGATACACCTTTATTTTTTATTACAAGAGTTTGATTTTTCACCAAAAAAAAAAAAAAAAAAAAAACAAATGAACTTATTCTTTGACAGAATCAGGGAATTGAATTGAGAATCGGTAGTTCCTAGTTTCAATTTTTTGGAACCTAGAGTCGCATGGTCAATTTCTAGGTTGTAGGTTGGGAATTGGTTAGCCCTATGTAATATATAGATGATCCCACAAAAAAGAAAAAGAAAAAAAAAAAGGACTTCATATTATATCAAAAATTGCATAGTAGCTCAAGAGTTTTATTATCTAGAGAAATAAGAAAATATATTATCTGCAAGTGCTGGTCCTGTCGGAGAAGGAGAAATCCAAGTTGGAAACTTCCTATGTGAACAAGCCATAGTTTTCGTCGATGATAAAGGGATATTCCTATCAATTAAATTAAATGCTTGTCCACCGGGTGCCAAATTATAATTGAACCTGACGTGGCTAAGCTAACGGTTTCAAGCGGATAAAGATTTACGTAGATATTACAAAATAATGCATGCTTACATGTAGTTGAAAGCTCCTGTTATTTTTTTATCTATTGTTAATTGCCCACTTACTTTTGACCTTAATTAAGCTTGTTTGTTCGGCCCATCGTTTGGACACAATTTTTAGCTGATTAGGTTTTGCATTGTCCTGATTAGGGGTGCAGACCCGAAACCCGAAGCCTACATGTTCACCCCGAAAACCAACCTTAGAATTTGTCACATTTAATTCCGTGTTCTAGACGAGAAATAGGTTCTTTTTTTTTTTTTTTTTTTTTTTTCTTTTTTTTTGCTTCATTTTTTAAAGAAAAACTTAGAAAAACAGTAATTATAGCAAAATAATATGAGCAAAAGTAAAATATTGATACAAAACAAATAAAAATATAAAGCAACAAGGAATTTAAATTCATTTAAGAAAGATAAATCATTTTATACCCAACCGTAGGTAACTGTGTTGGTTGAGAGTTTCTCCTTCATCGCCGAGGTTGAGAGTTCGAAACCCGTAGTTGCTAGCGTTGTATCCTTTATTGCCGAGGTCAAGAGTTCAAAATCAATAGTTACTAGCGTTGTAAGCGGGGGACCATGATATTGGAGTCTTGTGCTAGTTTCCCCTGAGGTGTAGGGCCTGGCCCTTCGATGCCGTCTGGGCACGGGGGGCCCGTGGTGGAGTCCCCGGTTATTAAAAAAAAAAATCATTTTATTCCAACTTCATATAATAGGCTTTAGCCTAAAATTAGACCCATTTCTATGGTTGATTCGATCCGGTTCCTAGGTAGAACTGGTTCCCTGGTCCCAATCATGAAATATCTCGACATGATCGTGGCTTGAGTAAGTAGTTTCAGGGTCTGTCCTGATCCGCTCGGACTCGCCAATTTCCCTAAGTAATTTCTCTTTTGGAAAAAAAAAAAAGAAGAGTAATGAACGGCCTTGGGTTTGAACACTAGAGGGTTGATCTTTAAGCCCAACAAGCCAATTTGGGCGGTCAAGAAATGTTTCATAAAGGCCTGTTCCGAGTTCACATGATAGGCCTATGAACAATCTAGAGTTCTTTTCTTCTTCCTTGGGCCGGTCTGCATGGAGAATTCTTTTGTCAAAGCAAGGTTAGTGCTCAATTGGGCCTTAAGCTTTTTGTCGATTATCTTTGTTGTCAACGATAATCTGGGTTAGAGGCGATCGGTTTCTAACGAGGTCGGTTCTTGGACTAGAATCAGGAATTGATCATGTGACCTCCGTTTTCAAAAGATTGAAATCGAAAACCAAATTGGTTGAACCGAGAACTGCTGATTATATTGTTATTTATAGAAATATCATCCCACATCGCACGACTGTTGGGTTTGTATACGTTTCATATATATGTGGACTTCCTCACTTATCGATTTAAGCTTTTGGATTGAACATGTTAATATGGTATCATAATCGAGTTCTATACCGATTTATTTTGTGTGTTCACTTCATCCACGTGTCATTCCTAATCTGGCTTGCACGTATGTCTATGAAAATTATATGTTTTTTATATGCATGTGGTCCCTCACCATGTATTCACTCAAAAGATTACTTGTTCGTGTTGAAAATCGTGGTTTGAATCTTAATGGGTGGAAAAGTATTTTCTAAAAAAATAATCCAAAATCAAATTTTAACTAGTTCAAGAACCAAATCGATTCTCTTTGAACTCGGCCTTTTGCTCACCACATATTAGCTCAAAAGATTATTTGTTCATGTTGAAAATCATGGTTAGAATCTTAATGGGTGGAAACAAATTTTTCTAAAAAATAGTCCAAAATCAATTTAAAATCAACTCAAGAACCAAACAATTCTCCTTGAAACCAGTCTTCTTTTTTTTTTTTCTTTTTGTCTATGCCACTTTAACTCTCAAATTACTTTTAAGCTTTTATTCTCGCTTTTTTATAAAGTGTGAGAGTCGAATTTTCCATCTGAAACCAAGTGTTCCCCACCCCAACCCCTGAAAGTGTGGAGGGAATCAAACTCTCTATTTTCCCCTTCTCGTTAGCCATTAGGCAACACCTAGTGGCTCTTCAACCGGGCCTCGAACTAGTTAGTTTAGGTTAGATCCCAAATTGAATCGGATTTGATACTCATCCCTAATTCTCGAATGCTAAACATTGAAAAATCGTTCCGCAATCTAGAAGCATACAACCCCCCATATCCTTCAAAACTGTCAAACCCAATCGAGCTCCACATACGAATTGACTAATCTTCCGGATTTAACATGCCGTGCCGAGCTTCATACAACGAAACCCGCCATGGAAACCTCTCCTACATGCACAATTCCCCTTCGCGTTTCTCGAGTCAATTCCAAATTCGCATCTTTTGGACCAAACCAGAGAAAAAGGCAACGAAAAGGACCAGGCACCAACCCTCGATCCTCAAACATTGATTCCCCAAAAAAATGTGATGGCATCATGTCCTTCTTCAGCCAGCCGTTGGGCGGAGGGATTTCTTTGACCAAAGGGCCAAAGGGCCAAAGCGGCAAGCCGTTTCGAAATTGAAAATTGGGAGCGAAGACCACGGAGGAGGAGGAGGAGGAGGAAAATGATGCGCCATGTGGCGCCCTTCATGATCTGATAGGGGTCACGTCAACTTCGGTAGGTCCTGCTTTCTTCTTGTTCTCCCTCTCTCTTTTTCTAAAGTAAAGGGTTGGAGGGATTGCGTACTTTTGCTTCAGTCCCGGCGCTTTCCCTTTGGCTCTAATCCCAACACCAAATAGTCTCTCTTTCCTAATCATTTGTTGTTATCCTCATTAGTTGACGCTCGACTTGCCTAATTGAGTTTTTTTTTTTTTTTTTTATAGATCAGACATTATTGAGTCGAGTTCAACTAGATGGATGGTGGAGAAAGATTGATTGTGTAGATTTATGGAGTTGGATAGATGGTGTAGTAGAGGCATCGGTTTATTAATCAAGGAAAAAGAATATGAAGATATCAATTAAAATCAAAAGCTGATTTTTGGATACGCTAGAAATAAGGGATTGACAACTTTTGTGATATAATGATCTCTTCATTTATTATTTTCCGTTGTCATATTTTTTCCTTACAAAGTGTAAAATTTGTAATATCTATAAATAATGAAAATCATCTCGACAATTGTACATTGAGATCAAGAATCAAACACCTTTATTCTTTCAGGTGTATGTGCAATGAATAATTGATTCAACCTATTTTGAGTGTATAGCACTAAAGTCGACATCGCTTGTGAGGATGGTTTGATTTCGCCAAAGACAGGGGTGATTATCGAGTTTGGTTCAATTGAGAATCGGCTGTGGTCATTATGATTTGAACAATGGTCCCCTTTGTCAAGAAATTAGTTTTCTTATTGGAAAGATGCAATTCTTAAATTTTATGACAAACTATTGTGTTTTTGCTAAGAGAAAGAAATGTGATCAGTTTCACAAATAGATTAGAGGATCAGGAATCGCTTGGTGCAAAAGTTGAGCGATTCAATTCCCTGTTTCGGTCTTTCGCAATTGGAAATCACAAGATTGGTTTTCAATTATAGGTCGAGAATTGACTCACCATGGAATTACTTGCTACCAATGAAAGAGGTTCCTAATAGGATTCTAAATTCTTTGATTTTCACACTCAGATTTCAAGTCAATCAAAGTTAAGGTTTTGAACATAAACTTAAACTGATGATGATTGGAGGTGGACATACAAGATACAAGCGGGAACTCACTTGGGGACCATCGACTCAACTTGACTTGATTACATATAAATGATTCTTTAGGTTAAAGCAATACTAAGACAGGACAACTATAACTAAATTTTTTGCTTTGTGATTTCCTAATTTTACTTATCACATTCACACAAGCACGATGCATATGTATCATTCATAAGGGAAAAAAACACTTATTGATTTTAATCTCCATTTATATCCACACCTCAACGGTTATATCAATACACACCACTTAAAATCTCTACGATTCTAGGTTTTCTTAGAAGGTACCGATCGATCCAACTTTCGCTGCTCCGATCATGTGCTGGTATTGTCTTAATGAAGCAAAAAACCTTCTGGATTTCACTTAGACCTTAGAACGATGTTGCTTCGGGTATGAAAACCCTCAAATGTACGAAACGACCTGAGTAGACAAAGAAAACCTAGCTGACTGCACATGTGTGCAGAAATATAAAAATTCACAATTTTGATATTAGACAAAAGCAACTAGTTGACATTGCGAGATAATTAGGGTTTTGCCAAGTTCCGTGCAAGGGTCAACTAGCATTATTGGCTACTAAGTCATATGTAAACAAGCAACCATACCCTTCATTTCAAAGGTGTCATTTATTTTTTTATTTTTAATTCTTTATCCCCTTTAATAAATTGATCTCCGCATTCATTAATTTACTCATATATGAATTTCAAATGTTATGAATACTTTATTTTTTCTTTCATAGTGACGTCAATGTACTTAGGAAACCATTAAACAAGCAAACACCCAAATAATTATTGATGGGGAAAATGACGTAGATGACCCTTAAATTTTGCCCAAATGTGGAATGTAGTTATTGAATTTTTAATTTATTTAATATGATTCTTGAACTTTATCCCAATATATAACATTATCTCTAAAATTTTGTTTAATACAATCCATGGACTTTTGATATATGTTCAATATGACCCATAAATTATATGAAAATGTTAAATACTGGCTTTCAATTAACTCAAGCTCGAGAATAATATTGAATATTTGCATATAATCCATGGATCAAATTGAACGTGTATAAAAAATTCAGGAATCATATTAAACAAATTAAAAATTTACGGATCATATTATATATTAGGGTAAAATTCTGGGATTACATTATACATCATCAGGTCAAAATTCACCGACCATTCGCTATTACCCCCTTCTTAATACATATGAACTTGTTCCAGAAGCCTGATTAATTTTTTTGAATGACGAAAAATCGAACTGCGCGAGCCGAAACTCTTTTGAAATAAAGAGGAGGGGGGAGCGGCCAGGGAAAAGCGAAACGGGCGGCTCCGATTCCACAGTCCACATGCAAACCCGCAGGGGAGGGCGCCACGTGGCGAGACCCCTCTCGATTCCAGAGTCGGCTTCGATGGCTGGCTGGCCCTTTTGACCTCGTTCTCGGCCGGCGAAAGCCAGCGCCTTTCGACCATCCCCGAGGGGAACGAAGGCGTGGCCGAGGACGCGAGCACGAAAGCGAGAGGAGGGGAGAAGAACGCCAAGGCGGAAGCGTACAAAAGAGAGCAGCTGACTCGGTGCAGTGCGTGCTCAGGAAAGGGCGGAGAGAGAGAGAACAAGAACGAGGTCAACAGCTTTCTTGTTCACGTTTTTGATGCCTGAAGCTGAGCTCAATGGCAATGGCAATGGCAGCTGAGCTCATCCCTCGCTCCACGACAAACCGGCAGGAGATGAAACCGATTTATAAAGGAGCTCTTTTTCTCTCTCTCTAGCTCGCTCTGCTCTGCCCTGCCCTTCTGTTTTGTCCTTTCTTTCTCTCTCTTCCGGCTTTTCATTCTCCCCTCCTCGAAACAAAGCCTCTCTCTCTCTCTCTCTCTCTCGAATTAAACCAGAGGTGGGTTCTGCGGCTGCGCTCTGTTCCGTTCTCTTCGGCGTCGTGTCATTTCTTGAAGGAGCTCACGAGACTTCCGCCACCACCACCGTAAGCCCCTCTTAATTTCCCTCACAATCTTTGCACTGGTTTTTGGGTTTTTCTTTTGAGGCACATTTATGTCTTCCTCGAGAGATTTTTATCTTACTCTCGTTTGTCCCATTTGGAGAAGAAGAGATTCGTTCCTCTCTTTTTTCTGGCGTTTTTTGATGTGTTTCGGCTTCTGGGCGTGTGCCGAAATGAACCAACTCGTGGCGATGTTGCAGGAACCGGTCCTCGGCCTGCTGAGGGAGCGGAAATGGACGGCTTCGATCGGAGGAGGAGGCGGAAGAGGAGCCTGAAGGAGCGGCTCGGGTTGAAAGCCATGGGCTGCTGCGGCGGCCCGATATGGGGCATCCGGTCCGCCGCCATCAGCGTCCGCGACGACGACGAGGGCGACACCGAGATCCACCACCAGCTGCCGCAAGAACCGCCGCCCCCGCTCAGCCCAGACCCCGCGAGCATATCGGGTCCGGAACCGGCCTACGACCCGATCGACCGGGCCCTCGACCCGGGCTGCGGCGTGCCCGAGGCGCAGCCGGCCGGCTCCCCCATGAACCTCGCGGCGGCGCTGGCGGCGGAGCGGCAGTACAGGGCGACGCAAGAGCCGGAGGCGGGGGCCCGGCCGGCCGAGCCGCGCACGCCGCTGCGGGTGTCGCTGATGAGGCTGCTGGAGGAGGCGGACGGCGGGGACGGCGAGGGGGCGGACGGAGGCGGCGGCGGATGCGGCGGCGGCGGGGTGGCGGGGAGCGACGCGGTGTGCTGCGTGTGCATGGGGCGGAAGAAGGGGGCGGCGTTTATCCCGTGCGGGCACACCTACTGTAGGGTGTGCTCCCGGGAGCTGTGGTTGAACCGAGGGAGCTGTCCCCTCTGCAACCGCCCGATCCTCGAGATCCTCGACATCTTCTGAATCCGACGGTCCCCCACGCGCCTCTGTGTTCGCGACGCGTCAAATTTGCGCGGGGGTTTTTCTTTTTATTTTTTTTACCTTTTTCTATTTTCAATTCTATTGATTTCAGCAAAAGTGCCAAAGAAAAAGGAAAAAAAAAAAAAAGAATTTAGAGGCCAAAAAGACATGAATGCTTTGTGGGTGAATTTGGCGTTACAACCTTAGACCTTGGTTGGACCAATCCCCGCCGGCTTCTTCGTGGGAAGGAAATGTATTAGCCATGTAATCTGACCCATGTTGAAATTATACAATTAAATTGGATTGAAGTGATTGGAATTGTCGGGAAAATATGTCTAATTTTTGAGTTTTTGATGAATAAAAGAAGCTCGATTTCAATTCAAAAGTGATGTTATAAGATATTAGCTCGCAATAGAGTAATCCCTAGCAAATTCTTTGATCCGTCCATCAGTGGGATATGGAAAATAGACTGGGTAACTAGGCAAAAGCCTAACTCAATAGATTGTACCGTACTTTTGAACCAAAAAAAAAAGAAAAAAAGAAGGGATTCTCTCGATATGGATAGGTATTTGAATGCCACATTTCAAGGTTCTAGAGAGCTTTGAGTATAGAGGACACTTTATGGGTACCAAATCATTTCATTTCACATTCAATTCCTCAGCCATAGAGGATAGTTGTAGGGATCCATAGGCAGAAAATTTCACATTCAATTCCTAGCCGCCGAGGATAGTTATAGCAGCCCATAGGCATAAGAGTACGACTCTGCCTAATCATGCGATTAGTGTGAATTTGGATGGGGACAAGTCAATGGTCAAATAATTTATACTGTTTGATGTACGACGGCCAAATTCTAGGGCTTGGACCACGTTTTAGTAAAACCTCTAATCTAATTCCGTGATCGGCTAAGAATTTCGAGTTGAAAAGTAAACAAGTTGATTTCATAATCTATAGTGAAGATGTCATATGAAATCCTAGGTATTAAATATGATTTGGAGCATGCGTATGACCTTTTTTTATTTATTTTTTCAATAACAAATGATGTTCGGCATCGTGAAAGCCAAGAAGCACAAAGAATAAACAATATTATATAAGTAGAGGTGAGCAATTAGGCCGGTCTAATCCAGCAACCAAACCAAATTGGCTTTACTTCTTCATCTTCTTAATAGAATGATTTTTTTTTTTATAAAGATAAATATGTTGGAGATTGATTTTGAGCTTGAGAATGTTAGAAAGTCAATCAATACTATAACCAGTATACTTCAAGTTATTACACGGTATATTTTCCTAGAATAATATTTACTTAAAGTTTATATTCCTAAAAGGCATGTTGGTTCCCACATTGACCTTGATGATGCTTGGCTCGGTTCCAAGCCGGTTTATCAATTTGATTTTTTATGTTTCAAAATCACGAACTGACTTTTACAGGATGGGTTCTAGGTTCCATACAGAATATTTACTTGCCCCAAACTGATCACTACCTATATACAACACACATCCGATTATCGTTTTTGGAGTCGATTAGTGGATGAGAATAGATAGAATTAAGTGTGACAATTAGGATTAAAATGTTTGTGTTTGTACTCTTTTTGTTCACTTCAAATCCGAGGTCTTGTTCGAGGTAAAATATCTGACTCTTGAATCCTTTAAACCTTGGTCACTTGTCAGAAAACTATGTGGGTAGATTGCACTTGACTTCGACTCATACGATAAGGACATTTCCAACATCTGTACTTCGTTAATGGATAAAAATTATGCATGATGAAGTCCAGAGATTTGTGGGCTGAGTGGGCCGGTGAAGGGTCTTGTGAAATTTCCATAGGCCCAAATGGCCGAGTCAGATGGGGCCTGGCCTATGACCAGCTCATGGGTTATACCCAAGCTCACTCGTGACCCGAAAACACCTATAAGCTTATACGTGAGAATATTTAGGACAAGCCCTCGAAGGGTATCGCTTACTTAAGCCCGCCCATCATAAAAATCATGTGAATAAGCCGAGTCGGGCCAGCCTCGATAAGTAAAAAAAAAATTATGTTGAAGCCCGTCCAAGCTATTTAAAGTATCCCATAGCGATTATCTTATTAACTCAGTTGAACGTTTGGGACATATTTGTACTTTAACAACGGTTTAATAATCTTTTCAAGTAAATTGATTTTGCAATGTGATCAATTCCGATTTACCGCGATTGAATAGATCGGATGCATGCACAAAACGCATGGCACACGGAGAAGTGACATCCATGTTCCCTGTTTCATTTTCTTGGGCTCTCCTTCTCTAAGGACAAAGTAGTTTACCTTTATAAATATGGGAAGATTGCCATGCTATTGTAGCATATCCTTCAGGTTGATAAGTCAGGAGAACAACAGCTTGAATGACTTCCTGACTTTTAGCAAACATAAAATAATTAGCTAAGACCCACCCGTGGGCAGCTGCGATGGCAAGAGCTTGGCGCCCTCATCTCAGAGGTCGCATGTTTGAACCACACAGTTGTTATTGTGATTGAAGTGGGGGACCGTGGCGGTGAGATGTTGCACTAGTTTCCCCCGAGGTATAGTCGTGACTACCAGGGCTACGCTCAATGGTACCTCGGGGCGTAAGCTCGAGGGAGGTCGCGGATCCTCGGTTACCAAAAAATAATAATAATAATTAGCTAGGTTAACCTCCTTTAGGTCATGAAATCATGCTGCTGATCATCTTATTATTGATGACATTGGCCACCACCTGAGTCTATAAGAAACCTTGAATTGAGGGAATCTAGATAATCTAATATAACCAAGCGTATTGATTCAGTGACAAATGATTAACAAGCAAAACATTTCACGTATGTGTTCAAAAGCGAAACAATCGCTTGTAGATGAAATTCACAGGAAAGCTCTCTCGATGCAATAATGAAAGTCATCAAAAGACGACTACCTTCCATTTAAGCATGATAGAAACACTCCCTAAACCCTAGGTGACCCAAGATTAACCCTAAGCAGCATTAATGAAAACTGGTGATAAACGAGAATTAACAAACAAAATGAGGTTGAATATGTCTGCTGTTCTACTCATATATTGGTTAAAGGAATTGGATGTTCTTCAATTTGGGCCTCGCATATCTTCAAAGAAACAAAATCTACAACTTCGTGCATTGGCAATCAAGCAGTCCCGGTCCTAGCATGGACCATGGCCATTGTTTCGTAGGCAGGTGACCACAGATCACCAAAGAACACATGAAAGGCCAAATAGATGGAAAAACTCAAGAACCGGGTCCGGCTTGCCTTGATGCGCAGAACCTTGAACTCGATCCAACTTGGTGAAACGACACTGCCAAGTCGAATAGATGTGGACATGCGTGCTGTTTCTATGTGTTAGCGACATTCACGCCTTGATGTATTACCTCTCATTTGATCTAAGTCGTCCCATCGCTTATTCTTTCGACCGAGGGAAATGTCGAGATGATCATAATCTCGTCGATGTAACCTAAAGACAGTGGGAGAAAAGAAGCATGCGTTTTAATGGTCCATGAATAGCCCTTTCATTTAGGAAACAAGGACCACTAAAATGCGTAACTTAATTGAAAGTTAGTTTCGGCGACGATGTTTTTCTAGTTCCTCTTTTGGCTAGTTATATAGAAAGATGGCAAATCATCTCGAAGAACCTTATTATATAGAAAATAATCTCTGTGGGATACAACAAATTTCAAATGAGTGTTCAGATTAGTGAGATGGATAGAAGAATTAACCTGCGTAAAGTTAATTGAAGACTTTGGTTCAGCGCAAAACCCGCACCACTGTTTAGAAACATGCAAAAGCATGCAAATTGAAGACTTCCACTAGAACGCGGCTGTCACACCCCAATTTTCTCTGGACGTGCAACATCCCTTGCTATCATCATTCACTTAGGCCATTTGTTTGCGACGTCTTAAGAGGTGTCACCAACCCATTTGCTTTATCAACGATGTACGCAAGTAGAAGCATAGACAAATCACCTAACTAGCAAACATGGATAGTTTAAAATACGTGTATATATATGCATCCATAACATGATCATGCCTTAGATCTATCAACAATCGAACCCAAGCATACAAGCTTCTTTAGTACACCCTACGCCACATCATGTACATTCAAAAAGTGCAGCTACGTCCATCTCTAAAAAGGGTTTTGGGGTAAGCCTAACACTTCTAGTACTATAAGGGTGATCCAAAAGTGTTGTACCCCTACTGCCCCTAACTCGCTAAGGGCTCCATAATTCAGGGCTCGGGTTTGACGATTTTATCAAGGTTGATCTTTGGATCGGACATAGCCCCATTGGGTACGTCCACATCCATAGAATCCCGGCTAATACCCCTCTGATCTTCCAGCACCTGGGGGGATAAAAACATTATAAATGGCATAACTTGGCACAAAGGGACACTTAAGTGCCATAACTTTCGAAAGGTACATTTAAGTGCCACATTTGAAGAAAAGTGGAACACTTGAGTGCCACTTCCGGCGAAGCTGGCCAGAAATCATACGTAGCAATTAAATATTAATATTTTTTGCTAAGGTGGCTTGCCGAAGAGTTGAGTTAGCTTTAATTCACCCCAAACGAAGTCATTTTGAGTGTTGGCCAAAATAGAGCTCTTAAATCAGCCAAAACGACGTCGTTTTGGCATAAGTTGAATTTTAATATAATATGAAAAATAATTAAATTAAAATTAAAAAAATAAATATAATATATTTATTACTATTATTAAAAAAAACAGGAGGAGGAAGGCGGGACGGGCCGAGGGCCGAGCCCTCGCCGTCGCCGCCCTCCCCCGCCGTCGTCGAAGGTAGGGGAGGGTCGGCGGGGCCGCGAGCCCTAGCCGAGGGCCGACAGCCCGACCAATCGACGGCGAGGGCCGCGACCCTCGCCCATCGTCGATCGGCTAGAGCCGGCGGCTCGATGGCCCTAGCCCTCGCCGCCGGCCGCCTCCCTCTTCCTCCTTCCCCCCATTTTTTCCTTCCTCCTCCTTCCCCCACCCCCCCCAATGGCCGAATCTAGGTGAGGGTTGGCGGCCCTCGGCCCTCGCCCGGCCGGGCCAAGGGCTGCCGCCCATTGGGGGTCACCTCGCGGGCGGTAGCCTTTGGCCCGACCAGGCGAGGGCTTGCGAGCCCTTGCCGCCGGTCGGCCGGGGTCGCTAGCCCCTAGCCAGGGCTTGGCAACCCTGGCTGACCCTCCCCCCTCCGTCGCCGGCCCTCGGCCGCCTTCCCCATTCATTTATTTATTTTTTAAATATTAAAATTATTATTTTTAAATATTTTAACTAAATTTAATTAATTTTTATATTATTTTTTTACCACGTCGCATAAAAACGACGCCGTTTTTGCATTATTTGGCAACGTCAGCGTGCAAAACTGCGTCGTTTTGCACTCGCTTTGCTGAAAAAATGCCACGTATGCAATTTGGCTGGATTGGCACTCAAATGATCCACTTTGCTTCGATTTTGGCACTTAAATGTACCTTTGGAAAGTTATGGCACTTAAGTGTCCATTTTTGCCAAATTATGGCACTCTAGGGGTTCGCACCTCAGCACTTGGGTATCCATCGAAACTGCGAATGGGTTTGTGAACGTAGTCTCCTATCCAAATATACCATGCAAAGCGGTGAGCTACCAAGTTAGGAGTCCCTCATCAAGCCAGAGAGTTCTGATGTAGCACGTATAAAGTGCATCGGTCCCCTTAATCGGATACTTAGTCATATCTTGACTATACTCAATGAGGAGCTCGAACCTGATCTGATGAAAATGCTCAGACATTCCTAGGGTATGCAAACAATTAACAAATAATAGTGAGATAAACTCAATGACTGGACTTTCTAGACCTTGTGTAGGAAAGCCATTCACCTTAGACCCAGCCTAAACATGCAAGTTATTTGTTGATGGTAGATCAATAGTAAAACCCTTACTTTGCCTTAACTAATGACACGGATAGTTATCTCAATCCCTCAAAGCCATTATTAAACACATAGATAACTGAAACGTTTTGAACAAGATGTGACGAGGTTAAAAAAACAATATTCCATATTGAAGACAACGTTGGTTGTGTCGTGGGTGTTTATAGTGATTATATGAAACATGTTATTTCGAAATATGAAAATGAATGATGTAATGAGCTTGCTGTAAGATGTGTCAGTGTTGTTTATATTATTAAGTTGTTTTAGTAGATGTCATGTATTTGTCCACATGAACTTCAAACATAATTAAAGTGCAAGTTTTTTTGCAATCTCCTTTGGTTTGTTTACAATCTTATTCTCAACATCCACATTAAAGATATATAATTTCCGTTGTTATGACCTGCGATTATAATGAAAGAAGTACTCATCCATTGAGTATAAAAGAGCAAATGATGGCATGCACAATTTCATTACTTCATGAACAAATAGCAGCTATACATTATTCAAGTAAAAAACAGATGAACAAACCCATTTTATAACAATAAGAGGGTTTAAAAGCACATCATCTCAATGATCCCAACCGTTATACAAATAGCCATCTAAGACAAATAAAAAAGATACATCCACAACCCTATTTCATTGATGATGGCATCAATGAAAAGAACAAATGGATTAACACCTCTTCACTGAACCCATTATCACAAAAGATACCATCACAACATGCCAAAACTAAACATCCCCAAATCTTGTCACTTTTATCTCTTCAAGTAACTTCTAACACTTGTGCTCTTGACCTTAGTAGGAGGATCCATACTAGTAGAGCTACTGGCACTTGCATTTTACTTGTGTCTTTGAACCTACAAATAGTATATTCTTTTAAAATATTATTGTCGAAACAAGCACAACATAATAAAAATGGAAGTATTAACCAGAATTTTTTGCCTTGAAAATTGTATTTGCGAAGATGTAGATCCAATCTTCTTAATTGGACAGGTTGAACTACTGTGTGACATCCCGATTTTTCAATTCTATTTTCAATAAATTGAGACGGGTATTTCGTTGGCATGCATATAGTTCTTTTCCTTGAGTTGGCCACTCATGTGAAAATTAGTCTATCAGGTGAAGCCGTTAAGAGATTTTAATGCATCAGATTCGAGAATTTGACCAGGAAGCGACCTTTCGACAGAGCTAATCTGCAAGGGTCATTATGGCACAAATAAAGAGACCGGAGATAGGTCGACTTGACAAAGGCATGTGATCAGGTGTGGGTGATTCCACCAGATCACACAATTCTAGTCGATTAGCACTGGACCGACTTTTCTGTCGATTAGGTACTTTGTGTTCATATTTGAAACCTTAAGATTATCCCGACAATCGAAAGTCGCCAATGTGCCAAAGATGTACATTGTGACTTGGATTGTCAGCCACAGATCAAATGCATGAAAATTTTTAAAAACTGCCAAGTAGATCAGGACGTGCTAGTATCGTGCTAAAGTGAAATTAATCGTGAAATTGAGATCGAATTCTGAAATTGGAAGTCATGGTGCGTCACAAATCTTATTAGGAACATTGGATTTATTTATGACTTTAATTGTACTCATTTGGAAGAGAATTGATTGGAATTGAATAAGTTGTTGTACAAGATTTTATGTCCCGGTGGAAAATGAAATTGGACCTATTGAAGATTGTTGTGGAGGATTAAGATAGTTGAAGATGATGTCATCCTAGGTCATGGTAGTTGGGGCAAAGGAAGGAGGAGATGACAAGTGGAGGGTTGAGATCAAATCCCAAAAAGGTGGGATGTCACTTCTCCCTTGTCTCCATCATCTTCTTCATTTGAACTTGGAGGAAAGAGAGAGAGAAGCAACCGGTTGAACTAGCAGCTCGCCCCCTCCTCGTTCGTCGCAGACGTTGCCATTGCCGGAGCCGTCGTGGTCGTCGCCCGTCCGTGTGAGAAGGCCCGCGCGTTGCTCTGTCGGCCAGCTCACCGCTCGCTACCTTCGTCCGTGCGTTCCAGCTCGTTGTCCGCCATCCCGTAGCTGTTTGACATCGCTACACGTCACCGGAGCTGCCGCCAGTCACTGCCCGAGCTACCGCCGTCCTCCTTCGCCGGTTTCACGCCCAAACCGCCGCTGAGCCACCTTCGTCTGACCTCAACCAGTAGCTTGCCGAGTGGGTTTTGCAGCCCGGTCGTGGCCCATTTTGGCCGGCTTCCCGACCCCGAAAGCCCGGCCCGCCTTGAGGAAAGTCGATCCCCGTTGCGTCCCCATCGTGTGCAATCACTCGGCTCGTCATTTAAGTGAGTTTACCTCACTAAATTTTGATTAGAGGGTTAATGATGCCTTAAGTGTGTTTAGCTTAGGTTGATTGATATTAGGTGATTAGATTAGTTTATTTAGTTGTTGATTAGATTAAGGTATTTAATTAAGTTAAAATATGTTTAGTTTAAAGTTAAGTAGGTTTATTTTAATATAAGCCTTGATGTGACTTAAAGGAATTTATTTCTGATTTAAATAAATGTTTCGAAATTATTGGATTATTTAATAATATATTATAGTCTAAAAATTATTAAAATATTATTATATTAAAAAACTTTGAAAAAAATTATTTCCGACCTCAATTGCTTAGAATTTCGTGCTGATCGCCGTTGTGTATTTAGAATTTAAATTTGATGAGTGGATAATGCAAATTGAGGGTTGATTGTGAAAAATATGGATTTTATTTTTAAAAAAAAATCCCCAGTGTCGGGTTTGGCACTGAAATTGGATTTTTAAGGATTAATATTGTAATTGGAGTATTTGAGTGATATGCAAAGTGCCTTGGGTTGAGTATGAATTATTGTGTGATAATTAAGAGAAATTGTCTTGAGTTATTGAGCTGGAATTGTCCCTATATAGGAAGCCCCATACAACGGATGTTGGTCGCAGTTGATTCTGAGCCCATGCTCATTCGGGAACGCCGTTGTCGTACTGATGAAGCCGCATTCCAAGGTGGGTAGGCGATGCCTAGCTATATGCCAGTATATAGCCGAACTGTGAGTAGGTATGCCCTTATGTGGCAGTGAATGATAATTGGAACGCTTGCTGTGATTGTGAATTATGTGGAATTGATTGTGTTTCAATGATTTAAGTTCTTATTACTACCTGTGATTAAGCGATATGAACTGTACTAACCCGCATGAAAGAAATAAGACGAGGTAAGTCTTTTGTGCTGTGTGGCTAGACTACTCTTGGGCGTATTTTCTTTCTAATAGGGATTTAGGAGGGGTGAACTTGCTGAGACAATGTCTCACCCCGTTGTGGGAAAATATTACAGAGCCGTAGATGGCAGGACCTTTGGAGAAAAATGGCATCCCAGTGTACATTGTCGAGTAGGTGCACAGTTTTCTCGACCTTGGGAGTCATTGGGTTTACAAGTTGATCAGGATCATCGTCTGGATTCAGGAGACTGGGGATGTCAGGGTACCACATAGGTTTAAGGCATGGTTTCATTTTGGGGCTAATGGCTTTAGGATTGGTCCACTCAATAGTTTTGATATTCCACTTGCTGTGGTGGATGATATTATGGGTGAAGGTGTAGCTAACTTTCCTAATGGTAGGGTAGACAACCCATCGTCTCCGGGCCCAGTGCAGTCAGATGTGGAAGATGTGGGATTGACGAATGAGTTCGACTAGTAGTTATAGGACTATTCCTCTTTTTGGTGGATCGATCCCTGTTGTGCAGACTGACCCTTTTTGATGCACATGAACTCTGACCCATTTTTGGTGCATATAGTCTCTGATCCTGTTGGTGTATGTAAACTCTGGAATGATTATATATGAAAGTATGTTGGTTTGTTTTTGAATTGATTTTTCCTGTTGTCCTATCCCGTAAGTTTTATCAGGGGGTTTCTTTGTACGTTTTACATGCGCATAATAATTTAATGGGGTCAGCGTCACTATTTGTGAATGTCGCATTTACATGATTATGGCGGGTTGTTCACGTGTCTCGGGGTTCGGGGCGTGACATATTGTGTCTCGTCTTCGAGCAAGTTCGACATGTCATCTTCATTTCTATCATCGACATCCTAGTTCCACTTACGACCTCACATTCCTCCCTTGATCTTTTCTATTACGTTTATTGTGCTTCACTTTGCTTGGAAGTGGTTTAAGTAGCTCCCTGTGAGTATTTTTCTAAAATCTCTCTCTTTGAATTGGCATTATTATGTTTTTATATACAGCTAAGAACTTGGCTTTCTTATGACATTCATCAACATAGTTATATACATCATTTTACTTATGATTTATCGCAGAAATGGCATGAGGACAAGGGATGCTAGTACGTTGCCATTTTTTACAAGAGTAATCTCTCTTGAACATATCCACTACATATTTGTCACTTTTATCCATTACCTCATATCCAACATCACCATTCCATATCACTTGACAATATGTTGCACTAACTCTATTTTCTTCTAATTTTCTTGTGATTCTTGGATCACAATCTCTTTTCCACTTAGCATATGCATCCCTTTGTGTATGCATCTTTGTTATTATCATTATGTGCATTTTCTCCAACATATTATCTATGGACTTACACCTCGTATGTATAATTCTTTCATTGAATGCCTCACATAAATTATTATCAACAATGTCACATTTTACATCAGTAGTGAAAAAAGCCTTACATCATTGTTTTAGCTTTGTTTGCATCAGTTCATGATATGTATCGGGACTAATTTTTTTCAATGCCTAAGAGTATTCATCATACTCCGTCCTAATACTGCTCTTAGCACACTGCTAAAATAACATTTGCATTTGTATCCCTTTATGTTTCTTGCCCTAATTGTCATGGATGTGTCTAGCACACATCCTATGTTCAGTTGCGAGTAACAAATCAACCACAGCTCCTATAAGGCCCTATAAAAGATGATTGCAATGTAAAACATATGTTATAAATGTAACTATCTAAGAAGATAACAAATAAAAATTAAATAAAGAACTTACCTTTTGTTTGTCACTAATTATGATCCAACCTCATTCATATATGTAAAAAATATTAAGATCATATATCAAATTTTTTAAGCACCATGTCTAGGTGTCGCTATTCTCAACTTTGACAACTGCTCAAACAATTAGGAAAATTTGATCATTCGCATATTTTCTAATAGCATACAAGATTTGACCTTGACAAATTCCTTTTAAAAAACAACCATCTAACCCTAAAACTTGCTTACGTCCACTAAAGAATCATTTTTTACAAGCAGCAAAGCAGATGTACATTCTTTCAAATAATGCCTTAGATTGCATATCTAGCATTTCAACCTTCAATGTAATAGTACTCCTAGGATTTCTCTTCCTAAACTCCTCCGCATAATGCCACAATTTTACATATTCCTTTTTATAATTTCCCATTAATACTTTATAAATAAACAACTTAGCCTTCATACACTGAGTTATGCTTATATTTAAACCCAACTGTTCCTTGATTAACTCATTGAAAACAATATTTTTAATAGTTGACATTGCTTTTATTGTAGGAAGATAATGATTTGCCAACCAAGAATTTGACACCCTCTTATTTTTAAAGAAAATGCTATAAGTATGCTTTGAATATAAGTTCTTGACATGAAATGATTCAGTACGAGCATCAACAGAGCCATAAATCTTCCAAGGACAATGCTTATTAACACATTTTGCTCTAATAAACTTCTTATAATTCTTTATAAATTTTATCTTTCTATGTTTAGTTACTGAGTACTTTGTCAAAGTATCTTTGAATTGCCTACTACTATCAAATATCATAGCCACGATAAACACATGCACGACACAATTATGATTATATCCTGGAAACCTACTTTTCTTTCTAGTAAAATATGTCATCCATAATATCACCCTCTATGTCAATATAATCACATTCATCAACTAAGTCATTAGGATCTAAGTCCCCCTCGTGCTCAACAACCATCTCATTAGCTAAATCAATGTCATCACAAGCATCCGCACTAACCCCTTGACCAACACCTCACCCACACCTTAACGACCCCCTTGACCAACACTTGCGCAAGCACCCTCACCTTCACGTACACCTTCACCACCCCTGTGACCAATACCCTCACTCGTATTAGCACTCTCACCCTCGCCCACATCCACACTGACCCCTTGATTATCATCCTCAGCTGCCTCATCGATTTCAAAATTTTCTCCATATATCTCAATTAACCTACGATGCAAATAACTGAAAAGTAAATCAATGACACTGCTCTCATTCCATATATATCTCATCCCATCTTTTAGAGGCTTTCCAGGAAACTTAAAATAAAGTTTTTCAAATTTACAATTTACCCAATTCTCAATATCTTTAATGAAGCTTTCATAGCTCCTTGAACCGATGTCAATTTTTACCAAATCAATCTTACCTCAAACATATTCAAACATTGGGCGACGGTAAAAATTTCCACCATGGAAAATAAAAGTCTATGCCGACTTGTCGCTCATCTCAACCCTACACGAAAAAACACAATACATGTTGTAAGAAGCCACATAATGGAGATTTTAACGTGAATGATCCAACGTGCTACAAATATATGAAGAGTTTAACTTAAGCATAAGTCTAAAATCCTTTCCGTCTCATAATTACAAGTGAAATTTCTTTCTAAATTTACGAGAATTAACTAGGTCAGTTAATATCTAGTACCTATGATACAAGAGTTCAAGGTGAATAGTAGGGAATAATCAATTTTCTTTCAAGTTAGATATTTGGTTTGTATAGCTACTTGAAGCCGATGCCAAAAATCTTGAGGCTGATAAAAGAAATTTTTCTCCCATAGTATACGTGATCTTGTTTTTTCTATAACTAATGAAGGAGAAACAAGACCATGATGCTAGGTTCTTTGTGTATTAGATAGGAGCATTAAAGCATCTCATGCATTTAGTTGGTTCTTCTAGTAGGTCAACGTACTACAAGCAACATAGCTCACAAGGTTTTAATTTTAGAATGTTACTTCACATTATCTCAATTCTTTCCTGCCGTCACTTCCATGGATATTGTTGGTTTTCTCTTGTCTTTTGGCTTTTCAGGATATTTGACATTAGTTTCATTGTTTAGGCGGCTGAAGAGTGTACTTTTGTGCTTGAGCTTTGAAGTTAGTTTGCTCAGCATTGCTCATCTACTTTCGATTTAAAACTGAATAGTTGGTTTGTTCAATGCATGCGAAGAAATAAGATAATTTGGGAACATGACAAAGACAGACAGAGACAAAACGTAGTTTAGGACCACAACAATATACTTTTTGACTAATCTTTACTGATCTTGATTGACTTCACGACCACCCACCATGTAGCTCACCACTTACCGACAACACAATTAAATCGGGACCACCTCACTTGCTTGTGTTTGCCGCGGGACAAATGAATTGGGTCAACTTGTGAGCAAATTCGATTTTCGAGTCTTCGAGTCTTCTCAATTCGGGCAAGTAGGGGTGTGCAAAATACTTGGTATCCACCTGGACCGCCCGGAACCAGATCGGAACCGCTCGGAACCGGCGGTTCTTGAGGGAACCGGTCCGGTTCCTGGTTCCATGGGCGGATCCACCCGCCCGCCCACCCAAACCGGACCGGTTCTCTTTTAATATTAAAAAAAAAATTACTAAAACAAACCTAGGTCTCTCTCTGTCTCTTCCACTTCTCTTCGGTTTCGCGGCTGCCTCTCTCTCTCTCTCTCTCTCTCTCTTCCTCGGTTCCTCTCACTATTTCGATTCCTCCTCGGTGACACGTGCGTCCGCCTCACCGCACGAGCCGCGGCTTGGCCAGCCCGCCGTCCGCCACCCTCCTGCCGGTGCTACTTCGATCTCATACCCGTGCGCCCACCGACCTGCGACAGCTCCGCACCTCCGCCATCGTCATCCTGCCAGATCCGCCTTCCCCCTGACGTGCAGCACCGCAACCGCCGCTCGTTTCTTCACGCCGATGGCTGCGACTCCAGCAACCCACGAGACCCATCCGCGACCAACGCTCGGTGTCCTCTGCTTCAGCCGCGCTGATCTCGCTCGACGACTACAGATCTGAGCTCATCTCAGCCCTGACGCCGTCGCCGTTCAGCCTCCCTGCCAGATCCGCCTTCCCCCCGACGTGCAGCACCGCAACCATTGATCGTTTCTTCACACCGGTGGCCGCGACTCCAGCAACCCACGAGACCCATCCGCGACCAACGCTCGGCGTCCCCTGCTTCACGCCGGTGGCCGCGACTCCAACAACCCACGAGACCCATCCGCGACCAACGCTCGGCGTCCCCTACTTCAGCCACGTTGATCTCGCTTGACGACTACAGATCTGAGCTCATCTCAGCCCTGACGCCGTTGCCGTTCAGCCTCCCTGCCAGATCCGCCTTTCCCCCGACGTGCAGCACTGCAACCGCCGCTCGTTTCTTCACGCCAGTGGCCGTGACTCCAGCAACCCACGAGACCCATCCGCGACCAACGCTCGGCGTCCCCTGCTTCAGCCGCGTTGATCTCGCTCGACGACTACAGATTTGAGCTCATCTCAGCCCTGACGCCGTCGCCGTTCATCCTCCCTGCAAACCGCGATCCAGTTCAACGACCCGCCACCCAACTTCGCCGCTGCCTCTTGCCCAAGCGACCCTTCTGCAGATCCTGAAGAACCAGCGTCGCCCGCGTCAAGATCGGTTCCATGGATCCACCCGGGAACCGGACCGGACCGGCGGTCTGGTTCCCGGGTGGATCCATGCGAGTGGATCCCGGTTCCAATTTTTCAGAATCGGTACTTAGCGGGCGGTTCCCGGTTCTAGGTCGGGAACCGCCCGCCCGGACCATGCACACCCCTATGGGCAAGTAGCAATGAACAATGGCATCGAGTGAAAGGGGGCTTGTATCACGAAGGATATTGATGGAAGAGCGACTTGGGTTGAGGAAATTGCAAGACGAGATCGAATCGACTAAAAATTTGCAAGAATTTTGGAGGAGATCTCACTAGGATTTTTTAGATGGTTCAAGGAAGAAGCAAGGAGCAGTCGTAGGACTCCTTTAGCCAACCCTATGCCCTTTTCTTTTCTGGCTTTTGTTTCTGGCTTTTATTTGGCGTTTTGCTCTCCGGTGCCATGTTAGTGCTGGCAATGCTGACTAGTGCTGACTAGGATGCCACATTAGACTTTTCCAATTATACAAGGCTAGATGGATTGAACTAGAACAAAAGCAAAAGGTTTAGGAGCAAATTGGCCAAAAATAAAAAGTTTAAGACTGAATTGACACAATTACAATAGGTTTAGGATTTTTTTTGATAATTTTTCCCAAAACACCTGAGACAGAACAAGAGGTTTCAGGTCCTGGGTGTTTTCCAAGTTGTACTAGGCGTAAATGCTAAAAAGAGTAAATTTGAGAGAGTGGACTAGGTGTCCAAACTCATTGTGGGTGGGTTTTTGGTATAAAACATTTATCTTTAACCCAACTATTGTGGGTGACAATAAATGGTACCATTCATGTGCTTTTGAAGATTCGAGGGTGTAATTCTCGATGGTTGGTTGAATAGTTAAGTGTTGGTTAGGATCCAACATATCTCGTGTTTAAATCATAGCGTCGCCCAACTCATGTTAATCTTGGTGGCCACGCCCACTACCCTATAGGTGAAGGCTTACTCGATGCGCTTGAACGGGACAATTTCTGTGTATTTGTGGGGATCAATTGAGTTGCAAGGTCGGATACCTATTATATATTAATAAAGAGATTAGAAAAGATTTGTGAGTTGTCAACATTAATTGAAAGTATTATTTGAAAGACAAGAAAAGAAACATGTCGAAAACTAAAGCAAAAGCCAAATGGACACTCTAAAAGTTTCATGGTGGATAAGCATGTAAGCTACGCAGTGAGAAATGGTAGACATTGTGAACAATGTGGCGCACGAAAAAAGGGCAGAGCGAGCACGATTCGGAGAGAGTACGAAACAGATGTTTCGGGTGTTCCGTGCAAGGAATGTCTTTGAAGTATATGTCTCTTTTAGGCCTGTGTGTGTCGTGCGGGACGTGCATCGATGTGTTCATCATGTCCTACTTTAAAGACAAAGAACAAAGAAGACATGTTCTACTGTTGTCTGGGTTCTCTAGTAATCATCACGCTAGACTCAGCATTCTGATACAACAGTTGCTTCCATTGTCCCTTTGCTTTAATCTGAAGTTGATGCACTGGTGTTCCTGGAACGATGAGAGTGTTGGTTGGCTGTAGTCGCTGTTTCACACCTATCTTTTAATGCACTCGTTATTCGATTGAGATCACCCATATGCGATTTCGAGATATATTGAGCGATTGATATGAAAAACATATCCTGAGATTCACATTCGAGTACTAGAGGTCATGTGTGCAATCGTTTACTCCAAAATATTAAAGTATTAGATTGATGGAAACTATTCCCCCATGAAGCCTCGGAGAGAAGTGTTTTGAGATATTTTCAACACCCTATCTCATGCGTAAATTGGACCTCAGATGGCATGTGAAATTATTGTAGGGAAAGCCACGCATGAAAAATATATAGGGGTGAAATTGGCTCTAATACCACTAAATGGGCAGCCTAAACCTAGGCCTATCATCAGCATGATATTATTCAATTTGGTTGTGACTTCACTTGTGCTGGCATGTATTTAAAGTGAACCAAGCTAATTTGACATGACACGGAACTTATCCATTTGAGTCACATCCTTTATCTATCTGTGGACTAAAGAACATCATATCTGACACTTAGCGTGCCCGCCCCTACTGTCAGAGCGTGGTAGAAGCCCCATAAAAGACATTCTCCCTCGCGCAAAGGTTGATTTGATGACAAGGGCCTCGGCCATGAAAACCGGATGCATGTGGACGTTCCTTTTTTAAGCCTACTGCTCATGAATACAGGCAAATCCATAAATAAATGAAAGGGGTTATTTGGAACCGAACTTAAATCCTTTAACTCTGATGGCAATCTAAAGTTAGATGCACAACTTTTTAATCCAAATGTTTCAGCTATTAGGTGGAAATGACTCTAGATGTAACATCTTTTGAAATTTCATGGACAAGCTATCTAAGATTCTTTAACAAAAATCGTGCTGGTATAATGACATACCAATTTGAGAGATCGATGCCCAATATTCCTAATAATACTTTAATCAGGTGTACAAGCGCAGAGAACAGGCTATTTAGAGCAGGGCTGAGCTTGTTTGTGTTTGTAAGTGCTGATTTGATCGTTGGTTTTGGAGGGTCTGACAAATCAGTGACAAGATTCGTTTCTATCATGTGCGATAAAGCGAAAAGAAAGAACCAAGAAAAGAAAGTGGCCAAGCTCACTCCTGAGACCTGAGAATCTGGAATTAACAATGCCCAAGGGCTTGCCACAGAAGAGGCACAACTTGCGCAAGAAGATGATGGAAGACCTCTCACTCAGATCCTATTCTGAGTGGTAAAACGATCGCAAGATTTAACTTTAAGATAGGAGAGATCTAAAACTCGATTTCTACTTGACGAACAGCTAAGTTATATAGCTCAACGCTTTTTTTTTTTTTTTTTTTTTGCTTAAGAGTCTTGTGGTAACATGTTGGTTAAACACGATTACTCCTGTTGTATCACCTACTTAACGCTATCTATTATTTGTTCTATCACACTAATTCAACCATCGATTAGTCTGAAATTCCCATGATGCTGAATTACAGTCTCGTTACTTATTTGTGGCGCAAGATTGAACTTTTTTCGATCCTTGCGCTTGAAGGTGCATAAAGTATCCCATGTCGACCTTCTTGTCAACTTAATACAATGTTCAAGGCGTATTTTAACTTCAAACTTCGGTTTATTAACCTTTACGGTGGTTGATTTTCCAGCATGGCTAACTCTAACTCCTTGCAAATTAATAGATCGGATGCATACACTTAATGCTATGAGAATCACGACCTTACATGCATGTATGAGGCCGGCATGAGGGCTGCATGATAGCGATAACAACAACCACAACAACATGAGAAGAACAACCCTAAATGTGCCATGTGCATACCAACTACTTCAGTTCGACTTCAAGCTCGACATTGAAGAACAGTGATTTTAATTCCCTCCGACAATCTCGGCGTGTTTGACCGCAACCTACTAGCGAGAGGAGTGCTCCTGGTGGCGCCACGTGGCTGGGCTGGAAATAACAACTGTTAGAGAGAGAAGTTGAAAAAATTGTCATGTCATTCGAGCGTGGACGTTGCTTTGTCGAAGTGTCTTCCGCAGAACATTAACATCAATATCAACTTCCTGGATTAGGAGCATACGAGTCAGATGCTTATCTAGTGGAGATAAAATTTCATTCAATAATTACTATTGCTGTCTTTCTTTTGGCTACTAAGTGAAAACCTAAATTCTTTTTGGAGATCCGTAGTAAGATTGCCTTTTCTTCTCGTATTTTTGGTCTTTCTATGTTTAGACAGATGACCGAGTAGTTCCTGTAGCAGTTGCTCTCTTCGACACCTAACTTTGTGCCCAAAGTTTAATCCTATAGTTCGATTTTGATTTGCTCAATCTTTCCTTGACTAAAGGAGGAAGATGTCACTAGGACACCGGCCATTGAAGTATCTGCCTCTTGACATGATGAAATTTGTAAAGTCGGAAAGCTTTCGGCATTAGATTGTGAATGCACTCGAATGGAGAATTATCATCAAGAAATGTCATCATTATCATCATATTTGAAGAGCATTACCTGGATTGACGAATCATTGGTTGTCCAAAATCAATAAAAAAAAACCAGACTTATAGCAGCATCATTGTTGTTGCCTCTATACGATTTGTACCGGATCCTATGAATTGATTTCCATATATCCATTCTGTTCTCGATGATTGATTTGAATGGAAAAAAAAAAGTTGGTGTTCCAAGAACATCTAGAATCTTATCTAATATATTCTTGGCTCGATTTTTATCTTCTTTTGGGAAGGATGGAGCAGTTGAAATTGGATCCACCACATCCTCATGGCACATGGCAAAGTGTGGGAAACAAGGCATGTGCCCAAAGCACCCGAGAGAGAGAGAGGACCATGCTCAGGAGAGATACATGCATGTTCCCCGTTTCATTGTCTTGGGATCTCCTTCTCCTAAAGACAAAATAACTTAAGCTTTCCAAATATGGGAAGATGGCCATGCTCTGCAGCATATTCTTTAGATGCGATCAGTCAAGAGAACAGGAGTTGAGTTGACTAATTTGTTCAGGCTCAGTATTTGTAACATTTCTGAGCTCAATTGCATGAAATCATGCTGCTGATCATTTGCGTCGGCATTGCCGTGACCTAAGTCCATAAGAAAACCTTGGATGGAAGGAATCGGCGTAACCTAATATGACTGAGCGTACATACACAGCAGAAACGATTAACAAATCCAAATAGATTATCTCACAAACACACAGAAACGATTAACAACGAGCAAAAGTCATCACAACCTGTCTACCTTCCGTCAAGCATGACAAAAGCACTCCCTAAACCCTAGGTAACCCAAGATTGGCCTCTAACAGCATAAATAGAAAACTGGTAATGAAAGACAAATTACAACTAGGAACTAAAACATTGAAGAGAGTGGGCCTAAAAATAGAAAAATGGTTAGAAAACCCGTGCAAACAACGGATTTTGAGGTTGAAAATTACATGAAACTGAGGTATCCAGTTTAGCCATGGCATATCACTGTGAACAAGCTTCCTTCGCTCATGCGTCCCGTAACACCTTACGGCTTATTTATCAAGCACTACAAACTCTTTAACCCAACCATTATGGGTTAATTCTGAAAAAATTGGAAGATAATGTTGACAATAAATGGTACCATTCATGTGCTTTTGAAGATTTGAGGGTGTTAATTCCCGACGGTTGATCGAGCGGTTAAGCATTTGGTCAAGATCCCAGCGGATCCTACATCTAAATCATAGCTTCACCCAGCTCATGTTGACCTTGATGGTCACGCCTGCCAACTTGTGGGTGAAAGTTTACCCAATGCACACGGACGGGATGGTTCGCGTGTATTACTGAAAGTATCATTTGAAAGGCAAAAAAAGAAACATGTCGAGGGCTAAAGCAAAAGCCAAATGGACACTCTAGAAGTTCCATCGTGGATAAGCATGTAAGCTACGCAATCAGAAATGGGAGACATTGAAAAATGTGGCGCGCAAACAAAGAACCGAGCGAACACGATTCGGAGAGAGTTCAAAACAGATGTTTCGGGTGTTACGTGCAAGGAATGCCTTTGAAGTATACGCAAGAAGCTCTCTTTTAGGCCTTGGTGGGTCATGTCGGACGTGCATCGACGTGTTCATCAGGCCCAACTTTAAGGACAAAGAACAAAGAAGACAAGGCTTCTACTGTTGTCTGGGTTCTCTAGTAACTATCTTGCTGGAATCAGCATTCTGATACAACAGTCGCTTCCAATGTCCCTTTGCTTTTGTCTGATGTTGATGATGCACTGGTGTTCCTGAAACGGTAAGTGTTCAAGAGTAGGGCTATGTCTCTCTCTTGCAACTATCTTTGAGTGCATTCGTTATTCGATTGTGATCACCCATGTGCGATTCCAAAACCCATTGAGCAATTTGTTGATTTGAACAGCATATCTTAAGGTTCGCATTCGAATATTGAACAGCATATCTTACTTTAAAAGCCTGAAATATCAGGCCGAGGAGATGATATATAAGACCTAGTGAAACCTCATAGAAAAATGTTATGAAATGCTTTCAACATATTCTCTCCCACGTGCAAACTGGTCCAGTAAGTGGAACTGACGTATGGGCAGCTGCACATACAAATAAATTGGGGGGCAACCTAGCCGTGGTACTTACAAATGGGCAGCCTTATCTGGACCTACCGTCATTATAATATTATATGCCTTAGTTGTGGCTCATCTACACCATCACAGTTTTAAAATGCCTCTGAGTTAATTTGACATTGCATGGAAATTATCTATTAGCGTCACAACACCATATTTATGCAATGTGGGAATGCCTCCCCTTGCTCGGACACCATTGTAGTGAGGCATTCCATTCAAAAAGCTTGAATTATAAAATGCGGTGGTGAATGCGATTTAAATCTTACCACTCACTCCTTCCCACGCGAAGGTCAATTTGATGACAAAGGTTTTCGGCAATGGCATAATATCATGGCAAAAGAAGAAGAAGAAAAGAAGAAGAAAGTGGTCAAGCTCAAGCCCTGGAATTATGCCGAGGGCTGACCCCAGAAGAGAAACAAATTGCGCGAAAGATTATCTAGACCTCTCACTCAATCCGATTTGGAGATGCTGTATTCAACCCGAATGGGATGGTCAATGTGTTAAAACGATTGAGTTATTTGGTTTTGAAATAAGAGGGATCTAGATCTCGATTTCAACTTGCGCCAATCAGGTTGCAAAAAAAAATTATTACAACTTTTGACTATGACCTTCAAAAATTTATTTCTGGAATGATTATATGTTCTATAATATTATTCCAATTCTCAATTATTATGAAGTAACTGTTGTGTTGAACTATATATATATATATATATAACTCTGCTTGTGTAGGAAAGTGTATTAAAGTATCTCGTGGCTATTATCTAATCAACTTGGTTAAATATTTCAGACATACTTGTACTTCAAACGACGGATTAGTAATCTTTTCATGTACGTTGATTTTTACTGCGATCGATTCCGATTTCTTGCGATTCAATAGATCATATGCATGTGCGTAACATCAATCACAACCTTACATGCATGGACGGAGCTGGAACGAGGGCCACACGACAAGGACAACATGAGAAGAAACAGCCCTAAATATGACAATGACAAATGATTAACAAGCGAAACGTTTTACAGATGTGCTCATAGACGAAATAATAGTTTTTTTTTTTTTGGTGCTGGAGGAATTACTTTGGCCGGCAGCCGTCACGTAAACCCCCAGGTGTCGATAGCAGGGAAACCACCACCTCGGCGACACGCGTAAATCACCACACAGAGCTTCAGCCTCCCTGCTTCGTAGGGGCTTCGAACCTTGGCCTCCACCGGGGAGAGCAAAGGATCTACCCTCTACGCTGCAACGGTCGGTGGTTAGACGAAATAATCGTTTGTAGACGATATTCACGAGAAAGCTCTCTCGATGCATAAAGTCATCGAAAGCCGACTACCTTCCATTTAAGCATGACAGAAACACTCCCTGAACCCCAGGTGACCCTAAGCAGCATTAACGAAAACTGGTGATAAAAGAGAATTAACAAACAAAATGAGGTTGAATATGTCTGGTGTTCTACTCATATATCGGTCAAAGGAATTGGATGTTCTTCAATTTGAGGCTCGCATATCCTCAAAGAAACAAAATCTACAACTTCGTGCATTGGCAATCAAGCAGTCCCCGGTCTTAAAATGGGCCAGGGCCATTATTTCATAGGCAGTTGACCACAGAATGAAAGGCCAAATAGATGGAAAAACTCAAGAACCGGGTTCGGCTTGCCTCGATTCACGCCTTGATGTATTACGTCTCGTTTGATCTAAGTCATCCCATCACGTGTTCTTTTGACTAAGGGAAATGTCAGGTTGATCATAATCTCGTTGATGTAACCTAAAGACAGTGGGAGAAAAGAAGCACGCATTCTAATGGTCCCTGAATAGCCCTTTCATTTATGAAAGAAGGACCACTAAAATGCGTGACTTAATTGGGAGTCAGTTTCTGCAGCGATGTTTTCCTAATTCCTCTTTTGGCTAGTTATATAGAAAGATGACAAATCATCTCGAAGAACCTTGTTGTATAGAATTTAATTTCTGTGGGATACAACAAATTTCAAATGAGTGTTCTGATTAGCGAGATGGATAGAACAATTAACCTGCGTAAGGTTAATTGAAGACTTTTGTTCAGTGCAAAACCCTAACCACTGTTTAGAAAATGCAAAAGCAAGCAAATTGAAGACTTCCACTAGAACGTGGCCAACCATACGAAGACTTCTGAATTAGAAAATCCTAGTAAACTGCATCATATTGTCCTCACTTCTTGTGGGATAGCACGTGTGGTCGGATGGGCAATCGATCTAGATCCTTTGACGATCATTAGAGATTGAAAATCACACCTCACAAGCAAAAGAAAGCTCATGGAGACAGCTCTTAAAGTAGATACAGATGTAGGTGCATCAAGACTCTAGGGTTTGGGAATCATCTGCATCAATTGATTGATTGATTATTAAAGTTCAATTTGTTCTTTCCTTTTTGGCCCCCAGATCGCGGCTTAATTTGGCACAAAGGGGGCCGCTTGTCACAACTTACAACAGATGTTTCTAGTTGTCGGAGAAGGAAAAAATATGGCCGTCATATCAATAGGTGTTTGACTATTCATATTTTTAGTTTTTGTGAGTAACTAGAAATAGCATCTCTTATATCCACGACTCCAAAGGAAGATTAACGGGTAAAAATTTAATACGGATGTAACGTAATGAAATAGAGCCACTTTGAGGTTATTTATGAATGAGTCTTGAGATATTTTCTTTTTTTTATAAAAAAAACCCTCGACAATCTTAATTTTACCCTAATGTCTGAAGTTGAGAGCAATCGGATATCAAGAATCTCGATGAGGACTTCGATTTGGCGACCTTCAAAGTTTTACGTATTAGTTTTCACCCCTCAATTAGGCTGAGTTGAGTTAGTAATATGACAATTTAGAAACGTGATAAATTAGACTGTCGGGATATCCATAAATTCCAATTCTTGGGTTAAGAATCATTTGGGGATGGATATGACTAATTAAAGGTGGTTTCTCTTTTTACAATAGAGAAGGTTGACCTATAACCTCTTCTCATTTCTCATAAATTTTTTAGAATTGCATCGACACGTATAGAGTTTTAACCATCAAATGGATATAGATTTCTAAGCAGCAGAGACCCTGATAATGGCTCGAAATGGATACGTGGGGTGTACATGGGTTCGACAACCGGCCATTTTCTCTGTCGGCAGTAAGCCTAGGGGGGATCCATTGATGGAAAGTTATCACGTTTTGCGAGTTGCGTGGGCAAACCCTAATCCAGGGTAATTTTGCGATATGACCCCACTTTAGGGGGTCTTTTAGCATTTTTCCTCGATATGCATGATTCTGAAAAATAAATGGGAGATTGAAACGCAATTTATAGTATGATCAACTACAATCTCAAATAGATTGGTTTAAATAGTTAATAACCTCAAATGACATGGAAATGCATTTCTTGTAGGGAAAAAGTCAAAAAAAAGAAAAAATCTCAAACTACATCAATTATAACACATTTACCATAAACCTTTTTTTGTAATATCATAAACTTTAAATTATGCTCATTGTGATACACTTACCTTAAACTTTTTCTTGTGAAATAAAAAGACTCTAAACTTGTACTTATATGATACATTTATTATCTATCAAAATTCTGTTAGATAATTTTTCAACCAAAGCAACTGCGTTTTTATTTTAATTAAGCCACATATTAACCTTGTCTGCTTTCTGATGTATATGTAGGTAGATTTTTAACGGTTTTCATTATTATAACTTTAACAGAGAGTAAATGTGTCGTACATGTATAAATTTGGGATTTTTTGTGTTATATATAAAAGTTTAGCTTTGAGCATAATTTAAGGGTATTTTTTTTTTGCAACTTTTGCCATTTCTTGTAAAATGATCTACTACAATCTACTCTTTAATTTTATTTTTTTATTTTTTTTGTCATTCTTTCCCGAATATTGCACACCAGAACAATGAAAATCTTTTCTCAGATCCACAATGATTAAAACAATTGTCCTTCCCCATTTCTTTCACTGGCCATCACATCTTTCTTCCTACTTTCTTTTTCTACCTTTTTGATGATTTTCTGCTGGCCATGCGTTGGTTTTTTCTTTTACTGAGTGTGCTTTTCCTCGATGTTGTAGTTGGTCATCAGTCCTCACCATGGAAATCCCATGCAAGGAAATTCAGAAATCACAAGGACACAATGATTGGATCAAACCAGCTAGGGACCTCCATTGATGATGATGATGACACCATTGTATCGAGGATGTTACGTTGCTCAATTATTGTCCCCATTTTCATAGAGTGGGGATGAAGACAAAGAGCTTTCATGGACACATCTCTTCAATTAATTGTCAACCATTTTAGCACAGATGATCGTACGTGCAAGTAAAGTTTCAGCAAATAGAATCACCGTTTTGCAAGAGGCGTGCGAAATCACTTTCTCGAAACGATAATGCTCGAGAATTTAACTAAGACCTTTCAAATCATTGTGTCTTGCGAATAGACACAATTATTAGAGAAGACAAAAAGTTTAATTTCTGACAGATATATTTATCTAAAAAAGTTAACATAGGCCCCTTTTTATAACCCAATGAAGTGTCGAAAGTTAAAAATCGAGCACTTTAATGAGATTTAATGAGATTAAGCTTGTTTGATAATCTTTAATAGAATTGACTTGAATAATTGAATCGAGTAAAAATCCACTTAACCCAGTATGGTAAGGAATGCATTACTTAATAAGAATAATTGAAGGTAATTTGAATCCATGCAAGTATGTCGTTTTTCTAAGTTCGGTAATACACTAATAACATTCAACTATCGATTTTCAATTACTATCAAACAAACTTTTAATTCCTATTTTCATTACTTAAGATTGTCAAAAATTAAATAGAGAAGATTAAAAATGATTTAATCACAACTTTTCTTTAATTTCGAATAAATAAAAGAACCTATCCAATGCACTAATATTCACTTAAGAGTCCATGCCTTCAAAAGACACTTATAATAGTGCTATCTTAGACCACTCAATTTCCTTCTATTCTTTCTTAAGAAGGATTGATACTCTCCGGGAGCTTTCGTGTTGTGTTCGACACGTTCTGACACGTCTTGACACACGAGTCCAAAATTCCAACATGCGATTTCAACACGAATTGGGTCAATTTTAAAAACTTTCAATATTTGAGGGGTCAAAATGTAAATATATTAAAAATAACAAAAATAGGTAACCAAAAAGCCAAACTAATCATTTCCTTTCTCCTCCCTCCATCGTAGCATAAGGTAAAGCGCCAATCCCTTCCGGCTATCCTCCGTCGTCTTCCCCCACCTCCTCGCTGTTGCAGTCGTCGTCGTTGCCGACCTTCTTCACCCCATTAAAGGAGCTCGACAAGCTATGCGATCGGCTGCCGCCGCTGTTAAGCTTCAACCAACTAATCCTCAACAGCGAGGAGGTGGAAATGAGGCATTACAAATGCTAAGCCTACAGCCGCCTCGTATATAAAAGTGCACTGATTAAAAAAAGTTTGATGTTAATATGCACAACAAAAATAAAAGTTTGTGAATATTTGAATGGGTTAAGAAGTCATTCTAAAATTATATGAGATTATTACTTTATTAATTATCATTCTTTTGACATGATAATACAATACCCCTCTTACTTATTATGGTTTTCTATTTTTATTTTATTTTATTAAATAAGGTACTATAGTGGTTAATGACTTAATGAAGATCTTACTCGAGTTTCTTCATACAAGAATAGGAAGATCGACCAAAAAAGACTAAAATGCTTTAGAAAATACTTTCCTAACATGGATAAGCGCAACAAAGTGAATCTGGAAGTATTTAAATTTATTCTAGGCTCTCTCTTTTTATTATTATTTATTTATTTGTGAATTTAAATGATAATTTATCATTTATATATAAAATTATATATTTAATATATAACGTGTCTCAACGTGTTGGAATACTCTATTTTTAAAAAAATGATATGTTGGCGTGTCGTGTCGCATGTTGCGTGTCCATGTCGGTGTTATATAGATTATTTATATACATAACTCTTTTCCAAACAAGCACATCGCAAACTCATCTAACATTACATCTTTGAATTTAATCTTATAAGAAAAATTGCACCTTCGTAAATGGATTTAAGGACATATACACATTAAATCATAAGTTTGTAAATAAGATTTTTACATTAATGATGTACTTCTAAAGAAAAGGCTTAGAGAGTGAAAAACATCATCTTGTTCTTTTCTTAATTAATCATGAATTGCCATTTTGACTAACTAATAAATGGAAAAAAAAAAAAAAGAGAGAGAGTAGCCGCTCCCACGGAAGTCAATTTCCATTTGAACTTTATGTCAGATTTTTATGTTTCCATTCAACTGCTCAAAGAGATATCAAGATACGAAAAAGGTGGAAAAATGAATCGGGAATTTCTATAGAATTTGATGTATTGTAATGAAGATTACATCGAATTATCTGTATATGATGATTGTCTAAAGTAATACAGAGAGAGAGAGAGAGAGAGAGTCATTCCTAGTAGGAGTGAGCATAGTTCCGGGGTAGAACCTGGAACCTGAGAACTGGACTGACATGAACCTGTAGGTTCTAGGTTTCAAGGTATGTAGGGTAGGTTTCAGATTTCAAAAAATGAGGAATCTCTTTCAAGGGGTAAGTTCTAGGTTCTTAGTTGGAGGAACCTAGAACCTGTAACTTATAACTTGGAACAAGTTTTAATATTTTTCTTGATCTATGTCTCTGTCGATCTTTCGACATTCCATAATGTTCAATGATGAGTGTATAATCTTGAAGCACTAGTCCGAGTTTCCATTTAATGGTTAAGATTTTTACTTTATTAATATTCATATTTTTTGTGTATTTAAACATAAGTTATAATTAATGAATTGTAATCATTCAAATAATAATATAAGTGGAACTTGGGTAGACCTTGGAACCTATGACGTGATAGGTTCCAAGTTCTAGGATATGCAATATAGGTTTCAGGTTCCAAAAAATAAAAACTTATTTCAACGGATAAGTTCTAAGTTTCAGATGGAACCTCTACGGAACTTGAAACCGTTCACCCCTACTTTTATTTAGTTGAATTCCTTGCCAACAATTCATTTTCTTTTGTTGATAGTTTTGTATATTTTGTAGTCTCTTTGATTAATGACAAGTTTGTTTATTATTATTGTGTTCATTTTCGTTTTGTTTAACTAAAAAAACAAAAAGAATCTGTTGGATCCTGGAATCAACCCCGAAACCTGTGATAGGATAGGTTTTAAGTTTCAGGTTTCGATGGATAGGTTTCAGGTTCTAAAAAATGAAGAATCTGTACCTAAGGATAGGTTTCAGGTTTTAGACGAAACTTGTAAGGAACCTGGAACCGCTCACTCATAATTTCTAATGATTGATCTAGAGAAGTTGAATGGTAAGGAGAGAGGAACCACCATGGCCAAGATCAAAGATGCTTGTGAAAACTGGGGCTTTTTTGAGGTATTTAAGCATTCATTACACAACCCATTAAGTCAATTACAGAAATTATTTCATTAAGACAGAACTGTGTTTTTTGGGGTGGTGTATAACAATCATTTGTATGTGCTATGACGCTGTGCAGTTGGTGAACCAAGGGATATCACATCAACTGTTGGACAATGTGGAGAGGCTGAACAAGGAGCATTACAAGAAGTGCATGTAGCAAAAGTTCAAGTAGATGGTGGCAAGCAAAGGCCTCGAGGCCACTCAGTCCGAGATCGACGACATCGACTGGGAGAGCACCTTCCGTGTCCGCCATCTCCTAGTCTCTAACATCTCTGAAATCCCCGATCTCAAAGAAGATTACTGGTGATCAATCATTGAGCATTTCTTTTAATCATGCCTAGGTGTCATTTAACATTGCTTGCTTTGTTAAGGCATAACGATGTGAACTATGCGACTATTGTGGAACCTCTTTAGTCCTTTTGACTTTTCCCACATATTTGGACATTCTAATAGTCATCTAACAAAATGTCGAAAAATTCAAGCTCTAATTTCGAATGGCACACTCTCTAGAAATTTTCAAGCCGCTAGGGTATATCCTTACTAGATTATGAGTCTGCTTCACACCATACATGCTTAAGAAAGAAAGAGCAAGACAGCACATCATGATTCTCCTATCTGCAGCTGAGTTGGATAGATTCAACTCATCATATCTAACTAAGGCCCCACTGTGATTGCACACTTACTTTTTTTTTTTCCAACTTTTGCCAATATATTGAAATTATTTCTTGGTTGTCCATAGGGCTATCAAATTCAATGGATTGTTCTTAGCACGTCTACTGTACAAACTATGCACCAGATCAATTGATTTGTCGTTCGCTTAGGATTAACTTCGTGCATTACAAGTGGAGTGGTAAATCCCATGTCAGGCAAATGTCACGATGTACCGTTTTTCCATCGCCTCAAAATGAGCAGTAGTCCTCAACTTTCTCGTGCACTTTTGGAGTACTTTAGTTTAGCCTATAATTATGGTGTCTAGGGACGAATTCTTAATCACATGGAACGACATGTGATCACAATAGGTGTGGCAAGTCAAACTCTCTCCTTTTTGTCCTTAAGTCAAGAAATCGACTCCGTTGTGATTCACACTTTCATTCATTGTCCACTCGAAAAGAGTGGGAACAATGCCTCAAATTTTTCGCAACAACAAAACCCCAGAAAACATGTTCGAGTTTACGCTGAGTGTGCCACCGATAATGCATCAAGAAAACTGATTTCATCAGTCACGACATACTCGATGCCGGAGAAGGAAAAAGAAAACTTATTCGTATTCGGTGAAGAAGGAAACAGAAGGGGGTGGACCATGTACGTAAACTCGAGATCTATTTGGAATGTTGAACTCGATAAATTTTATGCGTAAAACACGTGGGTCTCACTAGATTGAAGGGTCCAGATGTGTTCGGCCGGTGGAAATGCTCAGATATCGTTTGCCACGCGGCAAGCCACAGTGACCACCGTCAGCTCCTAAATCATTCTTAATTGTCGATCCTGATAATGTGTTGCAAGTATTTAAAAGAGTGATAGCATTTCGCGCAGCATGGCCTAAGTATTCTCTTAAGTGTTGCCAAAGAAAAGGTCTTCACTTAATGAGTAGCAAAACACTTCCAATATACAACAAAGCAAAATCCACCTGATAATAACCACCCCCCCCACACAAAAAAAAAAAAAAAAAAGGAGGAGGAGGAAGAGAAGAGAGACACCCAAAATAAGGTCTATCACCCGGATTTGATTTACCCAAATTCATGATCAGGTTTGGTATGAATGAAAAGATGATGCTATTTTCAAAACAGTTGAGACAAAATAAAAGGTTTTAAGTCCTAGGTGCTTTCCAAGTTGTGCTGGTCTTAAGAACTAAAAAGAGTAAGTTTGAGAGAGTGGATTAGTTGTCTCAACTCATTGTGGGTGGCTTTTTTTATATAAAACATTTATCTTTAATCCCACCATTGTGGGTGACTTTTGAAAACCATTAGAAGTTAATGGTGACAATAAATGGTACCATTCAAGTGCTTTTGAAAATTGAGGGTGTTAATTCTCAATGGCTGAATGTGTAGTTAAGTGTTTGGTTAAGATCCAACATATCCCGTGTTTAAATCATAGCGTCGCCCACCTCATGTTAACTTTGGTGGCCATGCCCACTACCCTATAGGTAAAGGCTTACCTAATGCACTTGGACAGGGCGGTTTCTGTAGATTTATAGGGATGAATTGAGTTGCAAGGTCTGGATACCTACTATTAAAAAAAAAAAAAGAAGAAGAAGAAGAAGAAGAAAAAAGAGTAAAAAAGATATGTAAGTTGTCAACATTAATTGAAAGTATTATTTGAAAAGGAAAAAAAAAACATGTTGTAAGCTAAAGCAAAAGCCGAATGGACCCTCTAAAAGCTTCATGGTGGATAAGCATGTAAGCTACCCAGTCAGAAATGGGAGACATTGTGAACAATGTGGCACACAAAAAAAAGGGCTGAGCGAACACGATTCGGAGAGAGTACGAAACAGAGTTTTCAGGTGTTACGTGTAAGGAATGCCTTCGAAGTATATGTAAAAAGCTCTCTTTTAGGCCTCTGTGGGTCGTGCGTGACGTGCATCGATGTGTTCGTCAAATTCAACTTTAAGGACAAAGAACAAAGAAGACAAGCTTCTACTGTTGTCTGGGTTCTCTAGTAACCATCGTGCTGGACTCAGCATTCTGATACAACAGTTGCTTCCATTGTCCCTTTGCTTTTATCGATGTTGATGCACTGGAATTCCTGGAACGATGAGAGTGTTCGAAAGTTGGCTATGGTCTCTCTTTCGCACCTATCTTTGAATGCATTCGTTATTCGATTGAGGTCACCGGTATGCGATTCCGAGACAATGAGCGATTGATATGAATAAATTATGTTTAGATTCGCATTCAAGTACTACAAGCCCTTATCTCATGTGTAAATTGGACCAAGGATGGCACGTGGAACTACTGCATGGGGAGCCATGCATGCAAAATATATGGGGTGAAATTGGCTCTGATACCACTAAATGGGCAGCCTAAACTTGGACTATCATCTACTTGATATTGTTTGTATTGGTCGTGACCATACTCGCTCCAGCACATCTTTACAACGAACCAAGCTAATTTAAGATTGCACGGAACTTATTTATTTGAGTCACAATCCCATATCCAGCTATGTGGACTAAGAGAAATTATATCTGACACTTAGCATGCCCACCCTGACTCTCACACCGTCGTAATAGCCCCATCAAAAAGCTTATAAGGTGAGGAATATGTTTCAATTTTAATATTCTCCCCTCACGTGAAGGTTGATTCGATGACAAAGGCTTTGGCCATGCAAAGCTAATGCATGTGGACGTTTCTTTTCTAAGTTTACTGCGCATGATAAAAAGCGAATCCATATATAGATAAAAGGGGTATTTGGAACAGAACTTAAAACCTTTAACTCTAATAGCAACTTAAGTTATATTCACAACTTTTATATCCAAATGTTTAAGCTATTAGGTGGAAATGACACTAGATATAAGTTCCTTTGAAATTTCACAGACAGCCTATCTGAGATTTCTTAACAAAAATAATGTAGGTGTGATGACATACCAATTTGATAGATCGATGCCAATATTCCTTATAATACTTTAATCAGGGTACAAACGTAGAGAACCGGCTATTTAGAGGAGGGATTCATCTCTATCATGTGGGATAAAGCCAAAAGAAAACCAAAAAAAGAAAGTGGCCAAGCTCAGGATTGTAACTCTTTAAGACATGAGAATCTGGAATTAACAATGCCCAAGGGCTTGCTACAGAAGAGGCACAGCTTGCGCAAGAAGATGATAAAAGACCTCTCACTCGGATCCTATTTGGAGAATTCGGGTTCGACCCGAATGGAATGGTCTGGGTGGTCAAACGATCACGACCTTTCGCTTTGAAAATCGCACGACCTTTCGCTTTAAAAATCGAGAGATCTGGAACTCGATTTCGGTTGGATATATTATTAATATAGTCTAAAATAATATGTTCACATACAAGCCCAATAGGTAAAAGCATGGTTATTTGGGTCCATATGGGCCGAAGCCCAATAACGTGCATATAAAAACTCTAGGGTTTCCTACGCTGGAGGTAACACTGTTGAGGGTTTCAAACTTGACGTCTCTTGGTGTAATACTTCAAGCAACTACTTCTTCTCTCTCAAACCTATTACCTCCAACAATTTCTACTTCACAAACAGCTACGTCATATATAGTTCGACACTTTTTTTCTTTTTGTCGAGTGCCTTGCGGTTTGTATTTTAGTAAAAATGATTAATCATATTGTATCACCTACTAAACACGATCTAATTATGGAATGGCTATTTGTTCTATCATACTAATTCAACTTTCAATTAGTCTGAAATTACCACGATGCTGAAATTACCCTCTCGTGACTTACTTGTAGCACAAGATCAAATTTTTTTCAATGCTCACACTTGAAAGTGCATAAAGTATCTCATGTCGACTTTCTTGTCAACTTAATACAATGTTCAAGACATATTTTAACTTCAAACTACGGTTTAATAACTTTTGCGGGCGTTGACTTTCCAACCCCATCGGTTCTAGCTTCTTACAATTAAATGGATCGGTTGCCTACACGTTACATTGTGTGGATCGCAGCCTTACATGCATGAATGGGGCCAGCACGAGGGCTACACGACAATGACAACATGAGAAGAACAACCCTTAATATGATCGGTGCGTGCCAACTACTTCGGTTCGACTTCAATCTCGACAGAACAAAAAAGAGCAGTGATTTTAATTTCCTCCGACAATCTCGGCATGTTTGACCGTTACCTAATCTCGAGAGGAGTGCTCCAGGTGGTGCCACGTGGCAGGGCTGCAAATAACAACTGTTAGAGAGAGAAGGGAGAAAAAAAATATCATGTCCTTCAAACGGGGAGCTTGCTTTCGAAGTGTCAAAGAGTCCCCCACAGAAAATTTGCATCAATATCAACTTCCTGGATCAGGACGGTACAAGTAAGACGCTTATCTAGTGGAGATAAAATTTCATTCTATAATATATAATGTTGTCTTTCTTTTGGCTGCTGAGTGAGAACCTGAATTCTTTTTGGAGATCCGTTTTTTATTTTGTTAGATAATATAGTAAGATTGCCTTTTCTTGTTGTCTTTGTGGTCTTTCTATGTTTAGACAGATGACTGAATGGTGGCCGTGGCAGTCGCTCTCTTCGCCACCTAACTTTGTGCCCAAAGTTTAATCCTAAAGTTTGATTTTGATTCCCTCAATCTTTCCTCGAAGAAGGAAGATGTCACTAGGACTCCTCCCATTAGAGTATCCGACTCTTGACATGACGAAATTGTCAGAAAGCTTTCGGCATTAGATTGGGAATGCACTCGAATGGAAAATTATCGTCAAGAAATGTCATCATTATCATCACATTCGAAGAGCATTAACTGGAGTCGTAAATCATTGCTTGTCCAAAATCAATCAAAAACCAGACTTATAGCAGCATCATTGTTGTTACCTCTATACGATTTGTACCGGATCCTATGAATTGGTTTCCATATACGATAATCCATTCTGTTCTCGATGATTGATTTGAATGGGAGAAAAGAAAAAAAAGGTCTTGTTCCAAGAACATTTAGGATCTTATCTAATGTATTCATGACTCGGTTTTTATCTTCTTTTGGGAAGGATGGGGCAGTTGAAATGGGATCCACCACATGCTCATGGCACATGGCTAAGTGTGGAAAACAATGCAAGTGGCCAAAGTGAGAGAGAGGGAGGGAGGGAGGGAGGACCATACTCAGGAGAGAAACATGCATGTTCCTTGTTTCATTGTCTTAGGATCTCCTTCTCCTAAAGACAAGATAGCTTTAGTTTTCCAAAAGAGGGAAGATAGCCATGCTGTGCAGCACATGCTTCAGATGCGATTAGTCAAGAGAACAGGAGTAGACTAGTTTGTTCAAGCTAAGTATTTCCAACTTTTCTGAACTCAATTGCATGAAATCATGCTGCTGGTCATTTGCATTTTGATGGATTGCCGTGACGTAAGTCCATAAGAAAACCTTGGATGGACGGAATCGGCGTAACCTAATACGACTGAGCATACAAACACAGCAGAAATAATTAATAAATCCAAATAGATTATCTCACAAACACGCAAAAGAGATTAACAACAAGCAAAAGTCATCACAACCTGTATACCTACCATCAAGCATGACAAAAGCACTCCCTAAACCCTAGGTAACCCAAGATTGGCCACTAACAGCATGAAGGGAGAACTGGTAATAAAAGACAAATTACAACTAGGAACTGAAACAGTGAAGAGAGTGGGCCCAAAAATAGAAAAATGGTTTGAAAACCCATGGAAACTAGGGGTGAGCATCGGTTTAGGATCAATCTTGGACTGACCTTGGACCAACCCAACCCTACCAGTCCTAGATCAATTCCTAAGAGGACTAGGTCGGTCCTTGATCTTGGGATACTTGGACTAGTATTATGTGGATTGGTCCTTGATCCTAGGAATTTATTGTCGGTTTAAACCAAACAAACCTTGACTGTATATATTATATATAATATATCTAAAATATATTATATATATTATATATCTAATGTATTATTTATAATTTTTTCAAATAAAGAAAAACTTAAGTCAAATGATGTCAACAACATTAAATGGTTCCTTAGTGAGGAGTCCCGGTGATTTCATTGATCTTTAATAGCTTAGACTTTTAATGTCTTTTACGGCGTCAACAGCCATAATTAACAAATGAGGAAAATGTCTTAGTGTGGAGTCCTCATAGCTTCCAAAACGGCGTAAACAACTCCTCACGTTATCCTCCTCTAGTACTTGTTCTTTGATGTTTTTTGTGTCCTCTTAGTCTTCAATTTTGTCAAAATCGAAAAAAACAACTTCTCCACTTACTGCTCGACACTCACCCCGCTCGTTTCTAGTTGCTCGTGACGCTCGCCGGTCGTCGCTCGCCTCTCGTGTTGGTCACCTCTCTTTGTTGACCTCGCTCGTTGCCAAACCCATTAGATTAGTCCAATCCTTAGTCACCTTTTCAGGGAGTACAAAAAATGAAACAAAAAAATTATCAATTGATCCTGAATTGACCCTAGAACTGAACCAAACCTATTGGGTCGGTCCAGTCCTTGGTCTCAGAGTTGACCCTAAAACTTGATTGAACCCATTGGGTCGGTCCAGTTTTCATTCTCAGGCTCAATAAGGTTGGTCCTTGATTCCAAAAATTGAGGATCAATACTATGCAGATTGGTCCTAGGGTTAGGAGGTAGACTAGCCCAAGTTGGACCATGCTCACCCCCGAAAACAATGGATTTTGAGGTTGAAAATTACATGAAACTGGGTATCCTGTTCAGCCAAGGCATATCACCGTGAACAAGCTTCCTTCGGACATGCGTCCCGTAACTCCTCCCATATTAAAAGTTACGGCCTATTTATCAAGCACTACAAACTCTTGTCCTAGACCTGTGCTATGGTCCTCTACTTGTTTCAAGGCCTTAGAAAGTTTTCAATAATCACGTCGGCATCACCAGTCAAATATTGAGGCGAAAAGCTTAAGGAGATGAATTGAGTGAATTCAACCCTTTAGATCGAGAGGATTCATTGAACTTAGTGGTTAAAGGAATTGGATAATCTTTTATTTGTACAACATGGGATAGGTTGCGGCATTGCAATTTGAGCTTCACGTGTGGCCAAAGAAATAAAATCTACAACTTCGTGTATAGGCAGTCCACATGTCAAAGTTCTTAAGATGGACCACTGCCTTTATTTCCAAAGCAGGTGACCACAAATCACCAAAGAAAGCATGAAAGGCCTCGATGCACAGAACCTTGAACTTGAACCAAACTTTGGTAAAACGACACCACAAATTTGAAGATATGTGAACGTGAAGCACGCCTTGATGGGTTACATCTTATTTGACCTAAGTCGTCCCTTTACATGGTTGCCATTTGCGAAACCAGTCAACGAAGGGAATTATTGGGACGATCCTAATCTTCTTGATGTAACATAAGGACAATAAGGCTGACTCCATTCACCCTTTGACCCATTTAATGGTCCATGAATAGCCCATTCATTTAGCCAAGAGGCACAATTCCATGGGGTGTCACTTTCTATAGCGATGTTCTACCAATTCCTCTTTTGGTTAGTAATGTAGAAAGACAACAAAGTATTCCTAAGAACCGTATCGTAGGAGTATGAGCCTTGAGAAAGCCTTGCATCTCATTAATGTGCCACAGCGAACCTCTTTCTTGTCCATTGATGGTTATATGACCACCCTTTTGCCCTTACTAGTGATTTGATGTCGTTGCACCGAATTCCTTCTGACCCTGGAAATCATTGCCGAGATTTCCGATCAAGATCAAATGTTAAATGTATTACTAGAAAACTTGATTTGTATCAGATACAACGAATCTCAAATTAGTGTTCAAATAAGTGGGATGTATAGAATGTTTAATCCGTCTAAGCGCCAATGTAAAGTCATGACGGGAATAGGTTTAGTAACATTTTTTAGTAGACATAGTCTTGCTTAGAGATAGCTGACTCACTCGACGCTTTTGTTTAGTGAAAACCCTATCCACTGATTAGTGACATGCAAAAGCACGCAAATTGAGGACTTCTATTAGAAAGGGGCCAACCGAGGGGAAACTTCTCAGTAAGAACAACCTAGTGAAGTGTGTTATGCTGTCCTTACTTCTTGTAGGATAGCACGTGTGGTTGGATAGGCAATCGAACTAGATCCTTTGACAATCATTAGAGATCGAAAGTTGCTGCTCACATGCAAAGAAAGCTCATAGAGAATGCTCTTAAAGTAGAAATAAATGTAGGTTCATCAAGACTCTAGAGTTTAGGAATCATGAGCATTGATTAATTGAACATCATAGTTTAAAATGCTTCTTTTTTCTGGCTCCATGATGGTGTCTTAATTTGGGGAAAAGGAAAAAGTAATCACTGCTATAGGGATAGATGTTTCATTTTGTATATTTTTATTTGTGTGAGTAACTAGAAATGATATCTCTTCAGTCAAGGACGCCAAAGTGATATGAAATGGATGAAAATGAGATATAGATAGAATACTATGAAATAGAGCCACTTTGAAGTTCCCTAGGAAATGATACATGGACTAGATCTTTAGTAAATAACATCGGACAAGGTTGTATTTTCTCTTTATATCTGAAATGGAGAGCAATTGAATCTCGAGAATCTTGATTAGGACTTCAGATAGGAGACCTTTTAAATTATAAATAGTAGTTTTTTTCCCTTCAATTTGACCAAGTTGACTTTAGCAATACGATAATTTAGAAACGTGGTAAATTGAGCTGCGTGGTGCTAAGTTCAATGATACAATCTAGAAGAGGTGAATGGGTTGATTTAGAAAGTAAACAAATTTTTGAGAAGTATCAAGTTAAATTTGATAGATGCAAGAACAATTTAATAATATTTGACGTAGACATTTCTATCAAATATATATAGGCAATAATAAGCAAATAGACTACCTTGCACATGGATATATAATGATTCGACCTATAACCAAGTCTATGTCCACTCTCCATCACTAATAACCACAACATTGGCTCGAATCCGCTAATAATCTTAAGAGAGTTATAATATAGCAATAGTTGTTTCCATCACATGATCGATCATGCTATAAAAATGCATGGCTACTTTCACACTCATACACTTCTCTAATTCCAAATTACAAAAGCAACAAGGACTGTACAATAGAGAGAATCACGAACAGATAATGGCACAATTTGCACAAAGGAAAGAAAAGTTGATGATAACAGAGTAAGCTTTCTCAATTTCTGCCGACCCCTTCAACTTGCGTCGATGATCGTCCTTCATAGACATACCTTCTCCAGCATAACTGGTGGAGAGTCTTCAGATGGATCAAGTAGCCGTTGGGCGTCGATAGGAGCAAGCATCGATGTCCGGGTTGCCCAAACAATCTGTTTTTATTGGTAAAAGCAAGGCTTCTTAGAATGGAGTCTGCTGCCATTGTCCATCAACTATTTCTACGATTGCTAGACCGAAATTGGCAAAAATTGTTCCGACTCATCTCTAGTCCTCTTGTCATGAATTTCCAACCTTGATAATGGCTATTTTCCTTCCATTCAGCGGTCATGCTGTGGTAAATAAGTGATCCTCACCTTCCAGATCATCGATAGAGGCGTGATACAATGCTCTTCATCACTTTATAAAGGGAGCTACCTTTATCAATTACTTGATGATGTTGTCCAAGCAATTCCTTGGAAATTGACTCGTGATTTGCTATCTACTAGTCTTTCAAGCTATATCACCTTCCACGACTCTACTCAGATGTTCACCTTCTCATGGTCCTTCCAAGCATATTAGTGATCATAGTTCCACCCAACTGTTGACATATCCATGATATCTCCAAGTCATTCCTTTTAACTTGTTTACCTTCTATCATGTCCATCTAGCTTGTAGACACCTTAGTGATTAATATCTTGTTCACCGTTTATCAAGGTATTCACACTTTGTAGACATCCTTAGGAAATCAATGACACAATCATAGTCTTCTAGAAATCATCATCTGCTGATATTAAAAAACATCTAAACTTTAAAATATATAATTTTGGTATCATCTAAATCTCAGAGGGAGGTTTACTAAGCACATGGAAATCCAATTCTCTATACTTAAGAATCATTTGAGAATGGATATGACTCACTAAAGATGGTAAAGAGGGTTTATCTAATCATTTTCGCTTTTCCTTAAAATTAAATAAAAACTGCATTGACGTGTGTAGAGTTTTAACTATTGGATAAGCATAGATTTTTGAGAAACAAGAACCTTGAAAATGGTATGAAATGTAAACATGAGGTGCACTCATGAAAGTAAGGGGTCCATTGATGCATAGTTATCCCTTTTGAGGGGTTGTATGAGGGGTTGTGTGGGACAAAACTAGTTTGGGGTTACATTGCGAAAATTACTCCACTTCAGAGATTTATTTGTTGAGATTTTCTTGAAATTTTTCCTAAATCTATAAAATTGTGAAAAAATGAATGAGTGATCAAAATGCATTTCATTATATGATAAAATACAATATCAAGTAGATTGATTTAAGTAGTTAATAACCTCTAATAATCTTGAGATGCATATCTTCATAATTATTATTATTATTATTATTTTATATTTTCTCCACAAAATTGCGCACCACCAAAACCATAAAAATCCTTGATTAGATCCACAATGATTAAAAGAGTTGTCCTTCCCCATTTATTTCACCGGCCATTACACCTTTCTTCCTACTTTCTTGGTTCACTCTTTGATGATTTTCTGCTTGGCATGCGTTGGTTTTCTTTTTGCTGTGTATGTCTGTGATGTTATAGTTGGTCATCAGTCATCACCATAGAAATCCCATGGAATCGAAAGAGCAAAAAAAAATGATTGGATCAAACTGGTGGGACCTCCTTTGATGATGATGATGATAGCATTGTATCCGGGATGTTGTGGAGCTCAATTATAGTCCCCACTTTCACAAAGTGGGGATGAAGACAAAGATTTTCATAGACACGTCTCATCAATAGATTCTCAACCATTTTAGTTAAAAAATATCGTTACCAATGTAAAAAAATCACTTGTTGAAAAATTGTTCCGAGCTTCAGGGATAGTCTATAATATATATAGAAACAAAAATGGCCCAATCTTCTTTAAAAAGTCCTGCTTTTTATGCGAGTTTCAATTCTGACCCAACCTTTTTCTATATCATAAAAAAAAAAAACCAACTTTCAGTCGGTACCCGAATTTCACCACCCTCAAGTTTCAATCACATGCATGTGGAGTGAAACATCGAATTTTCCAAGACATTATAGGACAGAAACTTCACGGTGGCAAATTTGAATACTAACTGAAAGTTTATATTTTTCATGAGACAACAAAAAAGTCGGATTAGAATTGGAACCCAATCTAAAGTTTATATTTTTTTTCATGAGACAAATAACTATTTTGGCTAGATCTGAAGTCTATTTTATAGATGAAACAATAAAAGGTTTAGGTCAACATTGGAATCTGGCCTTAAGTTAACACCTTTAAAAAATATATAAAGCTATCTGTTTTGAGGTTTTCAGAAAAAGATACAGAAACAAGAACTACCGTTTGTTAAGAACTGTGTCAATTCACTTCTTTAAAGGGATAATCTCCAAAAATACAACTTAACCTTTCAGAATATATACGTTTAAAGTGGTGGAGCACAAGAGAGATCTTAGCCATGCATCCATGCAGACACATCTGTCAGACACCTGTTCATGAAAATCGACCCCTGTAACAGTGAAGATATGAATCGCTGTCATGAAAACGTACATGTCTAGCTGGTTGGTTCCTTCCCAATTAATTGGGTCGTACTCAGCAACGTATAACCCTAATCACAAATAGGTTGCTGCATGGTTCCCCCAGAAATTTCTTGTACCGCGTGTCATGTTAACCTGAGCAACACTTACAATGTATCTCGCTTCACATGCAATTTGACATATCTGTTCAAGTGCAAAACTTGAAAGTTTGCATCAATGGAAAGCAAGTTGAGGGTCTAGATGTAATTTCTTTATAATTGATATATCATGTAGATATATGTAAAGTCACTACATATCCATCTGATAGTAAAAAATGACAAATAAATGGACCACTACATACCTTTATTTCCGAGTGAAAACCCCACAATGAAAAGATCAAACGACTCCTCCTTGCAAACTCATTTTAGCCTACGGTTTAGGGTTTGAGGCAGCCTGGTCCTTAGTTGGGTTTTGAGTGTGTTGGGTGGATACGGGAATTTGGGGTTTGGGATTCAGTATTTTTGGAAAGAAAATGGCATTTTAGTAGATAAAGATATCATGATAATTGATGTGAAAGTGCAAGGCAGTGGAATTCAAGATTCATCCTATTGGGGTGTGGTTCATGTAATGGAATGATCTATTGGATATAGGTCTAGTTTGAGGATGAATTAAAATAAACTTTGTATCTTAATTTCTCTTTCTCTAGCGTACCTAATCTTAACACATCCACCTGTTTGCAAAGACTTCCAATTGAAATCATAATCCAAGTCAAGCTGGTTACTGAGAAAGCAGCTCCATAGATCCTATTTTCACAGCATCCAAGCAGAGGAAATAAATACATGTATATAGGTGGCTAGTGCACGGGTAAAGGAAAGAATTTGCAATTTTCTTTTTTGGCCATGGCCATCAAGAAAGAGCAAGATTATAAGTGGAGTGAAGTTGCATCAGAATGGGACCCAAGAAACCAACTCAACAAAGGAGATGACTCAACAGTGCCTCGGAGACCCAATATGGTGGGGGTCCATCACATGAGATGTGAACACATTCATGCTCCACGAGTTCAATTGCTTCTTTTAACTTAGATTTGGACTTATAACTTTTGCTTTTTCATTTTATTCTGCCAATTACTGGAGCACCCATTTTCTTAGTTCCTTCCTTGTTGATCACACTTTTAGTGCCTATAAATATCACCCCCATCTCACTCCACCTCTCCAAACTACACAAGAGTCATCACGCAGAGAGAGAGAGAGAGAGAGAGAGAGAGAGAGAGAGAGAGAGAGAGAGAGAGAGAGAGAGATGGAGTCGTTCCCTGTGATTGATCTGGAGAAGCTGAATGGTGAAGAGAGAGGAGCTACCATGGCCAAGATCAAAGATGCCTGTGAAAATTGGGGCTTCTTTGAGGTAATTAAGCTTTTATTACACTACCCATTAGAGAACATTAGACGAACTATTTCATTAAGACAAACTGTGTTTTGAGTGGTGGTGGATCACAATCGTTTCCTTGTGCTGATTTTATCTTCGTACTGTGAAGTTGGTGAACCATGGGATATCACACCAGCTGATGGACGGTGTGGAGAGGCTGACCAAGGAGCACTACGCGAAGTGCATGGAGCACAAGTTCAAGCAGATGGTGGCGAGCAAAGGCCTCGAGGCCGCTCAGTCCGAGGTGGATGACATCGACTGGGAGAGCACCTTCCACCTCCGCCATCTCCCAGTCTCTAACATCTCCGAGGTCCCCGATCTCGAAGACGATCACCGGTGATTAATCACTGAACGTTTCTTTTTAATTGTTCCTTGATGTCTTTACCATTGCTCATTTTGGTAAGACACAATTTATATAATGATATCTCTGAATAAGTCCAAATTTTCCCACATATTTGGACACTCAAATAGCCATTTAACATGATATCGGAGGCTCAAGTTCAGATTTTTGGCTGGGGACCAGTCCCTGTGGTTATGGTCCATTTCGTGCACGAAACGCCCTCCAATATTAAAGATCTATACTTCATCACATCTTTACTTGTATTGGGAAAATTTTTTTATCTTGATTTCATCTGTACTCTTCATTAGCAGATGTATGGACCACACGCCTTCTACACCCAATGTACGAAATAAAAATCAGTACCGGCCCACGTCCGCACAATTATAGTATTTTGAGACTGATGATATGACCTCATTTGTGATCTTAATCAACAGGAAGGCAATGAAGCAATTTGCACTAGAGTTGGAGAAGCTAGCTGAGCTGCTCCTGGACCTGCTCTGTGAGAATCTTGGCTTGGAAAAAGGTTACTTGAAGAGAGCCTTTTATGGTTCTAAAGGCCCGACCTTCGGCACCAAGGTGAGCAACTACCCTCCCTGCCCGAAACCGGACCTTATCAAGGGGCTCCGGGCCCACACAGACGCGGGCGGCATCATCCTCCTCTTCCAGGATGAAAAGGTCAGCGGCCTCCAGCTCCTCAAGGACGGGCAGTGGGTTGACGTCCCTCCGATGCGTCACTCGATCGTCATCAACTTAGGCGACCAGCTCGAGGTATGTCTACTCTTAACCCATTCACAGTTGAGATGCTCGTAATTTGAGGTCACAAATTAACCTGATCACTCGGCAAAAATATAGGTCATTACGAATGGCAAGTATAAGAGCATCGAGCACCGCGTGATCGCCCAGACTGATGGGAACCGGATGTCCATCGCGTCGTTCTACAACCCCGGGAGCGATGCGGTCATATGCCCTGCACCGGAGTTGGTGGAGAAAGAAGAGAAGGGCCAGGTGTACCCCAAGTTTGTGTTTGAGGACTACATGAAGCTCTATGCGGGGCTCAAGTTCCAGGCCAAGGAGCCGAGGTTTAAGGCCATGAAGACCATGGAATCATCCACCAATCTGGGTCCAATTGCAACTGTTTGAGCTTATGCAGTAGTGGATTAAGAGAGATGTCTCTTCCCTATTTTCTTAAGTAAGTCTTTTTGGGTTTGAAGATCAGTGCATGTATGTGTATTTGCTTCGTTGAGTCTTGTACTTCAGCTTGCCTAGACATAACATAAGAATAAGGTTTTCTAAGATGTTGCCAAACTCGAAACTTGCCTTCTCCTAAGCGACCAAATCTCATGCGCATCTCAATGTACTCGCATCGCTTAAGGAAGTTGGTTTTCCACTTACGATGGATGTAATACCTGATCATCTCACGATGAACATATTATGCCGAGTGCTCAACTTCACATAAAGATATGCTTAAGAAAACAAGAACGAGATAAGAAATCACGATTCTCCTATTTGCAACTGGGATTCAGCTTGTCACATCTAACCGGATTTCTTTCGGCACGCTGCTTTGAGTAAAAGAATCTCCATGTCGTGAGCAAAGATTGAACAGAACGGAATCTTCCCCTTTTTCATCATTGGATTGACAAGTTGAGCCAAGTCTTGTCAGCGGCCTCCCCGAAAGCTTTGCCCAGGATTTTGCCTGATTTGGGTCCCTATTTGGGGTCTTTCCGCAAAAGCCGAGCGAACCGGCTTTGATTCGAGTTGGAAAAGGAAATTGTTAATATGATCCGTCCACTTACTTCCGCCATTGCCATGGCATCACTTGACATGCCCTAGCAGCTACTGCAATTCGTGCTGGGCCAAAAAATGGTGTTCTAGCTGAAATAATTCAATGAGCAGAATCATAGGCCGAGTTATATTTTGCCAAGATGACAACATCTCATTGCTAACGAGTCGGTCCATTTAGAGAACTAGTCATTCTCATTGTAACATGGGGGGAAAATAAAAAACAAAAGTTAAAATAGGTTCTTGGTTAGAGTTGGAACCAGATTGAAAAAGAATACGGTAGGTTCTAGGACAACAAGAATAATTCAAGTTCCGAAATTTAGACAACCACTCTAATAGAGTAGGTCAGGACCAACTCACTCTAGAACCACCCACTTGTACCAACCCTGAATAATGTATGTGGAGTCAACCACATGTGTATTAGGGAAATAAGCAAGAGAATTACAAGAAAGGAACCATCATTCATCATGGCCAACATCCGCCACCAGACAATCACCCACTTAGAATCTCTTCCTGTCTCTTCTTCACTTCATCACTCGAAAGTTACGGAACTTGGTATGAAATTCCCTCAGTGAACTCCATAGGTCGGCGAGGCTCTGGTGACCTTGGGCAAGGCTCGAGCCTCACCCAAGTCACCGAATCAGGTCAGGCTCGAGCTTGCTGGCATGGGGCAAGCTAAACCTCGTCGGAATCTGGTGCTTGAGCCTCGCTAACCTATGGCGAGGCTCGAGCTCGCCTATAGCCGGTTGCCGACTGTTGCTGTGGTTGACGACCGGCCAATGAAGAAGAAGAAAAAAAAGAAAAAAGAAAAAAGAAAAGGAAATTGAAAAGTAGTAAGTCTACTGTATAAGTTGAGGAAATTTTGTGTTATGTTACTAGAGGTGTTAAAATGGGTCATAAACCCATTTATGACCCATTTAAATTTTAAATGGGTCATAAATGGGTCACTTATTTATAACAAAAGATAGTTAAGTGGGTTTCACAATTAAAGGTATAAGATAGGTGGGTCTTAAGTGGGTTTTAAAATGGGTTGGGTTGAAAACTCATCTTTAACAAAAACATTATAATTCCTCCCTTCTCTCTTTAACTTTATAAAAATCGAAATTATAATTTTTTTATTTTTATTTTCTCTTTTCTTTTTTTTTTTCTTTCTCCTTCCTCCTTCCGGTTGCCGGCACGGCGATGGCCGGTGACCGGCCAAGCGAGCATCAAGCTCGCCGGCGTTGGGCGAGCTCGAGCTCGTCGGATCTCGGCGAGGCGGAGGCCTCGCCGACGCCCGGCGAGCCTCGAGCCCGCCGGCGTCGGCAAGGCTCGAGCTCGCCGGCGTCGAGTGAGGCTTAAGCCTCGCCCGCCCGGCGAGGGGCGAGCTCGAGCTCGCGACACCGGCAAGCCTCGAGCTTGCCGGATCCGGCGAGGCGGAGGCCTTGCCGGTGTCGGCGAGCTCGAGCCTCGCCGATCCGGCGAGCCTCGAGCTCGTTGGCGTCGGGCGAGGCTCGACCTCGCCGATTTGGCGAGCCTCGAGCTCGCGGTGTCGGGCGAGGCTCGAGCCTCGCCGATCCGGCGAGCCTCAAGCTCTCCGACGCCGGCGAGCTCGAGGCTCGCCCGTGGCCGGGCCGCCGGCCGCCGTCGTCGTGGCGGCGGCCGGCCAAAGAAGAAGAAGAAGGAGAAGAAAAAAAGAAAAAAGAAAAAGAAAAGAGAAAAAGAAAAAGAAAAAGAAAATTATATTTTAAAATAAAATAAAAATAATTAAAAATTTAATTTTTAAAAAAAATAATTAAATTTCGATTTTTTTAAATAATTATTTTAAAATTTATAAAAAATTTCCATTAAATTTATATTGTATAAAACTATTTTAGCAATACAATTTTTTAAAAAATAATATATATAAAAACTTGGAAGTATTTTAATAATATAATCTTAAAAAAAAAAAAAAAAAATAGGAATAAGTTTTTCTAAGTTTGTTAAATATGAAAATATTTTATTAATATGAGTTGGGTTGGGTCGGGTATGGGTTGGGTATGGGTCGGGTCGGGTCGGGTTTGGGTCGAAAAATTTACATTAAACATAAATGGGTTAATGGGTTAATTTGGGTCGGACCATTAATGACCCGACCCACCCGTTTAACGGCTCTATATGTTACCCACTTAACACAAAATTTCCACCCACCTATAACATTGATACAAAATATGAGTCAAAAAGTGGGTCGCCGACCCATTTTGCCACTCTTACCGAGAAGTCTCAGGTTCTTGACGTAGGCAAGGGTGTCGGCGTGAGAGGCGGAGCTCACATGGTGCAACACAAATTGAGCTTGATTCGGGTAAGTGACAACACATTGCACCACTTAAATAAAACTTGGCGACAATTCATGTCTATCATCTCTGTTCACATTAGCTTCCGGCGGGGCATTTTACCCCAAAATTCCATATATAAAACTCGGTGCGAGAGGGGAATCCGCGTATGCCCGAGTGCAAGCTTTGCTATATCTGTCGAAAATCACGGCCAATCTTCAACGGAAAAAGAGGGTCTCGAACAGCCTAACATTACGGGAACTAATATTGTATGGTGTGGATGCACACACATAATATCCATACCGTATAAATTCCAAATTCTTTAAAGGTTTCACTTAAAACTTAGAACCTAAAACCTAATTCGGTTCGGTTCTTGGTTCCCAATCTGATTCCCAATTTGGTTGGTTCCTAAAAAATGGAGTCAGGAACCAGGCACATTGAAATCTGAAACCGAACCGGTTTCCATCACTTTGGTTCCCCGACTCCCAATTGAGCTTTTGCTCTCTCCTGTCCCGTGTCAAACATATCGGGAATCCACCAAGTTCAACTGGGAGACGACGGATTCCGGGTGCACCATGGCGCTCGGACCATGGCGTGCGACAAACACCTCCTGGGCTCTCTAAACAACATGAACTCGACTCAAACGGGCCCAATTCGATCACCGCATCAAGGCCCAATAACATGAGGCCCAATAGGAAAATGCCCAACAAAGAAAGGGTATTTAAGTCATTTCGCTTGCGGCCATCCCTTATCGTTCTAGGGTTTGCTTCGTCACGGCTCGCTCCGTCCCCGAGCCTTCCTCTGTGTGTAGTTATAGCCTGGCCTTCGGCCAGCTTCGCATCTTAGAGAGCTTCTCCCTCCATGGAGAAACTAGGGTTTTCTCTCTTTCTCTATCTGGATCGCATGTCTACTTTTTCATTGCTGTGAAGCTTCTCCTTTCTCCGGCGCTGTGGAAATGTTTTCGCGTTTTTTCGATTCTTGTGCGTCTCTGAAACCCTCTGCGTTCCTGCTCATGGAAATGAGAACCCGCGGTGGGAAAGCGCTTCTTCTTTCCCATCGCGGAGAGAACTTGGGAGGGGAAATCAATTCGAAAGTGGCCGAGAAATCGTTTCATCCGCCATTAGTTAATCTTCGGTTGGCGGTATGATTGTTGCTCGTCTACACTGCGCTTCGATTTTTGTTCTTGAATTCTGTGGGGAATGAGATTTTGAGTGCAGAAGAGGTGTTACCATCCGTATGCTTCTTTGCCTCCATTAGCTCTGTTGATTTCTTGGGTATGTTTCTTTTTGTCTGGTTTGATTCGGTCTTCGTTCGGACACTGCTGTTGGGTCGGATCGACTTCCGGAACTGCCTCTTTGAGTAGCCGTGTCGAGACCCATGTTCGACAATTGGCTTAGTTAGGAGGCAAACATGAACCTGGAGGACCAGAGGATCTCTGGTCTTCCTTTGGCTAAGGCCTCTTGAGGGGACTCTCTTGCTGCTAAACCCAGATCGATTGTCCCCCAAGCAGCCTCGGACATTCGACCCAACAGCAAATGTGTTTGCACTTTTGATAGATTGTTGGTAATTTTCTGAAATGTGATGCATCGGACTTGGGAACAAGTTTGTTGTCTATGGAGTGGAGTGTGTATTGCCTTCGAATAACCAGAGGGTGAAATCAATGTAAAATGCCCTCTGGTCCAGACAGAGGCTGAAACTAAAATGGGAATCAGTTTGAGGGTGAGGAACGGTTTCCCGATTGTTCTTTACCTAGATAGCTTCCCACATCGCTTGCTTTTGCTCGGTTTTGTTTGTTTTGGGGCCTTTGATAGCTAAATTTTTGCCCAAAAATCTTTTCTGAAAAATAAGAATTTATTTTTTCCATAAAAATATTTATTATCAAATTCTTGCATACAGATTACCCAGGCATTTTGTGTAGTTCTTAAATGCATTTATTTTCTTAAAATAAAATCAAAAATAAATAAAATAAATAAAAAAGAAAAGAAAGAAGAGATGGGAGGAAAAAAAGAGTTGATGATCTGAATGTGGCTAGGCAAGCCTTGTGGGTCAGATTGACATTAAAACCTCAAGTTGGGGTTAAAATGCAATTTTTGAAAGTTGAGGGATCAATTTGCAAATTTTACAAAATTTCGCCCAATCCTTAAATCATCATTTTGGCCCTGAATTAAGTTGAAATTGAACTTGGGTCAGGTTGAATTAACCAAATCGGGCCAAAAGGATCAAACTGCATTGAATTAGGCATTCTTAAACAAGAAAATTACCATCTTTGAGAGAGAATCTTGCAGAATTGGGTGGGGATAATCACGAAGACTAGTCAATATCTTAAATTACTATACATATGCTTGCTAATCGATAAAAAATCACAACTAAATTGACATGATTTAATCTCAATTCGAAGTTGTTGAGTAAGCAATTTAGTGGCTCCACCATATCCTATTCAAGCCCCCAATCAACCTGATCTAGTGCAAGTAGACAAAAATTGGCTAGGGATGAGCTGCTAAAGGCATGTGAAAATTGCAGCAAAATCCACAAAGTTTGTGAACTAACTCAATTGGCAAGCTTGGTAGGTTGGACAAAGACCAACCAAAAGATGGTTTAATCCAGTAGATAAGATCTCTGAAGCGGGCTCTTTTGGGGCATGAAAAGTAGAAGACAAGAAGTAGGAAAGGAAGCTCACATTTGTTCTCCAAAGACATTCTTATGAGCAACTCAAGAAAAGCAAAATCTAGAAATTTCAAACCAATCCTTGTAGAGCAAAGTGAAATTTTCACAAACCTATAGTCAAAATTAGCCAAAACCTTCAACTAGATGATGAAATGTCACTAAAAAATCTTGTGAAAATCGTAGCAAAATCGACAAAGTTTGTGAACTAGCTCAATTGGCAAGCTTGATAGGTTGGGCAAAAACCAACCAAAAGATGGTTTAATTCAGTAGATAAGATCTCTGAAGCAGGCTCTTTTGGGGCATGAAAAGTAGAAGACAGGAAGTAGGAAAGGAAGCTCACATTTGTTCTCCAAGGACATTCTTACGAGCAACTCAAGAAAAGCAAAACCTAGAAATTCCAAACCAACCCTTGTAGAGCAAAGTGAAATTTTCACAAACCTATAGTCAAAATTAGCCAAAATCTTCAACTAGAGGGTGAAACATCACTAAAAAATCTTTCCAACCATAGATTGCACATTACAAATGGAGATTCGAGGCCCCCAAAGAAGTACCCTCCTAGCATGCCAAAAAAGTCCGAAAATTTTTCTTAGTGTTGAGCCTTGTTAGTCACGGGCAAGGGAAAGTGAGTGTTTTTGAGAAAAATGAGAAGTAAATGACAAAAACCATGATTTGTAAACTAAATTAGAATACATATAGTTTGGTTTGGTTTAAATTGGTCAACAAAAGAGGTCATCGAGTTTGGTTTTAAGGACCAACAAAAACCTTCCTTGTCGATTCTTTTTTTGTAGATCTAATTTTCTAATTTGAAGGAGCTAATTTCCACACATTTCCATAGGGTAATAACTTGGTTTTCTTGGCTAAGATACACTTGCAAAAGAAACTACGAAGTAAGTTAAGAATCCTAGATGTATTTTTGTTCAAGTTTGGACATGTTTTAATCATGAAAAATCAAGAGAAAAACCACCCAAAAAACTGATTTCTGATGCTGAAATTTTTCCAAGTGTTTGAAGCCTCTTCAAGAGCCATACATGTTTGACTTGCTACTCCCATTTGCATGCGTTTTCTATCTTCATAAGTTGATGAATGTTATATAGGAGTACAAATGATGCTAAGATCAACGTGTTTTGATCTTTAAAATTCCCTGTGAATCATAAGATCGTTTACAACTTAAGCCAAAAAACCAACCTATTCACATTAGTTTATGGTTGGTCAGTATGGACCATGTGTGTATGCTTCTTGGAGAGGTTGTTTTGATGCGTTAGGTTGATCATTCCCTATGATATTTATTGCATTTGAAAGTCTATGTTACCTACTTTCATTAAGATGAAGTAATGTTTCCCATCGATCTTGTATGTAATGATGAGTGTCGAGGCTTGAATATGGATGAGCATGCAACATGTTTGCTTGACTCAAGTTCAAACCTGAATTTGCAAAATCAACTCAAACCCACATATTTGAAGTTGATTTCAGCTTGGTTTGTGTGATTTAGGCTATGATTTATATCTAATCTGGCTCTTTGCATGTGGTAGTATAACTTTGATATTTTAGTTCCATATAAAATTGCTTATGGGTTGAGGTTGAAAACCACAGACATGGCTCAAGGAAGCTACTTGGGATGGTTTAATGCACAACAAATGTTTGATGAAATGCCCAAACCATGTTTCGATTTTGAGACGATTGATTTGAGCTCAGTTATTGTAATAATTACGTACTGGGTTAAATCAAGCATAGATTGGTTTAGGGAATTATTTTTAAAAAATTGAAAATTTCAAAAAAAATATAAAAAATGTTGGGTAATATCAAATTATGGCAGAAATAACATCTATGAAATTTTCTAATTTTAAAAGGCCACTTTCCCGATTTAATGTTATTTTGGTATTTTATAATTATTTCTATAAATAATCTATTTTACATAGACTAAAATTATCTAGAGTGGCTTCATGCATCTAGGATAATTTCATGCATATTTATATTTCAATTTAGCTCATGGGGGTCTTATCTTAGGGCGTGATAATAAAGCCAAGTAATATTATTTGCCCTACTTTGGGTTATCCTATTTTGCATTTACTTTCATATCATTCAATTTCTTGGATGTTTACTTTTCGCATTGATTTTCAATAATTTGAGTATAAATTTCTTTTCTAAATTATGTTATACATTAAGGAAAACAACTCAACATAAATATTTACATGGACACTCAGCAGCTTTGATAAGGATAATAATGAGGTTGGGACACTTGGAGTGCCATAACTTAACACGGAGAGACACTTAAGTGCTATAACCTTAAAATGGTACACTTGAGTGCCAATATCGGAGTAAAATGGGACACTTAAGTGTCACTCCGGCGAAAATCCGGTCAAATGGCTGACGTGGCCATTTTTTGGCGAGTTTGGTCCAAAACGGCGTCATTTTGCACGCTAACATGGCGAAAAAATGCAAAAATGACGTCGTTTCGTATGCACGTGTAAATAATAATATAAAAATTAATTAAATTAAATTTAAAATTAATTTTATTTAAAATATTCAAAAAATTAAAAAAAATTAGAAAAATTTAGAAATTTAAGAAAAATTTAAAAATTTTAAAAAATTAAAAAAATTTAAAAAATTAAGAAAATTTTTAAAATTTTTAAAAAATTAAGAAAATTTTTAAAATTTTTAAAAAATTAAGAAAAATTTAAAAATTTTAAAAAATTAAGAAAAAAAAAGGGAGGGGGAGGTCGAACGGGCGGGCGAGGGCCGAGCCCTCGCCGCCGCCGCCTCCCGCCGTCGCCGGGAAGGGCCGGCGATAGAGGGGGAAGGTCGGATGGGGTCGCGGCCCCCGGCCGACCGACGGCGAGGGCCGTGAGCCCTCGGCTGGATCGCGGCGAGGGCCGCAACCCTCGCCCCAAATCTGGGTGAGGGCTCGCGGGCCCTCGCCGGCCGACCCTCCCCCCACTCCGTCGCCGGCCCTTCCCGGTGGCGGCGGGGAGGCGACGGAGTGGGGAGGGTCGGCGGGGTCGCCGGCCCTTGGCTAGGGGCCGGTGAGGCCGGCGACCCCGGCCGACCCTCCCCCTTCGTCGCCGGCCCTTCCCAGACGGCGGGGAGGCGGCGGCGGCGAGGGCTCGCCCCTCGCCCGCCCCGTTCGACCTCCCCCCCCCCCCCCTTTTTTTTAAAATTTTTAAAATTTTTCTTAATTTTTTAAATTTTTCTTAAATTTTTAAAATTTTCTTAATTTTTTAAAATTTTTCTTAATTTTTTGAATATTTTAAATAAAATTAATTTTAAATCTAATTTAATTAATTTTTATATTATTACTTACACGTAGGCACGAAACGACGTCGTTTTTGCATTTTCTCCACCACGTCAGCGTGCAAAACGACGCCGTTTTGGACCAAACTCGCCGGAAAGTCACCGCGTCAGCTATTTGGCCGGATTTTCGCCGGAGTAGCACTTAAGTGTCCCATTTAACTTCAAAACTGGCACTCAAGTGTACCATTTTAAAGTTATGGCACTTAAGTGTCTCTCCGTGCCAAGTTATGGCACTTGGGCTGTACTTCTGCCGGATAATAATTGGTAATCAAGATTGTGTGGCAATTTAGATAAATAACCTTCCAAGTTATGGTACCATATAGGCGCTAATAGAAATAATGATGCAAACAAGTCCCTGATCCTAGAAATTTCTGGTTGCATAGGAATCGAGACAACATTCTTGTGTTTCAATTGGTTTTTAACCGACTTCAGTAGGCTAGTGACGACTCCTAAAAATACTTAGATTATTAAGAACTAAAATACAAAATCCAATATCGCGTGAAGTATGAGCTTGGGAAAGTCCGTGCCTAATATAGAGCCATTGGCCGACCACCTTAGGTAATACTCCTAAACCTCTTCCTTTTCTCTCGACAGAAAAAAGAGAGGTTGAAATAGAGGGAAATATTGGGGTCTTCCCATATGTATGCGAGAATTCAAAAATGAGTTGGATACTGATCTCAACCATACATAATAGAAAACTAATTTGTGTGTCTATTATGGGAACACATTATCTTTTTCTTGGATTATTTTGTTGCATTACTTGATTCCGATGATGCTTTGGATTATCACATCAAAAGTTGCTTTAGCAAGATTACTAAGATTTTAAGTTAGATTTCTTTTGATAAGCCGTATTTTCGAGTAGGAATTGAGCTGGGAAATCATAATCCATGGAGCTTGGGGACGCTGATTAGATAATAATGCTTGATTTGTGTTTGGTTTTGTTTTAATTGAATATACACTATTATACCCACTTTTGATCATGAAGGACCCCAACTTGTTACCTATCCGCACAAGCTAATTAGTTCTAGAGTTGGAACTATGAGGGATGTTACGATCTCTTGCATGATGTGTTCATCAAAAAGTTTTTCAACTTTTGAAATAAGATTTTTCAACTTTTGTACATTTCATTGCTTTGTTTCTTGATTGATTAAGTCCACTACCATTAGGGGGTCACCTTGATTTGTGGGGCCACTAATTAAACTAGCTGGAAGCCATTTATCCTCATGAATGTTAATGTTTTTGTTTTTTTTTTTTTTCATCTTCCAATATCCACCTAACTTTCAAATTAGCACATCTATTCTCATTAACAAGCTTTGCCACCTCCAACGAAGGGCGAGATCCCTCACTTGCTTTCTACTTGATTTCTAGAAATCTCTTCTTGAGAAGTAATTTTTTTTTTTTTAATCTGACTCATAAGGCTAAATGGCAACGTGACAATCTCCATGCTTGTTTACTCAACATGCTCTTGTTGAAAATGATAAGGTCTAGAAAATTCCCCTTGTTAATCCCGATTTTTAGGACTTGTCATTTCTTCCAATGATCTTTTTATTTGGAAGCCTTTTTGTTTCCATCAAAAGGAAGCTATGTAGAACTAACATGCAATATGCAACATGATATGACGATACGTCATTTTTAAAAGAAATAGAGAATTCTGACACGTTGTATATTATGTATGTAATTTTTATATATAAATGTAAAATTTTTCATTTAAATTCATGAATAAATAAATAATAATAATAATAATAATAATAATAATAATAATAATAATAATAATAATAATAATAATAATAATAATAATAATAATAATAATAATAATAATAATAATAATAATAAAAGCCTAGAATGAATTTACATTGAAACCATTATTCAAATATTTGTTAATATCATTCATTATTTTAATTTGACAAATTTAACTATATACAATTGTAATAATTCATAAAACTTGGAGGGAAAAAAATAATTCACATTCCACTATTGAATTTAATATTTAACAATAAGAAAAAAAATCAACATTTCACTATTAAATATAACAAAAAGTCATTTATCTACATTATCCAATTTTTAATGAAAAAACAACACACTCCATATCCAACTCATCAAGTGACATTCCAACATCTTCAAATGTGTCAAACTTGGTCTCTCCTCCTACATATTGCAGCCTTTTTTTTTAGAAGACGAAGGTTGCTAAATAAAAATCAAATCTTCCATACGTTTTGAAGTCATCTTATTTCTTCTCACAAGTACATGAAGGAGTATAGGTGCACATGATGAAGAAGAACGCTGTGTAAGAAGCTTTGAGGCTATATTTTGAAGCATAGGTGCATATGCACTATGATTGATTCCATCAAGCCTTAGGATCCATAGAATATCAATTATGAATGAAATCAAAATCTCTAAAATCTCTATTTTTATTCGCAAAATTTATATACTTCAAATTCACATTGATGTGCTCACCCAAGTTAGAAAAGTATTTCTTAAAGCGTTTTAGTCTTTCTTAGTTGATCTTCTCATTATTGAATGGAGAAACTTGAGTAGAATATTTATTGAGCCATTGATCACTATAATACCCTATTTAATAAAATAAAATAAAAATAGAAAACCATAATAAGTAAAATGAGTATTATAATATCATGTTAAAAAAGATTAATTAATAATCTCATATAATTTTAGAATTTACTTAGAATTTAAGGCATTTGCCAAGTAATGAAATGGAGCGTTGCTCCTCGCTCAACATCCATAAGAATTATATGAATCACATCATAAAGCCTTTTCACGTATATATAGCTTTCTTAACTTTTTCATTCATTAAACCCCACGTATCATAAATAAAGAGAAGATAAGACTTATCAGTGTCACAAATTCTAGGCATGTTATAAATAAGAGCCGTGAAAGAAAATATATAAGCAATTGAAATCCACCAAAAATCATTCAACACCTGCTTCTTGATAAACTTAGCCTTCCTTTGATTATCATCTCAATAGATATTTTATTCATTACAAATCATCATGTTTTCAAGACCACTTTTTATTAATTTGAATCTCCAAAGCATTATAATCATTGAAGCAAAACATATATTCACTACGAAAAAGCAACTTCAAGTTAACGAATGATTGCATATTGCTAATCTCATGTGATGGTTCATGATGAAATATTTGATTTGTATAATTTCCTTAATAATATTTGAAATTCAACTACATTTCTCGTAAACTATTTTATTGGTCTCCGTATTTTTTGCAACACGAATCTTCTTCAAAGCTAAATTAAGGGTGTGCACCACATAAGGCATCCAAATAATAGATGGAAATTCTTGCTCAATGAATTGTCCCGCGCCCTTACAATAAGTTAAAAATGAAATACTTATCATTTGTTTCTCCCAAACAAACAATCGATTTTGTAAACACTGGTTATCCATCTAATATTATCATAAAATTAATAAGCGGTCTCCTTTGTAATTCATTTCATCCATCACTCACAATACTTACACCATTCTCTCTCCATATGCTTCTAATAGTTGCACACAACCTATCAATATTTGAGTTTTCTTTTTGCAACAAAGTTGTACTTAACAAACTATATTTCGGTGGATACCCTACAATATTATAATTAGCAGTATAAGTGAAAGTTGATTAAAAATAAGGATTCCTTAATAAGTTAATGACAAGCCTATCAGATAGAACATCCTAGCAATCTCATAATCTAAATAAGGATTCCTTAATGAGTTAAATGACAAGCCCGATTGCAATTATCAATTTGTTCAACACACAACTTACAAAAGGATTCTACATCCTTCGAGCTCCAAAATACATTTTCCTTTGATTAAATTGTTATCTACTAATAAAGTGACGTGAACAAGTTTGAATGATAAGAATAAACCACTAGAAACAGAAAAGGTTATGCCTTAATCATGCACCTACATTAACTTATTTCCTAAACATTCAATTCAAGCTAAGCATGACTAGCAGTGTATAAGTTAATGTAAGCAAACCTCATACAGAGAATAGCCGGTGGGAGTTAAGCATGACAAGTATTGTGTAGTTTAATTCAAGCTAAACATTCAAATAGTAAACATAATATCCAATTCGATGTGTGCAAACCTCTATCAAAGTCAATGTTCAACACAAATGAATCTGTGCCGAAATGTGTAAGTCACTAATCAATGACTCATAGTGAGAATTACTCAAGCTAAGCATGACAAGCAAGAATGGACAAGCTCATAGTGAGAATTACTCAAGCTAAGCATGACAAGCAAGAATGGACAAGCTCATCCCAGATACTTTCAATCAGAAAGATTAATAATTAAAGCACCAAAAGAAGCACAACAACAATGAAATTGGCAAATTCACATCCTCTAAAGCAATAGATAAGTTAGGCGAAGCCCTCACGACTACTTAGACAACAACCAAAAGCAATGACAAATTTCACTTGATGACCACATCGCAATGATCGATCAATACTGCCCAATTAGATCGAACAAAGGCAAACGTGATCACACAAGACACATGTCAATAATGACGATTTTGAACAGATCAAAACTACAATCGAGATGGAGAACCAAATACGCACCTGCAATCCTAGAGATGAGGAAATCAAAGTGCCGGAAGGCGAGCAAATTTGAAGAGGGCAAGCATAGTGAATGAAGTGCAAAGTCAAGCGAGGAAAAAGTGATAAGAGGCAAAGGCAAAGTGCAGAGCAAGAGCGAAGAATGAGCGAGTAGATCTAGGGTTTCAATTTTTTTTTTTTGGTCGAAAAGAAACTTTGCATTTAGTCGAAAGAAACAGTACATCCAGCTTCAAAAGCGTCTAAAACAAGAAGGTCAAACAAGGGAGTTGGGGGGGGGAACAGCCCAAGTTGGAGGCAACAAGCCATAGCTATGGGCCTTAGCGGCCCAATCCGCAGCAAAGTTTGCTTCTCTTCTGCAAAACCTAACGAGCAGACGATGGAAATAGGGGAGCATAGTAGCAACCTCGCCGATCAGTGGTCTAACCTCCCATGGCGATGCTTGAAGATCTTGCACCGCTTCAACCATCGCGAGACAGTCTGACTCGATTATAAGAGGATTCGTAGTCTTGTTGGTGTTCAGCAGGTGGTGTAAGGTTAAACTTAGCGCCTGGATCTCCACTTGCAACGCCGAGGAAGCAGGTACGTCTTTGGTAAAGCCTTCGATCAATTTACCGGTATGGTCGCGACAGAGGTATGCTACTGATCTTGTGGTGCTTCCTGGCTGAAAAGCCCCATCTATATTGATCTTTAGGACTCTTGGATCGGGGGGCCTCCATGATGTGGCTAGATCTAGGTTTCTTCGAGCTAATCCGGCCACATGGACAGAGGCAACCTAAGCTATGCATGCTTGGGTGAGTGCTGCAGCAAAAACATATGAGGGATCTAGACTCTGCTAGCAAAAGATGGACCTGTTGCGCGCCTTCCAGATTTGCCATAAGAGTGTGGCGATAAGCTCCATACCAGGTAAGACGTTCCTCTGTTCAAATCGGTCTTCAATCCAAACCTCTATGCGATGAATTTCTGAGGGTAGTATACGAATGCTAATTTAGGGGTGAGACCAAACTTTGGATGTCCATGGATAGAATAAAAATAAGTGTTCCAATGTTTCTGGTTGTTGAGCTGAGCATAGATTACAAATTGGATCTGCGCTGATTTTTCTAAGGAAGAGGTTGTCCTTAGTGGGCAGAGTGTTTTGGCATAATGACCAAAGGAAAAGTCGGATTTTGGGAGTGATTTTGAGTTTCCATATGTTTTTCCAGAGTTGCTTTGGCGGTTGATATGAAGAGGATGCTCTGTTTTCATTAATACTAGGGGCTGCCTGCCGTATAGCACGATAAGCGCTTTTCACAGGGACACGGACCCTTGGAGTGCCATAAGTTGGCACAAAGGGACACTTAAGTGTCAAAAGTTACAAAAGGTACACTTAAGTGCCAAGATCGGAGTAAAATGGATCACTTGAGTGTCAATCCGGCCAAAACGCTGACGTGGTGATTTTCCGGTGAAGCAAAGACAAAACGGCACTTTGTTTTAGTGTTGACGTGAAAAAAAAATTAATATAAAAACTAATTAAATTTAATTTAAAAGTAAATTTATTTAAAAAATTTAAAAATAACAATTTTAATATTTTTTAAAAAATAATTAAATTAAATTTAAAAGTAAATTTATTTAAAATATTTAAAAATAATAATTTTTAATATTATAAAAAAGGGGGCCAAGACGGTTGAGGGCTCGGCCCTCGCCCGTCGCCCCGCCTCCCGGCGGCGCCCCGGGCCGGGGGAAGGGTCGGCGAGGGCCCGCGAGCCCTTGCCGGATCTAGGTGAGGGCCCGCGAGCCCTCGCCGGATCCGGGCGAGTGCCGAGATCCTCGCCCCGGATCCGGGTGAGGGTCACGGCCCTCGCCCGATCCGGCGAGGGTCGGCGGCCCCCCGCCGACCGGCCAAGGGGTCGGCGCCCGCCGAGGGGTCGCCGATGACCCTTGGCCCGGCCGAGCGAGGGCCGCCGACCCTCGCCGAGATCCGGCGAGGGCTCGCGGGCCCCCGCCGCCGATCGGCGGGGTCATCGGCCCCCGGCCGGGCCCCGCGACCCCGCCGACCCTTCCCCCGGCCGGGCCGCCGCCGGGGGGGCGGAGACGGGCCGAGGGCTCGCCGTCTCCGCCCCCTTTTTTTTAATTTAAGTTTTTTAATTTTTAAATATTTATATTTGTATTTTTAAATATTAAGTAAATTAGTTTTAAATTAAATCTAATTAATTTTTACATTAATTTATTGCCATGTCAATGCAAAAACGACGTCGTTTTTGCACTATTTGGCCACGTCAGCGTGCAAAACGACGTCGTTTTGCACTTATTTCGCTGAAAATTACACACGTTAGCACTTTAGCCAGATTTTAGCCGGAGTAGCACTTAAGTGTCCCATTTTTTTTGAATGTGGCACTTAAGTGTACCTTTCGTAACTTTTGGCACTTAAGTGTCCATTTGTTCCAACTTATGGCACTTGAGCGTTCTTATCCCGCTTTTCACAGTACACTCACCTCGAACTGTACTTGTCCAAATAATCTGATCTGGCACATAGTGAGGTTTTATCGGAATCTTGAGGATTTCCACTATAGTCTCAGCATCAAAGAGATGTAGTAAAGTCACAATCCATAGGTTGGTTTCTGTATCGATCAGTTCATCTACTCTTTCAGGTTCTTCCGTAGTAGCAATTCCGCTTATTTTACCTTTAGGAAGCCATCGATCCTCACGAATTCTTATGTTAGTCCCATCTCTGATCAACCATTGAATCTTTGATAAAATGGAATCTCGTCCGACCAGTAGGCTCTGCCAACCCCAGGAAGGTCGAGTACCTTTGGAAGCATTTAAGAAATCCTGTGGATGGAAATAAAGACCTTTAAAGAGTTTGCTCCACAAAGATGTAGGTTGTTGTATTAGTCGCCAGGCTTGTTTGCCTAACATTGCTTTATTGAAAGCAATGAGGTCTCAAAACTTGAGTCCTCCCATTTCCTTCCCGTTTTTTAGTACATCCCAGTTCTTCCAGTGTATTCCTGACTTTCGGCTGTCGTTCTGCCACCAAAATCTTGCAATCTTATTTTTTCAATGGACTTGCAAAGCAAAGCAGGGATTTTAAAAATTGACATAACATACTGTGGGATTGCCTGTACGACACTTTTTTATGAGAATCTCCTTGCCATCTTTAGAAATGAGACTTTCTTTCCATCCATCAAGTTTTGCATTGACTTTCCCTAATATCCAAGCAAACATGTCTCGTTTGGATCTTCCCCAGTCCGACAAGATACCAAGGTATTTACCGTTTTCTCTAACACCGAGATTCGGAATTCCTTTGCTAAGCTTTCCTTAAGTCTGTTAGGGCAATCTTTGCTGAAGTATATGCTAAATTTGTTTCGATTTATTGTCTATCTCGTAGCTAGACAATATTGGTTCAGAATGTTGGCTAGTTCTTGGCATTCCTGTACTTTCTCATCTAGGAAAAATATAGCGTCATCTGCAAAAAATAAATGGGTCAGAGTAGGAGACCACCTGTTTAGCTGGATGCCCTTGAGGTTTCCCATTTGGAGAGCTTGATGGATAAGTGTTGACATGACATTCGTCATCAGGATGAAAAGATAGGGTGATAGAGGGTCTCCCTGTCAAATGCATCGCGTTGGGTGGAAGTAATTAAGTTGTTCCCCATTATATTTTACACTTATGGAGACTGTAGTGATGCACTACATTACCCACTATACCCAAGTAGAATGGAATCCCAACCTGAGTAGATAATCTCTTAGGAAATCCCACTCAATCCAGTCATACGCCTTTTTCATGTCCATCTTGACGACTGCTTGAAATTTTCGCTTTCTAGTTCTTGTCTTGATCTGATGAAGCACCTCCTGTACAATTAAAATATTGTCTTGGATTTGGCGCCGCTCACAAAAGCACTTCGTTCCATAGATATCAAGTCAGGAAGGAAATGTTTCAATCGGTTGGCAAGCACCTTGGATATTATTTTGTAAGCATAATTACAAAGACTAATGAGTCGGTATTGTCTAGACATTCCGAGTTAGGGACTTTCGGTATGAGTGAAATAATGGTTCTATTCAGTTCCGAGGACATCAATCCAAATTGGAAAAATTGCTGCATAGATAAGTAAACTTTGTCTTGTAAGATGTCCCAGTGGTTTTGATAAAAGACTGTTGAATCCATCAGGACCTGGAGCTTGAGTTTTCCCCAGCTGGAAAGTGGCTGTTTGAACTTCCTTGCAGGTGACTGTTGTAGTTAGTTTAGCATTCATATCATTAGTAACAACACACTTACATTTGTCAAGAATCAGCCCATAGTCACAATAGCCCTTTGTTTTGTAAAGTTTGGAAAAGAATTCCATCGTCATTTCCTTTAGAAGGTGATCATCTCTAACCCATCGTTGATTGTCATCTTACAGCATCTTAGTTTTGTTCCTTGGTCTTTGCTGGATGGTAGTGGCATGAAAAAACTTAGTATTTTTATTGCCCCACCTTAGCTCAATTTATCCTAGAGCGCATAGCCCAATATTGTTCCTCCTGCTACTAAGCATTGTGGAGCTTTTCTTTCAACTTGGTGATGAGTTGTTTTCCATAGAGGCTATGTGTTTGATTTGTTAGAGATTGTAGTTGCTGCTATAAAGTTGTAATCTGATCGTTTGCTTTAGAGAAAGTGACTCTACTCCAGTCCAATAGAGCCCAACTGACCTTTTTCAATTTGTATGGCAGGTTGTATCCATTTGCTGTAGCTGAGGGGACCAAGCCTTTGTTATGATATCTCGGCAAGCCTAATCTTGCAACCAATAAGCTTCGAATTTGAAGGTATTCCTTTTTTTATATGGCTTTGCATCAGTAGTTAGCAACAAAGGGCTGTGGTCTGAACCCACTGCTGGTAAAGCGAACACTTCAGCCACAGGGAAAGTGATCCGCTAGTTCCAGTTGCAAAAAACCCTGTCCAATCTTTCTTTAACCAAGTCATCCTCTTCTCGGTTGTTCATCCAGGTAAAAGTGCATCCCTTGCTTTCTCTATCCATCAGGGCGCAATCATGTAGAACTTCTCTAAAGGACTGCATACAATAATAATCAGGTGACCGTTTACCTACTTTCTCCCAGTGGTAGGTTATTTTATTAAAGTCCACTGCGCAAACCCAAGTAAAGAGTTGGAGGAGGCGATTCGTCCGAGGGTTGTCCATAGAGTTGGCGCAATTGAAGAGTTGCCGGTGCATGTAAACAAGTCAGTTGCATTGGTATGCCTCTCCCTGTATCTGTACATATGGTGTCTATAAAGTCCGGAGTAGCTAAATCCACCCGTAGAGATATATTAGAATGCCAAAACATGGCCAGATCTCCAGCCATGCCCACTTGATTGATTATATGAGAGTTAGGAAACTTAAATTGTCACTGAATTCTTGAAAGCACCGTCTCTCTATTCTTTGTTTCCATCAAAAAAATCACATCGGGCTTTTCTTTGGCCACTAGGGCCTTTAGGGCTTGAACTGTCAAGGAAGAGCCCAGTCCCTGAACTGTCAAGGAAGAGCCCAGTCCCTTACAGTTCCAACAGATGAGTTTCAATTTTTTAAAAGGTGTAGAATTGGACAGGATGGTGTTAATTTGTGTATTGAGTAGGTAATGGATCAATTTACATGAGGGGAGGAGGGGTTTGATGGAGTAAGAATATGAAAGCTTTACAAAGAATAGGGTTGATGGGTGAGTAGGGTTCTGACAATTCTATCGAACAGGGATTTGGGTGTTAGGAAGAAATTAGGCTATGTTTGATCTTCCGAATTTCTAATCGGGATAGAACTGAATATGATAGGATATAAAACCAATGGATTTTTTTTTTTATATTTTTATATCATGTCAATTATTTAGTGAATCACCGTATTAAAGTCGAATATATTCACATCATATCATGTATATTTTTTTAATATAAACGGCATATCATTATAAAGGTATATAAATGAACTAAAATTTTTTTTTTTTGTTAACCCTGGAACCACCGTACAACCAATGGTGGCGTAAATCAAGGGGAGCACTAGCGCGGGGCCCACCTCCCACGGTACTCCACTTAGTGAACCTAAATGTTCATAAACGGAGACGGTGAAAATCTCTCGTAACACTATTCCTTAATTTATTTTATTTTATATGTCCTATTTTTTATATTATTTTCTTTATTTTTTATTTTTTCCCATTTCATCATTCTTTAATAAAAATTTATCAAATAGTATAATGTACTAACATACCTAAAATACAAAATACCTAAAATATATAATAAATATAAATATTTAATTTATAGATTAAACGCTTATTATAAGATAGAATTAAAGTTGAATATATTAATTAAAAATATTTCTTATTTCTTATTTCTTAAATTAGAATTCAAATATTATTTATATTGAAATATAATTTCAATTTTGTTAATTTAATAAGTTTGTTATTTGAGAAAAATAACTTTCCTATTATAGATATTAGAAATTTTATCCACATTTATCTTTTATGAGATAATTTTATCTTGTCTATATCCCTTTATATTCGATATCATATCATATTCCGAATTTTATCCTGATTGTCAAATGTAGCTTTAGGATTTAAGGATAAGTGGGTTTTTGGTAAAGCTATCACTAGTGGGATAGAGGTGAGCTCCCTCGGGAAAGCGAGATTACAAAGAAAATCATGCAAGTGACTTGAAAGAATATGATCTTTTAATCTGTTTTAATCTCATCACGTTCAACCTTCTTGTACAGATACTCGATCAATGAATTGAACAGAGGTCAGAAAGACATTCAATCCGAGAAGGAAAAGATCATGTTGATCCGTGGTTTTATTATTTTTCTTTCTAACTACACTGTGCATTGATATTTTTATTCTCCCAAAAAATAATGGGATTGTTTTTCTTTTATTTTTCCCCCCTCAATTATGCTTGGGCAAGTGAAAATACACAATCGGCTCCGAGGTTGACTCCGCTCAAAAGGGTTCAGCCCAACCCAACACCAGTGCCTTGACTAAGATCATGCCGGCTCTTCTTTCTTCGTGGTCAGTCAACACGACCCCGCTGTAGCATGGCCCATGTGATCCACGAGGATTTCTAAGTCCAGATTCCCTTGGAAACCGTGCCTCGACTTGACTTGGCTCATGCAGCTTTTCTTCCCTTGATTCCAAACATCAAGCATGGAAAAAAGGGCACGTTGTGATCCACGAGGGTTCCTTAGTCAAGATTCTCGTGGAAAACCGTGCCGACGAGGATGGACCCTTAATGTCGCGGCCTGTGGAATCTGGACCGCGCAAATGCAAAACAAAGGTGGTGGCAGGCTAGTCGTACAAGCGTACTCCACTCGTAACGTGCGCACCGGAGCAGATTTCCATGGAAAAAGGACATAATTGTAGGGCCCTCGATGACTTAAAACGTGGTCTCAACGCAATTCGACCTGTAGTGGAAGTACGATGATAAGTCAACTACAAGTCTTCTGGTGCTCCCCAACCTGTTCAATTGCAATGGACAAGATGTGAAAGGCAAAAGAACTCTAAACTTGTACACGAGAAGGAACCGCAATTTCATTGCATGCACCTGCATGCGCCCGGGCATATACATCTGATAAGAGAGCAAATAAGATACATTCTCATGCCGGTGCCGGATGGAACAGGCTGGAAATTACTGGCATCAAAGTACATTCAAACCACAATATGCATTCAGAGGACACTCCAAAGTGCATCAGATTCTGCTTCGATTAGGGTGATTACAATGCAGACCTTAGATGATCCTTCCCCCCATACGCTTTGATATGAAATCCAACACTCCACAAACAACTATACAGCCTATATAATTAACATTACAGAACCCAGCATAACCAACTCCGCAGATCACATAAAATGAGGTGCCCAAGCTCCCATTCCAACAGGACCAAATTTAAGGGAAAAAAAATATTCACCTCCAATCTTCAATCTGTCCACAAGAAACTCTACTATTCAGTGATATACTGATTGCTTAAGCGATGATGGCTCGGAAGCATCACCTCGAAAACGAGTTACGTTGTCAACTCGGCAGCAAAAGAAAGATCCCGCATAAGTTGAGGTCATATGGGGAATATTTCCTTGGAGAAGAACTAGCTCCTGATTTGTCAGGAAAAAACTCTCAACTCTCATTCCACAACATGTCACGACATTCCCCACTCTCGGGCTCGTAGAGTGCCTTCAACCCATTAGGTACGGACTGTTTAACAGTCGTTGTAGAACAATGCTTCATAAGGGGACTCTTTCCTTGGAGAACTACCACCTCCCGATTCATCAGAAAAAACCTTCCCAATAATCAACAACATTGCATGACATTCCTCACTCTCAGGCAATTGAAGTGCCCTCAACCCACTGGATATGGAATGTCTAACAGAGCTTGTTGTAGAACAATGCTTCACATGCTTGTTGTAGAACAATGCTTCACATGGATTTGGGTTGAACTAGGTTTGTGTGGCTGGACCAAAATAGATGCTCTGTTCTAATAGTGTTCTGGGCACTACTATAAAAATGGCTGCAGCAACTTTCTTGTGTGGTATATTGCCACCAAACTGTATCAAAAGCAAACTTCCTTGCATAACATACCAAGATGACAACAGTCAGCAGTCACTTTTAAACCAGAAGTAGGTATCTTCCCTCTCCATGTAATTTTATTCGATCTATAACCCTGACCAGATATCAAATGATGTCTCATAGAAGGGATTAGAATCGATACAAAGCTTCTTCAGCTGCTAACGCCAGTATCATACGCTATGGTTACCCATGCTTTACCCATGCTTCTCTCCACAAAGCTTACATGTCACCTTTTCCTCTTGGAAGACAAGCATTGGAGCAGCTTCTTTTTATTTTGGCACTTTGATCAATAAAAGCCTGCAAGCATATGCTATTAGCACGAACGGAACGTTCCCTCAACCGATTGCGATTCACTCTCAGGTTCCACAAAAATGACATTTTCAGGAGAAGGCTCTGCTCATCCACTCTACATCAACTTGTGACAATCAGTATTAACAAAAATCTTTTGAGAAGGACCTATAATCCATCCATTTGGAGCACACTTTTAACCCCAAACCTTGCCACTACTGCAGTTGATTGTGACTTTCAATTGGGGAATGTTTAAAGTATTCTTGGGGAGAATGTTACAGAACCCAATGTCACATTCCTCCTCCAGCTTAACATCCCTATAGAGTTTTAGAACATCAATTTTTCATAGAAGTGTCGATAATGATGTCAGAGGCAAGCTAGCCAGTTGGAATTTCCGATACAAGAGTAACTATCAATTCAAGTATAAACACTTGTCTGTATGATTCGAGATGGGCCAAGTGAGTGAGTAAGCAATAGTTCAGGGGAAGGCTGAGCTTAGATGACCATACTAAGGGGTGAATGAGTCATTCGGAGCCTAACTGCCACATGGTTCATGATCTCAAGTGTGCTTGTGACAATTATTAGATTGAGTTGTAGAGAGCATGGTTGAGAGAGTTGGTAGTGCGTACCAAGTGGTTGAGAGAAAGTCAGAAACAGATGTTACCACTATTCTTGTAGTTGGAGAAAAGGCTCAAGAGAAGAGCCATGTGCCAAGAGGACTCAATTGAGGGATGTCATGTCCTCGTCTCCATAGTCAAGGTCCTTAGCTTCAATTTCAAGTTGTATGGTTCTTGTCAGCGGGCTTAGTAGGTTTCCTTACTTGTGCTAATTAGTTCTTCTTTGTGTTACTTCTGTTGACAGCAGTTTTCAGCAGTTTGTTCTTCAGGGAAAGGAAAAAGTATTCTCTACTTACTGGAGGTATGTTGCACAGGTCGGATAGTTATTTTTATCCATCTTTTTTTTCTCTTTTTTGCCAAATCTTTCCCGATGATACGTTGGTCCATATTGTTGAAAGTTGAGCCATGAATCTAAATACTGAGGCAAAAAACTTAACTTCTCCTACTGCATTTCCTTCGCTAAGTAGTTTGTGACACCTGGAAAAACCAAATGGCAGTCATGTCAAGACCTTGGACACATAAAAGCATGTAGCAATTGTTTTTCAGATATGTTTTTCACTTATTAAAGGACACTCTTACACGCATAGGATGTATCATGAATTGGAAGGAAAACAAATCTCTTATGTTGAAAGTTTCAAGAACTACTAAATGCATCACTCTTTTAGAAATAATTCGAAGTAATAATTTAGTAACCTTATGCCGTTTATGAGGATGGGCTAGCAGATTAAAGCCACTGCATTTGTAGCCCAGTCATCACAAATCCCACAAGGAATTTGGCAGGTGGGAGGTTCGACCCCCACCTATGTATTAGGGGGATTAGATTTAGGTTCTGGGATCAGATCCCAGAGAGAGCCCAAGAAAGACATGGTAAATTAAAGTAACAGATGGAACTTTTATTGTTCAGGGCATAGCATAAGAACTTTTATTGTTCACAGTTCATAGAGATAACTCACCCCCCTTGCACGACTATGTCTCGATTAGAGAACAAGCTTGAAGCCCACCGAGAGGAAGTCATCCCTGGACAGGAGGAAGGCAGTTTCTAATCAACTAAACAATCAAGAACAGTAGTAAAGATGAGAGGTGCAAGTAAGCCAAGTCACCAAAATATTTACCTGAGACATTTTGTTGCAGATTCTATATAAAAGTGAAAGCAGACTAGGCAGACTGACAATTAAATTTATCATTAAGCAACCATAATGGTACGATGGATGGAATGTAATCAGAATAAACCAACATAAATCTTTATCCCTCAACTTTGGTAGTCTTAAAGCTAACACGTTGAATGGAACAATAATTGTGACAAGGGGAACTTCATTCCTATTTTTCAGTACAAATTAGAGCAACGGAAAAACTTCTTTTTTTTTTGGCTGTTTTAGCTCTTAAATAGATGTTCTCTAACCTATATTTTCCATAGAAACCTCTGTGAATGTGTTTTCTTCATATGCATCATACATAGACTCCTCTTATATTAAATAAATTCTCATTTCAAACTGTTTTTTTTTTTTTTTTTTTTTTTTGGGTAAGGAATTTCAAACTGTTTTATGTTTTCTTTTATCAGTAAAAACATAAATAAAAAGAAATAAAGGAGAACACGACTGCTTTGTTTTGTGAAACATAATTTGGCACGTAGTCTTCGATTCCCAAGTTCCCGATTCCCAGATTAGTTCCCCTATAGTCCTCAATCATCTACTCTACTCTATTCTTTGTCCATGCTTTCAAATTAATTAGATCACACAACCACTTTAGTAGTCTCCTTGAGTTCCCAAAAGTTATCACGTCCTGAAATAGGGAGGATCCGATCATCCATCGCATCAATTGAACAACTCTTCTTCCTTCAGAAAGAGCTATCCTGGAGCTATCCTTTGTATAGGACATTTATCATTTTCATATCAGTTTCCTTTTCCATCCCAAAAGCCATGGACGAGTTTCTTTCGCTTCACCTTTTTCACAAACATGCCAGAGGAAGGAAGAAGAACAAGCAACCCACTACACCAGGTTCTGTATATGAGGGAGGAATCTTAACACAAAAGAACATGCTACTTTTCACAAAATACTTACCTCTTGGTCCTATTCTCAATCTCCTCCGCTTCTTGCTGCTTCCTCTTGGTGTATCCTCCATAATCATCGACCGAAACAAGGGTTCTCAAACAAATTTCTGCTTCAAAGGAATTTGGCATGCCGTTTATATCAACCCTCTCGATGTCCTTAGTCCGTAGATCATACAAAATGAGATTCTTACTGTCCTGTCTTACCAAAACTTGACGACCATTCTTGGCGTAAGCCAACGGCCGGACAAACCCAAGAGGCCTTGCAACTTCAGGTTGCGGTATCGAGAACAACTTATCCCATGAATCTATCAATCCATACTCTCTCATAATCCACACATCGACACCCATGTGGTTCCGGTTAATGCTAAGACAGAGACACCCTCCCAGGACGGACAAATCCATGTCAAGCTTATTATCGATACCTTCAGGCTGGTCCACCACCTTAAAATCCTCGATTCGAAAATCAAAAGCCACCAGCAGATTCGCCGAATCCGACACCAGCTCCCGAGTCATTATCCAGTGCAGATGGCCGCACACGAAAACCCCCATCTTGCGCGGATAAACGAGGGAGTACGGCATATCCTTGAGCCGCCTCCAAGCGTTATCCTTCAAGCTGTAGATACTAACTTCCGACTCGATCGGCTCCGTCACGAGCTGGACCAGCCTGAGCAGCACGTAATCGTCTTGCCTCTCGTCGTACCCGAACCCGTAGACGCAGACGGAGAAAACCGAGGAGCGCCGCACCTCGACGGCGGAGTACGGCAGGAACTTGTGCTTCCGCGTGGCGGGGTTCCAAACGACGACGTCGTCGGCGGCGTTGGAGATGCAGAGCAGGCCGTTGCAGGACCCGAGGACGCGGATCTGGTCGCTGTAGCACATGAGCGGGTAGTTCATCTCGGCGACGCCGCCGTGGCGGAGGAGGGAGGTGAGGTCGATGCAGTAGAGGCTGGAGGAGTGGCGGAAGAAGAGGGTGAGGTTGGCGGTGGACTCGAAGGAGCGGGCGAGGTGGGAGCGGACGAAGGCCGGGGCGTCGATGATGTCGCGCCACCGCTTGGAGACGGAGCGGCACCGGAGCAGCGACTCGACGGGGAGGCGGTCCAGGATCTCGGTCACCAGCTCGCCCGGCAGATCGCCCGCGAGTTCCGCCATGAATGCTCGAAGGCCCTAACTGCTCTACGCCCTCGAAGGAGCGGAAAAGGATGCGAACTTTTTTGGTGGTTCAGGCGAATCGATGCGGGGGGGATCGGGGAGGAACAGGTTCGATTCGAGATCGAGCTCTCACCTTTTCTGCTGCTTCTTGCTTGTTCTTCACCTTCCTTCTTCGTCTTCTTCCTTCTTCTGCTTGACAGGACGAGATGGAGAAAACAGAAATAGAGAGAGAGAGAGAGAGAGAGAGAGAGAGAGAGAGAGGGGTACGGGTTGGGTGGGAGATGTGCGGTTGGGAGAAGGCGACCTGGCATCCGTTCCGCGCCTGGCTTTTATTGTATACGCTGCATCTCGACAGCTTGCATCTTAACTGATAAGGGAAGCTTTTTTTTTTTCTTTTTCGCTTTAGAAAAAATTGATACAAATAATACATCAATTTTAGCTTAACATACAATTTATTTAATATGGTTCATGAACTTTGACTTAATGTATAATATATTCATAAAATTTTATATATATTCAATTTGATTTCTATATTTTCGGTATATATTCAAGGCACAGCGCTTGGTGGTTGATTCTTGAAACCTAAAGGAGTGTCAAGTTTATGGCAGGATTTTCACCTACCCTTACTCACTCCAAGTACGGACGGTGATTATACAAACCTATTAGTAGTAGCTAGAATCAATGTTTTGATGTGATGTTTATATTTTTTTTTTGGTAGCTCGAAAACCTCTTGGATGGTGATTATACAAACCTATTTAGTGGTAGCTAGAATCGAAGTTTTGATGTGATGTTTATCTTTTTTTTTTTGGTAGCCTGGGAACCTCCACGCCTCTTTACGGCGAAGTAAACCCCAAATGAGCAGTAGAGTCACCACTATCCTTACTGTCCCGAATAAGTCGTGGGTTTCTTTTTCGTAAGGTAAACGACGCAGCGATTTGAACTTAGGACATTTCCAAAGTTCTGATGTGATGTTTATCTTTATTACTGTGAGACCTATTCCTCCCCAATTTTTGTCTTCCCGAGGAGGGAAGAATATGGGGCGACATTGCGGGATCTCCCATCCTATGGAAGATCTCTCGCCTATTTCTTCCTCAAAAGCCTTTTAATGACTTGCTTAGGTCATGGTTCTAGCATGTTCAAGCTTTTTTTTTTCTTTAAAATGATCCCTTGATTTTGACTTAACATACAATTTGTTCAAAACAATTTTTGAATTTAAATTCAATGTAGTCCTTATACTTTTAGTATATGTTCAATGTGGTCTCTGCACTATATAGTTGAAAAAATTCAATGGTATCCTATTAAGTTTTTTTATATAATTTGAGGACTAAATTGAACAGGTATAAAAAGTTCATGGACCACAAAAGTTCATTGATCAAATTGCACATTAGATCAAAGTCCAAAAATCATACTGAACAAATTAAAAGTTGAGGGAGCTAAAATTCATATATTATTTGTGTAATTTTTTCTTGCTTTTATTATCGCAAAAAATCTCGAACCACCTCCTGCGATGGACGCACTGGTTCGCGCCCTACCCCCTCATCCGGGAGGGGAGGGGTTTAAAACTCCGTGCACTCATTACGCGACTAAAGTAGAGTGCTGTGGGAGGTGGACCCTCGTGCTGGTGCTCCCCTAATTTACGTCATTGTTGTACCTTGGTTCAAGGTCAACCAAAAAGAAAAAAATCTCAAACCACATGCTCGTGAATTTTTATATTATGAGCTAATAGACCAAAGAAAAGTTCCAAACCGATCCACTCGATGATAATTTTTGACCATCTATCAGATTCATCCAAAATGCTGCTGACGTGGAAATCCACGCAACAAACTACTAGGGGCGGTCGGATCCAGAGGCGGACTTGAAGTGCAAATTCGGAATAAATGAGTCTCATGTACAAGGCGTTTCAGGGATTCCAGATCTGAGGAGGAGAGCCCGGAATGGGGCCGGGAAAGCCTGCTGATATTACTAATTTGGCCTCGATTTATGTTACCAACATTTCGGCACCCGTATCATGTCGTGTCGTGTCGTTAAAGTACTAGTCTAAGGTCTCGAGTGTGCAAATTTTAGGGATCTTTTGGGTTTTTCCAAGGACTCGCATGCGTGCCCGCATGTGCTACTGCGCTGATTAGATCTGACGGGGTTGCTGGACTGACACGATTTTAGGACAGTGACAATCAATGCCTTCCTCTTGACCATTACTGAAGAAAAAACTTGACCGTGACAACTAATCCTCCGGTTCTGAATTGTATGTCGATGCCATGGGTCTCGTATTAGTCTTCTTTATTGACGATTAGTCCTCAAGTTAGGCAGGGCCAATGTATAATTAATTACCGTTGGCGTCATTTTTTATGATCATTAGTCGTAGATCATCATCGAAGTGCGCAACTGATTACGCAAATCTCGCCTCCCAAAGTTGAATTTTTCTAGATTATATTATATGTCACTGTCATTGATTTCGAAAGTATTTATTTCGTGACGGCATTAATGTCGAGAAAAAACGTCGGTCTACATACCAGTTGTGCAAGCTGAAATTGATTATGGTGATGGAAATTTGATTTGATGGCAAAATTTATTTATAGGAAAACTCACGTGATTTGTCTATTTCAATCTTGAAAGTTAGCTCATTTTGGCATCTCTTGAAACTACTTGTTCAAACTTTTTTTTTTATATTGAGGATCCGACCTAACTCATCTTATAGGAGCACAACATCGACTATACTTCAAGGGAGACTAGCTTAGCAACTTAACCATGGCCCTCCACTTAAGTAACGGAACTAATGTAGGAGCTGTGGCGAACTCTGAGAGTCGAACCTCTAACTTGAGGTCAAGCCTCACGTGGGTGGGACTATTTGTTCAAACTTTGGGTTTGACATTCATGATTATTTATAGTATCATCTCTAAACTTTTATTTTCTTTAGTATAGTTTATATTTTTTTTTGTAAATATTCGAGTTAATGTCCAAATTATATAAAAATATCCAATATTATCTTCTCACAAATTTAAGTTCATGAACAATATTGAACATTTTCTTATAATCCATGAACTAAACTGAACATGTACAAAAATATTAAAGATTACACTGAATAAATTAAAAATTTAGAAATGACATTGAATATCAGACTAAAATTCGAGACCATATTTAATAAATAAAAAAATCGGGGTCAGTAGTACAAAATTGAATTAAAATTTATGGGTTATTCGTCATTTTCTTCGTACAGAAAGGAAAGCAGTATCTGCCTTGTTATTTCCGCCAAAGAGCTGTCACGGGTGGCTCGGGAGAACCTTTTGCATTAATTAGACGACAAGCATTGGTGGTGCCAAGGCGGCAACATCTTTCGAAGCTATAAATGCTAGATTACAAAACCGAAATTGATTAAGTAAATATACGTATATGCATATGTCACGGCCGATCGATCAACTCTCGAACCTCTTGAACATGCTAACTTTCGGGCCGTGACACATACGTATGCATGCGTATATGTATGTATATTGAAAGAGATGGGCTTAGCGCGGTGTAAGAGGAAATAAACTTCGAACGTTTAGCAATCTAGATACGGGTTTTAAGTGGCGTGCTTGTCAATTTAAAATCTTCATAGATAATAAGCGGCGTGAACGATGTCTAAATCTGTCTTGATGTTACGTAGATCTGAAGCCATGCGGACCGCCTTTTTCTGATTTTTTTTTCGAGTTTGAAAAGGACAGCATCATGGTCAGATCTACACGTATACCACATTTTGTGGATCGAAAGGAACGAATAAATGCAAAGAAGGAGAAGACAAAAAACAATGGGCGGCGAATTTCAAGGGGAGATCCGAAATTATCGACGTTTGGAAAGCGTGATTCCAATGCAAAGTTGAAGGAACGAGGGACGGCCCATGCCCCCAATCGAATATGTGCAATGTCTGAAAAGAATACATAGTATAGATCTATGAAAATTAGATCTCTCTATTTGACAATAAAAGAAAGAAGCAATTAGATCTCCTTTTTTATCAATGTGCCTGCCCGCCCCTAGAGACGGGTTCGAACCTTTGACCGGGGCACTTGTCGTGCTTGTCATAAAAAACCCAACGGCGGCAATTTAACAGCTACACCAAATGAAAACCACAAACGACATCACGCCGAAAAGTCAGACCAAGAATTCTGAAAAACTATTAAATGATTGCGTGATTTAATGCTAAATTATCTGACAGCAATGTCGACATTTAGGTAAAGCATCGACCGGTTGGAAACTGACCCAATCTCCACCTAATTCTTTTCGTGCAAAGAACCTAATTTTTCCGGGGCCCAAAACATCTTTTCTCTGTCAATCAAAATACAATAGTGCTAATATAAAAGTCAAATAAAATCTCATATCAATACTGACCCGCGATATATTTCGTCCGATTATGTACTTAATTGCAGTCCATCGCATTATTTGGCACGGCATGCTACAATCTTTCGTGTCACCCCTTACGATCCCATCATCCGCCCCTAGACAGACTTCTTGGCCTCAACCTTTATATTATAAAACTTCGTCGAGAAGAGAGGAACTGGATGCTTTGTACGATGTACAATCTCTTTTTACCTCGACAGTTCCGCTGCTCAGCAGCGAGATTCGGTGGCAAGTTTGCCCCTAAGCCAGAAGTCACGTGATTACATGTGGGGTCACGTGCTCCGTGGAGTGCAGATCACAGGAAAATCCAACTTGGAGAAGTGCTCCCTCATCAGAATAGAGGCCGCACTACTACTGGGGAAGAGCAAAATGAGGGAGGTGAGGGCGATTCCCCACCAATGCCTAATCTCTCGAGAGAGTGGTCCGCCAACTTGAACATAAAAAAAAACCAACCAGCCTGCACCTCGAATCATGATGTCGCCATCATGCGGAAGATGCGTGGAAAGGTCGCATTTGCGGCCCCCCCCATGAGTAGAGCTTTATCTGATACTCGTGTCTACGCAACAATTATGATAGGATTGAGAAAAAGGTTTGGACCTGAGCAGACCCTTAAAAGGCTCAAGGAGGAAACAAACGGGTGAACCTCTCTGGAGTGGGAGACCCTATGTTGTCCTCCGTATTCCCTCTCTGTCAGAAAGACAAAGACAGGAAATTTGGGGGCCTCTCGGTGGAGAAAGTAGACTCCACATCAAAGCTTACTCTGGCTCCCGTCGGGTAGGGTGGTATAGTAGCCACCGCAACTGGGGTGAGGGAAGGTGGGTGAAATGCCCACTGCGTGGAGGGGTCGCATTCATGGGCCCCCACCATGAGTAGAGCTTTAATTGATGCCTGTGTCTACACGACAACTATGATAGGATTGAGAAAAAGTTCAGAGTGAATTACACGAAACACCACTACTACTACTCAGATAAAGTTCACCCACTCATCCATGCTATGAACATGTACTTTGCATCCTGTTCTGCTCTCGCTCTCGGAAGACAACAACTATGATACCCAATTTTTGATACCACGGTGGTTGGTTGCTAGCGACAGCTTGAAAGCCGGCCCATGCGTGGTCCTTTCCAGCAAAAGAAAATGAGATTGCAAGTGCCACACAGCTCAAAATGCCCAACTAACCCAACTAATGCCATGATCTCTTGTCGAAATGAGAAGCTGACATATCAACTAACATAGTCAGTGACTGATGAACAAATGGAAAAGATAATACACAGAGAGCAGTTAACAACAACGTTGGCATTGAAGCCCGTTCTACTCCCAGATATCCACCCAATAGTTCCCAAAAATTAAAATTTTCTACTTTGCACACTAACCTACCCTGAAGACAGTGTTGAAAGTATTAAAGATAGGAAACATACTGTGACTCAACTTCACTAACTCGGACACTCCTTTTGAACCGTTGATAGTTGGCAGAAACAGCTGGAAATATCAACATCATCATCTTTTTAAACACGAAAATGACATTGGCGAGTGCTTCAAGCTCGAGATATCGAACAACTCTATAAATCTCTGATCCGATACTCTAGCTTTCGTACCAGCAAACCTCTGGTACTCATCAAAGATAGAAGACAGACACCACCTCTGTAACTTTCTTAGGCATCCCACAAGACAACCAGTTCGGTGCTGCAAGCCATTGATGAGCAGATCGTTGGTCAACATGGGCTTATACCTCAATCTTCAAGAAAATAATGGGTAAAGAGGAAACAAGGGATACCTTCCCACGTTTGCAGTGGATTAAGACAGGGTGGTTCCTTACATCTGCGACCACAAGGAAAGAACCAAATACTTGAGCAAATGTCCAACAGGCAAGCTAACCACTCATAATGTGAAGTCACGTCATATATTTAGTTATACCAAGGAGTACTTTCAGCGCTTCACGAATTGCTTCATCTGGAATATTGATGAAAGGTTCCTGTACAGAATAACATTGATCAATTATAAGAACTGTTACATTATGTTAGGACATTCTTGGACCAAATATATCATTTTATTCGAAATAAAATGCAATTTTTCTACTACAGCCATGTATATCTATTTACTAATCATCTCATGAGGACTTAAAATGTTGACGTAGATTAGAAAAACGTGAAAGCTATAATGTACATATCTTGTAGAAGATTCAGAAAAGAGCTTTGTTGTTTATTTTTCTCTTCTTTTTGCTGGAGCAAGAGACTTTTACTACTTCAATAAATGAGGTAGCATGAATCTGCTACAATATACAGTAACAAGCCTCATCGTCTGACCAGAAATTATTGTTTGATACCCCCTAATCACAATCTTCAGTTCTCTTAGCTCAATAGCTTGTTACAAACCAAAATTATTTGCTGTCCAATTTCCCAACACCCTGCAATGATGCAACTTGCATTTTATATATTTATTTTTTATTATCTAATATTGTCCACCTGTTTCACATCTCAGATTCTCAACACTAGTGAGGTCCCATGGCAGGGGTTGATTCAACCTAATATTAGCACCATCTGTCGTTCCAGCTGGTATGCGAAGGACTCATAAAAAGCAAGGTCATCCATAAATTGAAACACAGGAAAGCCATGTGTATCTGCCACTAAAAGAGATTTTATCACACCCCAAGCAAGTGCAAATTACAGAAAGCAATTGAAGCAATTTACTTCGTATTCTCGAGTCTTGTGAACACTTCTGATATGAATGCATCCACTTGACATGGATTCAAATTCCTAGCAGCAAAACACAAGTCACGGGACATTTGTTTAGGAGGCACAGAAGAGCAGGATTATCATTGTCTGGCAAGAAGATTGATTACGATTCTATCACCAGTAAGATCCTTCGAAGCATGATACCACTGATATCAGATGCACTCAAAGTGTCCGAGGTGCAAGAAAACGAGCAGTACTGGTTTCTTATGAAAGCACACCTGCTCAACAATGCTTAAGGCCATTATTCTTCGCCTTGATACATCAGAGGCTGAGGGCTACCAACAGCTAGCCCAGCATCCATCTTTGAATAGTCAGGATGGGCAGTTTATTTTTTGGCAGATTCACTGGAGGCAGGATGATTCACAGATAAAGTATTTTGTTGTCATATCTGCTGTCTACCCTTTTCTTTTTGCAAAGAGATATGGGCAATAATTTAAATTACCCAGTAGCCGTCCTATCTTAAAAAGTTGATTGCATAGCACATGATCATGTGAGTAAACAGCCACGAGTAGATTATTTTCCATACGAACACAAGTCAAGGACAAAAGCAGCTAAGGCTCAAAAAGTAGCCTCTAACGTGGCATAAGATAGTCTATGATAGTAAACCACATTAAGTGAAGGTTAGACTATCCTCACTCCATGCAACATGCAAGCAGAAGCATTAAGAAGACTCTGCAGCTAATTCATTGACAAAAACCCACGGACCACACCATTTAAAAATAAAAATAAACATTTGAAGCATATCTCAGTATCTCACCAAGTAACCAAACCTCATAGTCATTCGAAAACGGGGAAAAGGGTATCTCCAAAATTGCGACATCACTTTGCTAGATTTGAATAAGAATCCCATACAAAGTGATACGAAAGAAGCCATTTATCGTCAACAACCACAGATTCCAACGGTTATAACTTCTATCCCCAATCGCCAATTCACACCCAACGATTAAATTCCGATTCCGTCACCCGAGAAAAGGAAAGAACGAAGGGCCGCTCCAGAGCATTTACCTTGCAATTCTCGATCCCGAATTGGAAAAGCCGAATCCCATTGGCCGCGAGGAACTCGCTGTTCGCCTCCTGATAAGGCTCGGGGCACAGACATCTGAAACAATCCCACAAAACCCACAACCACAATCAGGCCCACATTCAAGACACACACGGAAACGACCGAGCGCAAACCGCCCCCGAAGAAACAGCCGCCGCCGCCGCCGCCGGCGACGTCGCCGCAGCACTCACATGACGGAGCGGAGCCCGAGCGACTGCAAGAAGCTGAAGTTGGCGCCGTCGGGGAAGCCGGACCTGAACACGCCGCCGTCGACCATCGCGAAGTTGAGCGGGGGCACGAACAGCTCGTCCCCGTCCCTCTCCCTCTCCGCCTCCCCCCCGTTCGCCGCCGCCGCCGCCGCGGCAGCGCCGCCGTTGGGGGCGTCGAGCTTCATGGGCATTTCGCGCCAAAAAGGGAAATTTAAAACGGGAGGTCGGAATCGAGGAGGCGATCGCCGGTGGGCAAAGGTTCGATTTCCGGAATTCGATTCCCGGAATCGGGAATCGGGGATCGGGATCTTCGAGCGGAGAAAGGCGTCTGGAATTTAGGGATTTGATAGGCGAGAGGAGATGTTGTTCTCGGGCCTGATCCGTTTGACCTTTTATTTTCTACGCGGAAGTCGGGCTCGCGCGCTTTTGGCGTGGGCAGCAAGGAAGACGCAAGGAAAGAGCGTCGAAATTTTCTTGCTAAAATTGGGGGGGAGGAGAGGACGACCCGGCAACCCGGGCCCCTCCTCGAAAGAGATTTCGAGGCTAAGTCACGAGCGTATCTTCCATCAAATTTGTATTTTCCAGCATTTGTTATCTCTAAATTTCGGGCACATTGGTGGGGCTTTCCAGGGGACATTTGGAAACCCAACCCCTTTCTCTTGCAGGAAGTCGAGCCAAGTCACGAATGAATTTTAGATCAATTTGAATATCTCTAAATTTTCGACCATGTCGATGGGGGCTTCTGTGGTGGGTCCGTTCATGTAAGGAACGGGGGAGGGGGGCTTTCGATTGAACATTCCTGTGATGAGTGTGAAGCCCTCTTGGTGGATTTTATGGATCATAACACAAATTGTTTATGAGCTTTTGGTTCGATGTGTTATATGATCTCTAGTTTTTTTATTATTGAACTTTGACTCAATCTATATGTTCTATTACGTCCTTAAATTATATAAAAATATTCAATATTGTTCTTGCATTAATTCAAGTGCAGGACAGCGTCGAATATTTTCATATAGTCTTGGGATTACATTGAATATGCACTAAAAGCCTGAAGATCACATTGAACGAATTAGAAATTAAGAGACCACATTGCACATCGAATCAAATTCAAAGATCATTCAAGTTATTTTCTTTGAGTCATAGGGATAATTGCTTTGAGTACCCTTCCTCGCCCTTTTACTTATTAAAAAATAAAAGAAAAATTGCTAAATTGGAGAAAGCGAAAGGGGAAAAAGGGGACGAGAAGTACATGAATTTGTCCTAAACTTTAGTTGACGGATGATGCGGCGTATAGTAAAAAATGGTCCCACGGACAATTCCTGGAAACTTAGGAAAATGATAGATTAATATGATTGGAATTTGACGGGTGGAGAGACTAGTTTTTCTTACTTAACGATGTCGATTCGGGGAAAGTGAGACGAAAGCGGCACTATATACAACTCAAGCAGGTCCACCAATTTTTAATATGGCTGGTGGCTGGCTTTGAAAGTGAAGTTTGAGAACCGAATATTCCTTAACTCAGTTTGGTTTCGATTGTCTCGGCACCGAACTAAACCGAAAAATTTATAATGGAATTGGATCGGTATAATGGTTCGATGTGTCATATGATCCATAGTATTTTATTATTGAACTTTAACTCAATGTACATGTTTCGTCAGGTCCTTAAATTATATAAAAATATTCAATATTGTTCTTGCGTTAATTCAAGTGTAGGACAATGTCAAATATTTTCATATAGTCTTGGGACTACATTGAATATGCACTAAAAGCCTGAAGATCACATCAAACAAATTAGAAATTAAGAGATCGCATTGCATATCGAATCAAATTCAAAGATTATTTGAGTTATTTTCTTTGAGGCATAGGGATAATTGCTCAGAGTACCCTTCCTTGCCCTTTTACTTATAAAAAAAAGAAAAGAAAAATATGCTAAATCGGGGAAAGCGAAAGAGGGGATGAGAAGTACATGAATTTGTCATAAACTTTAGTTGACGGATGATGCGGCGTATAGTAAAAAATGGTCCCAAGGACAATTCCTGGAAACTTAGGAAATTGATAGATTAATCTGATTGGAATTTGACGGGTGGAGAGGCTAGTTTTTCTTAATTAACGATGTTGATTCGGTGAAAGTGGGACGAAAGCGGCACTATAGACAACTCAAAAAGGTCCACCAATTTTTAATATGGCCGGTGGCTGGCTTTGAAAGTGAAGTTTGAGAACCGAATATTCCTCAACTCAGTTTGGTTTTGATTGTCTTGGCACCGAAACCGAAAAATTTATAATTGAATTGGATTAGTATAATGGTTTGGAAAAATTTGAACTCAAAAGTTCATGTTCTGATATTATGTGAAATTTTATAGGCCACTGTTGATTATTTTAATAAACTTAAACTATTAGATGAATGATTTAAGTTTTTAGAACAGTTTGGAGCAGTCTCACAGAATTTCACATTCTATCGGTTAATAGATTTCGAATATGTTCAGTTCAATTTTATTGAGTCGACATAAGAACGATTGTTATCATTGAGAGAGTGCAAAATCCCTTTGCTTGGTTATGACCAAGGCTGCTTGTCCGGCAAATGGGTATCGTGCCTACGAATGTGAAAGCTCCGAGCTCATCTTCCAACTCCATTACGTGCATGAGCTGCTGAGGAGGAAATTTCGGTCACGCTAGTGAAGCCCAATATCCTGAGGGGCGAATCCCTGTGATATGGTTGTGCTTTTGTAGCTACTTGGCCATCGAGCAAATCAATTCTGAAGTGGCTAATAGTATCATCTAGTGGGTGTGCATATGTGATTTTAAAAGCTTGACAAATAAATGCTAGAGTCAAGTGGATATGGGTGTGACTATGAGAAAGAAAGTATTGATATGAACAAATTCTAATAGTACTTAAGAGAGTCGTTATGAACATGATCAAATTCTAGTGGTACTTAGATTGTTGAGTGTGGTGTTTCTATTGAGTAATAAATAAATATAATCAGAGAGATAGAAGACTTTGCACATAGTGCTTTATAGTAATTCAGCTTTGTAGACCTATATCTACTTTTCCACACCGATAGTTTTGTGGATTTTAATAGTAAATTAATTAGAAATTATGGTAGTAAGTGCTGCTTATTCTCAAGCTTTTCTCCTCGAGGTTGTATTGCCTATATACAAGTTGATGTGACTCATTGTCTTGCACCAAAGTCTTTGCCGACACTTTTCAAATGATTACATCTGTAATCTCACTAAAAACAATGAAACAATGTGAAGCTCTTTTGAAGTTTGGAATTGTTAATGGTAGATTGCTCTCTCTTCAACACGTTGGTCTTCTTTAATACTCATTGGCATCCAAAACATCCCGTGGGATAATTTTCATGAGGATCAATCTCCAAACTAGTGGTTGGACAATTGATAAGAGATTGGGATAGACTTTGACATGGAACAATCAAAGAACCCATCAATTTAATCGTCAATACAGTTAAATCTTAGTTTCCACATGTGGAGTTCCTCAATTAAGGAAAGAATTTTGTCTTTGGGACGATTTTCAATCAATTAAGATATCTTGCATGATTAATTATATCACAAAAAAAATCTTAAGATAGAAATTAAATCAATATCTTCTAAAATTGGCATCCATACCAGATCATAAAAGTTATCAAGGGATGAGATGAATTATCTCAAAGTAATAGTTTTGAAGTTCGTGATAAGATTGTCGCTATAGGTAGAGTAAGTGGTCTCTTGATATTCAGCGTTTGTAGTACTCTCATAATGTTCAACGCTTACTAATATTCAAGTGCAAATTATGCTAATACCCATGCGGTTGCTTGCAAATATCCAGTGTTTGCCTCGCTGATATTCAAATGTAATCCCTTGAAATATCCACATAGTAGCTTAGTTGACATCCACTAAGTAGCATTGTTGATATTCACATAGTCCACCTATTAATATCCATGCAGTATGTTGCTTCTTGGATATGATCAACTTTTCTTGTCAAGATAATTTAACAACGATAGTGATGTAGATTCCATAGACATAACATCTTGCTATCAACAATGCTACTTAGTGGATGTCAACTAAGCTACTGTGTGGAAAGAATTTTGTCTTTGGGACGATTTTCAATCAATTAAGATATTTTGCATGATTAATTATATCACAAATATAACCTTAAGATAGAAATTAAATCAATATCTTCTAAAATTGGAATCCATACCAAATCATAAAAGTTATCAAGGGATGAGATGAATTTTCTGAAAGTAATAGTTTTGAAGTTTGTGATAAGATTGTCGCTATAGGTAGAGTAAGTGGTCTCTTGATATTTAGCCATTGTAGTACTCTCATAATATTCAACGCTTACTAAGATTCAAGTTGCAAATTATGCTAATATCCATGCGGTTGCTTGCAAATATCCAGTGTTTGTGTGATGACCTAGACTCGGGACAGTACAGAGGGATGGACTGAGATCGCCTTGGTAGTACGTGGGTGAGGCTAAGGGCATGTCTCTCGTCCCACATCGCTTAGTGGGGGGGAGTCCTGGGTTAGTTTATAAAAGTTTGGGTCCCTTTAATCTGTATAACGCGTTTTAAAGCCGTGAGGATTAAGTGTCCAAAGCGGATAATATTATACCGTGGGACCCGGGTCGTTATAGTTTGCCTCGCTGATATTCAAATGTAATCCCTTGAAATATCCATGCAGTAGCTTAGTTGACATCCACTAAGTAGCATTGTTGATATTCACACAGTCCACCTATTAATATCCATGCAATATGTTGCTTCTTGGATATGATCAACTTTTCTTGTCAAGATAATTTAACAACGATAGTGATGTAGATTCCATAGACATAACATCTTGCTATCAACAATGCTACTTAGTGGATGTCAACTAAGCTACTGCGTGGAAAGAATTTTGTCTTTGGGACGATTTTCAATCAATTAAGATATTTTGCATGATTAATTATATCAAAAATATAATCTTAAGATAGAAATTAAATCAATATCTTCTAAAATTGGAATCCATACCAAATCATAAAAGTTATCAAGGGATGAGATGAATTATCTGAAAGCAATACTTTTGAAGTTTGTGATAAGATTGTCACTGTAGGTAAAGTAAGTGGTCTCTTGATATTCAGCCATTGTAGTACTCTCATAATATTCAACGCTTACTAATATTCAAGTGCAAATTATGCTAATATCCATGCAGTTGCTTGCAAATATCCAGTGTTTGCCTCGCTGATATTCAAATGTAATCCTTGAAATATCCACACAGTAGCTTAATTGACATCCACTAAGTAGCATTGTTGATATTCACATAGTCCACCTATTAATATCCATGCAATACGTTGCTTCGTGGATATGACCAACTATTCTTGTCAAGATAATTTAACAACGATAGTGATGTAGATACCATAGACATAACATCTTGCTACCAACGTGAACTTTCCATTCCTCTAGACTTGTTTATGTAGGTCCATCAGTCATAAAGAATCTTTTTAGCACGAGCATATCTTAAAGCATAAACGCTTCTTACGTTTATCACGATCACTATAGATCATGCATAGTTTCGTCGACTATAAAAATGAATCGTGCACGAGATGGCAACAAATTCTGGTGGCTCGTGTTTCCGGGACTAGGCCTACCACGCCCGGAAAGTGGATTTGGCAATGGTTTGTTTATGTCTTGAGTAGGTGGACGGATTGCGACCTGTCGAAGTGATCGTGGCGTGGCGTGTTTTTCTACGTCGGTGGATCATGCGTCGACAACGATCGATCAGAGAGAAGCACGGATGATCCGTGTGAATCACAGGTTGCACGGACGGTCGACCCCTTTCCTAAAAGGGTCCTTTGCTTTTCCAACATGATTTCCGTTTGGATATGCCGAAAAAGTTTCTGGATCCGGATACGGCTCGATGGGGCCACCCGTATGCTACTGTTTTGCTTTCTTCGTCTGCTCGAGCCGAACTGCTTACGCAACTCGCGATTGAAAGGGCAAATACGTCGAAGTCACAAATGGAGACAACAAACAAGGAAGTACCGCAGGCCCCGTCGAATTTCGCCCCGGCCTGGCCCATATTAGAGCGTATCGCTTCACTAATGATGATGATTAACCAAACATTTTTGGGAAGCTAGGAACAATTCTCCTCTATTCAAAACAGAAGTTAGAGACTTGACATTAAAATCATGTTCCAGCGTTTATTTGATGCCTAACAGTTCAGCATAACATGCTGCGCGACCTTCATGATTCAATCCTGTTATTTTCTTCGTTAAGCTGATCATTCAGACCGCAAGGACGAGTACCTTGACCGTTCTCTGACTGCTTGTGGCTGCGCTATCGTTCTTCCAATGCCGTCACAGATAAAATATGAACTTGCATCCTCATCGGTCTCATTCCTGTCAGAAGAAGTGATGGATTTATTAGATGGGCTTAAGGCCCATCCGCTCAAGTTGGGCCCAAAAGGGGCCGGCCCACGGGAATAAGGCCCGTGAAGGGGGAAGGTATAAAAGGGAGGAGAGAGAGAGAGAAGACAACGTTTTGCAATTCAACGTACGCTTCCTCTCTCCCGCGCATTCTCTCCCTCCAAGAACGCTTACGGCGTCCCGTCTTCCCTTCGAGCAAATTGGCATCATCGGATCGAATTTCTTCCTCTTCTTCGGCGTTGGTGTTTAATCTGTGGCTAACAGCGTACGCTCGAATCCGTGGTGTCTTTACGATCGGTGATACGTGTTATTCCCCTGCCGTCTTCCGCATTGATTTAGGGGTTCGATTTAGTGTCGAATCCGGTTTTCGGGGATCCGTTATTCCCAACATTGGTATCGAGCCCTAGTTCACGTTTTCCCGATCAATTTGATGTTTTTGATTGAATTTTCGCGAAGAAATTCTCGGCCGTACGGATCGGGGCAAAAATCCCGACACCCGAGCGTTGTTCGGCCATTTTTCTGAGTTTTCGTAAGTCGAAAACGAATTACGAAGGCACCGGGTGAAAGGCGACGTCGAGACGAGTCCGGCGACATGTCGCCCGCCGCCGAGGGGGCGCACGCGCCCACACGCGGCGGGAAGCCGCTGCGCGTGGGCGCGACGCGCGCCGGAAGGCCGGCCCGCCGCCGCGCGTGCGCCACACGCGCCGGTGACGAACCGGCACGTGCGTGCCGGCGACCGCGAAACGGCACGCGCCGGTCGGTAAACCGTGCGTGCGACGTCACCCGATGACGTCGGCGTGGCGTCACCCAACGGTCGATAACCGCTCGGGATGACGTCATCGATGACGTCGCCGATGACGCGTCGGTGGCGGTGGCGACCCGACCGACGACCCGACCCGACCCGCCGCACGCGCGCGCACGTGCGAGCCGACGTCCGCGTGACGTCGGCCGCTCACGCGCGTGGCACGTGCCGCTGACGTCTGCGTGACGTCAGCCCCGCACGCGCGAGGCACGTGCGGTCGGTCCGCGCGAGCGGTTCGACCGGGCCAATCGGCCTGTCCGGTCCGACCGGTTCGACCGTCGCGACCGGTCCGACCCGCGCGCCCGTTGACCCGACCCGTTGACCGTTGACCGACCGTTGACCGTTGACCGACCGTTGACCGTTGACTTTGACTGTTGACCGTTGACTTTGACCGTTGACCGTTGACCCGAAAAAAAAAAAAGAAAAGAATTTGTTTCTTTTTCAGTCATGCCTATGTGGGTTATAAGTAATCCATTTTTTATTCTGCATTTGTTGCATGAATTTTGGAAAATTATATATTTTCCCTTATGTTTATTATGGATTATAAGTGATCCAATTTTAGTTACGCATTTGTTGCGGGGACTATAATGAGTTATGCACGAATACCGCAAGCCCGAGAAGGGACGAGGGAAATGCAAGACTTAAAAGGCTGATGTCGATTTAGCTAATTATCGGTGGCATGATGGTGATTTAGTATCACATGTGATCAGGTTAATCGGATAATACGGAAATCATCCTGGAATGGTTATCTTATGCCGGACTTTGAGAAGGTGCCGGCTTTGATAAACACTCTTCCACCCGAATGGCAAGCAGTGTTTGATCGGCTATGGGAGGTCAACGTGGTCCGGATTATAGGAAGCTAGTGGAAGCTTTTGTAAGAGAAATCTTATAGGATTGAGTTGGCCAAAACTTCAACCCTTAGATTGAGCGCCACATGGCGCCGAGTGAATGCGCCTTGGTGGCGACATGAAAGCTCTCCAAAAGTTTTTCCATGGTTGGCAAATGTGCCTTCAGTTTTCTCAGATGTTTTGAATGAGAGATTAGAAGGGACATTCCCTATTTATCCCTTGGATTAATTTGAGATGTTTTTTGATGTCAATATCTCTTTCCATGTTGATATTTTTTTCCCCGTATATATATTGCTTAGTGTAATGTATAGTTGTATTATGTGAAAGCATTGTTATTTTATTAGATATTAGATTTTATTTGCTTTCTTCATTATTCTTTGGTTCTTTGTGGGTAATTAGGCTGTGGGTAGTTTTAGAAGCTTTTGTAGCTTCATAGAATTGATTTTGCATATGACAGTCATATTAATGATAGTTTTGAGTTAGGATTTTTGGAGGATGATTGGAAACATAGTGACCTTTTGATTCTGAAGCCTTACTTGAAATTATTTATTAATATGATGGGTCTATGCAAATAGGGATGCATAAATGATAGGCATTAATTATTCATGCATGGATGTCTGATGTGTTCAGAACGATGGTTCAGCAACTAAGAACGTGATTGCGATATGAACGGTAACAATTGTGAAATATTGAATAAGAAGATTCAATATGTCTTTGAAAAGCAAGAAGCACTAGAAGCTCTTGACCATGTTATGGAAGATCTTAAGGATGCCATGCGCCACCTTGAGCTAGAAGAGGACTGCCTAACGGTATTTGAGCCGAACAAAGATATTTGCAATGCTGGTTCTAGCTTAGAAATGGCTTTGTGCTCTAAGCGCAAGCGTATTGATTCGTTCAATATGTGGGCATACAAAGGACCAAGTCCTTATTTCAAGAAATCAAGAGTTAACCAACACAAGAGAGGAAAACGTCCTCAAGTGAAGAAAATGTCAATGGTGAGGTGTTACAATTGTGACAAGAAATGTCACTATGCTTGCAACTGTTGTGAGTCAAAAAAAAAAAGAAAAAGAAAAAAAAAGACAACACCTCTTGTACATTTGAGAACTTTGCTTATGTGTCAAGTTCAATATTATTGGCTGAATCCAATCCTTTGTGGACTGTAGATTCAGAAACGACAGACCATAGAGGGAAGGATAGAGAATCCTTCGTGGAATTCCGACGAGTACCAACCGGAACCGAGTGGATCCATATGGGAAACAACTCTAGAGCGATGTAAAGGAATTGGCACCGGCCAATTGAACATGAGTGGTGGACGCACCTTTGATGTTCTATATGCTCGGAGATTCGTCGAAATTTTGTGTCTGTTTTAATGTTGGTTAAACTTGGTCTTAGTATGAACTTCCATAATAAATGTGTAGATTTGTGTTTAGATACAAACTACTATGGTTGTGGTCTCTTACTGAATGGTTTTATTGTACTGAATATTGACTGTGATGATGTCAATATGTTATTTTCTTGTTTCACGTCTTCTACCTAATATGATAATGATGTGAATATGGTGATGCTAGACTTGGTCATATGGGCCAACAACATATGAATAGACTAGCCAAAAAGGGCTTGTTGGGCAATATTGAAAAAGTCGATTTGTCCATAAGTGAGCATTGCTTAGTAGGGAAAATAACAATGAAACCATTTAGAAAAAGATAAAAGAGCTGGATTTCCTCTGCATTTAATCCATTTGGACGTCTGTGGTTCAATGAATGTGAGAGGAAGGCAATGGGCTGTTTATTTCATCACTTTTTTATAGATGATTATACTCGAGTCGGATATGTCTATTTGATTTCTCATGAATCTGAAGCATAAGTTGTTTCAAAAGGTTTATGAACCTAGCAGAAAATCAATTAGACAAGAAAATAAAAGTATTTAGATCCGATCGAGGTCGAGAATATTTATCTGATGAGTTCAGAAAATTATGTGATGAAAAAGGAATAAGAGATAGTTGTCTATTCCAAATACTCCTCAACAAAATGGTGTTGTGGAAAGAAGAAACAGAACCCTACTGGAAATGGTTAGGTCCATGATGGTGCATGCTAACTTACCTATCACTTTTAGGAGTGATGCGTTGTTAACTGCTACCTATATACTTAACCAGATGCTTTCCAAATCAATTATTTCCACTTCATATGAGTTATGGACAGTTAGAAAACCAGACTTAAGTTTTCTTAAGCCATGGGGTTGTGCTGCCTATATTCATGAGTCCTCTCACAAGTTTGGGAAATTGGGTCCCAAAGGAAATAAGAGTATTTTCATGAGATACTACGAACACTCGAAAGGGTATGTGTTCATAGGTGAGCGGAAAGTGGGAGTATAACTGAATTTGAATCACGGGATGTCACATCCTTAGTGGATGAATTTCCTAAGAAGGGCGAAATAAGGGAAGATTGTTCCCTATTTGAAACCTTGGATCAAGATAATGATGTTAGTAGAGTTCGTCCAAGTGGGAGTAATATGAGATGTGATGAATTGAATTCAACTCATTCTCAATTGCAACCACCTGATGTGACAATATCATCATTACCTAATCCAAGTGGGAGCATGATGGGGAATGATGTGCTAAGTGTACAATCTCCCATACGGTGAACAAGTCGCCAAAGTATTCTCCGTCAATGTTTCGACATTGAAAGGGAAGCTTTTATGGTTGCTCCACAAGATGAGGATGAGCCAAGAAATATTAATAAGGCTCTAAATTGCCCTAATAAGGAAAAATGGATTCATGCAATGAAAGAGGAAATGGAGTCAGTGAAGTCAAACCATGTTTGGGAACTGGTTGATTTTCCAAAAGGACGCAGAGCTATTGGGAACAACTAGGTTCTCAAAATAAAGTGAAAGGCTGATGGCTCGATAGAAAGGCATGAGGCTCGCCTTGTGGCGAAGGGGTATAATCAACAGGAAGAAATTGATTATGAAGGATATGGGTGAGGCTGCATACATTCTTGAAGTTAAGATTTCAAGAGATCGTTCGAAGAGATCGTTGTCTCTTTCGCAAGAAACCTATATAAATAAGGTTCTTGAACGATTTCGTATGCAAGACTGTAAACCCATAGACACTCCTATTGCAAAAGGTGAAGGATTGAGCCATAGACGTGTCCGGGGACTCCACAAGAGAAGGAATAAAGGAAACATGTTCCTTATGCTAGTCTTTGTTGGAAGCTTGATATACACTATGATGTGTACAAGACTGGCATATATTTTGCGGTTGGAATGGTGAGTAGATACCAATCCAATCCAGTCCAAGACAATGGAAAGCCGTTAAGAGAATACCGAGGTATCTAAAGGGGACTCGCTGATTATACGATGAGTTATAAAGGAAAGGATCTGCGACTCTAAGGCTATTCTGTTCGATTGGGGAGGAGATTTAAATGAAAGGAAATCTACTTACGGTTTGTTTTCTTACCGAATGATGGCACCATATGTTGGAGCTGTAAGAAACAAACATGCATAGCCTTGTCCACGATAGAAATTGAGTTTGTGGCATTATCGCGGTAGTGTAAGAAGATGTTTGGCTTTAGAGATTTTTGGATCATTTAGGTGTTATTGGAAGTGCTTTGCATTTGTTATTTGTTAACCGTGATAGCCAAGCGGTGAAAGCGTACACCAAAGATCCAAAATATCATGGCAAGACCAAACATATAGATACCAAGTATAATTTTGTAAAGGATATGGTTGCACGAAAGGACGTGAACTTAGAGTACATACTACGCATAGAATGGTAGCGAGATCCTATGACAAAGCCAATACCCGAGAGATGTGTTTTGTGGCCATATGAAATCTCTAGGGTTGCGTAGAGGCTAATGTACTTGAATATTGTAATTTCCCTAAGTGTTCACATCGATGAATTCGTGTTTTCATCATTAATGCTTATGAATCTTTGTTTGATCTTTATGCATCTTAATGCTCGGTGCATTATTTTAAGTTGAGAAGTATGTCGGACGAGATATAAGATTAGCCCACTCACACGGGTAATCGCCTCTGCATTTCTTGTGTGATAAATAGAGATGAGACTGTTTTTAAGCTTATTATCTAGGTGATAATCGAGAGCTCAAGCTTAAAACACGTATGTCGCCTTAACGAGTGTTAAGATGATGACATAATACTTACTATGTCCGAAAGTAAAATACCCCACATATTTTACCTTATCCGTCTAAGATGCCGATGTGAGTTCGATGAATTTTGTGAATGAGTAGATACGTGAACTCAAGTTAGACATTGGGTATGTCCGAACTATCATCCGTACGGTATTGAAAGAGTAGACATACGCTCCATGGGAAAGGAGTTAATACCGTAATACGTATTTCATACTACGTATGCATGAGACGACCAATAAGAGTGACAAAAGTTTGATCTCAACTTTTATGTCGTGTGAGACTCTTGAGGAAAAGAGTTCCTCAATTTTTTAGTCCCCTCATGACTCTTACTTATTCTCGAGATTTCTATTTAGTGTTTGCTATCTTAGGATGTTGCCAATGGTCATGAGTGATTCGATCTAATGGGGCATTTCTAGAAAAGCAAGTTGAACTGAAATTGCGAGTTTGAAGGAAAGAGGAAGATCGATTTTGGAGAATCACATTGTAGTTTTGTATTCACCGGTTAACCAATTATGACTGTCTTTGTGATAATCATAATTGTGAATACAATATATATATATCATTGTTTTAAAAGAGATCAAGAGAGATATAAATGTGATCGATTGATCTAGGGTACTGCATACTAAATCTACTCAGGATGTGATGCCCATTATGAGCTGCTATATATTCCTAACGAGATGTATGGCAACGAGCTCTCAAAGTATCTTTGGTCGCACGGATTATTCACCGGTATGAATGTTGAAGAGAGGAAAAGAGGATTACATTCGGCCCACCATGTTAAGTGAGAGTCTATGCTGGATTTTTCTCGATGGGGATGAGTAAGGCTGTCCGCCCATGTTGGTTTTGCACCACCATGTGCGAGTGGGAGATGATGGATTTATTAGATGGGCTTAAGGCCCATCCGCTCAAGTTGGGCCCAAAAGGGCCCGGCCCACGGGAATAAGGCCCGTGAAGGGGGAAGGTATAAAAGGGAGGAGAGAGAGAGAGAAGACAACGTTTTGCAATTCAACGTACGCTTCCTCTCTCCCGCGCATTCTCTCCCTCCAAGAACGCTTACGGCCCCGTCTTCCCTTCAGGCAAATTGGCATCATCGGATCAGAATTTCTTCCTCTTCTTCAGCGTTGGTGTTTAATCTGTGGCTAACAAGGTACGCTCGAATCCGTGGTGTGCTTTACGATCGGTGATACCCGTTATTCCCGGGCTTCGTCTTCCGCATTGATTTAGGGGTTCGATTTAGTGTCGAATCCGGTTTTCGGGGATCCGTTATTCCCAACAAGAAGCGAACTAGTGCTGAGCAGCAGGATTGGCGATGACCTTTGTGGAAACACCAATGATATGACTATGAGAGATGAGCCATCACCGATATCTCTGACAATCTACGATGATGACGCATATGTATAACCGGTGGAGCTTCCAAATGTCTTACTTCGCGGTTGTGTATTGTATCAAGATGTTCTTTCTCGAGCATGTTTTAAGGTAAATGTCAAGTCAAGTTAACAAGCTCAACTTAACTCAAAAGTGCACAAGGTTCGTTGATCTGTCCAGAATTTCATGTCTTAAAGTGGAAAATCCGTTGGTTAAATCATAAACTGAGAAAAGCAGATACGCACCGCAGCATGAATGCTAGATCCTGGATTGTAATTGACAGAACAAATATTTGCTTGCAAATGAATGTTAAAAACACTTGCATCCTGCTTTATGCAACATGTCTTGACAGTCAATTCAACAGACTAGATATGACCTTACACCATAACTGAAATAGCCCTGGGAAGTGAGATGAATTTAGAGCTTAATACATTTTCACATCTCCCGTTGCAAGTAACTGCGCTAACCAGAAAATAAATCCCAAATATATGAAGGGAAATAACAAAGCTCGACTCTTTAATTTAGGCTATTTGACCTTCTCTTTCGAGACCGACCGTGATTTTCAATGGAAAAGTGTGCATGCATCCGGTTCTAGGCGAGTGCTCCTCCTACTCCGAGTTCTACTTACGAATTTCAGGTTTCAACCATTTTTCACTGTACAAAATGTCACGATCGAAAGTTAAAAGGCAAGCTAATGTAAACAAGATGATATCCTTGTAACTATTGCCAAGTGATATACATGAACATAAGGAAATGGATGGCAACTGGGAGCCCCTCACTATCTCTATGTTTACATCATAGATCAACGTAATAGTGCAACAACAGATTATTTCTTCAAGCAGATAATTTGATAAACACTGAATTCCTGGAAAGATGAATTAGTCAGAGACAATGCATATTAGAGTTTTATCTTCCTTCAGCCATAGTAATGGTGATGGTATTCCTGGACCGAATGTATTCTTCTTCTGATTGGACTTCATGAGTCGTTGAGCGTTGAAATGTAAATGCTGGTTGCTTTGGCTGTGGAAGATCAGATTGCCCACTTAGCATTAGAACCACAGCTGACATGTCGGGTCTATATGTGGCATGTTCCTGCACACAGAGAAGCCCTAGTTGAATGCATCTCATCACTTCTGACAGCGAAAATGCGTCAGCAATGGCTTCATCCATTAGGGCCAATCCTCTGCCTTCACACCACAAATGCCATACCTGTAACAACCGGTTGATTTTTAGATTGTCCCAGGGATTACCGATGATTGAAACCTGAATGGAGATATTAGTTTGAAGTTAGATCTGATGCTTACATGGGTCAGGAGATTGAGATGCTGTCCATGGTAATCTAAACTTGTGTTCTTCTTGCTGCTGATAAGCTCCAATATCAGTACGCCAAAGCTATAAACATCAGATTTTTCAGAAAATATCCCACCCATGGCATATTCAGGAGACATGTAACCCCTGTATGACTTGGACATGTTATGTTCTCATACTAGGATGCCATCATCATAATAAAGGTATAAAAACTTATACAAATGGAAGGTTCACGAAATACAGTTCAAACAAAAATTCAGACTCAAGGACGATGGCATGAGAGGTCAGAAACCAAACCTTTCTAATACCTTTTAGCATTTGCATTACAGAACTGGTTTATAATTATCTATGAACAAACTTGTTGAGAAAACTTCCCAATATGTTTTGAAGATTAACAAAACCTTAAGGATTCCTGATTCATATGACAATCATTTTGAGGCGCTCTTACCTAACGAAGAACTCTACCTATGGAAACCCAACGTCTGTTGTATGGGCAATGGAATCATAAGAAGATTCTAATCTTGTGATCTAAGTAGCAATCAAATCTTCTCATATCATTTAGGTCCAACGGGTGGATTGGATGAATGATCCTCAGTCCAACGGTCAGCTTGGAAATTGAAGAGTATAAAAGGAGATCATGGTGCTAAAAGAAAACAAGATTTGAAGTCTATATTCTAAAGTTCAAAGAGAGCCTCGACATTTTCATACTTGTCTCTTTGAGTTGAAATTGTAATCTTCAAGAGGCTGTCGTTTAGAGTGACTATGTGAGATTAGAAGATACGATCGCACATTCTGGAGAGTACTCAGACTCTGTAATCTCTAATTGATTCTCTAGTGAAATCTAGCCAATAGGCTATCGGAAATTCAGAATGAGAGAGTGGATGTTAGCTTACTATAAGCCGAATTACTATAACTGTTGCCACTATAACTGTCATGTGCAATATATTCTATCCCTTAACCTCTCTTTCATTTTGATTGATATTTTATTGCACACAGTAGTTCTGATCCCTGCGTAGTTTTCATCAAATGTTGTTATTTCAAAATATGGAACTTCATTGTTTTAAATTCCGCTTTAATTGTGCATAATCACATATTCATCCCCTCAAGGTGATAATACTAGCCACCTCATAACTGGCTTATTGGTACCATTGGATGTAAATGGAGAATTTTCTTGGTCATATTAAAGGACAATAGTAGGAACATGCATGAAGGGAAAGGTGAGCACATTAAACTGCTAATCTGCTGTCTAGGTGACAAATTGCCTCATGAGTAAGTACTCTTAAGACTGATGATAGAATGCTTACAGTGTCCCCGCAACTTTGTGAGTATTTACGAAAACTTGAGTGCCTTCAAACATCCGCGCTAGCCCAAAATCTGAAATCTTGGGATTCATTTTTTCGTCCAAGAGAATGTTGCTCACTTTCAAATCTCGATGTATGACCCTGAGGCATGAATCGCGGTGGAGGTAGAGCAGCCCTCTTGCAATGCCCTGGATAATGTGGAAGCGGATGCCCCAGCTGAGTTTTGCCTTCTCTTTTGAATCTAAACAAGGTGGTAAACAGAAACAATATCTAGTTTCACTACCGTATTTTGTTGAAAGCAGAAATAAGTTCTTCAGAGAGTGAGACAAACCGAAAAGAAAGGCGTCCAAGCTCCTGTTCGGCAAGTACTCATACACTAGTATCTTTTCTTCTCCTTCAGTGCAGTGACCAACAAGTCTCACCAGATTTCGGTGTTGAAGTTTGGATATCAGGAGGATCTCATTCTTGAACTCTGCTATGCCTTGGCCTGAGCTGCTCAAAAGTCTTTTCACAGCTATGTCCTTACCATCGTTCAGCTTTCCCTGTTTTCAAACGAACATAACTATCAGATCTTGGATAATCTCTGGATTTCCCTCGGCAAAGGCTTTTTCTTTACCTTATAAACAAGGCCAAACCCTCCCTGCCCGAGTTTGTTCTTCATGTTGAAGTTGTTTGTTGCAAGGAGTATGCTGTCCAAATCAAAAACCATTAATTCCGATGCATCACCTTGCTTCATTTGCTCTTTCCATGCAGTTTCCCTCAGCAATTCCTCTGATCTGTTGGCTGTGGCCTTTGAATTAAGGACCCTTGGGATTGTCATTTTCCTAAATTTCCCTGCAATTTTACAAACAAAACAAAAACGACTGATAATAAGCGTGAGAACATGAGAAGCAACAGTGTTTCTATTGTAGTGATTGCCAAGCTTCTGAAGCCATTGCTTTACCAATTATACAAGATTCTTATGTCTCGGTTAACATGAAATCACACTTAAAACAGCCGTAAACTGCACGTCTTTTATTACCTCTCCACTTGAAAAGGCCACACACTGAAATGCCAGCTCCGAATAACACGATGCCAGAAATAGTACTTAGGCTGATGATGAGTTTTGTCTTCGTAGGTACACCTGAACTGGGAAAATACATTACAAGAACCACAGGCAGTGCAAGATTAAACGCAAATTAATTCAACCTTTCCAACCTTTGTCCACATCCACAATTCGAATAAATAGATCTTTGCCTTCTCTAGAGAATTGCTGAGTATCTATGAGGTTTTTACACCAAGCCATACATCCTACAGCATCGACATAAGAAAAGGCCAAGCACGAGCAGTTTCCTAGGCACCAACTTCGACATCCTTCTGCATCAGCTATGTTTGACAAATAATCAGCAGAATCAGGCAATTTCATATGTTTCATTTGCCAGAACACGTCTTTTTCCACAGTCGTCATAGCTGCTGCACGTGTGGATTTCTGACAATTCAATTCCATTTTCCGAACGCACCCTCCAGTCCAGTTTCCTCTGTTCCACTCTTCATCTGACCTGGGTTTAAACCCTTTTAAGCAACTACATAAAGGTGAACTAAACGTGTTGCAAACTCCAAAAGGACCGCATGTTCCATAAATTTCACACCGGTTAGTTCGTGATACTTCCCAGTTTATTGACCATCCATCGCCCCAACGAAGAGACTCTATAGATCCTTCTGAAGAGATGAAACTGTATCCAAGGAAGGAGTTGTTGTAATTATTGCGGAAATAATACGTTGTTCCCTGGTCGATATTTTGCTGGAGCTCATAGCCACTCAGATATGTGTTGCTCATGGTCGGCATTCCATTAAACTTGGATTTATCCCACTGTCCGCTTCTCCAGTATGGACTTGATCCGTTCCAAGCGAAAAGCTGAGGCGGTGTCTCCGATGTCACTCCAAGGACAAAGCTTCCGGGCGATGGATCATCTTCACCTTTCCAGGAAATCAAGTATTTTTTCTTTCCTGTTTTCACGTTTACTCCGATCTTCATGTTTAGCAGGAGAGTGTCGGTTGGCTCATCAAAGCTTTCCCACATTTCATTTGCATTCCCGTCCTGAAGAACAAGGTTTCCAAAGTCTGAAAGCACTGCTGCAGAATAATTAGACTTCGCCATGACATTTGTAGACCAGACAGTATTTTGTTGCCCATCAAGAAGCTTCAGATTTCCGTCTCCACTAATTATCAAACTCGCAGATTGATCTTTGTGTCCAAGTGGCTTGTCCCTGTTGGCCACCCAGACAACTTTGGAGAAAGTCGTGTTCTTGTACCATATTCCTACGTACTGCTTTTCTGATCCATTAGGCGCGAAGAACCCGAGCTCGAAGATTTTACTAGGAGAGACAAGGGTTTGATTCTGAATGAGTGGCCTTGATGCAGTTATATTGTAAAATGTGCTGCTTTGAAGTGCTTGAAACAGCGAGCAGACGAGCAAAGAATACACAAATACACAATCATAAGAACAACGATGAACAAATTCAAGAAGCATTTGTGAAAATTGCCCTGGGAAATTTCACCTGTTATAGGCAGATCGAAAAGGATAAAAATGGGATTACTGTGAGACAAGCTTACAGTGCTTAGATCCTCTGTACAAGTGCACTCACAAAAACCCAATATTCCTTCGGGATAGTGGTATTTAATGACCAGAAGAGTTTCGTTTGGCGATAGTAAAATGGTTTGAGTGGGAACTGGGGCTCCCAACAGCAATCATTTTTCAAAGTATAGCCTCCATGACCCGCTAAAGTTGGGCTTTTCTTCTCCATTTCTCCAAAGTTGACGCGGTTTCACAAGTAATATTTAGATCTTACTGAACCAATAGAAGTATTTGTGGCTTCTTTTCCTTTTTCCTTATAAATGACAGGATATCGAGACATTCAGGATTTAGGAGATTGAATTCATCTGCTGAATTTGAATGTATCCATTCTTCCTGTTGTATACAAGAATAGGGTGATGACTGGCTATATGACATGTTAAGAGTTTGAACTCATTGAATAATATTTAGTTGAAATAAATTAGATTGGCTGACCTCGTGATTCTGTGGGACTTCTCCTTCGGTCCAGCTACTCACAATTGCTTTTTTTTTTTTTTTTTTTTTTGGTAAAAGGTAAGAGAATCACGATTGCATTTTTGTTCAGCCGCAATTGTAAAAAGAAGAAGATTGGTATGGATTTCATTTTGCATCTGTTTCTTACATGTGTAGGAGACAGAAAGCGAGAAGAACGTGCGTGTTTTATTCAAATTTGTCAAGCTGGGCCACACAATATTTGACAAAACAAAAAGGAGAACAATCATGAGTTAAGTAGAACCAACGTCAACACGCGACACGTGATGCGATGCGACACAATGCAACACGACATACCGACACATAGTTTTTCTAAAAATAGAGAATTTCAACACATTATGTATTAAATATATATTTTTATATATACATGCTGAATTATTATTTTTATGATTATTTTAATCAAATTAATTTGATTTAAATTTACAAATAAATAAATAATAAAAAGAGCCGAAAATGAATTTACATTAAAAACATTAATCCATTATTTGTTAATATTATTCATTGTTTCAATTTGACAAATTCAACTCCGCTCCAATAATCCATAAAATTTAAAGGGAAAAAAACAAGCGATCCACATTTTGGACTCTAGTGTCAAAGTGTGTTGGAAGAAAAGAGAAAAAAATAAACTTGGGGAATGAATTGTGTGTCATGAGAAGTGAGAGTCGGAAGAGAAGAAAAGACTAGGTTTTTCTTGTTTTCCCATTTATTATTTTTATTATTTTTTATTTTCTTACATATTTACATTTTGACTTATCATTTATTGAAATTTTTAAAATTGACACGTACATGTTGGAATTCCGAACTCATGAGTCGAAATTTCCAACTTGCATATTGGAGAGTATCGAGAGAGTTAACTAAGTATCGAAAAATCCAACATATGTTGATCGAGTGTTTAAGAGTATTGAAGAGTGTCGGAAAGTGTCAACTATGTGTCGGAGTGTTCAATACGACACGAAGGCTCTTGAAGAGTGTCGGTGCTTCCTAGATCATGAGATCCCTAATTGAGTCGAAAAGCAAAGCATGTGCATGGAATTCCGGATGACTTCTTTGCTTCAGCCACACAAAGCAAAAAATGAAAGGACTTTTTGCACACTTGTAATATGAATGCATTTGAGTGCCATATTCACAACATGGCACGTGATATTCATCCTAAGCTGACAAAGCTAAAAACCCATGATGATAATTATTATAAGTTTTAAATTTTTAAAATTTAAAATTTTCTTTTTTTTTATCTTTTTTTCAAGGCCAACGAGGTTCACCGACAACCCTTGCCAGCTATGAAGGCCTCACCCAAACTAGGCAAGGGCCACCGTTGATCCTTGTTGGCCCTAAAAAAAAAAGGAAAACAAAAACAAAAACAAAAACAAAATTAAAAATTAAAAATTAAAAAATTAAAAAATTAAACAATAAAAATCCATGTCGGATGGGAAATTAATAAAAAAATCCATGTTTGATGATTTATAGGAAATTACACTCAAATGATCGATTTTACTCTAATATAGAACTTAAGTGAGCAAACAAAAAGTTATGGCACTTAATTGAGTGTCATATGAAAGTTGTAACACCTGTGTTATTCTTCTCCTAAAAATTGCTAAGGACTTACACTCACAGAAAGGAAAACCATCGCTCTCCCTTGTTGCTCTGACCTTGTCTGTGTGCTTCAAGTTTTTTCTTCTCCTGAAGTTGGTTTTCCACATTCAAATTGCTTCTATTGTGGGTTGGGTCGACCATTGATCATTTACAAATTTTGCGCTGATTGCGCTTGGGTCAAGTAAGGTTAACTTGGAGTTAAAAGTTCATCCTGGTTACTTCGACAATTGTCCTTTCTTTCGTATTTTCATTGGGGGAAAATCCAGGAATTTCGGTGTAATGGCAATGTCATTCTTGAACTTTTAATTTATTCAATATAGTCTCTAAATTTTGATCTAATATTCAGTATGCTCCATAAACTTTTAAACATTAAATAAATCAAAAGTTTAGGAATAACGTTACACATTAGGCCTAAATTCAAAGATCAAATTATACAAATTAAAAGTTTTAGGATGACTTTGCACATTAAATCAAAGTTCAAAGACTATTTGTGCAATTATCCCATTCATTTAATTTGAAATTGACTTGTAGATTGTCACAGCCTTGCAGCAACAAGAGGCATAATCTAAAATATGTATGAAAATCTCAGTAGAATCATACCATCGTAATGATGATATTACCCATTAAGAAGAAAATTGATGAACTCCTATCGTTCGATGCTTGCCAAGAGTCAAAACACGAAAATATTGGAGGATGATTGTAACAAGATGGCCTAGTCCACGTGGGACAAGCTCCCAAAATGAGTAGTAATGAGTAGTCTAAATAACCACACAAACTCATGAACATTTGGAGATGGGTGTTAGCTTATATATGACTCAACAAGGCTTCTCCCATCTAATTTTGGACTTGGGATATACTACGGCATCCCTGGATTAACACACTGAAGGTATTGTTTGCTTTGACCCGTCCAATACCAAGCCTCACAGTTTTATCATTTGGCGTATAGACAGACACTTTCCCAAGAGATCACCCATCTTGATAGTACTCTAACCTAGGCTCGCCTAACTTTGGAGTTCCAAAGCAAAGCTTGCCATTACGTCAAAAGTCGCATCAATGAGTTAATTTTAGTTTATATATATATATATTTCTAGAATTGCTTTCTCTCTGTTTAATGCATAGTTCAGTTCATTTCTGCCCCATTTGCTATCCTAGAAGCCTACTAAGAGTCGCTCCTTGTCTAAGTCATATAGGCCAGGCAACCACTCCCCACCCTCGTCAGACTAGGTCGTTATAGGCCCGCTAGCTTTTGCCCGAGTCATCCTCGAACCACACACCTATTGGAGAGGGTCCTACTATAATACCATATTGTGACATCCCTAGATTAACTTACTCGAGGTATTGTCCGCTTTGGCCTATCCCATACCGAGTCTCACGGTTTCGTCTTTGGCATATAAGTGGGCAGCCCTCTTGTATGGCCTAGCGAAGTTTTGCCTTCTCTATTGAATCTGAACAAGGTAGCAAACAGAAACAATATCTAGTTTCAGTACCATATTTTGTTGAAAATGGAAATTACTTCTTCAGAGAGTGAGACAAACCAGAAAGAAAGGCGTCCTGGCTCTTGTTCGGCACGTACTCATACACTATTATCTTTTCTTCTCCTTCTGTGCAGTAACCGACAAGTCTCACCAGATTTCGGTGTTGCAGTTTGGATATTAGAAGGATCTCATTCTTGAACTCTGCTATGCCTTGGCCTGAGCTGCTCGAAAGTCTCTTCACAGCTATCTCCTTACCATCATTCACCTTTCCCTGTTTCCAAATGAACATAGCTATCAGATCTTGGTTGATCTCTGTATTTCCCTCGGAGAAGGCTTATTTTTACCTTATAAACGGGGCAAACCATCCCTGCCCAAGTTCGTTTTTCACATTGAAGTTGTCTGTCGCAAGGAGTACGCTGTCAAAATCATACACCAGCAATTCAGATGCGTCACCTTGCTTCATTCGCTCTTTCCGTGCAAATTCTGTTAGCAGTTCCTCTGATTTGTTGGCTGTCGCCAATGACTTAAGTAGTCTTGGGATTGTCATTTTCCTAAAACTCCCTTTCTTTTTTCGCTCAAAGAAGGCTTATTTTTATATAGGATAGTGGGTGTGTGACAATGATCCTGGATCACATAATTTGGCTATCGACCATCTCCAAGACAAAAAGGTCCATAGGAAGACTTTCCTGCTCTCCTTTTCTTTTTCCACTTCTTAATCAAAACCGATGGAAAAGTTACTGGAACTGCAAGGAGGGAGTATCATCAATTGGACAGGACACTCAAAATGACATCGACTTCTGAGAGCAAATCAAGAATATGCTTTGACATCAGAATGGTATCAATTTTGACAACCAAAATGAATGCGCAGTCACATACCAATTCCACAGTGAAGAACACTCAAAGTATTCATATTCATATTGAGATTATCTCGATGCATACAGACATTCTGAAATTTTGTGCCTTCGTGCACACATAAAACTCTTCTAATAGAGCGATGGCAACTGGGAGCCCCTCATTATCTCTATGTTTACATCATAGATCAACGTAATAGTGCAACAACACATTATTTATTCAAGCAGATAATTTGATAAACACTGAATTCCTGGAAAGATGAATTAGTCAGAGACAATGCATATTAGATTTTTATCTTCCTTCAGCCATAGTAATGGTGATGGTATTCCTGGACCGAATGTATTCTTCTTCTGATTGGACTTCATGAGTCGTTGAGCGTTGAAATGTAAATGCTGGTTGCTTTGGCTGTGGAAGATCAGACTGCCCACTTAGCATTAGAACCACAGCTGACATGTCGGGTCTATCTGTGGCATGTTCCTGCACACAGAGAAGCCCTAATTGAATGCATCTCATCACTTCTGACAGCGAAAATGCGTCAGCAATGGCTTCATCCATTAGGGCCAATCCTCTGCCTTCACACCACAAATGCCATACCTGTAACAACCGGTTGATTTTTAGATTGTCCCAGGGATTACCGATGATTGAAACCTGAATGGAGATATTAGTTTGAAGTTAGATCTGATGCTTACATGGGTCAGGAGATTGAGATGCTGTCCATGGTAATCTAAACTTGTGTTCTTCTTGCTGCTGATAAGCTCCAATATCAGTACGCCAAAGCTATAAACATCAGATTTTTCAGAAAATATCCCACCCATGGCATATTCGGGAGACATGTAACCCCTGTATGACTTGGACATGTTATGTTCTCATACTAGGATGCCATCATCATAATAAAGGTATAAAAACTCATACAAATGGAAGGTTCACGAAATACAGTTCAAACAAAAAATCAGACTCAAGGACGATGGCATGAGAGGTCAGAAACCAAATTGACTAGTACTGCCTTTCTAATACCTTTTAGCATTTGCGTTACAGAACTGGTTTATAATTATCTATGAACAAACTTATTGAGAAAACTTCCCAATATGTTTTGAAGATTGACAAAACCTTAAGGATTCCTGTTTCATATGACAATCATTTTGAGGCGCTCTTACCTAACGAAGAACTCTACTTATGGAAACCCAACGTCTGTTGTATGGGCAATGGAATCATAAGAAGATTCTAATCTTGTGATCCAAGTAGCAATCAAATCTTCTCATATCATTTAGGTCCGACGGGTGGATTGGATGAATGATCCTCAGTCCAACGGTCAGCTTGGAAATTGAAGAGTATAAAAGGAGATCATGGTGCTAAAAGAAAACAAGATTTGAAGTCTATAATTCTAAAGTTCAAAGAGAGCCTCGACATTTTCATACTTGTCTCTCTGAGTTGAAATTGTAATCTCTGAGAGGCTGTCATTTAGAGTGACTATGTGAGATTAGAAGATACGATCACACATTCTGGAGAGTACTCAGACTCTTTAATCTCTAATTGATTCTCTAGTGAAATCCAACCAATAGGCTATCGAAATGAGAGAGTGGATGTTAGCTTACTATAAGCCGAACTACTATAACTGTTGCCACTATAACTGTCATGTGCAATATATTCTGGCCCTTAACCTCTCTTTCATTTTGATTGATATTTTATTGCACACAATAGTTCTGATCCCTTCGTAGTTTTCATCAAATGTTGTTCTTTCACAATATTGAACTTCATTGTTTTAAATTCCGCTTTAATTGTGCATAAGCGCATATTCATACCCTCAAGGTGATAGTACTAGCCACCTCATAACTGGCTTTTTGGAACCATTGGATGTAAATAGAAGAATTTTCTTGGTCATATTAAAGGACAATAGTTGGAACATTCATGAAGGGAAAGGTGAGCACATTAAACTGCTAATCTGCTGTCTAGGTGACAAATTGCCTCATGAGTAAGTACTCTTAAGACTGATGATAGAATGCTTACAGTGTCCCCACAACTTTGTGAGTATTTACGAAAACTTGAGTGCCTTCAAACATCCGCGCTAGCCCAAAATCTGAAATCTTGGGATTCATTTTTTCGTCCAAGAGAATGTTGCTCACTTTCAAATCTCGATGGATGACCCTGAGGCAAGAATCGCGGTGGAGGTAGAGCAGTCCTCTTGCAATGCCTTGGATAATGTGGAAGCGGATGCCCCAGCTGAGTTTTGCCTTCTCTTTTGAATCTAAACAAGGTGGTAAACAGAAACAATATCTAGTTTCAGTACCGTATTTTGTTGAAAGCAGAAATAAGTTCTTCAGAGAGTGAGACAAACCGAAAAGAAAGGCGTCCAAGCTCTTGTTTGGCAAGTACTCATACACTAGTATCTTTTCTTCTCCTTCAGTGCAGTAACCAACAAGTCTCACCAGATTTCGGTGTTGAAGTTTGGATATCAGAAGGATCTCATTCTTGAACTCTGCAACGCCTTGGCCTGAGCTGCTCAAAAGTCTTTTCACAGCTATGTCCTTACCATCGTTCAGCTTTCCCTGTTTTCAAACGAACATAACAATAAGATCTTGGATAATCTCTATATTTCCCTCAGCGAAGGCTTTTTCTTTACCTTATAAACAAGGCCAAACCCTCCCTGCCCAAGTTTGTTCTTCATGTCGAAGTTGTTCGTTGCAAGGCATATGCTGTCCAAATCATAAACCATTAATTCTGACGCATCGCCTTGCTTCATTTGCTCTTTCCATGCAGTTTCCCTCAGCAATTCCTCTGATCTGTTGGCTGTGGCCTTTGAATTAAGGACCCTTGGGATTGTCATTTTCCTAAATTTCCCTGCAATTTTATAAGCGGAACGAAAACGACTGATAATAAGTGTGAGAATATGAGAAGCAACAGTGTTTCTATTGTAGTGATTGCCAAGCTTCTGAAGCCATTGCTTTACAAATGATACAATATTCTTATGTCTTGGTTAACATGAAATCTCACTTAAACAGCCATGAACTGCACATCTTTTATTACCTCTCCACTTGAAAAGACCACACACTGAAATGCCAGCTCCGAATAACACGATGCCAGAAATAGTGCTTAGGCTGATGATGAGTTTTGTCTTCGTAGGTACACCTGAACTGGGAAAATACATTATAAGAAGCACAGGCAGTGCAAGATTAAATGCAAATTAATTCAACCTTTCCAACCTTTATCCACATCCACAAGTCGAAGAAATAGATCTTTGCCTTCTCTGGAGAATTGCTGAGTATCTATGAGGTTTTTACACCAAGCCATACATCCTACAGTATCCACATAAGAAAAGGCCAAGCACGAGCAGTTTCCTAGGCACCAACTTCGACATCCTTCTGCATCAGCTATGTTTGACAAATAATCAGCAGAATCAGGCAATTTCATATGTTTCATTGGCCAGAACACATCTTTTTCCACAGTCGTCATAGCTGCTGCATGTGTGGATTTCTGACAATTCAATTCCATTTTCCTAACGCACCCTACGGTCCAGTTTCCTCTGTTCCACTCTTCATCTGAACTGGGTTTAAACCCTTTTAAGCAGCTGCATATAGGTGAACTAAACGTGTCGCAAACTCCGAAAGGACCACATGTTCCATAAATTTCACAGCGGTTAGTTCGTGATGCTTCCCAGTTTGTTGACCATCCATCCCCCCAACGAACAGACTCTATAGATCCTTCCGATGAGATGAAAACATATCCAAAGGAGTTGTTGTAATAATTGCGGAAATAATATGTCGTTCCCTGGTTGATATTTTGCACAAGCTGATGGCCGCTCAGGTATTTGTTGCTCATGGTCGGTATTCCATTAAACTTGGATTTATCCCACTGTCCGCTTCTCCAGTATGGACTTGATCCATTCCAAGCAAAAAGCTGAGGTGGTGTCTCCGATGTCACTCCAAGGACAAAGCTTCCGGGCGATGGATCATCTTCACCTTTCCAGGAAATCAAGTATTTTTCTTTCCTGTTTTCACATTTACTCCGATCTTCATGTTTGGCAGGAGAGTGTCGGTTGGCTCATCGAAGCTTTCCCACATTTTATTTGCATTCCCGTCTTGAAGAACAAGGTTTCCAAAGTCTAAAAGCACTGCTGCAGAATAATTAGACTTCGCCATGACATTTGTAGACCAGACAGCATTTTTTCGCCCATCTAGAAGCTTCAGATTTCCATCTCCGCCAATTATCAAACTTGCAGATTGATCTTTGCGTCCAAGTGGCTTGTCCCTGTTGGCCACCCAGACAACTTTGGAGAAAGTCGTGTTCTTGTACCATATTCCTACGTACTGCTTTTCTGATCCATTAGGCCCGAAGAACCCGAGCTCGAAGATTTTACAAGGAGAGACAAGGGTATGGTTCTGAATGAGTGGCCTTGATGCAGTTATATTGTAAATTGTGCTGCTTTGAAGTGCTTGAAACAGCGAGCAGACGAGCAAAGAATACACAAATACACAATCATAAGAACAACGATGAACAAATTCAAGAACCATTTGTGAAAATTGCCCTGGGAAATTTCACCTGTTACAGGCAGATCGAAAAGGATAAAAATGGGATTACTGTGAGCCAAGCTTACAGTGCTTAGATCCTCTGTGTAAGTGCACTCACAAAAAGCCAATATTCCTTCGGGATAGTAGTATTTAATTACCAGAAGAGTTTCGTTTGGCAATAGCAAAATGGTTTGAGTGGGGACTATAGCTCCCAACAGCAATCGTTTTTGAAAGTACAGCCTGCAATGTTGGGCTTTTCTTCTCCACTTCCCCAAAGTTGACGCGGTTTCATAGGTAATATTTAGATCTTACTGAACCAATAGAAGTATTTGTGGCTTCTTTTCCCTTTTCCTTGTAAATGACAGGATATCGAGACATTCAGGATTTAGGAGACTGACTTCATCTGCCGAACTTGAATGCATCCGTTCTTCCCGTTGTATACAAGAATAGGGTGATGGCTGGCTATATGGGATGTTAAAATATGTCTCGAGTTTGAGTTTATTGAATAATATTTAGTCTAAATAAATTAGATTGGCCAACCTCGTGATTCCGTGGGACTTCTCCTTCAGTCCAGCTACTCATGATTGCATTTATGTTCAACCACAATTGTGAAAAGAAGAAATTGCCCATGGATTTCATTTTACATTTTGCATATGTAGGAGACAAAGAAAGCGAGAAGAACGTGCATGTTTTATTCAACTTTGTCAAATTGGGCCACACAATATTTGACAAAACAAAAAGGAGAATAATCATGAGCTAAATAGCATCGACACCAACACGTGACACGACACGTCAATATGTCATTTTTTCAAAAATAGTGAATTTTAACACGTTCGGACATGTTGTATATTAAATGTATATTTTATATATACATGATAAATTATCATTTTATGATTATTTGAATCAAATTAATTTGATTCAAATTCATAAAAAGATAAATAATTAAAAAAAGAGCCTGGAATGAATTTATATTAAAACATTAATTCTTTTTTTTTATACCCAGGATCCGCCGGGCCCGACTAGCTTACGCTTGCCAACCCACGGCCCGTATACTGACCAGCCAAAAAGATAAGACAATCATCTCTGAGAAGAACCTGTTTAGGATTGTGGACAAATCTTCCAAACCTTGATCTATTTCAGCTTATCACAATTAAACATCGCATTGTTACAGAGTATTTCTTTCCTCTTTTTACGGAGATGCTAAAGGAGTCTCTCCAATGATTCTCTTATGCTGATTATGCAGGACCCTTATGTTAGGAACATGCAACGTTGATGAGAAGAAATTGGAGAACAAGGCAAGCGAAATTTTACATGGAAAATCCAATCAAAATCAGAAAATAAAGCACATGAGCTCACGGTTTTCAGAGTTACAAGTTACAACTATAAAAGATATTGTCCCATTTTGTAGGAGGAGTTAAAAGCATACAAACTTATGATGAAAATTACATATATGCCATTAGCAACAATAATTTTTCTCTACTATAACAAATAAATTACATGTATGCTATTAACAATGAAAAGCCCTTCTATTTTTATATTATTTTCTTTTATCAAACCACAACTCCATCAATCTCCCATCAGGAGGGTGATCTTTAAACCGGCAATAGTCTTTTATATCTTCACTTGTCTTTATAACAAAAAATGTCTTAGTGCGGCAGTCTCCTCATTACTAACCAAGGAGGCCAGCTGAGGCAATGCACAACCTCAATCTCTTAGCAGTGATAGCCTTGGTTAACATATGTACTGGATTTCTTGCACCAAAGGTCTTCTTCAATGACAATATCTCATCATCTATCAATTAACGTATATGATGATACTTCACTTCAATGTGCTTTGCCCTTAACTGAAATGGCTCCCCTCATGCAGGCATCATGGCTAAGTGCATGGATTGTGTTCAAGCCAAGCGGCCATAAAGGATGAATTGGTGACCGAGTCACTTGGGAATTGATGAATCTATGCCTTTCAGTAAGATGAGACCATGCTTCGGGCATGAATGAATGAGCCATGCACTATCAAGCCACGATCCGAACAAGATATTGGTGTTCTAGCATCTAGCGGTGCAGATGTGACCTCATTCGATGAGTCCATGTGGTCCTCAAGTTCTCATGCTTGAGGAGCTATGGATGAGTCGGCTTGGTTTATTTCTAGTGTATGTAATGGCATGTGAAAGACAATAAGAATGTGTGTGTTGGCAAGCTCTATGTTGGTGCATCGAACTCTTCTCTCATTTTCGATCAATTGTTGCTCCACGAGCTAATGTTATATGCAAAAAGCGTAGGTTCCTGTGTTGCATGCCTATTGTGATGAACATGTGTGCCTTTGGTTGTCCCTTCCATCACAGCATCCTTTTGGATGCTCGGTTGGACTAGACAGTAGGGTTCCTGTTCCATGAACATGATCTCATTCGATTGTTCAAATGGACCACGAATGCCTACTTGTTCTCTTGGATGCGGAACCTCTTCATGGGTATGGGGTCATTGGCCCTTGTTCCTAAATTGTTAAGCATTTATTGGTTCACCGGAATGATGCTCTTGCCTTATCTTTGACCAAGTAAAGCCCTTGAGCTTTGCTATGGATCATGCCCGGCGAATGTTGTGAAGGAATGCTACTTGGTTGATTCTGCTAGTAGTCATATACTTGTTTCAAAGATTAAGCTATGCATGTATAAGTATGAACAAATTCAGGTTGTGAAACTATGAATGGCTCATTAATTGTGACACAATCATCAACTGGATAAAACTAGCTTGTTTCACGATAGTCTAAACTCAGCTCACGTTCCTTATTGGTGGGTGAATAATTCGACACTTGGTGAATTTTACTTCACAATGATAGGAAGAGCCAACATCGAAGGATCAAAAAGCAACATCACTATGAACATTTGGCCACCACAAGCTAGTTATCCCTGTGGTAACTTTTTTGACACATCTAGCTTCAAATTCTGAAGATCTAAAAGATCAATTGGCCATGCTTTTACGGTTTGTATTCGTACTGAAAATCAGAATCAAACAAACTTTTACCATTTTGTTATACACGAGATTTCTGTTCTTGTTGAGCTTATATTATGACACCTACAATATTTTTTAACAGATGTGCCGCCCTAGCCAAACTCCCCACCTGATAATGTCTTTTACTCAGATCGGTCCGCGTGTGCGGACCTTAGATCTAAAAGAAGGGGCATTGCCCCACCTCCGTTCATGGAATAAGTAAAATAACGTTAAAAGTAGTGGTATTTCACTTTTGCCATTTGTAGCTCCCCCTACAACTCTCAAGTCATTTCACAAAGTCGGACTAGAGTCAAGCTCAACAGGTTCTTCTTTCCTCGTTGATTTTGCCAAGCTCATTCCTTTGGCTGTGATTTCACTGAATAGTAGACAGAGACAATGGGAATCTCGTTAGTCCATTCATGCGCATCACTAATTAGATGACGAGGCATTTGGCTACCTTAAGAGAGTCATAGTTACTTCTTCTGTTTAACCATGCTTGGTTGAATTTCTTCACTTTAACATTCAGAGCACCGGGTAGAAATCACATATCGAGAGCATCCACATGAACCATCGCAATGCTTTGTTTTAATTAAGCAATTGGATCCCTCTTATTTGTACCAATTTTGAGTTGACTATTCGATGTCCGAGGAAGACCCTTGAAGGAGCCGTTCCTAATCCGTCCCCCGACTGGCATGTGGCGACCTACTCTCGCCACAAGAGTAGCCGAGTAGTCCACAGGTAGTTGACGGGTTCGGGATTAGAATGCTAATTCAACTTGCCAATAGAATGATGAACAAAAATGATGAAAAAAGTGTAGAAGTATTCTACTTCGATCTTCAATCTGTCCAGGTGAAACTCTAATAATAAGTGATATACTGTTCGCTCAAGCGAGAGATGGCTCGGAAGCATCACTTGGAAAACAAGCTTTGTGGTTGACCCGGCAGCAAAAGAAAGACCCTCCAAAAGTTGAGGTCATAAGGGAACTCTTTCACCGGAGAACAACTGACTTCCAATTTTTTCAGAAAATAGCTCTCCCATTGATCAACAACTTGCCACGACAATGCAATCAGAGTGTGTTCAACCCATTGGCTATGGACAGTGTAGCAAAGCTTGTTATGGAACAATGCTTCACATGCATTTGTATTGAACTAGATCGAACGTGGCCGAGCCATGATAAATGCTAAGGTCTAATAGTATTCTAGGCACTATCATACAAAATGACGGCAGCAACTTTCAGGTGCGGTACATTAGTATTTTTTTTTTTTTTTTGGTCGAAAGGAAACTTTTAGCATTTCATTCAAGCAAGGTTTGGACAATAGAAGCACTAGCTTCAAAACATAACAAGTCCAAAAGACAAGAGGGGGGATAAAAAAACCCAATTAGCTGGAAGGGCCTTTCTTCGGTGGGCCTTGGCGACCCAGTCCGCCACTTTGGTACATTAGTATTCAACCGTATCAAAAGCAAACTTCCTAGCATAACTCACCATGATGGCTACTCCCAGCAGACACTTTCAAACCGGATGTAGGTATCTTCCGTTGCCCAGCAACACTATTCAATGTGTGAGTGACAAAATACCAAATGATGTCTTATAGAAGAGATTAGAATCGACAGAGATTCTTCAACTGCTAGAGCCAGGATCGCACCCACGATTACCCATGCTTCTCTCCACAACTCTTACAACATCACTTTTTCCTCTTGGAAGACAAATATTGGAGCAACTTATTTTCATTTTATGACTCTGATCAATAAAAGTCTACATGCATATGCTACTGGCATGAATGGACCCTTTCCTGCACAGATCGCGATTGCCGTTGTATTCCATGAAAGTGTCAATTTTAGAGGCTCTGATTATACACTCTACATCAAATTGTGACAATCATTATTAACAAAAAAATTTCAAGAGGAACTTACAATCCATCCATTTGGAGGACGTTTGTAGGCCCAACCCTTGCCACTACTGCAGTAAACTGTAATTTCGATTGAGGACATTGAAGTATTCTTGGGGAGAATGTTGCAGATTCCAAATGTCACATTCTTCCTGTGGCGGCATCACACCCTTGTAGAGTTCTAGAGCATCAATTTTTCGTAAACGCTTTGATAATGATGTCGATGGCAGGTTAGCTGGTTGGAAGTCCAGAACAAGAGTAGCTATCGGTTCAAGTATAGACCTATTATGCCATCTTCAGGGAATCTTGCCATGCATAACTTGAATTTCAAGTTGTTTGGTTCTTGTCAGCAGGCTTGTCTGACAGTAGGTTTTCTTGTGCTAATTTGTTCCTCTTTGCGTTCTGCTGACAGCAATTTTGGCCGTTCGTTTTCATGGAACGAAAATTTTACTTCTCTACTGCTTGGAAAGGTAAAAATATGCAGTTCGGATTGAAGGCTTTATTTGATTTGGGCTTAAGGCCCATCCGCCCAAGTTGGGCCCAGAAAGCCCGGCCCACGGGAATAGGGCCCGTGGAAAGAAGGGGGTATAAAAGGAGAGAGAGAGAGAGAGAAAAACATACCGTTTGATAAAAAGAAAAGGACGTACGTTTGTTCTCTCTCTCTCCCGTTTCCTTCAAAGCAAAACAGTGAAGCGCTCGAAGGAATTTTGCCTCCTCGGATCGAACAGGACCGGATTCTCTTCCTCCATTGGCGTCGGTGTCTAATCTGTGGCTAACAAGGTACGCTCGAATCCGTGGTGTGCTTTACGATCGGTGATACGTGTTGTTTTCTTGGGCTTCGCTTCCGCATTGATTTAGGGGTTCGATTTAGTGTCGAATCCGCTTTTCGGGGATCCGTTATTCCCAACATTGGTATTAGAGCCTATGTTCACGTTTTTCCCGATCTGTTTTGATATTTTTGATTGATTTTTCGCAAAAAGACCTTCGGCTGTACGGATCGGGCGTGAAATCCCGACACCCGAGCACTATACGCCCTTTTTTCCGAGTTTGCGTAAGTAAAAATCAAGTTCTGATGGCATATGAAGAAAGGCGACGTCGAGACGAGTCTGGCGATGCGTCGAGCGCCGCCGCACACGCCCACACGCGGCCAGAAGGCGCTGCGCGTGGGCGCGACGCGCCCGGAAGCGCTGGCTCGCCCAGCGCGTGCGGCACACGCGCCGGTCGGCGAACCGGCACGTGCGCGCCGCCGGCCGGCGAACCGGCACGCGCGCCGGTCCGCGGACCGAGCGTGCCGACGTCATCATGACGTCACCCAACGGCCGAAGAATCGGGGGTGACATCATCGATGACGTCAGCGATGACGTCGGTTGGCCGGGCAACAACCCGACTCGCGAACCAACCCGACCCGACCCGCAGACGCAGGCACGCGCGTGGCACGTGCCGGCTGACGTCTGCGTGACGTCAGCCCGCGCACGCGCGCGGCACGTGCGTCGATCCGCGCGAGCGGTCCTACCGGCCCGACCAGCCCGACATGTCCGACCGGTCCGTCCGATCCGGCGACCGACGACCGTTGACCACCGTTGACCGTTGACCGACGACCGTTGACCGTTGACTTTAACCGTTGACAAAAAAAAAAAGGGGGGGATGTGTTTCTTTTTCAATTAAGTCTATGTGGATTATATGTAATCCCTTATTTGTTCTGCATTTGTTGCAGGAACAATGCCTCCCCTGAGGTTGCGCACACCTATTCGCGCAGTGACCGATGAACAAAAGGAAAGGCTGTCTAAGTTGATAGCTGAGCTGACTGATCATCGATGGGAGAGTGGTGACTTAATTGATCACGTCCTCGAAGTCAACGGGAAAATTCAACAGGTCATATGGAATGGTCGTCCTATGTCACAGTCAGAGATGGTGCGATTTTTCATAAACACTCTTCCACCTAAATGGCAAGATGTGTTGAATCGCATATGGGATGTCAACGAGCCGTTTCCTATAAGAAAATTGTGATGGATTTTGTAAATGAATATTACTGTATTGTTTCAAGGGAAAAGATCAAGAAATTGAACAAAAGAGGATCTTTCCCAGTTCGTGTGCTGACTTGGTGTTAGTTGTATTGACTGATATATGTTAAGTGTGAGTTGTGGACATATTATGTAATGATTACTACCTAATTGTGTTAATTGAAAGCATTATTGTTTTTATTGGATGTCCATTCTATGTTGTTTTCTGTTATTGCTGGTTGCTGTGGGTAATTAGCTATGGGTAGTTATGGAAGTTTTTGTAACTTCATAGAATTTATTTTGCATAAGATAATCATATTAATGATAGTTTTAAGTTAGGATTTTTGGAGGATGATTGGAAACGTAGTGACCTTTTGATTCTGAAGCCTTACTTGAAATTATTCATTAATATGATGGGTCTATACAAATAGGGATGCATAAATGATAGGCATTAATAATTCGTGCATATTGTCTGATGTGTTCAGATCAATGGCTTCAGCCACAAAGAGCATAGTTGCCGAGCTGAACAAAGGTGAAAAGCTCAATGGAGACAACTATGAAATTTGGCAAATGAAAATCTAGTATGTACTGGAAGAGCAAGAAGCACTTGAGGCTCTTGTCATGACCATGGTAGAACCTGAAGAGGGAACCACTGAACAAAGACAAAAAGGACAAAGAAGCTTTTTCTGTGTGGAAAAGAATGAACTCTCTAGCTCGCATCACGTTGCTGAGCAGCATGGAAAATGACGTCATGCGAGAGTTTCGGCGTTTTGACAATGCCATGGAAATGTGGGAGGCACTGGAAGCTAGATGTGGTCATACTTCGGTAACTAGACTGAGGCAGCTCACTATCAGGTTTGACTCTTATAAGAAGCCTCATAGTCAGACCATGAAGCAACATTTTAGAAAGATGTCAAACATGATAACTGAGCTGAGAGATGCTGGCCATGTCCTCACAGATGAGCAGCACGTGCAAGCAGTGATTCGTTCCTTGCCTCAGAGTTGGGAGCATATGAAGGTGCACCTGACTCATAATGAAAATATCAAAACCTTTGAGGATGCAATGCGTCATCTTGAGCTGGAAGAGGACCGCCTGTTGGCGGCTAAGCCGGATGCTGAACTCTATCATGCTAGTTCTAGCTCAAATGGAGCTTCGAGCTCCAAGCGCAAGCGCCCTAGCTGGTTTGATAAAGGGAAAGGCAAGGAAGAAGCTGGTCCTTCAGGGAAGAAACCCAAGTTTAACCAACATGATAGAGGAAAGCGTCCTCACATGAAGAAGCTAGCAAGGGTGAAATGCTACAACTGTAACAAGAAGGGTCACTATGCTCGCGACCGTCGTGAGCCAAAGAAGGTATGCACCCCTTGTACTTTTCAGAACTTTGCTTATGTGTCAAGTTCTGTGTTCTTAACTGAGTCTAATCCTTTGTGGAATGTGGATTCAGGAGCGACGGACCATGTAGCGAAGGATAGAGGATCCTTCGTGGAATTCCGACGAGTACCAACTGGAACTAAGTGGATCTATGTGGGAAACAACTCCGTAGTCAAGTGAAAAGAATTGGCACATGCCAACCGAATATGCATGGTGGACGCACTTTGTTCCTTCATGATGTGTTGTATGCTCCGAGATTCATCGGAATTTAGTGTCTCGTATTAGTGTTGGTTAAATTAGGTTTTAATATGAACTTCTGTAGTAGAGGTGTGAATTTGTTTTTGAATACAAATTACTATGGTTGTGGTTATTTTCTGGATGGTTTTATTGTATTGGATATTGAGTATATTAATGCAAATGTTTGTTATTCCCTTCTCACGTCACCTAATAAATATGATAATGATGTGAATGTGTGGCATGCTAGACTTGGTCACATTGGCCAACAGCGTATGAATAGACTAGCCAAAGAGGGCTTGTTGGGCAATATTGAAAAAGTCGATTTGTCCATATGTAAGCATTGCCTAGAAGGGAAAACGACAAGGAAACCATTTGGAAAAGGAAAAAGAGTTGAATTTCCTCTGCATTTAATCCATTCTGATGTCTGTGGTCCAATGAATGTGAAAGGAAGGCATGGGGCTGTTTATTTCATCACATTTATTGATGATTATACTCGATTTGGATATGTCTATTTGATTTCTCATAAGTCTGAAGCGATAAGTTGTTTCAAAAGGTTTATGAACTTGGTAGAAAATCAATTAGACAAGAAAATAAAAGCATTGAGATCCGATCGAGGTCGAGAATATTTATCTGATGAGTTTAGAAAATTATGTGATGAAAAAGGAATAGAAAGACAGTTGTCTATTCCGTATACTCCTCAACAAAATGGTGTTGCGGAGAGAAGAAACAGAACCCTACTGGAAATGGTTAAGTCTATGATGGCGCAAGCTAACTTACCAATCACCTTTTGGAGTGATGCATTGTTAACTGCTGCCTATATACTTAACCGGGTGCCTTCCAAATCAGTTACTTCCACTCCATATGAGTTATGGACAGGTAGAAAACCAGACTTGAGTTTTCTTAAGCCATGGGGTTGTGCTGCCTATACACATGAGTCCTCTCACAAATTTGGGAAATTGGGTCCTAGAGGAAAGAAGAGTATTTTCATAAGATACTCGGAACATTCGAAAGGGTATGTGTTCATTGGTGAGCAGGAAAGTGGGAGTATAACTGAATATGAATCACGAGATGTCATATTCTTAGAGGATGAGTTTCCTAAGAAGGGCGAAATAGGGGAAGATCACTCCCTATTTGAGACCTTGGATCAAGATAATGATATTAGTGGAGTTCATCCAAGTGGGAGCATAATAGGGAATAATATGCAAAGTGTACAATCTCCTATACGGCGAACAAGTCGCCAAAGTATTCCCCGTCGACGTTTTGACATTGAAGGGGAAACTTTTATGGTTGCTCCACAAGATGAGGATGAGCCAAGAAATATCAATGAGGCTCTGAAGTGCCCTAGTAAGGAAAAATGGATTCATGCAATGGAAGAGGAAATGGAGTCAATGAAATCAAACTAAGTCTGGGAATTGGTTGATCTTCCAAAAAGACGCAGAGCTATTGGGAACAAATGGGTTCTCAAAATAAAGCGAAAGGCTGATGGCTCGATAGAAAGGCATAAGGCTCGCCTTGTGGCGAAGGGGTATAATCAACAGGAAGTAATTGATTATGAAGATACGTTTTCTCCCGTAGTGAGATTTACCTCGATTCGCATTATTCGGCAATAGTGGCTAGTCTCGGATCTTGAGTTACATCAAATGGATGTAAAGACTGCTTTCCTCAATGGAGAATTAGAGGAAGAAATATATATGGAACAACCTGCTGGTTTCATAGTGAAAGGCCAAGAAGAAAAAGTATGTCGACTTTTGAGGTCGATATATGGTCTTAAGCAGTCATCAAGACAATGGTATATACGTTTTCATAATACTATAATGGCATATGATTTTAAAATGATTGATGAGGATCATTGTGTATATATCAAAAGATCCAAGGATCAATTTGTGATCATATCATTATATGTTGATGATATACTAATTGCCGGAAGCAATATGGAGTTGGTTAGTACCGTCAAGAGATGGTTGTCTTCTAACTTTGAGATGAAGGATATGGGTGAGGCTGCATACATTCTTAGAGTTAAGATTTCGAGAGATCGTTCGAAGAGATCGTTGTCTCTTTCGCAAGAAACCTATATAAATAAGGTTCTTGAACGATTTCGTATGCAAGACTCGTAAACCCATAGACACTCCTATTGCAAAAGGTGAAGGATTGAGCCATAGATCGCGTGTGTCCAGGGACTCCACAAGAGAAGGAACAAATGAAAAATGTTCCTTATGCTAGTGCTGTTGGGAGCTTGATGTACGCTATGATGTGTACAAGACCCGACATATGTTTTGCAGTTAGAATGGTGAGTAGATACAAATCCAACCCGGGTCCAAAGACATTGGAAAGCCGTGAAGAGAATACGAGGTATCTCGAAGGGAACTGCGATTTCAAGTTGAATTACCAAGGAAATGATCTGCAACTTGAAGGCTATTCAGATGCTGATTGGGGAGGAGATTTAGATGAAAGAAAATCTACCTCAGGTTTTGCTTTCTTACTGAGCAATGGTGCCATATCATGGAGTAGTAAGAAGCAAACATGCATAGCCTTATCCACAATGGAAGCTGAGTTCGTGGCATTATCAGCAGCAGTACAAGAAGGAGTTTGGCTTAAGAGATTCTTGGATCATTTAGGTTTTATTGAGAAAGCTGCAAATCAATTATTGGTTAACTGTGATAGCCAAGCAGCTATAGCGTACACTAAAGATCCAAAGTATCATGGTAAGACCAAACATATAGATACCAAGTATAACTTTGTAAAAGATATGGTTGCACGAAAGGATGTGAACTTACAGTACATATCTACGCATAGAATGGTAGCAGATTCTATGACAAAGCCAATACCTAGAGATGTATTTTGTGGTCATGTAAAATCTCTAGGATTGCGTAGAGTTTGATGTATTGGATATTGTAATTTCCCTGAGTTGTTCACATTTATGAAATTTTGTTTTTCATTGATTAATGCCTATGAATCTATATGTGATCTTTATGCATCTTAATGCTCAGTGCATTATTTTTTAAGTTGAGAAGTATGTCGGACAGATATAAGATTAGCCCACTCACACGGGTAATCGCCTCTGTTTACTGTGTGATAAATAGAGATGAGACTGTTTTTAAGCTTATTATCTAGGTGATAATCGAGAGCTCAAGCTTAAAATACGTATGTCGCCTTAATCGAGTGTTAAGATGAGGACATAATACTAAAGATGTCCGAAAGTAAAATACCCCACATATTTTACTTTACCCGTCTAAGATGCCGATGTGAGTTCGATGAATTTTGTGATTGAGTAGATACGTGAACTCAAGTTAGACATTGGGTATGTCTGAACTATCATCTGTACGGTATTGGAAAGAGTAGACATACGCTCCAAGGGAAAGGAGTTAATACCGTAATACGTATTTCATACTACGTATGCATGAGACGACCAATAAGAGTGGCAAAAAGTTTGATCTCAACTTTTATGACGTGTGAGACTCTTGAGGAAAAGAGTTCCTTAATTTTTAGTCCCCTCAGGACTCTTACTTATTCTTAAGATTTCTATTTAGTGTTTGCTATCTTAGGGTGTTGCCAATGGTCATGAGATGATTCGATCTAATGGGGCATTTCTAGAAAAGCAAGCTGAACTGAAATTGAGAGTTTGAAGGAAAGGGGAAGATCGATTTTGGAGAATCACATTGTAATTTTGTATTCACTGGTCGACCAATTATAACTGTCTTTATGATAATTATAATTGTGAATACAATATATATCATTATTTAAAAGAGATCAAGAGAGATATAAATGTGATCAATCGATCTAGGGTACTGCATACTAAATCTACTCAGAGTGTGACGCCCAATTATGAGCTGCTATATATTCCTAACAGATGTATAGCAACGAGCTCTCGAAGTATGCTGGTCGCACAGATTATTCACCGATATGAAAGTTAAAGAGAGGTAAAGAGAATCATGTTCGGCCCACCATGTGCAAGTGGGAGATGAAGGCTTTATTTGATTTGGGCTTAAGGCCCGTCCGCCCAAGTTGGGCCCAGAAAGCTCGGCCCACGGGAATAGGGCCCGTGGAAAGAAGGGGGTATAAAAGGAGAGAGAGAGAGAGAGAAAACATACCGTTTGATAAAAAGAAAAGGACGTACGTTTGTTCTCTCTCTCTCCCGTTTCCTTCAAAGCAAAATAGTGAAGCGCTCGAAGGAATTTTGCCTCCTCGGATCGAACAGGACCGGATTCTCTTCCTCCATTGGCGTCGGTGTCTAATCTGTGGCTAACAAGGTACGCTCGAATCCGTGGTGTGCTTTACGATCGGTGATACGTGTTGTTTTCTTGGGCTTCGCTTCCGCATTGATTTAAGGGTTCGATTTAGTGTCGAATCTGCTTTTCGGGGATCCGTTATTCCCAATCCATTAATATTCCTGTCCTTCAAAAGATTGTCAAAAGCTAAGCCACTTATCCCACTACTAAAAAGCAACTAGCTTTTGGCTCCTCAATTCTTTGGAGAAGGACACTAACAGCGCCATCGTAAGATGCTCATTTTGTCGCTGTAACTTTCCAGGCGATCATTTAAGTGCCACGACTTCTAAAAATCGATCATTCAAGTTATATTGGCCACTTGTGTTGCCGAAAATATCACGTGCCATTGTTTTAGAATAAATAATGCGACGTGGCTTTCAAAACGAAGGGAGGAGGAATTATGGGCACCGAGGACTTAGGGAGAGAGAGAGAGAGAGAGAGAGGGAGTTCAAATGATGATGGTGGTGGTGGCCGAAGGAGGAGGGGCGTGGCGTTCGAGATGAAGCATTGATTTTGATTGGCAAGTGGAAACAGGGGTTAGGTTTTGAATTGCAACCTACTTTAGTCTTGAATCCTTAAAGTGGGGCAAGAAAGGACTCTAACGGCATCTTTTAAAGGCACTTAATGACTGTTTGAAATTTTTTGACATTAAAATGAGTGTAGTGCAAAAATTATGGCATGTCCTCTTGGCTCATTTTTCCTATTGCATTTCCTTCTCTGACCAATACACAGGGCACATGGGGAAAAATTAATTAGCAATCATGGCAAGCCTTGGCCACGCAGAAGCACCTACAAGTTGTTTTTTGGAAATAGTTTTACTAACAAAAGGACAATCTCCTTAACCAAAAAAAAAAAACAAAAGGACAATCTAACACGCGTAAGATATTATTAATTGGGAGGGAAAAAAAATTCTCATACGGTGAAAGTTTCAAACTGATTGGAAGCAATAATTTTATAAGCTTATGCCATTTATGAGGATTGACTAGCTATCAACAGTGGCAAATTGAAGCAATTGGGCTTGTAGCCAATTTGGTACACCCGTCAAATGAGTAGATAGCATCGAAATTAGATAGGATTGAAAATGATCCAATTCAAATTGACCCATTTATACAAAATACAAATTTAGCTACCTCTACTTCACTTGACCCGGAATTTTAGTAATTTTTCTCCTTAAATTGTTACCTTTGTAGAATGGACGGCTTCATAAATCGGCTCATTTAGTGTGACAGCTTGAGGTTGTATTATGGATGGAAGCGTAAAGTTGGTGATAAAGCAAAGGGTGAATGAGGATGCTTGAGTGACTAGCAATGCCTTTGTTTCCGTGAACTGGTTCACTTCCAAGCATAGCTAGTCATTGTGGTCAGACTACACAACCGATGGTCAGCATTGAAATGCTAGTTTGGATTAGGAAAACAGTATCGAAGTCTTTCCATATTGAAATGCTATCGAGAATTCAAATAACAAGTTCAAACAAATATCTTGGTGATCATCCAACCTCAAGTCCATGTATAAACGCTTTCCTATTTTCTTACCACACCTGAATATGTGCTCGAACTATGAGCAAATTGAGCACTCAATTAACCAAGTAACTTGTAACTAGTGTCTACCATCATACAAACTTTACATGGCAATTCTAAGAAACTACATAAGGAGGAATTCAAATTGAAGCACTTTGAATGTTCCTGTAACGATGTTACAAGGCAAAATCAAAGGAAAGAAGCAAGACTTTAAGGTTTTGTTTACTTTGCAAAAGATGAACGATTTGGAAAAAATGATCGCTTACTTGAAATAATCAGTAAATAGAAAAGGTTTTCATTTTTTTTATAGCAATTTATGTCTAAAAGTTATCATGAACGATGTATCAATGACATCAAACAAACACAACAGTATCCAAATAAACTCTATAAAGCACCTCATATATGTCAAGTTATAAAGTATGAATGTCAGGGAAACTCGCCAACAGAATCCTTCAAGATCTCCTTCATATTAGATATCTAAAACTTTCGCTCCCGTTTCATTCCTCCATTGCATGTCATACCAATGAGACAAGACATCATAAGCCATCATAAGATGGTTTATCAAGAGAAGGAAAACACTATCCAATGCAAAATTTCACTAATTAGGTACAATAACTGTCCGCCTCCCTCCTCAATAAGATAGACAGCCCAAATGGAGCTGTATTTTCTTAATTAAAGTCCTATTTACAAAATATCATGCTCAATGAAGTTTGTTCGGCAAAACTACTTACACGACTCCATTAGCTCAGAGAGTAGCTGGAAATAGTCTGGAAGGTTGTCGTACCTGGACCAAAGGAAGGCAGTTTCTAGTTAACTAAAAGATCAACAACAAGAGTGAAAATTGAGTAAGCCAAGTCACCAAAATATTTACCAGAGACATTATGTTGCAGATTCTATATAACAATGATAACTAATGGCAGGTATTAGTCCCCCGCTAATAGACTAAGCAGACCGACAATTAAATCTATCATTAAGCAGCCATAACGGTATGGTCGATGGAACGTAATAAGAATAAAGTAACACGCGTCTTTTTCCCTTAATTTCCGTGGTCTCAAAGCTAACATGTTGAATAAAGCAGTAATTGCGATGAAGGGAACTTTGATCCAACTCATTGGTACCCTACAAATTAGAGCAATGAAAAACGTTCCCTTTTTCTTTTTTGTCTGTTTTATCTCTTAAATAGATGTTCTCTAACCTATTGTTTCCACAGAAATCTTAGCGAATGTGTTCTACTCACATGCACTACGCATAGACTCCTCTCCTATAGCATGGATTCTCCTTTCAAACAACCTTATTCTTTCTTTCATCAGCAAAAATACAGATAAAAATAAAGGAGTACACGACTATTTTGTTTTGTGAAACATGATTTGGCTCGTAATCTTCAATTCCAAGTTCCCAATTCCCATATTAGCTCCCCATATTTCTCAATCATCTCCTCTATTCTTTGTCCATATTTTCAAATTAATTAGATCACAAAACCACTTTAGCAGCTCTCCTTGAATTCCCAAAAGTTATCTAGTCCACAAAAAGAGAGGATCCCACCATCCCTCGCATCAATTGAACAGATCTTCTTCCTCTAAAAAGAGCTATCCTCAAGCAGTATATTTATGCCATGGAAAAAAGTTTCTTTCACTTCACATCTAACCAGGTTATTAATTAAAGGCCTGTCTACGAAACACGAAAGAACTAGCTACTTTTCATAAAAGTTCTCTAATACCATGAAAAAGTTGATGCTGCTACGAAGGTCCTTGGCATGCCATTTATATGGTGTAACTGCTCGACGTCTTTGGTACGTAAATTATAACATCCAAGAGTCGTAGTCTCACTGCCCACTTCCACCAAAACTTGACCACCATCCTGAGAGTAAGCCAATGGCCGGACAGGTCGGAAACTCCACCAGTGGTCACGTAGCGAAAACAACAGATCCCATGTTTGGTTCAATCCATATTTTCTCATAATCCACACATCGACAACCCCTGGCTCATGATAAACGGTAAGGCAAAGATGCTCTTTCAGGACGGCCAAATCCATGCGAAGCCTATTGTCTATAACATTAGGCTGGTCCACCTCCACAAAACTCTCAGTACGAATATCAAAAGCCACCAACACTTTTGCCGAATTTCGCACCCACTCACGTCTCATTATCCAGTGCAGACGGCCGCGTAGGTAAACCCCATTCTGCCCCATTCTGCCCGGCTCAACCAGAAAGTATGGCATCCCTTGGAGCCGCCTCCACATGTTAGCTTCTGATTTATAGATGCTAACTTCAGATTCAATTGGCCTTCGCAAGGTCTGAACCACCCTCAACAACACGAACTCAGCATTGCATTCGTCATACCCAAATCCATAAACAGAGAGACCCAATCCATGGGGTATCTCAGCATCTGATGGCAAAACGCTATGGCGATCAGAGATCGGATTCCACATAGCAACCTCACGGTCGGCCACATTAGCAATGCACAGGGTAGAACGGCAAGACCCTAGCAACCTGACATATCTCCACTGCCGAGGGTACTGTCTCTCCACCTCATCCGTTAAGGAACCCTTATCTATACGGCAGAGGCTCAGGCGATGCTCGCGAAAGAGGCTGAGGGTCCACGCCATGAAGAGATGGCTGTCTATAAAGGGACGACACGCACCTGCACCAGCACCTGCACCTGCTCCGGCGATCAAGTCCAATATCTCGGCCTGCTGAAGCGCTGCGGAGGCTGGCGGTTCCTCCTGTTGGTGCGGGAACGGACCCTCACCACGTGCGAGTGAATCGGGCGATCGATGGGCTCTCCCCTTGTGCAAAGCCTCGCCTCCTCCGAGCTCGATTTTGGCACGTCGATTCACGTGATCTGTAAGGAAAAGATTCGATTTGAGAGAATCATCGGGGGAAGAGGATTACTAGTGCGAGTTGATTTTTTTAGGAAACTTTGATACACAATTTGATTTTTTTTGGATTTTTTCAAAACAAGCAATTTCCAAATATAAGCATTATATCCAATATTCATCAAATAAATGCTTAAAATAATTGAAAAAATAATCCATCGTCTCATGAATTAAATTAACAATTATTCTAACCCTAAACATCACAACAGTCAAGAAAAATCAAAATAATTAAAAATTGATCCAAAGTCTCACAGATCAAATTAATAATTTTAATGATTTTAAAGTCAAAATATCATCAAAATCAACATAATTAAAAGAATAATGTGAAATCTTACGGATCAAATTAGCAATTAAAGTTATTTTTTTTGCCAATAATATCCTATTGGATAATGCCTAAAGTCTCGATGAAATCACTATTGACATCAAATATTTCAATTTCGGCAATAGTATCAAGATCAAATTTAGTTCAAGAAAATTACCCTGTTTGGATTTTTTATTTCCAAAACGGGACCGGCGCAAAGAATTCACGATCAGCTGCTGATGATGAGACGGTTTGCGGTGTGAGCGAGTCCACGGAGCTAGAGCTTGCAACTAATGGTCACCAAGGAACAATACGTGTCTTTTTTTTTACACAAAAAAAAACAATGCCCTCACTCTCGTGAACCGGTTCACTTTCAAGCATTAGCCAATCACGGTGGTCGGAGTACAACCGCCGACCAACGTCAAAATGCTAGTTCGAATTAACGAAAACAGCATCAAAGTCATTTTATATTGAAATGCTATCGAGAATCCTAAAAACAAGGAAATATCTTTGAACGAAAAAACTTGATAATCTTTTAATCTCATGTCCATGTATGTACGCTTTCCTGTTTGCTTGCCACACCTGCATGCATGCTTGAACTCGAGCAAAATTGAACAATTGACAAAGTAACTAAAATAACTTCTACCATCATACAAACTTTACGTGGCAAATCTTGAGAAACTACGTATAGAGGAATCCGTGGATTGAAGCACTTCAAATGTTCCTGAACGCCATTACCTTGACACGCACATGAACCGAAGGAGCGACTTCACTGGCAATCCTTACAATTCGAGACGAACCGAAGAAGATGGAGAGGTGAACAAGAAAAGTGGACGGCCTCAGCTCCAATTAAAAGGGCCAAGCGCAAGCATGACAGAAACGGAAAGAAAAAAAGGAAAAGGGAAAAAGGGGAGGGGTGCATGCCACAGGACCAGATTCAATGACGTTTCGATCTAGGAATCTAGACCGAGAAAATACAAAAGTGACACACCCCGGACACGAGGATCCATGACGTCTCAGTCTAGGAATTTTGACCGAGAAAATGCAAAGGTGGGGCAGGTCAGATCGGACAAGCGTGCCCCACATGTACCATGCACGGAGCAGATTTCCAGGGGAAAAAGTGTATGATGACGGGACTCTGGACGACTAAAAAAGACCGTCAACGCAATTCGACCTGCAGTGAAAGTCATGATAATAAGTCAACTACAAGTCTTCTGGTGCAGCTCCTCTGCTCAATCGCAACGGAGAAGAAGACGCGAAAGGCTAAAGAACCCTATCTTGTCCACAAGAGAAGGAATTGTAATTTCATCGTGCTCCTGCATATACGTTCAGTAGAGCAAATAAGCGGATGCAACAAGCCGGAAACTTCTGGTATCAAAGTACATTCAAACCACAACATGCATTCGGTGTACACTCCAGAGTACATCAGATTAAACTTTGCTTTAGGTGATTACAACGAAGATCTTTGATTATCCTTCCAAACGCTTAGATGAAATCCAAAACTCCACAAACAACAATACAAGCCTAACGTGTCAGAAGCTGACATATCCAACCCCGCATATCACATAAATGAGGTGCTCAAGCCCCCATTCTAATAGGACCATTAAAGGGGGGAAAAAAAGATTCGCCCTCGATCTTCAATCTGTCCATATGAAACTCTAATATCCCGTGATATTCTGATTGCTGAAGTGATAATGGCTTGAGAGCATCGGAAGCATCACCTGGAAAACAAGCTCCGTGATTTACTCAGCAGCGAAAGAAAGATCCCGCAAAAGTTGAGGTCACGAGGGGACTCTTTCCTTGGACAAGAACTGACTCTCAATTCGTCACAAAAAAACTCTCCCCTTGATTAGCAATATTGCACGACATTCCTCGCTCTCGGGCAATTAGAGTGCCTCCAACCCATTGGGGGTATGGAATGTTTAACAGAGCTTGTTACAGAACAATGCTTCGCATGGATTTGGACTGAGCTATATTGGCGTGGCCAGCCAAAGATGCTTCATTCTTATAGTGTTCTAGGCACTATCATATAAATTGGCCGCAGCAACTTTCACGTGTGGTGGTACATTGCCACTGAATTGTATTCAAAGCACACTTCCTAGCATAACATACCAAGATGGCAAAACTCAACAGTCACTTTCAAACCACAAGTAGGAATTTTCCCTCTCCATGTAGTTCTATTCAATCTACAACTCTGACCAGATACCAGATGATGTCTCATAGAAGAGATTAGAATTGATACAAAGCTTCTGCAGCTGCTAGAGCCGGTATAATACGCCTGATTAACCATACTTCTCTCCACAGAGCTTACATGTCACCTTTTCCTCTTGGAAGACAAAAAATTGGAGCAGCTTACTTTTATTTTGGCAATTTGATCGCCAAAAGCCTGCAAAGGTTATGCTAGTAGCATGAATGGAACCTTTCCTACTCTGATCGTGATCTCTCTGGGGTTCGACAAAAATGTCATTTTCAGAAGAAGGATCTGCTCATCCAATCTACATTAACTTGTGACCATTAGTATTAACCTGTTGGTGTTTTTGCGGAAGCGTGTGTGTGTGTGCAAGTGTTATGTGAATAAAAAAGGACGACAATGGCAAAGGAAGAATGGATAAAAAAGGGAGCTTTTATTATGAAAGGTTTTATTACAAATGAAGGAGTGTGTGTAATTTTTCTACATCTTAAAACACACACCCAGCCCCTATTTATAGGTGTGTCGCCGCCATTCTCCACCGACATTAGTACAAAAAATAATATAAAATTGTAGCTTGGATCTTTGTCTCTCTTGTTGCGGCTTCTCCCGATTCTTGGAGTTACTTCTCCCTTATTCTCGATTTTTCTATTCTTTGCAACTCCCAGCCACTTTTGTTGACTTTTCAACCAACTTCCAGCTGGCTTTCTTCCTTCATAATTAAGCATACTTAATTCTTAAATATGAGTAGTCTAGTGAGTTCTAGAGTTTTCACAAAATGGATCATTTTTTTAACATAACCAAACCCCAAACCCTGCCACTGCTGCAGTCAATTGTAATTTTCATAAAAGGACATTCAAGTATTCTTAGGGAGAACGTTGCAGAATCCAAATGTCACATTCCTCCTCCTTGAGCATTGTTTTTTTTTTTTTTTTTTTTTTTTTTAATAGAGGTATCGATAATGATGTCAAGGGCAAGCTAGCTGGTTGGAATTTCAGTTACAAGAGTAACTATCAGTTCAAGTGTAAACACTCGTCCGTATGATTTAAGATGGGCCAAGTGAGCAAGTGAGCAATAGTTCAGTGGTAGGCTAGTGTCACGGTCCGTGAATCCTCCCGTACTCGTGACACTTGTGAGTGGCGCTTGGGGTTATCTGGTGAAGAGTGTGAGGCAGAAGGGTAGAACACAACTGGTCCGTGGGAGTGGCGTTAGGACGGTTAGTGCTAGGAGTTCTAGGATAGAAGGATTACATCACTTAGGAGCTCTGAAGACGGGGTAGGCCTCCCGTGCACAAACTGGTCGGGAGCTGATGCCGCTCTCCTGACGAGGCCATGGCAGGCCGAAACCAGTTGTCGTCCCTAAAGAGAACTGCTGCCTTACTCGATGGACTAGACGCCCGAGTGAAGCTGGGCGTGGTAGGATCTCGCACGAAAAATCATTCACCGTATCGTTTGTGGAATAGCTAAAGAAAGGGCTGGCCTGGCGAATTCCGCTCGCTAGGTGTCCGCGGGTCATTTCCGAGGCCAAGGAAACTCTCGGCCCATGACACTAGCTTAGACGATTACAATAAGGGGTGAATGAGTCCTGTGAAGCCTAGGTGCTGCACCGTTCACAATCTCAAGTTTCTGCCCTTTGACAAATGGTATTAGATTGAGCAGTAGAGAGAATGGTTAAGAGAGTTGGTAGTGCAAACCAAGTGAATGTTGGAATCAGATGTTATCCCTATTGCTATTGTTGGAGAAAAGGCTTAAGTGGAGTCCTGTGCCAAGAGGACTCAACTGAGGGAGGTCATGTCCTCCTTCGACGAAAATCTCACCAAAGTGTTGCAGGCCGCGGGAAAATTGAAGCGTGGGCTCAAGAACTTGAAGGAGCAGATCTACAGGGTCGACTTATTTGTCTCCTTTTTATCATTTTTTATTTTATCAGTCCTACTCTATGCCTATTCTACACTCACTCTCAGACTTTTGCCCTGTCTCTTGCAGGGCGTGAGAGTCGAAACCCACTTCTGAAACTTATGTGTCCCCACCCCCATCCCCCCCTGAGAAGGTGGGGATTTGAACCCCTCACCTCCCCCTTCCATGTTGGAAGGGTGGCCCTCCTTTTTATCCTTTAATTTATTGCAAGTAGCGTAGAACTTTGCACTCCCTTTCCCAAACTACACATGATCCTGTCCTAATAAGAAAAAGCCAAAGACTCGCCACTTTGGTGAAAGATATTCGCAAGGGAACACTTCCCAGCGAACAAGATTTAAATTTAAATATGAGAAACACTCAAGTATATGATGAGAGACTATAACTAAAGCAAACTTAATCTTGATCCCATGATGTTCAGGGGCAGGACTTTTAACTTAAACTTGCCTCTTGGTTATTAGAAATTGAGATTTATTTTTGTTTGCCTTTCTGACTCATTTATCTTGTCATTGTTTCCCTGAGTGCCCGTCTACCTCTGCCATATCACCCATTTGACTGTCGTTTCCTTCTGTCCATTCCGTTTCTCTCCATCGCAAGAAATAGGAGGGGTTGATTCGATGAGAAACTAATTGAGTTTCACTGTCGGAGGAAATTTGTAGGCAATTCATACATGAGACCGTGCGATACAGCTTTTCGAGACACGCTCAACGGTCAAAAAGGATGCTGCACTTTTCACATTGTATTCGGACCTCGGAGTCATATCACGAAACGTAAGAGTCACAGCAACCACATCACACAACTCGACTGCAGTTCAGTTGCAGCAGTACCATGTACAAAGATCGGTCATTTCATTTATCTAGATTTGAGGTACCATTGCAACGTACTCGGAAACCTTGTTTTCCACTTAGAGGTCCTAGGATCGGATCCCGGAGAGAGTCCAAAAAAGACGTAGTAAATTGAAGTAATAGTGGAACTTATATTGTTCAGGGCATAGCATAAGAAAGCAAAAATACAGTACTGCAACCAGAAAAAATGGAAAGTTTTGTCTATGACAAGTTGGTAAGGCTACCCACAAATATCAACATCTTTAGGCAAACACACACGTGCTGGAAAGTTGAATCCGCATCTTAAAGTTCAGAAACATAAAGCCACTGACACTGACATTTTTCAACACAAGCATGGCAAAAGCGCGTCAACAGCATCAGACAAACATGGTAGAATCAAATTAAACAAAATAAAACTCAGAATATATAGCAAGTTAAAAAGGCATTACAAAAGGTGAAGCGTTGAGAGCATAAACAAATGATGGGGAAACTTGCTGATAGAATCCTTCAAGATCTCCTTCTTGGGGGGAGGGGGATGGCCAGTTAGAGGTTCTAGGATCAAATCCCAGAGAGAGCCAAAAAAGACATAGCAAATTTAAGTAATAGATGGAACTTATATTGTTCAGGGCATAGCATAAGAAAGCAAAGATACAATACTGCCACCAGAAAAAGTGGAAAGTTTCATCTATGACAAGTTGGTAAGGCTACCCACAAATATCAACATCTTTAGGCAAACAGACACATGCTGGGAAGTTGAATCCGCATTTTAAAGAAGTTCAGAAACAAAAAGCCACTGACACTGACATATTTCAACACAAGCATGGCAAAAGCACATCAACAGCATCAGACAAACATGATAGTATCAAATTAAACAAAATAAAACACAGAATATATAACGAGTTAAAAAGGCATTAGAAAAGGTGATGCGTCGAGAGCACAAACAAATGATGGGGAAACTCACTAATAGAATCCTTCAAGATCTCCTTCTTGGGGGGAGGGGGAAGAAAGCGGGCAGGTTGGGGGAGGGAGGGGCACTTAGAGGTTCTAGGATCAGATCCCAGAGAGAGCCCAGAACAGACATAGCAAATTGAAGTAATAGATGGAACTTATATTGTTCAGGGCATAGCACAAGAAAGGAAAGAAACACTACTACAACCAAAAAAAGTGGAAAAGTTTCATTCATGACAAGTTGGTAAGGCTACCTACAAATATCAACATTTTTAGGCAAACAGCCACATGTTGGGAAGTTGAATCCGCGTCTAAAAGAAGTTCATAAATGCAAAGCCATTAACACTGGCATTTTTCAACACCAAGTATGGCAAATATGCATCGACAACATCAGAAAAACATGACAGTTCTCTCGATGCACTTTTTGTAACTCTTGAATTTCCAAGGTGGATTTTGCTTCTCCTCTTCCGGTAGTTTTTCCTGCAAAGGTTTCCATGTAAATCAGTGTCATCTTTTATTCTTCTCAGTTTTAATTCCATCGCAGTTTCCGCACTTGTCATAACACCATCGTACCAGTTAGCTATAACTTTGCTCACGTCTCATTTCTCCGTGACCATGTCATAAAAATGGGCCAAGACAGCATGCGTCATCATAAGACGTTTTACCTAGAAAAGAAAAGCACTATCTGATGCTTATGTACATTAGTTAGACACAACAAATGTTTGCCTCCCTCCAAAACACAACAATCTTGCTTTAGAAATCGACAAACCAGATTAAGTTATATTCTAGCAAATTCACTTATCAGAGTAATCACAGTTCATAGGGATAATTCACTGCCCTTGCACAACTATGCCTCCATTAGCTCAGGAGTCATACCTGGACAAGAGGAAGGCGGTTTCTAATTAACTAAAAGATCAACACGACAAGAGTGAAAATGAGAGGTGCGAGTAAGCCAAGTCACCAAAATATTTACCAGAGACAATATTTTGCAGAATCTATATAACAATGATAACTACTGGCAGGTATCAGTTCCCCGCTACTAGACTAAGCAGACCGACAATTAAATCTATCATTAAGCAGCCATAACGGTACGATGGATGGACTGTGACCAGAATAAACAGTACGATGGATGGAATGTGACCAGAATAAACAAACACACGTCCTTCTCCCTTAATTTCGGTAGTCTCAAAGCTAACGTGTTGAATGGAACATTAATTGCGATGGAGGGAACTTCATTCCTATTTATTGGTACACGACGAATTAGAGCAATGAAAAACGTTTTCTTTTTCTTTTTCTTTTTTGGCTGTTTTAGCTCTTAGATAGATGTTCTCTAACTTATTGTTTCCACAGAAATCTTAGCGAATGTGTTTTCCGCATAAGCAATATACATGGACTTCTCTTCTATAGCATGGATTCTCCTTTCAGACAGCTTTGTTCTTTATTTTATCAGTAAAAATATGGATAAAATAGAAAACAAAGGAGCACGCAACTGTTTTGTTTTGGGAAACATCATTTGGTACGCAATCTTCAATTCCAAGTTCCCAATTCTCACATTAGCTCCCCTTACTTCTCAATCATCTCCTCTATTCTTTGTCCATATTTTCAAATTAATTAGATCACAAAACCACTTAGTCTCCTCGACTTCCCAAAAGTTGTGCCATCCACGAAAAGAGAGATAATCCCATATCCATTGCATCAATTGAACAACTCTTCTTCCTTTAGAAAGAGCTATCCCCTAAGTAGGATATTCATCGTTTTCACATCAGTTTCCTTGTTCCATCCCAAAAGCCGTGGAAAAAAGTTTCTTTCACTTCACATTTTCACAAACATGCAAAAGGGAGGAAGCAGTTCAAGCAAAATCTCTGTCTAAGAAGAATCTAAGACGGTCCAAGGCGAAAGAACTAGCTAATTTTCACGAAGTACTTACCCCATCTTGGCAGTTCGTTCAAAACCGCAACAAATAAGTTGCTTGGTTAAAGAACCTTGGCATGCCGTTTAATTGGAGCTGGTTGGTAAGTAAATTGTAGCAACCAAGAGTCTTATACCCACTGTCCACTTCCACCAAAACTCTATTAAGATCATCCTGGAAGTAAGCCAATGGCCGGAAGTAAGCCAATGGCAGGACAGCTTGGAAATTCTCCCACTGGTCATTTTGGTCATTTAGCAAGAACAACTGCTCCCATGGTTGCTCCGATCCATTATATCTCTTAATTCTCACATCGACAAGCCTTTGCGGACCATAAATGATAAGGCAAAGATGCCCTCCCAGGACGGCCAAATCCATACGACACGTATTGTCTATATTATTAGGCAGGTCCACGTCCACAAAACTATTAGTACTAATATCAAAAGCCACCAACACTATTGCCGAATCTTGCACCGGGCGGCGTCTCATTAGCCAGTACAGACGGTCGCGCAGGAAAACCCCCATTCTGACCGGCTCAACCCCCATTCTGCCTGGCTCAACCAGAAAGTATTGCCTCCCCTCGAGCGGCCTCCACATGTTATCTCTTTCTCTATAGATGCTAACTGCAGCAAAATTTGACCTTGACCTTGACGTTGTCTGAACCACCCTCAACAACACGTATTCTGCATTCCGTTCGTCAAACCCAAATACATAAACAGAGATAACCAATCTATGGTTATTTAGATTCCGTCTGTCAGAGTTAAATACATCAAAAGAGAGACCCGATTCAAAGGGCCTGTCAGCATCTGCACATGGTAAGACCCTATGCCCATCAGCGGCGAACGGATCCCATAGAGCAACCTCACGGTTGGCCACATTATAAATGCAAAGGGTGGAACGGCAAGACCCTAGCAACCGGACATTTCTCCACTGGGGAGGGTACTGTGTCTCCACGTACTGCGTCAGGGCATCCCGCTCGATCTGGTAGAGGCTCAGGCGATCCCCGTGGAAGAAGCCGACGAACCGCGACATGAAGAGACGACTGTCTATAAAGGGACGGCACCGTTTTGGAGACGCACCCGCGCCGGAGTAGCAACTTCACGGGCAATCAAGTCCACTATCTCAGTGATCGAATGGGCTCTCCACTTCCCAGGCTACTTTGAAAGCCTCGCCTCCTCACAGCTCGATTTTTCGCAAATCAATTCACGTGATCCGTAAGGAAAGGGCTCGATTTGAGAGAATCATCAGGGATAGGGCGGAAGGGGTAAAGAGGAGAGAAGAGAGAGAGAGGGGAAGGGGGGGAGAGAAGGGATCTCCTCCTTGTCCTCCTCCTCTTGCGTGGGGAGCACGCCAGAATATAAAAATGTTATTTGGGGATCCGCGGCAAAAAGCGCGGGAAGGAGAGAGAGTCGAATTTTTTCTTCCTAAATTCCTGCTCCATTTTTCCCTATGGAGTCTCTTGTGTCCTATTAGCCATTAGGTCCACTGCTCCCTCAAACTAGCATTCTTGAAGACCTCGGACCATGCCACGAGGGAACTTCTGATTGAGTTTGTATTCCAAGCATTTGTCACAACGTATGAAGTGGTAAATTTTATGAATAATGACACAAAATGGTCTTAACGTGTGATATAGTTCATAAACTTTTGATCTGTCTAATATGATTCTTAAACTTTAATTTAATGTGCAATGTGACCCTTTAATTTTTTTTTTTTTTTGTAACTGAGGATCCGCCCAGGCCCCTTACGGGTCCCAAAGCCTTACAACACATGGAATGCCTAGTACAAAGTGATTATACCTCATGGGAGACTAATACATGATCCCAACATTATAGCCCCCCACTTACAACGCTTTAACAACTACGAGTTTTGAAACCTCAACCTTGGCAATGAGGGAGAGATTATAATCCAGCACAGCTGCCAATAGTTGGGTGTGAGCCTTTAATCTTTTGTAAGTATTCAATCAAATCTCTGAATTATATGAAAAATGTTCCATATTGTTATTATGTTAATTTAAAATTAGAGACAATATCGAACATTTTCACATAATTTAGAGATTACATCAAATATGCATCAAAAGCCTAGGAATTCAACATTTTAGAAGTTTAGGAAATACATTGCATATTATGTGAAAATTCAATAATTATTTGTGTCATTTTCTTTATATTTTAGGCAACGAATGATTCGATAAATAGAAAAATGGTTCGAACGACGATTCCTAGAAACTTAGGAAATTGATAAATTAACTCAATTTGGTTTCGACTATCTCGACACCAAACCAAATTGAAAAATTCAAAAAGGAATTGAACTAGATCAATGGTCCGGAAAGATTTGAACTTAATAGCTCTATCTCCTACAACATGGGAGATTTTGTGGCAGCTTTAAGCCATCAGATGAAAACATAGTTTATTATTTTGAATATTATAAGCTTTTAGAACGGTTTGTAATAGTTCTATAAAATCTCACATTTCGAATCAGTTTTGTTTGATTTCAAATTGGTTCTGTTCGATTTTATCGGGTCAACATAAGAACAATCATTATCATGGACAGAGGGTAAAATCCCTGCCTTGGTCCCGGCCAAGTTGCTCGCCAGGGCAAAAGGGCACTGCCCGCGGATGCAAAAGTTCCGCGCTCATCTTCCAACTCCATGACGTGCATGAGCAGTTGATGAGGGAAATTCGACGGGGCTAGTAAAGCAAGGGCGTCCTGAGGACGAACCACCGCAATATGGTTGGAACTTTGGAGCTGCGTGGCTGTCGAGCATATCGACTCGAACGTGAATCACACGCGAGGCCGCGACAAATGCTCGTGCCTCGTCTTTTCAGGTGTATGCCTGCCTCTCTCGAAAAGAGGTTCTGCTATTGGTTCTTTTATACCGCCACCTCCCGAAAGTGATCTTGGCGTGCTGCGTTTTTCTACGTTGGTGGATGATCATTAGGCAGCGAGATTCCTTAACAGTTTCCCTTTCCCTCTTGGCAAATCCTAGCCGACAACATGTTTCTCCCTCTCCCAACACAATCCAAAAAGATGATCATCTTCCCTTAAAGAAGCGTGAATCACAAGTTAGGACCAGTCGCAGACAAAGGCTTCCCGACGACGCCCTCCAGCTGCCGCTGCACGCGCCTCGCCATCGGAGGAATCAAGCTTCATGTGCTTTCTGCGCTAAAAAAAGGGAAATTTCAAAACCAGAGAGGAATCAAGGGGCCGATCGGGGAGGAGGGGAATTGATGGGGATGCTCGAAATAAGTAGCTTTCATTTCGTGCGGAGAAAGAGGTGGAATTAGGGATTTATAGGCGATAAGGCCTTTTTCGGGCCCCTAATCCGTTTGAATTCTCAGCGCTTTTTGCTGTGGACAGCAAGGAAAATGCAGGAAAGCGGGCACCCAATTTTTTGACTAAATTCCAACGCCCCCCTTTTTCCTTAAAGAGTCTTCTCCTATCAGGTCTATCGCTCGATTGAACTACCATTCTGCAAACTGGTTGGATCATGCAGTGAACGAACCTGTGATCGGGGTTTGTACTCCGAGCATTTGTTACCTCGAGCAAAATGAGGAGGCTGTTGAATTTCCAACGTGTTGATGGGGGGCTCTCGTGACAGGTTCGTACATGTACGAGTGGATTGGGCAGTTTTGGTCGAACGTTCTGAAACAAAATGCAAAACCCTCATGATAAATTCTTTATATAATGATCAAAACGTTCATAACATGTGATGTTATCCTTAAATTTTTAATTTGTTTAATGTAATTCTTGAACTTTAACTCAATATGTAATGTGATTCACGAATTTTTTGTATTTTTTCAATAGAATCCCTAAATTATATGAAAAATAGTCTCTATTGTTCTTCCACTAATTTAAAATCAAAAATAATATTGAATATTTTCATGTAATTTAGGGACTAAATCGAATATGCACCAAAAGTCTAAGAACCACATTGAACAAATTGGAAGTTCAGAAAATACATTGCATACTAGGTAAAAATTCAAGTATTATCTATGTCATTTTCTTTAAAGTTTAGGGATAGCTGTTTCGATCACTCAGCCTTGGCCTTTTACTTATTTAAAAGAAAAAAAAAATGGCTGAATTGGTGACAGGGAAAGGGAAAGGGGAAGGGAGGGGGTGGGGGGAAGGGAAGGGGGAGGGGATGAATTTGTGATAAACCTTAAGACCAATTAGTAGTAATCTCACAAACTCTTGCATTTTATCTGTTGAATGATCTCAAATCAATTCAATTCAATTTCATTGGGTCGACATAAGAACAATCATTATCATGGAAAGAGTATGAAAACCCTCTGCTCGATCATAGCCAGGGCTATTTGCCGAGGCAAAAGGTTACGGTGCTTGCAGATGTGAAAGCTCCAAGCTCATCTTCCAACTCCCCAACGTGCATGAGCCGTTGAGGAGGGAAATTCAGCCATGCTAGTAAAGGCCCGGCTGTCTTGGAGGCGGCCCACCACCATGTGGTTGTACCTCTGGCACTGCTTGGCTGTCGGTAGATTGATTAGAGCGGGAATCACACTAGAGGTCACGACAAATACTTGGGGCTGGTGTTTCCAAGACTAGGCCTACCGCGTGTTGTGTTTTTTCTACGGTGGTGGATGATGCATGTGTCACGAGCTAATTGATTGGGATCGTGACCGCGAGGCGACTCAGGTACTTTAGGATCGATTTGGATTGTCAAAGCACCTAAGCCAAGCCTTGCTCGATCGAACGCTCACTCGCTCGTTTATCCAGATCGTAAAGAGAGAAAGTTTCTAGAGAGAGGAGCTCTGGAAAGAAATAAGCTCTGTATTGCGGATTTATTGGATTTGTTGGATTGATTACAAATGAGGGAGGGCACCCCTTCTTATACTCAAAGCCCTCGGCTTACACAATTGATCTAGAATTTAACCGGCGGACGAGATCGCACCACCTCAATACCGACATTTAATGGCAACTACTAGCTATCAACATTAATGAAAGGAGACTTCTAGAATCAGGAGTAATGACGGTGATGTCCACCCTTGGAAATCTTCGGGAGAAGTCTTGATGGGAATCCGAGCGAGCACGGGAGGTCTTCCGCGGATGGGTCACGGCCGTCCCCCAGGAACCTCTTGGATCGGCTTTCTTTCAGGCTGTGACATTCTCCCCCACTCAATCGAGCAACATCCTCGTCGCTCACAGCTTGACGAGCAGCCTTTTTGGCACGAACATGGGCTTTAGCATGAGCTCTATTCCTTCGATTTTGCTTGGTGCGGACACTCATGTACGATGGACCACACCCTTCCATTATCACCTGAAACTTTGACTCAGGCACGGCACGCATTGAGTACTCGACCTCGGGGAAGAGTGCTTGGATCGGCATGTCGCGAGTTGGAGTAGGATCCAACTCTACCTTCGGCTTCTCCTCGGTCGGCTTGTGCATGCACTTCTCGACCTTCAAGCTCTTGTCGAGACGCCGGATCGTCGCGATGGTCTTGGTATCGATCACCCCTTTGATCATAGGGATCATCGACGGGCATTTTGAGTCGAGGATCAAAATGCACTTGGTCCTCATGTCGATCATGGCTCTCACACTATGGAAAAACTGCATTCCCAAGATGAGATCATAATTGTCGAGAGGAATTACCTCGAATGATAGCTTGCCCTTCCAACCACCGATTTGGACGCCCATGTCGGGAGTCGATCCTACGCCATGGAGACCATCCGAGTTGATGGGTTTGAATGTCTTCCCAATCAGCTCCACGCAAAGTTTCAAGGCCTTTGCCACCTCGGTCGACATGAACATGTTCGACACGCCAGTGTCAACCAAAGTGTAAAGCGTTCGGCCGCACACTTCAACCTCCACGAAGAACATTTCCGTGTTCGGTGTAATTCCTTCTTCTTTGGACGGCAATCGAGCTTGGATGGAGTTGATTGTCTTCACGCCTCCAAGTTGGATTTATCGCCTCTCTTCTTTGGGCTCCTCCTCCACCTCTTCGATGGCAAGGAGGGCGTTGATTCAACCCTTCTTCGGGCACTTTTGGGTCCAATGCAGTCCTTTGCAAATGAAGCAAGGAGAAGGCGGGGGTTGATCGAACTTACTCGTATAGTCCATTTGTGGTCGACCCCTTTGGAAGGACGGCTTGGAAGTTCATTCTCCCCATGTTTTGATTCGGTCGCCTTGATCATGCGCGCCTCGAGGATTGCTTCTTGCTTTGTCCTCGAATCAATCCGGCCTCCAATTTCTTGCTCGATTATTCTTCGGCTCAGCTTTGGCGAGATCAATGAGAGACTCGGCCATGCTTAGGGCTCTCGCAAGACCACTTACGTCCCATCGCTTTACCTCGAGTTGTGCCCATGGCTTGAATCCATCCATGAACGCTCCGAGAGCCTCCTCCTTGCTTAGGTTGTGGATTTGGAGTTTGAGCTCCGTGAACTCCTTCACATACTCTCGGATCGCACCTCTTTGTTCGAGGCAATGGAACATGCTACGAGCTTCTTGTTGAGCGAACTCGGGGAAAAAGTAGTCGCGGAACTCCCTCACGAAGTCATCCCATGTTTCCATGGGATTAGCACCACGTCTAATCTCATTGCACCTATTGCGCCACCAAAACATTGCCGTATTAGTAAGGAACATGGAAGCGGTTGGTACCTTGATCGACTCGTCTTGGATGTTGACGGCGCCAAAGTATTGCTCCATACTTTATCCACCTTTTGGGCGGATCGGTTGCCTTTGAACTCCTTGGGTTTTGGCACCTCAATTTTGGGCACCGCTTGAGCAGGCACCGCACCGTTGGTGATGCTCAGCTTGCATAGGGCGAGCTCAGTCTTGAGCTCTTGGATTTGTGGCTTCGATCTCGTCCCTACACGAGCTTACCTCCTCGATCACTTGGACGCACTCATTCAAACCATCGATCGATGCTTTGAGAGCTTCGTCCTTGTCGTGCAATGGAGGTGTAGCTTGGTTGATGCCGGTCGTGAAGTCTTCATGAAGCGAGCCCTCAACCTCCATGATCCGGTCTCGCACATCGTCAAGACCTTCCATGAGCTCAAGCACGGCACTCCAGATCTTCGCTATCTTCTCATCAAACACAGCGACGGCATCCATCGAGCCATCTCTTTTCTTTGCTTTGCCGCGAGTCTCCTTGACTTGCACAGCCTCTCCATCCATGACAGCATCTTGGCTCGACATTCTCTCGAACAGTTGGTGCTCCTCAACTCTAGAAACAGATCTCTCCTTTGCTCTGATACCACTTGTCATGAGCCGATCGATTGGGACTGTGACTACGCGGCGACTCGGGCACTTTAGGATCGATTTGGATCGTCGAAGCACCTAAGCCAAGCCTTGCTCGATCGAACGTTCACTCACTCGCTTACCCGGATCGTAGAGAGAGAAAGTTTCTAGAGAGAAAAGCTTTGGAAAGAAATAAGCTCTGTATTGCGGAAGTAGTGGATTTGTTGGATTGATTACAAATGAGGGAGGGCACCCCTTCTTATACTTGAGGCCCTCGGCTTACAACCATTGATATAGAATTTAACCGGCGGACGAGATCGCACCGCCTCAACTACCGACAGTTAATGGCAACTACTAGCTACTGAAATTAATGAAATAAGACTTCTAGAATCAGGCGTAATGACGGTGATGTCCGCCCTTGGAAATCTCTGGGAGAAGCCTTGATGGGAATCTGAGCGAGCATAGGAGGTCTTCCACAGATGGGTCGCGGCCATCCCCCAAGAACCTCTTGGATCGGCTTTCTTTCAGGCCGTGACACATGCATCTCGTCCTAAAAAGAAGTGAGAGTCGCAAGTTGCACGGTGGACCCGTTTTCCCGAAGGGCCCTTTGCCTTTACCACAAGAGTTCCATCCAGACACGGCTCCTGATGCGGGAAGCCTCGGCGAAATTTTAGGGATCGGGTAGGGTCACGATCACGTGATAGTGTTCTTGGCGATGATCGAGCGGGGAAGAATCGGCGACATGATGGGTTCCCGTCATGCTACTGCCTGCTTTCTTCATCTTCCCGGAATCGAACTAGTGGTGCACCGCGCGATCGGATTGAAAGGGTTAATACCACGAAGTCACAAATGGAGACCGCAAATAAGGAACTACTGCAGGCCCCATGGGATAGTCAAGCCTATCGCTTCTCTTACGATGATGATTAACTAAACATTTTTGGGAAGCTAGGAGCAATTTTCCTCTCTTCGAAATAGAAATTAGAGACTTAACATTAAAATCACATTCCAGCGTTATCTAATGCCCAACTGCTCAGCCTAACATGCAGACGCACAACCTTCGTGATCGAATACTATTATTTTCTTCGTTAAGCTGACCATTCATGTCGAAAGGATGAGTACCTCGATCTTTCCTTCGACTGCTCACGGCTGGGCTATCATTCTTCCAATGTTGTCACAAATAAAATACGAACTTGCATCCTCATCAGTCTCATTCCTGTCAGAAGAAGCTAACCGATGCCGAGCAACAGGATTGGCGATGGCCTGGGTATAAACACCAATGATATGTCGATAAGAGATGAGCCATCGCATATGTCTAACCAGCAGTGCTTCCAAATGTCATATTTCTTCGGTTGCGTATAAGATCAAGATGCTGTGTTGAGCATAATTTAAGCTAAATGCCGAGTCAAGTAAACAAGCTAAACTCAACTCAAAAATGCACAAGGCCTGTTGATCCGTCGAGAATTTAGTGTCCTAAAGGGGAATCCATTGGTTCGAAGACTGAGAAAAGGAGATACACACTGCAAATGCTAGATCCAGGATTGTAATTGACAGAACGAAATTTGCTTTCATGTAAATGCTAAGAAAACTTGTTTCTTACTTTATGCACCATCTCTTGACATGTTTAATTCGACATCCAACTTAGAACATTACCGTGAAAGTCATGGGAGGTGAAATGAATCTAGAGATTAACATACTTCTACATCTCCCGTTGGAAGTACTTGTGAACATGAAAATAAATCCCAAATATGTGAAGGGAAAGTAACTCCAAATATAAGTTCAAAACCTCACTAATTGCTCCTCAAAGACGTTCTCTCTCTTACCTTTTCATTCGCATTTAAAATTATCAGAAACAGGAACTCAATGCTTTTAACAGTGCATCTAGAGGGAAGGATTGATCGCATCATCGAACAGTATGACTTAAAAATCTCCAAGAACGTTTTTTACACCTCAATCAGTTCTCTCTAGAATTGGGTTACTACTTTAGTCATGGTGAACGAAAAGAGGCCGAATGGTAGTGCTCCGGGGCTTACATGAATCCAGGAGCACAGACTGTATCTTTGACAAAATTCGAAGGCTACAATTGCACAAAGATACAGTGCAAAATAATGGAAAAGGGTTGCAAAGACATTCATCATTCTTAACTATGACATCAGTGATGATTTCGCTATGTCATCTCTCTATACAATAAACAATACCCTCACAATCTGCCCGAGGAAGTACGCAACCTAAGTCATCTTCCAAAGCATCCTCTGGGTTTGAATGAGGTGATTTAAGCGTCCCATGCGTCTGACATGCCTTCATCTTCTTACAGTGTTAAGAGATGAGCCATCGCCAATATCTCAGATGATCTGCGATGATGTGCATATGTCTAACCAGTGGAGCTTCCAAATGTCAGACTCCTCAGTTGCATTAAAGATCAAGATACCGTATTGAGCATGTTTTAAGGTAAATGTCAAGACAGGTAAACAAGCTTAACTCAACTCAAAAATGCATTAGGCTTGTTGATCTGTCTATAATTTCATGTCCTAAAGGGGAATCCATTGGTCAATGCAGAGACTGGGAAAAGCAGATACACACCACAACATGAGTGCTAGATCCAGGATGGTTCTTGACAGAACGAATATTTGCTTTCCTGTAAATGCAAGAAGGCTTGCTTCCAGTTTTATGCACCATATCTGGACCTGTTCAATTCAACAGCGTATATCCAACCTCAGATCATAACTGTGGAAGCCATGGGAGGTGAAATGAATCTAGAGCTTAATACACCTCTACATCTTCCGCCAGAAGAACTTGTGCTAACATGAAAATATATCCCAAATATGTGAAGGGAAAGTAATTCCAACTATGAGCTCAAAACTTCACCAATTGCTCCTCAAACACATTCTCTCTTACCTTTTCATTCCCATTCAAAATTATCAAAAACAGAAACTCAACGCTTTTAACAGTGCATCCGAAGGGAAGGACTGATTGCATCATCAAAGAGTGAAAGATAATCGAAAATCGCCAAGAAACCTTTTTACCCCTCAATCAGTTCAACCTAGAATTGGATTGCTGGATTACTCATGGCGAACAAAAAGAGTTTGAAGAGTAATGCATGTGGGCTTACAAGAATCCAGGAGCAGTGACTGTATCTTTGACAGAAACGGAGACCCTAAATTTCACAAAGATACATTGCAAAATAATGGAAAAGTGATGCAAAGACATTCCTTATTCTTAACTATGACATCTGTAATGATTTCACTATATCATCTCTTTATCCAATAACTATACAAAACCCTAAAATTTTAGGTTGTCGCTCCCCTTTTTAGCCTTAGTTTTGTGAAGAAGTGACAGACTATACAATCAACAATACCCTCACAATCTGCCTCAGGAAGTATGCAACCCAAGTCATCTTCAAAAGCATCCTCTGGGTTTGAATGAGGTGACTGAAGCATCCCATGCGTCTGACATGCCTTCACCGTCTTATAGTGTTCAGCTCTTACAGTGTCCAGCTTCGTCATGTTATACAAGTTCTCTGACTAAGAGTAATAATACAGAAAAAAACCAAGTTTAACTGATACATCATAATTGATCCTCAGTGCTCTTTAGAAAGATTTAAAGCAAAAAATAGTTGGACATCCAAAACAAGAGCAAGCTCCTCTAACCTCTATTATTAATTGAAACAGACATACCATCTCACTTACAGTTTTGTTAACCCCATGAAAACTATTTACATGAAAAACAAAGTACAGCCTACAATGTGCCAGACAAGCTCTCGAACCAGGTTATTAAAGGTCCATCTATGAAGAATCTGAGACAGTTCAATGCGAAAGAACTAGCTACTTTTCACAAAGTGTTTACCTCCTCTCGGCAGGTTGTCCATAATCAATTGGCCAGAGCATGGGGTCGCAAACAAATTTCTGCATCAAAGAAACCTGGCATGCCCATTATATCTAACTCCTTGACTACGTCGGTCTATAAATCACATTAAACAAGAGTCACTGCCCACTCCCACCAAAACTCGATCACCATCCTGGGAGAAAGCCAATGACTGGACAAGCCCCAAACCCCTCGGGTAGCCAGGTATCAAGAACAACAGATCCCATGGTCCGTTCAATCCATATTATCTCATAATCCACACATGGACACCCCCTTGCTCACCATAAATGATAAGAGCCAGATCCATGTCGAGCGTATTATCTATAAAATCAAGCTGGTCCACCTCCATTAGCATGAAAATCAACAGCCACCAACACTTTTGCCGAATTCGGCGCCCACTCGCGTCTCGTTATCCAGTGCACAAGTGCGTGGCCATGCACGAAAAGCCCCCTTTTGTCCGTTAAATCCAGATATTATGGGATCTCGATCTCCTGGAGCGGCATGCAGGCATTAGCTCCCGATCTATAGATGCTAACTTGAGATTCAAATGCCCCTTCAAGGGTCTGGATTAGCCTACCAACACACAATCATCATTCTCATCATCATACCCAAATCCATTAACGCAAGCAGAGGGAAACAATCCACCACCTATCTGAGTATCTTCAGGAGGCAAGAGCTCATGATCCCCAGTGAAAAGATTCCACGTAGTGATGTCGCGGTTCTGTGCTCTGGAAATGCAAAGTCAGTCACGGCAACCCCTAGCACCTTGATCTGTTCCCACCCGAGAGGGTACTCTATCTCCACCATGTCACCCAGGGGACGCAGATCGATACAGTAGAGGCTCGGGGATCCCCGCAGAAGAGGCAGAGGTGTGGCTCCATGAAGAGACGGCTCTCTGTCAAGCGATGGCACCATTTGGACATACACCTGCACTGGAGCAGCGACTTCACCGGCAACCAGGTCCAGTATCTCGGTGATCGAAAGGCTCTCCACTTCCCAGGCTACTTCCAAATGCGACAAAGAAGATGATGATGAGAAAACGCTACTCTTTTGGCAAATCAATTCCCATGATCCGGAAGGAACAGGTTCAATTTGAGAGAATCGTCGGTGAAAAAGGGGAAAAGGGGACAAAGGAGTATCAGTGCGAATTGAGCTCACCTTTTCTTCTTCTTCCACTTCTCCTTCTTCTTCCTCTTGCCAGGAGAGAGAGGGGGAGAGAGAGAAAATTAGAATGAGCGATGTGAGGCATGGAGAGGAAGATGGAGCAAAAATATTAGTCCACTGATGAAACTTCTGCTCCAATCTTGACGTCGCCATCCAGAATAGGTGTAAAGGGTCGCATATGAGTAGAGCTTTTTCTGATGCACGTGTGGACACAGCACTATGATCAGATCGAAAAAGAATCGAGTGAAATATTTGGATGCGTCCTTGCAGAGTAGAACAAAGACTGCAGGGAACACCTCTACTACACTAAGATAAAGTTCAGACCTTCATCCTGTCAACAAACATGTACTTAGTATCATATTCTGCACTCAAAAGACAGCTGAGATACTCCTTTTCTGATACCACAGTGGGTGCTAGCAATGGCTTGATAGTTGGCCGATTCATTGTCTTTTCCGGATAAGAAAATGAGATTGGCAAGTGCTACACATCTCAAAACGTCCAACTAACCTGACTAATTCCATGATCTCTTATTGAAAAGAGAAGCTGAGACACCGCCTAACATACTCAGCAACTCTGACGAACAAATGGAAATGATAACACACAGACAACAATAGCGAACAACATTTGCTTTGCACCGTGTTCTACTCTCAGATATCCACACAATGTTCCCCAACAATTAACATTTGCTAGTTTGCATACTACTCTACCCCCAAGACAGCGTTAAAGATAGAAAACATACTTTGGCACGACTTCAATAACTCAGACACTCTTTTCGGACTCATAAAGAGCAAGGTCATCTGTAATTCCAGCCAGTTAGCGAAGGACTCATAAAAAGCAAGGTCATCCATAAATAAACCACAGGAAAGCGTATCTGCCACCAAATGAGATTGTTCATGCCCCAAGAGAGTGCAAATTTAAATTCCGATTCGAACGATTCCATCACCACTCACAAAAAATGAAGGTCATTCCAGAGCATTACCTTGCATCCATTCATTCCAGAGCATTAGCCGCCAGGAACTCGCTATTCGCCTCCGACTAAGGCTCGGGACACAAATATCTGCAACAATCCCACAAAACCACGTCCACAATCAGGCCACATTCAAGACACACACACACACACGGCAACGGCCGAGCAGACCGCGCCGAAAGAAACAGCACCCTGCGACGACGCCGCAGCACTCACATGACCGACCGGAGCCCGAGGGACTGCAAGAAGCCCAAGTTGGCGCCGTCGGAGAAGCCGGACCTGAACACGCCGCGATCGACCATCGCGAAGTTGAGCCCGGGGGAAGGGGGGGCACGAACAGCTCCGCCCCGTTCGCCGGCGACAGCTTCCCGTCGACGGCCTCCGGCCGCGAAGAAGGCGTGGAGCTTCATGGGCTGTTCCCGCCGAAAAGGGGGAAATTCAAAAAACCGGAGAGGAACCGAGGAGCCCATCGCAGGTGGGAGACTTCGATTCCGGCATTAGGGATTAGGGATTTGATCGGTGATTCTTAGATTTTTTGTACATAATTAATATAATTCCTAAATTATATGAAAAACGTTATATGTTACTCTTTCATTAATTTAAAATCAAAGACAACATCAAATATTGCCATGTAATTTAGAGACTAAATTAAATATGCACTAAAAGCCTAAAAGCCACATTGAATAGATTAGAAGTTCAAGAAATACGTTGCACATTGGGTAAAAATTCATAGATTATTTGTGTCATTTTTCTTAAATTTTAGTGATAGTTGCTCCGATTATCCAACCTCACCCTTTTACTTATTTAAAAGGAAAAAAAAAATTGTTGAATAGGGGAAAGGGACAGGGGGAAAAAGGAAAGAGAAATTGAAGAATGTGATAAGATTTTATACCAGTCGATATTGATCTGACCAAATCTTGCATTTTATTAGTTGTTTGGGTCATTTTCCTTAAATTTCATGAATAGCTGCTTTGATCACCCAACCTCGCCCTTTTACTTATCTAAAAGAAAAAAAAAAATTGTTGAATTGGGGAAATGGAAGAGGAGAAAAAAGGACAGAGAAAGGGATGGATTTGTGATAAGCTTTCAAAACAATTGGTAATAGTCTCATAAAATTTCACATTTTATCGGTTATTTATGTCATTTTTCTTAAATTTCAAGAATAGCTACTTTGATAGTCCCAAAAAATCTTGCATTCTATTAGTTGATCAATTCGATCTCAAATCAGTTCAGTTCAATTTCCTTGGGTTGGCATAACAATAATCATTATCATGGAGAGAGTGTAAAATCTCTCTGCCTTAATCCCGGCCAAGCTGCTTGCCAGGGCAAAAGACTTCTACGCCTGCGGATGCGAAAGCTCCGAGCTCATCTTCCAACTCCACGACAGCATGTGCCATGAGCTATTGATGAGGGAAATTCGACCATGCTAGTAACGCTCGGGCATCTTGAGGGCAAACCCCCCGATACGCCACCCAGCCCGGCCCATAATTGAGCGTACCGCTTTGCTTATGATGATGATTAACTAAACATTTTTGGGAAGTTAGGAATGATTCTCCTCTCTTCAAAATAGAAGTTGGAGACTTAACATTAAAATCACTTTCCAACATTATCTAATGCCTAACAGTTCGGCATGTTATGCAGATGCGCAACCTTCATGATTCAATCCTATTATTTTCTTCGTTAAGCCTACTATTGAGAATGCAAGAACGAGTACCTTGATCGTTCTTTACTGCTTGCGGCTGGGCTATCGCTCTTCCAACTCCGGCACAAATAAAATACGAACTTGCATCCTCATTGGGCTCATGCCTGTCAGAAGAATTAAATCGATGCCGAGCAGCAGGATTGGCGATGACCATTGTAGAAGCACTGAGGATATGTCTATGTGAGATGAGCCATCACCAATATATCCAACGATCTTCGATGATGACGAATATGTCTAACCAGTGGAGCTTCCCAATGTCGGACTTCCCGTTTGCATATAAAATCAAGATGTTCTGTCTAGAGCATGTTTTAAGGTAAGTGTCAAGTCAGGTTAACAAGCTCAACTTAGACTCAAAAGTGCACCAGGCTCGTTGATCTGTCCAGAATTTGTTGTCCTAAAGTGGAAAATCCATTGGTTAAATCTTAGACTGAGAAAAGCAGAAACGCACCGCAGCATGAATGCTGGATCCAGGATTGTATTTGACAGAACAAACACTTGCTCGCAAGTGAATGTTAAGAACACTTGCTTCCTGCTTTATACACCATATCTTGATCAGTTCAATTCAACGGATTAGATATGACCTTAGACCATAACTGGGATAGCCTTGGGAAGTGAGATGATTTAGAGCTTAACACATTTTCACATCTCCCGTTGCAAGTAACTGAGCTAACGAGCAAATAAATACCAAATATACGAAGGGAAATAACCAAGCTCGGAGTTAGGCTATGTGGCCCTCTTTGCTTTTGAGACCGGCGGTGATTGCATCCGGTTCTACACGAGTGCTCCTCCTACTCCGAGTTCTAATTATGAATTTCGGGTTTCAATCATTTTTCACTGTACAAAATGTTGGATCCAAAATTAGAAGGCAAACTAATGTAAACAAAGATGATATCCCAGTAACTATTGCCAAGTGATGTATATGAACCATAAGGAAATGGAGGGGGGGAAGTGAGCGCGGTCATCATTTACCTGAATTGGCTTCAGTTTATGTTGCACAGTCTCTTCTATGGGATGGCAAGATTTTCTTAAATGGACGGACTTGTTAGCAGAGAGATGTTTTGATTTTGGCATCATAGCTCTGCCAATTATTCTCCTCATTGAATTATTTCAGCTGATACAACCTTTTTTCTTACATATTTTCTATAGAGAAAAAAGACAAATCGCAGGATCTGCTAGCCCAAGGAGGAAGTGGTATTGATCATACCAGCACTTTTCTCTTCCAACTTGAATCAGGGCCAGTTCGTTAGGCTTTTGCTAGATGGCCCAAAAAGTAGCTCAACTTAGGTAAAGTCCTGAGGAAAGCCTTCCGGTAGACAGGTGTGAAGACTTATTCAACTTGCCGATAGAATGATGAACAAAAATGAAGAAAAAAATGTTGAAGTATTCAACATTGATCTTCAGTCTGTCCATATGATACTCTAATCTTAAGTGATATACCATTCGCTTAAGTGGACGATGGCTTGGAAGCATCTCTTGGAAAACAAGCTTTGTGGTTCACCCGGCAACAAAAGAAAGATCCTCCAAAAGTTGAGGTCATAAGGGAACTCTTTGCTTGGAGAATAACTAACTCCCAATTTGTCAGAAGAGACTGTCCCATTGATCAGCAACTTTGCACGACATTGCAATCAGAGGGTGTTCAACCCATTAGCTAGGGACTGTGTAGCAGAGCTTGTTATAGAACAATGCTTCACATGCATTTGTATTGAACTAGATCGAATGTGGCCGAGCCATGCTAAATGCCAAGGTTTTATAGTATTCCAAGCACTATCATACAAAATGACAGCAGCAACGTTCAGGTGCGGGACATTAGTATTCAACTGTATCAAAACCAAACTTCCTAGCATAACTCACCATGATGGCTACACTCAGCAGACACTTTCAAACTAGATGTAGGTATCCTCCGTTTCCCAGCAATTCTATTCAATATATAAGCGACCGAACAATACACCAAATGATGTCTCATAGAAGAGATAAGAATCGGAATGGAGATTCTGCAGCTGCTAGAGCTAGGATTGTACGCACGGTTACCCATGCTTTTCTCCACAAGGCTTACGACATCACCTTACAGACACTAGAGCGGCTTATTTGCATTTTGTGTCTCAGATCAATTAAAGTCTACATGCATATGCTACCTTTTGGGAGCAAGCAGCAAAATTCTGATACCTTCACTTGGGGAGATCGCCAAGAGGAAACTTAAATTTGAACCCGTCAATATATCCAATTACATCTACCTTAACTAAAACACTTAAGCCAATAAGTAATGGGCCAACTAGGATATATTAACTGCGCTACCTTCCGATGTAGGATTTCTCTAATATAATTCACTCACACGTGCACCTTAACATTATTGGTATGAATGGACCCTTTCCTTCACAGATTGTGATAGCCTTTGGATTCCATAAAAGTGTCATTTTTCAAAGGAAGGCCCTGCTCATACACTCTACCTCAACTTGTGACAATCATCATTAACAAAAATCTTTCAAGAGGGACTTACAACCCATCCATTTGGTTTAAACCCAACCCTTGTCACTACTGCAGTAAATTGTAATTTCAATCGAGGACATCGAAGTATTCTTGGGGACAATGTTGCAGAATCCAACTGTGACATTCTTCATCTGGCAGCATCACACCCATGTAGAGTTCTACAGCATCAATTTTTCGTAAAGGCTTCGATAATGATGTCAATGGCAGGTTAGCTGGTTGGAAGTCCAGAACAAGACTAGCTATCGGTTCAATTATAGACATATTATGCCATCTTCAGGGAATCTTGCAATGCATAGCTTGAATCTCGAGTTGTTTGGTTCTTGTGAGCGGGCTTGTCTGATAGTAGGTTTTCTTACTTGTGCTTATTTGTTCTTCTTTGCGTTCTGCTGACAGCAGTTTCGGCTGTTCATTTTCATGGAACGAAAATTTTACTTCTCTACTGCCCGGAAAGGTTAAAGTATGCAGTTCGGATAAATATTTCTAAGCCATTAATAATTTGGCCAAACCTTTCCCATTTATACTCCTGTCCTTCAAAAGATCGTCAAAAGCTAAGCCATTAATCCCACTACTAAAAAGCAACTAGCTTTTGGGTCCTCAATTCTTAAGAGAAGACACTAACAGTGTCATCGTACGATGCTCGTTTTGTCGTCGTAACTTTCCAGACAATCATTTAAATGCCACGACTTCTAAAAATCAATCATTCAAGTGACATTGGTCACTTGTGTTACCGAAACTATCATGTGCCATTGTTTTAGAATAAATAATGCGACGTGGCATTCCAAATGAAGGGAGGAAGAATTGTGGGCACTGAGGACTTAGGGAGAGACAGAGAGGGAGTTCAAATGATGATGGTGGTGGTGGCCGAAGGAGGAGGGTAGACGGCGTGGCATTCGGGATGAAGCATTGATTTTGATTTGCAAGTGAAAACAGGGGCTAGGTTTTGAATTGCAACCGAATTTAGTCTTGAATCCTCAAATTGGGGCAAGAAAGGGCTTCAACGGCATCTTTAAAGGCATTTATTAATGACTATTTGTGTGACAGCCCGAGTGGCGGTCCTCGGACGTGCGCAAGGAAGGAGTCCCTCTCTTGTCCCACATCGCCTTGGGCCTAGAGAGGGAGTCTTGGGCTAGCTTATAAGACTTGGGTCTCTCCAACTGTACATACGCATTTTCTTAGGGTAGTATGAGCTGTCCCAAGAGAAACAAAACCGTGAGAACTTAGTGTTCAAAGCAAACAATATGTGTACAGTGGAGACCTGAGATGTTATAAGAAATGTGACTACCAAACCCAGGGTAGTACGAAGGGACGGACTAAGATCGCCTCAGCAGTACGCAAGCAAGGCTAGGCCTTGGCGATGGTGCGCGGGGAGGAGGGATGGCTGTGCGTCCACGCCTCAGTCCCCGGATGTGCACAGGGAGGTGGTGCATCTCCTGTCCCATATCGTCTAGGGAGAGAGTTCCGGGTTAGCTTATAAGACTTGGATCCCTCTAACTGTACATACGCGTTTTGAGGGAAAAGACTATTGCTGGGATGGAGGTGCGTCCTTGCCAGTGTGGGTGACCCATAGGAAACAAAACCTTGAGGGAGGCTGCGCGACTCTGATGAGGTGTATTTACCCATAGAGGACAATATATTGGCTCTGATGAGACATATGTACCCATAGAGGACAATATATTGGCTTGGGAGAGGGATGGCGATGAGTTCATAGGTGTACAGTGGAGACCTAAGACTCTGATGAGGCATATGTACCCATAAAGGACAATATATTGGCTTGGGAGAGGGATGGCGATGAGTTCGCAGGCATATAGTGGAGACCTGAGATGTTACAAGTGGTATCAGAGCTGACTCCCAACCACGTGTGAGGCCACAACGATGGCGCTATGTTCCTAAGGGGTGGAGAATGTGACGACGATGAGTTCGCGAGTGTACAGTGGAGACCTGAGACTTTGATGAGGCGTATGTACCCATAGAGGACAATATATTGGCTTGGGAGGGGATGGCGATGAGTTTGTAGGTGTATAGTGGAGACCCGAGATGTTACAAGTGGTATCAGAGCCGACTCCCAACCACGTGTGGGGCCATAGCGAGGGTGCTGTGCTCCTAAGGGGTGGAGAATGTGACGACCCAAACCTTGGGCAATACGAAGGGACAGAGACTAAGATCGCCTCGGCAGTACCCGGGCAAGGCTAGGCCCTGGCGACAGTGCGCGGGGAGGAGGGATGGTGGTGCATCCGCGCCTCGGTCCCCGGACGTGCGCAGGGAGGTGGTGCATCTCCTATCCCACATCACCTAAGGAGGGAGTTTTGGGCTAACTTATAAGGCTTGGGTCCCTCTAACTGTACATACGCGTTCTGAGGGAAAAGACTATTTGTTGGGATGGAGTGCGGGTGACCCATAGGAAATAAAACCTTGAGGGAGGCTGCATGACTCTGATGAGGCGTATGTACCCATAGAGGACAATATATTGGCTTGGGAGAGGGATGGTGTGACAGCCTGAATTTTCAAATTTGTTTAAATAAATTGGGCTTTTCGTCGATGTGCCTATAGTGCTATTCTCTGAGTTGGCCACTGGTCTATCTGGGGAAGCAATTAAGAAATCTAAATGCAATGGACTTGAGAATTCGACTAGAAATCGATTGCTCGACCGTGTGGATCTGCAAGGGTCATTATGGCACTGTCAGAATCGATCAGAAATCAAAGATAGATCGATTCGATTGAGATACGTGATCAAAGTGTGGATGATTCCACCTGATTGCAAAATTCTCATCAATCGACACTAAATTGATTTTCTGACGTTTTAGGTACCCTGTGTCTATAATTGAAAACTTGAGATTTTCACGACAATTGAGGGTCGTCAATATATCGAAGATGTACTTTGTGACTCGAGATAAATCGATCACGGGTCAATTGCATAAAAAATTCCTAAAAGTGACTTGGTAGACAGGTCACACTAAACGCGCGCCGAATTGAAATTAACCGCGAATTTGAACCCGATTTCAGAAATTGAAAGTTCTATGGTGTCACAAGCTATTTTAGGAACGTCGACTCATTCTCCGAAAATTTTTCGGAGATTCCGAGTTTTTTATGGAAAATTAATTTGGACGTCACAGAAAATTAGCAGAAAATTGGATGGGTCAAATTAAAGGAAATTTAGACTCTCAATCCAAGCTTTTGGGTGTCGGGGAATTATAGAAAATTATAAGGGCTTTTTCTTCGATGAAATTGGATCTTAATTTGGAGATGTGAGTGAAGAATTGAAGCTAAATTAAGTGAAAATTCGGAATCTTGGAAGAGACCACAATTTTGGCTTCAATTTGGATTTAATGGTGGTATTATCTTGTTAGAAAGAAATTGGGGGGGACAAGCAATTAAGGCAATGGCTAAGGATTGAGAATATCGGGCCCCTCTTTAGCTTCATTTGCAAGATTTCTTCCGTCTTCATGCTTTGCTCTCCTTCGACGCCCTCTGCTTCTATCTCCCTTTCATTTCTTCTTGTTCTTCTTTTCATCCGAGCAACCCATCCCCATTTTGATTTCTTCCTCACATGTCTTCCCACCACCATCATCATCATCCAACATCCACCCCATCATCTTTCTTTCCTTCCCATCGTTTTCATCATCCATCATCCGCTCCACCGAAACCCCACACCCACGTAATTCTCCATCGTTGCCACCTCTCCTTTCATTTTCAAGTGGCCACCGAAGACCGGCAAATTCTAGCGCCCACGCGTTCAAGTCTTCACTAGAGGTGGTAAATGGGTGAGTCAGGTCGGGTATGGGTCAGGTCGAAAATGGGTTGACCCATATTCGACCCATTTAACCCGTTTTGACATATATTCTTGTAATGTAAATAAAATGACTCATACCCGACCCGACTCATATCTGACCCATACCCGACCCGATCCATATTGCTAAAACTTACTAATATTCTAAAAAAAAAAACCCACGCTCACTTTAAGCTATATGCTAATTGGATAAAAACCTCAAATTAAATTTAAAAAATAGTAAATAAAATAAAAATTGTTAAAAAAAACCTATAAATTGAAATATTTATGAAGAATTAGACTATACACATGCTTCTTTTATTTAAAGTGAGCATACTATTGAGGTCAAATTATTTACTCACAAATGAGTTCATCATCTCGATTAAGATATGAAGCTAACATTTCCAGCCTCTTGAGTAAGAAATTCATGTCACCATGCATACGAAGGAATAATTCTTTAGCACTGCAGAAAGATACTTCACTTCAATGTTTCCCCTCAATAAGACAGCTCCAAGACACAATTCTCAGTAACTCTACCAAGAACCAAATTATCTACCAAATAATCGATTGCCCCAAAACATAAAAGGCTTCAGATGCGGTACTGTTAATACATTCCACATTTAGAACCAAGCAATCGATTGAAGCAGCACCTACTTTGTGCTTTTCAGCTTGTATGAGCTTGTCCGCGACAAACTGAGGACTCCTGAATTCGCCAAGGCTAGCAAGACGAATTGGACTCACCACCACTCCCACATTGTTGCTCCCCTTGGTTGGCTCCTCAAACAGCACGACGCCCCGCTTTATCCACCTTCAATTACAACAAAAAACTAAACCAGCAAAGAATCTCCTTTTGGGAATCTCCTTAGTGGCCGCCGACGACATCGGGGCCTGCAAAATAAGGGGGAATACGTCATAAACAGTGGGAGGGAAGACACGCCTTGGTAAAAAATGAATGGTTGGCCACATAAGAGAAAAAGGAGTAAGCTAGCTTCAGGCCAATGTAGCAAAAGACTTGGTTCAAAGGCAAATTCAAGCAAGAACAAGAGACATCATCTTGAAGATTGTCACAGATGGAAAATCCATAAACCATAGGCTAAGATCCAGACAGCAACATAAAAATCTCCAACTTAGCCGAGTGACAAATATGACATTGAACAACATCAATGTAGGAAACCACCAATTCCACTAGACCGCAAGTGGAAACCACCATAGCTATTGCAAAGGATGAACAAATAATGCAGTATTAAACGGTTCATACACGGGCAAAATACAGGGCTGATCCAGTATAATCTACCCAAGAAGAGAACACATATGCTATTTTAACATGAGGAACCATAGCATTGAGGTTTAGCAGATGAATTAATGGCTGTCTTATGACAGCCTTAAATATAGAGGTTCACCTATCACATTCAAATCATCCAATTTCCAGCACAGTGAAGTTCAATTAAAATGAATGTTACTTGGAAAAAATAAAAAAGAACACATCAGAAGAGCTTCTTATAATGTCATCATTTTTACAAAAAGAGATGCCGTGAAATAGCACTATCTCCGCATGAAACTGTCCTGAGCAGCAAAGAATCTCCTACTCATACCTCAGAAGTCAAGACAATGACAAGGTAAATGCTGTAAGGCATAGCGATTTTCTCTAATTAAGCGTCTACACCACGATGAAACTACAAGCTAACTCCACCCGGTTTCTGAAGTCAAATGTGCCAGAATACTCACAAAAGTATATTGGAGACAGATAAACGTAGCAATTGAGGAGAAATTCTCCCCTACGCCTAACCTACAATGAGCACCAAGCCCAGTTCACCAATTTCACTTCCCATGCCCAGAAGAACTCGACCAACCCCAAGTTTCCCTCTTTATCCAAGCAATTCGTAGAAAACAACATGTTGATCCAAAATAGCATAATCGCAATCGAAAATGGAGAAAAAAAAAAGGGTTACCGATTGGTAGGCGGATTCGAGAGGATGAGATCCAACGACCTCGCTCTTGACGCCTTGGAGGCCAAACCGCAGGGCGTCGGCCCGGACACCTTTGATTCCGTGGGTGAGCTGCAGAGGCGAGCGGTGGAGGTGGGTGACGAAGCTCGTCGACCTTCAAGGGAGTGGTGGAGGCGGGCGGCGGAGGCGACTCGGAGGCGAGCCGCAACGGCGAGTGGCGGAGGCGGCTCAGAGGCGAGCGGCGGAGGTGGGTCGAAAATGGGTCAGTAGCTGACGAAGGTGAAGGTCGAAGGGTCAGCGGCTGAGGAAGTTCATGTCTTTTGGGTTTTAAAAATGGTGTATGACCCATTTTCGACCTATATAAAACTGAACTTAAAATGGGTTAAATGTGAGTTATGGTCTATTACAACTTCATAACCCACATTCGACCCATTTGTGAAAAATATGGGTGCAAAAATGGGTCCATGACCCATTTTGCCACCTCTAGACTCTCCACCTTCTTTAATCAACAATTGAAGCCGGTGTTGACCCAAACCTCCACCGAAACCTCATGTCTGCATCGCACAGCCCAACTCCCTGCTATCGGCAAATTCGTGGACGCCAGCCAACTGCCCTCGTGGTCTTCTTCAGCCGAATTGAAGACCCAGCGAAGCTGCATCCATCCATGTCTTCAGCCATGTGTCTCATTCGGTCAATCTTGTTGTTTCCTCAATTGGATTGTTGACCAGAGCCACTCCTTAGTCGCACGTCCCTCGGCTGCCAGCGAAGCCATGATTTTGCCCCGAAGACTCCCACACTCGAGCAAAACCAGCGTCGTCGCCCTCAGGCAGCCCACGATCAGCCAGTGAGCCCGTGAAGCCTAGCAATCTTCAGTTCCTTTGAGCCCATTTGCAGCTCAGCCCATAAGAAAACAAGCCCATCTCAACAGATCTTTAACGGCCCAACCTTCAGTAGCAATTCAGGCCCAGTAGTTCTATTCTTGTTCAGTCCATTAATTCCAGCTGCAGCCCATGTGAGAGTCAGCCCATCTCAGTTGAAGCCCAGCCTAAGTTGGAAACAAATCTCAGATTTGGGCTGAGGTTTGTTGGGCCCGTTTTAGGCCCAATCCTAGTCCGCCGATGCCACCAAAAATTCTGATTTCAGCCATCGTCGCGCCGCCGTCACGGTGAACCGGTCTTCGTTTTGTACTAGTGAGTTTATACTCTAAACTCTGCTTAGTAGGCTGATGATGTTTAAGGGGTGTTTAGTTTTATTTTATTAAGAATTAGGTGGTTAGTTAGATTAAATTAGAAATATAATTATTTAATTGAGCATGTTAGGTGGTTAGCATGGTTTAGCTAAGGCGTAAATAAATTGTATTATTTATCTAGAAGGGTTTGGGAATTTTCTGGGTTCGTATTGGTATTTAATTTAATAAATTTGGCCTAGGTTAGTATTTTTGGAAATTGAAATGAATTAATTAATTAATTTTCGAAATTAATTATTTTTCCAGAATTTAGGCCGGGATGGCCGATGATTGGAATTCCGTGCTGATTGCAATGGTATGGTTAATTTATGCAATTGAATTTCAATAAATTCAAATTGAGTACTGATTGGATTTTGGCATTTAATTCCAAAAATTGTGAATTTCCAATATTTATATAGAAAATCCCGAATGTCGAATTTTAACACTGAAAATGGTTTTATATACTATGTAAAACAATGGGATTTTAAAAGTGAAAGACATTACATTTTCTGGGTCGAGTTGACCGTGTATCCACACATGACTAGTTTACAATGTATTTTTAATACAAAGAAAATAGGCCAAGATCGCTATTTTAATCGAGGCATTTGTATGCAATGCACAGTGTCCTGGCTCGAGATTGAGTGGTCGTGTACTGGTTAAAGTGAACCCGTCCTAGCGTTTACACTGGACGTTACTAAATCTCACTTTTGGGTTACCCATGCATTAGGGTAGTGGGTCGCAGTAGATTCTGGACCTAAGCTCCTTCGGGATAGCCGTCAATGTGACATAGCTGTGCTCTATGGGGAAGAGACGATGCATGGCTATGTCAGTAGACTGCCGAACATGGATGTCGACAGTGCCTCGAGTGGCTTAATTAACAATAGAAACACATGATTAATTGAGTGTGACGTTTTAGTTATTGGAACTTATTTGTTGCTCATGCTCCCATATTGTCTGTGATATAAATTGTACTGACCTGCAGGGTGGATTTGAGACGAGGTAAGTCTCATTGATTGTGTGATTGTGTAATTAAGACACTTCTGGGCGTATTTCCCTCCTAATTGGGGTTTAGAGCTTAGACTCGTTGAGATTATATCTCAACCCGTTTTGGGACAACATTTTCAGGGTCGTCGAGTGGAGGACCTGGAGCTAAGAGGAGGTGATTGGAAGCGTAGATCAGTTAGGACTGCTTCTTTTTGGAAGGCCAGTCTTTTGTAATCTTTTGGCCATAGACTTTTGTACATGACTCAGTGTATATATAAAAGCATGTTTGTTTGTGAATCTATTGTCCTGCTTTTATATCCCGAGATGATTATTGTTAGAGGATTTATAATCCGCTTCCGCATGTGCAATAAAACAAAAAGGGTCGGCGACTAGTCATGGTTGCAAAATTTTATTGACGAGAGAGAGATAGGCACACGCTCGGGGTTCGGGGCATGACAGATGGCGATGAGTTCGCGCCTTTGCCCTTGCAATACGCGTTTTCTTCGGGTAGTATAGGCTGCCCCGAGAGGAACAAAACCGTGAAGACTTAGTGTTCAAAGCGGACAATATGTGTACAATAAAGACCCGGGATATTATAGTTTGAAATTTTATGACGTTAAAATGAGCAATACAAAAATTATGGTACTATTGATGTCCTCTTGGCTCATTTTGCCTATTGCATTTCCTTCTTTGACCAATACATAGGGCACATGGGGAAAAACTAATTAGCAATCATGGCAAGCCCTTGGCCACGCAGAAGCACTTACAAGTTTTTTGGAAATGGTTTTACTAACGAAAGGACAATCTAACACATGTAAGATATCATTAATTGGGAGGGAAAAAAATCTGAGACAGTGAAAATTTCAAACTGATTAGAAGCAATAATGTTATAAGCTTATGCCATTTATGAGGATTGACTAGCTATCAATGGAAACGTGGCAAATTGAAGCAATTGGGCTTGTAGCCAACTGGTAGGCCCGTCAAATGAGTGGATCACATCGGAATTGGATAGGATTGAAAATGATCCGATTCAAATTGTCTCATTTATATAAAATACAAATTTAGCTACCTTTACTCCACCTGACCCGGAATTTTAGAAATTTTTTTGCTTAAATTGTTACCTTTATAGAATGGATGTCTCGATAAACTGGCTCATTCATTGTGACAACTTGAGTTCGTATTATGGATGGAAGTATAAAGTGATGATAAGGCAAAGGGTGAATGAGGATGCTTGAGTGACTAGCAATTCCTTTGTGGAAACACCAATGATATGACTATGAGAGATGAGCCATCACCAATATCTCCAACAATCTACGATGATGACGCATATGTATAACCGGTGGAGCTTCCAAATGTCTTACTTCGCGGTTGAGTATAGTATCAAGATGTTCTTTCTCGAGCATGTTTTAAGGTAAATGTCAAGTCAAGTTAACAAGCTCAACTTAACTCAAAAGTGCACAAGGTTCGTTGATCTTTCCAGAATTTCATGTCTTAAAGTGGAAAATCCATTGGTTAAATCATAGACTGAGAAAAGCAGATATGCACCACAGCATGAATGCTAGATCCTGGATTGTACTTGACAGAACAAATATTTGCTTGCAAGTGAATGTTAAATACACTTGCATCCTGCTTTACGCAACATGTCTTGACAGTCAATTCAACAGCCTAGATATGACCTTACACCATAACTGAAATAGCCTTGGGAAGTGAGATGAATCTAGAGCTTAATACATTTTCACATCTACCTTTGCAAGTAACTGCGCTAACCAGCAAATAAATCCCTGTTGGGTTTAATGGATCCTCGAAAACCGGATTCGACACTAAAAATCGAACCCCTAAATCAATGCGGAAGACAAGCCCGGGAAAAACAACACGTATCACCGATCCTAAAGCACACCACGGATTCGAGCGTACCTTATTAGCCACAGATTAGACACCAACGCCGATAGAGGAAGAGAAACTTGGCCTTGTTCGATCCGATGACGCCCTGAAGGGAAGGAAAAAGTTGCCAGAGCCTTACTTTTTTTCCTTTTCTTTTTGGAGAGAGAGAGAGCGCGCGGGAGAAGACGTACGTTCGTTTTTTTCCAACAAGTGTCTTCTCTCTCTCTCTCCTCCCTTTTATACGTCTCTCCATCCACGGGCCCTATTCCTGTGGGCCGGGCTTTTTGGGCCCAACTTGGGCGGACGGGCCTTAAGCCCATCGCTAATAAAACCTTCATCTCTCATTCGCACATGGTGGGCCGAACAGTATTCTCTTTACCTCTCTTCAACATTCATACCGATGAATAATCCATGCGACCAACATACTTTGAGAGCTCGTTGCTATACATCTGTTAGGAATATATAGCAGCTCATAATGGGCATTTCACTCTGAGTAAATTTAGTATGCAGTACCCTAGATCGATCGATCACATTTATATCTCTCTTGATCTCTTTTAAACAATGATATATATATTGTATTCACAATTATAATTATCACAAAGACAGTTATAATTGGTCGATCAGTGAATACAAAACCATAATGTGATTCTCCAAAATCGATCTTCCTTTTTCCTTCAAACTCTCAATTTCAGTCTAGCTTGCTTTTCAAGAAATGCCCCATTAGATCGAATCATCTCATGACCATTGGCAACACCCTAAGATAGCAAACACTAAATAGAAATCTTGAGAATATGTAAGAGTCATGAGGGGACTAAAAATTGAGGAACTCTTTTCCTCAAGAGTCTCACACGTCATAAAAGTTGAGATAAAACTTTTTGCCACTCTTATTGGTTGTCTCATGCATACGTAGTATAGAATACGTATTGCGGTATTAACTCCTTTCCCATGGAGCGTATGTCTACACCTTTCAATACTGTATAGATGATAGTTCAAACATACCAAATGTCTAACTTGAGTTCACGTATCTACTCATTCACAAAATTCATCAGAACTCACATCCGGCATCTTAGATAGATAAAGTAAAATATGTGGGTTATTTTACTTTCGGACATAATAAGTATCATGTCCTCATCTTAAGACTTAGTTAAGGCGACATAAGTATTTTAAGCTTGAGCTCTCGATTATCACCTAGATAATAAGCTTAAAACTGTCTCATCTCTATTTATCACACAGTAAATAGAGGCGATTACCCGTGTGAGTTGGCTAATCTTTTATCTGTCCGACATACTTCCTTAACTTAAAATAATGCATTGAGCATTAAGATGCATAAAGATCATACATAGATTCATAGGCATTAATAAATGAAAAACAAAAGTTCATAAATGTGAACAACTGAGGGAAATTACAATTCAGTACATCAGACTCTACGCAATCCTAGAGATTTTACATAACCACAAAACACATCTCTAGGTATTGGCTTTGTCATAGGATCTGCTACCATTCTATGCATAGATATGTACTGTAAGTTCACATCCTTTCGTGCAACCATATCTTTTACAAAGTTATACTTGGTATCTATATGTTTGGTCTTGCCATGATACTTTGGATCTTTGGTGTATGCTATAGCTGCTTGGCTATCACAGTTAACCAATAATTGATTTGCAGCTTTCTCAATAACACCTAAATGATCCAAAAATCTCTTAAGCCAAACTCCTTCTTGTACTTTGTAGCCGCCGATAATGCCACGAACTCAGCTTCCATTGTGGATAAGGCTATACACGTTTGCTTCTTACTACTCCATGATATGGCGCCATTGTTCAGTAAGAAAGCGAATCCAGAGGTAGATTTTCTTTCATCTAAATCTCCTCCCCAATCAGCATCTGAATAGCCTTCAAATCGCAGATCCTTTCCTTGGTAATTCAACTTGTAATCAGCAGTTCCCTTCAGATACCTTAGTATTCTCTTAACGGCCTTCCAATGTGCTGGACCTGAATTGGATTGGTATCTACTCACCATTCCAACTGTAAAACATATGTCGGGTCTTGTACACATCATAGCATACATCAAACTCCCAACAGCACTAGCATAAGGAACATGTTTCATTTGTTCCTTCTCTTGTGGAGTCCCCGACACGATCTATGGCTCAATCCTTCACCTTTTGCAATAGGAGTGTCTATGGATTTACAGTCTTGCATACGAAATCGTTCAAGAACCTTATTTACATATGTTTCTTGCGAAAGAGACAACGATCTCTTCGAACGATCTCTTGAAATCTTAACTCCAAGAATGTATGCAGCCTCACCCATATCTTTCATCTCAAAGTTGGAAGACAACCAACTCTTGACAGTATTAACAAACTCTCTATTGCTTCCAGCAATTAGTATATCATCAACATATAATGATATTATCACAAATTGATCATTAGATCTTTTGATATATACACAATGATCCTTATCAATCATTGTAAAATCATATGTCATTATGGCATTATGAAAACGTATATACCATTGTCTTGATGACTGCTTGAGGCCATATATCGATCTCAAAAGTCGACATACCTTTTCTTCTTGGCCTTGCATTATGAAACCAATAGGTTGTTCCATATATATTTCTTCCTCTAATTCTCCATTGAGGAAAGCAGTCTTTACATCCATTTGATATAACTCAAGATCCATACTACCTACTATTGCCAGAATAATGCGAATTGAGGTAAATCTCACTATAGGAGAAAACGTATCTTCATAATCAATTCCTTCCTGTTGATTATACCCCTTCGCCACAAGGCGAGCCTTATGCCTTTCTATCGAGCTATCAGCCTTTCGCTTTATTTTGAGAACCCACTTGTTCCCAATAGCTCTGCGTCCTTTTGGAAGATCAACCAGTTCTCATACTTGATTTGATTTCATTGACTCAATTTCCTCTTCCATTGCATGAATCCATTTTTCCTTACTAGGGCAATTCAGAGCCTCATTAATATTTCTTGGCTCATCCTCATCTTGTGAAGCAACCATAAAAGTTTCTCATTCAATGTCAAAACATCGACGGGGAATACTTTGGCGATTTGTTCGCCGTATGGGAGATTGTACACTTTGCACATCAGTCCCCATTATGCTCCTACTTGGATTAGGTAATAATGATGTCATCTCATCATGTGATTGTAATTGAGAATGACTTGAATTTAATTCATCACTTCTCATATTACTCCCACTTGGACGAACTCCACTAAGATCATTATCTTGATCCAAGGTTTCAAATAGGGAATAATCTTCACCTATTTCGCCCTTCTTAGGAAATTCATCCTCTAAGAATGGGACATCTCGTGATTCAAATTCAGTTATACTCCCACTTTCCTGCTCACCTATGAACACATATCCTTTCGAGTGTTCGGAGTATCTTATGAAAATACTCTTCTTTCCTCTGAGACTAAATTTCCCAAACTTGTGAGAGGACTCATGTGTATAGGCAGCACAACCTCATGGCTTAAGAAAACTTAAGTCCGGTTTTCTACCTGTCCATAACTCATATGGAGTGGAAGTAACTGATTTGGAAGGCACCCGGTTAAGTATATACGCAGCAGTTAACAATGCATCACTCCAAAAAGTAATAGGTAAGTTAGCATGCGCCATCATGGATCTAACCATTTACAGTAGGGTTCTGTTTCTTCTCTTCGCAACACCATTTTGTTGAGGAGTATACGAAATAGACAACTGTCTTTCTATTTCCAGATAAATATTCTCGACCTCGATCGGATCTTAACGCTTTTATTTTCTTGTCTAATTGATTTTTTACCAGGTTCATAAACCTTTTGAAACAACTTATTGCTTCAGATTTATGAGAAATCAAATAGACATATCCGAATCGAGTATAATCATCAATAAAAGTGATGAAATAAACAGCCCCATGCCTTCCTTTCACATTCATTGGACCACAAACATCAGAATGGATTAAATGCAGACGAAATTCAGCTCTTTTACCTTTTCCAAATGGTTTCCGTGTCGTTTTTCCTTCTAGGCAATGCTTACATATGGGCAAATCGACTTTTTTAATGTCGCCCAACAAGCCCTCTTTGGCTAGTCTATTCATACGTTGTTGGCCAATATGACCAAGTCTAGCATGCCACACATTCACATCATTAGCATAGGTATTAGGAGATGTGATAAGAGAATAACAAACATATGCATTAACATAGTCAATATCTAATATAATGAAACCATCCAGAAAATAACCACAACCGTAGTAATTTGTATCTAAAAACAAATCCACACCTCTATTACAGAAATTCATATTAAAACCTAGTTTAACCAACACTAAAACAGACATTAAATTCCGACGAATCTCTGGAGCATACAATACATCATGAAGGAACAAAGTGCGTCCACCACGCATGTTCAGTTGGCAGGTGTCAATTCCTTTCACTTCAGCTCTAAAGTTGTTTCCCACATAGATCCACTTAGTTCCAGTTGATACTCGTCGGAATTCCACGAAGGATCCTCTATCCTTCGCTACATGGTCTATCGCTCCTGAATCTACAGTCCACAAAGGATTAGACTCAGTCAAGAATACAGAACTCGACACAAAAGTAAAGTTCTGAAAAGTACAAGGGGTGTTTACCTTCTTTGGCTCACGACGGTCACGAGCATAGTGACCCTTCTTGTCACAATTGAAACATTTCACCCTTGTAAGCTTCTTCATTCGAGGACGCTTTCCTCTTTCATGTTGGTTAAGCTTGGTTTTCTTCCCTGAAGGACCTGCTTCCTTACCTTTCCCTTTATCAAACCAGTTATGGCGTTTGCGCTTGGAGCTCGAAACTCCATGTGAGCTAGAACTAGCATGATAGAGTTCAGCATCCGGCTTAGCCGCCAATAGGCGGTCCTCTTTCAGCTCAAGATGGCGCATAACATCCTCAAAGGTTTTGATATTATCATTATGGGTCAGGTGCACCTTCATATGCTCCAAACTCTGAAGCAAGGAACGAATCACTGCTTGCACTTGCTGCTCATCTGTCAGGACATGGCTAGCATCTTTCAGCTCATTTATCATGTTTGACATTTTTATAAGATGTTGCTTCATGGTCTAACCATGAGGCTTCTTATAAGAGTCAAACCTGATAGTGAGCTGTCTCAGTCTGGTCACTGAAGTGTGACCAAATCTTGCCGCCAATGCTTCCCACATTTCTTTGGCATTGTCAAAACGCCTAAACTCTCGCATGACGTCATTGTCCATGCTGCTCAGCAACGTAATGCGAGCAAGAGAGTTCTTTCTTTTCCACGCAGCAAAAGCTTCCTTGTCTCTCTTGTGCTGTGCAGTGGTTCCTTCTTTAAGTTCAACCATGGTCAGGTTAAGAGCCTCAAGTGCTTCTTGCTCTTCCAAAGACATACTTGGATTTTCATTTGCCAAATTTCATAGTTGTCACCATTGAGCTTTTCACCTTTGTTCAGTTCGGCAACTATGCTCTTTGTGGCTGAAACCATTGATCTGAACACATCAGACAAATATGCACGAATTATTAATGCCTATCATTTATGTATCCCTTTTTACATAGACCCATCATATTAATGAATAATTTCAAGTAAGGTTTCAAAATCAAAAGGTCACTACGTTTCCAATCATCCTCCAAAAATCCTAACTTAAAACTATCATTAATATGATTGTCTCATGCAAAATCAATTCTATGAAGTTACAAAAACTTCTAAAAAACTACCCACAGCTAATTACCCACAGCAACCAGCAATAACAGAAAGCAACAGATAATGGACATCCAATAAAACACTAATGCTTTCAACTAATACAACTAACATATAGGTTGCTACATCAGCAACAATCAGGTAGTTAATATTACATAATATGTCCACAAAGCACACTCAACAAAGATCAGCCAATACAACTAATACCAAGTCAGCACACGAACTGGGAAAGATCCTCTTTTGTTCAATTCATTGATATTTTCCCTTGTAACAATACAGTAATATTCATTCACAAAATCCATCACAATTTTCTTATATGTAGCAGCTCCGTTGACATCCCATATGCGATTCAACACATCTTGCCATTCAGGTGGAAGAGTGTTAATGAAAAATTGCACCATCTCTAACTGTGGCATAAGACGACCATTCCATATGACATTTTGAATTTTCCCGTTGACTTCAAGGACGTGATCAATTAAGTCACCACTCTCCCATCGATGATTAGTCAGCTCAGCTATCAACTTAGACAGTCTTTCCTTTTGTTAATCGGTAATTGCGCGGATAGGTGTGCGCAACCTTAGGGGAGGCAATATTCCTGCAACAAATGCAGAACAAATAAGGGATCACATATAATCCACATAGACTTAATTGAAAAAGAAACACATTTTTTTTTTTTTTTTTTTTTTCGGGTCAACGGTCAACGGTCGTCGGTCAACGGGTCAATGGTCCGGTCGCCGGGTCGTCAGACTGGTCGGACCGAACGGGCCGGTCAGAACGGTCGGACCAGACGAGCTGGTCGGACCGATCAGACCAGTCAGGCCGGGTCGGACAAACCGACCGCACGTGCCGCGCGCGTGCGCGAGATGACGTCACGCATACGTCACCCAGTACGTGCCGCGTGCGTGCCAGGAGTCCGCGGGTCGGGTCGCCGGCCGGTGACCGCCCGGCCAACCGTCGTCAGCGATGACGTCATCGGTGACGTCATCCCAGCGGTTACCGACCGTTGGGTGATGTCACGGTGACGTCATCGCATGACACCAACACGCGTCGGTTTGCCAACCGATGCGTGCCGGTTCGCCACCGGCGGCGCGCACGTGCCGGTTCGCCGACCGGCACGTGTGCCACACGCGCTGGGCGAGCCAGCGCTTCCGGGCGCGTCGCGCTCACGCGCAGCGCCTTCTGGCCGCGCGTGTGGGCGCGTGCGGCGTCGCCCGACGGCGCACGACATGTCACCAGACTCGTCTTGACGACCTCTTTCACCTAGTTCCTTCAGAAATTAATTTCGACTTACGAAAACTCAGAAAAAAGGATGAACAATGCTTGGGTGTTTGGATTTCTCGCCCCGATCCGTACGGCCGAATTACTTTTGCGAAAAATCAATCAAAGAACATCAAACTGGTCGGGAAAACGTGAACTAGGGCTTTGATACCAATGTTGGGTTTAACGGATCCCCGAAAATCGGATTCGACACTAAATCAAACCCTTAAATCAATGCGGAAGACGAGCCCGGGAAAAACAACACGTATCACCGATCCTAAAGCACATCACGGATTCGAGCGTACCTTGTTAGCCACAGATTAGACACCGACGCCGATAGAGGAAGAGAAACTTGGCCCTGTTCGATCCGATGACGCCTTGAAGGGAAGGAAAAAGTTGCCGGAACCTTACTATTTTTCCTTTTCTTTTTGGAGAGAGAGAAAGCGCGCGGGAGAAGACGTACGTTCGTTTTTTTCCAACAGGTGTTTTCTCTCTCTCTCTCCTCCCTTTTATACGTCCCTCCATCCACGGGCCCTATTCCCGTGAGCCGGGCTTTTTGGGCCCAACTTGGGCGGACGGGCCTTAAGCCCATCGCTAATAAAACCTTCAATCCCAAATATATGAAGGGAAATAACAAAACTCGACTCTTTAATTTAGGCTATTTGACCTTCTTCTCTTCCGAGACCGACCGTGATTTTCAATAGAAAAGTGTGCATGCATCCGGTTCTAGGCGATTGCTCCTCCTACTCCGAGTTCTAATTACGAATTTCAGGTTTCAACCATTTTTCACTGTACAAAATGTCACGATCGAAAGTTAAAAGGCAAGCTAATGCAAACAAGATGATATCCTTGTAACTATTGCCGAGTGATATACATGAATTTAAGGAAATGGAGGGGGAAAATTTGAGTACGGTCATCAGTTACCTGAAGTGGGTTCGGTTTATGTTGCGCAATCTCTTCTATGAGAATGACTAGTTTTTCTTAAACGGACGGACTTGTTAGCAGTGAGATGTTGTGATTTCGGCATCATAACTCTGCCTATTCTTCTCCTCATTGAATTATTTCAGCTGCCTATTATGAGTTTTGACCCGGCACAAATTGCAGGATCTGCTAGCCCAAGCCTTGCTATGTCATGGCGATGGTGGAAGTGGTTGCATTGATCGTATCAGTCTTCCAACTTGAATCAAGGCCGGTTCATTAGGCTTTTGCTTAGGAAAAGTCCTGAGGAAAGCTTTCCGGTAGACAGGTTGATGCTGATCAGCTCCAATATCAGTACTCCAAAGCTATAAACATCTGATTTTTCAGAAAATATTCCATCCATGGCATACTCCAGAGACATGTAGCCGCTGTATGGCTTGGACATGTTATATTTGTACATAGGATGCCATACTCATGATAAAGGTATACAGATCATACATGTGAAGGGTTCACGATATCTGGTTCAAACAAAGAATCATAGACTCTAGGATGAGTGCACGAGAGGTCAGAAAATTGGAGGTTGATACTTCCAACTTGACAAGTACTGTTTTTCTCGTACCTTTTAGCATTTGTATTTCAGCGCTGGTCTACAATTACCTCGGAGCGAGCTGACTTATTGGACCATTGGATGTACATGGAGGAGTTTTCTCGGTCATATTAGAGGACAAAAGTAGGAACATGCACGAGGGGAAAGGTGAGCGCATTATACGGCTAATCTGCTGTTTAGGTGACAAATTGCCTCACGAGTAACTATTAAGGGGACGATAGAAAGCTTACAGTGTCCAAACAATTTTGTGAGTATTAACCAAATCTTGAGTGCCTTCAAATATTGCCCAAAATCTGAAATCTTGGGATTCATTTTTTCATCCAAGAGAATGTTGCTCTCTTTCAAAACTTGATGTATGACCCTGAGGCAAGAATTCCGTCGGAGGTAAAGCAGCCCTCTTGTGACCCCGAAAATAATGCAGAAGCATATGGCCCAGCTAAGTTTTGGCTTCTCTGTTGAATCTAAACAAGGTAGCGAACAGAAACAATATCTAGTTTCAGTACCATATTTTGTTGAAAATGGAAATTAGTTCTTCAGAGAGTGAGACAAACCAGAAAGAAAGGCATCCAAGCTCTTGTTTGGCAAGTACTCATACACTATTATATTTTCATCTTCTGTGCAGTAACCGACAAGTCTCACCAGATTTCGGTGTTGAAATCTGGATATTAGAAGGATCTCATTCTTGAACTCTGCTATGCCTTGGCCTGAGCTGCTCGAAAGTCTCTTCACAGCTATCTCCTTACCATCATTCACCTTTCCCTGTTTCCAAATGAACATAGCTATCAGATCTTGGTTGATCTCTGTATTTCCCTCGGAGAAGGCTTATTTTTACCTTATAAATGGGGCAAACCATCCCTGCCCAAGTTCGTTTTTCACATTGAAGTTGTCTGTCGCAAGGAGTACGCTGTCAAAATCATACACCAGCAATTCAGATGCGTCACCTTGCTTCATTCACTCTTTCCGTGCAAATTCTGTTAGCAGTTCCTCTGATTTGTTGGATGTCGCCAATGACTTAAGCAGTCTTGGGATTGTCATTTTCCTAAAACTCCCTTTCTTTTTTCGCTCAAAGAAGGCTTATTTTTATATAGGATAGTGGGTGTGTGACAATGATCCTGGATCACATAATTTGGCTATTGACCATCTACAAGACAAAAAGGTCCATAGGAAGACTTTCCTGCTCTCCTTTTCTTTTTCCACTTCTTAATCAAAACTTGATGGAAAAGTTACTGGAACTGCAAGGAGGGAGTATCATCAATTGGACAGGACACTCAAAATGACATCGACTTCTCAGAGCAAATCAAGAATATGCTTTGACATCAGAATGGTATCAATTTTGACAACCAAAATGAATGCGTTGTCACATACCAATTCCACAGTGAAGAACACTCAAAGTATTCATATTCATATTGAGATTATCTCGATGCATACAGACATTCTGAATTTTGTGCCTTCGTGCACACATAAAACTTTTCTACTAGAGCGATGGCAACTGGGAGCCCCTCACTATCTCTATGTTTACATCATAGATCAACGTAATAGTGCAACAACAGATTATTTATTCAAGCAGATAATTTGATAAACACTGAATTCCTGGAAAGATGAATTAGTCAGAGACAATGCATAATAGAGTTTTATCTTCCTTCAGCCATAGTAATGGTGATGGTATTCCTGGACCGAATGTATTCTTCTTCTGATTGGACTTCATGAGTCGTTGAGCGTTGAAATGTAAATGCTGGTTGCTTTGGCTGTGGAAGATCAGACTGCCCACTTAGCATTAGAACCACAGCTGACATGTCGGGTCTATCTGTGGCATGTTCCTGTACACAGAGAAGCCCTAATTGAATGCATCTCATCACTTCTGACAGCGAAAATGCGTCAGCAATGGCTTCATCCATTAGGGCCAATCCTCTGCCTTCACACCACAAATGCCATACCTGTAACAACCGGTTGATTTTAGATTGTCCCAGGGATTACCGATGATTGAAACCTGAATGGAGATATTAGTTTGAAGTTAGATCTGATGCTTACATAGGTCAGGAGATTGAGATGCTGTCCATGGTAATCTAAACTTGTGTTCTTCTTGCTGCTGATAAGCTCCAATATCAGTACGCCAAAGCTATAAACATCAGATTTTTCAGAAAATATCCCACCCATGGCATATTCGGGAGACATGTAACCCCTGTATGACTTGGACATGTTATGTTCTCATACTAGGATGCCATCATCATAATAAAGGTATACAAACTTGTACAAATGGAAGGTTCACGAAATACAGTTCAAACAAAAATTCAGACTCAAGGACGATGGCATGAGAGGTCAGAAACCAAATCAACTAGTACTGCCTTTCTAATACCTTTTAGCATTTGCATTATAGAACTGGTTTATAATTATCTATGAACAAACTTGTTGAGAAAACTTCCCAATATGTTTTGAAGATTAACAAAACCTTAAGGATTCCTGATTCATATGACAATCATTTTGAGGCGCTCTTACCTAACGAAGAACTCTACTTATGGAAACCCAATGTCTGTTGTATGGGCAATGGAATCATAAGAAGATTCTAATCTTGTGATTCAAGTAGCAATCAGATCTTCTCATATCATTTAGGTCCAAAGGGTGGATTGGATGAATGATCCTCAGTCCAATGGTCAGCTTGGAAATTGAAGAGTATAAAAGGAGATCATGGTGCTAAAAGAAAACAAGATTTGAAGTCTATAATTCTAAAGTTCAAAGAGAGCCTCGACATTTTCATACTTGTCTCTCTGAGTTGAAATTGTAATCTCTGAGAGGCTATCATTTAGAGTGACTGTGAGATTAGAAGATACGATCACACATTCTGGAGAGTACTCAGACTTTGTAATCTCTAATTGATTCTTTATTGAAATCCAGCCAATAGGCTATTGGAATGAAAGAGTGGATGTTAGCTTACTATAAGCCAAACTACTATAACTGTTGCCACTATAACTGTCGTGTGCAATATATTCTATCCCTTAGCCTCTCTTTCATTTTGATTGATATTTTATTGCACACGGTAGTTCTGATCCCTGCGTAGTTTTCATCAAATGTTGTTCTTTCACAATATTGAACTTCATTGTTTTAAATTCAGCTTTAATTGTGCATCATCACATATTCATCCCCTCAAAGTGATAGTACTAGCCACCTCATAACTGGCTAATTGGAAACATTGGATGTAAATGGAAGAATTTTCTTGGTCATATTAAAGGACAATGGTAGGAACATGCATGAAGGGAAAGGTGAGCACATTAAACTGCTAATCTGCTGTCTAGGTGACAAATTGCCTCATGAGTAAGTACTCTTAAGACTGATGATAGAATGCTTACAGTGTCCCCACAACTTTGTGAGTATTTACGAAAACTTGAGTGCCTTCAAACATCCGCGCTAGCCCAAAATCTGAAATCTTGGGATTCATTTTTTCGTCCAAGAGAATGTTGCTCACTTTCAAATCTCGATGTATGACCCTGAGGCATGAATCACGGTGGAGGTAGAGCAGCCCTCTTGCAATGCCCTGGATAATGTGGAAGCGGATGCCCCAGCTGAGTTTTGCCTTCTCTTTTGAATCTAAACAAGGTGGTAAACAGAAACAATATCTAGTTTCAGTACCGTATTTTGTTGAAAGCAGAAATAAGTTCTTCAGAGAGTGAGACAAACCGAAAAGAAAGGCGTCCAAGCTCCTGTTCGGCAAGTACTCATACACTAGTATCTTTTCTTCTCCTTCAGTGCAGTAACCAACAAGTCTCACCAGATTTCGGTGTTGAAGTTTGGATATCAGGAGGATCTCATTCTTGAACTCTGCAATGCCTTGGCCTGAGCTGCTCAAAAGTCTTTTCACAGCTATGTCCTTACCATCGTTCAGCTTTCCCTGTTTTCAAACGAACATAACTATCAGATCTTGGATAATCTCTGGATTTCCCTCGGCAAAGGCTTTTTTCTTTACCTTATAAACAAGGCCAAACCCTCCCTGCCCGAGTTTGTTCTTCACGTTGAAGTTGTTCGTTGCAAGGAGTATGCTGTCCAAATCATAAACCATTAATTCCGATGCATCACCTTGCTTCATTTGCTCTTTCCATGCAGTTTCCCTCAGCAATTCCTCTGATCTGTTGGCTGTGGCCTTTGAATTAAGGACCCTTGGGATTGTCATTTTCCTAAATTTCCCTGCAATTTTACAAACAAAACAAGAACGACTGATAATAAGCGTGAGAACATGAGAAGCAAAAGTGTTTCTATTGTAGTGATTGCCAAGCTTCTGAAGCCATTGCTTTACCAATGATACAAGATTCTTACGTCTCGGTTAACATGAAATCACACTTAAAACAGCCATAAAATGCACGTCTTTTATTACCTCTCCACTTGAAAAGACCACACACTGAAATGCCAGCTCCGAATAACATGATGGCAGAAATAGTACTTAAGCTGATGATGAGTTTTGTCTTCGTAGGTACACCTGAACTGGGAAAATACATTATAAGAACCACAGGCAGTGCAAGATTAAATGCAAATTAATTCAACCTTTCCAACCTTTATTCACATCCACAAGTCGAATAAATAGATCTCTGCCTTCTCTGGAGAATTGCTGAGTATCTATGAGGTTTTTACACCAAGCCATACATCCTACAGTATCCACGTAAGAAAAGGCCAAGCACGAGCAGTTTCCTAGGCACCAACTTTGACATCCTTCTGCATCAGCTATGTTTGACAAATAATCAGCAGAATCAGGCAATTTCATATGTTTCATTGGCCAGAACACATCATTTTCCACAGTCGTCATAGCTGCTGCATGTGCGGATTTCTGACAATTCAATTCCATTTTCCTAATGCACCCTACGGTCCAGTTTCCTCGGTTCCACTCTTCATCTGACCTGGGTTTAAACCCTTTTAAGCAGCTGCATATAGGTGAACTAAATGTGTCGCAAACTCCAAAAGGACCACATGTTCCATAAATTTCACAGCGGTTAGTTCGTGATGCTTCCCAGTTTGTTGACCATCCATCCCCCCAACGAACAGACCCTATAGATCCTTCCGATGAGATGAAAACATATCCAAAGGAGTTGTTGTAATAATTGCGGAAATAATATGTCGTTCCCTGGTTGATATTTTGCACAAGCTGATGGCCGCTCAGGTATTTGTTGCTCATGGTCGGTATTCCATTAAACTTGGATTTATCCCACTGTCCGCTTCTCCAGTGGACTTGATCCATTCCAAGCAAAAAGCTGAGGTGGTGTCTCCGATGTCACTCCAAGGACAAAGCTTCCGGGCGATGGATCATCTTCACCTTTCCAGGAAATCAAGTATTTTTTCTTTCCTGTTTTCACATTTACTCCGATCTTCATGTTTGGCAGGAGAGTGTTGGTTGGCTCATCGAAGCTTTCCCACATTTTATTTGCATTCCCGTCTTGAAGAACAAGGTTTCCAAAGTCTAAAAGCACTGCTGCAGAATAATTATACTTCGCCATGACATTTGTAGACCAGACAGTACTTTGTTGCCCATCAAGAAGCTTCAGATTTCCATCTCCGCTAATTATCAAACTCGCAGATTGATCTTTGTGTCCAAGTGGCTTGTCCCTGTTGGCCACCCAGACAACTTTGGAGAAAGTTATGTTCTTGTACCATATTCCTACGTACTGCTTTTCTGATCCATTAGGCGTGAAGAACCCGAGCTCGAAGATTTCACTAGGCGAGACAAGGGTTTGGTTCTGAATAAGTGGCCTTGATGCAGTTATATTGTAAATTGTGCTGCTTTGAAGTGCTTGAAACAGGGAGCAGACGAGCAAAGAATACACAAGTATGCAGTCGTAAGAACAATGATGAACAAATTCAAGAAGCATTTGTGAAATTTGACCGGGGAAATTTCACCTGTTATAGGCAGATCGAAAAGGATAAAAATTTGGATTACGGTGAGCCAAGCTTACAGTGCTTAGATCCTCTGTGTAACTGCACTCACAAAATACCAATATTCCTTCGGGATAGTGGTATTTAATGACCAGAAGAGTTTCATTTGGCGATAGTAAAATGGTTTGAGTGGGAACTGGGGCTCCCAACAGCAATCATTTTTGAAAGTATAGCCTCCATGACCCGCTAAGGTTGGGCTTTTCTTCTCCATTTTTCCAAAGTTGACGCGGTTTCACAGGTAATATTTAGATCTTACTGAACCAATAGAAGTATTTGTGGCTTCTTTTCCTTTTTCCTTATAAATGACAGGATATCGAGACATTCAAGATTTAGTTCAGCCACAATTGTATTTTTGTTCAGCCACAATTGTAAAAAGAAGAAGATTGCGCAATGGATTTCATTTTGCATCTGTTTTCTTGCATGTGTAGGAGACAGAAAGCGAGAAGAATGTGCATGTTTTATTCAACTTTGTCAACCTGGGCCACACAATATTTGACAAAACAAAAAGGAGAACAATCATGAGTTAAGTAGAACCGACATCAACATGCGACATGTGATGCGATACGACATGCCGACACATCGTTTCTCTAAAGAAAGCAAGAAGAACGTGCATGTTTTATTCAACTTTGTCAAGTTGGGCCACACAATATTTGACAAAACAAAAAGGAGAACAATCATGAGTTAAGTAGAATCGACATTAACACGCGACACGTGATGCAACGCGACACGACACAACATGATATGCTGACACATCGTTTTTTTTTTTTTTTCTAAAAATAGAGAATTCTAACACGTTATATATTAAATATATATTTTTACATATACATGGTGAATTATCATTTTTATGATTATTTTAATCAAATTAATTTGATTAAAATTTACAAATAAATAAATAATAAAAAATAGCCTAAAATGAATTTACATTAAAAACATTAATCCACTATTTGTTAATATCATTCATTGTTTTAATTTAACAAATTTAACTCCACTCCAATAATGCATAAAATTTAAAGGGAAAAAAACAAGCAATCCACATTCTGGACTCTAGTGTCAAAGCGTGTTGGAAGAGAAGAGAAAAAATAAACTTGGGGAATGAATTGTGTGTTATGAGAAGTGAGAGTCGAAAGAGAAGAAAAGACTAGGTTTTCTTGTTTTCCCATTTATTATTTTTATTATTTTTATTATTTTTTTACATATTTACATTTTGACTTATCATTTATTGAAATTTTCTAAAATTGACCTGTACATGTCGGAATTCTGAACTCATTCCCAATTCACATGTTGGAGAGTATCGAGAGAGTTGATGTGACATCCCGAAATTCGACCCCGTTTCGATAAAGTGAAATGGGCATTTCACAACACGCCATGGCCCTTTTTTCTTTTCTACGAACATCATTCACGAGTTAATTAACCTATTGGGTAAAGCCGTTAAGGGATTTATCACCGTAAAAAATCCCTAAAAGCTACCTAATTGGTTGGATTGAGCTAAAATCACGTTTGATCGATTGTTAACCACGAAATTGAACTCGATTTCGAAAATCGAATTTTAAGCGCGTCATAATTCTTATTTTTAGGATCCTGTCTCATTGTCCGTCAAATTATTGATGAGTCCGAAATTTTAATAAAAAAATTATCAAAAGAAAAATTGAAGTCCGAAAAGAAATTAGAAAGGGAAAGAGAAAAGAAAATCAAATAAGAAAAATATTGTTGTTTATTTTTCTTTGTCTCTCTCTCTCCCTTCTCTTTTTTTCTTTTCTCTCTTTTTCTCTTTTCTCTCTCTCCTCTCCCCTTTTCCCTCCCCCTCGTGTGGAATTCCCCACCGCCTGCCCTCTCTCTCTCTCTCTTTTCCCTTTTGACCGGTCCAACCTTATCTTCTCCCTCTTATCTCTTCTTCTCTCTCCTCTCTCTTCTCCCTCATCCCACGTGACCGAACACTTCTTCCCCTCCTTTTCTTCTTCGTGGAACCAACGAACAGAAGGAGAAGCTGAAGCGAAGATAGCAGCTCGCCGAGACAGCAGCCAGCCGCCGTCACTGCCCGTCCCACCGCCGCACGCCCGTGTGCGCGCCGCTCGCCGCCGTGTGCTGCCAGCCCCGTCCCTCGCACCAGCCGTTCCCCCGCGCGACCCAGCCGCTGCCCAGCCTCCGTCCAGCCCTGTACGGCCACCTCCGATCGCCGTTCGACCCCGTCGGACCTCCCCGGCGTCCCCCTCGCCCTCCGCCGGCCTTCCCTCGCCGTTTTGGCCGCCGGAGCAGCCCCGGCCAGCCCCGACCAGCAACCCACGAAATGGGTTTCCAACACCTTTGGGCCCGCTTTTGGGCCTTTTCCGGGCCCCGAACCCGAGCCGTGCTTTGGGAAGAATCGTTCCTTGCGTCGCCCTCGTCGGATTGATCCAATTTGCGCGCAATTTGGTGGGTAATATCACTAATCCAGGATTAGTTCGCTAATTATGCTTAATGTTGGTTTAGTTTTAATTAATTATGTTTAAGTTGTTAGATTAGAATAAATTAGTAATTATTAGTCAATTGTAATGCGATTTAGATAAACTGATTGCGCAATTAACAAGTAGACGTGGTCTACTACTTATTGGAAGTGCCTCAGGTTTTTCCCGACCCTTAGTGGGCTCCAATTAGGCTTTTCGGGCCTAAGTGGAATTTTTAGTATTTAAATATTAATTTTCGGAATTAATTTAAATAATTATTTATTTTTCGAAAATTCAATTGGGATGGCCCGAGACTGGAATATTATGCTGATGACCGTGGTGAAGTCCGTTGATTTAACTGGGCTTTATTTTGAGCTAAATCGGATTTTTAATATTAATTATTTAATTTTCGAAATTAATTAATTAATTATTTATATTCCGAAAATTCAATTGAGATGGTAAATGACCAGAATATTATGCTGATGATCATGGTGAAGTCCGTTTATTTAATGGGGCTTTATTTTTGTGTTAAATTGAATTTTTAATATTTATTTATTAATTATTTTTTCGAAAATTAAGATTGAGATGGCCGACGACCGAAATCCCGTGTTGATCGTCGTAGCGTAGTCCGTTTATTTATTTGAGCTCCACGTTGTATGGAATTGAATAAATTGTGATATTTTAGGGATTTACCCTAATTGATTGGAATTGATTGAGATTGAATTGTTGATTGGTAAATGGCCAAGTATGTTATTTAGCATTTATAATGCTTTGATTGAGTTGTAAAGTGGATGGATTTATGAGAGAATTGGAAATATTCTGGGATTGAACCGATCAGACACGGTGTATGGACCTACGTGGTTTGGTGATTGGGATATCACTGGCGAAAACGGCGCCTCAAAGAACGCACGTATCGGTCTAGTACATACATTATTGTGGACCTACGTGGTTCGGTGATTGGGATATCACTGGCGAAAACGGCACCTTAAAGAACGCACGTATCGGTCTAGTACTCATATTGTTATAGGCATGTATGGTTCAGTGATTAAGGACATCACTGGCGAAAACGGCGCCTTAAAAAACGCATGCACTTGTCTATTCAATACATTGTTGTAGGCATGTGTGGTTCGGTGATTATGGATCTCACTAGCAAAAACGGCACTTGAAAGAACGCACACAATTGTCTATTAAGTACATGGTTATAGGCATGCGTGGTTCAGTGACTAAGGATATCACTGGCGAAAACGGCGCCTTAAAGAACGCACGTATCGGTCTAGTACTCATATTGTTATAGGCATGTATGGTTCAGTGATTAAGGACATTACTGGCGAAAACGGCGCCTTAAAAAACGCATGCACTTGTCTATTCAATACATTGTTGTAGGCATGTGTGGTTCGGTGATTATGGATCTCACTAGTAAAAACGGCACCTTAAAGAACGCACGCAATTGTCTATTGAACAGATCATTGTAGGCATGTGTGGTTCGGTGATTTGGGATATCACTGGCGAAAACGGCGCCTTAAAGAACGCACGCAATTGTTTAGTGGATAAGCAACCTTGGCGAACTTGACACCTGAGAGTATTGGCCTAGAATGGTCCGTCTGACATGAAATCGACTAGGTCGTTTGAGCATTATTTTGATATGATGTTGCGAATTGCTTGATTGAATGGAAATGACCGTGAGTTGTCTCGTTGGCATGTAATCGATTAGGTCGACTTGATCGATGCTTCGATCTGTGATTTGATTGATTGTACATTGAAATATTTGAAGTATCTGTATATAACCTTGAATTGCAGGTGAGACTGATGCCAAGGTACGTCCTCTGCCCTGTGCGTGTTTAGGCAGCCTATAGTATAATGGTTTACTAATCGGGCTTAATGGGATAGAACTCGCTGAGACGTTGTCTCATCCCATTTTGGGGAAAACATTTCAGGACCCCGATGAGGAACTGATGAGGAGGAGTCTGAGAAGGAGAACTCGGAGTTAAAACTTGAGGAGAATGATTTTTGGAAGAAGAAGATAATCCTGAGAGGGGCCTTAAGTACGGCTGGATGGACTGAGGGTCTATCTTCTTTTGAGAATTCCTTTTGAAGTGAATAGTTATGAATTGGTTTGTGTTTTGTATAAAAGTTTGGTTATAAATTTCAATATGAAAAATATGGCCCTACTTTTCTATCCTATCGATTTATTGTTTGGGGATTTATAACTGCTTCCGCATGTGCTTAATAAATGAAATGGTCGGCGATACTTAATCTTGGGATATTGCATTATAAAATCGACCAAGAGAAGGATGTGTACGTGCCCGAGGATCGAGGCGTGACAGTTGACTAGGTATCGAAAAATCCAACACATGTTGACTGAGTGTTCGAGAGTATTAAAGAGTGTCGGAAAATGTCGACTATATGTCGGAGTGTTTAATACGACACGAAGGCTCCTAAAGAGTGTTGATGCTTCCTAGATCATGAGACCCCCAATTGAGTTGAAAAGCAAAGCACGTGCATGGTATTCTAGATGACTTCTTTGCTTCAGCCACACAAAGCAAAAAAATGAAAGGACTTTTCGCACACTTGTAATATGAATGCATTTGAGTGCCATATTCATAACATGGCACGTGATATTCATCCTAAGTTGACAAAGCTAAAAACCCATGATGATAATTATTATAAGTTTTTAAATTTTTTAAATTTTAAATTTTAAATTTTCTTTTTTCTTTTCCTTTTTTGCCATTTTTTCAAGGCCAATGAAGTTCATGGACAACCCTTGCCAACTGTGAAGGCCTCACCTAAACCAAGCAAGGGCCATCGTTGACCATCGTTGGCCCTAAAAAATGGAAAACAAAAACAAAACAAAAAAATTCAAAATTGAAAAATTAAACAATAAAATATCCATGTTGGATGGGAAATTAATAAAAAAAAATCCATGTTTGATGATTTGTAGGAAATTACACTCAAATGATTGATTTTACTCTAATATAGAACTTAAGTGAGCAAACAAAAAGTTTTGGCACTCAAGTGAGTGACATACGAAAGTTGTAACACCTGTGTTATTCTTCTCCTAAAAATTGCTAAGGACTTACACTCACAGAAAGGAAAACCATCGCTGTCCCTCGTTGCTCTGACTTTGTCTGTATGCTTCAAGTTTTTTCTTCTCCTGAAGTTGGTTTTTCCACATTCAAATTGCTTCTATTGTGGGTTGGGTTGACCATTGATCATTTACAATTTTTGCGTTGATTGCGCTTGGGTCAAGTAAGGTTAACTTGGAGTTGAAAGTTCATTCTGGTTACTTTGACAACTGTCCGTTCTTTTGTATTTTCATTGGGGGAAAATCCAGGAACTTTGGTGTAATTGGCACTCTTGAACTTTTAATTTGTTTAATATGATCTCTAAATTTTGATCTAATATTCATTATGCTCCATAAACTGTTAAACATTAAATAAATCAAAAGTTTAAGGATGATGTTGCACATTGGGCATAAATTCAAGTATCAAATTATACAAATTAAAAGTTCTAGACAACTTTGCACATTGATTAAAGTTCAGAAACTATTTGTGCAATTATCCCATTCATTTAATTTGAAATTGACTTGTAGATTGTCACAGCCTTGCAACAACAAGAGGCATCATCTAAAATATGTATGAAAATCTCAGTAGAATCATACCATTGTAATGATGATATTACCCATTAAGAAGAAAATTGATGAAATCCTTATTGCTTGATGCTTGGCAAGAGTCAAAACACGAAAATATTGGACGGTGATTGTAACAAGATGGCCTAGTATACGTGGGACGAGCTCCCAATGTAGTCTAAATAACCACATAATTATGAACATTTGGAGATGGGTGTTAGCTTATATATAACTCAACAAGGCTTCTCCCATCTAATTTTGGACTTGGGATATACTGTGACATCCCTGGATAAACTCACTCAAGGTATTGTCTGCTTTGACCCATCTCATACTAAGCCTCACAGTTTTGTCATTTGGCATATAAACAAACACTTTTCCAAGAGATCACCCATCTTGATAGTACTCTAACCTAGGCTCGCCTAACTTTTGGAGTTCCAAAGCAAAGCTTGTCGTTACGTCAAAAGTCGCATCCATGAGTTAATTTTAGTTTTTAATTATATATATTAAAATCGCTTTCTCTTTGTTCGGTGCATAGTTCGATTCATTCCTGCCCCATTTGCTATCCTAGAAGCCTACTAAGAGTCGCTCCTTGTCCAAGTCATATAGCCTAGGCAACCACTCCCCACCCTCGTCAAACTAGGTCGTTATAGGCTCGCCAGCTTTTGCCTGAGTCATCCTCAAACCACACACCTATTGGAGAGGTACCTACTCTAATATCATATTGTGACATCCCTAGATTAACTTACTTGAGGTATTGTCCGCTTTGGCCTATCCCATATTGAGCCTCACGATTTTGTTCTTTGGCATATAGGTGGGCACTTTCCCAATAGATCATTGTCGCAACCTCTTTTTTTTTTTGGCGCCCAATTAGGGGCGGGCGCCTTGCGAAGGCTAAATGGTTTGGCTATGTCTTTTTAGCCCAAACTCTCCCAAGTCCACCAATTCATGACTTAATGGTTCAAGTTTTTTTACCTATAAATTAATTTTAAAACAGAGTCGCTACTAATCAATTTGGGGCAGGTCGATTAGAAACCCAAGCGAAGTATTTGGAGAAATACTTGCTCTTGCGCAACCAGAGAAATTAAGATCGGGGACTTGATTACACTAATTAATCACTAATGCCCTTTCAGTACCTAATCTTGTTTAAACCCTAAGGCTCTTTGGATTTTTGAGGAATTTTCCATGCTTTTGTGGAGGAAAAAACATTTTTGGTCTTTTTCTCATTTTTTGACATAAAAGGGAATTTCTTTTTGACTTTTTTGGTATTTTTGGAAAATATAAAAAAAAAATTGGCTTTTTCTGACTTTTTTGGCTTTTTTTTTTTTTGGAAAATATGGGATATTTTTTATTTTTTTATTTTCTGGAAAATAATTTTTTTATATTTTTTTATATTTTTTTTAAATTTTTAAATATTATTTTATATTATAATAATATTAATTTAAAAAAAAAAAAAAATCGGGTCGGATCCTTGGGTTGGGTCCGACCTGGGCTATTTGCTCAAAACGCAGACGGGCCCGCAATGTAGGCTCGACTCTTTTTTTTTTTTTTTTTAAGCGTAAAAGCCCAAACCTATTTTTTAGCCTACTTCACAAAAATTCTAGCCCAGCGCAACTCAGCCCACACGTACGGGCTCGACCCAGGCGGAAACCCTACCTGGTTCCGACCCGAGTCGCGACCCGACGCAACTCCCCCTCTTCTTCGCCTAAACGCGGCACCCGAGTCTCGGCCTGCTCATCCTCAGCCCCCCTTTTGAAGTCTCTCAATGGGAGGTCTAGAAGATCTGTAGCCCTCGATCTTTTGCCACTTCCTTGTCCGTTCAATGGAGGTGGTGCCGGCCTATTTATAGGCGAGGGAGTCCGGTCGACGGAGAGGTTTGGCTGCCGATCCTCCGTGTGCCGACCAGTCTTGGTGCGGCCGAACCGGCGTCACCTCAATCGCCCATTTGCTTGCTTTGAAGGCACGTCCCATCTGTTATCAGTTGGCCTACACGCGCGTCAAAACCCTAGCTGCCGCTCTCTGCGTGTGTGTTGCAAAGGCGTGAAAGGAGAAGCCAAGGAGGAAGAAGACAAGGGGGGCATGGGCCGGGTTAGGTCACGGCTGGGCCTCGCGGACCTACGCAAAGGAAAAGAAAAGAGGAGAGGGGTTGGGCTTTGAAGGCCTAACCCTTATGGCTGCTGGCTTTTGCTTTTCTTTTTGTTTTTTCTTTGCTTTTGTTTATTTTATTTTTTTATTATTTTGTTTTTATTATTTAAAAGGAGGAAAAATATAGAAGCTAAAGCCTAATTAAAAACCTAATCGAAATTTAGATGTCAACAGCAGCCCCTCTTTGAAGGTGAGCTTGCAGAGGTTGTATTCAAAGACATACTGATACCTAAATTTTGTCTATGTAGTATGTTATATCTTATTTGGGACCTATTATCCTATGCAGAAAAGAGCAATATAATATTAAGACAGATAAAAAGATACCTATAATTACTTATCGGGCACGAGCGAGATAAGGGTGCGAATTTCGAGCTTGGTAAGTATCAAGGCATGCTCTTACCTAGTAACGTGAGGAGGTTGCTCCTCTAAGATCGGAACCTTTATTCGGCCGCCTTGATGGGAAATTGCTCTTGTAGGGCCCAAACCATTCTTCGATCGCCTGTTAGAGCAATAAGTTGTTTACCCGACCTTTCTCGGGAGATGTGTCGACCTTTCTCAGAGCATCGATTTGTGGAGTGCCTGATCTTTGTCAAGGACACCAATTGGTACCCAACCTTTCTCGGGAGATGCGCCGACCTTTCTCAGGGCATCGATTTGTTGGGGTGTCTGACCTTAGTTGAGGACACTAGTTGGTACTTGACCTTTCTCGGGAGATACACTGACCTTTCTCAGAGCATCGATTTGTTGGGGGTACCTGACCTCAGTCGAGGACCCCGGTTAATACCCGACCTTTCTCAGGAGATGCGCCGACCTTTCTCAAGGCATCGATTTGTTGGTGGTGCCTGACCTCAGTCGAGGATACTGGTTGATACCCGACCTTTCTCGAAAGATGTGCTGACCTTTCTCAGGGCATCTGTCTGTTGGGTGCCTAGACATTTATAGGCATTTTGAAAGAGTACCTGGATATTCACAAGTATTAACCTGGAGGATATTTGGGCCTTCGCAGGCGTCAAAATGGTACTTAGATGATCACAAGTACAAACTCTTGGAGGATACCTGGACGTTCATAGGTATCAAAGGGGTACTTGTATGATCATAAGTACTACATACTGGAAAATATCTGATTACTTACAGGTATCAAAAGAGTAATTGGATGGTCACAAGTACAAACTCTTGGAGGGTGCCTGGATGTTCGCAGGCATTGAAGGAGTACCTGATTGCTTGCAGGTGTCGAAAGAGTACTTGGATGATCACAAATACAAACTCTTGGAGGATACCTAGACGTTCGCAGGTATCAAGGGGTACCTGGATAATCATAAGTACCAAACTCTAGAGAATACTTGGTCGTTTTTTAAAGTCTCCTGGTAGATGGAATATCGAGGATGTACCTGGGATATTTGTAAAGATTTCTCACCTTCTGGTAATAGGAATATCGAGGACATACTTGGGATATTCATGGAGATCTCCTACCTCCTAGTAGTTGGGGAATATTAAGGACGTACCTTGGATATTTATGAAGGTCTCTCATCTCTTGGTAATTGGGAATATCGAGGGCGTGCGCCGCATATTCATGAAGGTTTCTCACCTCCTGGTAATTGGGAATATCAAAGACGTACCTTGAATATTCATGAAGGTCTCTCATCTCTTGATAATTGGGAATATCGAGGGCATGCCTCGCATATTCATGAAAGTTTCTCACCTCATGGTAATTGGGAATATCGAAGACGTACCTTGGATATTCATGAAGGTCTCTCACCTCTTGGTAATTGGGAATATTGAGGGCATGCCTCGCATATTCATGAAGATCTCTCACCTCCTAGTAATTGGGAATATCGAGGATGTACCTTAGATATTCGTGAAGGTCTCTCATCTCCTGGGAATTGGGAATATCGAGGACGTGCCTCACATATTCATGAAGGCCTCTCACCTCCTGATAATGGGAATATCAAGGATGTGCTCTGTATATTCGTGAAGGTCTCTCACCTCTTAGTAAAGGGGAATATCGAGGGCGTGCCTCGCATATTCATGAAGGTCTCTCACCTCCTAGCAATTGGGAATATTGAGGGCGTGCCTTGCATATTCGTGAAGGTCTCTCACCTCTTGGTAAATGGGAATATCGAGGACGTACCTGGGATATTCGTGAAGGTATCTCACCTCTTGGCAATTGGGAATATCGAAGACGTACCTTGGATATTCGTGAAGGTCTCTCACCTCCTAGGAATTGGGAATATCGAGGACGTGCCTCGTATATTCATGAAGGTTTCTCACCTCCTGATAATAGGAATATCGAGAACGTGCCTCGTATATTCGTGAAGGTCTCTCATCTTCTAGTAAATGGGAATATCGAGGACGTGCTTCGTATATTTGTGAAGGTCTCTCACCTCCTAGCAATTGGAAATATTGAGGGCGTGCCTCGCATATTCATGAAGGTCTCTCACCTCCTGGTAAATGGGAATATCGAGGACGTACTTGGAATATTCGTGAAGGTCTCTCACCCCCTAGCAATTGGGAATATCGAGGACGTACCTTGGATATCCGTGAAGGTCTCTCACCTCCTGGTAAATGGAAATATCGATGACGTATCTAGGATATTCATGAAGGTTTCTCACCTCCTGGTAAATGGGAATATCAAGGACGTACCTTGGATATTCATAAAGGTCTCTCACCTCCTGGAATTGGGAATATCGAGGGCATACCTAAGATATTCGTGAAGGTCTCTCATCTCCTGGCAATGGGAATATCAAGGACGTACCTTAGATATTCATGAAGGTCTCTCACATCTTGGTAATTGGGAATATCGAGGACATGCCCCGCATATTCGTGTAGGTCTCTCACCACCTGGTAATGGGAATATCGAGGGCGTGCCCCACATATTTTTGAAGATCTCTCACCTCCTGGCAACATAAACTTGAATGTAGTACAAGGCTTACCTGGAAGGCCGCAGGCACTCAAAAGGGCTGAAACACCTGGGTAGCCGCAGGTGTACAAAGTACTGGAATACTTGGATGAACACAAGTATTTAATGGTATGACCTAGGACCACTCAAGTTGGTCCAAGTGTCATGATGATAAGAGAGCATACTCTGGGTAACCGCAGGTGCACAACGCAATGGAGTGCTTGAACAGCTACTAATATTATTTGGGGACAACTCGGGCAGATTGAGTGTCATGGGAAGAGAGTACTTGGAGGGAGTCAAGTGCTTGAAAATAATGGGATACTTAAGCAGCTACCAGTATCAATATTTTGAGGATAACTCGAACAGGTCGAGTGTCAATAAGGGAGAGTACCCAAATGATAATAGGCACTCATGGACGATGGGATACTTGGTTAGTCTCAAGCATCTAAATTCCGAAGACGACTCGAACAGGTCGAGTGTCGATAAGAGGGTACCTAGACAGTGGGAGGTATCTAAAGACAAAGGGATACCTGGACAATTGCAAGTATCAATACTATGAGGACAACTCAGATAGGTTGAGTGTCGTTAAGAGGGAGTACCCGGCAAGTGGTAGGTACTCAAAGACAAGGGGATACTTAGACAATTGCAATCACCCAAACTCAAGGGACGACTCGAATAGGTCGAGTGACAAGAAGAGAGTACCTAGATGGTGGTAGGTACTTTAAGACAAATGGGGATAGGGATATGCTTACCTGGTAATATCTCTGATCTCTGAGTGTATGTCTGCTATTTGCACAATATGCAACATAATTGTATATGCCATAAATTCATGAATTTAAATGTGATTCATGCATGACAATTTTGCTAGTTTTGCATCATCTGAGTTCCACTGGGGAAGATTTTGAAAGACAACATTTATTTAGAATGTAGATGTCTTGAGCATGCCAGATGAGGGACTTTCAGTCTGAAAGGACTTTTCACTCACTCTCATGGAAAAGGTTATCCTGACCATTGATGCAGGATTTATAAGGACCACACTATCTCACTGTCATCATGTCAGCAGGGGTCCGAGTATTCTCGCAAATGGTACGACTTTACCAATATGAGAGGTCTTTGTTGAAATTGTGATGAAGACTTGGTCAATGGCTCATCAAATGAGATTGTCGAGATCAAGGCTTATGAACGAAGTGCCGCACGATCATCTCTAGGTTTGCAAGTCAAGAGTCCTGCAAAAAAAAATTGAATAGTTTTGCTCGTAATTCTTCAAGCGATTCTTATAGACATATGAAATCCTACGTTAATTGAAGTGCCCTAATATGAAGAGACTTTTTCAATGCGACGCAATGTAGGCTTGACTCATGTGTAACGAGATAAGAGTTGGTGATTGCCTTGACATTTGTCACTGGTCTTTCTTCTCACTGTCATATGGAGGTTCTATGGACCACAACAGCAACATTTTCTTGGCTGTATTTTTGACTGGGGGGCATTAGCCTTGCTTTTACTAGGCACACTACTTTTTCATGCCCCTATTTTTATTCTAGTTTTTCATTTATGGGCATTGACCTTGCTTTTACCAGGTACACTGTTTTTTTATGCCCTTGCTTTTTCTTGTCGTTGGAGGAACTGGCCTAGGCAAGTTCAATCGAAGCACTGTTATTAGACTCTTGAGTCTTCATCTTCAGCTTGCATTCTAGGCTATGGCAATGACTTATGCTTTGCCTCAATGTGAGGGTAAAATTACAAACTCACTTGGGCTGTACAATGAATACAAGTGCGTAGAGAAAGAAATGCTCTTTGTCATTTTAGGGCACTTAAATTAATGTGAGTGTTCATATGTGATAAAGACACCCAAAGATTAATGCAAGTGCGAGCAAGAAAATTTCTATCTCTCTTCTCACCTTGTGATGCTGCTTTACCTCCGATCTGCCCCAGTGTGGGATGGTTCTTGACGAGGGTAGGACAGAAATTTCAACAGTGTATGGGGCTCAATGGGGTGAGCAATGGAATGCCTCTCACTATTTTGGTTATCATACCATTCGCGAAAGAACTCTTTACCCTGCAGCCATGGAATCTTCTACACTCATCTCACAAGTGTATATATGAGGGTTGTGTGTAGGATATGGCTTACCTTTCATCATCCTGACGCACCTTATCCAGCATGTTCGATCAATCTTGTATTTTTCACTTAGCTGTCTATTCTAATAATCTTTGTAGAATCAGTGATTTATACATACAAAATCATCATGCAAAATCCATTTGGAAAAGGCATGCAGCATTTTAAATGTGATGGAGTTTGTACTCTCAAAACAAATGAATGGTTTTGACTCAAAAAAGACCCTATTAACAACTTTAGGGGTTAACATAATGGTATTTCCAAATATGTTAGATTTTGAACATCAAAAGGGTTATTCGCAAATGGGTGTCGATGGTTGTCCCTATTGATTAGGGATATGATACATGAATGATCAGCCAAGGATTGTGAATCTAATTGAGCATCTCTGCTTTTGCCCCTGCAGAAGAGAAAATGTATAAATAAATCAATTAGTCTAGCCAAAATCAAATGTGAGTTGATGCCTGAAGATTTTCTATCATTTGTTTTGGTGATTACTTAGGATGCCATTTCGCTTAGGAGAGTTCGTCATGTCTCTTATTGATTTGTTATCCTTGTTTTTTATAGTCAAATGATCCCTTCACTGTTTGCATATGATTGGATGGACTTGAAGTGCAAGTGGGACACGAAGTCCTATGTCTTTTGCTTTGTTAGGTCACCTACTCTCTCGTAATTTGCAGGCGCAAGAGAAGCAAAAACTTTTTTTATTATTTTTTCTACCAAGTGGCTAACTGCCGCGTCGGGGATTCGAACCCCCGAATTCGGAACGTTCTGCTTCTTCCCGAGTACCACTTGGCTAGAGGGGCCGACAATGTCCATAGGGCGCTTCTTTTTTCATTTAACCGACTCAGCTCCTGGACGACACGTCCTTTCATACCAAGTTGGGTAAATCGATATGGGTCACTTGATTTGCCCAAATTAACCATTAAGCTTGCTTCTTGAATCCTTTGCTTCCTGTTAATAGGAGAAAATATGTCAAAAGTGAGTTCAGCCACTGGGAATATTGGAAACAATACCAAATTACTCTTCCCCAGAGTTTGTATTTGTTAGCTCCTAGGGATCTCTGTATGTTGATGATAGCCTCTTCGTCTTGACACGGTTCGACATTTCTTTCGATTGGCCCTCCTCATTTGTGGCCCTATATGCATAATTGATGGTCGTTGATTCATCTTCAACGCCTTCCTTTTGTGGAATTTTCTTCTATCTTTGACTATATGACCATTAACAGCATTAGGCAAAGTCATGTACTTTACGCTTCTATGAAATCTAAAATGGACAATCAAAGCTTCCAATTCTCTGATGGCAATCACTTCTTGGGAGAGCATGTGTCTAGAGCATGAAGTGAGGTTTCTAGGCCTTGAGTCATTGTCTAAAATAAGGAGCTAGAGACTACCTCAACTGTCTAGATTTCCTCCTTGTTGACAGTAGCCAATTCAAAGGAAGATAAGAAATTTCTTCTTTGTGCGTCGTGGCTCGTTGAAGCTGGAAGTCCCATCAATGAACTCGCGACACCTTGCCTTGAGCTATCATGTTATGCATGCTTCAAGTTTGATAATATGCATGTGCCTATTACGTCCCATCCTTCGTCTCCTGTAGATGGAACAGAGAGGATGTCATTTTCGACATTATGTTCAGGGAATAGGATTTACCCTTTTGAATCGTGATGATCCTTTCTGTTTGCCCCCGCTTTCTAAGAAGGGTGCTATTGAATTTGGCGAGTTCACATGATATGCCGACTTTAAATGCCTCCTGGTCACACTAAGTCAAAGGGGATGATTTTCTGAGACACGAAGTGAGTGAGTCAAAAAGACAAACATAATTAAATTTAACATCTTGTTTTGACGAAAGCTTTTGGTAAAGAAACATTTTTTGTTTTCAAAAGTATATATCTTTGGGGGGGAGAAAGCATGAGGAAGCCCAACCCTTAGTATTCTCTTTGGATGATACTTTCTTTTCATGGTTGGATAGTATCACTGGGCTGGTTTGGGATACTGCCTCATGCTTTCAAAACAAAATATTAGAACTGTATATTAGATTACTTAAATGGAAAATAAAACAATAGCACACTAAACAAGATGAGAAACATGAAATTATAAAAACAAGCAAAAACCCATGAAAACTCCTATGAAAATGAGCATTTTGATAGTACCGATTCTGAAATCAAGCGCCTTTGAGTTCCTCGCCTCTTGTAGACTCGAAGTATTCGCATGAGAGAACCACTTCATTAAAGCTACGGAAGTGCAACTTGCGAGGTAAAGCTCCTATGAACAGCTTCATCATTTCTTCTTTGGCCAGTTGAGGGTAGGTTTGCATCATAAAAGTCTTACACCTCCTTGCATATGCTCGGAAATCCTCTATTGGTCTTCTTCTAAAGTAAACAAAGTTCTCCCAAGGCAGTTCAGTTCCAATCTAGCTTTGATATTGAAGCAGGAGTGCAGAAGACAGCTCATTCCAATATCTCGTGAGGTAGATATCTGCTGTGATGAACCATTGCAATGTAGGCCCTGTAAGACTTTCTTGGAAGGCCCGAGTTGTGAATGACATCGAGCTATAGTATCGACTCATTTCAGTGTGGAGATATTGCAAATGAGCCACGGGGCAAGTCGTGTCATTATACTTGCAGAGATTAGGTATCCACATCTCTCCAGGGGTCATGATCCTATGAGTGCAAGATGGGCTTGATGTATCCTGGTTAGGCCACTGGTTTTCCCATTGCATATTCATTGTAGTGGTGAATTTTTTTATTTCAAGGAAACTGGACTCTGCCGAGATTATCCCATTGCTTTCTTTTGGGTCAAAATCACCAAACGAGGATGAGGCATTTAAGCTATCTTCATGATTAGGTGACAAGCTTAGTAATTCATTGGGATTATAGCAGATAAGGACGAATGTTCCCTCTTCTGACAGGCTTTCGACCCTGTGTGCAGGTAGAAAGCAATTATACGATGAATGGCTGATTTCATCTGTATAACACCGGTAGTCCTTGTGATTGTATCCTAGGGACTGGAAGTCATCAGGGTTGTACTCTAGAGGATGGTAGCCTTCAAGGTTGTATTCCAGGGAATGCTCGAAGTTTTGGTGCGGCGACTCATCAGCTATCAAATTTTGCCTATACTCAGTGGTAGATGTTGAATTGATTTGTTTAGGCTTTCTTTTCTTGGCTCCTAGTCTAGACCTTTTGAGTAAGGTCCTTCGTTTTGCTAGTTCAATTCTGTCAAGGGGAGCGAGAGATAGTGGAGCTTCACTTTCTGCTTCCCTCTCTAGATTGATAGGGGTCGGTATTCTTTGAACCCTAGCTCTTGCAGTAATCTTGGGGAGTTGTCTTGTCGTGCCCAGATCTTGAACAGGTTTTGTGTCTTTGACCTCGTACACAGGCTCCTTGCCTTTCCCAGTGGGAAACTTTTCAGCAATAGGACGTTGGTCAGTCACCCATTTATCATGCGAGGCTTCATTAACATCTTCTTCTCCTATCTTAGCGACTAACGGCTCCTCGTGCTCCACAACCATCGGTTCTTCGTAGAGCAAGGCAATGTCAAGGTTGACGTTAATATTATATTCTTGGTGGAAAACACGAATTACTTCCCCCCAGGTCTTAAGGGGACTAATCTTCCTAACAATGTGCCATTGCAAGGCGGGGCCAGTCAAGCTTGATTGGTATGATTGAATCATCCTTCGGACCAGGTAAGCTTGCAAGTAGGTCTCTGGGCGGGATGTATCAGCATACCTTTCGCATTCAGGTGCTTTGAGCTCTTTAGGGATCTCAATACCAGCGTAATTGGACAGGTCCATGGGATTCTGCCCCTACAGCTGGTTTAATTTTTTCATGATCTTTTCAAACTGTCTATGGTGTTGGTTATTCTCTGGTAAATTTACAGGTGTCATGACGGTGCTTAAAGCAGCTACGGAGTTGGGGTTAGCTTGAGTGGATTCCATTTGCCTCGAGAGTTGTCGAAGGACAATGGACATCTGTCCTACGCCGTCTTCAATGTTGGCGAGGCGATTTTGTACATTATTCTAATCGGCCCTTACTTGGTATCGCAAAAATCATGAATGAGCATGAAAGTAGACAAAGATTAACCCATGGCAATAGTCTAATTGCTTTTACTTATCAAAAGAGGATTTTATAAACCACAGACTTCTAACACCCAGAAAATGACAGAATGAAATACTCAGTATTAAACAAAAGCCCCTAAACAATGGGACAAAACTTTCACAATATTAACACTAAGGGGCACATGATTGTCATTTTATATGCGACGGGGAGCTTTGTTCTTACGAGGATGCCTACTTCCTTGGACTGGCTCTGAGATATGTATACAGTCTATTCCCAAATCCCTTTGCATAAGCTCTGCTTGCTCATGCTAGCTGCTCACGCTGATTGAGTCTGGGATCAATGGTTTCCATTTTGTCGGAATACGATGGTTGTGGATGTAGGACGTAGAGGCGTGGTGGGCTTTTTCTTCTCCCTCAAGCCCTTCAGGTACCACGATTCTTTTGCAATGGCACTTGCTCCATGTTTCCTCGACAATGGCAATCTTGAATGCGTAGTCACGGCTTGGATGGGTAAAACGGAGTGGATGTATTTTCCTCTTAGAAAGCAGCGGGATTTCTTGAAGGGCTCCATACTGTCGAGCCACTCTATATGGATAATAGGGAGTGCCGCCGGTGAGGCTGAGCAATGGAATTGGATGACTACGTTTGTAAGCAAAGCGAGCTCTCTTTTCATGAAACTAACCAGCACACCATTAGAATATCTCAGGAGCGGAGTCTCTTAAGAAATTTATCCAATTAAAACAGCTTTGGTTGGGAATATACGGTCCTAGGATCACAAATTTCTGTAATAGATTTTCGAAATCATTTTCGAATGATTGCATGAGGCCTCGAAATTCGCTTAGGTGAGAAAAGAACCAAACCTACAAAATTTCTGGGGAGGCTCTAATGATTTTTTCCGTGTTTTCTTTAAAACGATTAAGAGACAAAAACGTTTCAGCTAAAATCATGTTGGCGCAATTTTGCCCTCTTGAGACCTGATCAACCACCCATGCCATTGAGGGACTTATGGAGTTTCTTTGATGGGGAAAAATGATGAATCCGAACAAGGCTAAGAGGAAAATCTCACTTTTTTGGGTCATAGGCTGATTTTGAAAACATGCATTCATAAATTCTAGTGGGCGGCTATTATGGTTGTTTTCAAGAGTTCGCCTCACGACATGGACTTCAGTTCTTAAAAGTCGTGCTAACCTATGCAACAGGTCAATGCCTATTGGTGGCCTAACAAGCCGATTCTCAAGAGACTTTCCAGTGATGATGCTATATTCCTCCAGAGTTAGGATTAGCTCGAACCCACCGAATATAAAAGTGGATGTCTTCGAGCACCAGAAATGTGTCATGGCTTGTATGACTTCGGGATGAACAGTGATTTGAATTAACGATAAGAGATGACCGACTTTAGCTTTCACGCACTCTTGGGCATACTGGTCCAGTTGACCCCACCATCTGAAGAGCTCTGGTTTGGGAGCGAGAATAAACTGGATATCGTTTTCTCCCATCGCATATAAACTGAGACTCGAAAAGCTTACCCTAAATTGCCATGGGCCAATAAAAAAGTTGAATAAAAGTAAATAAATCACATTGCTTTTAAAGAAAATGACAAGCACAAAGACATGCATATGGAATGTGTGGCTCAATTTCTAACTGACAAGGTTTGTTAAAATTAAAAAGGTATCCGCCTGTCGCAGTCTCGCATTAGCAGAATACCCTCTTAACCTCGGCTAAAGAAATTCGGGGAAAAGAAATGAGACCTCTACAACGCAGTCTCACGTTCGAAGCCGTATCTTTCTTAACACCATCCTAAATATCCTATGGCGGCCCAAGTCCGGCGGCCGAGTTATGTGTGTCATGTGTAGTGCTAAAACATTTAAGAATGCACAACAGTTTATAATCACAAAACATTTTAATCACAACAGGGATTTTCTATGCTCAAGCTCGCCCAGTCAAGGCGAGGCTGAGCCTCGCCAGGGCCGGTGACGCTTCGGCGAGGTCGCCGGCCCTCGACGGCCAGTCGCCGGCCATGGCCGAGGCCGGCGACCGGCCAAAGAAAAAAGAAGAAAAGAAGAAGAAAAGAAAAGAGAGAGAAGTGCTTCTTCAAAAGTATTTATGGAACAAAAAACAACCTTTTTTTGTTTCTCATTTCCGTTCTTTTTTTGTTCCGGGAACAAAAAACAAAATTTTGTTCATGAACAAAAAAAAAAGAACATTACCATGCAGGGCCTAAGTGTCCTATTAGGTCCACTACTTGATCAAATTGCCATTTTCAAAAGAGGTCGGATCATGTCGCGAGCGAATCTCTGATTGAGCTTGTATTCCAAGCATTTGTCACCATGTGGGAAGATAAGAGGCTTTCTAAATTCCTGACACGTCGATGGGGGCTTCATGACGGGTTTGTACTTGTGCGAGACCCTTGTGATAAATTCTTTGGATAACAACCCAAGTGGTCTTAATGTGTATAATCCTTAAACTTTTGATCTATTCAATATGATCATTGAACTTTTATTTAACGTGCAATGTAAGCCTTGACTTTTTCATACGTATTCAATCAAATCTCTTAATTATATGAAAAATGTTCAATGTTGTACTTCAATTAATTTAAAATGGGAGACAACATCGAATATTTTCACGTAATTTAGGGACTAAATCAAATACACAACAAAAGCTTAGAGATCATATTGAACAGATTAAAAGTTCATGAAGTGCATTTTATATTTGATCAAAATTCAAGAATTATAAGAAAAAATTGATGAATCGTGGAAAGGGGGAAAAAAGGAAAGAGAAGGGAATGGATTTGTGCTAAACTTTGGCCATGGATGATGCAATGAATAGTAAAAATGGTCCGAACGACGGTTCCTAGAAACTTAGGAAATTGATAAATTAATCCGATTGTTATTGGAAGGGTGGAGAGGCTATAGACAAATCAAAGTTGGTCCACCAATTTTTAATATGGCTGGTGGCCGCTTTTAGAGTGAAGTTTGAGAACCGAATTGTTAGGTTTGGTTTTGATCATCCCAACACCGAACTAAATCGAGTTGTTAAATGAATACGTGATTTTTTATTAAAAATATTTTAAGCTTTTAGACGGCATAAGAACAATCATTATCATGTAGAGAGTGTAAAATCTCTTTGTCTCGGTCTCGGCCAAGCTGCTTGCCAGGGCAAAAGAGTACTGCGCCTGCGAATGCGAAAGCTCCGAGGTCATCTTCCAAATCCACGACATGCATGAGCTGTTGATGAGGGAAATTCGGCCATGCTAGTAAAGCCCGAGCGTCCTCAGGGTGAACTGCTGCGATACGCCGCCCAGCCCAACCCATAATTGAGTGTATCGCTTCACTTATGGTAATGATTAACCAAACATTTTTGGGAAGCTAGGAGCAATTCTCCTCTCTTCAAAATAGAAATTAGAGACTTAACATTAAAATCACTTTCCAGCGTTATCTGATGCCTAACAGTTCAGCATAACATGCAGATATGCGATCTTCATGATTGAATCCTATTATTTTATTCGTTAAGCCTACCATTCAGAATGCAAGGACAAGTACGAAGTACCTTGATAGTTCTTTTACTGCTTGTGGCTGGACTATCGTTCTTCCAACTCCGCACAAATAAAATATGAACTCGCATCCTCATCGGTCTCATTCCTGTCAGAAGAAGCAAACTGATGCCGAGCAGCAGCATTGGCGATGGCCTGTGTAGAAAGACTGACGACATGTCCATGAGAGATGTGCCATCACATCTATGACAATGATGACACATATGTCTAACCTGTGGAGTTTCCAAATGTCAGACTTTCCGGTTGCGTATAAAATCAAGATGTCTTGTCTTGAGCATGTCTGAAGGTAGAGGTCAAGTCAGGTTGACAAGCTCAACTTAACTCAAAAGTGCACAAGGCTCGTTGATCTGTCCAGAATTATTATGTCCTAATGTGGAAAATCCATTGGTTAAATCATAGACTGCGAAAAGCAGATACGCACCGCAGTATGAGTGCTAGATCCAGGATGGTACTTGACCGAATAAATATTTGCTTGCAAGTGAATGTTAAGAACACTTGCTTCCTGCTTGATCTGTTCAATTCAACATATTAGACATGACCTTACACCATAACTGTGACAGCCTTGGGAAGTGAGATGAATTTAGAGCTTAACACATTTTCACGTCTCCGGTTGCAAGTTACTGTGCTAATCAGCAAATAAATCCCCAATATGTGAAGGGAAATAACAAAGCTCGACTCTTTAGATTAGGCTACGTGACCACCTTCTCTTTCGAGACCGGCCGTGATTTTCAATGGAAAAGTGGGCATGCATCCGGTTCTAGGCAAGTGCTCCTCCTACTCCTATATTATGAATTTTGGGTCAACCATTTTTTACCATACAAATTGTTCGTTAGAAGCCAAGCTAATGTAAACAAAGATGATATCCTTGTAACTATTGCCAAGTGATGTACATGAACATTAGGAAATGGAAGAGAGAAGCCGGGGGGGGCGGGTGAAGGAAGAGGGAGTAAGCGCGGTCATCATTTACCTGAATTGGGTTTAGTGACCCGGCACAAATTGCAGGACCTGCTAGCCCAGGCCTTGCTATGCCATGGCAATGGTGGAAGTGGTTGGATTGATCATATCAACACTTTTCTCTTCCAACTTGAATCAAGCCCCGTTCATTAGGCTTTTGCTAGATGACCAAAAAGTAACTCAATAAAGTCCTGAGGAAAGCTTTCTGGCAGACAGGTGTGAAGACTTATTCAACTCGCCGATAGAATGATGAAGAAAAATGAAGAAAAAAATGTGGAAGTATTCAACTTCGATCTTCAATCTGTCCAGGCGAAACTCTAATCTTGAGAGATATACTGTTTGCTTAAGCGGACGATGGCTCAGAAGCATCGCTTGGAAAACAAGCTTTGTGGTGCACCCGGCAGCAAAAGAAAGATCCTCCAAAAGTGGATGTCATAAGGGTACTCTTTCCTTGGAGAACAACTGACTCCCAATTTGTCAGAAGAGACTTTCCCATTGATCAGCAACTTTGCACGACATTGCAATCAGAGTGTGTTCAACCCATTGGCTAGGGACTATCTAGCAGAGCTTGTTATAAAACAATGCTTCACATGCATTTGTATTGAACTAGATCGAACGTGGCCGAGCCATGATAAATGGTAAGGTTTTATAGTATCCCAGGCACTATAATGCAAAATGACAGCAGCAACATTCAGGTGCGGCACATTAGTATTCAACTGTATCAAAAGCAAACTTCCTAGCATAACTCACCATGATGGCTACACTCAGTAGACACTTTCAAACTAGATGTCGGTATCTTCCGTTTCCCAGCAATTCTATTCAATATATAACTGACTAAACGGTACACCAAATGACGTCTTACAGAAGAGATTAGAATCGGTACAGAGCTTCTTCAGCTGCTAGAGCCAGGATTGTACGCACGGTTACCCATACTTTTCTCCACAAGGCTTACAACATCACCTTTTGCTATCGGAAGATAGACACTAGAGTAGCTTATTTGCATTTTGTGACTCTGATCAATTAGAGTCTACATGCATATGCTACATATTGGGAGCAAGCAGCAAAATCCTGATACTTTCACTTGGGGAGATCGCTAAGAGGAAGTCTAAATTTGAAACCATTAATATATCTAGTTACATCTACCTTAACTAAAAAGCTTAAGCCAATGAGTGATGGGCCAACTAGAATATATTAACTGCTCTACATTTCGATGTAGGATTTCTCTAATATAATTCACTCACACGTGCACCTTAACATTATTGGTATGAATGAACCCTTTCCTGCACAGATTGTGATTGCCGTTGGATTCCATAAAAGTGTCATTTTTCAAAGGAAGGCCCTGCTCATACACTCTACCTCAACTTGTGACAATCATTATTAACAAAAATCTTTCAAGAGGGACTTACAACCCATCCATTTGGTTTATACCCAACCCTTGTCACTACTGCAGTAAATTGTAATTTCAATCGAGGACATCGAAGTATTCTTGGGGAGAATGTTGCAGAATCCAACTGTGACATTCTTCCTCTGGCAGCATCACACCCTTGTAGAGTTCTACAGCATCAATTTTTCGTAAAGGCTTCGATAATGATGTCAATGGCAGGTTAGCTGGTTGGAAGTCCAGAACAAGACTAGCTATCGGTTCAATTATAGACCTATTATGCCATCTTCAGGGAATCTTGTCTGATAGTAGGTTTTCTTACTTGTGCTGATTTGTTCTTCTTTGCGTTCTGCTGACAGCAGTTTCGGCTGTTCGTTTTCATGGAACAAAATTTTATTTCTCTACTGCCTGGAAAGGTAAAAATATGCAGTTCAGATAAATATTTCTAAGCCATTAATAATTTGGCCAAACCTTTCCTATTGATACTCCTATCCTTCAAAAGGACGTCAAAAGCTAAGCCATTTATCCCACTACTAAAAAGCAACTAACTTTTGGGTCCTCAATTCTTAAGAGAAGGACACTAACGGTGCCATCGTACGATGCTCGTTTTGTCATCGTAACTTTCCAAGCAATCATTTAAGTGCCACGACTTCTAAAAAGCGATCATTCAAGTGACATTGGTTACTTGTGTTGCTGAAAATATCACGTGCCATTGTTTTAGAATAAATAATGCGATGTGGCGTTCCAAATGAAGGGAGGAAGAATTGTGGGCACTGAGGACTTAGGGAGAGACAGAGAGGGAGTCCAAATGATGATGGTGGTGCTGGCCGAAGGAGGAGGGTAGACGGCGTGGCGTTCGGGATGAAGCATTGATTTTGATTTGCAAGTGAAAACAGGGGCTAGGTTTTGAATTGTAGGTACTATTGATGTCCTCTTGGCTCATTTTGCCTATTGCATTTCCTTCTCTGACCAATACACAGGGCACATGGGAAAAAACTAATTAGCAATCATGGCAGGCCCTTGGCCACGCAGAAGCACTTACAAGTTGTTTTTTGGAAATGGTTTTTCTAACGAAAGGACAATCTAACACGTGTAAGATATCATTAATTGGGAGGGAAAAAAAAAATCTGAGACGGTGAGAGTTTCTAAACAAGCAACAATGTTATAAGCTTATGCCAAATGGAAACGTGACAAATTGAAGCAATTGGGCTTGTAGCCAACTGTAGGCTCGTCAAATGAGTGGATCACATCGGAATCGGATAGGATTGAAAATGATCCGATTCAAATTCTCATTTATATAAAATACAAATTTAGCCATCTTTACTCCACCTGAGTCGAAATTTTAGTAATTTTTTTTGCTTAAATTGTTACCTTTATAGAATGGATGGCTCAATAAACCGGCTCATTCAGTGTGACAACTTGAGGCCGTATTATGGATGGAAGCGTAAAGTTGGTGATAAGGCAAAGGGTGAATGGGGATGCTTGAGTGACCAGCAATGCCCTCGTTTTCATGAACCGGTTCACTTCCAAGCATTAGCTAGTCACGGTGGTCAGACTACAACCGCTGGTCAACATTGAAATGCTAGTTTGGATTAGGATAACAGTATCAAAGTCTTTCCATATTGAAATGCTATCGAGAATTCAAATAACAAGTTCAAACGAATATCTTGGTGATCATTCAATCTCAAGTCCATGTATAAACGCTTTCCTGTTTTCTTACCACACCTGAAAATGTGCTCGAACTCTGAGCAAATTGAGCAATTGGCCAAGTAACCTGTAACTAGTGTCTACCATCATACAAACTTTACATGGCAATTCTAAGAAACTAAATAAGGAGGAATTCAAATTGAAGCACTTTGAATGTTCCTGTGACGATCTTACAAGGCAAAATCAAAGGAAATTAGCAAGACTTTAAGATTTTGTTTACTTTGCAAAAGATGAACGATTTGGAGAAAATAATTGCTTACTTGAAATAATTAGTAAATAGAAAAGGTTTTCATCTTTTATAACAATTTATGTCTAAAAGTTATCATGAACGATGCATCAATGACATCGAACAAACACAACAGTATCCAAATAAACTCTATAAAGCACCTCATATATGTCAAGTTATAAAGTACAAATGTCAGGGAAACTCGCTAATAGAATCCTTCAAGATCTCCTTCATACTAGATATCTAAAACTTTCGCTCCCGTTTCATTCCTCCATTGCATGTCATACCAATGGGACAAGACAGCATGTGCCATCATAAGATGGTTCATCAAGAGAAGGAAAACACTATCCAAGGCAAAATTTCACTAATTAGGTACAATAACTGTCCGCCTCCCTCCTCCATAAGATAGACAGCCCAAATGGAGCTGTATTTTCTTAATTAAAGTCCTATTTACAAAATATCATGTTGGATGAAGTTTGTTCAGCAAAACCACTTACACAACTCCATTAGCTCAGAGAGTAGCTGGAAATAGTCTGGAAGGTTGTCGTACCTGGACAAGAGGAAGGTAGTTTCTAGTTAACTAAAAGATCAACGACAAGAGTGAAAATCGAGTAAGCCAAGTCACCAAAATATTTACCAGAGACATTATGTTGCAGATTCTATATAACAATGATAACTAATAGCAGGTATTAGTCTTCCGCTAATAGACTAAGCAGACCAACAATTAAATCTATCATTAAGCAGCCATAATGGTACGGTCAATGGAACGCAACCAGAATAAACTAACACGCATCTTTTTCCCTTAATTTTCGTGGTCTCAAAGCTAACATGTTGAATAAAACAGTAATTGCGATGAAGGGAACTTCGCTCCAATTTATTGGTACTTTGCTCCAATAAAACAGTAATTGCAATGAAAAACGTTTCCTTTTTCTTTTTTGTCCGTTTTAGCTCTTAAATAGATGTTTCTAACCTATTGTTTCCACAGAAACCTTAGTGAATGTGTTCTACTCATATGCATTAAGCATAGACTCCTCTTCTATAGCATGGATTCTCCTTTCAGACAACTTTATTCTTTCTTTCATCAGCAATAATACGGATAAAAATAAAGGAGCACACGACTGTTTTGTTTTGTGAAACATGATTTGGCACGTAATCTTCAATTCCAAGTTCCCAATTCCCACATTAGCTCCCCTTATTTCTCAATCATCTCCTCTATTCTTTGTCCATATTTTCAAATTAATTATATCACAAAACCACTTTAGTAGTCTCCTCAACTTCCCAAAAGTTAAAAAAAAAAAAAAAACTTGCCAAAAGTTATCCCGTCCACAAAAAGAGAGGATCCCATCATCCCTCAACATCAATGGAACACCTCTTCTTCCCCTAGAAAGAGCTATCCCTTAAATATTGATCGTGTTCATATTGGAAGCCCTGGAAAAGAGTTTCTTTCACTTTACATTTTCACAAACATAAGAAGGAGGAAGCAATTCAAGCAAAATCCACTAAACCACTACACTAACCAAAATCCACTAATCCACTACACTAACCAGGTTATTAAAGATCTGTCTACAAAAAATCCGAGACTGCCCAACACACTAGCTACTTTTCACGAAATACTTACCCTCATCTTTGCGGTTATAACAAACAAGTTGCTGCATTAAAGGACCTTGGCATGCCGTTTATATGGTGTAACTGCTCAACTTCATTGGTACGTAAATTGTACCAACCGAGAGTCTTAGTCTCGCTGCCCACTTCCACCAAAACTTGACGACCATCCTGGGAGTAAGCCAATGGCCAGATATGTCGAAAACTCCACCAATGATCACGTAGTGAGAACAACATATCCCATGGTCGGTTCAATCCATATTCTCTCATAATCCACACATCGATTAGCCAGTGCAGACGACCACGCAGGTAAACCCCCATTCTACCCGGCTTAATCAGAAAGTATGGCATCCCCTCGAACCGCCTCCACAAGTTAGCTTTTGATTTGTAAATGCTAACTTCAGATACAATTGGCCTTCGCATAGTCTGAACCAACCTCAACAACACAAACTCATCATTCCATTCGTCATACCCAAATCCATAAACAGAGAGACCCAATCCATGGGGTATCTCAGCATCTGCAGGTGGCAAGACGCTATGGCGATCAGAGATCGGATCCCATATAGCAACCTCACGGTCGGCCACATTCCTAATGCAAAGGGTGGAACGGCAAGACCCTAGCAACCTGACATATCTCCACTGTCGAGGGTACTGTCTCATCCGTCAAGAAACCCTGATCTATATGGCAGAGGCTCAAACGATGCTCACGGAAGAGGCCGAGGGTCCACGCCATGAAGAGTTGGCGGTTTATAAAGGGACGACACGCACCTGCACCGGAGCAGCGACTTCTCCGGCGATCAATTCCAATATCTCGGCCTGATGAAGCGCTGCGGAGGCTGGCGGTTCCTCCTGGTGCGGGAACGGACCCTCACCACGTGCGAGTGAATCGGGCGATCGATGAGCTCTCCACTTCCCAGGCTATGTCGAAAGCCTCGCCTCCTCCCAGCTCGATTTTGGCAAATCACGTGATCTGTAAGGAAAAGATTCAATTTGAGAGAATCATCGGGGGAAGAGGATTACTAGTGCGAGTTTATTTCGTTAGGAAACTATCTACTGATACACAATTTGATTTTTTTTGGATTTTTACAAAACAAGCAATTTCCAAATATAAACATTATATCCAATCCACTCAAGATATTCATCAAATAAGGGATTAAAATAATTGAAAAATAATCCATTGTCTCATGAATTAAATTAACAATTATTCTAATCCTAAAAATCACAACAGTCAAGAAAAATCAAAATAATTAAAAATTGATCTGAAGTCTCACGAATCAAATTATTAATGTTAATGATTTTAAAGCCAAAATATCATCAAAATCAACATAATTAAAAAATAATCCGAAACCTTACGGATCAAATTAGCAATTAAAGTGATTTTTTTGCCAAGAATATCCTATTCGATAATGCCTAAAGTCTCAATGAAATCACTATTAACATCAAATATTTCAATTTAGACAATAATATCAAGATGAAATTTAGTTCAAGAAAATTACTTTGTTTGGATTTTTTATTTCCAAAACGGGACCGGCGCAAAGAATTCACGATCAGCGGCTGATGATGAGACGGTTTGCGGTGTGAGCGAGTCCACAAAGCTGGAGCTTGCAACTAATGGTCACCAAGGAACAGTACGTGCCTTTAAAAAAAAAAAAAACAATGCCCTCACTCTTGTGAACCGGTTCACTTCCAAGCATTAGCCAATCACAGTGGTCGGAGTACAACTGCTAACCTACATCAAAATGCTAGTTCGAATTAACAAAAACAGCATCAAAGTCTTTTTATATTGAAATGCTATCGAGAATCCTAAAAACAAGGAAATATCTTTGAACGAAAAAACTTGATAATCTTTTAATCTCGTGTCCATGTATGTACGCTTTCCTGATTATTTGCCACACCTGCATGCATGCTTGAACTCGAGCAAAGTTGAACAATTGACAAAGTAACTAAAATAACTTCTACCCTCATACAAACTTTACGTGGCAAATCTTGAGAAACTACATGTGGAGGAATCCGTGGATTGAAGAACTTCAAATGTTCCTGAACGCCATTACCTTGAGACGCACATGAACCGAAGTAGCGACTTCACTGGCAATCCTTACAATTCGAGACGAACCGAAGAAGATGGAGAGGAAAACAAGAAAAGTGGACGGCCTCAGCTCCAATAAAAAGGGCCAAGCCCAAGCATGACAGAAACGGAAAGGAAAAAAGGAGAAGGGAAAAAGGGGAGGAGTGCATGCCTCAGGACCAGAGCATCAATGACGTTTCGATCTAGGAATCTGGACCGAGAATATACAAAAGCGACACACCTCGGACAGGAGGATCGATGACGTCTCAGTCTAGGAATTTGGACAGAGAAAATGCAAAGGTGGGGCAGGTCAGATCGGACAAGCGTGCCCCACATGTACCATGCACGGAGCAGATTTCCAGGGGAAAAAGTGTATGATGAGGGGACTCTGGACAACTAGAAAAGACCGTCAACGCAATTCGACCAGCAGTGAAAGTCATGATAATGAGTCAACTACAAGTCTTCTGGTGCAGCTCCCCTGTTCAATCGCAACGGAGAAGAAGACGCGAAAGGCTGAAGAAGCCTATCTTGTCCACAAGAGAAGGAACTGTAATTTCATCGTGCTCCTGCATATACGTTCAGTAAGAGCAAATAAGCGGATGCAACAAGCCGGAAACTTCTGGTATCAAAGTATATTCAAACCACAACAGCATTCAGAGTACACTCCAGAGTACATCAGATTCCACTTCGCTTTGGGTGATTACAACGAAGATCTTTGATTGTCCTTCCAAACACTTAAGATGAAATCCAAAACTCCACAAACAACAATACGAGCCTATATAATTAACGTGTCAGAAGCTGACATATCCAACCCTGCATTCACATAAATGAGGTGCTCAAGCGCCCATTCTAATAGGACCACTAAAGGGGCGAAAAAGAAAAAAAAAAAGATTCACTCTCGATCTTCAATCTGTCCATATGAAACTCTACTATCCCGTGATACACTGATTGCTTAAGTGATAATGGCGTGGAAGCATTGGAAGCATCACCTGGAAAACAAGCTCCGTGATTGCCAATACCTGTCCTAGATTAGTGGACATCTTGCTTCTGACATGCCTGTCCATCTTCATTCTATATGATGTGATGTTGCTAGTTCAATCTGCTAGTTAGACTAGTCAGAGAAGCTACGGTGAATCAATCAATCTTAGCTAAGGAAAGCTTTTTATTTTTATTTTTATTCTAATTGGACACCCATTGGAAAGTGAATGAAAGAGACCTGGAATAAGCAACCGTACAGCTAGCATTGACCTAGACTGTCCGGGCGGATCCAGTACCCAGCATTATGAGGTAGTTTCTCTGTGCAGAGGGGCTCCTTGTTCGATGCGAGATAGATTGAGATAGAGATGTGTGTTGAGTCAAAAGAGAAACCGAAATACCAAATAAAACACAGCTAATATGGGAGAGAGTGCTGCTTTGGCTGTCTCCCAATCATGCTAGTACTTTGACTACTAGGATATGAGCTAAATAAGGAAAGCTCTCTGCATAGTCACTCGTGCACCTGCCTTGATGGAAGTCCCCAACTACATACTGGCATATCCTAAATAGAATCTATTGCCTATCTCACAGCTAGAAGAGAGTAGAGTTTCTTCATTTTCTCTTATATAAGATCTTGATTGGTTATATAAGAGAATAGACACTAGAGCTAGTTTTCTAGAATAGAGAACATAGAAGGAAACTTCTTTCAAGGGAGTCGAACTTAGGCATTCTCTCATTCATGTTGAAAAGCGCTTTCAACCTTGATATTGGAAGACCTAGAAAGGTGAACTCCACTCCCATTTGAATGAGATAAAGACACGTTTTGGATACCATTGATGACCATTGGAGCTATTGAAGGTGATTAGGGTGAGAGACCCTCGGGAGAGAATTGACAATCTATTTCACTCGACCATCGAATCATAGTACGATGCAATGCTTGCGAGTCAATTGCACTACCGGTTCTTCCCTGCCAAGAGGATCTGACCAACTTGAACTAGAGCTGGGACTATTGCTAAATCCGTCCCAGTCCAAGACTATACTCCTGGGCACAGGCTTTCCTTTCGAGACAGAAAAAGAAAAAGGATGTACACAATCCAATAAGTTAGGGCATAGGGCTGGCTTGCAACTGGATGACGAGGATCACTATCTGCACTTAAGAAACCATGGATAGACTACCATTGAATTGGACTTCCACCGGCTAGTCTAGCGAATGAGAGAAAGCTACCAGTCTCAGCAGTCATAGCTTACCCAGCAGTCATAGCTTCTGCGGTATCGGACTCTGATCTCGTCTTTCCCCATCTCCTCTAGCAAAAAGGGCTCTAACAAGGGTGTCCAAATAGCGCACATAGAATCCATTGTAATAGTTAGCGAAGGACTCTTATGCACGAAAGCATTTTTGTCTCGGTCTAAGTAAGGAAGGGAGGTTCTACAGTGCTAAAGTGATAATTGAGACAAGGAGAAGAATGTTGGAACAGAAGAGCTACAGACAAGAAGAACTACCGATGTTCAGTGTACCAATCAGGAACTAAGATAGACGAGTTTCCCTCAACGAACTCACTAAGCAAGGGCCTTGTTCAAGTCTTCTAATACAGAGTGCGCAAGGTTCAAAGTAGGAATCTATATCTGCCCGATCTGATTCGGAATCTATATCTGCCCGATCTGATCCATAAGGCTTCTTCCGTACAACGAAGTGTTTCGAAGTGGAGAGATGTACGGAATGAGTGGTTCACGCATACTAGATGGCTTAATTGAGAGACCCTCTTCACATCACACACATATATAAGGGCTAGTACTTGCCGAGCTGTCTAAGATGACTAAGATAAGCAACTATGACTAGGAGTGGGTACTAATCGAATCCATTTGACTATTTTCCTAAAGCTTCACATCAAGCTATGAAAGAAAGCTTGGGTGAAAGGAAAAAGCTCTCAGAAAGAAAGAGGTTAACTTATCGCCCTATCTATTTGCTTATATTACATTATGATGAAAAACTCTTTGTTCATTTTTTCACAAATAAGGAACACTGGGAATTTGCGCTCCGAGATCCTTGATCAGGCCCAAATTAGAGGAAGACAAAGAATCCGGGTCAGTCAAAAAAGAGAAGACCACTCAATTCACTGACTGGTGACAGAGCCTTCACCATTTGATCGGATCGGTCTTAGACTATTGGATTGGAGTTGAGCCCAATTCTTCGCCTTTGAAGGTAGGTTCACGCCCATGAATGGTCTAAGAGGTTCAATAAATAAATTTAAAAATAAAAAAATAAAAAGCCTACGAAAGAACGAGGACTATAACTCAAACTAAGGGGAGGGGCTCTCGTCTTATACGATCTTGGAGAGAGGTCTTTGTCTCAGCACTCAAAGTACAAGAAAGAGGCCTGCCCCACAAGCAAAAAAGCACGGGAATGAAAAGAGAAAGTCTCCTTCATGACTCTAGATAGCCTTCAACTTCCTTTAAGCATAGTGAAATCAATCCCACCTGTCCCTTAGTTCAGCGCAAGAGAATGGATAAAAGAATAAATTTGAAATCCCATATCGACATCGGAATCAACAGTCAAGGAATCCAATCAATCCCACTCGGATAGGATAAGAACCTGCCCTCCACTATCAAATCTTACTGTGAGAATTTCCGGTGTGATCCAATCAATGGCAGAGAATCTAACTCAACTCTCTTCCTTTCCGTCTTTAAATCCACCGCCCTATACTAGTTTGTTTCACAATAAGTTGTAAAAGAACACCATCTGGAGCTATGTCTGAAAGAAAGTAGATTAATGTAGGTACGCTTAGCGCTTGGTAGGTCAGGAGCAGAGGTTGTAATATAGTTGTTCCAAATCCAACTTCTGAAGCACAAGGGATATTCAGTTCACTTTTCATAGGTTGTCCTAATAAAAAAGCCCTGTTATAGCAAACTAACAACTTTAGTTTCTAATGAAAGGAAATGGGCTAGCCAAACCCGACAATAAGAGGCGAGAATGATTACGCAATTGCTGTTCAAAGAAGACAGGATTTAAACCTTCCCTCAAGTAGACAGGCAAGTCTGACGTCAACCGTCTCCTTCTCTGGAGACTCGCTGAATATCTATGAGTTTTTCACACCAAGCCATACATCCTGCAGAATCCACATAAGAAAAGGCCAAGCACGAGCAGTTTCCTAGGCACTGCTGCGTCAGCTATGTTTGACAAATAATCAGCAGAATCAGGCAATTTCATATGTTTTATTTGCCAGAACACGTCTTTTTCCAGAGTGTCATGGCTGCTGCATGTGCGGATTTCTGACAATTTAATTCCATTTTCCTAATGTGCCCTCCGGTCCAGTTTCCTCTGTTCCACTCTTCATCTGACCTGGGTTTAGACCCTTTTAAGCAGCTGCATATAGTTGAACTAAACGTGTCGCAAACTCCAAAAGGACCACATGTTCCATAAATTTCCCAGCGGTTAGTTCGTGATGCTTCCCAGTTTTTTTACCATCCATTGCCCCAACGAACAGACTCTATAGATCCTTCTGATGAGATGAAACTATATCCAAAGGAGGAGTTGTAATTATTACGGGAATAATATGTTGTTCCATGGTCGATATTTTGCTGGAGCTCATAGCCACTCAGATATGTGTTGCTCATGGTCGGCATTCCATTAAACTTGGATTTATCCCACTGTCCGCTTCTCCAGTATGGATTTGATCCATTCCAAGCGAAAAGCCAAGGCGGTGTCTCTGATGTCACTCTAAGGACAAAGCTTCCGGGCGATGGATCATCTTCACTTTTCCAGGAAATCAAGTATTTTTTCTTTCTTGTTTTCACGTTTACTCCGATCTTCATGTTTGGCAGGAGAGTGTTGGTTGGCTCATCGAAGCTTTTGACGGTGGCTTTAAAATGCGTCACACAGATTAGAGGGACCTAAACCTTATAAACTAGTCTCGTCCTGTCAGCGATGTGGGAGAGGAGACGCTTTAAAACGCATCATATAGATTATAGGGACCTAAGCTTTATAAACTAACCCCACTCCCCCCTAAGCGATGTGGGACAGGAGACGTGCCTCCGCGCTTGAGCCGTCACACTCAGTGTAACGACCCAGACCAAGGGCAATACGGAGGAACGGACTAAGATCGCCTCAGCAGTATGCGGGCGAGGAAAGTGTGACAACCCAAGCGGCGGTGCGCGGAGAGGAGGGATGGCGGTGCGTCTGCACCTCGGTCCCCGGACGTGCGTAAGGAAGGAGTCCCTCTCTTGTCCCACATCGCCTAGGGAGGGAGTCAATGAGCCCTCTAACTGTATATGCCTAGGGAGGGAGTCCTGGGTTAGCTTATAAGGCAATGAGCCATCTAATTGTATATACACGTTTTCTTGGGGTAGTAGAGGCTCCCTTAAGAGGAACAAAAAATGATTTAGTGTCCAAAGCGGCATTTTTTCGCCCATCAAGAAGCTTCAGATTTCCATCTCCGCCAATTATCAAACTTGCAGATTGATCTTTGTGTCCAAGTGGCTTGTCCCTGTTGGCCACCCAAACAACTTTGGAGAAAGTCGTGTTCTTGTACCGTATTCCTACGTACTGCTTTTCTGATCCATTAGGCGCGAAGAACCCGAGCTCGAAGATTTTACGAGGAGAGACAAGGGTTTGGTTCTGAATGAGTGGCCTTGATGCAGTTATATTGTAAATTGTGCTGCTTTGAAGTGCTTGAAACAGGGAGCAGAGGAGCAAAGAATACACAAGTACACAGTCGTAAGAACAATGATGAACAAATTCAGGAAGCATTTTTTATAATTGCCCGGGAAAATTTCACCTGTTATAGGCAGATCAAAAAGGATAAAAATGGGATTACTGTGAGCCAAGCTTACAGTGCTTAGATCCTCTGTGTAAGTGCACTCACAAGATGCCAATATTCCTTCGGGAGTAGTGGTATTTAATGACCAGGAGAGTTTCGTTTGGCGATAGTAAAATGGTTTTGAGTCGGAACTGTAGCTCCCAACAGCAATCATTTTTGAAAGTATAGCCTCCATGGCCCGCCATGGTTGGGCTTTTCTTCTCCACTTCTCCAAAGTTGACGCGGTTTCATAGGTAATAGTTAGGTCTTACTGAACCAATAAAAGTATTTGTGGCTTCTTTTCCTTTTTCCCTATAAATGACAGGATATCGAGACATTCTAGGAGATTGAATTCATCTGCTGAACTTGAAAGCATCCATTCTTTCTACTGTATACAAGAATAGAGTAATGACCGGCTATATGGTATGCTGAAATATGTCTCGTATTTGAGCTTATTGAATAATATTTAGTCTAAATAAATTAAACCGGCTCGTGATTCTGTGGGATTTCTCCTTCGGTCCAACTACTCATGATTGCATTTATGTTCAGCCACACTTGTGAAAAGAAGAAGGTTGTGCATGGATTTCATTTCGCATTTATTTTTCTGCATGTGTAGGAGACAAAGAAAGCGGGAACAACGTGCATGTTTTATTCAACTCTGTCAAGCTGGGCCACGCAATATTTGATAAAACAAAAAGGAGAACAATCATTAGGCCCCTAATTGAGTTGGAAAAGTAAAGCATGTGCATGGAATTCCTGTTGACTTCTTTGTTTCAGCCACACAAAGCAAAAAATGAAAGGACTTTTTGCACACTTGTAATATGAACGCATTTGAGTATTCACAACATGTTCTTTCACTTCAGGTTTTCATAAACATGCAAAAGGGAGGAAGTAGTTCAAGCAAAATCCACTGTCTACAAAGAATCTGAGAACTAGCTACTTTTCACAAAGTACATACCCCATATCTTGGCAGTTCGTTAATACCACAAACAAGTTGCTGCTACAAAGGAGCTTGGCATGCCGTTCATATGGAACTACTTGGCTTGATCAGTACCTACATTGTACCAACCGAGAGTCCTGCCCACTTCCACCAACTCATACTGGAAGTAAGCCAATGGCTGGACAAGTCGGAAACTCCACCCGTGGTCATGTAGCGAGAACAACAATCCCATGGTCAGTTGGATCCATATCGTCTCATAATCCACACATCGACAGCCCTTGGCTCAATATAAATGGAAAGGCAAAGATTCACTGGCTCAACATAAACAGATGTGAATGAGAAAGAGTACCCTCAAGGGTGGCGATGGATCCGGTTGCTAGGGTCTTGCCATCGCGTACTTTGCATTTCTAATATGGACCACAACCACATTGCTCTATGGAGACCGACCTAGGGCATTCTAGGCTGTTGCCACCTGCACATGCTGAGATACCCGTGGATTGGGTCTCTCTGTTTATGGATTTGGGACAAACTGACTAGAAAGTACGTGTTGCTGAAGGTGTTTCAAAGGCCAATTGTATCTGAAGTTAGCATCTATAGAAAACATTTGGCAAGTCCACCTCTGCCAAACTCTCAGTACGAATATCAAAAGCCACCAACACTTTTGCCGAATCTCGCACCAACTCGCGTCTCATTATCCAATGCAGATGGCTGAGCAGAAGAACCCCCATTCTACCCAGCTCAACTAGAAAGTATGGCATCCCTGGAGCCGCCTCCACGTGTTAGTTATTTCTCTATAGATGCTAACTTCAAATACAATTGGCCTTCGCAAGGTCTGAAACACCCTCAGCAACACGTACTCTCTAGTCAGTCCGTCATGCCCAAATCCATAAACAGAGAGACCCAATCCACAGGTATCTCAGCATCTGCAGGTGGCAAGAGCCTAAAATGCCCAGTGTCGGTCTCCATAGAGCAACATGGCCGTGGTCCATATTAGAAATGCAAAGTACCTGAGGGCAAGACCCTAACAACCAGATCCATCGCCACCCTTGAGGGTACTCTTTCTCATTCACGTCCGTCAGGGAATTGATAGAGTAGAGTCTCGAGGATGCACGCTGAAGAGGTAGAGGATCATGGAGTGCTTGAGGTGCGACTCTATCAAGAAACACTTCGAAGAAGCCTGCCATGCCGTTAATATGGAATGGCTCTTCATCATGGGTAAGTAAATCGTACCAAATGAGAATCCGATGGTGCAGCAGCAAAAATTGACAACCGTTCTGGGAGTAAGCCAATGGCTGGAGAAGTACCCCATTCATCATGTAATATTATGTTAGTGGGCCCCAAAAGAAGAAACTAAAAAAGAAATTGAGAAGTCAGTAAAGCAAAAAGGAGAGGGGAGAGGGCTCGGCTAAATAGAAGCTGAGAGTTCCCTCGACCAAAAAGAAAAGAAAGAAAAGAAGAAGAAGAAGAAGAAGAAGAAGAAGAGAAAGGAAAAAAAAAGAAAAGGAATTTTGGCACATGCACGCCTCGGATGCCTTGCCAAGCAGACTCGACTCCATAACACAGCACCCGGTAAGAGATCAAGTCCTTTGTTTGTTCGATTGAAGTAATTTTTGGAAAACCAAGTAGTGAAGTCTAATTTTGGAGTCGTTGAGCCACGTATTTTTGCAAGAATGGTAATTTAGAGTGTTGTGGAGCCGTGGGATTTTACGGATCGTGATTTGAGCTTATGGTTTGTCTGAAACAAAATTTCAAAGTTTCCCGCGCGCGGTGAACAGTACGCGTCCAGCAGCTTTGGGCCCGTATTTTGTCATTTTTCGACTTAATTTCGGGATGGCCAAGTTGTGATTCTTGTAATATGTGTCAAGGGCTCTCTATTGACTATAAGTACGTTCAGATCGAGGTTTGAAAGAAAAAGTTAAGGCTTGATCAAGTTTTGCGCTTAAACTTCATGGTGCGAATGGCTTGAACAATCACTTTGGTTATGCGATTTGTTAGCGCGCAGAAGTCCTTTTGTTAGAGTTAAGGCGTAACTTAGTCATTTTGTAGTCGAGATAGAATTTTATTAGATTTTAACATTATTCTTCGGTCATTTGATAGGACTTTGAGTTCGACGATACGAGTATTGTTTGTCGTTTGGTCATAGACAACGAGGTGAGTGGTACTATATCTTCTTTGGTTTTGTAAAATCATGTCTTGAAGTATATATATGTATATATATTAAATGGAGAAGAGCATTTTTATTACATAAAAGCCACATCGAGCAATTGCTACACTTTGGTTGATTGTGAATCTTTGAAAAGCATGTTATACAAGGTTTGTAGAGAAATATATATAAAATTGCTTTACGGTTGATTTATGGAAATGTTTATGATAATTTGAGAAATGAATATGAAATGGATTATGAGCTATGTTGGAAAGTGTTATTTGTTTGGTTTAAAATATTGATTTCTAGATTGGATTTTTGATATTGGAGGATGATTATTTATGCTCAATATGACTGTGAACCCAATGAGGGATTTTTGGAGTATGCATACCAGGTTTAGGATATCCTTCTGGGCCTAACCACCGGCTTTGTAGGTGGAGACTTTCCAAGAAGAGAATCTTGGTCGCCTTGTCACAAGGCGTTGTGTCGTGACCATGGTTAGTTATTGAGCAAAAGATTGATCAATAGATAGACCATTGATATGTGTTTTTGATGGAGATTATTCAATGGATTTGATCATTGATACTTGACTTTTGATGGCGATTTAAATGAGTTTTTCCATATTAGTATAAAGCTTTGATGATGAGAAATAACTTTTATATGATTCAATTTGTATTTTATATATTGAATTGACATTATGGAATTTGGTATTATTTTGTATACATGCATAATGGTTGTTCGATCTGCTTAGAAGATATGTACTACTCATTGAGCTGTGGTTGCTCATCCCATTCCTCCTTTAATCTTTTCAGGTTCCTCAGCTAGCGGCGAATAGAGCGAGTGTGTAGTCGGTGGGAAACTTTTGAGGAGTTATATTTTGTTTTTGGTATGGTTTAAGGAAGTTGTGCAAATGATACTTACTAATAGTTGGATCGTTTGAGTTTTAAATGTATATCTCTTTTCTCTTTTGGTGGATTATAGAAACTCTGATGTTGAAATTGGTGGTTTATCTGACATTTATATATATGGTTTGATATATATAAGTTGATATCAGGTTGTTGGTTGTGTTTGAGGTTGCGTCCTTCGGGTTGAAGAACGGCCGTGTCATTCTCATTCCTTGTAGTTTTGGGGTGTGACATTTTTGGTATCAGAGCCTAAGTTTTGATCTTTTTGTGTGTTGTTATGGGACGTTGTGAGGTTGTGTGATAGATTTTATTTTTACGTTAGTCTTCTAGATTCTAAGGTGTAGTTTCATTCTTGGATTCAGGTGATCATGAGTACTGACTCTGAGACACTTGCCTCGCTTCTTAGGAGTCGCAAAGGCAAACGAGTCGCTACCCCTGAGGCTAGAGACATGCCTCAAGCTTCTCGAGGTGCGTCTTTGAGAATGAGACTTGAGGACCACTATGATAGGAGTCCTGACTTGCGCGAAGTCAGAGAAGAGGATCAAGAGCCAACCCGTTCAACTGAATTTGAACGGGCAATGATCCATTGGTATCACCAAGCAAAGGAATTAACTGGAGATGGAGCGACAGGTTCAGGCACTTTTGCCCATTTTAGAAAGGCGAAACCACCCACTTTTGATGGGAAAGCTGATCCTCTTGCGGCTGAGCATTGGATTAAAAAGATTGATGGGATCCTTGAAGCTGAAGAGGTTCTCGAGAATCGAAAAGTTAAATTTGCCACCCAATACTTGGAAGGTGAAGCAGAGTTTTGGTGGGATGGAATGAAGCCAAGTCTTGGAGGTAGGGACATTATTATATCCTGGGAGGACTTTAAAAAGGCGTTCAACGCTCAATTCTTCCCAAATTCATTCCAGGCAAAAATGAAGGGTGACTTTGTACATGTATCTCAGGGTGACTTCACTGTTTTGGAGTATTTAGTCCGCTTTAATCAGTTGAGTAGATTTGCATAACACTTGGTAGCAAATGAGGAAGATAATGCCGACCATTTCCTAGGAGGGCTCCGACCTGAGATTAATTCCGCACTTGCACGTTTTGTATTAACAACTTATAAGGATGTGCTAGAACGAGCAATCAAGGTGGAACAAAGCATTCTGAAGCACGGCACACCAAGAACGCCTCAACCCAAAAGGTTTAAGCCCACAAATGTGCAAGGTAGCCATACTGATGGTAGTGGAAGGCGAAGAGGCTTCAGCCGGCCAGGACAGTTCAAAAATCCAAGTAACCAAGGCCCTTATAATACATGTGGAAATTATCATCACGGTGAGTGTTATCGGAAAATTGGAGTATGCTTCTCATGTGGAAAAGCGGGACACATGCTGCGAGATTGTCCTACACGAAGGATTCCTCCTATTGGCAATAGATCATGTAATCTATGTGGGTGACAAGGGCACCTAGCACACCAGTGTTTCAGGTGGAGGAATACCCCTTTCGTTGGTAGGCCCCAAGAAAACCAACAAAGATAAAGTACAAGTGGGAAATTTTTTGCAATAACAATGGAGGATGCGGCATCATCTAATGCAGTGGTTGCAGGTAATATTTCCATTGCCTTGCATTGTGCTTATGCGTTATTTGACAATGGTGCTACGCACTCCTTCATTTCAACTGAATTTGCAAAGAAACTTGATGTGTTGCTTGACCCTCTTGAATGTGAATTGTGTGTTGATACTCCTACTGGCGATTTCTTAGTTGGTCATCATGTGTTCAAGAGATGTGTGATTCGGATTAACAATATTGAAATGCCTGTGGATCTAGTGGAGTTAAATATTCGAGATTTCGATGTTATTATAAGGATGGATTGGTTATCTACCTATCGTGCTATTGTTGACTGTTTTTCAAAGAAAGTGATATTTAGACTTTCGAATCAACCCGAATTCTCTTTTTCGGGAAGTTGTGAAAACACTTCTCCAAGGTTGATCTCAGCTTTGCAAGCGAGGAAACTTTTGAGAAAAGGTGGTTGTGGTTATTTAGCTTGTGTAAAAGACACAAGTAAGGTTGTAGTAAAGTTGGAAAATGTTGCTGTCGTTAGAGAGTTTCCAAGTGTATTTCCTGAGGATTTACTAGACTTGCCTCTTGATAGAGAAATTGAGTTTTGTATTGAATTGATGCCCGTACAAAGACCAATCTCTAAGGCACCATATCGGATGGCACCCACTGAATTAAAAGAATTGAAAACGCAGCTACAAGAGCTTTTGGATAAGGGTTTCATCAGACCCAGTGTTTCATCTTGGGGAGCTCTTGTTCTATTTGTGAAAAAGAAAGATGGTAGTATGCGGCTTTGCATAGATTATCGAGAGCTTAACAAGGTAACGGTCAAAAACAAATATCCTTTGCCCCGGATTGAGGATTTATTTGATCAACTTCGGGGAGCTCGGGTATTTTCCAAGATCGACCTTCGTTAAGGTATCATCAATTGAAGATAAAGATAGATGATGTGCCTAAAATTGCTTTCAAAACAAGGTATGGCTATTATGAATTTCTCGTCATGCCTTTTGGATTAATAAACGCGCCTGCTACCTTCATGGATTTGATGAACAGGATGTTTAGGGAATATCTAAACAAATTTATTATGGTGTTTATTAATGACATCTTAGTATATTCGAAGAGTTTAGAGGAACACGAACAACACTTGAGATTTGTCTTACAAACTTTGCATGAAAAGAAGTTGTATGCCAAATTTAGTAAGTGACTTCTGGCTTGATCATATAGAATTCTTCGGTCATGTGATCTCGAAATATGGCATATTAGTGGACCCAAAAAAGGTTGAAGCAGTTGTTAAGTGGAATCGTCCAACAAATGTTATGGAAGTGAGAAGTTTTATTGGGCTAGCCGGCTACTATAGGCGATTTGTAGAGGGGTTCTCAAAGATTGCTGGTCCACTTACCCGTCTAACTCATAAGAAAGTTAAATTTGAATGGTCAAACCAATGTGAACGCAGTTTTCAAGAGTTAAAGAGACGGCTTGTGTCGGCTCCTATTCTAACTCTACCGTCTGGAAGTGGTGGCTTCGTAATCTACCGCGACGCATCCAAAGAAGGTTTGGGTTATGTTCTTATGCAAGATGGCAAGGTTGTTGCCTACGCTTCGAGACAATTGAAATTACATGAGAAGAACTACCCCACTCATGATTTGGAGTTAGCGGCGGTTGTGTTTGCCTTGAAGATATGGCGGCACTATTTGTATGGTGAAAAATGTGAAGTCTTTACCGATCACAAGAGTTTAAAGTATATCTTTACTCGGAAAGACCTAAACATGAGGCAAAGAAGATGGCTAGAACTTTTGAAGGATTATGACTTGTCCATTAACTACCATCCAGGTAAAGCTAATGTGGTAGCGGATGCTTTGAGTCGTAAATCATTTGGAAATATCGCAGCTTTGCTCACTTCTTAGAAATATATTCTTGAAGATATGAGGAAGTTAGACTTGGAGGTGTTGGTGCAGCAGCTTGGTGCTCAATTAGCTAATCTTCAAGTACAACCTATATTGATTGACAGAATTAAGGCTAAACAGAATGGAGATCCACAATTACAAAAAATTAGAGAAGGTGTAGAAGCTGGAAGACAAGTGGATTTTAGTTTACATGTAGATGGATCCTTGAGGTTTCGTGGTCGACTATGTGTTCCTGAGGACTCAAAGCTGAAAAAGGAGATCCTGCAAGAAGCTCACAATACTAGATTTTCAATTCATCCGGGAAGTATTAAAATGTATAGGGACTTGAGAGAAAACTTTTGGTGGATCAACATGAAAAATAATATTATAAAATTTGTCGATCAATGTTTAGTTTGCCAGCAAGTGAAAATTGAGCATCAGAAACCAGGTGGATAGTTGCAACCTCTAGAGATACCTAAATGGAAGTAGGAGCATATTGCCATGGACTTTGTAGTTAGTCTACCAAGGACACCAAGTGGTAAGAATGCTATATGGGTGATTGTTGATCGATTGATTAAGTCCGCTCACTTTTTTTCATATCGATTTGGCCTTTCAATGGAAGATATGGCAAAGCGATATGTTAATGAGATAGTGAAGCTTCATGGAGTTCCAGTAAGCATTGTTTCTGATAGGGATCCCAGGTTCATATCTAACTTTTGGAAGAGTTTGCAAGGAGCATTGGGCATTAAACTCAACTTGAGTACAGCTTTCCATTCACAAACAGATGGATAGTCAGAGAGAACGATCCAAACATTAAAGGATATGTTGAGATCATGCATCATTGACTTCGGCGGTTCTTGGGATGAACATCTACATTTGGTAGAATTTTCTTATAACAACAGTTATCACTCCAGCATTAAGATGGCACCCTTTAAAGCTTTATATGGCTGAAAATGCAGAAGTCCTATTTGTTAGGACGACGTTGGTGAGAAAAGACTAACTGGCCCTGAGTTCATTCAACAGTCAGAAGAGAAAGTTAGGTTGGTTAGGGAACGTCTTAGAACGGCTCAAAGTCGTCAGAAAAGTTATGCGAATCTAAAAAGACGCAAGTTAGAATTTAATGTGGGGGATCACGTATTCTTAAAAGTTTCTCCTATGAAGAGTGTAATGAGATTTGACACACGTGGGAAGTTAAGTCCAAGGTACGTGGGACCATTCTTGATCTTAGAGAAAATTGGTGAAGTCGCTTATAAATTGGCTTTGCCACCGGCACTATCAGGTGTCCATAATGTGTTCCATGTCTCTTTATTGCTGAAATATGTGCCAAATCCTGAACATGTGCTAGACTTTACTCCATTGAGATTACGGGAGAACTTGACATATGAGGAGCAGCCTATTCGCATTGTCGATAAGAAGGATCAAGTGTTGCGGCGACGAACTATTCCTTATGTGAAAATACAATGGCAAAATCATACTGAGAGAGAGGCTACTTGAAAACTCGAGGAGGAGGCAAAACACAAATATCCTCACTTGTTTCATGATTAAAGTACATGTAAATTTCGAGAACGAAATTTTTTTTAAAGATGGTAGAATGTAATATTATGTTAGTGGGCCCCAAAAGAAGAAACTGAAAAAGAAATTGAAAAGTCAGTAAAGCAAAAAGAGAGGGAGAGGGCTCGGCTAAATAGAAGCTGAGAGTTCCCTCGACCAAAAAAAAAGAAAGAAAAGAAGAAGAAGAAGAAGAAGAAGAAGAGAAAGGAAAAAAAAAAAAGAAAAGGAATTTATCACGTACACGCCTCGGATGCCTTGCCAAGCCGACTCGACTCCATAACACAGCACCCGGTAAGAGATCAAGTCCTTTGTTTGTTCGATTGAAGTAATTTTTGGATTTATGACTCAAATTCGGAATTTTTGGAAAACCGAGCAGCGAAGCCTAATTTTGAAGTCGTTGAGCCGCGTATTTTTGCAAGAATGGTAATTTAGAGTGTTGTGGAGCTGTGGGATTTTACGGATCGTGATTTGAGCTTATGGTTTGTCCGAAACAAAATTTCAAAGTTTCCCACGCGCAATGAACAGTACACGTCCAGCAGCTTTGGGCCCGTATTTTGTTATTTTTCGACTTAATTTCGGGATAGCCAAGTTGGGATTCTTGTAATATGTGTCAAGGGCTCTCTATTGACTATAAGTATGTTCAGATCGGTGTTCGGAAGAAAAAGTTAAGGCTTGATCAAGTTTTGCGCTTAAACTTCATGGTGCGAATGGCTTGAACAATCGCTTTGGTTATGCGATTTGTTAGCGCGCAAAAGTCCTTTTGTTAGAGTTAAGGCGTAACTTAGTCATTTTGTAGTCGAGATAGAATTTTATTAGATTTTAACATTATTCTTCTGTCATTTGATAAGGCTTTGAGTTCGACGATACAAGTATTGTTCGTCGTTTGGTCATAGACGACGAGATGAGTGGTACTATGTCTTCTTTGATTTTGTAAAATCATGTCTTGAAGTATATATATGTATATATATTGAATTGAGAAGAGCATTTTTATTACATAAAAGCCACATCGAGCAATTGCTACACTTTGGTTGATTGTGAATCTTTGAAAAGCATGTTATATAAGGTTTGTAGAGAAATATATATGAAATTGTTTTACGGCTGATTTATGGAAATGTTTATGATAATTTGAGAAATGGATATGAAATGGATTATGAGCTATGTTGGAAAGTGTTATTTGTTTGGTTTAAAATATTGATTTCTAAATTGGATTTTTGATATTGGAGGATGATTATTTATGCTCAATATAACTGTGAACCCAGTGAGGGGTTTTTGGGGTATGCATACCAGGTTTAGGATATCCTTCTGGGCCTAGCCACCGGCTTTGTAGGTGAAGACTTTGCCAAGAAGAGAATCTTGGTCGCCTTGTCACAAGGCGTTGTGTCGTGACCATGGTTAGTTATTGAGCAAAAAATTGATCAATGAATAGACCATTGATATGTGTTTTTGATGGAAATTATTCAATGGATTTGACCATTGATACTTGACTTTTGATGGCGATTTAAATGAGTTTTTCCATATTAGTATAAAGCTTTGATGATGAGAAATAACTTTTATATGATTCAATTTGTATTTTATATATTGAATTGACATTATGGAATTTGGTATTATTTTGTATACATGCATAATGGTTGTTCGATCTGCTTAGAAGATATGTACTACTCACTGAGCTGTGGTTGCTCATCCCATTCCTCCTTTAATCTTTTCAGGTTCCTCAGCTAGCGGCGAATAGAGCAAGTGCGTAGTCAATGGGAAACTTTTGGGGAGTTCTATTTTGTTTTTGATATGATTTAAGGAAGTGGTGCAAATGATACTTACTAGTAGTTGGATCGTTTGAGTTTTAAACGTATATCTCTTTTCTCTTTTGGTGGATTATAGAAACTCTGATGTTGAAATTGGTGGTTTATCTAACATTTATATATAGTTTGATATATATAAGTTGATATCAGGTTGTTGGTTGTGTTTGAGGCTGCGTCCTTCGGGTTGAAGGACGGCCGTGTCATTCCCATTCCTTGTAGTTTTGGGGTGTGACACATCAAGTAGTCACGTATTATGAACAAACTCTCCCGTGATTCTTCTTATCCATATCCACTGATAATCCACGCACTGACACCCCATTCTTGCTCACGATAAGTAATAAAGCAAAGACGTCCTCCCAGGACGGCCGAATACATTGGAAACCTATTGTCGGTAAAACTAAGGTGGTGTGCCTCCACGGAGTTTTCAGTATGAATATCAAAACCAGCACTTTTGCCGAATTCTGTATTGAGTCACGTCCCATTATCCAGTGCAAATGGCTGCCTAGGAAAACCCCATTGTGTGCGGATCAACCAGAGAGTATGGCGCCTCCACACGTTAGCTCTTTATCTATAAGGATGCTAACCGCAAATACAACCAGATTCTCCAACGTCCGAACCAGCTTCAACAACGCGTACTCTTCATTCACCCAAATCCATAAACGCAAGCAGGGGCACCCAATCTATGGGCAGCCTCTGCAGGTGGCAAGCGCTGACAACTCCTAGTGGGCGGATTCCATATAGCAACCTGGCCATCGTCCTCATTATAAATGCAAAGGAAGCCACGGCAAGACCCTAGCAACATGATCCGTTCCCACCCGAGAGGGTTCTCAATCTCCTCAAAGTCACCCGAGCGACGCAGATCGATACAGTAGAGGCTCAAGGAAAACATGGCGAAGAGGTAAGACAGGCGACTTACTGAAGAAACGTTCGTCTATCAAGCGACGCCACTGTGTGGACACGCACCTGGGCCGGAGCAGCGACTCCTTCAGGACTCGTTTCTAGTATATCAGTCATCAGCTCCGACGGAAGGTCCGCCAGATCACAGGGTACTTCCATATGGCCAATCTGATCCACACAATCAAAGAAGAAGAAGACGATTTGAGAGAATCATCGAAGGGGGGGGGGGAATGGGGAAAAGGGGGTGAGAGGAGAGAGAGAGAGAGAGGGAGAGAGAGGAAGGGGGAAGGGAAGGGACGTACCGGAGGAGGAGCCGTACACCGTATAGTGAGGGGGGCCGTGGTTTTTCGCTTTTGAATATTTTCTGCGTCCCGTGCTCTCAAATCGGGTCGGGCTCCTGGATCGGATTCTCGACCCGGAAACTGTCTTGATATTTCCCCATGTATAATTCGTAGCGTAAGTTTCAGGAGTGGGTTTCGACTCCCACGCCCTGCAAGAGGCAGGGCAAAAGTTTGAGAGTGAATGTAGAGTAGGAATAGAGTAGAACTGACCAAAAAATAATCCGTAGCGTTAGCACATTCTCAAAAGAGGTCAGACCATGCCACGAGCGAACTTATGGTCGCGTTTGTATTCCAAGCATTTGTCACCTCGTGCAAAGAGAAGAGGCTTTCTAAACTCGTGATGGGTTCATGTGCGCATTTATGGATTTGGGGTTTCTAATCGAATGTTCCGTGACAAAGTGTGAGATTCACGCGATAAATTCTTTGATCCTAATGTGGGACATATTCCTTAAATTTTTAATATGTTTAATATAATCCTTAAATTTTAATTTAATATACAATGTGAGTCTTGAATTTTTTGTGCATATTCAATTGGATCATTGAACTATATAGAAAATGCTCCATGTCATTCTTCCACTAATTTAAAATCAAAGACAACCATCAGATAGTTCACATAATTTATGAACTATTGTTGCGACCTACCCTTGGGGGAGGGAGTAGGTTTAGAGATATTGCCTAAAGGATGAACCTAAGGCCCGTGGCTAGGCGCGGACTCGCATGACGTTGGAATGTTTTTTAAGAATTTTGTAATGAGCAATCGCTATTAGTCTATTGGAGTCGGCTAGAAACCAAGTGAGGTACAGGAGTATACCACACTTCCTACACAATCAGAGAATCTAGAATCAGAGACTTGATTACACTAATTGACCAATTAGTACTCTTTCGATATCTAATCTTATTCATTTTAAAATAAAATATTTTTGTCAGGTAATTTAGATTGATTTTATACCTACCCACTAACATAAGGTGATCATGCAGGTGCGCAATTATCAAAATAACAATCAGCAACTAAAGAAGCATTAAATAAATTGCAGGAAAAAATAAGTACCTAGCATTAAGAGATAAATAAATGATAATCTTAATTAGGCTAAAGAGATACCATAATCATCTCATCATAAGCATACAATCAAGGGCAACTGTATCTGAGGATAATTAAGACCCTAAGATAAAGCCGTAAGGGCTTGTTCAATTTTATGCACAATTTTAGGTCGATGATTTTCCCACACCTTTCAAGAGAAAATTGTTCAAAAAATATATTTTTTTATTTAAAAACAAATAAAAACATTTGAAACTTTTTTAAAAATCTATATTTTTTGCAATTTTTTAATTCCGAAAATAGTAACTCGGCCGGGCCCTCAGCCCAATTCAAATGTGGGTCGGATAGGGATTCATGAGTTTGGGCCATGAACACTAAAAGCCAAATTGAAGAAGTGGGTTCGATGACTTAAACCCATTCGGAAAAGGGCCAAGATCAAGCCCAAATTTATCAAAGGAAAACACTTAAGCTCACTTACACTAAGATCACTTTAAAACAACTTCCAGCACGTCCTAAATAAGCCCAGCTCCGAAAACTTACTTGACATATCCAAAAACTCCTTCTTAGGCACGAAAATAACCTTAAACCCAATAAACTAACCTAAGCCCAACAAAAAAATTCATCCCGAACCAAACACGAGACCCCCCACGTCTTGAGTCCAGGTTGGTCTCATCCCATCCCCTGAACAGGAGCTTCTCTTTCTGCGACTCCTCCTTCCCGAAGTCATTTTTAACTTTTTATAGTTTTCTATTTTTTTGTTTTGCTTTTTTGCTTTTTATTCTTTATCCTTTTTTTTTCTCTTTTTTTTACTTCATCCCTCCTCTGCACCTTCCCCTTCTGCGACTCCTCCTTCCCGAAGTCATTTTTGCCTTCTTTTCTCTATTTTTTTCTGATTTTTCTTTTTCCTTGTTCTTTTTTATTTCCCCTTTGGCGTTCTTCTTCTTCCCCGACGCTTCTTCCTCAATTTGCGCCATCCTCACCGAACTAAAAACAACACCTCGGCGAGCCCTCATCGGTGTTTGGAGGGTCGCCAAGCTACCATTTGGCGCCAGTCATTCGTTCCGACCGACGATGACCACTGTTGGACACCCATTCCAGTGACCACAAACCCATTTTTCGGCGCAAAGAAAAACGTCATCGACTCGAATACACATGAATATTTCTCACGAACACAAACACCACAAATACGAGCAAAGCAAGCAGGACTCAGCGGGCATGGGAGCAGAAAACGAGTTGATCACTGCTCTTCGGTTTTTTATTAAGGCATTTCACCGAACACATAAGACGCACTAACTAGAGAGGTAAGCATAGACTCGATCGGGGCTCGGGTTCAGGCCAAGATCATCACGCGATACACAAGCACTATTTTGGATCGGCTCAAGAACAAGTTTATCAGCATTTAACGTGAGTTTAAACAAAAATAACAAGTCTCAGCCATAACACCAAACAAAAACAAATATTTGCATAAAGCACTACAATAAGCACACATACACTGTATGAGGAATGAACACGAGCACAACGGAATTCGTGCAAACTGGTCGACCACGAGCTCCAGCCCGACGCCCCACCAAAAAAAGGGCAGACGTTACTCGGGAATGACCTACCTGGTTCGAAGGGGAGCGCTGCGGCGGATGACGGCTCTCGGGCGGACGACTGGCGACGGCGAAGCTTCCTTCGGTCTCACTCTCTCCCTTTGGCTCGCCCTCTACTCTCTCGAGCTCTCTCCAACTCTCTGTCCTTCGCCCCTGCTCCCTTCTGAGAGTCCTCCTCCGCTCCTTTTCTTCTCTCCGCGGGCGCCCGGCCTCCTGCCGTGCCAGCTGCCCTTGCCGGCCAGATCCGTGACCACCAACTCCAGCCGATCGTCCCCTGATTCGGCTGTTCCCCCTGTTCCCCCCTGCTCCCCTCTGCTGTTGCTGCTTTTCTTCCTTTTAAGCTCGGCCAACGACAGGCGCGCATGGCTTCTGCCACCTCCAGCCTGTCGCGGCCGCTTGATCTCCGACCCTGGATCACGCTGTCTCTGCCTTCGCGACCTCGCGATTCTCTGCCTCGCGCCTGGCTTGTACGTTTCTCCTTTCTCCTTCTTTTGCAGGAGCGTGGTTGGTGTGAGGGAGGAAGAAGACTCACGCATGGGCTGGGCTGAAATAAAAGGAGATGGGCCGGCCCAAATTCAAAAGAGAGAAAAGGAAAAGAAATAGGTCGGCGAGCCCACGGATGGAGAAAAGCCCTCTACTCCGCCTCATTCGATTTTCCTCTCCTTCTTCTTCTTTTTTTTTTTTTTATTAGCAAAAATTTTGGAAAAATAAAATAAAATAAAAATTATCTTAGTAATGCAAATATTCCTAATGCTAAAACACAATGCAATTTAGTTAAAAAAATTATTTTTTTTGTAAGTTTTTTGATAAATTTTAAAACTATTGACGCAAATGTTCCTAATGTCTATATGTGATGCAATTTTAATAAAAAAATTTTGTTAAGGGGTTAGAAATTAATCCCTAATTTTCCAATGCAATTAATAAACACTTAAACAAATCGCCAAAATTTAGATATCAACAACTACTACGTCAAATAACATTACGACCACATTGAATAAATTAGAAGTTCGAGAAATACATTACAAATTAGATAAAAATTCAAGGATTATCTATATCATTTCTTAAAATTTTAGGGATAGCTGCTCTGATCACCCAATCTCGCTCTTTTACTAAATTGCTAAATCGTGAAAAGGTAAGGGGGAAAAAAGAAATAGAATGGGATGAATTAGCTTTTAAAACAGTTGGTTATGGTTTCATAAAATTTCACATTTTATCGATTGAATGATCTCAATTTGGTTTGGTTCAATTTCATTGGGTCGACAAAAGAACAATCATTATGATGGAGAGAGTGTAAAGCCCCTCTGCTCAGTCCCAGCCGACGCTGCTTGCCAGGGCAAAAGAGTACAGGGCCTGTGGAGGCGAAAGCTCCGAGCTCATCTTCCAACTCCACCACACGCATGAGCTGTTGAGGAGGGAAATTCAGTCGTGCTAGTAAATCACGATTCGAGCGTGAGCCATCACAAATAAAAGACGAACTTGCGTCATCATCTGTCTCATTCCTTTCAGAAGAAGCAAACCGATGCCAAGCAACAGGATTGGCAATGGCCTATGTAGAAACACCGATGATATGTCGATAAGAGATGAGCCATAACCCATATCGCGGGTGATCTACGATGATGACGCATATGCCCAACCAGTGGAGCTTCCAAATGTCGGACTTCTCAGTTGCATTAAAGATCAAGATACTGTATTGAGCATGTTTTGAGGTAAATGTCAAGACAGGTAAACAAGCTTAGCTCAAACATGCACTGGGCTGGTTGATCTGTCCATAATTTCATGTCCCAAAGGGGAATCCATTGGTCAATTCATAGAGTGAGAAAAGCAGATACACACAACATTGCGTACTAGATACAGGATGGTACTTGACAGAACAAATATTTGCTTTCCTGTAAATGCCAAGAAGACTTGCTTCCAGTTTTATGCACCATATCTTGACCTGTTCAATTCAACAGAGTATATCGAACCTTAGAACAAAATCGTGAAAACCGTGGGAGGTGAAATGAATCTAGAGCCTAATACAATTCTACATCTCCCGTTGGAAGAACTTGTGCTAACATGAAAATAAATCCCAGATAAGTGAAGGGAAAGAAATTCCAAGTATAAAGTTCAAAACTTCACCAATTGCTCCTCAAACACATTCTCTCTTACCTTGTCATTCGCATTCAAAATTATCAGATACAGAAACTCAATGCTTTTGACAGTGCATCCAAAGGGAAGGATTGATTGCATCATCAAAGAGTGCGAGACAATCGAAAATCACCAAGAAACCTTTTCACCCTTCAATCAGTTCAACCTAGAATTGGATTACTGGATTACTCGCGGAGAACGGAAAGAGTTTGAAGAGTAATGCATGCGGGCTTACAAGAATCCGGGAGCACTAACTGTATCTTTGACAAAAATGAAGACCCTGAATTTCACAAAGATACCAGTGCAAAATAATGGAAAAGGGTTGCAAAGACATTCATTATTCTTAACTATGACATCTGTAATGATTTCACTATATCATCTCTTTATACAATAACTATACAAAACCTTAAAATTGTAGATTGTCGCTCCCCTTTTTAGCCTTAGTTTTGTGAAGTGACAGACTTCTTTATACAATCAACAATACCCTCACAATCTGCCTCAGGAAGTATGCAACCCAAGTCATCTTCAAAAGCATACTCTGGGTTTGAATGAGGTGACTGAAGCGTCCCATGCGTCTGACATGCCTTCATGGTCTTACAGTGTTCAGCTTCGTCGTCTCTTATGTTAAGGAACACATCGTACAAGTTCTCTGAGAAAGAGTAATAATACAGGAAAAAACCAAGTTTAGCTGATACATCATAATTGATCCTCAATGCTCTTTAGAAAGATTTAAAGCAAAAAATAGTTAGACAACCAAAACACAAGCAAGCTCCTGTAGCCTCTGACTATTACTAGTTATAACACACACACCATCATAGACAGTATTGCTAACCCCATGAACACTATTCACATGAAAAACAAGCTACGGCCTACAGTGCACCAGACAAGCTCTTCAACCTTCTTATAACTACATATAATGTGACACTTTGTATCGACTTATTATGAGCAAATATGTTCCTCATAGGAGCTACATAGGCAAAATCTCAGGCTCAGACATGCAGCCAGCTATCACTTACCTATTTTTGGCCTTCGAGACTCAGGTGGTCTGGAAGTTTGAAATTCATCTGAACAAATTGATGAAAGATGTTAATAGTTAACATGACAAATTACGAAACAAAGAAAATTGGCCATACAGGAAAAAAACAACAAATGTGAAACGAACTTACCAAAGAGGTACAAGTCATCCCCCGTGTAGTATTTAACAGCGACCTCAGGTGCAGGCAACTTTTTCAATTCCTCTGCAATGGAACTGCTGGTCAAAATACTGTAGGCAAAACCAGATCTATCGTGCATATATTGGCTAAAATTTACTCTTAAGGATGGCATTTCATGCAAAAACATGATTGGTGTCACCCACGAGACTGACATAAAATGATCTAAAGATTGCAGGAAACCTCCAAGCTGATGTCAGGCAAGAATGAGATAATGCAGTTCCCTGTCATGCCATCGGAGCGAATTTTCAGCAATTCAAATTTTATAATGCAACATTCTTATTGCTAACCCATCACATGCAGTCTCAAACAACCACATAAAAACGTCCCTCTTCCTCTCTTCCTTTTTTGAATTCAAATGAGGAACCCTCAGTCACATGACTTCTATAAGATAGGTAAGTCCACCTTGCATGCATCCATGTATAACTGCATCAGAATTGAATAAAAGAACAAATTGCAAGAGCTTCTGATCTCACCTCCCTGGGCCTTGAGAAATTTGTCATAAGTTGAAAACGCATGGCTCTCTACGCATTCTGAAAAGTGATCTGGAGAATAGAAATTCCAAATACATAATTATTATAACCTGTTGAAAAATGATAACGTGCAACATTAACAACCCCCAACTCCCCCCTCCTCCCAATTAAAATCTGCCAGTTCCAGGAGAAGACTTTGTCTGGACAAAAGATATGCTTAAAGAAGCAGTTACTTGTGAGCTCCATGAATATGATGACAAAGCTTAACCTAAATAAGTAATGATCCAGCGGCCAACAGCTTTGAGCAATCATTAATCTGCAGAAACTAAGGCATGACAGTTCTATAGAAGACATTTGCAAACTTACATGCCATTCTTGGGCTTAAAGCATACATGAAGACTGTCATCAAGTAGTAAAAGATGGCAATGTGTTGAGCAAGAAAGCGGTCGAACCACCAAGCATTCCCCCCTAATTCCTGTAATAAAATCCTCTACCTTATCAACAAACTGAACCAACTTACAAAAAAAAATATAGTTCACTTAGCATAACTCTTGTCAGAAAGTGGATATCTAAATATATACATTCAAAAAGCATATAGAAAGACATTACTTCCATGATAAGCAAATGGTGCATCTCATTCCAGCTTTCAGCAAAATGGACTTTCAAATAGTCAGCCCTCCTCCACCAACCAAAACTCTCATACATATGTAGAATTGACATAAAGGCTGCAAAAAGAATAAAAAAATGACATTAATCATTATTCCCATGGAACATACACAAGAAAACTTTGCACTCCTTAACATTGTCATTTGAAATTGCCATATGAGTTTATTTCCTTTAACATGAAATGCATGATTACTCCAGTCCCTATTCTGATAACTTTGTGCTTGCCTCAACCACTATGCAACATGGCACCAGAGATAATATTGTTTCCATAAATACATTCAACCAACTCCAATCTTTTTACCCATTAACATCTTAGAAAATTTCACAAAACATTTATCATTTAGTTTTTGACTTTTCAGAAATATACTTCATCGCCGGGCAGAGCAGCTTGGTAGCTCGCAAGGCTCATAACCTTGAGGTCACAGGTTCAAATCCCATCTCCGCAACATTTTTGTGATAAAAAAAAATGGGTTTGGTTCTGTTAACAATCAACTAGTAATTACTTTTTTGGGGATAGAGGGACTTGAACCCTCATGAGCATACAGCATATGATGGAATGAAAAGCCATGATCTTCTTTTTATAAGCTTGACGACTCACCAAAATAAGGAACTCTTGCAATGGTTTCCAGTACAAAGAACCTTGCATAGTGCCGTTCACTGTACAGAGTATCCAGAATCTTAATCACCGAGTCCTGGAAAAGGTTATAAGCTACAAATATTAGTATAACATCCGTGCAACTGTAAAATCACAATGCCTTGAATCCCTAAAGTACTGATTAAGGCATGATGCCAGTTGATTTAACTACAAGACCGAAAATTCCATTTATATCTTCTCCTTCTAACAATGGAAACCTTTTTGTTTACCACCAAAGCTAACTATTTGTGATCGATAGTGCATCATATCAATTTGCTCCCTCATCTACAGAGGAGGATGGGGCCCTTACTGTGAGAAAGATGTTGACAGATTGCTCGAGCTTAATAGTCCATCTTTCTAGGTCACTGGTGGAAGAACCCTCAGATGCTCCATCACTGCTTCTACTCCTCTCCTTATCAAAGATGCTCTTTGATTCAAATGACTCCTCAACAACTACTTTTTCCTCATTGTCTTGCAAAAGCGCCGATCTTACAGTACAGCATTTTCTAGGGAATCATGAGAAAAATATATAAGAAATCTCTCAGATGAAGAAAAAGGATCAATCATCTATCTAAAACTAACCCTAATAACTGTAAATACAGGTGATAGTGTAGGTGCATTTGGCATGCCATGATGGTTGATTTTTTGCCACAAGCTCCACCAGGCATTCAGTGGAGCAACCTTGTCGTGTACCAACAAAATGCTAGGCCACTTTATACATAATCGGTTTGGCGTCCACAATAACGATCATGATGATATATGTCTGTATGCTTTAGCATTTGGCAATGCAACATTGTCATGTGCTAATGCATGCTTTTCCTTGCCACGATGAACATTTCTTTTTTGGTATGCTTGGCCTAGCATCCACCATGCAAATTGACAAACGTGGTTATTTCCTCTGTCACTGGACACCATACATGTAGAAAACAATACCTAGTATCATTACTCTGTGGTATTCAATGCCTCAGTACAGAGGAGCTACTTAGAGAATATTTAGCACTTCTTCAGCTTAAATTAGATCCTGAGCACTGTTAACATAGTATACTGGATCGTCCAATCCACATGCTTCCAAAAATTGGAAATCAAAAGCTAAGAGAAAAGACCACTCTCGATTATATTGCATGGTCAGATTCACCAGTATAAAGTTTTCGCAACACACTGCTATTGTGATAACAAATTCAATTGTATAAGCCGCACAGAATTACACGGCCACAAATTGGCAAAACCCTTCGCTAATTTGGACGAGAGATCATATGGGCAATTTCACACACGAAGGTGTCAAAATGCTTGATTACCCCCACAAGCGTTCAAGCTGTCAAGAAACCATCTTCAATGCCCAAAGATCAGAACCCAGACAAGAAAAAAGCAGGAATTCCCTCATAGCCATTCCACATTCCAGGCGCATAGTCAAGACCAACAGCCAAAGAAGGACATTCAGACTCAGAACAATCTTTGAGGTGATTAAGCTTCAAAGAAGCCCCACCACAAACATAAAAACGAAAAAAAGAAAAGAGAAAGAAAACGACGAAAACCCACATGAATCGCTCCCATCCTCTTCTCATCACGAACAAGGAACATACGGAAGGAGCAAAAACAATCGCAGCAGGAGGACAAGACAAAGGCCGCACGAAGCCGATCCTCCTCCCGAAGGGCGATCAACGGAAATAAGAGCGGATTACCTCGGAACCAGAGCGCGCGAGGGGAGAGGATTGAAATTCAAAGGAACCCGCGCGCGCGCGCCGAGCGGCGGCGGATTCCGGCGGGCCCGCGTCCTCAGCGACGACGCCGGCGCGGCGAACACCGAAGAGGAGAGAGCCGATGCCATGTCCCTCTCTCAGCTCTGCGAGTCGGCGATTGGTCCGAACGAGGCACGAACGAAAAAAGCGAAACGGAACTTGTCGTCGTTGTTTAGGCTCATATTCCCTACGTGTCGTGGCCTGCCCACCGTTTGATATTTCGAGAAGAAGGCGGCGATTTTGGATGCATGTTTTGTACTTTTCTTCTTTTCTTTCGCGTACGATAAAAGAAGGCTACACGAAGTTGTTAATAACCCGTGGTCCAGGCTTGACCACCGAGCCGGGCACGCACGGGCCCTGTGGCGATTGGCCCAGCGGAAATGTAGGCGCCCTCGGCACAACCCATCAGGTGTCGAGCCCGTGCCTAGGTCCCCAGCCCGATTAGGCGAGCCCTCTTGTGAAACGAGGGGGAAATTGTCGAGAAAGCACTAAACTTATTACAACTATATCAATTCAGCTATAAACCTTTTTAATTTGATTAATTAAGTCATCAATTTATAGATAATTTATCAAGGTAGTCCATCTGACTAACGCTAGAAATTGTTGATATAGGTATCGACCATCCAACGTGGCACAGTTAATATTGATGTAAAAAATTAAGATAGTCATGCTATATCGATTCTCCGATGTTAAGACTTTTTCTAAGACAACTCGCTCGTACATCTCAACAATTTCTCTCTCACATTTGACTCGACATCAATGTTGCATCTACTCCATTTAATTCAAGTACTATTTTACATCAACACATCTCAACTTTATTCCTTTTGAGGACTGACAACATGCACTTTGATCCCTAGTCTTTTTGTCAAGACCAAACCCTAAAGACTATGATTGGTCGCGTTACTACACAATAATGCTCACCTTCACTCAAGTCTCTTTCACCAAATCGAATCACAAAAGTTGCCCAAAAACCACTTTGATCACGAGATACATTCCTTAACATCTTCACCAAAACGTCAATATGTATTAGAAGTGAACGATCAATTGATGATCCGCTTTGATACCATTTGTTGAGAACACATGATAAAAGTTTGATACCTTCATATAAGGAAATTGCCAAGGGATAATCCAAATCTAAATCTTTCAATGTATCCAATTAAACTCACTTTCAATCACTAAGGTTTACCAAGTGACTGAGGAAGATGGTGGATGATTCGAATCATCACCTTCTTAAGAGATTGGATGGAAAACGATTTAATTTCATGTGTGAATTTCGACTCTTATGCCCTATAATGAGGTATAACAAAAGTTTGAGAATAAAAGTTAAAAATGGAAGTAGAGTAGAACCAACCAAAAAATTAAACTCTCTTTCATTAAAAACTTTAAGGTAATGAATTATAAAGGGTTAATATCCTGAAAAACCCAAAATTGGTACACTTGTGACAAATTTACCCCAAACTATTTTTTTGACCATGAAAAACCCCAAACCCAGTAAACCCGCGACAAATTTACCCCGACGACTATAGAAAACCCTAAACTAGTACATTTATGACAAATTTACCCCAAACTAATTTATTCGATCCGCAAAAAACCCTAAACCGGTAAATTTGTAACAAATATACCCTATGCTAAATTGGATTAATACCACAAAAAAATCATAAAAATTGTAAACTGTGACAAACGGAGCGTAAAATCCTAAATTGGTATTACCGGTTAACTGTCACGTGTTATTTAATTTAATAATTTGAGAATAAAATTTAACAAAAACTAACATAAGGTAAATTTGTCACAAGTGTATCGGTTTGGAGTAAATTTGTCAAAGGTATCTGGGTTTGGGGTTTTTGGTGGTCAAAAAAAAAAAAAATAGTTTGGGGTAAATTTGTCGCGAAGTGTATGGCAGGTTTGGGGTTTTTGGGATAACCCAATTATAAATTAATTATAATTGAGATCTATTAATTTCGTGAAGCACATCAATTATTCAAAATAAAAATTTTCCTAATATAATTCATACGTGTGTTTCAATGTCTAGTCGATACGAGGTGGGTTCCAACTCAGAGTCCAGAAGCTTACCTGCAGCTATAGAACGATGAGATTGAGAAAAGACCCAAGCTGTACGACATGAACACGCTTCCTCAAATCGAACAAGACAAAAGCTCTTAATAGAAAATTCGTCCACTGCCACCTGCGGCGGAATCTGTGGACACAAAACCTTGATCGTCGGGCCTTCTCGTTTACTTCACCACCCTTTGGACAAGTGTCGCGCCGCGAGTTGACCGCCAGGGAAGCAGTTGAGTGGCCGAATTGGCTCGACTATTTTCAACTTTTTCGTCATAATTTGTCAGACATCAAATTACACTTGTCCTAATAATTTTTCATTACGGCGAAAACGCACACATGCTCGGACCGGCGTGAATCAAGGCCCTACCTTGTTCCTTCCTTTATGTCTACTCCATCGCCATCGAGTGGTCACCACTTATCGCAGTCATTTCGTAACTTTTCGCATCGAGATTTCGCTTACCTCAAACTAATCATGGTTATAACTTTTGATAGCTCATGTGGACCATTGAGGTGGATTTCTTTAAAGAGTTCCTTTGGAAAATATCAAAATTAAGGCATCATTTCAAATGCTATAGGATCTATATTCCAATCACATCTTTGAGATCGATGTGACTTGTATCGATGCGACAAGAAAATACTATTAACATATGATAAGGCATATAAAATTTATATTAAAGAAAAACTATTTCTTATTCCATATCAGGCCATTGGAACAAGTTTTCTAATTATTTAACCTTATAATTTATCATGTTACAGGTTCTAGAGTTGGTTTCATGATTTATCAAGTTTTATATGTACTATTAATTAAATGATTGCAAGAAATTATCCCATCCTACAACTATTACTTGCTACGATCATAAGTCATATTTAAATATATGAAAAATTATGAAATATTAACAAAGTAAATGTTTCTATTATAACTATAATTGGAAATAAAAACTTAAACTAATAGTTTCAAATTACACTCATCATTGAACGCCATAAAATGTCATAAGACCATGCAAAGACATAGAAAAAAAGTACAAACATCTTATTTCGCTAGAACTTGAAACCTATCTATCAAAACGAGTTTTCCAATTTTTAGAACTAGTATCTACCTTATATATCTAAAAATCTAGAACCAAGAATTGTAGAGATTGGGCGAACTTACTTGCATTGATGAAGTAATTTACAATATATACATAGGGTTTAGGGCTAAAACAATACAATGACATGTCAACAACTTGTTCTTAAAATTACAAAATAAATCACGTGCGACCAGTTTCGTGAACAAGTCCGCGAGTTGGGAGTGATTGGGAATATAATCACTTGAATTTTTTCACGAACCAAGTGACAGTCAATCTCAATGTGTTTAGTTCATTCGTGGAAGATAGGATTAGTGGCGATGTGGATGGCCGCTTTATTATTACAAAAAAGACTAGCAGTGATAGTGTTGACATGGAGATCTGAGAGAGGCATGTGAAGCCATGTGATTTCGCATGTGGCAAACGCCATGTCACAATATTGGAACGAGCAATAGTGATTTGTTTTTCGAAACACCATGGCACGATATTCGGCTCTGATACCATTTAGAGATTGGGCGAATTCGCTTGCATTGATGAAGTAATTTACAATATATACATAAGGTTTAGGGCTAAAACAATATAATGACAATTATGCCCTTCAGTATAAACCCAATTTGCTAATAAGAACCAATACGATTCTCAAATTTTCAATTCTACACTGGGGAGCCGTGCCTTGTCGTGAGGGGGACGTTAAAAAACTCTTTTCAGACGCTGGAAGATGTCTCGTTCAATGGACGAACAATGAAGTCGCAATGGCAACAGCTATCTTTGATGTTGCAGCTCCCCTTTTCGACAGCGACTCCAGCAATCACCCACCGTCCGTTTAACCCCGTAGCTTACGAATATGAAAGCAAAAACCCAATAAACAAATGCAGACTTCACGGAAGAGAAAGAGAGAGAGAGATTGCTTTATCTATGACCAAACGACAAGTGGCAAATCACAGGCTTGGATCGCCTCCTCATCTCTAGCTTTTACCTGCTTCACATGGATCACCACCCCCGCCACCCTCCTCCTCTGATCCGGCTCTAAATGATTTCAGTCCATCATCGTCTCATCATCACGGACATCTTGGATCGACCATAGGCCAAGAACCCTCCATTCCACCACTCTCATGAAGTCTTCCCCACCATGGAAGATGAAGCAAAAGCGTTCGTGCTGCGGAGGAAGCCCATCTCCAGCTATCTGTCGTCGCCGGCGCTGCCGTCCGAGCCCGTCGAGCTGAACAGCTTCACTTCCTGCTTCAAGTGGGTGTGCGTCGACCAGTCCAGCCTGTGGCTGACCGCGCTGTCCTGTTCCGTCTTCTTCCTCTTCGTCGTAGCCGTCCCGTTGGCCTCGCATTTCTTGCTCCAGTGCTCGAGCTGCGACGCCGACCTCCAGCGGCCTTACCACATACCGGTGCAGATATCGCTCTCCGTGTTCGCCGCGATATCTTTCGTCTGCCTGTCGTGGTGGTCCCGTAGGTACGGGATCAGGAAGTTCTTGTTTCTAGATAAGTTGTGCGACTCGAGCGATAATGTTCGTCGCGGATACTCGCAGCAGCTTCAGGTACGTTCGGTTTCGACTTTGATTGCCGTTCTGTTCTTGATGATCCAGCAGTTTTAATTGATTGGCAATTCATCATCAAAGTCAAAGAATTTTTAAGTGTTCTGTTGCATTTATATTGCTGATCTAGGAATTGCAGTAAGCTAATGCAAACTCTGAATTAATGACTGAACAAGCTTCAGTGATGCTAATAAGAGGCGCAATTTGGATATAGCTGAGCATTCTTGATGTTTGCAGAGATCAGTCAAGCTGTGGACTTGGTTCGTTCTCCCGTGTTTCGCTGTCGAGACGGCATACAAGCTCTGGTGGTTCATCTACGGATCCAACAACATTCCTTACTATGGGAATCTCTACGTGAGCGACACGATCCTCTGTGCGTTGGAGCTGCTCTCGTGGCTCTACCGGACCGCGATTTTCATCCTCGTGTGCGTCCTCTACCGCCTGATTTGCTACCTGCACATCCTCAGACTGGAGGACTTTGCGCATGTCTTCGAGAAGGAAACCGAGGTGGTGTCGATTTTGAAGGACCATCTCCGGTTCAGGAGGACTCTCAGGATCATAAGCCACCGCTTCCGATCATTCCTTCTCTTGTGTCTCATATTGGTCACGGCGAGCCAGTTCATTTTCGTGCTCTTGCTCACCCGTTCCGGCGCTAATGCCACTATCTTCAAAGCCGGGGAGCTTTCAGTAATCTATCTTTCTCACCAAAGCACTGATTTTGTCTTCGATTTGGGACTAATTACTAGTCTGTTGACAGCACAACATTGATATTTTCTGTGTCGCAGCTATGTTCCGTCAGCCTGCTCACGGGCCTCTTCATATGCCTGCGAAGCTCGACGAAGGTCACGCACAAAGCCCAGTCCATCACCGGACTTGCAGCGAAGTGGCACATCTGTGCTACGATTAACTCATTTGACGATAACGATGGTGAGACGCCCAGAATTGAGGTCGCTTCCACCCATGTTTTCCCCGCAGATGCAGAGTGGGAGTCCGAAGAAGAAGAAGGAGACGGTGACGATGATCTCAACAATGCCAAAATAATTCCAATTTACGCACACACCATCTCGTTCCACAAGAGACAAGCTTTAGGTGAGAAGGAAAACTATGGAAGAGATTTTTTTCTTTAGTCCTAGTCTAATTCATAAGAATAGCCATAATGAAGTTGAGTGACATTATTTGCAGTGACATACCTAGAGCACAACAAAGCAGGAATTACAGTTTATGGCTTTATGCTGGACAGGACTTATCTTCACACCATATTCGGGATTGAATTCGCTCTTTTCCTATGGCTGCTGAACAAGACGATTGGAATTTCGTAATCTCTCTGGAAAACAAAGGAGTTGGAGAATGTTACAGTCGCACTCGATCCACATTCTGTATTTCGGTCAGGTCTAGGATGTGTAGTGTACACTGTACAGGGTCATGAGAGTTCTTATGAATGCATTGTTTCTGTAGAAGTTAAAGTCGATTCTCTTTCGCACCACAACACTCGTTGGGTAATGCAATTTGAAGAAAAAGGCATAATGCCATTCTGCGTAAAGTTACTTCTCTTTCCATATATAACTTATTTTGATATGTATAGCTCATTATTAGACTCACTAGCCAACTGCGGTTGTTCTCGGGTTCAAGAGTTGGCTCAGGAAGAGATTTCATCAATCTGTATGAAGAAAGTCCACCTGTATGTAGATTGATGATCTGTCTGCGTTGACTTCCATTGTGATCAGATTCTTGGGTAGGGCCAACATAAGTAGGACCACTCTACAAGGTCACAAGTCTCATGGTGGATTAACACTTTCCTTGAACTTCATGTGAACTTCCTCTTTAGCACAGGATCTCTGTGTATAGCCAAAGAAAATGAGTCAGAAGGTAGCTCTGAGATTTCAATTTGAAGTGAAAGGTACTGATAATCTGTAGTCATGAGAACCAAATGACGGTGATCAAAGCACTGAACATCCCACATGTCATCCGATGAACAAATCGAAACAGGCATGACTATGTTCTGGCTTTAGCATCATTCACGGACATATTTTGGGTCACAGAACTTGCTTTGCTCTTGAAATACCTGTGGTATTTGGCTGTGCCAAATGGAATAACAGCAAAGGAATATAAGTATCTTCTAACCATGCCATGGGATCTAAATAATTATGTGTTGGTTGTACCTCAAGAATCGGATTCATGAAAGGCATTGTTCTAACTGCTTGAATTGTCATGGAGCATAGATAACATCAGTTGCTTAAAGAACACTCGCAAAAAGTCTCTCGGACATGACAAAAACAAAGGCAAAGCAGACAAAGAGGGGACACACTGCTAGTGCCACATTATTTACTAATGGAGTCACCTGGGAAGGCCTCCATAAACAAATGGACCAAATGCTTTGCATAACATCGGGACTGCGCAAATTGATTCGAAGATTGTTAGATCAACCAGTACCATTCGCCACACCATGGAAGATAAAAGAACCGTAGAAAAGAGAATATGGAGCAAACAAAAATCGGCATTCAGACTACAAATAGTTGTTACAGTCCAATAAGTCATGAAGTGTTTTTCTTTACTATTTCCTCCTCTTCGATTAAGACTCTGGCTATCCATTGAGAATCCGCCAGAAACAGACGGACAAAACCTTCATTTGCTGTCTTTAATAGTATTTTTTTTTTTTTTTTACCCATTTTGGCTTGTTACTGTCTTTACTGGTTATACAAGAACAAGAAGGCATGTAAATGGAAATGCACTACGGTTAACCCGATGTCACAAGGAATATGCAATTCAGGGACAAGGACATCATCAGTGGGGCTTCTGGAAAGGTTTGGCTCCAAGAAACATTGGAAACATCAAAGAATTCATTGTCTGATATAGACAAAGTTGAATCTAGTCCAGAACATCTAAATTCCATTCTCATAAAGAGTGTACCTTCCCTGAGGAAGTCAGGAACCACAGACGACTTCCACCATGTCTGTAAGTACTCTCAAGTCAATCGGCATCTTTTTTTCCAGTGTTCTGAGATCAGACATTAGACTGTTTCTTTGTTCTTTCATTCAAATACTGTCCTAGCAATGCAAAGTGTACGGTCCTCTACCATTATTGTTCTGCATCTGTCTGTTAATTTCCCTGAATTAGATCTGCCATGTTGATTCTGATTTCTTCTGCCTGTATTGCTTACTGAGTAGCCAGATGATCGTAACATTGTGGTCATTTAGAGCCGGTTCAAGGACATGAACATTAACTCAATTGAACTTGCATATGCCTATTTGGATCCCATCTGAAAAGTTTTTCAATCCCAATTCACAACAAATCGAAAGCCATCGGAACCCCAGTATATGGAGCATGTCCTTGAATTCCTAAACTGAGCCAAGAACATAACGCGACATTTAATAGTCGTAATCTATTATGAAGTGCAGTAATTTATCACAGGAAACCTCATACAAACGTCAACAGAACATTCCAAATCCGACATACGTGTTTGAGGTCATTTTTAAGGTCGAAACTTTTCCATACGACATCAGCAGAATGGTTTATGTGTGATTGGCGGGTAGGATTTGTGTGCATTTTTTACCTGGCAGTGACAAGGAAACGCTAGGTTTTTGCACCTAGACAACACCAGTAAGCTTAAAGCTAACTTATATATGAACTTGTGCTCATGAATCTTGCACTAGCTTGTTCACATTTTGATCGATTCCTAGCTCGACCACACAGTGACTTCTGCTTGAAAAGAATATCCAATTATGATTTGTAGAATGTGTTCTTCTATTAGACTAAAGTTATTGTGCACATTCCTTGTATTGAATAACCATCTCCATAAATTCAGCCTCAGCATCGCTCCCACGTCCCCAAATTCGGCAGCTGGGACAGTGGCAAGGATGAAGTTCAATACACGGCCTACTTTGATAATGCACGCCAAGAGAAAGCCAGAGTCAGGATAAATCCTAATGACCCTGAGGAGAATCCAGAGGCCTTCATGCCTGGACCCACCTGTGACGTGGAAAAGATTTTCAATTCAGTCCAAGCCATTTCATCCACGAAAAAACAAGGCAGCCAAGTAAGTGCCGGTGCTCATAGAAGAAGCCTTTCCGATCAACCAAAAGCAGGTTACGCTACTGGCTTGTCTTCATTGATGCAAAGAGGTGGGAGGTACCGAAGAGAAAGGGATGCAAGCAATCCACGTGATCATCCTGTAAGTTACTTCATGATTCAGAAGCTATCTCTACAGCAAATAACAAAGTATTCTTTCGGCGTATTGATAAACATCTGCCTTAGAAAGAAATCAGAACGTGGAGGAATTTGAATCTGTAGGGAATGCAAGGTTCTAAGTTTATGATCTCTAACACGGTTTAACAGTTAACACTGTGAAAGGTCTTGATGATGAAATCTACATTCTTCAGTGAAATCATCAAGAATATGAAAGAGGAAAGTTTGAAGGGCTGATTAACTTCAATCTACCGCAAGGAAATTCCTAATAAGCCAATTCTTTTAAACTGTGAATTGCGTTGCCTTGCTGGAGTTCTTCTATTGATCACTCTCCAACTTGATTGTACATTGCCTTCTATTTTTAAGAACGGTCCAGATCATCATTTCTATGGGCGAAAGGGGCAAACAAATGGAGATTTGGTAATGTCTCAGTGCAAACAGGAAGAAGCTCCATCACTTATAAGTGCGTTGATTGACATCTCCTCCTAAATTCAGTGCATCATCAGAAGAAAACTGATACTGGTTTTCAGAACAGCATTATTTCCTTAACATCCAGGACCCAGATATGAATTGAGGGATCAATTATATGTTGCACAGATAACATCACGTTCTTGTGAAGTGATGTCCTGGTTTTGTCCTTGCATGATTTGCGGTTTCACCATATCTAGAAAAGATCACTTAAAATAGATGCATATGTTAGAATTGTTTCTTGCATATGCATATGCTTTGTTTCTCAATTTGTGCTCTCAAGTTTCCTGCAATCAACCTTAGAATTGAATTGGCCACAGAAACACTCGCATGCTCCAAAACATGGAAACTTGGCCAATGTTAGAATTCCACGGGCAGCATGTTCTGGGAGCGCACGCCAAGACAAAACCAGCAAAAAGATGATTCCAAATGACCCTGAGAAGAATCCAGGTGCCTTTTCACCTAGGACAGGAGGGACTTGTAGTTTCTTCTGTTTGAATTCCGCCAAATCAAGTTCGTCCCAGAAACAACATGGGGCTCGCAGTGCCGGTTCTCACAGGAGGAGCTTTTCCAATGAACTAAAGAGAAAGAGCTTCAGCGCAAAAAAAGGCTTCTCACCATCGGTGCAAAGAAGCTCAGGACCCTCAGGACAGAGGAACAGAGGTCGACCAGCAGATAATTCTGTAAGTACTGCCCCGTTTGTGTTGCATCAGCCCCACTTTTTGGAGAAAACATTTCCAAGATTGATTATAACATGACATAGATCTCTCACTTCAATTCTTCTCCTTTCTGCATTTGCCTTCCATGAAACTATATTGTTTAGTGACCAAATGATGCTTATTAAGTGTTATCTTTCTTTCAAGTGGCAGCATCTCAGCGCAACGCATGTACCAGTGTTCGGTGACTGGGACGAGACTGATCCAAATTCAGGAGAAGGCTACACCGAGAGGTTCAACAGCATAAAGGAAGAAAAAAAGAATGCATCGTCCAACTTCCAAACTGTGCTCTCAATTCCGACCAATTACTCAGATAGCCCCACGAAGGAGGGAGTCCCTTCTTACCTATTCAAGGTAGCATTTCTTGAACTAGTATTATATGCAGGTAAAGACTCTTTATGCAACCAATTCGAAACTTGTTTCAGAAAACTAAGTTGATCATACTATCTTGGAACTTGATCAAATACACCCTCGAGATATCAATATCTGCCCTATTCTAGTTCATGACATTGGTCCGCTCAATCTTCTGCAGACATACTGCCGTGTGTTTTCGAGTGGGAAACAGTTATTCACGAGATTCCGCCGACTTATCCAGGCTGACAAGCTGCGATCTTAGTGCTGGCACGAAAGGAAACCATAGAGGACCAATGAATATAATTGAACTGGTCGGAACCTTAGGTGCATTCTTCCTTTTCATGTCCTTCGGCAGGAAAACAATAGAATCATGTCATATCAGTCTAAAGAATGTGAGGATGAATTCCCCAGTTGTACTTTTACACAACCGGCTTTTTCGTGCTTGATACTTATTGACCTTGATAAGACTTATGACGCGTGAAGCACGAACCGTGACCGTTGATAGTCAGCGAAAAACGGTCGAATACGAACCATAAGGAATAATCTGAGTTAGCAGGCCGATGACATTTGCACCTTGACAGCACGAGGCTTCTTGTTCAATTCAAATCCGGCAGAATTCGGAGGCCCGTATCGAAAGAAAGTGATTTTTTTTTAAAATCGCGTGCTTTGATGAGTAGCTTGGTTGTCATCGGACTAGAGAGGCGATCCTAATCCGGAGACAAGAGCTAACTTACTGTGACTATGTCAGGGCACGGCAAAGAGAGAAGTAACATAGAAAGGAAATAGAAAAGTGAGAGTTCATTTTGTTTCCTCGCACCAACCTCCGCGAACATGCCTGTGGCGGCAAAAAACTGCCGGCCACCGGAAAGTAGAGGAGCTCGCCCTCCACTCCAAAGTACGCGATGACCTTGGCGGCAAGGCCCGCCACCATTATTTGGACACCCCTTTCTGGTAAGGAAGAATATTGCCCCGACCACGGGTGGCTGCCGCCGGAGGAGGAGGAGGATGACGGTTGCCGCTGCGTTCTGGGGTCAGATCAGAGGGCCTTGTGTTGCAAATAGACATGATGTCGCCCTGACCACAGCTGGCCGCCACAGGCATTCGCTTGGCAGTTGGCCTTGCATCGTGCGGGAAAAACCGAACGGATCGTGACAAAATAAAACAGGAGGTGAAGTACAAATTACCAAACCTTTTGTACCGAACCTCCTTAAGGCAATTAGTTCTCGCCAACGGCACTACGCAGATTTACAAGCAATACAACACCTTGAACATATTTGGATTAGCACTATACAAACAAAACTTCAATAGGACCATTCCTCGAACCAACACACTTTGAGAAAAAACTTTCTTCTTCTACTGAAGAGACATATGAACTACAAAAAACCATTAGCTGAAGTGATTCATGAATTTGAGAGATATACGAACTGAAGAGATTTATCTCATTTTGCTCACTTTCGTTGATCCGTTAGCCTGTAAAAACTACACCTTAAACTCTTGCAGGGTTGTGGCTTTCTAGAGTTGCCACCCTACAGTGAGCTCTCATGGAATTCACACGTACCCAGGCGGTCGTCACTGCCGGCCGCATCTGAACTGCCTCTCTGGACCGTCGGGAGATTCCTTGCGTCGGCGGTGATGACCAAGATGAAGTCATTTAACAAATTTATTAGAAGTCAATGCTTAACCGTTGGCTCCTAGTTAGACATTGGAAGACTAATCTTGGAGAAATCGACTGTAACTGTAAGTAGGCTAGGGCTAAGGGCATATGCCTTCGATGTTCCTGTCGACTAGGATTGGAATCATCAACTCATAAAGGTCGGCGCATCTCAACTGCCGCATCACAAATTTTTCCCTCTTGTCGGGACTATCCGTCAAACCCAATTCGAACTGAAATTTTATAAACAATGATGATACGATGTTACGTCTAAATTAGTGTAAAATATGAAATCAAATTTAAGGACTTTTCCCGTCCAAATATCGATTAGATTCATGAACATTCCTACAATTAGAGGTACCCATGAGTATTATAACCTTCGTATGATGTATATTTCAAAATTGTAATTTTTCATTTGATCGACATGATCATTTCACTTGGCTGTCGTACTTTTCAATCGGCCGGTTGAGTGCTGTAATTCACAAGTGTCATATCCAATTTTCCAGCTTGTGAACAGTTTTTAAGAGTTATAGCACCAAAATGATAGATTGAAAAAATGCATCACATAAGTGAAGTGAGTGTAGTACGAAAATTATACCAAGGAAAACATTTCCGATGTCACCAAAGTGATTGATTGAAAACTATGACACATTAATGAGCACCATATGAAAGTGATGTCGCTCAAGTGCGTCATTGGAAAAACTCGAATAAACAACTTGAGAAAGTTACAACAATTTCAATGTCCTTTTCTTGATATTTGATTCTCTTTTTTAAGAAAATACTACAAATAATTCTTGAACTTTGGTCCAATATAATTCTTAAACTTTAGAAAACGACTAGAATGAAGTCATTAAAGAAAGTTTACAGAAGTCAATGCTCATGCGGGGGCTCCTAATTTGACGTTGGAAGTCTAATCTTGGAGAAATCGAGGCTCGGCTATGGCATATGCCTTCGATATTTGTGTTGTACAAGGATCGAAATTATCGACTCATAAAGGCCGGCACATAGACTTGTCGCATCACAAATCTTTTCCTCTTGTCGGGACTACACGTCGAACCAAAGAGGAACCGAAATTTCATAACATAGATAGTACGATGTCACGTATAAAAAGTGTAGAATATGAAAGAAAATTTAAGGACTTCTTCTATAGATATTTGAAAAACAAGGGCATCCATAGGTGTTGTAATTTTCATACGATGCCCATTTCAAAGTCATAACTTTTCAATTGATTGACATAACCATTTCACTTGGATGTCATATGTTTTAATTGGTAAATTCACTGCTGTAATTAAAAAAAAGAAAATTTCCTCAAGCGTAATCTTCGAGTTTCCAACAATTGTGAACATTTTCTAAGAGCTATAACACCAAAATGATAGATTGAAAAATACAACATATAAGAGAGTGTGGTACGAAAGTTATGCTGCTCAAGTAATTCATTGAAAACACTCGAGTGGATGCCACAAGAAAGTTACAACATTCCAGATGATCAATTGAAAAGGCACGACACCTAAATGAGCATCATATGAAAGTGATGTCGCTCGAATGCTTCATTGAAAATGCTTGAGTAAATAAAATGATAAAGTTATAATAGCTTCGGTATCCTTTTCTCAATATTTGACTCTATTTTTTTTTTTTTAAATGATGCAAATGATCCTTAAAATTTGGTATAATATGATCATGAAACTTCAAATATATTCAATGTAGTCCATAAATTGTAGCTCAGTATGCAAAGTTGTCTATAAAATTTTCAATTATTTAATATAATCTTTGAACTTTTGGTACCTGTCCAGTTTAGCCCTCAGACTGTATGACAAAAATCCAATGACAACATTGCATAATGGATTAAAATTCAAAAGCTATATTGAACAAATTTAAAGGTTGTGGGTCATATTACATATTAGGCCGAAATCCATAGAACATTTATGTCATTTATTTTTTTCTTCTCTCTCTTTTTTTTTTTTTTTTTTTTTGGGGGTGTTAAGGGGGCCCATTCCTTTATATCCGTATCCTCAATCTTCTATAGTGGGGACATCCCAACCGTCCGGGACACATTCATTTACTCCCGCTCTCCTCCGCCTTCCGCCACCGCAAATCCCTCCGATCGCTCGGTCGGCACCACCCGAAAACGACCCGGAAAGCCTCCGCTCCCCGCGGCGGAAGATGGCGGCGAGCGACGCGAAGATCGGGAGGAGGTTCGAGGGCAAGGTGGCCATCGTCACCGCCTCCACGCAGGGCATCGGCCTCGCCATCGCCGAGCGCCTCGGCCTCGAAGGCGCCGCCGTCGTCATCTCCTCTCGCAAGCAGGTACAACTCCATTCCTTCTTCTTCGCCTTCGATGTTTCGATTCTCGCGAGGCAGTTCGCGGTGGATGCGCGGTGCGGCGATTTCTACGATGTGTTTTTGGCGGATTCGGTTTGCCGGTGATGTCTGAGGATAGCAATGCGCCTGAATGAGCTGAGGTGATCGTGGTGATGCGCCTGAGTGGAGCTGAGCTGAGTTGATTGTAGTGACGCGTCCGGTGATGGATGCGTGGTGCGGCGATTTCTACGGTGTGTTTTTTGGGCGGATTTGGTTTGCCTGTGATGTCTGAGTGTAGTGATGCGCCTGAATGAGCTGAGCGGAGTTGATTGTAGTGATAATGCCTGAGTGAAACTGAGGTGAGTTGATTAGAGTGACGCGTCGAGCGATGGATGCGTGGTGCGTGAGCTTGAATTGTGGCGATTTCCGTGATGTTTTTAGCGGATTTGGTTCGTCTGTGATGTCTAGTGATAAGCCAGGATGAGCTTGGTTGATCGTGGTGATGCGCCTGAGTGGAGCTGAGCTGAGTTGATTTTTTTTCATTAGCTTTTTTTAGCAAATGCGCTTAAAATGTGCTGAATTCGACTTTTTTTTCCAAGGAAAAGGAGCTGGGTGTTGATAATTTCCCATGCGTGTTATTATTTAGCTGGTGACTTTCTGAGTGTCGTAGTGAATTATGGTTGTGTAGATCATCGCTTCAGATTCTGTTCATAACAAGTATCTTATCGATGGAATTCGGTCCTTGGTGCAGTAAGCTTAGGTTTATTCTGTAGCGGGTGTTAAAAAATTTGAATTTTATATCCATTTGAAGTCACTGTCCTTTTAGTGCCATTGTTCTTATCTCGAAACAACTCGGGGAATCATCTATAGCTTTTTTCTTATCGATTACTTGTTCAGTGGACTGGAAGTGATTAGTTAAATTGGTAATCAGAAAAATGTGGATGAGGCTGCTGAAAAGCTCAGGGCAAAGGGTATAGAGGTTTTGGGCTTGGTTTGCCATGTTTCCAACGAACAGCAGAGGAAATCCCTGATAGACAAGACTGTTCAGGTGAGTAATTGTTCTCTCAGGTGGCTGTCTTTTATACGTATCTCACCACCATGTACTTGAATCGTCTCGAATTATCCTCTCTATAAGGTTTGTATACAATCCCAAATAGCTACTGGTACAATAACAACTAGTTAGGCTAAGAATTGATGGTGCAGCTTTTAATTCTTTTTTTGTGATTATTTACTTAATACTTTTTGGAGAAGTTGTTGAAGTATCTTGAGCATTGTATAATTGTAACGTACACCATCTGTAATGAACTTTGCTGTAGTCAATTTCCTCTGTAGCCCTTGTGTGTTGCCCCTTTTTCGGGCATTAATATGTTCTGTGATTACATAGATAGTATATTTGGATGTCTCTTACTTTTGGCATTGCCGTACTAAGTTTAGGCTTCATTTGTTTCGCAGAAAATGAATAATTTAGAAAACATTTTCCTAAAAACGCTTGTATTGATTGAAATTATTAGTCAATATAAAATGTTCACATTATTGACAACAATTTATGTCTAAATATTTTTGCGAACGATGAAAATATTTTTCATTGAGTCATTTTCTAAGTGATACAAACATTCATTTTCTAGAAAAATGTTTTTCAAATCATTCATTTTCCATAAAACAAACGCACTCTCACATATGGTTGAGCTCTATCTTTGAAAATATAGGATTGGAAGCTTTGATGAAGACTAGCACTCAAATCATGATGGTAGATAACAATTTCTCCCTGGTTTGGATGCTCTCTATCCCTAAGAATATAATGATCAATTATTGATATGATCTGTTAAAAGATATTGTCGTAGAACTCTATGGGTGATTGAGGAGAGATAAAAGTTCAGAATAATAATGTCCTTGCTAGTAGTGGGCTAAGTGTTCAAGACAAAAACTAGGGCAACTTGGAAATGATCTTGTGGTATGTTAATTTGTTCAGATTAAACAGAAAGGTCAGATTATTTTCAGGTTACTTTTTTTTGCCTCGGTTTTTTCCCTTCACGTTCTTATTATATGCTTTTTTGGTTCTTTTTTCCTCTCGGTTCCAGTGAAGGAAAAATATAAGGTATTGCTTGCCAAGATAAATTTTATGAAGCATGTTCTTAGGTCCTGATTGATTATCCGATGCTTTGGTTGCAGAAATACGGGAAAATTGATGTGGTGGTATCAAATGCTGCTGCTAATCCATCTGTTGATCCCATTTTAGAAACCCAAGGCTCCGTTCTTGACAAGTTGTGGGAAATAAACGTCAAAGCATCTATTCTACTCCTACAGGTGACAATGTTGTGCCCAAGCATTTATACTACTGCTGAAGAGACATTTCCATTTTATAATCACTTCAAAGCACTGCACCTACATGTGGCATTTGTGATGTTACTGAGTCGGGCTGGTAGCCAGTCTATGACACTGATCTGACCGAAGTCAGCCTGCTGAGAATGTCTTTGGCCGTATTATTAGTCTTTAGTAATTTATAGAAGACTATCTCTGCACATCTAAAGAATTATCCAATTACTGAACCTGTTAAGAACCTTTTATGGTCTCAGTACCAAGAACATTGTAGTTGGACTTCTTTCGTGGGAGCATTAAATTTGTCAAAACAGTAGGTAGTTTCATTAATTGTGTGGCTGTCTGCATCTGCAAATTTAATAATTAGTTCGTATTGAAACAGGATGCAGCACCTCATTTGCAGAAGGGTTCATCTATAGTTTTTATCTCTTCAATTGCTGGATACCAGCCACAATCTTCCATGGGTATGTATGGAGTGACTAAAACAGCCCTGCTTGGGCTAACCAAGGTCGGTACAATGGGATGTTGATCTTGTTCTTTCTTGTCCTATAAGCTAGCTTTAAGAATCTTGCGTATGTGCTACATTTCTGGAAGCAACTTGCCTGTAGTCTCATGCAAAACTTGGAACTACAATAGAAGATTTTCTATGCTCAACATAAAAGGAACATGCATCTTATCACAAGCTTATATTCTCTTAAAAGAAGACATTGTGGTTGGCTGGTGCAACAACTTTGTTAGCAATTGCTTTTGTATTGCATCTTGAGCAGCCTTTTCTTAAAAATAGTTTTAAGTTTCAACTTGCTTATCTGCTTACTCTTTCAAGTTCTTCATAGGCCCTAGCAACAGAGATGGCACCAAATACCCGTGTTAACTGTGTGGCTCCCGGTTTCGTGCCTACACGCTTTGCTGACTTCCTTGTAAAAAGTGATACCATTGTAAGTATATGTTTTCCCATTCTCTCTCCCCATAGATACTTGAAGTACGACTGGTCATAGGCTCATTTTGGACTGTAATGCATTGTAGAGGAATTCTATCGAGGAGACAACGCTACTCAAGCGGCTTGGGACAACAGAGGACATGGCTGCAGCAACCGCCTTCTTGGCATCTAACGACGCTTCTTATGTAACAGGAGAAACCTTGGTGGTCGCTGGAGGAATTCCCTCTCGACTTTAGCTCATTCCAACAGTTTCTGCAACGATCAGTTTCTCTCTTCCATTCTGTTATTGTAGCTTAGACCCCCAAGACCGTCATGTGTATGGCAGAATAAAACCAGCAATAATGAGTTGATGCAGCCTTCGTCTTGTACCTGCCTGAACTTCTAAAGCATAGAATGTCACACGATGTGCAATTGCAGAAAATGCAGGTAGCGTGAAGTATCTAGCATTTAAATTTGCATAAAGATGGAAGTGCATTTGTTTGACTATTGGAAAGAAGATGCCAGATAGCTTGAAGTATATAGCATTTAAATTTCCATAAAGATGGGAGTGCGTTTTTTTTACTATTGGAAACGTGTGAAGGGCAAGATTTGTGGGGTCATTCATCCTTTTTAGATGCAAGATACCAATTCAAACATCAAGTGGTCATGCGATTCCGAAGCTTTGCTGCGTTTTCTTTTACCTTTTTCCCCACTGGATCTCATGGAACTTCACATGAAGCAACATGCTTTTTTACATTAGAATACCCAGATGCGTGGGTCTGCCAAATTCAGTGCTTGAAGCCAACATGAGTAGAAAATCATAAATCGAGAGAACTTGAGATTGGCTTGAACCGAGGATCGTTGACAGGGCGGTGTAATTACTGTCTAGTTAACCTCCCGAGATTCTGGATTTCAAACGACAAGAAGCAGTCAGACAATGCCAGATAATATGAATAGGAGAACCTCTGCCTAGTTAGTGTGACTGGTCAAACTTAAATACCGACCAGTGTTGACTCTGACTTGATCGTACAAAAACCTACCCCATTTCTTTCTCGTCACTCCTTGTTACTTCATTCACTAACAAAAAAAATCTCCAGTATCTAATGAGGGTATAGTCAAAGGGTGCCTATTATGGTGTGGCATACTCTCCTCCAATGAATCACCTCTGCAGTTTTGACTTCTCTTTCTATTAGAGAGAGAGAGAGAGAGAGAGAGAGAGAGAGAATTTGAAAGCTTCTTGTGCTAGAAACTTGGTCAAACTTAGTAATCAAATTTGCTCGGCACGCCTTGACACATCTTTACCTAACTACAAGCTTAATCAGAATGCTTTGAGCCAGAGGTAATGAGGACGAATTGAGCCACCTCTAAAGGGGCAAACGAACCAGTGATGGTTTATCTATATGGTAGGTCGCAAAAAAGTCAGCGTCCAGTTTAGCATCCACTCAAACTAATTCAGGACCATACCGCACTCCAAAAGGAGCAGCCAAAAAAGCACCATCTTTACTTGATTATCGCAATGAACTAGTCGAGTTGACAAGACAGCCGAGATTTTGCACTTCAAGAATCATGACACGTGAGATTCAATTCACGCTTGGTGAGACCAATTAGAAAAATGTCGCAAGAGATCTATTGCTCGCCTTAAGATCTTGTAATCTCAATATGAATGACTGACATTCGATCCGACTACAATAATGCATGAGGCCTAGCAAATGAAAAAGGACCCAAGATATCACATGATGTGAACATCAAATATCCGTCATGAAGTGTGGAGACGTGTTGTTAGCAGGTAGCCTAACTATCAAGACCAAATCATGTTGGTCCACTCCTACCTCCACTTACATTGATGTGACATCAAGTACCAGGATAAGAATATCTTTCATGCACTTCGAGTGACTAAGAACCCATTGTCAAATTTCATCTTGGTTTCCTGGAAACATCAATCCATGCTATTGATGTTTGAATAAATATAAACATCTTCAGTCTTCACTTATCTACCACTGTGTACCTTGGTGCGGGCTGATAGAAGACGAAAAACAATAATATATTTTATATATATGGCTGTATAGTTGACATTAGGTAACACGGCAGAATAACTTAGCCAAAGGCACGATTAGTGAGCACAAGAAAGACATGAGGATTTGGCAATTTTAGTATATTATTACAGTAATTTTTCTTTACGCAACAATAACAATCCTTGTAAAAAAGTGGGTCATCCATCATGCACGTCAGCACGGTCGATGATCACAATGGTCATTGAATCTAGTAAAACCCGCCGCAAACGACTTCGGTAGGATGAAGGACTCGTTCAAATGAGCTCGGGACCAATTTGCAATGTCTCTGTTGGCGACCCGTTCCTCTAGTAGACCCGGCTAACACGTCCAGGGAATTTATGTACCAATATTTTACGGTGATTCTCAGGTCTTTATGTGTGTGATGTGATCAGCATCTAGCAAAATCTTATTGACCTAGCAACTCCAATTGAGATGTTGCTTTCAAGCTGAGGGACAACGTCACAATACGTCGTAATCTTGGAAAACGCATGGTGGGTTTCCCTAGTGCAGTGCTCGAGACTCAGTCAAGACGACCTCGATACGGCGCTCGAGAAAGTTCAGAGTCCCTTTCGCAGATCGTGACGTTAACCAGAACGAAACAAGCAGATGAAGCTACAGAGAAGTACGACGTTCCCAGCTCGATTTCCATGTTGCTTTTGTTTATGTTTGTTGACTTTCGACATGGTTCGCAGCTAAAAGGAGAACCTTAGCTCGTGACGAGGTCAATTCCCACTGCGGCAACAGAAGAGAGGAAGCTCCGAATAGATAATTCTAGGGTTAGGTACATTTTTCCTTGCGAAACTGTATAATATGCGGGTGCTTATCGAAGATATCATCATCGAGACGGATCGCCCTTTACTGATGCTAGGACTTGTCGCGAGCGAATTCGGAAATGAGGGAAGTCTGCCGATCCTTTTCTATGTTCGAAAGAAAACGCCAAATGTGTTATTTATAAATTACATTTAGATAACTTGCCGAGACACCGATCTTAGGTATATTCTTTTGCTTGCGAAAAAACGGTTTACGCTAAGCTTCTGAATCGAGCTCTCTCCAGTATGGTGATGGAACACAATATGCAAATGATTTTGACTAGCTCTATTACTGTCGTCACGCGATATATTTGATCACCACAAAAGCTTTAAGAGATTGATAATTGTATTTATTTTGTTCTATGTACTAATCTTTGAAAGGTTTAATTCTTAAATTGCACAAACTGTTTGGTGTTTGGATTAATACCATAAAACCCCAAACTGTTATACCTATAACAAATTAATCTCCTTTAGTTTTTATTAAATTTTACGATTAAATCACTAAGTTGGATAACACGTGACAATTAATGAGTGTACAAATTTGGAGTTTTACCTCAATTTGCCACATGTATACTAATTTTGTGATTTTTCGTGGTATTAATCCAGTTTAACGAAAACTAACATAAGATATATTTATCGCAAGTGTAGTAGTTTAGGGTTTTGGATGGTCAAAAAATTACTTTTGGTTAAATTTGTCACAAATGTGTAAGTTTAAAGTTGTTGTGGTCAAAAAAATAATTTTTGATAAATTTGTTACAAATATACTAATTTGAGATTTTTCTTATTATCAATCCTTAGCTAGAAATGAGAGTTTGCATAGAAGCAAGCATTTTTCTTTTTTTTGTTTTGCTGAAATAATAAAAGTTTGACATTTTTAAAGAAAATGTTATTGAATTAAGAAGTGATTCCCCCCACCCAAAAAAAAATAAAAATGGAAGCATTATATATTCCTAATTCACATTTTTTTCTTCAGTTTATGGAAAATTCTCTAACATAAATCATCAGGATTCAAATGAATATTGCATGATGATTCTCTAAATAAAAATTTCCACGTCTGAATCTTCATTAGATGGGGAAAAACGATGATGATGCCATTGACCTTTGTATTTCATTAAAGGTGAATTGATTCTTTAATGCCCTCATGATTCAACCTCAAATGCAGTAATAATGGCAATGATGAAGCACTTTGTATTGTAGCACACCATGTTAGGACATTAATGAGTCTCTCAAGAAAGGGGGGATCAAAAGTTTTGCACACTCAAAAGTGGGTACTGAAGCTTTGGTATTTGATTTGCCTTTTCCCTATTTGCTAACGATTTCTCCTGTGTGAATTTGATGGGGGATAATTACCAAAAAAAAAAAAAATTAGTCTCAAATTTATTGTACAAGTGTCAATTTAATCCTATATATTTCTATTTTGCCAACTTAATCTTAAACATTTTGACAATTTATCAATGTAGTTCTTCCATCCACATGGACATCGAATGATTGACGCTAATATGGATAATTTTTGCAATTTTTCTAAATCTTTTTCCTAAATTTCTTCATTATTGTTTTATTTCCTTGTACTTTTTTTTTTTTTTTTTGCCACGGGGTAGCAACCCTTGCTAACATTGGGTGAGGGCAACATGACCAGACGCCTAAAGCCCACTGCAGTGAGGGCTCACAACCCCTTTCTTGAATCCGACGAGGTTCGTAATGCCCTTGCCTATGGCCAATGGCTTCTACCAACCACCATTGAGGTCGCAAACCGATGAAGGGAAATAAGAAAAAAAATTACAAAAATTGAATACATTAGCGTTAGCAATATCATGTAAGACAGTTGTCCAATATTCACATCAGTGATTTTTAGTCAAAATGATTACATTGAAAAATCATTAAAAAGTTTATAACTAAATTAGTCAAATTTAAAAAAAAAAAGTCAAATTTAAAAAATTAAAACTAAATTAACATCCGCGTAATAAGTTCATAATTTTTTTAAATAATTTTCTCAGTTTGGTTGCGTGGTAAGATATTGAGACCTTTTATTGTAAAAATCATGGTTGGTACCTACCTACACCACGCGGCGCAACTTTCTAGGTCAAGTCACGAGAAAGTAATTTTGCACTCCTCATTTGGAACATGGATGGCTTATCTTTGACCAGATTGTGTACGTGAATTCAATATGGTTGTTAGACAATCGAAACTACAATCTTGGAAAGCTATTTTCAGTATGGATTGATTAATGTAAAATCTTATTATTCCATCAGTTTTTTAAAAATCATACCAAATTGTCCTGTTAACTCTTTTGCACTAACTTATTTATTTATTTATTATTTTGATCTGTTTTGGCCCCATACCACTCATGAATTCCATCCGATGTTGAAACCATCATGTCTTATTCCACATATCAAGAGACCATCTAGAGCATCGATTCGACGATCAAACTCTAATGGAAATTCCATTTCCAAAACTACTATCAAGACTCATTCTACCCCTCACTAAATTGCATTGAATGAGAAGCACAAGGACAAGCCTCAAGACATTCATCACGGAGAGTCCTTGTCTAGGATATTTATCCACGAAATTACTTTTAAAATTATTAATATCTCCTTGATTGTTCTCCGAGACTTCCGCCATTTGTCCCCGCAGCTAGTACACGCAATTATTGATGGGATATTCAATGAGCTCGATTGAGTTGAGGCCAACAGAAAGCAAAACCCTAATCGCGCAATTCCAAGATGCTCGTGATCTTTATAGATTAGACACCCTCTCCTTTTTTATGGGGAGTGATGAAGAGAGGAGAGGAGAGAGAAGGTGATAAGACAAAAGAGTGCGAAATTTCGGGAAAAGGCGATTGTTTTCGGTTCCCTCTCGGCACTAATTAATTAACTAATATCTTTTCAAAATATTGGAAAAAAAAAAGTATGAGGACAAATTATTATCTTATGTAGAAATTTGTTTATCTAACAAGAATGAATCTTGCTTTTGAAAGTTCCTTGTTTATAGAATAAATCCTTTTAAATTAGACTTGCTTTTTCTTTTTGTCTATTTAACAACGAAAATCCATGTCATCATAGTTCCTTCTTCTTTTGAGTGCTTGTTACTTCATTCGCGCCAAAAAAATTACTACCTGACTGATTTACTTAATTTGGGAAAAATTAATAAAGTACGAGATCCTTTTTTTTTTTTTTTGCTATTAAATCATTCCATTCACCAAAATTAGAGAAACGAATAATCAATGTTATTAAAAAATACAACAAAATAATTAAACTAATAGATTAAGAGAACTAAATTCAAGGTGGAATCCAACTCTCATATCATATTGAGAAATCGAATGCAAAAGCTTAGAGTGATCAAGCAAGAGACGCTAAACAAAGGTTCATTAAAAATTTCACGAATAAGTGATGTGAGAAGCTTTAATAGATGTGGCGGTTATAATTATAAACCGGGCAAGAATGCTAGAATAAGATGCTCTTGGGGAACGACGGAAAGGAGCTTAAAGTTTGGATTGGACCACTCCCCTCCTTTTCAAAAACATACTTTGCTTTAATCGAAGTCAATAATGAATAAATAAATAAAAAGGAGACAAACAAAACCCTTTTAATTAGACAAGTGTGCTTACCACTAAGACCCCCTCAATGCATAACTAACATTTCAGAAAAAAATATTAATTACTATGTAAAGCATACTATAGCAAATATCTCAAGCACACTCAAATATCTATATTTCATAATTCACTTATTTATTAATTCACTTGCTGGCGCATTAACATATCAAATTAATTACCAACTTTTTTCTTTTTTTTGGTCATAAATTCCCAACTTCAAGTACCGAGAAACGGTCGCTCGTCCGCAGACACAAAACGGCACGGCGTTTTAGCTCACATGACAACAAACCCAGAAGCGGGCCCCCACCCGTCTTTCGACAGGACAGCCTCGAGATTCGAAGCCCACTTAAAACGACGCCGTTTAGTAGCCGCTTAAGCTACAGCTGCTGCAGTGATAAACCCCACTAAGAATCGGCTGCTTAGGACTTTTGTTGGTTTATTAATTGCTACTAAAAGTCTCGATCTAGGTTGGATTACCCCTTAATCTTGCAGCTAAACCTGCTTGCCAAAATTAAAAGTTAAGGCAAAGAAAAAAAAAAAAATGGTAGCCACTGCCCATCATCCTTAAACTTGCTAACCCTCAACCGGGGGAAAAAAAATTAACACTCCCTTCGGTGGCCTCGGAAAAGGGACGCAAAATCCTGTCCGAGCTATGGCATGCGGTGCTGAGTTCAAATCTTCTCAGTGATAATGCCCCGACCCTACTCGAATGCGGGAGGAGATGGGGGTGACCGGCTCCCCACCGCCGCCGTAAGCGGCCTAAATAAAGACGACCCGAGATCTTGAATTATCGAGAAAAGAAGGAAAACTGGGAAATCCTAAGTAAGGACGACCCAAGATCTTGAATCATCAAAAAATAGAAAGAAAGACCTATACAGATTCTGCAACTTCGTTTCTGAGGGAAAAGGACCACCAAGAAGATTCAAGAAAAGGCAAATAATTAACAGCAGCTGCTCTTCTCCATTCTCTTTTTACATAGCAAGAAGCTAAAAGATGATATGTACAGAATTCAGACCGGAAAAGGAAAAGGAGGGAGGAGGAAACCAGAAGAAATAACGCTCGCTACCTTCTTGGGCTCGTAGCGAGCGGAGGAAAGGCAAAAACTTCGAGCAAAAAGCTTGTCAGTTTTCTCCCACAGATCAATTCCAAGCGCCCCAAATCCTCTCCCCGATGAAGCTCACCAGCTTCCTCACCGACCCTTTGTCCATCTCTTCCTCTCCACCGCTACCAACCTCGCCTCCGCCTCCGCCTCCACCGCCGCCGCCGCTGGAGTTGGCCTCTTCTTTCTTGTCGCCGGGCTCGTTCTTGGACGCGCTCGGCTCGGGCCGGTTCGGCTCGGCTGGCTCGGCGGCGGGCCCCGATCTCTTCCTCCTGTCCCTGCCGTTCTTGCCCCTCGTGCTCTTGGGACTGTTGTTCTTGTTCTTGTTCTTGTTCTTGAGCTCCAGCCCGTCCTCGAAGGCATCGATGATCTCGTGGATGAGCTGGCCGTTCGGGGACGAGTCCCACCGGACCCAGTAGCTCATGTAGCACCGGAAGCAGTCGCAGGTGAAGCAAGGCGGGTGGTCGCAGTTGCCGCCCTTGTTCTTGCCGTTGCCGCGGCGGCCTTTGCGGTCGTTGAAGTGGCTGTGGTTGTTGTTGTTGTTGTTGTTGTTGGAGATGAGATAGGCCAGGACCTCCCTGTCCTGAGGGGAGAGGGCGGCAGCGAGGGCGAGGATGGCGGCGGGGAGGAGGGAGAGGAGGTGGTTGTGGTCGGAGGCCGGCGGCGGCGGCTGCGGCGGCGGGGAGGGGTGGACGGTGACTGATCTGCGGTAGAGCTTCTTCATGGTGATGAAGGTTTGTGATGGTGAAGATGGGAGAAAGTAGAGGAGGAGGTTAAGGTCTTATCTGCTATTCAAGAGGGATGCTGCTCTTTGATCTTTATGGACTTTGAAAGGTTGATGAACGAGGATTTCTTGCTTTTTATTGTCTCGAAATTTACACAGAAGAGAGAGAGAGGGTGAAAGAGAGAGAGAGAGAGTCATGGACTTTTTTTATTATTAATTTGGAGTTAGGTTATTTTATATCATGCGCATAGCTATATTTGATACTGATGAAATAAACTATACTTTGGATTAGTGTTTCCAAGGGTTACGTGTCGCCCCATGATGATTTCGGTTTTGTCTTCTTCAATTTGCTTTCGTTATTTTTATCATATGTTTTGCTCCTACTATATTTAGAAGAAGCTCTCTCTCCACGAAGTTGAAATTGATGAGTTGCATGTTTGATGAAATCCACATGAAATTTTAACATGAATTGCATGTAGAGTCATATTTCCTTTATCCTTGGTAGAATTGATGTTTTCTTTTTCCTAACTGCTCTTTTGATTGATTGATAGGTTATAAATATACAAATATCAACCATCCCCATGTGGTGGCCGCATTGGCACGCACTCTCTCCCTCTCACCAAAGGGGGAGAGTTTGAATCCCAACGTAGTCGCTAATGGTCTTAAGTAGAGTGTTGTGGTGGTGGGTCTTGCGTTAGTGCTCCCCCAGGTTTGTGTCACTGGCTGTCGCCTCACGACAGTTCCTGAGTTATAAAAAAAAAATATATATATATATAATGGGATAGGATTTATTATATTTATAGTATAAAAGTTCTTTTTCTCAAATAAAAAATTTCTTAAATTAATAAAATCACAGATATGAATAGTATTTAAATTGTAATATAAAAAAACAAAATTTTAACAAACAAAAATAACAATTTTTTATTTATTTATCTCTATTGTATTTATATAATTGAAATCCTTTCTATTCTATAATATGTAATACATACATACATACATACATACATATATATATAGTGCTTGCTATTTATTACATGTGTTGGGTATATTAGTATAGTTTATTATTTAATTAAATTTTAATCAAGGGAAGATGGAAGGGAATGATAAATAAATAAAATAAAGAGGGAGAATTATTTAAAAAAAATAAGTAAATAAAAATGAAGATCTCGTATATTAAATAAACAAATTCAAACTGAAAATGATCTTTTTAATTCTTGAAAAATAAAAGGCAAGGAGATTTATAAAAGAACACAAGCCCATCTACTTAGCTTCGGTTCACCTTGAGCTTCACAACTCTTTGTAGCTCTTTTAGTTCACGTTGAAATACCCCGACAATGAAGAGAAGAGAAAGTTAATACTCCTTCATCGTAGCTCTCTTATCCATGTTGAAACTTCACGAGAGTAGCGAAAGAGTTGAAGCTCTGTACTTTTCGAAATAATGATTACTTTTCTCTCTCTTACTGGATTTGGTATTTGTTGGCTAATCTGTATCACTAATAATGCTATTTTTGCACATTTACATCTTTTGTCATGGCTGAACCCATGTCTCTAGAATGCTACTATAAGCTCATTTGTGGTTTAAGGTTTAAATCTCGAAGGTTGTCTCCATTTGCGTGGTTTCTTTAGTAGTGAATTGCAAAAAAATTCTTAACATCTCTGTTTATACGCAGTTGCTACCAACCAATGAACACGATAAGATATAAAACATCTGGCTTTATATAGTGAATGGAATATAACAAAATTTCATGATTTTTATATCTTATCACGTCCGATTCTATCTTGACTAAAAATTCCAATGATAAAATATAGCCCAAAAACATAACCGAGGAAATGGAAGAAAATGTCAACCAAGAACCCATAAATTTTAGGGAAATTGCTTCGAATAATCATGAACTTTGGTGTAATATGTAATTTGGTTCATTAAATTTTAAATTATTCGATATGGTTCATGAACTTTAGGTCAATGTACAGTGTCATATCTAAAATTTTAATTTATTTAATATAGTCCTTAAACTATTAGTATATGTTCAATAGAATATCTAAACTGTATAAAAATATTCAATGTAATTATTTCATAATTATTCAAGACTAGGGATTATATTGAATATTTTCATATAACGTAAGGACCGTATCGAATGTGTACTAAAAATTTAAAGGTTACATTGAATAAATTAGAAGTTTATGGATCACATTGCATGATGAGCTAAAATTCATGGATTGTATTGAATAAATTAAAAATTAAAAGATCAAATTATATATTAAATTATAGTTCATACTGCTTACATCATTATGTCTAAATTACATGCATTGAACTCAGCCCTCCTTGCGAATCTTTTTCAATCTAAATTTCTTGCTTTTGCCAACCATAGTCACATTATTGCCACCTAATTGTCTCTTCCTCTCTTTTTTCTGCCTTTGTACCTGTCATCATGGTACTATCGTCCCATTCCCAACACATGGCTGCCATCTACTACTGCTTTTAGCATTTGACTACGTTGTTGCCACTACCACAAACTATGGCGAGAGTTAGTTCTTGTTTTCAATCTGTGAGGCCAATGGTCATTTTTAGTTCGAAATTTTTAGAGAATTTTGCAAATCACACATGTTGACCAAGAGCAGAGTTTCTACTAGACTTGTCAAACGGATAGATTAGGTCAAGTGAAATATGTTCCGATCCAAATTAACATATTTTCATACAATATAAATTGAATGACTCGTACCCAACTTAAGTCATACTTGATTCGACCCACATTGCTCAAATACTTATATATTTAACTTAATTCAGAAAACTTCATACCTAAATTAAGGTGAGACCATATAATGAGTAATTGTAAGATCGAATAAGGGTGAAAGAGTAAAGAAATAATTATAGAAGTGAGTTCAGTCTATATAAGTCGTAAATCTATTTAACACTTATATTATTTTTCATAAAAAAATGTACACTACCATTTTAAACTCATTAATGACTATATATTGAACACGACTAATTTGTATAACAATCCAGCCCAATTAATATAAAATAAGAAATGGGTTTCTAGTTTTCACACAATCCTTACTCGAGGCAATTCCCTTTATGATCATTCTTGTACCTCAGATATGTGACCACACACTCTCTCCCTCTCAATTCATGTCCTTTTGCTACATTAAAGTCCTTTCCCAAGTCAACTTTGGTCGTCACCTGCCACCTTGTCCTTGTAAACACGCCCACTCTTGTCACTCTCGATTTATGTTCCATTGCTAACATTAAAGTCCTCTCCTAGTCAACTTTGGTCTGCAAATGCCACCTTGCACCATTAAAACTATATTAAGCTTTGAGGGCGCCCTCTACGCTGACAAGGCACCAAACCCCTCCTTGTGGCAAAAATAAATAAATGTTATAAGTAAATTTGTTAATTTGACAAAAATGGATAATTAAAAAAAATACTTTTTAAAATAATTATTTGTATCACTGAAAATAATTATTAAATAATAAATATTTTTATTATCGATAATAATTTATATCTATGAAAATATTTATCATCCATTTGTTTTTGTATGCGATACATAAGATTATTTTAGAAAAATATTTTTCAAATTATTTATTTTCCACTAAAGAAACAAAATGTAAGCGTACTTTTCACTTATGGATGCAAAGCATAATTTTGACTAAATACGTAAAAAAAATATGTTTGGAACTCCATAAAAAATGATTTTTTTTTTTAAAGTTTTTAGATTGTGTGTTTTCGATAATGAATATTGCCCTTTTTTAGTGGTATGGACATAGCAAGCGTTCAGACTCGACTTATTTTTATTATATATGTTACGCTTCATATATTATTTTTAAGGCGGGAATCTTAGCAACGTCAAACTCAATTATGTCCGAACATTCAACAACCGCACAGCTGCAAAATTCCATATGGAAAGAGATGTTTTCCTAATATCACATAAGATGGATTACATAGGCAGAGAATTTTTTTAAATGTTTTTTGTTTTCCCTTTTTGTCCACGCAAGAAATATGCTACGTCGGCAATGTATTCATGCTAGTACTCTTATGTTGGAAATCTGAAATCTTAGTAAAATGCAAAAAAAGTGGAAAAATTCGATTGCACACATCGAGTATGCACAAGCCATTGCATCTTGGCCTCGGTCATCGCTAGATCTTTGCAAATAATGTTATAGAGTATTTAACATGTAAAATTAGGGGAAAAGACACAATGGATTCTTGAACTTTGGTCCACTACACAATGAAGTTCAATGTGATCCTTCAATATTGATTTAAAATGCAATATCGTTTATGAGTTTTTAACTTGTTCTATGATCAATATATTTTTGTTATAGTCCATGAACTTTTAAATATTTTTAGGTTATCTAGAGATTATGTTGAACATTTACAATAATTCATGGATCATATCAAATAAGTTAAATGTTTATGAATGGCAGTGCCTATTATATCAAAGTTCAATAATGAAATTGCATATTATATCAAAAGTTTTGGAGGTCATTTGTGTTATTATTTTTAAAATATGTAATGGGTGGCAAGGACAACAAGATCGCATCCCCCTCCCGAATCCTGAGAAATCGTTCAGGACAAAGATCCTAAACATGGTACGCAGGTTTTCGGACGGAGGAGATTGCAAGGGGGGCATGCAAAAAACCAGTGGTGTCCGTGTGTGTTGTAGTGAGTGAAAGAAGAGGTGTGGTCACTGGTCAGGTTATAGGTGAATTGGGGCAGAGAGAGATGGGACGGGACCAGCAGCCCCAGTGGTCAGTCCCCATCTGTACCAATGTCCATGTCCTCTGTTTCTGCTGGATTGAAGAAGAGGCTGGTCAGATCAGAGGACAGCATCTGCTAAAAGGGCAAAGATTCCCCCTGCGATGTCTCTTTTTCTAGCTTGTTGGGTAGCTTGTTTTTAGCCTCTTTCCCCTCTGGGACTTGCCCGCTTTTCTAGGCCACGTTGGAACAAGCTTTTCCTTTGGCCTAGGGTTGAGAACTTGAGATTTCCTTTTAAGTATCTTATCTTTAGGTTTCGATTCTCAAGATCATCTATCATGACACCACTATAACTCTCATAATAGAATCTCAATTCTCGGATTTAAATCTTAAGGTATCATGTTGCGGTGTTATTTTAATCTCATAATTGAATTTCTTGTTATTGCATGAATGAGATTTATAAATGGTGGTCCAAGTTATCATGGTTATAGCCAATATATTGTTTTTTTTCTTGGCTTAATTAAAGTGAACATCTGTAACAAGTTGGTCTTACTCAACACCCCACAAGAGCACGTCACATCTTACTATATTCTTAAATTGTAGATTCTCTCTCTTCAACCGTTTCATATATAGTGGCCAACCATACATAAGCCACGTCCATTCCTAAGTTGGGATTGCAACTCAAGGAGATGCCAAGAAAGCCAAGAGCATGAAACACCCTAAATCGACCGTAATAGCAAGCACGGATTTAGGATGAAGATAGCAATGATGCAAGATCGATAATTTGGCATGGATTGGCAAATTGTACTCTCGCTTATCAAGTCAATTGGAGACATGAAAGAGAGACAGAGAGAGAAGAAAAGGAAATGGTTGGAATCGAACTTGGGATCCGTGGCCCCATCACAGAGTAGCTCTAAAGGATAAAACAATCTCCAATGGGCCCAACTTGATAAAGACCAATGGTCATTCACAATGCACGATTGACCCTAAATGGAATTGGATTCCTTCACCGGCAGGAAACTTAAGCGGGTCCACTTCATTAACACCGAGTACGAAGTGTGACATCAACTTCATTCCATGGACTACAATAGAAAAGCCACAACGTTAAAGCTTTGTTCAAAAGCTTCTGCAGCTTGCTGTAGACACATAGACGTCTGAAGAAGGAAACAAAACCCAAGACTACAAAAAGGGAAAAGGAGGAAAAGGGAAAACCTGCACAAGTTTCAAAGGTTTCCAAAAGCTAAGATCAAGGCAAATCACAAGTGATGGCGAGTGGGCGTTGCCCTATATTCAGAGAAAAAAATGCAACTCGTTCTGCAAATTTGAGATGAAATCCTCGAATTTCATTTGAAAAGAAACATGCTGCAAAGGTATCTTTGTGTCAAGAGTTTCACTATGCATCTTGTTCCACTAATATTTAAGTTAGCATCTCCAGCAAGTCCAGACTCAAAGAATAGATGCAAATCAATGTTTAGCAACTAAAATTAAACACAACATCCGCCCCGAAGTGATCAGAATGATCAAGAACTCAGGATAAGTTGGGTTAAAGGGCCGAGATGAAGACTGACAGCTCATATAAAAATGGAAGTCCCGTAGACTCGTGCTTGGGTCCTCAAAGAAAAGAAACCTCTGCTTTCTCTCTTTGCGCCAATGAAAACTGGAGATGATATGTCGTATCACATCTTCCTGAACTGCCAATCTTACTTTCAATCCACATCATGGTTCCCGTCACCTGCCTTGAAGCTCAAACTCAAATCTAGAGTGCTCTCATTGAGATCTTGCCGTACCCCTTTGTTATCATCCTGAGAGGTATGAACAAAGTGAAAAAGGAAACAGACATGTTTATATTGCACAAAATAGGTACGCAAACTTTTGAATCTACGAGAGAAAGCAAGAAACGTGGTATGGCTGTTGTGTCAACAGGAAGGGAAAACTGACCACGCCTATGTTTACTAGTTTATAAGTCACTGCAGAGTATCCAAGAACCTATTAAGGAAGCCTCAACTGACTGATGCGACTCTTTCTTTTTCTCTTCGCACACATTGATGAACTCAGTCCTAGGAGGATTACAAAAGAAATGGGTGAAACAAATAATCTTGTTTGATCAAGCAGAAAAATACAAGTTACAAACTGACCTGAAGCTTCCAGGTAAAGTCTATCCTTTCCCTAAATTATTCCTTTAAAAGATAAAACAAGAAGATAGAAAAAGGAAACAAGCACAAGATGGCCATAACATGTTACCTCACTCACTTCCATTGGCATATTATTGATGTCTGGTTTTTCATCAGAACCACCGTTCTTGTTGTTTGGTTCAATTGAACTAAGATCGTCTTCACTTGGCTTCCCTTCATCGTCAACATTTTCTGCAGCATTGATTTCTACATCCTCATCTTTCTCTTCTTCCAGTAAAGCAATCTGACTTGACAAAGGAAGATAACATCATCCACACGCAAACCCACAACACAAGCACAATAAAATAATTTGCAAAAAATTGGTCTTCACAGAGCCAACTCCATTACAATGATTAAAATCAGCTTCTGTATGGATTTGTATGATGAATTGTGCTAAGATGCCTCCCTATTCTTTACCAGGAAAAATTAAAGAGCATCTCCATTGCCCTGGAAAAGGCTCAGCTTTGAAAATGGAAAATTGGTGTTCAAAATCAGTATCCCTTTTAATGAGCTAAAATCATTCAAATGGTAAATTTGTGCCTAGCAAGTCAGAGGTCTCACTAGCTTCTTATTAAATCTCATGCCTTGTTACACTTATCAATCATTTCCTGCTCAAAAAACAATAACTACAATAATAACAACAAAAGATAACAAGCCTTATCCCGCCAAGTGAGGTTGCAGATATGACTTCTATTATGCCACTGCACTCAATGTCAAGAATCTTCGAAAACTGGCACATTAAAAATCTTATGCACAGCTAAGTTCACAAGCGAAATAGTGAAAGCTCTTTTTCATTCTAACATATACTTCTGTTGTTAAGGTAAATAAGATAAAGTGGATAAGATGCATTCTCGCCACTCAACTTAACACCTAATTTTACATCGATCGCTAAATTTCATTCTATCTAAACTTGGTTGCCAAAAGTTATATTTCATCAAACGAGGAACTTCAGTTGGACTAGCAGCATATTAAGGGCAGGTAACAAAAGTCAAAACAAGGGACACAATCAAAGCTTGGACTCTATCTTTCCAATTCAAAATACTGACGACTATTTATAGCCCCAACTTATAAGGAAAAAGCCCAAAGATACTGTTGCTCATTGCAACAATATGGCTCTATCCCTATGACCTCTTACTTTACATTTCTTAGTCAAAGGACTCTTCATATTTTGTTCCATTCACTTGGTAAATTAGATCTGACATTCCCACAAATGCATTTTAAATTTTAACTGACAAGAAGTAGGATGGGGTTTTAGTGGTGTTGGTTGAGAGAATTCGACTATTATTGGAGAAACTTTCAGTCAAAATGGAGCTATGTGGTTGACTAGCGGGAGATTGGTAGTCGACCAGCATAGTCACAATAAATGGTTGGCCACATGCATTGATGGTCAACTAATTTATCTGCAGAAAATTCTGTTGACAAAATGGTGAGTCCTTGTTCGCTTCCCTGGTGATCTACTGCCCAGTTTATTTTTTTCATCTAAGAAAAACAAAATGGACTACATGAATTCAGGTATATTCATGTAATCTTATCTACTCAACCAACAATCTTGTAAAGTAACAATGCTTAAAGTCTCAGGCTGCAGACTGCTCCACACCGTAACTGATGTAATTGAGGGATTTAACTGATTTATCACCGATTTCGCACAGCTTCTAGGCATAAGTATGTATTATGAACTTCCTCAATGGTATCAGCTATCCTTGCAGATGATGCTTCTCACAAAAGGAATGTTAGAAGAGACTCTTGATTGATACAGAGAGTTCTTCAAGAAAATCTCATACTTGTTCCTATTTGTAACTGCTCAAATAATTTGGTCCAATATGGTCATTACAGTTGTTTTGTAGCAACCAGTAACACACATAATTCCCTTTAGAATGCATCATCATAAAACTTGAGATCCTTCAAAGAGATCTGTAGGGTTTGAAGCATTCTCTCCAACAAGATCTAGCACCTATCACCTCCATTAAAAAACCAATGAGGAACGAAGCTTTATGAGATCCCTATCTACCGAAATTCTGATTTTGGGTGAGGAGTCTCTATACTTCAAGCTGAGATACCTATCTACTAAAATTTTCACTTTTGGTGAGTAGTGTCTATTTTGCACGCTTTTCATTTTTGTCCAAACAGTATATGCTTTCAATGGCTAAGAGTTGCCCAAAATAAACTAGAAGCCAGAGGCATTTCCTTTTGCAATGATGCAAAGCCCCAAAGGGACCATTCTCTGTAATCATGATGTTTCGATACCATAACCGTCGGCCAAAACTCCTGTTTCCATGTACCCACTACCAGACATAGAGTTCCCTTGAAGATTACAATAATTGCACAACATTCATCCAACAGCACCTAGTTTCACACACATATAAGCACAAAATAGGTAAAAAAAAAAAAACTTTTACAAATCAAGTACAATCAGCAGTATCATGTTACCGGTAAAAATAGAGAAAATAAAGCTTAATCAGACATCAAAGTAATTTGTCCTGAACATTCCAAGAGAATCGAAAAATGAACTCGAATGCAGAAACATGAGACCTAATGTGCTCATGACTGTAAAATTGTTGTCATTACAGTAAGACTAGCATATTCCAGCATAAATCAACTGTCTTGCTTTCTCCACAAAAAAGGGGGAACTTTCTCTGCTTTCTTTGACATCACCTATACCTAAAATCAAGCTTTGACGTCACCAGTATAACTGTTTCTTTAGAACACTGAAGGTTCACACTTTGGATGCCTAAATTGTCACACGTGCTCCATCAATGCTTCGATCTTTCCTCGTCTAGCTTATATCATGACATTTTTCTTTGGCCCCCAGAACAAACAATAAGGGTACAGGCTCAAGTCACCTTTCTTTGCCAGTTTCTAAATCCAAACCTTAACCAATCAATTCCCACACATCAAGTGAATATGTACTTGCATTTCGTCCATTGTTAACCCATCACTAGTCTACACCTATGCGTCCAGTATGACGATACAACCTCATTGCAAAATTTAAACTACAACTACTGTCAACCAACCACTCCAACAATCAAAACCGAGACAACAAAGTGCACGGTTCCAACTAGTCTATAGACATTTTCGGACAATCTCACAGGAATACTGCCCAATTCATATCGACATAAATCCCGAAAGAAAGAGGTGAAATTTCAGATTACACACGGAAAATATATAAAATTTCTCACTTCAAGCTAATTTTGACAGAAGATAACCACGCAATTCCCATTTGAAATTTTGATTCAAAACCCATTGACATTAAGAATGCAGCTTATACGACGGCTTGTAAAATTTTCTTTCTCCCATCAATTCGCAACTTTTCGCAGAAAATCAAACAAACGAAAGCACTGAACACCAAAACTACACTTATGCAGCGATCTGCCGCCTCCATACCGGAATGTACTTGAATTTACGCCGCGGCGGCTCCTCCTCCGCAGCAGCAGCGTCGCCGTTCGTCGAGCTCTTATTGACACCGTTGCCGCTAACGCTATTGCTGTTCCCGCCGCCGCCGTTGGTATTGCCGCTCTGCGTAATCGGCGTCCACTTATACAGGACCAGATGCGACGCGTTGCCGCCGCCGCTACCGTTCGCCGCCGCGGCGCCGTTCAGGCCGTGGCCGCCGCTGTTCGAGGCTGCGGCTGCGGCTGCGGCGGCGGCGGCGGCGGCGGCGGCGGCTGAGGCGGAGGCGCCGGACGGGGGGACGGGGATCCACTTCTTCTTCCACTTCCTCACGGGCCCGGTGAAGACCGTGGCGGGGCCGTACCGCGTGGAGGACCGGCCCAGCCGCGCCCCGACTCCCTCCATGGACGGGCGGCGGTGGCGCTGGCAGATCGAGTTCGGGTCGGCGTCGTCGGCGGCGGCCCGATCCGGGAGGTTCGGGGGCGGATTCCGGTGCGGCGAATCGCGGGTGCTCTCGCCGTGCGCGGACGAATGAGGTTCGTCTCTTTCCGGCTGCTTCTCTCTCTCTCTTTCTCTCTCTACAGAGGATGGCGTCTCTCTTTTTCTCTCTCTTTCTCCTCGAAGAGAGGCGGAGTGAGGATCCGGTGGAGCGCCGCCTAGGCTGCGCGCGCGTCGGGAGATCGGATCCTGGCCGTAGAAGAGGTTGACTGTCTCGGCTTCGCGCGCTTGGGAGATCGCGGCCGTAGATTGGGTGGCGGATTTCAAAATCGTTGAACGAGAGGCGACGCGTTGATGCTTTTTTTAAATCGTCGTTGCATATCGACTGTATTAGCTATTTTCTTACCGTTTTCGGTAACTTCTCATTTTAGGAAAAAAAGTAAGTTCCCACATATGGTGTGTCTAATTTTGTAATTTCTATTAAAAATAAGTTTAACCTATTGATTGTTAAAAATATTTATAATAATATTTATAATTTTTTTTCTCATAAGGCCCCAACACCATACACGAGTCTTTGTTGTATATTTCATTTTTAGGTGTTGCGAATTGAAATAATAATATAGTGTTAACTAGCAAAATATGATTGTAACTTAAAATAAAGTATAGAATGTTATGATATAATGAAATTGAGATCGTATGAAAAAATGGTATGTGATTCTTATCAACAATTAACCTGATTATCATGATAGAGATGATCTCCACTCTAC